>CM060904.1:944138095-946638095 GCA_030737815.1 Allium fistulosum | reverse complement strand
TTAATCCTGACTCGAGTGTTTGTGTTTTGCTTTACGCTCGGGTCAGATTGAGTGTTCCAGTATTCGAGACTCACCTTTGGATTTGGAGCTTCGCTTGGAGATCCAGCTATCTATCCAGCTTTCAGATATTTAGTTGATTCCAGTGATGTATTCTGATATTGTATTTGACTATTGTATCCGAGACTCCTATTGTACCTATTTTACTCTGATATGTATATAGTAGCTTCATGAACTACTATCTTTTGCTTCTGCTGCATTTATTACTCTATGTCTGTGATATGTGATTATTTATTTACTGTATATGTTCAGTTTTGACAAATTTAAATTAACAACGCGGTATTTTGAATTATTCAAGTCCGACATGTGCGGATGCGAATGGTCCAAAATAGCGGGTCATTACAGTTGGTATCAGAGCTTTGGTAGCTCTAGGCAAAACTTAGCATATAGGGTAAATGTATTTACAGAATCACTCGCATTCGAGTTTCAATCTCTTTCTTTGACTCGATTCCTTTGAATTTTGGAACATTCCCTGCGGTTCCGAAATTCATTCTTGTCCCTCACTATTCATATTCTTCTGGATTCTGGAGTATCACATAACTCCACTTCGAATGATCTTATAATGAGTTGGCGGTCCCACCAATCTCAAATTGATTTATAAAGGGGTAAAACTCTTTTACGATAGCATCGATTCACCGGAGATTTATATATCCTCGGTTTAGATGCTAACATCTTTGGTCATGCCGAATTCTATCTCTTGAGATCAATGTCGATTTGCCTCGAAATTCTGCATCGATCTAATTCTTGAAGTCACGGTCGACCCGGTTAAAGTTGCCCGCGATTTATATAAACTTATCTATCGCTCTATTTTGTTATTTAATTATCTTATCTTTGTTTCAAACTTATCTTCGAATCAAATTCCCCTTTAATTTGAGTCCATCAAATTTGAATTTCTATCCTTGCTTTGAATTTATTTCTATATTGTCGAGCGAGGAAGTGCATTTATTATTAATATAAAAATGTTTTAATATATACTGTGTTGTTTGAGTTGTTGATGTTGATTTGGGTTTCCGATCGATTCGTCTGATCAACACCATGATAGGATTTCCAAAACACTTGAACAGAGCAAACTGACACAATAGTATTTTCAAAATTTGGTAAATAAAATAATCTTGTATGATTATATTATATATAAGTATAAAATCTTCTAAAATTGAATTGTTAACTGAATTGGTTGGCAGAAAGGTAATATTTGATTTTCACTATTTGTTTTGAAAATCATTGATTATTCCAACAAAATAATGCCATAGTTGCATCATTCCTCGATTCTTGGACCAACAAAGATGATTAAGAACTATAGACCCCACACAAACGGTCAAAAAATATTGATCCACATAAATGGTCTCATACCAAGCACTCTTAGATACGTGATAACTCAAATGACCCAATACAGATGGTTAACGACTACTCAACATCATAACTACACAATGCTCAAACTTATGCCCACACATATGGCTTGGGACTCGATGCACATAGACGTCTAAAAATAAGGGTATACAAAGACTACCTTGGGTGCATATTGACCACCACCTCCCAAAATTATGAGAAAACATCATAACCGCCGAGTAATCCACAATCCCTTGGCATGCACCCATATCGGTACCCACTTTGCTCCATTCTTCATACCTCATCTAATATTTGATTCCAAAATCTAGTTATAGTAATTCCTTTTTGATGATAAGGGTTACTCACCCCAAAATTACAAAGAGGGATCTATTATCCATTCGTAATGGTGAGTGTTCTAATACATCTTCTAACATTACCAAAAAAATTATTTTCCAAATCAAAGCTTCCAAGTTCTTTTCAAACCAAATTCCTTCATCAAAATATTATTATCGTTTTGTAAATGATTTTCTTTCCAAAATATTATCATTTTTCTTCAAAATCAACTTAAATAATTTTTGAAAAAGTACCATTTTATAGAAAATTCTCAAACTATATAAACTCTTCCAAAAATCGAAATAGGAATCCTTGTTGAATTTAAAAACACTTTTGGAAGCCGTTAATTGTTTGTAGAAAAATAGATTTCAAAACATGTATTTGGTAAAGACCCCAAATTTTCTAAAAATGATGTAACGAACCTCTCACCATCGCTTTGATTCCCCAATGGTATCCACCAAGCCTTCTTGTCACCAAAATACTTTAGCTACTATTACTTATCTTCAAGGAACATCTCCACATTTCTTAGTCAATTTAAATATCTAGTCTTCCTCCACCTAGGAAGCTATATCTTCCTACTATGGAGAAATCAAATATGTCTCTTAATATCTCACTAGTTTCTCTGATGTACATCTCACTAAAAGTCCATTACTGGATAACTATATCATCTAAAATTATCAACAACAACAAACAATATAATCTATCATACAATGCACACATCCACAATAAAAAAACAATAAGCAAGCAAACAAAAAAACAAGCAAACAACTAAAACATATCATTAGCAAAACAAACAATCAACAAAAATACAATGCAAGCAAAAAGGTATAATTTAAACATGCATAACATAAATTAACGAACAACCATTACCAACGAGCAAACAATAACATCCTGATGCAAATAGAATATTTAATTCAAACAATCATGTTATAGACTATAAAGCAAACGAAACAGTCAAAATTAATATAACCAATAACGTAAGAACAATGGGACAATACGAACAATTCAACCATGAAATGCAAATCCAAATGAAAGGTCATTATCCTATACTATCAAAACGGGTAGTCCCTACATCATATCTCAACTCTCTCCAAGGGAATAACTAGACATCCCTACAATACATTAGGGTAATCACATATAACAGCCATAAAGGTAATATCGTCGTAATGGGTGTTGGGCAAACTCAAAACTTATCTTATCCCATCATCATACACTCAATGTTACAAAGTATAGTTTGACACTTCTCAAATGAGATTTCAAAATAAAGCATCTTCATAATGAAATAATTTTTTACAAATACCTCGAAAGTTTGTTATTCAATCAAATATTTTGCTTTCAAAGTATTGTAAAACTAAATACTTTATAGTACATCCTTTCTTAATAAAACAATTTCCATATTAGGTCCTTTTCAATCAAAACTCTTTACCAAAAATGTATTTCTTCCCAATATGTTGATCAAAGAGTACCCTTTAAGTGAAAATCCTTACAACCGAAAAACAATTTTCAAATAAAAAGTTTTCTGAAATTAAATATATTCTTCGAATAAAACATTTTTCGTCAAATAAATATTTTATCGCATTCTTTACTCAAAAACTCACTTCTCTAATGAAAATACTTTGAACAAACTACTTTTTAAATATTTCCATCACTAAAATAATTTCTCAAATAAGGTTTTTTCCATCATATTATTTTCAATTATTCTATTGAGAAAAATAATTTCTTCAAAATAAAATATATGTTTTTGGAAATAACATTTTTGTAAAGTATCTTAAATAAATCTTCTCCTAATCATAGTATACTTATTATAAAGAACGCTCCATTAAAATACCTTTTTAAATAATACCAAATGAATCTAATAGTATTTATTAAAAT
The DNA here is from genome assembly GCA_030737815.1 of Allium fistulosum. Lineage (NCBI taxonomy): Eukaryota > Viridiplantae > Streptophyta > Magnoliopsida > Asparagales > Amaryllidaceae > Allium > Allium fistulosum. The sequence continues at coordinate 946,634,507 of CM060904.1, read as the reverse complement.
ATTCTTCAAATAAAATATCTCTTTTCGTAATATCTCTCTATAAAATATTTTTGAAAGGTATTCTAAATCATAACTTTGAAGTACCTCTAAATATATACCTTTCCCAAAGGATGTTCACAAACTGAAATAAATTTTAGTTATGATATCCTCATTGAAATATTTGTATCATAATAAAATAATTTAAACTGAACATCCTTTCATAAAAAGATTTCAAATAAAATATTTATCAACAAAACATTCATATTTCCTTAGATAAGAATTTTCAACTTTTAATAAAATATTTCTAAATCATAATATCATTATAGAAATACATTCTACATGATGTTTTAAAAACAATCAAATTTCTCACACTAAAATGTTTTTCCAAAGATTGAATTCAACTTCTAATATCTAATTCAACAGTTTTGACTAAAAAATACTTCCAAAATAAAATATTTTTATAGTATTCTCTCTTCTTATGAAAATATCTCTATAAAAATATTTTATTTCCCGAATTAAATACTTCATCCTTAACAATAGTTTAATAAATCACTTTATGCCCAAAAATAAACATTTTCCCCTTTTTAATATAATATCTTTACAACCAAAAATACATATTTTATAAATTCTTCAGGTGAATACTATTCACTAAAAAATAAAAAGGGATTCCATCTTTTTAAGGTTAGGTTTCATTTATAATTTAGCAACGTGTGTGTCACTCAGTTATAACCAACACTTATCTCCTCTTGTAAGTGTTCATCCTACCCCACTCTTACTTTTAATATATCTTTCATTCAAAGGTCATCATAAATAAACATCATTTTAGAGTGAGGTAATGATGGTTAAATAAACAACTCGTACACACAGGGTATATAATTATCAATCTAAATGCTCTCTCATTCTATATTCTAATCCAACCTAAGGTGTAAATTATCATACCCTAAATGGCCAAACCTACCCAAGGTTCAGGGAATCGCTAAACCTGGCTCTAGTACCAAGTGTGATGATCCCCTTTTTTTAACATCTAAAGCCAGTCATAAACAATGCTAAAGTACGGTTACAACTAAATTCGAATACTAAAGATAATGGAATGTGGTTATATAAAATTAAAACGTCTAAATTAATGAACATAAAATAGGAAACCTCACATTAGAATTTAAACGTCAATACATATACATATATACGTATGTATATATGTATGTATATGTATATGTATATATATATATATATCATTTCAACAATTAAATCTTACATAAAACCAATATAAAAACCAATACATCAAATAATATACATATTTCAATACATCAATTATTAAAAAAACAACCATATAACTATGATGCAAGAGATATATCGAACCATCATGTGGAAATGACTCATTGTAGACCCTTTGCTCCCTCCTCTGTTCCGATCTGCAAATTACAAGTATATCATACATACATATAATAAATGGAAAAGGTGTCAACTATGTTCGGACTGTGCCAATTTCTATACACCACGACCATAAGGGAACCATGGGCTTTTGCATAGAAAAAGACTGTCTACGTACCTCTTTTATGGAATGAAGCCTACATAATTCTATTTTCTTCATCTAAATACTTTTTTGCATACAACAACCATAGCATCCATGCAGCCCGTGCAACCAATGTAAGTAGGAAACACTACTCCTACTAAATCACCTTAATCAATCATCATAAATATGGAGTTACAACAACAATAAAACAGTCAGCCATTATACATTGCATACATTTGACAACACTCAATGTCGGCCTTAGTTATTAAATAAGAAAATAACAACACAAATATACGTACTTGCACAATAATCACCCATTATAGTAACACATCACAAATGTAAGTATAGATCATAAAATGTGTGCTAATCACTCCATAATAGTAACACAACATCAATCATCAAGTGTGTACTAATCATATCAATATAGTAATGCAACATCAATCAGAATGTAACCATAATCAACCACTCATCGTCTAGTTGTAATAATGACAAAACATTGCATACTTATCCTAATGCGATTTAATCATCATAAAACAAATACATCACATATTACATCCATCTAAACATTGTATTTACAACAATTATTTTCCCTAAAGTATAAAAGTCATTTTACTATTGTTTATTGCAAAAACGCCTTGGTTTATCTCAAAACAATAATAATCATTCAAAATGATAAAATATTTCAAAAATACTTCATTTTAGTTTCAGTACTTCAAATCCCTTAAACTATCGTATTTCCCACCAAAAATAGTAATTTATATCAAATTACTTTTCAAAGTAATAAAAGTATCATTTTACGTCCAGATAATAATGTACACTAAAACCACTTTACTAGTTTCCAAAGCCAATTTATTACCATTTATCTCAAAAATAACATTATTCTATGTTAAACTTCAAAACTCCTTTTATTTGTTATTTGTCTCAAAATTGTAATAATTTAATCCAAATACTCTTGAAAACATATTTTACTGTTATTATTACTATTCCCAAAATTATCTCTTATTTTTATTACTCAAATAATAATAAAAATATCTTTCCTTAAACTCCATAAAAATAATTATATTTTTGTTTTCTCAAAACAATACAGTTTTCATAATAATCGTATTATTATTTACAAATATCACTTTACTTAATAAATAATAATAAGTTCCCCAAATTCACTTTAAAAATATATTTTTCATTATCATTTATGAATATCCCCAAAAATTCATAAATAATATTCTTACTAAATTTCTCACGTTAATATTAGGAAAATTTGTTAACTCGGTTATTTACATATATCACTAAATTTGTAAATAACCATATCTTTCATTGACTTATCTTTTTTTTCAAAATTACACAACTTAATTTGTTTTCAATTAACCATTTTTTCAAATCCATAATTAGTTGCTGTAAAATATTGACATCCTACAATACGATGGTTTACAGTCAAACAACCAAATTAGAACATATATCATCTAGAAACATAATAACAACCAACAATCATTAAAAGGCACAATGTATATACAAGTTTCGTTCAATATTATCTTCTGTATATATACATATATATATATATATAGAATATCAAAAATATAACGAATAATGACATGAATGAGCGAATACTAGCTTATAATATATTTGTTGCTTCACCTCATTTTCTTCGGTTGTGTGAGTAACCAAAGTAAATCATACCATTTGCTTCATCTTTCTTTAATAACCGAAGCAATAAACTCTTGCAAACCAATAGGTTAGTCATTTGCTTTGGTTATATTAACAACCGAAGCAACGAACCATTATTTGCTTGATCTCATTTGCATTGGTTGTGTGAAGAACCAAAGCAATAGACCATTAAAATTAAAAAATATATGAAAATATGTACAACTAGAACACAGCCGTGCTACTTTAATAAAGTTTTCAAGCTTGCCAAAATTTTCCTTTATAATTTTCGTTCTGCGCCCAAACATTATTTTCACGAATTATGCCTACTCTCCAATCCAAAGCTCTAATTCCATAATCGATTTCAACCCAATCCAAAGCCCTAATTCCTTAATCGATTTCACGAATGGATTTGGGTTTGCGATTCCTGAGAACAACAGCATGCCAATGCCAAGGCACATCAACAAGCTATTGGTGGCCGATAGTAAACTTGAACTTGTTGAAACATATGACCCATTTTCCAAAGTAGTTGTTTACAGTGTAATACCACCAAAGAAAAGTTGAAAGAACATCGCTACCTTATGTGGTAGTGAAAATGTAACTGCAGTATTTTTCTTTACATTTACAATTTGAAGGTTTATTTATTTAGCTTTTGTTATTTAATCAGCTTAAATATGTTTTAAAACTATATATGAAATCGAAACTGTAACACATATATTGAGATCGTTAGCACTTGTATTTGTTATACACCACTACAATCCTATTCCTCTATATTTTATAGACGAGATTGATTTTTCCTTAGGTTCTTTTTCCACTTCGCCACAGTTTAATAAATGGTTGCTAAATTATATTATTGATCTCATCTTATGTTTCATAGACTTTAAGAATGTGTCAATTATTGGTGATTTTGTGAAAGATAGGACAAATATGCTCAGTTTATTATAATCAGGTATGCTTCAGCATTTATATTTATGTTTACTATGTTCTCAGTTTGAATGTATTAATTATAAATTTTAATGTTGGTAAATGTGGTTTGAGAAACAATATGTTTGAGTTTACTGACTTCCTCGTTAGCGTATACAAGACAGACAATTGCATAGAAAGTATAACTATAACTCCTAGAAGTTTTGTTAATTGTCGCAAAGCATTTTGAAGTGATTATAATTCTTGATAAATCTATTACACATACTCTTGAAGTGATAGTGAAGCACTTGCCCAAGTTCCCAACTGTTGTGTCGAGTATATATGTGAATGATCTGACTACGGACATATTGACGGTGGTAAGAATGGGGACTGCCTGACGGTGGTGAACACATCAAAGCATCTAGTTGACATGAAGTAAAGATAGAAGAATCATCTAGACCATAACTCCATTTCTAAATGGATCCAATAGTAAATGTGGTAAACATAGACTAGACGTTTGATAGAATAGAGCCTACAGGACCCGCCTGAGGCATTTTGATGAGGGCATTGCATTCCACCGCTTCTCACTTCTCCTTCATGCTTTGGATTAGATCCATATTATAAATTCTATTTACCCATGGAGTTTGCTTCCTTACTAGCATTCAAGTTTCTCGCGGGCAACTCAAAATCCTTTATGCATATATTCTAACATGTCAGTAATAATGAACGATCTCTACATAATTACTAGAGTGATGGAATCAAGTGTATCTATAGGGCCATTACATCATATACTGCTTAATTTTTTTCTATTTTTTATTTTATTTTCCCCTAAATATATTGTATCATTTTGGTGATCATATTTGGATGATTAACTTATGGGATACTTGACATACTTTTTCAATTCAGTTAAAAAGGAGTGCATGAGTCATTAAGTAGGTATCCATACAAATTAGATAGTTTATTTATCGTTAGCACCCACATAAATTAAAGAGAAAAGGAGAAGGATGTGAAGAGCAGATAGGGACATTTTGAGAAAAAAAAGTTCCATCTCCATGATGCCACAACAATTCAACTATTGTATCAAAACCCAATCGATTGAAATACTTCTTTATAATGAATGATACTTAACATGGAGGAATACATGAATGCTAATCAAGCACACAAAATCAGGTAAATGTATGCAAGCATTACCGGAGCTTACATGCCCTTCGTAACGTGTGGAGCATGAACCGGGACCGCCTGGTTGTAGTGAACAGGTCATAATTACCAATGTATTTCGTGTTGTCAGTGGAAAGTGCAACGTACAGGGATTGGTCGGTGACAAACTGGTACATGACCGGGCATCAAAGAGGAGCTGCGAAGCTTTGGAGAATGTTGCACTGTATGGATAAGGATGCATCAAGCACGAGGGAGATTAAGATGGGGGAGTGCTCTAGATTAAAGGTTAATTTTGCATAAGATGCTCAAGTACCATAAGCATCTGGTTGGTGCTTTTTGTTTGATGGGTGATTTGAAGCAATTGTTGTGTGGGGATTTGGGTGGGCATTTGCTTTCATGGACTTTGTCAGATGAAGGCTTTAGGTGATGAATTCTGAAGTGTATTATTAGTACAAGTTTGACCTTTTCTTCTTTATCTTTTTATTTGTAAATATGTGGTATCTTTTGCAAAATTTTTGACCATTTCCTTTGCAGTTGTACCTTTTTTCTCCCATAATTATATGTCTCCATTGGCTTTTACCCTTTTGAGAGATGTACGTTCACGATTTTCATCTCATTTTGCATAGGAAGTGTTTTCTTATTCTTCTTCTTCTTCTTATAGCATTGTTCTTTGTAGTCCTTAATATCATGAATTTTAGTTTCGCCCCTCTGTTATACCTCTCTTTTATTGAACTATTGTAAAACCGTTTGCCCATTCATAGACAAGAAAACCGTAAAAAGAAAATTACATTATGTTGTAGTTTAGTAAAAGAAGCAAGATTTGGTGAATTAACTTGAATTTTTATCTAGGCTACCATCACATGTATGCATTGATGCACATCAACTCAAAACTACATTGCAGTTGTTGATATGTATTTTAATGCACAATCGACCAAGCCAGCGATGTATTGATAGATTTAATATATTTTAGCATTAACTTTTTAGTTGTCATCTTTGATCTTTATAATAAAGATGGATCATGTGCTTTATAATCTATTATTTTATTTTATACAGGATGCTGAAATTTTGAGTAATTATTTGAATCTTTACGAATGAAATAACTAATAGTTTAATATATACCTAAAAAATGTCAGTTTAAACCACTTAAAAAGTTACATATATTGATTAATTATTTTGTGGAAAGGGTAGTAATTTAATCGTTACTTTTCCCGCTCCCTACTTTAAATTGAATGGTCCCGATGGTTTTAAATTTTCTATGCAAATATAATCATTCATCTACACTATTACAAAAAATAATACTAAGATTGATGTATTCATTCTCAAACTCTATAATATATGCATAAAGAGGACTATCATTACAGTGTATGTTAAGGGTTTTAAATAGTGGAGTTAAATATTCTGCATTTAAATTCTTTGGAAATCATTTATCAATTTTCTCTTGTACATACATACAAACATACACACGCGCGCTCACACACACACACACACACACACACACACATATATATATATATATCTGTGTGTGTATGCATGCATGTGTGTTTTGCTAATTTTCTTTTGAATAAAATTAATGCAGCTTTGTAAGAGATTATGATCCTGATAGAGAAATGGTGAAGATTAAGAAACTAAAGAAATGATTGAAGAGTGAAGCAAAAGGAGCAGTTCCTTAAATATGCAAGGACAATTACTTCATAAATGGACAAAGAGAAGGACGGATTACAACAAGATGAGGAAAGGTTGGAAAATATGGGAAAGATAGGGCTTCCATATTTTTCTAGCTTTCAAGAGTGCTTCCATGTTGGATCAGAATGTACTTTTAAATTTAAGACTTGATTGCGTTTTTTATATTACATTGGTTACTAGAGAGGTCTGAAGTCTATAACTATTTAGACTTAGAAGTGTCCTTTTATTATTGGACTATACTAGGAAAATTTTCTCCTATTATTATACCTTTTGCACAAACTTTGCGTTATGTTATTGACTAATGAATCTGTTTGTAACGACCCAGAATTTTGGACCATTCGCATCCATTATAAGTGTATAGGTAGACACTCATGCTGGAGTTGAATTGCTCAAAATACCGCGTTGTTAATTTAAATTTGGCAAAACTGAACATATACAGTAAATAAAATAATCACAGATCACATACACAGAGTAATAATTGCAGCGGAAATAAAAGAGATAGTAGTTCATGAAGTTACTATATAAATGTATAAGTTACATCAGAGTTTACAATAGAAGAGTAATATGATACATCAGAGTTAAACCAGATACAACAGAAGAGTAACACGATCCGTCAGATACAAATCAGAATACATCACTGGAATCATCGAATACTGAAAGCAGAATAGATGGCTGGATCTTCAAGCAAAGCTCCAACTCCAAAGGTGAGTCTCGAATACAGGTACACTCAGTCTGACCCGAGCGTAAAGCAAAATACAAAACACTCGAGTCAGGATTAACATTCTTATATCAATAAATCCAACTCAAGTGAAATAGCAATTGAAATACAAGTAACTCAAAGGATGTTTGGAATAACCATCCTTTAAGGATCCGTTAAACTATCTACTATATAGTAATATACGCTAAGTAGATAATGTCTATCAGTAATAATAAGATATCAAAATAGCGTTAAGTCATGGCCCATTCCACCCTTAACACATTTTTATTCCCAAAAGCATATACAAGACCGTAGTTTCCCCAAAACCGGAAGTCACCAGAGGGCAATCCATATACTAAAGGTACAAATCAAAATCGTAGTGGTCGCGCATAAATGGAATACAAGTATGACAAGGCACATGAGGCAATACCCAAGGTAGTGATACTACCGTTCGCTTGATCCGGACTGGTGAGAACGCAACGCCGCAGCGCCCGCAACACCGTGAAACAACACTCCCAAAATCAAGGGTGCACCAATCGACAACAAGTAATAAGTAGTTTGAAGAAGTGTGTCCACTTGAGGTAGCTAATCCTCCATTGGCCCGGCACAGCTCCTGTTTTAGTCATTTCCAATTTGACACAAGTGTCAAGGCTATCCATCATCGTTCTCTTTCTTCAGTCATCACGTACATCATTCCAACCACTTCATTCTGGATCATCACTCCGCGTATAGTTATTAAAGTGGTTTTCGGTTTAGATAGAGAGTATATCCATAACCGAATTCCGGTCTCTTTAATAACTTCCGTAATTATTTCACCGATTGGTCGTTTATTTATTTCAAAACCAAATCAATTTCAATTTCAATTCGTAAATCAACATTCATTTGCCTTTCTAAACCAATTTCCAACATTTACGTTTCAAAACTTCCAAATCCACAATTTCAAAATCTTATAATTCAATTTCAATCTTTATTTAAAACCATTCAAATATTGATTCAATTTCGTATATAAGTTTCATTTCGAAATCATTTAAATTAATTTGATTTAACATTTAAATCAATTTAAATTCATTTATTGATCTCATTCAATATTCATTTAGTAAATTTTCCATTCAAAACAATTTCTATTAAATTTCCAATTCATTAAACCCATTATTTAAATTCAACTTCATTAAATCAAAACTTACAATTTTGAATTAAATTAAATTCATCAAATCGAATTCTTTAAACTTCAAGTCTTACATTAATTTCAATAAATCGCATTTTATTTCTTGTTAAGAAATTCAATTTCAGTTATTTACTTACTTAAATAATTTTCCAAAACTTACTTAATCAAGAAACTCAACTTAAATTATTTACGAAGTAAATTCACTTATTCAAAAGTTCAATTTTTCTTATTAAAGAATCCAATTCAATTTAATCATTAAATAATTCAATCTTATTTAATTATTGAATAATTCAAAACTTATTATTAAATAATTTCAAAGTTTAATAATTTCAAACTTAATTATAATTTCAAACTTAATTGTTAAATCATTTCAAAGTTTAATAATTTCAAACTTAATTATAATTTCAAAATTAATTATTAAATCATTTCAAAGTTTAATAATTTCAAACTTAATTCAATCATTTCTCAAATTAAACAACATTCTTTCATCGATTACATTGTAAATATTTGTTTCAAATTATTAAATATTACAATTTCCTTTCATAAAAATTCAGATTTCAACTTCATTTCAAAACCATATTATTTATTCAAATAAAATCCTTATTTTATTTTTAAATCAAATTATTGACCAATCGGTTTTATTTAATTTTCTAGCCTAGGTCAAAGTTCAATTTGGGTATTTATCATTTCAACCCGATTCCAATTCAATTCAAAAATCAAAACATAATAAAGGGAACTTGCAGTGTGATAACTGGGATGGTGTCAAAGTAAATAAACAAGCAATAACAACAATCAATATCAATCCAATAATCAATTCAAATAATCCCGAAATAACCGTATTAATTCGCATTGTTATTTGTACGAATTAATATAATTATTTCTAGAATCTACACTATCATTTCATGTAGATTAAAGATTATTACATTACGGTTTTCACTTGTCATCTATTACAATTTCATCCATCATCAATTTAACAACGTACATTCAGTGGTTCAAAGTGTAATTAAACAAATCATACGTGTCAATAAATTTAACAGTTAAAGGGGTCATATTATACAAATGTCAGTTAATCAAATTTAACATTTAATTTATCCTATATCAAGTTCAGTTTCATACTATTTATCATTTTAACATTAACAATTTAACGTCCAATATAAACATCAACAATCAATCAATTTCAGCCAAACTGCATAAATAATTAACAGATAATGGTGTCAGATGTCACAGGTAAACTGATACAGGCAATAGCATATATAACAGTGTAATTAACTAACAGCAGCATATTTCAATTGTCGTTTCAATTGAAATCAAATTTAATAAATAAAAGAACGTTAATCGTGAGTGAGTGCTCACCTTTCGAGGCTAGAGGAATTTGATAGCGAAGTAAATTATGAATCCAGTCGCGAATTCCAAAGCAAAGTGAAATGGGAACGAATTGACGAACAAAGCTGATCAATAGGAATAGACGAAATCAAATCAGAACTGGATCGATGAATAAAATTGGTGTAAGTGAACTTACATCAATATATATTTATATTTACATAAACACGTTAATATATATATAACATACTATTCCAAAATGAAATATATACACATAGATAAGATTAAACCAAGATTCACTTATACTTATATATATATATATAAACATATATACAAACCCCTATAACTTATATATATATATATAACCGCAGATTAAATGGATATGCCAACATATGTAAATTACATTGTAAATAGATATATCTATGTATATGCGAAAATGAAACTTGGCATATAAACAGATAAAAGAAAACTACAACAAGGGTATGCAGACATAAGCTTACAATTTAATATACATACATACATATATATATATATATATATATATATATATATATATATATAAACTGAAAATCGAAATACATGTTAATGTATATACTTGTTCAAATAATAGCCTATAAACAATACTAAAACCAATAACACATACTATAGAATACTAATATATATCTATAAACGAAATCGGACAACAAATTTCAAAAATAGCTAATATATCTACATATACTTGCTTAATTAATATATAAAGACCCATTTAACCCAATCCTATATAACATACGTATATAAACATAATATATAAATACAACAACATATAAGTGTTGACACTGTTTATTTATACCACAACCAAACTTTTATATATACAGATTGTAATATATATATATATATGACTATCGTATATAACTTGTATAACATCAAGTTATAAAAAAAAATCATAAAATAAAATACTGTTATAAAATAGAATACGCATATGCATATCAAGGTAAAAATCTCAAAACCCAACTTTATATATAAGCTAACTTACGCATGTAATCAACAGTAGAAATATACATAGTTTTGAAAAACTTTTATAAAAACTATAAGGTGAACAATATCAAATACTTATTATATTATACCTATTTAAATAACATATCTATATACAATATTTTATATTTAAAATCAAAACATGTATTGAAAAATGTATGATTTGCGGACTAACATATTTGTGCATACCCAATATATAATACCAACTAAATATAATATGCAGGTAAATGTAAATACCCAGACTATGCATATGCAACAATATAAATGCATGCAAGCTAAAAAAAATCAAAATAGGTATAGGCTTTGATATATATTCTTATATATATAAAGAGAGTATGAACAATAATGCAAAGTGAAGGCAACTGCAAGTAAGCAGACTTGGTAGGTTGAAAACAGCAAGCGTGAATATTTATACAACTCATATATATTTATCTATAAGCTAAAATAGACAAGTATCAAATCAATATATATAATAGAAGAAGAGGAGGGTACCTTCAGGGCGAAGGAAGCTTGCTGGGTCGAAGGTCGAGGATGTTTGTTAGCCTCTGGTGGAAGGCTCGGTTGCATGCTTGAGAGCGAGGGGAGGGAGACAGGCGAGAGGAAAAACATTGTTACGTCTGGTGATGATTTTGAACGAACAAAAGTTTGTTGAGGAAGTGAACAGCCTTTTTTATAAATATAGGCTTAAATTATTATGTTTCCAAATGAAACCAGAAAGTGAAACGGAATGGAAGGTCAGAATTGAATTTGAATTTATTAAAGTGGCTATTGGTTTCACGATGGGTAACGAATAGTCATGAGAAGTCCAAAAACTCGGTTGCAGAACCGATACGTTGAGCATTTCGCAGCTTGTACCGCACACCGGACTCCGAAGTACACAATCGAATACACCATTGAGATCAGCACAACGAGACGGTCAAAATGATATACAGATATCAGTGGTACAATCGAATTGTAAAAATTCGAATTTTCCAACTGGCGGAAAATGCAAGAAAAACGCAAGAAAATAAGACCGACGGAGTCAAAGATGTCCGAATTTGGAAAAACGACAAAATGACATCTTGCTCAGAAGATGGTTTAGAATTTTTCTATGTAAAAATATTTGGGTTTCGAAAACATTTTATTTTCATTGCTTTTTAACTGATTAAATTAAAGTGAATTTACGCGCGAAATAAACTTTCATATTTTCGGACGAAAATTTACCAGTTGCTATGTTTAACTAGACGTATTCCAAATATAAATTTTTGTTTTATTTCAAAATTTTATCGTTTAAAATTTCACAAAATTTCAACTAATTACGTTATTAAAACGGTTGAAATTTACGGGTCGTTACACTCTACCCCACTCAAAACTTTTCGTCCCCGAAAAGGAACGAGGTAGGAGAATAGAAACAACCAGAAAGGAAAACAGATTTGAAATACAAAATAACAATTTATTTAAACCATATAAATTCAAATTTAAATTAATTGATATTCAATAATTGATTTAATCCATTTGATTTCACTAAAATCAATCTCAACTATTTCTAAATTCATTATCTTATTATCCAATTATCTTAAATTTACAATTTTTAAAACCATAAATTTGAATAGTCTTTTAATAAAATCATATTTATTCAACAAATTTGATTCTTCTTTATTCCAAATTACTGTTAAATTTATTCTACTTAATATATCTACTCACATATATTTAACCCATATAAATTAATTTAAACATAAAAGTTTCGATTTAAATTAATTCACATCTATTAATTTCTTTTAAATTCAAGGTATTTTCATATGTTGATCAAATTTCAATTTATTAATTCTTTCAAAACAAATTTATTTCATTATTAACCGAGTTTTACTTATTATCCTATCTACGCTATTAACATCTTTATAATCAAAATTTAGTGTATACCATTTATTATAAACATTCAAATTTTATTTATAAATTTAATTTATCTTATATATTATCCAATTACATATTCAACTTCTGTATGATTTAGGTAAGTTATATTAGAATGCAGTTGAACAATATACAAATAAAATTTCCCAATTCAATTATTCAAGTTTAAATATTTATTCCAAATTTTTTTGGTTTTATTTATAAGTAAAATCATCCTTTAACAAAATTTAAGAATTAGATTTCCGATTAACTTTAAACAATTTAGAGATTTATATCAAATCAAATTAAAATTTTAAAATAAGATACCTATATATAGATAAATCAAAATATACTGAAGAAATTCAAATCAAAATATTTTTCAAAACAAAACCGTAGCAAAGCTACAGAATGGTTTCTCCACTTTGAAACTCAAAAATGAATGTCGATGATGCGGCCGCCATCACCGAAATTATTTTCCAGCGACAAAGAGAAGAGCACTGATTTCAACATTTTAAAATTCTTTGAAAACGATTTCTATTTGAAAATATTTTCAATAATATATACTTTAAAATTGTAACGACCCGTATTTTTACGGATCGACAAGTTCGTCAAAATCTGGAATTTTCAGAATTTTAAGTCATTTCAGATTTTAGGTATAATTTGTCTAAGTCCTAGGTCGTGAACGACCTAAGAGCTAAGTCGTGACTGACCTATAGGATGGTAGCGAGTTAAGAAGGTTTGCGACTTAGAGGTTAGGTCGTCTTGGTTTAGGTCGTAGTTGGCGACCTAAGAGGTAGCGCAACCTAGAGTGTGAGCGACCTAAGTTTGAGAGTTTAGTTGTTAGGTCGTCTGGATAACCTAAGGTTAGTAAGCGACCTAAGGGGATAGGTCGGCAGCGACCTAAGGAACTAGAGACAGTAGTTAGCGACCTAGGGTTAATGACCTAATTGTTAGCGACCTAAGAGTTAAGCAGAATAGGGGTTGGCTGGTTAGCGTAGTTAGGTCGTTAGACGACCTAAGGTGTTAGGTCGCGTGTGTGTTAGGTCGCGTGAGTAGTTTTGAAGTGGGTTGTTAACTCGTAAGCGTCTTAAGGAAATTATTAAGTGTTAGGTCGCATCCCAGTTGTTCGCGACTTACGTTAGGTCGCGAGGAAACTTAAGGTGTTAGGTCGTTGGGTTTTGGCTTAGTGTTAGGTCGTAGCCTATGTTTTAAGTCGCAAGCGACCTAGGAGTTAGCTGTTAAGTCGTAACCCAGTTATTTGTTAGGTCGCGTAAGGCTTAGCAGTTAGGTCGAAGATGTGCTTAAGCGTTAGGTCGCAGGTGCACGTTAGGTTAGGTCGTAGAGGCTGGGGGTTTTGTTAAGTCGTAGGTTGGTAAGTCTTTAGGTCGGTAGGTTTTAGGTCGTGGACGACCTAACTCCGAGCGACTTAAGGGAATTTCAGCTATAAATAGGAAGGGTTTTTCTCACTTTTTGGGATTCGGATTTCGAAGCGACGAAGTGCTGCCATTTTGAGAGCTCAACTTCTACACTTCTTCACTTCTTTTCTCCACTCTAATCTAGTGCTTCTATCCATCCAAATCGAAGATCAAGATTGAAGATCCAAGAGCTAAAGTTAAAGATCTTCATCCGTTGAAGTGAGATTTCTTCGTTTGAAGCGGATTTGTGATAGATCAAGCTTGATCCTTCGCTGTCCAGATCTGAAGCGTGTTGATTTGAGGTTGTTTAGGTGATTTGGTGAGTGGTGATTATCTCTCACACGGATCCAAAGGAGTATATCGGATTGTTGGCTCGATTTGGTGTAAAAATAGTGATTTTCATGCATTTTCTTCATCCTAAGTGTAGATCCATGTAGATCCATTGTTCATGATGATTTGACAACCATTTTACTAAGTGTTAACCTATGCAAGTTCATTCATCAAGTTTGTAGAGATATTGTTCATGTTTTCATGCTAGTTGGACTTTCAACTCTTTAATTACGAAAATGCCATTATTGTTATAATTCTCTACTTAGATCATATTTGAATGCTTGATTGCTTGGATTAATGTTTGATTTGATTGATTGCTATGAATTAGATGATTGATGATTTGCTTTAGACCGAAGATGATTCAAAAGCTAAGGGAAAAGCTCTTGAATTGAGAAAGCTGCTCGTGGCATATGTAGCAGGATGATGAAGCTCTTATGCATAGATTCGATGATGATGATGTTGAGATGAGACTTTGCGAGGATGTGATGAAGCGAAGTATGATATGAGATAGTCTTGGTCTAATCCAGACGGGATCATTCCAAGCACGTTGGTAACTCGGTGATATGATTCGAGTTGAGGATAATGGATGCTCGAGAGGCGCTTGAGCTAGTATGGAAATAGTCGTCGAGGAGGACGACCAGGAGGCTTGGATAGCATCGTTGTTGAAGGTTCTAGCAGACTCAAAGCAAGGGTACGTTTGGGTAGTTGCGAAAATCCCAACGACAATGAATTGATGGTCGAGTACCCTGGGTAGTTGCGAAAATCCTTGGCACGGGCTGCGACGACGTGCGGAGCACTGTCTAGAACCGGGGTTTCCATTAGCCCTTGACGGACGGCTGAAAGAATGTGCCGGTCATTCAATTAACGGTGATATCGAAGCAATGATAACAGTGATAGCCAGAGTTATGGATGTTTGGTTGTATCGTCATTTGGTCTCAAGAGTAGTGTTTTCTGGGTGCTTATCTGATCTTGGTTTAGGCCTTGGGGGTTTGTGCTTGGAAAACATCGCCCTTGACTCGAGTGATAATTTCTTTACTTTACATTGTATGCTCTGTTATGTTTGCTTCTGCTTAGTGTGTGTCTGGGGACTATCACTGTAGAAAGAGGTTGGAGTGGGAGGGTTGTATTCCTATTCCTTTTTCCTTTATGCTCTTTTGGTATGTTGTTAGTTAATCTACTGCTCACTACGACTGTTGTCTGACTCAAGGCTTTATGTTTTAATTCTTATTGCCTTGAGCTGTTCGTCCATTTTGGGATGGGCAGACTAGGTAGCAGGTGACAGGTGCTGTTCTCTTCTCACGATGCTGATATCGAAGACGAGCTAGAGGGTTGCATATTATCTTCTTATATGTACTGGATGTTCCGCTGGTTGTATAAACTCTGAGTGTTATGTAGTGAGGCTTGATGTATTGGCTATTTGGATGTTTGTATTCAACTACTATGAAGTTTTATATGATGGCATTTTATTCTGTAAAGCTTCACTAAATATATCTTCTATTGTATTTTGTCCATGCGCTGTGAGTAATACGATAGATTCTGTTGTTTTATTTTACCCTGACAATCGTCCATGGTCGCCTGGCACACATTACAGCGCACTTTCTCTAGATTCGGTGTAGGGGTCATGGGCGGTCGTCACATTTGGTATCAGAGCATTGGTTAATCGATTTGACCCAACGCTCGCTGACGTAACTACGTATGAGAGACGTAATTGTATTTTGATGGATGAATACTATATATAATATAGTAGTTTAGTTGAGTTTGAGTCCTTTATGCAGTTGTTTCTCTAGATGTTCTGATCATTCCTTTTTATAGATATTGAGAATGAGTCGAAGAGGGAGACCAGCTGCTAGGGAAGGCCGTGCTACCGAAGGGACTGCTGATTATGCAGCTATGTTTGAAGCTATGATGACTTCGATCATGAGAAGGATGCCAACTCCAGGGCCGTCAGTTGATGTTGGGGTTCAAGTTCAAACTCCAAAACCGGTGGATTTTGCTAAGTTGTGTAAGGACTATACTGGTCTTGGAGGAAAGGTTTTCTTGGGAACGGAATCAACTATTGAGGTCCAGAGGTGGATAGATGCTTGTAGAAGGATCTTTGGTGATTTGGGAATTGATGATGCAACTAAGAGGAAGTTGGCATCAAGGCAGCTTCAAGGGAGAGCCTCTGATTGGTGGAATTCTATTACCATCACTACTCCGGAAGAAGAGATTACTTGGGAGCAATTCCAAGTCAGATTTGAAGCTAAGTTCGTTTCTACAGCTCAGAAGTCTGTTCTGTTCAAGAAGTTTGTAGAGCTCAAGCAGGGAGGAAGACCAGTTCTTGAGTATGTTTCTGAGTTTGAAGCTTTGTCCAAGTATGCCCGGTCATATATTGAGTCTGCATACCAGAAGAATGAGAAGTTTATGACAGGCTTGGACAGTTATCTTGGGAGACAGTTGGTGGATCATTTGGACGATTCGTTTGAGAAGCTTGTGGAGAAAGCTCTTAGGCATGAGAGTTTGTTTCCTAAGGAAGGATCTGTTGTGGCTGTAACCAGGGAAGAGTCTAAACCCCAGCAGGGTGGAAACAAGAAGAGGAAGCAGCAACAGCAGAAGGGTAAGGATGGTCAGAAGAAGCCGAAAGGCGAAGTGACTTGCTACAACTGTCAACAGAAAGGCCATCTCTCCAGGGATTGCAAGAATCCGAAGGCGCCGGCGAAGTGCCACAACTGTGACAAGCCAGGGCATTTCAGGAAGAATTGTCCAGAACCGAGAAGGGACAAGCAGATTGTGCAAGCTTATGCTTTGGGAGCTGTTCCGTCGTCTTCGAAAGCTCCTATTGCTGAAGAGAAGGGAAAGGGTGTGGTGGTTCAAGGTACTCTTTTCTTATGTGGTGTTCCAGTTAGAGTGTTGTTTGATACTGGGGCGTCGCATTCGTTTGTTTGTAGTGAACTTGTAGGCCGGTTAGGTTTGGAACCGGATATTGTTGATAGGCCATTGGTTGTGACTAATCCAGTTGGGGGTTCGTCTTGTTTGTGTATGTTATGCCGTTGTCTGATTGTGTCGAGTCATGGTTGCTCTTTTGTTTGTGATTGTTTTGTTCTAAACTTTGCGGGGTTTGGAATTATTTTGGGTATGGACTGGCTTAGGAAGTATGCGGCAAAGGTTGATTGCGAGAGGTTGGAAGTGACAGTCGAGAATGTGGAGGGGCGAAAGATTGTGATACGATGTAAGCATGAGGAAGGCGTCTTCATGAGCTTCATGTATTCGCTGGTTGTTCCACGGGATGGACTGTCATCAGTACCGATCGCTAATGGATTCGAGGATGTCTTTGACGAAGTCAAAGGGTTGCCGCCGCATAGAGAGATCGAGTTTCGAATAGATCTAGTTGAAGGAGCCAGACCTGTTGTGATGCCTCTTAGGCGGATGGCGCTTAGGGAACAGCATGAGTTGAAGGTGCAAGTTGATGACCTTTTACAGAAAGGATTCATTCGGCGTAGTGTGTCCGAGTGGGGTGCACCAGTTGTGTTTGCAACCAAGGCGGATGGGTCATTGAGATTGTGTGTGGATTATCGTGAGCTGAATAAGGTGACTAAGAAGAACAAGTATCCATTGCCGAGAATAGATGACTTGTTTGATCAGCTTCACGAGGCTAAGGTGTTTTCTCAGATGGATTTGGCAACGGGATTTCACCAGTTGAGAGTGGCTAAGGATTGTGTGCCGAAGACTGCTTTCAGGACACCATCTGGTTTCTTCGAGTGGCTGGTAATGCCGTTTGGATTGACTAACGCGCCAGCATATTTTGTGGATCTTATGAATAGAGTGTTCAGAGATCAGTTGAACAAGTTCGTACTTGTGTTCGTGGATGATATTCTGATTTATTCCAGAACTGAAGAAGAGCAAAAGACGCACTTGCGTATTGTTTTGGAAATCTTGCGGAAACATCAGCTGAAGGCTAAATTTCCGAAGTGTCACTTCTGGAAGAGTGAAGTGAGGTTCTTAGGCCATGTTATTTCTGGAAATGGAATAGCGGTTGATCCCGCTAAGGTGGCAGCAATCCAGGATTGGGTTAGACCTAAGAATGCATCTGATGTGAGAAGCTTTCTTGGATTAGCAGGATATTATCGTCGGTTTATCAAAGACTTTTCCAAGGTGGCTGCACCGTTAACAGGATTGACGAAAAAGAACCAAGTGTTTAGTTGGGATGCTAAGTGTGAGCAAGCTTTCGGAATCCTGAAAGAGAGATTGACGAGTGCTCCTGTTTTGACTATTCCAAGTGGGAATGATGAGATGGTGGTTTACACCGATGCATGTGGTACTGGACTTGGAGCAGTGCTGATGCAGAAGGATAAAGTTGTTGCGTATGCCAGTCGACAACTGAAGTCGCATGAAAGGAATTACCCGACTCATGATTTGGAGTTAGCGGCGATTGTATATGCTCTGAAGATGTGGAGACATTATCTATTGGGAGTTCAATTCGAGTTGTTTACGGATCATAAGTCGTTGAAGTATCTTTTCTCCCAAAAGGATTTGAATCTTCGGCAGCAACGTTGGCTAGAGTTTTTGGCATCATATGATTTTGGTATAGCTTATACTTCGGGAAAAGGTAACGCGGTGGCAGATGCGTTAAGTCGAAGACATGCAGGATTGGGAGCCATGTTTTCAGAATGGAAGAGTCTCGAGTATTTAGCTGGCTTTGACTTCAGGCCTAGATGTGAATTGGAACCTGAGATGTTGGCAAACTTATCGATAAGACCTTCTCTTGTGGAAAGGATTGGCGAGAGCCAAAAGCGAGACGATAAACTTGTCAAGATTATCCGTGAATTGGAATCTGGATTGGATCCAGAAAACGATAAAGGATTCGAGGTCGATCGAGAGGGTTGGCTTCGAAAGCAAGGACGACTAGTTGTTCCTGATATAGATGAATTGAGGAGTGAAGTTCTGAAGGAAAGTCACCACTCAAAGTTGACAATTCATCCAGGTGGAAATAAGATGTATCGGGATATGAAGAGAACCTACTACTGGGAAGGTATGAAGATGGATGTTGGAAATTTTATTTCCAAATGTATGAACTGCCAGTTGGTAAAAGCCGAGCAGAAGAAGCCAAGTGGATTGCTTCAGCCATTAGAAGTTCCTACATGGAAGTGGGAGCAAGTATCGATGGACTTTATTGATGGGCTACCTAGAACAAGAACGGGAAATGAAGGGATTTGGGTCATCGTAGATCGTCTGACTAAGAGTGCGAGGTTCATTCCTGTTCGATCGACTAGGACTGCATCAAAGTTGGCCGAGTTGTATGTTAAGTGGATAGTTCGATTCCATGGTATTCCGAAGAGTATAGTGAGTGATCGAGATCCATTGTTCACTAGTGGATTTTGGAAGAGCTTCCAGGAAGTTTTGGGAACCGAGTTATGTTTGAGTACAGCTTATCACCCTCAAACAGATGGTCAGACCGAGAGAGTCAACCGAGTTTTGGAAGATCTCCTCAGAGCTTGTGTTTTGGATTTTGGAGGATCATGGGAAGATCACCTTCATTTGGTGGAGTTTGCGTACAACAACAGTTACCAGTCAAGCATTGGTATGGCACCGTATGAGGCCTTGTATGGGAGACCGTGTAACTCACCGACATGTTGGATAGAGACTGGGGAAAAGCTGTTACTTGGGCCAGAGATGATTCGACAGACTTCGGATTGCATAGAGATCATTCGGCAACGAATGAAGGCAGCCTAAGACCGTCAGAAGAGTTATGCCGATAAGCGTCGAAAGGATTTGGAATTCGACGTAGGAGATATGGTTTTTGTGAAGATTTCTCCACTGAAGAATGTTATCCGATTCGGGAGGAAAGGAAAATTGACTCCGAGATTTGTTGGGCCATTCCCGATCATCGAGCGAATTGGAAAGCTCGCCTATAGATTGGAGTTACCTGAGAAGATGTCGAGTGTGCACAATGTTTTTCACGTATCATATCTACAGAAGTATGTGCACGACTCGAGTACGGTGGTTTCTGCTGATAGCTGTGAAGACTTCGAAGTTGATCGAGTCGATAGAAGACCTCGTAAGCCGCTTCGTGTTGTTGAAACCAACACGAAACAGCTTAGGAGGAAGGTAGTTAAGTTGCTCAAGATACAATGGAGTGATGATGATAACGACTGTACGTGGGAGGTGGAAGAGAGGATGAAAGCAGCTCATCCTGAACTCTTCAAGGTATGACCCTAAGGTGTCGTGTCATCTAACAACGTTGTAACTTGTTCTAAGTTTTAGAATTCTGCACGCTAAGCTAGAATTGGATGCATGGTTTGTTGATTGTTATGGATGATAGGCGTGCAGAATAGTCTTTGATTGCTTTGTTTGTTTGGAATTTCAGGGGCGAAATTCCTAAGGGGGAGAGAATGTAACGACCCGTATTTTTACGGATCGACAAGTTCGTCAAAATCTGGAATTTTCAGCATTTTAAGTCATTTCAGATTTTAGGTATAATTTGTCTAAGTCCTAGGTCGTGAACGACCTAAGAGCTAAGTCATGACCGACCTATAGGATGGTAGCGAGTTAAGAAGGTTTGCGACTTAGAGGTTAGGTCGTCTTGGTTTAGGTCGTAGTTGGCGACCTAAGAGGTAGCGCAACCTAGAGTGTGAGCGACCTAAGTTTGAGAGTTGAGTTGTTAGGTCGTCTGGATAACCTAAGGTTAGTAAGCGACCTAAGGGGATAGGTTGGCAGCGACCTAAGGAACTAGAGACAGTAGTTAGCGACCTAGGGTTAATGACCTAATTGTTAGCGACCTAAGAGTTAAGCAGAATAGGGGTTGGCTGGTTAGTGTAGTTAGGTCGTTAGACGACCTAAGGTGTTAGGTCGCGTGTGTGTTAGGTCGCGTGAGTAGTTTTGAAGTGGGTTGTTAACTCGTAAGCGTCTTAAGGAAATTATTAAGTGTTAGGTCGCATCCCAGTTGTTCGCGACTTACGTTAGGTCGCGAGGAAACTTAAGGTGTTAGGTCTTTGGGTTTTGGCTTAGTGTTAGGTCGTAGCCTATGTTTTAAGTCGCGAGCGACCTAGGAGTTAGCTGTTAAGTCGTAACCCAGTTATTTGTTAGGTCGCGTAAGGCTTAGCAGTTAGGTCGAAGATGTGCTTAAGCGCTAGGTTGCAGGTGCGCGTTAGGTTAGGTCGTAGAGGCTGGGGGTTTTGTTAAGTCGTAGGTTGGTAAGTCTTTAGGTCGGTAGGTTTTAGGTCGTAGGTCGTGGACGACCTAACTTCGAGCGACTTAAGGGAATTTCAGCTATAAATAGGAAGGGTTTTTCTCACTTTTTGGGATCCGGATTTCGAAGCGACGAAGTGCTGCCATTTTGAGAGCTCGACTTCTACACTTCTTCACTTCTTTTCTCCACTCTAATCTAGTGCTTCCAACCATCCAAATCGAAGATCAAGATTGAAGATCCAAGAGCTAAAGTTAAAGATCTTCATCCGTTGAAGTGAGATTTCTTCGTTTGAAGCGGATTTGTGATAGATCAAGCTTGATCCTTCGCTGTCCAGATCTGAAGCGTGTTGATTTGAGGTTGTTTAGGTGATTTGGTGAGTGGTGATTATTGAGAGTGTGTATTCTTGTGCACACTAATTATGGATCGTGTAATATGGACTAACAATATATGCGGAATGTTATTTACAATTTCTATACAAATAAATATTCAATAAACTAACTATAGCAATTCACAGATATAGAAAAGTAAATGCAGTAAACTATAAAAATCACACCAGGGATTTTTATACTGGTTCGGACCTCCCGTCCTACGTCCAGTCCCAGACTTCTATCTGGATTTTCACTACCAACTACCTCGCTTCACCCGGAGGAACAGGTTTACAATACCCGAACAACCGAACGGGATTTCACGCCTCTTACAACACCGAGGACTTCAACAAAAAACAAATACAATTGTTGTTGACAATTTGTGCTCTTAATAACACTGATTTGTCACTTGTAGTACACCCTTCCTATAATCTTATCCTCAAAATATGTAAATGATGTTTGTGAAGATTGAAGGAAGTATATTACTTATTTGAATCAAAAGATATGAAATAATTTCAATGATTCAATAAGCAATTTGAAGTAGAGAGCTTTTAGAATGCAAGAGTATTTTGAAATTAAGATCAGAATTTTAAAGCAAAGAATTGTTGTATTTCAATCAATGATTTAGATATGTTTATATAGAGAATAAATGGTTGTAACTCTTTGTGAAGAGTAGCCATTAACAGATGTGATCATTGATGAAAGGTAAGAGAAGCAACCATTGAAGAAAGAAGTGTCTTTTGGGAAAGGTTGCTTTCTGTTTAAAAACGGTCGACAGGTCAAAAATGACCAGTAGACAAAATTTCAAATATATAGACATTATGTGCATGTGTGCACGTTCATTGTGCAATTTACACAGGAACGGTCGACCGCCTGGTTTTGGACCGGTCGACCGGTCCCTGTTAAATTGCACAGTGAATGTGCAATGCCATCCAAAACGTATATACATCGATTATATTGAGGTGCATGATTATTTGAGGATAGATTTTAACATAAATAATACTACTAACATACCAAATAATCAACCTCTAACGTATGAAGCTCTTTGTGTCTCAATGAATAACTTCTTTTTGTCGATCACGGTTTATCCCTTTGTCAGAAATCAAAACTATATAAAAATCTTGACTCAACAATTATCTCTCACACGGATCCAAAGGAGTATATCGGATTGTTGGCTCGATTTGGTGTTAAAATAGTGATTTTCATGCATTTTCTTCATCCTAAGTGTAGATCCATGTAGATCCATTGTTCATGATGATTTGACAACCATTTTACTAAGTGTTAACCTATGCAAGTTCATTCATCAAGTTTGTAGAGATATTGTTCATGTTTTCATGCTAGTTGGACTTTCAACTCTTTAATTACGAAAATGCCATTATTGTTATAATTGTCTACTTAGATCATATTTGAATGCTTGATTGCTTGGATTAATGTTTGATTTGATTGATTTCTATGAATTAGATGATTGATGATTTGCTTTAGACCGAAGATGATTCAAAAGCTAAGGGAAAAGCTCTTGAATTGAGAAAGCTGCTCGTGGCATATGTAGCGGGATGATGAAGCTCTTATGCATAGATTCGATGATGATGATGTTGAGATGAGACTTTGCGAGGATGTGATGAAGCGAAGTATGATATGAGATAGTCTTGGTCTAATCCAGACGGGATCATTCCAAGCACGTTGGTAACTCGGTGATATGATTCGAGTTGAGGATAATGGATGCTCGAGAGGCGCTTGAGCTAGTATGGAAATAGTCGTCGAGGAGGACGACCAGGAGGCTTGGATAGCATTGTTGTTGAAGGTTCTAGCAGAATCAAAGCAAGGGTACGTTTGGGTAGTTGCGAAAATCCCAACGACAATGAATTGATGGTCGAGTACCCTGGGTAGTTGCGAAAATCCTTGGCACGGGCTGCGACGACGTGCGGAGCACTGTCTAGAACCGGGGTTTCCATTAGCCCTTGACGGACGGCTGAAAGAATGTGCCGGTCATTCAATTAACGGTGATATCGAAGCAATGATAACAGTGATAGCCAGAGTCATGGATGTTTGGTTGTATCGTCATTCGGTCTCAAGAGCAGTGTTTTCTGGGTGCTTATCTGATCTTGGTTTAGGCCTTGGGGGTTTGTGCTTGGAAAACATCGCCCTTGACTCGAGTGATAATTTCTTTACTTTACATTGTATGCTCTGTTATGTTTGCTTCTGCTTAGTGTGTGTCTGGGGGCTATCACTGTAGAAAGAGGTTGGAGTGGGAGGGTTGTATTCCTATTCCTTTTTCCTTTATGCTCTTTTGGTATGTTGTTAGTTAATCTACTGCTCACTACGACTGTTGTCTGACTCAAGGCTTTATGTTTTAATTCTTATTGCCTTGAGCTGTTCGTCCATTTTGGGACGGGCAGACTAGGTAGCAGGTGACAGGTGCTGTTCTCTTCTCACGATGCCGATATCGAAGACGAGCTAGAGGGTTGCATATTATCTTCTTATATGTACTGGATGTTCCGCTGGTTGTATAAACTCTGAGTGTTATGTAGTGAGGCTTGATGTATTGGCTATTTGGATGTTTGTATTCAACTACTATGAAGTTTTATATGATGGCATTTTATTCTGTAAAGCTTCACTAAATATATCTTCTATTGTATTTTGTCCATGCGCTGTGAGTAATACGATAGATTCTGTTGTTTTATTTTACCCTGACAATCGTCCATGGTCGCCTGGCACACATTACAGCGCACTTTCTCTAGATTCGGTGCAGGGGTCATGGGCGGTCGTCACAAAAATTTAAAAAAAAAACCAAAGTTCGAAATCACCGGAAACTAATAAATTCTCAAATTTCTGAATTAAATTCATTTCAAATTCCAAATCAATTTATAAACCGTATTTATAAATTTATTTAGAACAATAAATGATAATCAAATATTATCATTTCAAACAAACAATTTAATTAACCTATTAAATTTCAGAAAATTTTACTTATTTTTTCACAATATAATCAAACAAATTTATTTCATTTACCAAATTTGAAAATAATATTTTAATATAAATTTACAAATACACTTCCTCGCTCGACTATACAAGAATGAATTTCAAAGCAAGGATAGAGATTCAAATTTGATGGACTCAAATCAAAGAGAATTTTGATTTGAAAATAAGTTTGAAACAGAAGATAAGATAATTCAATTACCACAATCGAGAGATGGATGAGTTTATTTAATTCACGGGCAACCTTAACCGGGTCATCCGTAACTTCAAGAATAAGATCGATGTGGAATTCCGAGGTAAATCAACACTCGATTTTAAGAGATGGAATTCAGGTATAGCAGGTAATATATAGCATCGTAAACCGAGGATACAGAAATCTCCGGTAAATCGATGCCTATTATAAAGGAGTTTACTCCTTTACGAATCATTCGAAGATTGGCGAGACCGCCGATCTATTATAGATATCATTCAAAATGGAGTTATGGGGTGCTCCAGAATTGAAAGAAGACGAATAGTGAGGGACACGAATGAATTTTGAAACCGCAGGGGACGTTCCAAAATTCAAAGGAATCGAGTCAAAAGGAAGAGATTGAAACTCGAATGAGAGTGATTCTATAAATACATTTACCCTATATGTTAAGTTTTGCCTAGAGCTACCAAAGCTCTGATACCAACTGTAACGACCCAGAATTTTGGACCATTCGCATCCATTATAAGTGTATAGGTAGACACTCATGCCAGAGTTGAATTGCTCAAAATACCGCGTTGTTAATTTAAATTTGGCAAAACTGAACATATACAGTAAATAAAATAATCACAGATCACAGACACAGAGTAATAATTGCAGCGGAAATAAAAGAGATAGTAGTTCATGAAGCTACTATATAAATGTATAAGTTACATCAGAGTTTACAACAGAAGAGTAATATGATACATCAGAGTTAAACCAGATACAACGGAAGAGTAACACGATCCGTCAGATACAAATCAGAATACATCACTGGAATCATCGAATACTGAAAGCAGAATAGATGGCTGGATCTTCAAGCAAAGCTCCAACTCCAAAGGTGAGTCTCGAATACAGGTACACTCAGTCTGACCCGAGCGTAAAGCAAAATACAAAACACTCGAGTCAGGATTAACATTCTTATATCAATAAATCCAACTCAAGTGAAATAGCAATTGAAATACAAGTAACTCAAAGGATGTTTGGAATAACCATCCTTTAAGGATCCGTTAAACTATCTACTATGTAGTAATATACGCTAAGTAGATAATGTCTATCAGTAATAATAAGATATCAAAATAGCGTTAAGTCATGGCCCATTCCACCCTTAACACATTTTTATTCCCAAAAGCATATACAAGACCGTAGTTTCCCCAAAACCGGAAGTCACCAGAGGGCAATCCATATACTAAAGGTACAAATCAAAATCGTAGTGGTCGCACATAAATGGAATACAAGTATGACAAGGCACATGAGGCAATACCCAAGGTAGTGATACTACCGTTCGCCTGATCCGGACTGGTGGGAACGCAACGCCGCAGCGCCCGCAACACCGTGAAACAACACTCCCAAAATCAAGGGTGCACCAATCGACAACAAGTAATAAGTAGTTCGAAGAAGTGTGTCTACTTGAGGTAGCTAATCCTCCAATGGCCCGGCACAGCTCCTGTTTTAGTCATTTCCAATTTGACACAAGTGTCAAGGCTATCCATCATCGTTCTCTTTCTTCAGTCATCACGTACATCATTCCAACCACTTCATTCTGGATCATCACTCCGCGTATAGTTATTAAATTGGTTTTCGGTTTAGATAGAGAGTATATCCATAACCGAATTCCGGTCTCTTTAATAACTTCCGTAATTATTTCACCGATTGATCGTTTATTTATTTCAAAACCAAATCAATTTCAATTTCAATTTCAATTCGTAAATCAACATTCATTTGCCTTTCTAAACCAATTTCCAACATTTACGTTTCAAAACTTCCAAATCCACAATTTCAAAATCTTATAATTCAATTTCAATCTTTATTTAAAACCATTCAAATATTGATTCAAGTTCGTATATAAGTTTCATTTCGAAATCATTTAAATTAATTTGATTTAACATTTAAATCAATTTAAATTCATTTATTGATCTCATTCAGTATTCATTTAGTAAATTTTCCATTCAAAACAATTTCTATTAAATTTCCAATTCATTAAACCCATTATTTAAATTCAACTTCATTAAATCAAAACTTACAATTTTGAATTAAATTAAATTCATCAAATCGAATTCTTTAAACTTCAAGTCTTACATTAATTTCAATAAATCGCATTTTATTTCTTGTTAAGAAATTCAATTTCAGTTATTTACTTACTTAAATAATTTTCCAAAACTTACTTAATCAAGAAACTCAATTTCAATTATTTACGAAGTAAATTCACTTATTCAAAAGTTCAATTTTTCTTATTAAAGAATCCAATTCAATTTAATCATTAAATAATTCAATCTTATTTAATTATTAAATAATTCAAAACTTATTATTAAATAATTTCAAAGTTTAATAATTTCAAACTTAATTATAATTTCAAACTTAATTGTTAAATCATTTCAAAGTTTAATAATTTCAAACTTAATTATAATTTCAAAATTAATTATTAAATCATTTCAAAGTTTAATAATTTCAAACTTAATTCAATCATTTCTCAAATTAAACAACATTCTTTCATCGATTACATTGTAAATATTTGTTTCAAATTATTAAATATTACAATTTCCTTTCATAAAAATTCAGATTTCAACTTCATTTCAAAACCATATTATTTATTCAAATAAAATCCTTATTTTATTTTTAAATCAAATTATTGACCCATCGGTTTTATTTAATTTTCTAGCCTAGGTCAAAGTTCAATTTGGGTATTTATCATTTCAACCCGATTCCAATTCAATTCAAAAATCAAAACATAATAAAGGGAACTTGCAGTGTGATAACTGGGATGGTGTCAAAGTAAATAAACAAGCAATAACAACAATCAATATCAATCCAATAATCAATTCAAATAATCCCGAAATAACCGTATTAATTCGCATTGTTATTTGTACGAATTAATATAATTATTTCTAGAATCTACACTATCATTTCATGTAGATTAAAGATTATTACATTACGGTTTTCACTTGTCATCTATTACAATTTCATCCATCATCAATTTAACAACGTACATTCAGTGGTTCAAAGTGTAATTAAACAAATCCTACGTGTCAATAAATTTAACAGTTAAAGGGGTCATATTATACAAATGTCAGTTAATCAAATTTAACATTTAATTTATCCTATATCAAGTTCAGTTTCATACTATTTATCATTTTAACATTAACAATTTAACGTCCAATATAAACATCAACAATCAATCAATTTCAGCCAAATTGCATAAATAATTAACAGATAATGGTGTCAGATGTCACAGGTGAACTGATACAGGCAATAGCATATATAACAGTGTAATTAACTAACAGCAGCATATTTCAATTGTCGTTTCAATTGAAATCAAATTTAATAAATAAAAGAACATTAATCGTGAGTGAGTGCTCACCTTTCGAGGCTAGAAGAATTTGATAGCGAAGTAAATTATGAATCCAGTCGCGAATTCCAAAGCAAAGTGAAATGGGAACGAATTGACGAACAAAGCTGATCAATAGGAATAGACGAAATCAAATCAGAACTGGATCGATGAATAAAATTGGTGTAAGTGAACTTACATCAATAGATATTTATATTTACATAAACACGTTAATATATATATAACATACTATTCCAAAATGAAATATATACACATAGATAAGATTAAACCAAGATTCACTTATACTTATATATATAAACATATATACAAACCCCTATAACTTATATATATATATAACCGCAGATTAAATGGATATGCCAGCATATGTAAATTACATTGTAAATAGATATATCTATGTATATGCGAAAATGAAACTTGGCATATAAACAGATAAAAGAAAACTACAACAAGGGTATGCAGACATAAGCTTACAATTTAATATACATACATATATACATATATATATATATATAAACTGAAAATCGAAATACATGTTAATGTATATACTTGTTCAAATAATAGCCTATATACAATACTAAAACCAATAACACATACTATAGAATACTAATATATATCTATAAACGAAATCGGACAACAAATTTCAAAAATAGCTAATATATCTACATATACTTGCTTAATTAATATATAAAGACCCATTTAACCCAATCCTATATAACATACGTATATAAACATAATATATAAATACAGCAACATATAAGTGTTGACACTGTTTATTTATACCACAACCAAACTTTTATATATACAGATTGTAATATATATATATATGACTATCGTATATAACTTGCATAACATCAAGTTATAAAAAAAATCATAAAATAAAATACTGTTATAAAATAGAATACGCATATGCATATCAAGGTAAAAATCTCAAAACCCAACTTTATATATAAGCTAACTTACGCATGTAATCAACAGTAGAAATATACATAGTTTTGAAAAACTTTTATAAAAACTATAAGGTGAACAATATCAAATACCTATTATATTATACCTATTTAAATAACATATCTATATACAATATTTTATATTTAAAATCAAAACATGTATTGAAAAATGTATGATTTGCAGACTAACATATTTGTGCATACCCAATATATAATACCAACTAAATATAATATGCATGTAAATGTAAATACCCAGACTATGCATATGCAACAATATAAATGCATGCAAGCTACAAAAAATATCAAAATAGGTACAGGCTTTGATATATATTCTTATATATATAAAGAGAGTATGAACAATAATGCAAAGTGAAGGCAACTGCAAGTAAGCAGACTTGGTAGGTTGAAAACAGCAAGCGTGAATATTTATACAACTCATATATATTTATCTATAAGCTAAAATAGACAAGTATCAAATCAATATATATAATAGAAGAAGAGGAGGGTACCTTCAGGGCGAAGGAAGCTTGTTGGGTCGAAGGTCGAGGATGTTTGTTAGCCTCTGGTGGAAGGCTCGGTTGCATGCTTGAGAGCGAGGGGAGGGAGACAGGCGAGAGGAAAAACATTGTTACGTCTGGTGATGATTTTGAACGAACAAAAGTTTGTTGAGGAAGTGAACAGCCTTTTTTATAAATATAGGCTTAAATTATTATGTTTCCAAATGAAACCAGAAAGTGAAACGGAATTGAAGGTCAGAATTGAATTTGAATTTATTAAAGTGGCTATTGGTTTCACGATGGGTAACGAATAGTCACGAGAAGTCCAAAAACTCGGTTGCAGAACCGATACGTTGAGCATTTCGCAGCTTGTACCGCACACCGGACTCCGAAGTACACAATCGAATACACCATTAAGATCAGCACAACGAGACGTTCAAAATGATATACAGATATCAGTGGTACAATCGAATTGTAAAAATTCGAATTTTCCAACTGGCGGAAAATGCAAGAAAAACGCAAGAAAATAAGACCGATGGAGTCAAAGATGTCCGAATTTGGAAAAACGACAAACTAACATCTTGCTCAGAAGATGGTTTAGAATTTTTCTATGTAAAAATATTTGGGTTTCGAAAACATTTTATTTTCATTGCTTTTTAACTGATTAAATTAAAGTGAATTTACGCGCGAAATAAACTTTCATATTTTCGGACGAAAATTTACCAGTTGCTATGTTTAACTAGACGTATTCCAAATATAATTTTTTTTTTCAAAATTTTATCGTTTAAAATTTCACAAAATTTCAACTAATTACGTTATTAAAACGGTTGAAATTTACGGGTCGTTACACTGTTATTGCATAATAATTTTGAATATAACCGTGTGAAAATGCGATCCTTTATAAACTTTACTCGTATTCTCATTCTGGTTGTGTGCATAAAGAGATGTAAATAAAAATGTCATTGTGATTCGATACTATTTTAGATTTTAAAATCTGAAATGGTATCGTTTTTTTTGCTTCAGCTGAGATTTTCTTCGGTTGTTCATAACACTCGAAGCAAATGAGTGGTTATTTGCTTCGATTGTTAAGAAACAACAAAAGCAAATGACCTCTTTTGTTTCGGTTGTTTTTACCATTTTTACTTCGGTTCAACAACCAAATCAAATAACGTATTTCTCTTCAGTTCAACAACCGAAGTAACAGACTTTAGCCTGTTGTGTTGTCTTCATTTGCGTCGGTTGTTGAACCGAAGCAACAAGGGGTAAACAACTTAAGCAAATGACATGTTCTGTAGTAGTGGAAGAGTGCACCAATAAGCTCATTTTTAACACATCTTCCAAATCCATTCAAACCAACATCATAATTCCTGAAATTTCAATACGAATCCAATGCCGCTGGTTTTACATGATTTCGAGCTCGAATGTAAAAGTTATGGTGATTAGAGCATAGTTTGAAATTATTAATTTGGCCAAAAAATAAACAAACAAAACAAATAAAAATTATAAAAAAATTACAGCATGCGCATCCTTCTCTTCTACCTAGGCATCATTACAACAACTCGTTATCCACTCTTTTACCATCCCTTGGACCGTCATTTGCTCATGCCACCGACCATCCTATCCAGATCTAACACCACCGGCGTCTTCCTTGATGCTACCGCAACCATTGGCCAGAGTGCAGTCACCGCCGGCGTCACCATCCGCCCCACCACCACATCCATTTTCTCATATTTATTTTTGATTTTCGGCCAATCCAACCAACTATTTGATGATCCAACCATATGGATCGAATCCCTTAATGTCCTCTACATGACTTTGTCTTTCGATCATCCAATTGCTTCCATTTCAGCGTTGAATCAAAAACTCTAAAATGAATGACTGAAACTACTTTGCCAATTTTCGATCAACCAAATCATCGGATGAAAAAGCTAATTTTAGACACCTGTTTTGCCTCGTCGAGAGCTTTGAATCCATATATTATATGCTGTCCAAGCACTTTGAATTTTTAATGACTTTTATTAGTTTTTAATCCATCATTAGATTATTAGTGGAATTTCAGGATTTGGGAAGAGTGGGTAATGTCACGACTGTTCTCTTAGGTTTCTAAGCATCATTTATATAAGCAACGAGGCAGGTTGAGTTATGTGTAACCGTTTGATTCAAAAGTGGTTTCATACTATGTTTAAATACTGTAAAAACTCTATTTCATAAATCGTAACTCCAAATCCATCAAAATTATATACTAAACTAATCAGCTCAGAAAGACTTCGCGATGGTTATAAACATGATACCTAATTCACTTTTTAATTAGAAATCCATTTTAAATTAATTTAATATTAACAACGTCAAAATTTTGAGTCAATTACACAATAGAGGTGGATGGATCTCTTGGCATTATATGATTTCAATATCTCTTGTACTCTTGGCAAAGGTAATGTCGTAGTTGATGCCTTGAGTACGAGACATGCAATGTTAGACTCTATGATTTTAGAAATAGAAGCACTTAGAGTTTATTTCTACACTTAATTTTCAACCTTCACAAGACCTCACACCAGGGCTATTGGCAGCTTTAGATGCTTAGCTTTCATCTTGAAACCATATCGGTTTGAGTCAGAAGCAAGTCACAGAGTCGTTGGGTACTTTTGAGAAGATGAACAGTGGTAAGCATTTGAGTCATTTGGATCGTTATTCAATTGTATCTAGAGGATGGCCGCATAGGGATGGTAGATTGTGTATTCCTCTTATTAAAAAATCAATTGACTTAATACTAGATAAGTCCCATTGTTCTAGGATGACCATTCATCATAGTGGTGACAAAGTTTATCAAGATATGAAGAGGGTATTCTACTGGCCAGGTATGAAGAGACATGTAGCGGAGTTTGTTTTGAAGTGTGTGACATGATAGAGAGTAAATGTAGAGCATAAAAAACCTCATGGATTATTACAGCCTTTGGATATTCTAAAGTGGAAATTAGAAACCATCTCAATGTATTTATTAGATAGGCTGCCAAGGAGTGGATGGGGAAGTGAGGGTATTTGGGTCATACTCGATCGACTGACCAAATGTGCTTAATTTGTTCAAATTAGGAGTACAAGGACAACCACATCTTTGGAAACCTTATATGTGAAGAAGGTAATTCGACTGCATGGAGTTCCTTCCAGTATTTTCAGTGACCAAGATCCACCTTTCACTAGTGAATTTTGCAGGAGTCTTCAGAAGGCCTTGGGCACTGAACTGAATTTGATTATGAACTATCACCCATAGATGGATAGACAAATTAAGCGAGTGAATAGAGTGTTAGAAGATTTGCTACAGATGTGTTTTTGGACTTGGAGGTTCTTTAGAAGATGACTTGCCGTTAGCAGAGTTCGCATATAATAATAGCTATCAGGCATGTATTGGAATGATATCATTCGAGGCATTGTACGAGAGACTACGTAGATCTCCATCTTGTTGCTGGGACACTACATATAGGATTATTCTTGGGCCCAACATGATAATACCGACTTCGAAAAAGATAGATCTGTTCCGTAGGAGGTTGAAGACTACGTAAGAAAAAAAGAAATCATATGTTGATAGGAGACAGATGAAGTTGGAGTTCACGAGGCGACATGGTCTTTTTGAATGTCCTGCCACTAAGATATGTCATGAGGTTTGGTAGGAAATTGGCGCTGAGGTTTGTAGGGCCTTTTTCGATTTTGGAGTGATTAGAGAAGTTAGCTTATAGGGTGGAGCTTCTTGAAAAGTTGGCGAGAGTTCATAATGTTTTCCACGTATCGCACTTGTGAAAGTGTTTACATAATTCATCCGCCGTGGTCAAGTCAAGTCGGTTAGAGGAGTTTGAAGCAGAGGGAGTCATTTGTTTGCAGTGGACCTGTTAGTACCTTAGGCAATAGTTTTAATGACAACAACCATATGACTTCATATTAAATATAGACATTAATATTTTTGTCAAATTATATATAGTATACAGTGCAGGATTTTAGAAGGTGTTGATCAAGAAGACTGTACAATATCAAGAGCAGATTCAAGAGGCTGATATAAGATTAAAGAGTTAGAGATTGTAGACTCATGATTATTGAAGTTTCAAGATATTCCAAATAAGTTATAGAGTCATAGATGATTGTTAAAACCCTAATAGCACTTCTTTGACCTCCCTCTTTATTTTTCTTTTAAATGGTTTTCAAACATTCCAAATTTCAAACTAATTTGAAAGAATCTTTGTTTTCAAAATGATCTTTCAAAAAAGCTTTCAAATAATTTCTAAAGATTAATATAATTTGAGTAATTAAGTTTCTAAACTTTTAAATTTATTATACCTTGTTATAATTTTAGTTTTATGATCTCTAAATATTTATAAGTATATTATAACATTTATTATAAACTTGGTTTTAAATATATATTCACTCATACTTTATATATATTATTTTTAAAAGAAATTAATATTTACTTCTTTAAATGTTTAAAAATATTTCAAAATAATATTATAAAGTTTTCTTAAGTTTCTATATGATTAAAATGTGTATAAACTATGTTTATATGATTGTGCAAAGTTTCAAAATATTCTACAAATGTTAATATTTTCAAAACAGTTTTTATTAAATAAGTTTTCAAAATAAAAAGGGATATGTCGACATATCTTAATACTATATGTCGACATATAAACCAATTTTTTTCAAAATTCAATTTTAACGAAAGTGGCTTTTCGTCATATCTCTTTGCAAATGGACATGACTATTGTTTCTCTATAAATAGGAGGAGTTTCCAACGAAATTTTTTAACTAATATTTCATTCTTTATCTCCTCTTCCACTCTCTTGACTTTTAAAAGAAAATCTACTCAAAATATTCTCAAATTTAATTACAGTGAAATTCAAATTTTATTGATTTGATTCTCTATCAATTACTCTCTGATCTCTCTCATCTCTATTACACAAAATAAGATCAAAGTGCTATTCTTGAGGTTATAGGATCATTTGTTTTCAAGATCAAAAAACTGAGTTTGTAAATTCTATCAAATCATACTCCTATACTTTAGGGTGTGCTTAGTGTTCCTAAAATCCAAATTGGTGTGCTTATGTCCCGTTCGAATACAGTGGGTGTGCTTGGTGTATCGTTTGAATCCAAGTGGGTGTGGTGGTTTTCCGTTTAATTCTAGTTAGTATACCTAGAGAAAATCTGGAGGGTATGTCTCATAGCCTTGAAATCGAGATTGAATGAACTTTGATATTTGAAAAGAAATCTGTACAAGAAATTGTATGGGACTGGATGTAGGGTAACTTCGAACTAGTATAAAAATCATGGTGTGATCTCTCTAACTCATTACATTTTACTTTTACTACATTTATATTTGTCAGTGTTTGCATCTGTGATTGTCAATTTGCATTTTTTAAACTATAATCTTAAAAGAATTCAAAAATATCATAAAAGTTATTAAACACCATTAACCCCCCCTTTAGCATTAAATTAGCCTTAAGATCCTCACTTCTACAAACTAACAAGACCTACTCGCATTATTAAGCATGAGACAAAGTGTAACGGCCCGGATTTCCCGTCGTTTGATTTTGAATATTTAAATGGTTTTAAATATTGGTTTTGGAATAGGAATTGATTTTGAATATGAAGATTTTGATCGTAATTGTAGAATGAAATTAAAATTTCAAATATAGCGATTTATCATAATACGGAAATGGTGAATAATTGAAATTTGAGTTGAATATGAATCGAAATGATTTTTAATGTTGTATAAATTCTATTTGAATTAGAACTGAGTTAGTAAGTTTTAAAACTAAAATTTCAAGTGATTTCATCCATTTTTGAAATCATCAATTTAATCGACGCGTTAAAATAGCGATCCGGGGCATAGTCTTAGAATTCGACTAAACCCGTTCCATTAGATCTGTAATAGTGTATTATTATCAGATATCAAATTTCGAAGCGTTTGGAGTTACCGTTTGGCTGTACAGGTTAGAAACGCGTTGAAATTTATATCGAGAATTTAATATAATAATTGGGTTTA
Organism: Allium fistulosum; assembly: GCA_030737815.1. NCBI lineage: Eukaryota > Viridiplantae > Streptophyta > Magnoliopsida > Asparagales > Amaryllidaceae > Allium > Allium fistulosum. The sequence goes on along the minus strand of CM060904.1, from coordinate 946,598,297 downwards.
AAAAGTTATCGTCCCCTTATGATCGAATTGGGGCTCGAGACTTGTTCCATTGCGTTCAGAATAGGGGTATAACATTAGAAACGCCAGGCGGCACGCCTCGATAGGGGTTCGGGATTTAAGGTGCGTAAACGAGATATTTTGAAGATTTAATAATATTATATAATTTTAAATCGTAGCCTCGAGCCACCCTAGCCACGTACGAGCCGATCTATGCCTGACCAGCCGCCTTCATTTCTTTTAAAATCGTGAATTCCTTCTTCCTTTTCTTTTAAAAAAATTTAAATCCATTCATGGGGGCTCCGATGGAGCTCTAGCCGTCTAGGGAATCGGTTGCGTGGAGTTGGGTTGTTTTGTGTGCGGCTGGAACGTAATGGGAAGAGGAAGGTTTGTTTATTTTATTTACTAATTATCTTATTATTTTGTTAATTGCATTTTAATTATTGATATTTATAAAATTCATAATTTATTCATATGAGGTCCAAAAATTTCGAAATCAGTCACGTTGGATTCGTGGCTGAAAAATCTACAAGCTGGAATTTATTCGGAGTCGATTAAAGATATCTAGAATTTTAGGTTAAATCGAATAGCAGTTCGAATTAATCTAAAATGAGCATTTGGCAAATGAAAGGTGAGTAAATCTCACTCAATTTGGTTGACTAGTTTAATTATAATAATTCAAATTAATTATTGGATGATTGGTTGAATTGGTATATTATTATCGATTGAATTTTATATTATATATACTAGTATATATATTAGTAGTTGGGTATATTTCCCGTTGGTTGGAGCGGATGAGAAACTATGTGCCCCGCATAATAGCGGATGACTCTATATTACCACGATATCCGCCTCGAAGCAGGATTGGTATTTTTATTATATAATATTATGTTGATGCTGGGAAACAGGTTGGAGGGATCCAACTAGATTCCTTAAATATATTGATTGTTTTTCATATATGTATAGTGATATATGATGTAATTCAATAATCCATTATGGATTGTTGTATGACGTGATTTATTGGATGCTATAGTAGTACTGGCCCTAAATTTTGATATTTTAAATCCCATAAATAATATTTTTGAATATTAAAAAAAATAAATTCAAAGGCGAATTTTGGAAATAAAAAGTATTTTATATTAAGTTGGAATATTCAACAAGGGAAAGATTTTAATTAAATAAAAGGATTCGATTTCAGAATTTACTTAGCTATTTCGTAAAGTGATTTCGAATAATTGTTTTTGAATTTGATTTATATAAGGAATTTGAAACTATAGATTTTGATGATATTTCTGAAATTTATAAAATAGAAGTTGAAACCAAGTTTTCAATGGATTTGAATTATAAGTGGGAATTATTAAGAAATAGATTTCTAAATGAAATTTTAAATAGAAATCGATTATAAATGGATTTATAATATGAACCTATTATCAACAGGGAAAAACCAAGAATGAGTTTATGAACTCATAAATGATATTTATAAATAAAGTGGATGGATATAAATCGATGAAATTTGGAAAGGATTTAAATAGGTATTTGAATGAATTTGGTAAACTTATGAAATTTATCAAAGAGTAGAGCTGAAGGTGATTTTATAAATAAGGACATTTAAAATCAAAAATTATAAATTTATAACCGATGTTTATAAATAGTGTGAAATTATTATAGATTGATAAATTGGAAGTGTAAGTCCACAGCGTGGATTTAAAAACGAGATATGGGAATTTGGACTAGAAAGAGAGAAATAGTGGATTATATTTGGAGAACTGGAAATGGTTATGAAATTGGAACCCTAAATCGATGTTTATAAGTCAAGGGAGATCTATAAAGTGAAATTGGTTATACCAGAATTTTAAAATGGATTGGGCATCGAGAAGTAAAGTTTGTTTTAAAAAGAGATTATTTATTAAACAGTGTTGTTTTAAAATTGTTATTTGTGTCTAATTTTTTTTGGAAAAGTTAACTATTCGAATAAATTTAATTTATTATAAATAAACTTTGTAAGTCGATTAATATTATTTAAATGAGTTGGAAATTAGTTTCCATAGTTTCTTCGAAAAGTGTTTTGATATTTTAAATAATTACTTTAAATACGTTTTGAAAATAAATTATTATTCTTTAAAAATACTTATTATTATTATTATATATAGAATTTAAAAGTAAGTGATTCGATTTTTATTTATAAATTCTCTCGAAATTTATCATTGGATTTATTTGGACAGATGTGATTTTATAAGAGAAATCTTATAACAGAATTTTGAAAACTTAAGAAATCCGAAATGTTAGAGACGATAACTTCGAAAATGAATCTGGATTTGTAACAACCCGAAATTTAAGCTACATTAATTAATTAACGAATTAATTAAATAATAAAATAAGTTTGTGAAATTTTGATAATTGGACCACAAGAGTTGAATCTTTGCGTCCGTGGCGATTTTCTGATCAATTTTCATATATAGATTGTCAAAATCCGAGTTAATATGAAGAAGATACGCAAGAAAGATAAAACAAAGAAAATAGAAGAAAAAAAATATAGGGCAGGTCGACCCTAAGGTCAACCCTACCCTTGGCTAGGTCGACCTTTGGGTCGACCTTTGGGTCGACCTACCACTTGTATGGGTTGACCTAGGGGTCGACCCGCCTTCTCTTATGGTCAAGAAGCCATCCAGATGCACATATGACGTGTTTTTCCTATTTTGTTCGATCCTGTGTTTCCGTGCTTCCATCCGACGGTTCCTATCGAGCCTATAACGTGGTTGCACCAGATTTAATCTCCAAATCCAACGGTCTAAGATCCACAAGTGACACTACAAAAAAACCCTAGGCCTAGCTATTTTTCTCATTCAGATTTTCTCCATTTGGGTTCATTGCCTGAGGCTGGACCCTAGAAGGAATATTTTTCAAAGGAGAAGATCTGTTTAATTAAAATATTTTATACCCTACAAGCGGATCCGGGAAGGCCAAGGAAAAGTGCTAGGGACCACAAGTGGGTGTTTAGTAATTATTTTATATTTTTAAGTAGTTTTAAATAATAGGGTTTCCAATAGTTGTAGTTTTTCTACACTTTTGGGGTAACCTTTATGCAAGTTTATTTACAAGTTTAGACTTGTTTTTCAGTCTATTTTCTTTTAGCTATTCTATTTCAGTATTTGCAATTATTTACTGTTAATTATAGTTTTTCCAATTATTTACAGTTATTTACGTTATTTACTGTTATTTACGTTTTATTTACATCTATTCTACGATTGGGATTTCTTCTGTAAATGTCAGTTTCATTTTAATTTCCTTTTTACGCGAATGGAATAAATAGAAGAATAATTCGTTAATATGGACTAAAATATAAGAATACAAAATTTACAGAAAATGGGATGCAAAATAAGAAGAACCGTAGCAAATTGGACTTAGACTGAAATAGGAAAATTTAAGATATTTTACAAGCATAGTTATATCATGTAATTATAACTAAAAAGAGAAAATAGAAGAAATGGCAAAAGTAGCTTATTTTTATACATAGACCTTGCGTTAAGTTAATAAGCAAATAAAGCAGAAATAATAGAAGAGGCTTATTTTAATAAACTTAGATCTTGGATTAAGTTAATAGGCAAGATATAGAAGATCGGTATTGTAGGCCCAACATGGTAGTCCTTTACTGATATAGAAGACCTGTATTGTAGGCCCTATGGTAGTCCTTTACTGGTATAGAAGACCTGTATTGTAGGCCCAATGGGGTAGTCCTTTACAGATATACAAGATCGGTATTGTAGGCCCAACGGGGTAGTCCTTTACAGATATAGAGGCTTATTTTAAAAACTTACATTAATAAGAGGTCAATAAATAGAAGTTCAAATCATGAGGATTTGGACAAGGGGCGCAACTAGATTTTGTTTGTTAGATAAGACCCGTACCAACAGCATTCTCTTTTTAGTCAAACACAAGCGGCCTCACAATAGCACATGTGAGGCAAGGGCACGCTTATGCTGGAGCAGTATTAAATAAGAGGTCAATAGAAGGGAGCAACAGATAACGTGAACTTAATGGTGGTCGAGCGTGTGGCCTCAATGTTGGTTGATAAGTCGTTATTGAGTTCTAAGCACTTAGTAGGCGTCTTCTACGTAGGGACCAACAGGGTCTAGTTCGCAGTCGGCGTAGGTGTCTTTTGCGTAGAGACCAACACGAGGGGTCTAGTTCGTATCCGTTGCGTAGGGACCAGGTCTAGTCCGCAATAGGCACAGTAGAAATAGAAGGCCGATCAAAGGATAGAATTAGGACTTCAGCCAAATTAAAGTAGGATTGGGAATTAAGCCCAATCAAAGCAGTTCTCTAAGACAGTGCAAACAATCGAAAATGACCAAAACTATTTAAGTAAAGCAAACAGTTAAATAGTATCCTATTCCAGCTTTATCTTTTCCTTTATTTCCTTTTATACTAGAACTGTTGCCAAGTCTATTATCTTTATCTTGCTTAAGAATGCTAGTAATTACTTCCACTCACCAGACTTTTAGCCTGACCCAATCCTCTATTTTTCCCCTTTTCCCCCCATAGGCCAGCAGAGGCAAGGTAGTAGATCTTGGATTTTCTTGGAGGTTCGGTTGTAGAGTTTTTACTTCATGTATTCTTCTTCTTTTCAGTTTTTTTTTCATTTGGATTTGATGTAATGTTACTGTTGAGAGGGATAGTTATTTTCATGTACTTTGATGATATGATTGAGATGGTGTTTTTCATAAGACATGTGTATTTGGTTTTAAAGACATATTCTGCTTTGATGATTTATTTTCTAAAATAATAAAGTTTATTTTTAAATGTTTCGGCTGTTTTATTTATTTGTCTTGTGAATCTTAGTCCCTGTAAAGTTTTAGCTATACCTATAACGCACCATATCCTTTAGTGTGTCCATTTTGGTTATACTAAGGGGTGTGGGGTGTCTCATTTGGTATAAGAGCCTAAGGTTACAGGATTCCTAAAATTTTGTTTTAAAAAGTAAAGTATTTTTCAAAATAACTTGTTTTAAAAGTATTTTTCAAAAAGAAACTCTTCGAAATAGTTTTCAAGTATAAAAGAGTTTTTATAAAAATCCCCTCAAAGTCCAATTCAACCTTCTTTTGATTCCTTTGATCCTAAATCCTCTTTTCTTTGCATAGTATGGCTGCTTGGTTCCGTAGAGCTATGGTACCAGAGGTGCAAGGGCAAGCGCCCAATACAGCACTAGTAGGTGGAAATCCCATTAATCCACCTACAACAGCCAATTTTTCTAAGCTATGCAAAGACTTTGCTAGTCTAGGAGGTAGAACGTCTTCCGACATAGAGGATTTAGAGAAGGCATGAGCTAGGTTGGAGGATATGGAGCGAAGTTATAAGTTATTTGATTTGGAGGACCGACAGAGAGTTCAGCCTGCATCTTGGTAGCTGAAGGGGGAGCTTAAAGAGGTTCTTAAGTCAAAAAGCTCTAAGAATCCATGGTGGAAGAACAAGAAGGAAAAGGACAAGAGGAAAGAAGGAGGACCTCAGAAGAGGATCAAGAAGAGCGGGGGATGTCGTAGCTATGTGTTGGTTGGTCATTACGCAAAAGACTGTAAGAATAAAATGATGAAGGGGAGGTGTTTCAATTGTGGGAAGCCTGGTCACCTTAGTATAGCTTGTCCTCATAGGATGGGGCAGAGAGAAGGCGTACGTACAACGCGAGTATAGGCTTTGGATGCAGCACCTTCTAGCAGTGGACCGAATCGAGGTAGGAATGTCTCTATAGAAGATTTGATCTCTATTTCGGGTTTTTCCTATTCGAGCTCTTTCATTTCTATTTCTTTGGTTGATTGTCTGCACTTAGACATCTCTTTAGTAGTAGACCCCATAGTTGTTTCAAACCCCATAGGAGGATCGGCGCATTGGTCTATGATTTGTAGGGGTTTGAAATTTTTATCCTAGGCGTAGAGTTTGATTGTGACGCCTATGTATTAGGATGTTCGGGGTATGGGATGATTTTGGGAATGGATTGCCTATCCACATATGGAGCAATATTGGACTACGAGAGCAGAGTCGTTAGACTAGAGACATGCAGTGGTAGGACTCTCGAGGTTTCTTGTGACCCATAGGGGCCAGTCATGTTGCGCTTCCTTTATTCCCTTGATTCGTCAATAGGATATCTATATTTCGTTCCAATCGTTAGAGATTTCCTAGATAGTTTTTTGAGAAGGTTAGAGGACTTCCCCCTAAGAGAGAGATTGACTTTAGGATCTATCTTAATGACAATGCTAAGCTAGTAGCATTACCTGTGAGACACGTGGCACCTAGGGAGAGGAAGGAGTTAAGCAAGCAGATTCGTGAGCTATTAAAGAAAGGCTTCATCAGGAGGAGAATATCTGAGTGGGGAGCACCAGTTGTCTTCGTTACTAAGGCAGATGGTTCCCTTCGACTTTGCGTAAACTATAGAGAGTTGAATAAGCTCACAAAGAAGAACCATTATCGACTTCCTAGGATAGATGATCTTTAGTTGGCTCTTTGGTCTTTTCTCAGCTTGATTTAGCCACTGGATTTCATCGGCTTAGTGTCGCTGACGATAGCATTGATAAGACGACATTGAGGACACCCGATGGATTCTTTGAGTGGTTGGTTATGCCTTTTGGGCTAACCAATGCCCCAGCTTATTTTGTGGATTTGATGAGCCGTGTTTTCTTGGAAATGTCCTAAGATGTTCGTAGTAGCATTCGTGCAAAACATTTTGGTGTTTTCCAAGAGTATGGAAGAGCATGCTATTCATCTAGAGGAGGTTCTTCGCATTCATCAATTGAAGGCAAAATTCTTGAAGTGTCACTTTTGGCGTAAGGAAGTGTGTTTCTTAGGGCATAGAGAAGGTCTACATATGGAAAGAGTTTAAGAAACAATTTTTTACGTTTAGGTTTGGATTGTAGAAATCCAAAAAGTTGTAGACAAAGATTGGAGATATACAATAGATTCAGTTAGAAAGCCCATGTGTAGATAATTGCAAAAATAAATTGTTTCAGATAAGTGGATTTAACGGTAGTGCCTTGAAATAAATATAAGTATAAGAGAGGAATTGGAATAAAACACTTTAGTAATGAGATTACCAAAGTTTAGGAAGGGTACTCCTAGGGTAGTAAGAAGAAAATCCAACTTATGTTTAGCCCAATAAAATGAAATTATTAGAATTGAAAAGTTGAAAAGTATAATTGTCAATATTTTTAAGAAAGTAAATATCGGGTTTTTGGAAAAAAAAGCGGTATGAAATTTAAATTGGATTTTATATGGTGTAAATTTTGTTAAAAGTGAAATTCTTTTAGAATTATAGAGCGTATATGGCTCGCTAGTTTCTTTGAAAAAAAACAAAGATTTTAAAAACCTAGTGTATATTAAGTATCGGAAACATAGGTTACAGCATTTATTGTTGTAATAAATGATTTCTTGAAAAATAAAGCGAGCAAAGACTATAACACTATTGTTATAGTAGGTGACTCCCAAGGGAAATGATTTTACATAGTATATGAGATTTATTAGTATTTATTTTAATTAAATCCATACACTTGTATATTGGGTTGTAGTAACGGTGTTTTATGCAACATCTGTTTTGACCCAAATAAAAATGTGCTTTGAAAATAATTTCTAAGTATAGAAATAAAGTGGTTTGTAAGTACGCTTATTTTTTTAAAATAAGTATAAAGAAATGTTTTCTAGTTATGGATATATTAAAATAGTTTTGAAAATGTATTTTTCTGAAAAGAAAAGTGTAAGTTAAATATTAGGAAATTATTAAATTTCATAGAAATTGTCTATTGTAAGAGAATATAGATTAAAAATACTTTAATCTATTGGAACGAAATGCGTAATGATAAAATTTTCTATGAAACCAAAATCATAAATAAAAATGTTTTGTGCAAGTTATAAGAAATACGTGAAAGAGATGTACAAGGTATGGGAAGCACCATATTTTGTATAGCCTATTTCGAAAAATATAAAATAAGTTCCTTATAATTTCACATAAACATGTAGTCCTCTATTAAAGGATTCATAGAAGGTTTTAGCGTTAATAGTTTCTTATAAAAGAAAGTAGTTCCCATATATTAAGGTATAAAACCATTAGGTGTAATAATTGGAGACAGTGTTAGTTGGTAGAGATATTATAGAGAGCCTTTATAGAAAGTCCTGATTTGTAGTTAGAAACACCTCCAAGGTTAGGTAAGTGGATAGTTAAGAGATTTTTAATGAAATAATTGTTCTTATCTACTCCAATTTTTGCAAAAATAAAACTCTATGAAAAGAAGATGTTTTGAAAACATGTGAGAGCATTTTAAAGATATTTTAAAGAAAAATGGTTTGGTGAAAAAGTAAATAATTTTTTTGGAAGCGAAAAACTTAGTAGCCGTGAAATTTAAAAATCCTAATTTTTATAAAAAGCTGTAAGGATGAAAGATTAAATGTTAAGTAACCAAGCACCTTTGAATTTAATGGAAATTTGAAAATAACACTTTAAAACAAAAATTTAGGATTTGATGTTTTAAAATTTTAGAAGCTTTAGTTTTTGAAATGATAAATATCAAACCAAACTTTTAAATGTGGAGTAGATAGGAATCATTTTCTAAGCGTGACGGAAAAAGTGTAAAGCTATATAGGAGATATCAGTGATTACTTTTAGAAGTGGTAATAGAAGTTTTCGTAAAGTGTATAAGACACTAGTGAGAACCTAAGATTGTTGCTTCATGTGTGAAGACTATAAGAGAATAGTATGGTGATATTAGTAAGATGGTAAGACACACCTGGTTGAGGATGTGTATTCTAGATTTTGGAGGAACTTGGAAGGAGCATCTTCCTTTAGTAGAATTCGCATATAATAATAGTTTCAAGCTAGTATTGGAATGGCACCTTTCATAGCTCTTTATGGAAGACAGTGCAAGTCGCTTTCGTGTTGTTTAGAGTCTACAGAGAGATTTCTACTTGGTCCCGACATGGTTAAAGAGACTTCAGAGAAGATTGATTTGATTAGGAGAGAATACATACCTCTTATCCACATCTCTTTGATAATCAATTTTGAATTTCCTATTTCCATCTTTAGTTTTGAATAGGTTCTTTCCTTTATTATCTTTGGGAGGGTAGATTTTAGGATTTAACCTGTGGATGGTAGGATTTGATGTGAACATGTTATTAGAACATGTTATGTATGATGGATACTAGTGGTTGCAAGTGGTTGCTAGTGAATGCTAATGGACGCATATACTTACACTAGGTACTATTATCTCTTAGGGATCGACCTAACTAGGACACTAGAGCATATACATATGGATGTGTGCGCATTTGCATTTTTATTTTATTTTATTTTCCATGGTTCCTATAAATGGATGATTATCATATGATTGATGCATTTGGAAGATGACTATAGCACGCATATAGAACTATCAGTTATCATTAAGGAATTTGCATTCATTTGGATACATGGCACAGACATGATTGCATAAAAGGAGGTCGACTGAATCAGTGGACCGCCTAATCTTTTGCATTAGTTAGGGACATTGACACTACACTAATTGCATATGTATCATAAATCGCATTAGAAAAACTTAAGGACAATGGATGTAATTGATGATGGTTGAGTAGTTGGTTGTAGAACTTGGATGAAAACATTTATTTCATTCTTCTATCTTTAGAGATTTGCGGACGAAATCCCTTAAGGATGGGAGAATGTAACAACCCGAAATTTAAGCTATAGTAATTAATTAACAAATTAATTAAATAATAAAATAAGTTTGTGAAATTTTCAGAATTGGACCACGAGAGTTGCACCATTGTGTCAGTGGTGAATTTGTGATCAATTTTCATACATAGATTGTCAAAATCGGAGTTAATATGAAGAAGATCCGCAAGAAACAAGAACGAAGAAAACAAAAGAAAAAAATATAGGGCAGGTCGACCCTAAGGTCGACCCTGCCCTTGGCTAGGTCGATGTATAGGTTGACCTACCACTTGTATGGGTTGACCTAGGGGTTGACCCGCCTTCTCTTATGGCCGAGAAGCCATCCAGATGCATATATGATGTGTGTTTCCTATTTTGATCGATCACGTGCGCCCGTGCTTCCATCCGACGGTTCCTATCGAGCCTATCATGTGGTTGCACCAGATTTAATCTCTAAATCCAACGGTCTAAGATCCACAAGTGACACTATAAATAAGACCCTAGGCCTAGATATTTTTCTCATTCAGATTTTCTCCATCTGGGTTCATTGCCTGAGGCTGGACCCTAAAAGGGATATTTTTCCGAGGAGAAGATCTTTTTAATTAAAATATTTTACACCCTACAAGTGGATCTGGGAAGGCCAAGGAAAAGAGCTAAGGACCACATGTGAGTGTTTAGTAATTATTTTGGATTTTTAAGTAATTTAAAATAATTGGGTTAACAATAGTTGTAGTTTTTCTACAATTTTGGGGTAACCTTTATGCAAGTTTATTTACAGTTTTAGACTGTTTTTCAGTCTATTTTCTTTTAGCTATTCTATTTCAAAAATTTGCAATTATTTACTGTTAATTATAGTTTTCCAATTATTTATAGTTATTTACGTTATTTAAAGTTATTTACTATTATTTACGTTTTATTTACATCTATTCTACGATTGGGATTTCTTCTGTAAATGTCAGTTTCTTTTTAATTTTCTTTTTACACGGATGGAATAAATAAAAGATTAATTTGTTAATATGGACTAAAATATAAGAACACTGAAATACAGAAAATGGGATGGAAAATAAGAAGAACTGTAACAAATTGGACTTAGACTGAAATAGGCAAATTTAAGATATTTGCAAGCATAGTTATAGCATGTAATTATAACTAAAAAGAGAAAATATAAGAAATGGCAAAAGTAGTTTATTTTTATACTTAGACCTTAGGTTAAGTTAATAAGAAAATAATGCAGAAATAACAGAAGAGGCTTATTTTAATAAACTTAGATCTTGGATTAAGTTTATAAGCAAGATATAGAAGATCGGTATTGTGGGCCCAATGGGGTAGTCCTTTACTGATATAGAAGACCTATATTGTAGGCCCAACGGGGTAGTCCTTTACTAATATAGAAGACCTGTATTGTAGGCCCAACGGGGTAGTCCTTTACAGATATAGAATATCAGTATTTGTAGGCCCAATGGGGTAGTCCTTTATAGATATAGAGGCTTATTTTAAAAATTTACATTAATAAGAGGTCAATAAATAAAGTTCAAATCATGGGGATTTGGACAAAGGGCGCACCAAGATTTTGTTTGTTAGATAAGACCCGTACCAATAGCATTCCCTTTTTAGTCAGACACAGGTGGCCTCACAATAGCACAGGTGAGGCAAGGGCACGCTTATGCTAGAGTAGTGGTAAATAAGAGGTCAAGAGGAGGGAGCAACAGATAGCGCGAACCTAATGATGGTTGAGCGTGTGGCCTCAGTGTTGGTTGATAAGTCGTTATTGAGTTCCAAGCGCTTAGTAGGCGTCTTCTACGTAGGTACCAACAAGGTCTAGTCCGCAGTAGCCGTAGGTGTCTTTTGCATAGAGACCAACACGTGGGGTCTAGTCCGCATCAGTTGCGTAGGGACCAGGTCTAATTTGTAGTAGGCACAGTAGAAATAGAAGGCCGATCAAAGGGTAGAATTAGGACTTCAGTCTAATTAAAGTAGGATTGGGAATTCAACCTAATCAAAGCAGTTATCTAAGACAAGTGCAAACTATCGAAAATGATCAGAACTATTTAAGCAAAGCAAACAGTTAAATGGTATCATATTCCAGCTTTATCTTTTCCTTTATTTCCTTTTATACTAGAACCGTTGCTAAGTCTATTATCTTTCTCTTGCTTAAGAATGCTAGTAATTACTTCCACTCACCAGACTTTTAGTCTGACCCACTCCTCTATTTTTCCCTTTTTCCCCCATAGGCCAGTAGAGGCAAGGATAGTAGATCTCAGATTTTCTTGGAGATTTAGCTGCGGAGTTTTTCCTTCATGTATTCTTCTTCTTCTCAGTTTTTGTTTCATTTGGATTTGATGTACTGGTACTGTTGAGAGGGATGGTTATTTTCATGTACTCTGATGATATGACTGAGATGGTGTTTATCATAAGACATGTGTATTTGGTTTTAAAGACATATTCTGTTTTGATTATTTATTTTCTAAAATAATAAAGTTTATTTTTAAATGTTTCCGCAGTTTTATTTATTTGTCTTGTGAATCTTAGTCTCTATAAGTTTTAGCTATACCTATAACACACCATATCCTTTAGTGTGTCCATTTTGGGTATACTAAGGGGTGTGGGGTGCTTCAGGATTCATAAAAGAAGTTATAAATGGTTAGACAAGATTATATACGAGTATAATTGATTTCGGAAATTGTAAAAAAAAAGAATTAATGGAATTTATGGAGATTTATAGGAAATATTTCTAAGTATTGATATGGTTGGAAAAATATCCTGTTATGGATATAAGAATTGGAAACTATTGTCAAATATTGAAATATTGAAAGAGATTTTAATATATACCCTTGTAATAATATTTTGAAATAAGCGTTTGAAAGATTTATGATATTGTCCTAGTGATTGCTTATGTGTGTTATTTGATAGTTAAAAACCGACTATCAAATCTGGCCAAATTCATTAATCGTTTCGAAGAGACCGAGATCGGATTTAATTATCCGAAAACCACTTCGATCTGATTTGTTCGTTACAAATTGTGATATCGTGAAGATAATGAAGATGGTGATTTTTGAGATTCAGTTTGTTCAGACCTAGAACAACTTGTATGGATGAATGCTATCATTTGCATCGTGATCTAAAAGGCAGTGTTAGCATTCCAAGCATGAATGCTATTCTAAATTTAAAACGTAGCCTCAAGCCTCATCTACCGAGAATGACTAAAACATGGGAGATGCAGCAGGGCTAAGTAGGTCGCATCCAAGTAGGGTATGTTATCACTTTTCTAGATACCCTCGGATATATTATAATTATGGATATGGTTGTGCATGGAAAAGAGAGCGCTCGATTAGGATGGGAAATCCCGGGGTGATAACATATTTGGTACTGTCCAGTAAGGGGTAGGCCAGTCCTGTGTTAGCAGGGATCATTAGGTACGATCTTGGTGCATTTGACTAGAGATGTACTATGGCGGGCGGTACCCCAATAGTTCAGTCATTGTATGGAATCCAATATCCACTACGAGCCTGTACAGTTTTGATTGTGCCCAACTATGCTGAAACGTGAGCGTAAGCATTTCAGCTATTTTATAGTTTACTTTCTTCAAACACAATTATAATATCAGATGATTTTGATATAAAATGTTTTGGTTATTGTAAGGTAAAAACCCGCCGTATTTATGTGTGGCGTGGTCTTACGAGATACTTTTGTTCCAAAGGGTTTTGATAACAATAATAATTCAAATTGAGTGTGTTTTCTCACGCTGGTTTTCCAGACTAACTCGGGTGTTATTTTATTATAATGCGCGGGTCAGATCGAGTATTACAGATTCAGGTTAGGATGCTATGGAGCTCAAAAGACGAGCCGGAGGATTTCAGTCGTATATAAAGTACTTGATTATATTCCGCTGTGTGTGTCAGGCTGTATAGTCAACACTGGTGAGGACAAGTTATTATAACTGTCCAGATTGATTTGTTATTTGTTGTACTCTGATGATTGTATGTATATAATGGATACAGTTTCTTTTGTATATAGATATGAATTTATCTATTATATATTATTCTGCTGCAATTATGAGATTCTATGTGCTGTTTTTCGTTTCTTCTTCTATCTTTTCTTCTTCACCCCTAAAGATTCGTATTTCCGTTCAATTTGAGTTGGACACGTATGATTTATTATCGACTCAAAGGGTACAGAGATACAGGACTTTACATTTGGTATTAGAGCTGAAGGTTAAGCGAGAACTTTAGCTTTGGTGGGGATTACTCATTAGAGATAAGGCCAGTAGTACCCTAGAATGAACCGGAGTGTATTAATAGTTATGAGCGCGTATTTGTTAGTGAATATAAAATGTTTTATATTGTGTTCGTTGATTTATTGAGTGGCTTATGAATTTTGGTTGACACAGTCCGTACAACTGTATCGATAAGGGTTTCTAAGCACTTGAATAGAGCTATTCGACACAGTATTGTTTTGAAGTGGATAAATGAAGTAATTTTTCCCAAACTATATTTTGATATAAAAGAAAATAACTTTCTGGAAATTACTATACATATTTGGTGTGTTTGGTTGATATTATTATAATCAAAGCAAGATTATAAAATTTAAATGGTTATATATAACCAAATAGAATTTTTATAAGAACGATTTATACAAACGAGCTAAACTAAATTTGGACTCAAACCAGAATTTGGAAATTTAAAATCCCAGAAAGTTTGGAAATATTTTTCCGAAGTGTTGTGAAAATTAAAGTAGTATTATTTTTGAAAATATTTTTTAAATAAGAATGGTTTTAAATGGATTTTGGAAGTGATAAAGCACTGAACCCACTTCAGTTGCTGGAAAATAATCCTGGTGATGACTGCAGTATCATTAATATTAATTTTCCAGTTTCTAAGTGACGGGTTGCTACCATTATTATTTGTTTTGGACTTGTTTGGTAAACAAGTTTTGATTTAAAATTTCTAAAAGGAACCGATTCGGATAAAAACCGAGTTTGGTTTAAAAATTAAAAAAAGTGTGTGATTTGGTATATATATATATATGATTTCAAAGTGATTTGAAATACATACCGAGTGTTTGAATTCTAGAATTAAAATTTAACTTGAGTAAGTTTAAATGGATTGAATGAATTGAGTTTAACTAAAGCTAAGTTAAATAAAATTGAGTTGGAGTTTAAATAATATCGAATTGAATTAAATATCAAATTTGCGTTGAAATAATATCCATATTTAAGCTGACTTATAAATGATTGTATAACTATGAGTTATAAATTTTTAATGGAATCAAATCAAGAATAGAATTTATGAAAATGTGAAAATAAGTTGTGTAACTTAGAAATTGGAAAAAATGGAACTTAAGTTCTAAATGGAGCTCGACTTATATATATTTCAAAATCTTGTCGAATAAAATAGAAATAGAAAAGAAAACCAGGTTGAATGGTTAATTGGTTGTTTAAAAGAAATGAAAATCCGAATTTGGATTTAATTGGAAATGAACTTAAGTTTGATGTGAAATGATATGAATGTTGAATAAAAGGTTATAATTAACCTTAGTGTTAATTTTATGAAACGATTCATTGATAAATTTACATGAAATGAACTAATAAATTAAATTTGTGAATGGAATTGGATTTGCTTGGAAATGAATTAAAGAGGTGGATATGAACTCGAATATAAAAAGGAAATTCGCCTTAAGCGTAAATTGAGTGGAAATGTGTCTTAAATATTGATTGAGAAGAATTGAAATATGGACTTAAGTCGCAAGTGATAATAAGAAATGTTTTTACTAAAACTCAAGTAAAAATTTAAAGTGAACTTAAGCTTGGAAAGGAAATAAACATAAGTTGTTGATAAAATGTTTATAAACTTAAGTAATATTTTATGAAACGATTCATACATAAATTAACATGGCATGGAATTGTCGTTTGTTAGAAAGTAAAGTTAACAAAACTTAGTGAATCAAATGAAAAGCGAATGAAAGAATAAGATGTAAATTGGATATGGATTTAAAATGGATTGAAGGTGTTTGGAATGTTGTTGAGTGAAATGGAATCAATTTTAATTTGAACATGAATCAAATTTAAAATGAATATAGGTTGGAAATTTTGATTTGATAATAATGGAATGTTGTTGAACATAAATGAAATGAATGGATATAAATCAAGTGAATAAATTGAATGTGAATATGAAATGGAGTGCAAATAAAATTTGTTGTGAATCATTTAAGTGAAATAAATAAAAGTGAATAAATTGACGAGCATCAATTTAAACGAATAAGTGGAAGCTTAAAGAAATGGAAATGTTTGTAATGGGTGTAAATATAAATTGGATGCAATTGTATTGTTGTGAATAAATTTAACATCGAATAAATAGTATGCAAATCAATTTGGAAGTGAATGATTAAATGTTGGAACCTAATATTTGCATGTACATGCTAGATATACATATTATAGCGTGTTTGTTTATAAAATTAGTTATACCATGATATAACATGTTGGTTATGAAAACAATGTGTTTAACTACTAAAATGCATGAAATGCTATTAAACTTCATATTTTTGGTACTTATTGGGTTTATTTAAGTAAGTAGAGGTACAAGAAGACCATTTGGCTATATTTTGGTTGCGTAATTGCATATAAATTTAGCGAGTCTGCTTAATAATGCTAATATAAGGTACGCTTACGCTATAAATGCGAAAATGATATAATTATTGCTATATATTGTGTTTCCAACCGTGTGGGTCGATGATATCATTTTTATTATATTTGTGATATTGCAAAAGGCTCTCCGTACAAGGGAGACTCTACCAAAATTTTCTAGAAATTTATGGTGTTAGAAATTTTTTGAATTTTTTTGGAAAATTTTGCTAACTAAAATTAGATTTGCAACTTTAACTTGAAATAAAGGATTTTGAATTAGAAATGGAACCTAATTGTTTTGGTTGGAACTAAAAGATTAGAAAAGTGAAATATCGAGTTTTAACTAAGTGGGTTTTGGATAAGTTAATGTGTTCGGAACATTTTTCCTAACTTGATAATTTCGAGGACGAAACTCTTTTAAGGGAGAGGAATGTAACGACACAAATTTTCTGTCGTTTGATTTTGAATATTTAAATGGTTTTAAATATTGGATTTGTAATAGGAATTGATTTGAATATGAAGATTTTGGTCGTAATTGTAGAATGAAATTAAAATTTCATATATAGCGATTTATCGTGATACGGAAGTGGTGAATAATTGAAATTTGAGTTGAATATGAATCGAAATGATTTTTAATGTTGATATAAATTCTATTTGTAATAGAATTGAGTTAGTAAGTTTTAAAACTAAAATTTCAAGTGATTTCGTCCATTTTTGAAATCATCGATTTAATCGACGTGTTAAAATAGCTATTCGGGGCACAGTCTCAAAATTCGATGAAAATAGTTTAATTGGATCCATAATAGTGTATTATTATCGGATTTCAAATTTCATAGTGTTTGGAGTTACCGTTTGGTCGTACGGGTTAGAAACGCGTTGAAATTTATATCGGAAATTTGATATATTAATTGAGTTTAAAAAGCTATCTTCCACTTACGATCGAATTCGGGCTAGGGACTTGTTCCATTGCGTTGAGAATAGGGGTATAACATTAGAAACACCAGGCGGCATGCCTCGATAGGGGTTCGGGATTTTAAGGTGTGTAAATGAGATATTTTGAAGATTTAATAATATTATATAATTTCAAATTGTAGCATCGAGCCACCCTAGCCACGTACGAGTTGACCTATGCCTGACCAGCCGCCTTCATTTCTTTTAAAATCGCGAATTCCTCCTTCCTCTTCTTTTAAAAAAATCAAAATCCATTCGTATAAAAAAACTAATCACGAGCGCAAGACGCGAGCGACGACGTAGCATGGGACCGGAGCGGCAGTGAGTGTGGAGGCGCGACTGGAGCGGTAATAGCGGTGGGAAGGAGCCGCCGTTGGTTTGTGGCAGTGGTCGATCGCGTGCACGAGATGATCGGAGGGGAAGCTGCTCTGGTGGCTTGCGCGATAGGGCTGGGTAATGCAGTAGTGGAGGTGTTCGTGGTGGTGGCTTCGATGGAGCTCCGGTCATCTAGGGTTGCGCGCGGTGAAGGAATCGGTCGCGTGGAGTTGGGTTGTTTCACGCGCAGCTGGAACATAGTAGGAAGAGGAAGGTTTGTTTATTTTATTTTATTAATTATCTTATTATTTTGTTAATTGTATTTTAATTATCGATTTTTACAAAATTCATAATTTATTCATACGAGGTCCAAAAATTTCGGAATCGGTCACGTTGGATTCGTAGCTAAAAAATTCACAACTTGGAATTTATTCGAAGTCAATTAGAGATAACTGGTATTTTAGGTTAAATCAAACGGTAGTTCGATTTAATCTCAAATGAGCATTTGAGAAATAAAAAATCAAGGTGAGTAAATCTCACTCAGTTTGGTTAACTAGTTTAATTATAATAATTCAAATTAATTATTGGGTGATTGGTTGAATTGATATATTATTATCAGTTGAATGTTATATTATATATATTAGTACATATATTAGTGCTTGGGTATATATCCTGCCGATTGGAGCGGATGAGACACCATGTGCCCCGCATAATAGCGGATGACCCTATATTACCGTGATATCCCACCTCGAAGTGGGATTGGTATTTTTTATTGTATAATATTCTATGGATGTAGGGAAACAGGTGGAGGGATCCAACTGGATTCCTCAGATATATTGATTATTTTTCACATATATAGTGATATATGATGTAATTAAATAATCTATTATGGATTATTGTATGATGTGATTTATTGGATGTTATAGTAGCACTGGCCCTAAATTTTGGTATTTTAAATGCCATAAATAATATTTTTGAATTTTAAAAAAAAATCAAAGGGGATTTTTGGAAATAAAAATATTTTATATTGAGTTGGAATATTCAACAAGGGAAAGATTTGAATTAAATAAAAGGATTCAATTTCAGAATTTACTTAGCTATTTCGTAAAGTGATTTCGAATAAATGTTTTTGAATTTAATTTATATAAGGAATTTGAAACTATAGATTTTGATGATATTTCATAAATTTATAAAATAGAAGTTGAAACCAAGTTTTTGAATGGATTTGAATTATATTTGGGAATTATTAAGAAATAGATTTCTAAATGAAATTTTAAATAGAAATCAATTATAAATGGATTTATAATATGAACCTGTTATCAACAGGGGAATACCAAGAATGAGTTTATGAACTCATAAACGATGTTTATAAATAGAGTGGATGGTTATAAATCGATGAAATTAGGAAAGGATTTAAATAGTTATTTGAATGAATTTGGTAAACTAATGAGATTTATCAAAGAGTAGAGCTGAAGGTGAATTTATAAATAAGGATATTTAAAATCAGAAATTATAAATTTATAATCGATGTTTATAAATAGTGTGAAATGATTATCAATTGACATATTGGAAGTATAAGTCCACAACGTGGATTTAAAAACGAGATATGGGAATTTGGATTAGAATGAGAGAAATAGTGGTTTCTATTTGGAGAACTGGAAATGGTTATGAAATTAGAATCATAAATCGATGTGTATAAATCGAGGGAGATTTATAAAGTGAACTTGGTTATATCAGAATTTTAAAATGGATTGGGTATCAAGAAGTAAAGTTTGTTTTAAAAAGAGATTATTTATTAAACAGTGTTGTTTTAAAACAGTTATTTGTATCTAAAATATTTTGGAAAAGTTAACTATTCGAATAAATTTAATTTATTATAAATAAACTTTGTAAGTCGATTAATATTATTTAAATGAGTTGGAAATCAGTTTCCATAGTTTCTTCGAAAAGTGTTTTGATATTTTAAATAATTACTTAAACACATTTTGAAAATAAATTATTATTCTTTAAAAATACTTATTATTATTATATATAGAATTTAAAAGTAAGTGATTGGATTTTTATTATAAATTCTCTCAAGACTTGTGACCGGATTTATTTGGATAGATGTGATTTTATAAGAGAAATCTTATAATGGAATTTTGAAAACTTAAGGAAATTTCCGAAATGTTAGAGACGAGAACTTCGAAAGTGAACCTGAATTCATAAAAGAAGTTATAAATGGTTAGATAAGATTATATATGAGCATAATTGATTTTGGAAATTGTAAATAAAAGAATTAATGGAATTTCTGGAGATTTATGGGAAATATTTCTAAGTAATGATATGGCTAGAAAAATATCCTGTTATGGATATAAGAATTGGAAACTGTTTTCAAATATTGAAATATTGAAAGAGATTTTAATATATACCACTGTAATAATATTTTGAAATAAGCATTTGAAAGATTTATGATATGGTCCTAGTGATTGCTTATGTGTGTTATTTGATAGTTAAATAACTGACTATCAAATCTGGCCAAATTCGTTAATTGTTTCGAAGAGACCGGGAACGGATTTGATTATCCGAAAACCACTTCGATTCGATTTGTGTGTTACGAATTGTGATATCGTGAAGATAATGAAGATGGTGATTTTGGAGATTCAGTTTGTTCAAACCCAGAACAACTTGTATGGATGAATGCTATCATTTGCATCATGATCTGAAAGGTAGTGTTAGCATTCCAAGTATGAATGCTATTCTAAATGTAAAACGTAGCCTCAAGCCTCATCTACCGAGAATGACTAAAATAGGGGAGATGCAGCAGGGCTAAGTGCGTCGCACCCAAGTAGGGTATGTTATCACTTTTTTAGATACCCTCGGATATGTTATAATTATGGATATGGTTGTGCATGGAAAAGAGAGCGCTCGATTAGGGTGGGAACTCCCGAGGTGATAACATATTCGGTAGTATCCAGTAAGGGGTTGGTCGGTCCTGTGTTGGCAGGGATCGTTAGGTACAATTTCGGTACATTTGTCTAGAGATGTACTGTGGCGGGCGGTACCCCAGTAGCCCAGTCATTATATGGAATCTAATATCCACTACAAGCCTGTATGGTTTTGATTATGCCCAACTACGCTGAAACGTGAGATTCAAGCATTTCGGTTATTTTATAGTTTACTTTATTTAGACACTATTATAATATCAGATGATTTTGATATAAAATGTTTTAGTTATCGTAAGGTAAAAACCCACCGTATTTACGTGTGGCATGGTCTTACGAGATACTTTTGTTTCAAAGGATTTTGATAATAGTAATAATTCAAATTGAGTGTGTTTTCTCACGTTGGTTTTCCAGACTGACTCGGGTGTTATTTTGTTATAATGCTCGGCTAAGACTGAGTATTACAAATTTAGGTTAGGATGCTATGGAGCCCAGGAGATGAGCCGGAGGTTCAGTTGTATATCACGTACTTGATTATATTCTGCCGTGTGTGTCGGGTTGTATAGTCAGCACTGGTGAGGACAAGTTATTATAACAGTCCAGATTGATTTGTTATTTGTTGTACTCTAATGATTTAATGTATATAACAGATACTGTGTCTTTTGTATATAGATCTTAATTTATCTATTATATATTATTCCGCAGCGATTGTGAGATTTTATGTGTTGTTTTCTGTTTCTTCTTCTATCTTTTCTTCTTCACCCCTAAAGATTCGTATTTCTGTTCAATTTGAGTTGGACACATGTGATTTATTGTCGACTCAAAGGGTACGGAGATACGGGCCTTTACACAAAGCGACTTCGTAGTAAGGTAGTTAAACTGGTTAGAATCTAGTGGGAAAATGATCCGACTGAAAGTACTAGAGGAGAAGATTAGAGCTTCATACCCCTCACTCTTTTCTGGTATGGTTTCCCTATTTTGTTTGCTTAATTAAATTAGGAAATTAAATGGTGTGGTATGCTTTGTAGTGCGACTTATGGTTTCTATATGACTTGACATATTGTATATCATGTTGCATACATTTAGTGTTATCGGTATATTTTAGGATGTTTTGCGTCTGCACCTATATGCCATGATCTTGCATTCATATAGGAGTTGCATTAATATTTGTGCATTTATCACCTACCATATTCATGACATATATTGATTGATGGATGTACATTGTTTTTTTGCACTTATTTTACCAATGCTATATACTAATGTTTAAACCTAGACTTTAGAGTTATCCCTATGGGTATCATGTCTTATATCACTAGAATTGTTAGGAAACAGATATATTTGATGTGGACTGCTTGGATTGCTTTGTGTGTGGTGTGGTTTGAGTATTTGTATTGGACATACACATGGTTGCTAGAGTGTAGGTTAGTTAATGAGTTGCATTTTTTCATGAAATTCTTTTCGAGGGAGAATCCAACGCCCTAGATTTTTATAAAAATAAATAAATAGTTAAAAATGGCATTTTTAATCCTATAAAAGGTTAAAAAACTGAATTTTTTCAAATGAAGGAATTTTGGAAATTTTACTTTTCCACCATGCCGAGTAAATTTTTCTAGCATAAAATCATACGTAAAGTTTCAGAAATAGACATTGTACGAAGGAGATATGAATCGTTTGCCATAGCTTGCATTTCGAGGCGAAACAGGTCAAAGCCTAAAGGGATGAGGGGGAATTTCAAGATTTGTGCCTATATAAGGGAGGTTTTTAAACCCAATTCACCTCATTCTCCACTTCTCTTTATCTATAGCTGCCACTTAGAAAAAACTCCATTTTTTCTTCTTCTTAATCTTAAAACAAATCTCTCCAAATAAAAATTAAATAAAATTTCTCTACAAGAAAAAGAAAATCAAATTGAATGAAAGGGAGCTTCAAATCCAAACAATTGCAAGCTAAACAGAGAAGGAGTAGCTCCAAATCCAATCGAATCAGAAAAGAAGATTAGGGGATTTCTTTAAAGGCGTCATATAAAGGTCAATGGATTTATTTATGAAATGAATATGATGTAGATATGCATTTAAATTTCATTTATATGTCTATTTAGATTTGAATAAGATTTTAAAATTTACTTGATGATTATCAGTTGAAGATTTATATGAATTGGATAATTGGAAAACACTATAATACTATTTTGATAATAATAATTCTTATTAATTGGTGGAGGAGTAGATTGTATGAAGGTTCACCCTTAAAATTATAAAGATTTGAGTTATGTAACAGATATGAATTAATTTTGAATTTTTTTAAGTATGTATGAATTATCCTAGGTTTGTATAAAGAATTGGAAATAACTCTAAATCCCGTAGGGATGAATATAGTTTGATTTGTGAATACATATCCATCATAATAGTTTGTATGATTTAATTGAAGTGGTTATATTGGATATGAATTTACAATCTTTGGAATAGATCATATGATTTTAGCAAGTATAGATAATTTATAGATTGAAATCTATATTGTATTCCTAATTCAAAAATATGATGGAGCGAAAAACAATTAAAACCAAATAAAATAACAATTTAAAATTTTTGAAAACTGTAAAGGCCCGCAAATCCGTACCCTTTTGAGCCGACAATATTCCATACCAATTCAACTCAAAACGGGCGTAAATGCAAATCTTTAGGGTTAAAAAAAGAAAGAGGTAGAAAAAGAAGATAAAAACAACATCAGAATCTCACAATCGCAGCGGAACAAAATATAATATAGAATAACATCTTTTAAATACAAGAAATCTGTACTGTTATATACACATACCATTTCAGAGTACAACAATCAATCATCACTTTGGACAGCTTAACACTTGTCCTTACACAGCGGAATAATAATCAAATACGGAAGTACGCTCTGCCATCCAGCTTGTCTCTTGAGCTCCTTAGCTTTTTAACCTGAATCTGTACAACTCAGTCTGACCCGAGCATCATAATAAAACAACACCCGAGTCAGTCTGGAAAACCAGCGTGAGAAAATCACACTCAATTGGATTATTAAAGTTTTGAAAAGCCTTTCAAAACAAAGGTATCTCGTAAGACCACGCCACAAATAAATATGCCGGGTTTTTACCTTACGATAACCAAAACATTTTTATCAAATTCGTCTGCTTTTATAATATTGTCTATGGAAAGTAAAATAGAATCTAGCTGAAATGCTTGCATCTCACGTTCCAGAAATAGTTGGGCCCAATCAAAACCGTACGGACGCTTATTGGAGATTGGATTCCATACAATGGCAGGGCTACTGGGGTACCGCCCGTCACAGTACCTGGCCTAGATCAGCGTATCGAGGACCACTCCCGGTCCTGGATAGTCCGAATAAGATCACCCCACGGTTGGAGCTAACAACCGCCACACAGCCGAAAATAAAGGGACTCTAGACAGGGATGACCTTACCCTACTTGGGTGCTACCCATTAGCCTTGCTGCACCTCCCCTGTTTTAGCCATTCCCGATTGATGAGGCTTGAGGCTATGTGTTACCCTTTTAGAATGAGTCTTACTTAGAATGCTCATCGTCCACCTGACGATGGTTTGAAAGCATTCGTCCATACAAGTTGTCCTGGGTCTGAACAAACCGAATCACCGTCTTCATCATCTTCACGGTATTCATTCACAAACGTTCAAACCGGATCGAAGTGGTTTTCGGGTAATTAAACCCGATCCCGGTCTCTTCTAAACGATCAGCGCATTGGCCAATATTGATAGTCGGTTATTTAACTATCATATAACATTCACAAGCAACCATTAGACCTTAAATAATTTCCCCCAAATTATTTATTTCAAAATATCCACCCAAGATATTATTCCCATATTTCAACACTTAGAAATAAATTTTCAAATTCCTTTATTCACACGAAACAATTTAAATATTTGCCCACACTTAGAATCTTTCCCTCACTTCATTAGTTGCTTAATACTTTGAAAATATTCCTTTATCTCCCATTTTTTTCAAAAATCATTTACAATTTTATTTGTAAATTTTCAACCCATTTCACACGAATTCTATAAATCCCGAAGGCCTCATAGCCACTGTGTGTTAGCTTTGAGTTTGTATTTGATATGTCGGATTTCCTCTTGAAATGAAATGCATGTTATACTATCTGACATATCGGTACTCGCACAAAGCAATTACACAAGTGGTCGCTCCTCAACAGCCTTATTCTTCGCGCTAGTTGACGGCATTACTCCATAGTGTCCTTGGCTAGCGTGAGTATAGAGGTGGGGCGTCACATTAGAATTCCTAAAGCCTAGATTATTAGGAAATTCAAGATTCAAGTTCTAGAAATCAAAGAGAAGCTTAGGTAAGCATTCTCTTCATCATCACCATCTCAATCTCTCTCTAATTTTAGAAATTTCCTATAACCTAACTTAGAAAATATTTGCTTTTGATCTTAGATTGGAGCTTCTAGAGTTGAATTTGAAGAGTAGTTGGCCTTTCCTTTGTTTTAGAGCTTCTCATTCGTGTTTTTGGGTTTAAAGGTGAGTTTTTGAACTCACATCTACGTCTATAACTCTCATTGTTGTTAGGTATGAATTCCTAACATTTATTCATGTTCATTTGCTTTTGATTTGAATTGATTTGGTGAATTTTCAAATTTTTGGTTTTTAAGTCCAATTTTATGAAAATCCTACTATGGATGTTTGGACATGATATTTGGGGTGTATCGAAGAGCCTATAAGGCAGGGTTGTCGCTTGGCATAAATCCCTAGTCTTCGTTGCTCGTCCGATCGCTCCCGAATCGTTTTGGCCTTCATGGCCTAGGAAAAATGTTGCCTAGAAAAGGCAACCAGACGTCTGGTTATAGACCTGGAGGAAAATAAATAAGAACGCATAAAATAAAATGGCAGAGAAAAATTCCAGACGTTTGATTTATAGGTTCAGATGTCTGGTTAGGGCTCAGACGTCTGCTTTGAAATTTCAAACGTCTGGGGTTTTTCTGAATTGTTTCCAGAACCTAAATCCAGACGTCTGGATTAAACTCCAGACGTTTGGAACTGTTCATTTTGTCTATTTTGGCTGCTTTTGAGTGGATTTTCAATTTTGATCGATTTTTGTTGATCGGAGTAGTTGTTATCACTTTTATCAACTTTGATGACTTCTTTTCTAGATTTTTGGGTATATCCATTTGATGGGTTTGGTATTGATTTCCTTGGTTTTGATTCACGTCTTCAATTGTGAATTTTTAGTGATTGATTGTTTCTACAATCATTTCCGTGATTTGTCACTTTAAAATACAAAGTTTTTTATACTAGTAGTAAATACTCAAACTCTTTCATTAAAATGATTTCAACGTTATTTTTAATACAAAGCTTGTTTGTAAAACCATTTTCCAATCTATTAGTATATACAAACCTTTACTTCATTTGTATGAGAAATCCAATTAAATGACTTAGCAAAACAAGTGGTATGAAACACTTGCGTTTACTTCGTCGGTTAATTCTTGGACTTGTTCGATTGAACTCCCATGACAATTTTCGAGTGGAAATCTACAATCTGTTCGTAAATATTTAAGTTAAGCCAGTGGTTATGGGACATGAAGCTAAACTCATTTATTTACTAGCTTAGTGTAATTTACACTTCTCATTGATCAATGATGATCATTTTGTATTTTTGAGTGGAAATCTACAATTTGTTCGTAAATATTTAAGTTAAGCCAGTGGTTATGGGACATGAAGCTAAACTCATTTATTTACTAGCTTGGTGTAATTTACACTTATTCTATGGAGCTTCGGCTCAATTTGGTGGGGTAGCGACCCATGGTCTGTTGACCATTCGAGGAGCATTCGGCTCATTCGTCCACGTGGGGGACTGTACCACGACCGTGTCTGTGCATGGGGCATATCTTTTAGGGTGCGTCGATGTTCTGCTCATTCGTCCACGTGGGGGACCGTACCACGACCGAGTCTGTGCATGAGGTGTATCTTTTCGGGTGCATCGCTGTTCGGCTCATTCGTCCGCGTAGGGGACTATACCACGACCGAGTCTGTGCATGAGGTGTATCTTTTAGGTTGCGTCGATGTTCGGCTCATTCGTCTGCGTGGGGAACTGTACCACGACCGAGTTTGTGCATGAGGCGTATCTTTTAGGGTGCGTCGATGTTCGGCTCATTCGTCCGCGTGGGGGACTGTACCACAACCAAGTCTATGCATGAGGAATATCTTTTAGGGTGCGTCGATGTTCGGCTCATTCGTCCGCGTGGGGGATTGTACCCTGTATTTTATGGGATAGCGTCTCATTTGTGATACACGTGTTGGTGAGTTTTCATGATCCCGTTTGTGATATGCCTTCCCCTTTTTGTGATTTCTGGATTTCTAGTTGATGATTTCTAGAATTTGTGTTTCACCGATTTTTGCGATTGGCATTGATATGTTTTGTCCATATTTGTGTTTTGGTGAATAATTTAAAGAATATGACATTCTTTTAAGTGTTTGAGAATATCTGAGATATTGTATGATTTTTGTTGTTACCTTATGTATACTTGTCATAGTATGTCATTTTTGTTATCATACGTTTTTGTGATATCTCTTATCCTATCTCATTTTATATTATATTTATAGTTAGACTGATCCGTTTATTATTTTCTTCTTAAATAATACTCGGGTCATACCGAGGTATTTCAGGTGCTTCTACTTGACATATTATCAGGGACCATCATCTGATTTTTGGCTAACTACTTTAAATTAGTAGTTTTTGCTTTTATACATTCAAGATAGAGACTCCTTGATGTATACTTATTCTTTTGTCTAACACTTGTATCTATTCTTTTGTGATGTAGTGGATCTTGTATGACCACTACGTTGATGTACACCTTTGTGTGATATATTCATATCTATTTCCGCCTTTGTGATATGAATATCTGTGACTGATTTGTGTTATGCTTATTTCTATATTTGTTTCCGAAGCCCATATAGCCACTGTGTAGTAGCTTTGAGTTTGTATTTGATATGTCGGATTTCCTTTTGAAATGAAATGCAAGTCATATCATCTGACATATCGGTACTCGCACAAAGCAATTACACATATGGTCACCCCTCAACAGCCTTATTCTTCGTGCTAGTCGACGGCATTACCCAATAGTGTCCTTGGCTAGTGTGAGTATAGAGGTGGGGCACCATAGGTACCATATATCATATCAGTTGATTAATTCATTAGATAATACATACATAGAAATAAACAAGCTTAGGTTTTATAGATTATAAACGATAATATAATTGCCTATTAAAACATATCGCTAGTGATATTTCTCACTCACCAAACCTTGTCTGATCCGCTCTTTTTTCCACTTTATACCTATTATAGGATGGCATGGTAGTAGATGGTATGATGAGGAGAAGAAGCGTGGAGGAGGTGATCGTGCACTTTGGAGTTATAATTACATATTTCCACTCCATATGTATCTTATTATACTTGTCGATTAGACATATATTTCTATTTAGAGATTAATTAGATGTTTCTTATATGGACCAGTACTGTTTTATACATATTTTTGTATTTATATCTTATTCCTTCCACTTTGAGATTCGAAAGTGTTAAAAGTTTAAAGTTATATTTTTCTCTTCCAAACCATAAAAACTAATGATTTGTATTTCTTGTAACGATTCAATTTGAAATGCCCTTTAAAGCTTTGAATCATGTGTTCGAAGGTGTGAGTTGTTACACGCTTAGAGAAGGTGGCATTTCTAAAATGGAGAAGTTTGGTCAGTGTATTATTAATGGTAATTTAATTGAACTACCACTTCATAATTGGTAATTTACTTGGTCGAATTCAAAAGAAATCCCTTCGATGGCGCTTTATGATCGCTTCTTCATTAGCGAGGAAATGGAAGATAGTTTCCCAGTTTTGCATGTTAATGGGCTTTCAATAGTGTATTCCATCATTGTCTTATTATTCGATTTTGCGAGACCTAACACTTAACTTATAAAACATTTAAATTTGAAAAGATGTGGCTCTTAGAAGCTAATTCCACCAATTTAGTTACAAATAAATAGATTTCTATGAGTAACATTAATATTAAATATTCCGGTAATATAGCTAAAGCATTTGTTAGTAAGCTCCAAGGCCTAAGATTATTTCTTAAAAATTGGAACAAAGATGTTTTTGGCACCATTAGAATTTAAAAAAAATCTGTTTCTGAAATCTTAATAAAATTAAATAAATTAGAAGAAGCTGGAACCCTAAATCCTTCTTAGAGAAACATACTTTTAAACCTTAAAGAAAAACTAGATAGATTTATTATGAAAGAGGAAATAATGTAGAAGCTGAGGTGTAGGATCCATGATGGATGAAAGAAAATAAAAATACCAAGTTTTTTCATAAAATTGTTAACGGTCACAAGCGTAGTAATACCATAAACTCTTTACTCATTAATAATATGGAAATTTTTGATCAAAATAAGCTCAATAATTCATTCTACGACTACTATAAAGATATCTTCGAAACCAATAGGGATCGTAGAATTATAGTTAGGTCGAAATAGTTATATCATGTTAATATTAAGATTGCTTTAGATGACTTGGATATCCCATTCTCCGAAGAGGAGATATTTGAGGCTACTAAGGACATGCCTAGTGATAAATCGTCTGGAAAGATGGATTCCCTATTCAGTTTTACAAGATATTTTGGTATGTTGTAAAATATGTCATAATCAAAATGTTTAACAATTTTTATAATAGTAATTTACAACTAAGAAAATTTACTTCGCTGGCATAATCCTCGTCCATAAGAAATTGGACATGATACAGCTTAAGGATTTCAGGCCTCTCATTAATGAAATGTTCGGTTAAAATTATTTCTAAGGTCTTAGCTCAAAGAATTAGTACTAAAATAATAACTTAATTGACATAATATAATTGCTTTTATTAAGGGTAGGAACATCATTAATAGAGTCGCTATAGTCCAAGAATTTATTAATTAATGTTTTTTGAATACGAGCTCAACTTTCCTTTATTAAGGTAAGAAATATTTCTAAATATGTACAAATAGGTAAACTAATAAAAGAAAACGTTATGTACATAAAATTGACACCCGACTTAAGAAACTAGCCTGCATCCACTATCCAACCACATAGAAATCGAATCGGTTTGCATACACCTACCCTACCCGGTTCTAGATACTTCTCCACCACTTCCAAATTCCCTAACTCCTTTACATTTAAAATAATGAAACATGTTACTTCCCTAAACCGCTCTATAATAACGGTGGTTGAATTTTCATTTCTCCAAAATTTGATCCATTTTTTAATTAAAAAAACTGTACTCTTCGAATCTATCTTTTCTCCCTCATCACCTTCTGCTAGAACCTTCTTCGGCTGTTGCAGAATCCCTAAACCCCTCGCCTGATCTAGACTCCTTTTCTTGCTTAACCTTAGCTAAAATTCTTTAATCCATTAATAAAATTGTTCTAATATTGTAATGACCTATATTTTACGTATCGGATGATCGTAAAATATTATTATTTCGATCATATGAGGTCGTATAACCCTATAACTTTAGAAAATGACTACTGGGAACAATTTCCATCGTTGCAATTTTACTGGATAGTTTGGACCTAAAAATTATTGTAGAGCCTATAACTTTTTATAGGAGTTTAATAAGGGTATGAAATTACTTCCATTAGATCGAGCTAATGGTTTCTCTTTTCATAGAGTGGTCATAATAGAAAAACAGACATACCGTTTAGAAGATATGGTCATTTTAAGTTCAGATTGCTACTGGCCAGATTAGTGGACAATTAGTTGAGCCCAAACTTAAGCCCACTAACCCAATTTCAAGATTTTTGCCTAATTGGGACTGATGGGACATATCCAAATATTTCCCTCTTCGCAAAAATGAGTCTAAACCGCCATTAATCTAATTTTCAACAAAAAGCTCCTTTTTTTCATAATAAATCGTGCCTAAACAATAATTTAGAGGGTAAATAACAAGGGGTAGATCTTGATTTCATCTTTTGGCTGATTTGGAATCTGTTAGCCTACTGTCCATTTTAGATTAAGGGATAAAGTTGGTAATTTTGGGTATTAGGTGAGTGATTTGATATCTCTCACTGTTCTGTGCATGTTTATATAGTTAAAATTTGTGTTTTTAAAATGATTTCCATATTAAAATATTTCAAACTTTAATCTAACCTCAATGACATGTTTATGGTCGAATTTAAGAAGATAGGAATGGATTTTAAATGGTTTTGTTATCATTATGAATCATGTTATCATTTCTGCATAAAAAATTAAATCTAAGGAATTATATGCTTATAAATCATGATTAGATGAATTGAATATGTTTCTTGGATATCTATGAATGATGTTTGTTATCGTACGTATTATTTTGATATGTTTGTTAGTGCTTTTAGTGTAGTTAGGAGGTGGTCGATGATTTGGGAAAATGGGGTCAAAAATGCTCAAAACATGATGCACCTTGGAGATGGGGTTCTTGAGGAGTAGGGGAGCCTACAATTCAGGTCGAATGAAGATTAGAGTTGATTAGGGGTGTTAAACCAAGTATTGGTCTATCATTCATGATGCCATGCTAAGCCAAAATCTGGTCTAACACCATGATGTCATTTAAAGCGACATTGTTTAGTAAGCCATGATGCTGTTGTTAAACCAAAGATTAGATCAATGTCCAATACTTTGTACAAGATGATGCTATTCAAAATGGTCTTATGATGCCCATGGACTTTTGATTGAGTTGCGAAGTTGTTCAAAAGTCCATGTCACTTGTCCAATGGTAAATAGGCAAGTTGTGTAAATGTGCAATAGTCCACTAATCATTCGTTAATGGGCAAAATAGGAAATTCACATAAGTCATAATACATTGTTCACGTGTTGATTGGAAAGATAGTCATTATGCAAAATAAATGTTAGTTTAGGTAGGATTTGAATGGCATCGTTTGAGATATAAGCCCGAAATCGAGTCCAAATCCAAAAATTAGTCATATGCACATCCATATTCAATAATAGTCAAATTTGCACAATCAAGGTAGATGGGCTACGCAAAGTCATTTGTTCAAGTTCTTGTTTATATAAATTTTGATGTTTACAATCAATTAATGATTTTTCCCAAATCAATTTAAGGTTACAACTCTTTAATTCAAGAGAGGGAGAGAAAGAAATTCATTTAATATCACCCGTTGTAGTAGACATTCGATGTGGTTTGACATTCTTTGCTTCATGTAAATGCATGAGATTTCTTATTAAGTTCTTCATTCGATATCATTCATGTCTCTTGAAGCTCGGCATCCTTTGATGTTGAGACTGCGTACTACTTGCAGATGCTTTACAACAGTCACAGTTGTAAAGGTTCGGTATCAGTTGTCGTATCCAAGGCTTGCTTCATAGAGACTCGATATCCTTTTGCAACTAGGTGTTTGATATCTCTTAGTGATGTGACACTCCTCTCTATTCTACCTTCTATAACATTTTATGTTATAGTGGTTCAGCATCTCCATCTCTTTTTATAAGTTCAACATCTTCTTGCTATTAAGTACTAGATACCTTGCTTTATTGTTTACATTCGGAATTGCACCCACTTGTAAATGCTTTATAATATTTACTACTGTTATGATTTGACACCCCTTTGAGGCTCGGTATCTCTTCCCCCTTCATCTTAATGTTCGATATCCCCTTAATTGGTGACATTCTTCATTATAGTAGCACGACATCCCTTCTACCATTGTAAAAGCTTGCTATTTTCACTTTTATAAGCTTGAGATGTTTTGTATTTCCAAGTTCAACAACTTTATCATCCTATGAACTCGATATCGCCTCTTTGAAATTGCTTCTATGTTTATAGGCTTAATACCTCTTAATTAACATATAGAGTTTCGATATACTTTTTGTCTTTAAATTCGACATCCCTTATGGCTTGATATCTTCATGCCAGATGTTTGCTACGTTATTGATTGTAGTAACACTGCCTTCAATTGCTTCCATATCCTCTTATTTATTCTCGTAACATGGTAGTCTAAAAATATGTGGACAACATTTCCGCCCTCCTTGTATAAAAAAAGCTTTTTACACTTTAGTGTAAAACCAAGTATTTTCTCATCATTCCAACTTTCGGTGAGATTTTCTCTTCAACCTTGTTTTCCTGGAAAACATAAAATAAATGATGATGATTTTCATTATTAACTTTATATTGAACTCTAAACAATCCTTCTCAAATCTAGTAAAGATATTAATCAGTTTGTCCTCTTTTTCATATAAATAAGCTTTCGAATTTTGATGTAATGCCAAGTTTAATCGAGAAGACCAGAAATTTGCTTAATAGAAAGTCCATAATTCTCTTGACTAAAAATTCATTTGGAAATAGTTCTATAGATTCATTTAACAAGAAGTCCAGAAATTCAATCCATAAGCTCTTTTAACAAGAATGCCAGGAATTTATATGGCACAAAATCATGAATTCATTAGTTAAGAAGACCAGAAATCCATTTGTTATTACTTGAGTAGAAGACCAGATATCCATGCGATAATAATACTACTTAAATAAAATACCATAAATCCATCTGGCAATAATATTGGTTGAATAGACGACCAGAAATCCATCTGGCAATAATACTATAATTTTATCTAAATGGAAGACCAGAAATCCATCTGGTAATTTTATGTCTCAACTAAAATAGGAGACTAGAAATTTGAGCGATAATGGAGATTCCCTTTATTTACTACAATATTTTTGACCAAGATATTCCCAACTTCTCAAATGTCCATATTTGATGTTGAGATCCTAAATTATGAGCAATAGATACTTCTAGTCCCTTCCTTTAAAGGTTGTCGTATTCTTAGCTTAGTGTATGATTGGTCATACTTCATTACATTTTCTTTTAGGAGATTGCTTTGATCCATTCTTTGGACAAAGTCATAATTATTTGATTGATTTCCTTGGCCTCTTATCACTCTTTGGGTGATGACTTAGGCTTTGAATGATTTATTGGCCCCTTATCACCTTATAGTGATGATTTAGGCTTAAGAAGCTTATTACCTTGTAGGTAATGATTTAGGCTTGAGACCCTTTTTACCTTGTAGGTAATGATTTAGGCTGGTCAGTATGTTTGGCTAGCTATCTTGAGAAGAACCAAAGTCTTACATGTCCTCCCTCTAGGAGGCACTCTAGTCAGGCCTTATAGAAGGAACTAAAGGTCGGTTCGATGCTTTGGCTAGGCCATCTTAGGCGGGACCAAAGGCTTACTCCGTCCTCCCTCTAGGAGGTGCTCCGACCAGACAACATAGGCGGGACTGAAGGCTTGCGATGCTTTGGCTGGGCCATCTTATTAGTACCTAAGGATTTGGTTTTGATGACAACAACTAAAGGAAATCATATAAAATATAAATACTAATGTTTTATCAAGGTATATAGTACATAGTGCAGGATGTTAGATAGGTGTTGATATAAGAAGACCATACAGTATCAAGTAAAGATTGAAGAGTTAAAGATGTTGATATAGAGACTCAAGAATGAAGACTCATGATTATTCAATAGTTCAAGATTCCAAGATATTCCAGATAAGTTATAGAGTCTAGAATATTTATTAAAATTCTGATAGCACTTGATCTCTCTCTCATCTCTCTCTCTATTTTTAAATAAGTTTTTAAATATTCTTTTCAAACAACTTTCTAATATTTTCAATTTCTTATACTTATCATTATAGTTTTAAATATTTTACCAAGTTATTGTTATTATTAGATTTTGGTTTATATTAGTTTATTCTTCAAAATTCTTATCATATAGTTTTACTTAAGTTTTATTATGATTATAATGTATATATATTATATTTAAACATACTTACAAAGTATAAAATTATTTCACAAATCAATACATTTTCAAAATAATATTTTAAAGTGTTTTTCAAAATTACAAAGAGTATGTTGACATACTCTAACCCTATATGTCGACATACTAGCCATGAATTTCAAAATTCAATTTTCAAAAGAAGTGTCTATTCGTCGTATCTCTTCATGAATAGACATGACCGTTATTCCTCTATAAATGCATATGTTTCCAACGAATTTTTCAATAACTTTTCATTGTTCTTCTCTCCTCCTTCTTCTCTTTCGTTTTCTAAACAAAAAAATAACCATACTCTATCGAATTTCAACCAGAATCAAACTCAATCACCATTAGTTTGATTCTCTATCATTTGCTTTCTGATTTCTATCACCTCTCCCACTCTAATCAATATCTAAGTGCTACTTAAGGATTATAGGATTATTTGTAATTAAGATTAAAGTTCTGAGATTGTAAATATCTATCAAATTAAACTGATATACTTGTGGTTGTGATTGTAGCCCGTGAAATCAATTGGGTGTGCTTAGTAGCCCATGAAATCAATTGGGTGTGCTTAGTAGCCTTGAAATTAAGCGGCTCTAACCAAAGGCTGGGATTATGAAGGATGTGTCTCATAGCCTTGAAATCGAGATTGTATTTGCATTTACTAGTTGAAAAGATATCTGTATAAGGAATTGTATAGGACTGGATGTAAGGTAACTCCAAACCAGTATAAAACCTAGTGTGTTCTTTCCTTCTACTCTTACTGCATTTACTGTTTATCTGTGTTTTGATTCTGTTATTGTTTTTGTGATTGTTAATCTCATTATTCTGAGTAATTTTGAAAGATTTCAAAAAGTGTAACAGACCAGTATTTTCGACACTCGGAAATCGACATCAATACGTTCACTATATAACATGCCGAATATTCAAGTGCCGGAAATACCAGATCATTAGGGGTGAAGAAGAAAAGATATGAGAAAAACAGAAACAATAACACAAAATCTCACAAACGCAACGGAACTAAATATAATATATAATGACAGATTTTTATACAAAAGAAACTGTATCAGGTAATATACATACAATCATCAAAGTACAACAATCATCAATAAATTTGGACAGTTACAATAACTTGTCCTGATATACATAACTCACACCGTGGAAATAACCAAGTATGTGATATACGCCTGAAATCCTCCAGCTCGTCTCCTGAGCTCCATAGCATCCCATCCTGAATCTGTAATACTCGGTCTGACCCGAGCATTATAATAAAATAAAACCCGAGTCAGTCTGGAAAACCAGCGTGAGAAAATACACTCAATTTAAATTATTATTATTATTTTCAAAATCCTTAGAAAAACAAAAGTATCTCGTAAGACCACGTCACACATAAAGATGACGGGTTTTCCCCTTACGATAACCAAAACAATTTTTATCAAAATTATCTGATATTATAATAGTGTTTATACAAAGTAAATAGAAAATAGCGGAAATGCTTGCATCTCACGTTTCCGCATAGTTGGGCACAATCAAAACCGTATGGCGCTTATTTGAGAATGGATTCCATACAATGACTAGGCACTGGGGTACCACCTATCATGGTACACATCTAGAAATATGTACCAAGGACCTCACCGGGATCCCCCTACAACACAAGACTGGCCCTATTCCTAACCTGGATAGAACCAAATATGTTATCACCCCGAGTGTTCCCAGCCTTATCGAGAGCTCTTTTTCCACGCACCACCGTATCCATAATTAATAATATATCCGAGGGTATCTAGAAAGGTGATAACATACCCTAATTGGGTGCGACCCACTTAGCCTTGCTGCATCACCCCTGATTTTCAGTCATTCCGGTTGATGAGGCTTAAGGCTACGATTACCTTTCAAGAACGATTTCACTTAGAATGCACATCGTCCTCCAATGACGATGTTCTGATAGCATTCGTCCATATAAGTTTTCTTGGGTCTGGACAAACCTAACCACTGCCTTCACTATCTTCACGATATCCATTCGTAACGCTCAAATCAGATCGAAGTGGTTTTCGGATAATTAAATCCGATCCCGGTCTCTTCGAAACGATCAGCGGATTTGGCCAAAATTGATAGTCGGTTATTTATCTATCAATAAACATCCATAAGAAGACATCAGGCCTTATTTTAAATTTTCCAAAATTTATTTTCTAAATATCTTTATAAGACATGTATTTAAACTACTTACAGTATTCCAACATTTGAAACCATTTCAAATCCTTATATATTCAATGGGATATTTTCAACCATTCCAATACTTAGAATATTTTTCCAACTCCATTTTAGGTTCAACACTTAGAAAGTATTCCATTTATTTCCTATTTCCTATTTTTTCAAAATCATTTACAATTTATTTGTAAATTCCTTAACTAGTTTATAACGAATTCTATAAGTTCCAGAATTCCTTAATTAATACCCTTTAATATTTCCAAAGTCAAATATACTTGCTTATAATTCAAATTTCCCTTTCTACTTCTTTTATGAATTCTATTTCATTTTTCGAAGTTCACTTTTATTTAACTACTTCGGAAATTTTCTTACTTTTTCCCCAATTCCATTTTGACAATTCTCTTATAAATCCAATATACCGAATAACCCCATTTCCAGATTTCCAAGAAGATTTATAAATAAATGTAAAACATTACAAAACTCTCTATATATATAATAAGTATTAAAAAAAATTATTTTCAAGACATGTTCAAGTAATTATCTAAAATATTGAAACACTTTTTATAACATCGCTTTTCAAAGCTGGTTTTAAAATTTAGGATTTATTAAAATAAATGTTAAATGTTTGAGAAAATCCACGTACTGAATTATTTCAATCCTAACTAGTTTGAATTTCATAGTTCAATAAATAAAATTTTCCTTTTCAAAACAAACTTAAATTCTTAAATTTAAAAATATATTTTTAAAATCTCAATAGCCAATTTAATTTATAAATTCCTCTCGATTTCCATCACATCGCTTCCATTTCGATCTCCTTAACCATTTCCACTTCAAAAATAGTATCCACTATTTTTCTCTCACCCTACTTCCATATTCTAATCTAAATTCTCCCTGTAAATTTATATTCCTAATTTATCATCTGATATCAATTTTCTTTATTTATAAACATCATTTATAAATTTTATAACTCCTTTGAGTTTCACTATAACATCCCACCTTTTTGGACGTTTTAAGCAGACACACGTGCCAACTCAAACCATATAAAACGGCGGATTGTTATCGGGGTGAATAAGAAAAGGCAGAGAAAGAGAAAAAACAAAACAGAATCTTGCAGCGGAATGACAAAATATAATAATCAAATAACAGTTCATGAAGCTGTATACAAAACATTTGATTATACATATACAATACAAAAATCAGAGTTACACATATCAAAGATAAACAAATAATAATGCAGCGGAACAGTATGATGCAGTGGAATAAATATAGTAAATAATAGTAGTACAAATCTTCATCTTCGTCCTCCAGAAATAAGGTCTTCAAATCCTGAAATGCTCAGGCTGACCCGAGCGAATTGAAAAGACAAAACACTCGAGTCAGAACTAAAAGATCTTATGTAAGTTAAATCAACGGTAAATAAATAAATATGAGTGGAACGGCTTCAGAGATGTTTATGAGGTTTGACATCTCCTATCCGGTGTCTAACGTGAGTGCAGTAACTTAAGAGTTGTTCGGGATTCACATCTCCTAAGGATCCGTTAAACTATCTACTATGTAGTAATATACGCTATTAAAATAATGTCTAAAGTAAAGTAAACTATTAAAATAGCGTTAAGGCGTTACCCATTTCCCCCTTAACACATTTTTATAATGCCAATAGTCTATACAGTACCGTAACTCCCCATAAACTGGGGCCGCCAGAGGATACCCCATAGGTACAACGTAAAACAAACTCGTAGAAGGTGCGCTAGGGTAGGTGACACGGCACAACTAGGCAATGCCAAGGTAGATATACCAATTACACTTCCGGACCGGTGGTAACGCA
The DNA here is from genome assembly GCA_030737815.1 of Allium fistulosum. Classification (NCBI taxonomy): domain Eukaryota; kingdom Viridiplantae; phylum Streptophyta; class Magnoliopsida; order Asparagales; family Amaryllidaceae; genus Allium; species Allium fistulosum. The sequence goes on along the minus strand of CM060904.1, from coordinate 946,559,978 downwards.
TAGCAGTTACTACCGCCCACCTCGGAACACACTCCCAAATTAAAAATCGAGGGTGGCCACCAAATCAATTGCATAGTCAGAATATAGTATTGAAGGAATGTGCCCGATCGGAGGAATGATCTCACTTGGCCCGTCAATTGCTCCTGTTTTAGCCACCTTAAGCTAACTCATGGGAGTCAGGTCCACGTATATACCTCATATAGGATCGTCGCCAACCATTCTACTTCATTCTGGAATCTCCACCGTGTACACAGTTGTCAAAGTGGTTTTCGGTATTGGAAGAGAGTATGACAATATCCGATCCCGGTCTCTTTAACAACCAATCGCTTATTACACACCGGATGGTTCTTTTACATTTCTAAAATCATTTCATAATTGATATCAAAATATCATATTCAATTCAAATCATATCACTTTTGAAATCATTACTTACTTCCGAAATCATATTCACCTTTGAAATCATATCACATTTGAAATCATAGTTCGAAATTATATTTCCTTTCAAAAGTCATATTTCCAAAATAGGCTAAACTCTCATTTCAAAATATCATATTAAACTAAATATGTTATTTAATTCCCAACTCAGGTTATAACATCATTAACCATATTCACTTAAAAAATCGAGAATTTGAATATAACCCATCCATTTTACTTAGTTTGGAATTTAGAAGAAAATAGTTTTAAATAGTTATAAATAGTTAATATAGATTTTACAATAGATTAAATATAATTAAAATAGATTAAATAGCTTTGAAATAAATTGATTAGATTTAAAATAAGTTAAAACAGGTTAATTAGTTTAAATAAATTAAATGGTTTAAAATAGGTTAAAATGATTTAATATAATTAATACAGGTTAAAATAGTTTAATACTTTGAAAATCTTAATAATTAGAAGTTTTGAAATAATATATTTTTAAAACAATTTATATTAAAACATGAATTTGGAATTTATATCAAATTAAACTATTCATTTCATTTCAATGCATTTGGACCATTTTCAATTTCCAAGTCAACAAACCAAATTCCAAACCTTTCAATTTAACATTTCAATCAACTATTGACTTTCATATCATTTCAATCCATGTTCAAATATCAATTCGGATTACTCCAATTTCAAAATATTTCAAATAATTTCAATAACTTAATTTCGATAGAATTTCATTTATACTTAAAAGTTTAACTTTAAACTTCCAATTTACTTTCTTAAAGCAATTCATTTTAAACCAATTCACATTTCAACACAAAACTTGATTTTCCAATAATACTTCAATTTATATAAATCAAATTTTATTTCCAGATATCATTTAATTAATTCAAAATTTAAGAAGTTCAAAATCATTAAATTTAACCAATCCGGTGTCCGTATATAAGTTTCTACCCTGGGTGTGACGACCGCCCATGACCCCTGCACCGAATCTAGAGATGGTGCGCTGTAAAGTGTGCCAGGCGACCATGGACGATTGTCAGGGTAGATCAAAATAACAGGATCTATCGTATTACTCACAGCGCATGGACAAAATACAATAGAACATATATGTAGTGAAGCTTCACAGAATAAAATCCCATCAATAAAACTTCATAATAGTTGAATACAAGCATCTGAATAGTCAATACAACAAGCCTCACTACATAACACTCAGAGAATACAAACAACGGAACATCCAGTACATATAATAAGAAGATAATATGCAACCCTCCAGCTCGTCTTCGATATCAGCAACGCGGGAAGCAAGAACAACACCTGTCACCTGCTACCTAGTCTGCCTGTCCCAAAATGGACGAACAGCCCAAGGCGATAAGAATTAAAACATAAAGCCTTGAGTCACACAACAGTCTTAGTGAGCAGTAAATTAACTAACAACATACCGAAAGAGCATAAAGGAAAAGGAATAGGAATACAACCTTCCCACTCCACCTCTTTCTACAGTGATAGCCCCCAGACACACACTAAGCAGAAGCAACATATCAGAGCATACAATTTAAAGTAAAGTAATAATCATTCGAGTCAAGGGCGATGTTTTCCAAGTACCAAGGCCTAAATCAGATAAGCACCCAAAAAATACCGCTCTTGAGTCCGAATGACGATACAACCAAACATCCATGACTCTGGCTATCACTGTTGTCATTGCTTCGGTTTCACCGTTAATTGAATGACCGACACATTCTTTCAGCCGTCCGTCAAGGGCTAATGGAAACCCCGGTTATAGACATAACTCCCGCACGTCGTCGCAGCCCGTGCCTAGGACTATCGAATCTGCCCAGAGTACTCGACCATCAACAGTTGGTCGTTGGGACTATCGAATCTGCCCAAACGTACCCTTGCTTAGAGCATGCTAGAACCTTCAACAACGATGAGACCCAAGCCTCCTAGTCATCCTCCTTGACGACTATTCTTACATCCATTCATTATCCTCAACTCGAATCATATCACCGAGTTATCAACATGCTTGGAATGATCCCGTCTGGATTAAACCAAGTCTTCATCACATGATTGCCTCGCTTCATCACATCCTCGCAAAGCCTCATCTCAACATCACATCATCAAATCTACGCATAAGAGCTTCATCATTCCGCTACATATGCCATGAGCAGCTTACCCAATTCAAGAGCCTTTCTCTTAGCTTTTGAATCATCTTCGGTCTAAATCAAACCATCAATCATCTAATTCATAACAATCAATCAAACCAAACATTAATCCAAGCTATCAAGCATTCAAATATGATCTAAGTAGATAATTATAACAATAATGGCATTTTCGTAATTAAAGAGTTGAAAGTCCAACAAGCATGAAAACATGAACAATATCTCTACAAACTTGATGAATGAACTTGAATAGGTTAACATGTGATAAAATGGATGTAACATCAACATGAACAATGAATCTATATGGATCTACACTTAGGATGAATAAAATGCATGGAAATCACTATTTCAACACCAAATCGAGCCAACAATCCGATATACTCCTTTGGATCCGTGTGAGAGATAATCACCACTCACCAAATCACCTAAACTACTCCAAATCAACACGCTTCAGATATGGACAGCGAAGGATCAAGCTTGATCTATCACGAATCCGCTTCAAACGAAAAAATTTCACTTCAAAGGATGAAGATCTTCAACTTTAGCTCTTGGATCTTCAATCTTGATCTTCGATTTGGATGGATGGAATCACTAGATTAGAGTGGAGAAAAGAAGTGAAGAAGTGTAGAAGTCGAGCTCTCAAAATGGCAGCACTTCGTCGCTTCGAAAGCCGAATCCCAAAAAGTGAGAAAAACCCTTCCTATTTATAGCTGAAATTCCCTTAAGTCGCTCGGAGTTAGGTCGTCCACGACCTACGATCTAAAACCTACCGACCTAAAGACTTACCAACCTACGACTTAACAAAACCCCCAGCCTCTACGACCTAACCTAACGCGCAACTACGACCTAGCGCTTAAGCACATCTTCGACCTAACTGCTAAGCCTTACACGACCAAACAAATAACTGGGTTACGACTTAACAGCTAACTCCTAGGTCGCTCGCGACTTAAAACATAGGCTACGACCTAACAATAAGCCAAAACCCAACGACCTAACACCTTAAGTTTCCTCGCGACCTAACGTAAGTCGCGAACAACTGGGATGCGACCTAACACTTAACAATTTCCTTAAGACGCTTACGAGTTAACAACCCACTTCAAAACTACTCACGCGACCTAACACACACGTGACCTAACACCTTAGGTCGTCTAACGACCTAACTATGCTAACCAGCCAACCCCTATTCTGCTTAACTCTTAGGTCGCTAACAATTAGGTCATTAACCCTAGGTCGCTAACTACTGTCTCTAGTTCCTTAGGTCGCTGCCGACCTATCCCCTTAGGTCGCTTACTAACCTTAGGTCATCCAGACGACCTAACAACTCAACTCTCAAACTTAGGTCGCTCACACTCTAGGTCGCGCTACCTCTTAGGTCGCCAACTACGACCTAAACCAAGACAACCTAACCTCTAAGTCGCAAACCTTCTTAACTCGCTCCCATCCTATAAGTCGGTCACGACTTAGCTCTTAGGTCGTTCACGACCTAGGGCTTAGACAAATTATACCTAAAATCTGAAATGACTTAAAATGCTGAAAATTCCAGATTTTGACGAACTTGTCGATCTGTAAAAATACGGTTTGTTACATTCTCTCCCCCTTAGGAATTTCGCCCCTGAAATTCCAAACAAACAAAGCAATCAAAGACTATTCTGCACGCCTATCATCCATAACAATCAACAAACCATGCATCCAATTCTAGCTTAGCATGCAGAATTCTAAAACTTAGAACAAGTTACAACGTTGTTAGATGACACGACACCTTAGGGTCATACCTTGAAGAGTTCAGGATGAGCTGCTTTCATCCTCTCTTCCACCTCCCACGTACAGTCGTTATCATCATCACTCCATTATATCTTGAGCAACTTAACTACCTTCCTCCTAAGCTGTTTCGTGTCGATTTCCACAACACGAAGCGGCTTACGAGGTCTTCTATCGACTGGATCAACTTCGAAATCTTCACAGCTATCAGCAGAAACCACCGTATTCGAGTCGTGCACATACTTCCATAGATACGATACATGGAAAAAATTGTGCACACTCGACATCTTCTTCGGTAATTCCAATCTATAGGCGAGCTTTCCAATTCGCTCGATGATCGGGAATGGTCCAACAAATCTCGGAGTCAATTTTCATTTCTTCCCGAATCGGATAACATTCTTCAGTGGAGAAATCTTCACAAAAACCATATCACCAACGTCGAATTCCAAATCCTTTCGACGCTTATCGGCATAACTCTTCTGACGGTCTTGGGCTGCCTTCATTCGTTGCCGAATGATCTCTATGAAATCCGAAGTCTGTCGAATCATCTCTGGCCCAAGCATCAGCTTTTCTCCTGCCTCTAACCAACATGTCGGAGAATTACACGGTCTTCCATACAACGCCTCATACGGTGCCATACCAATGCTTGACTGGTAACTGTTGTTGTATGAAAACTCTACCAAATGAAGGTGATCTTCCCATGATCCTCCGAAGTCCAAAACACAAGCTCTAAGAAGATCTTCCAAAACTCGGTTGACTCTCTCGGTCTGACCATCTGTTTGAGGGTGATAAGCTGTACTCAAACACAACTCGGTTCCCAAAACTTCCTGGAAGCTCTTCCAAAATCCACTAGTGAACAATGGGTCTCGATCGCTCACTATACTCTTCGGAATACCATGGAATCGAACTATCCACTTAACATACAACTCAGCCAACTTTGATGCAGTCCTAGTCGATCGAACAGGAATGAACCTTGCACTCTTAGTCAGACGATCTACGATGACCCAAATCCCTTCATTTCCCGTTCTGGTTCTAGGTAGCCCATCAATAAAATCCATCGATATCTGCTCCCACTTCCATGTAGGAATTTCTAATGGCTGAAGTAATCCACTTGGCTTCTTCTGTTCGGCTTTTACCAACTGGCAGTTCATACACTTGGAAATAAAATTTCCAACATCCTTCTTCATACCTTCCCAGTAGTAGGTTCTCTTCATATCCCGATACATCTTATTTCCACCTGGATGAATTGTCAACTTCGAGTGATGACTTTCCTTCAAAACTTCACTCCTCAATTCATCTATATCGGGGACAACTAGTCGTCCTTGCTTTCGAAGCCAACCCTCTCGATCGACCTCGAATCCTTTATCCTTTTCTGGATCCAATCCAGATTTCAATTCACGGATAATCTTGACAAGCTTATCGTCTCGCTTTTGGCTCTCACCAATCCTTTCCACAAGAGAAGGTCTTATCGATAAGTTTGCCAACATCTCATGTTCCAATTCACATCTAGGCCTGAAGTCAAATCCAGCTAAATACTCGAGACTCTTCCATTCTGAAAACATGGCTCCCAATCCTGCATGTCTTCGACTTAACGCATCTGCCACCGCGTTACCTTTTCCCGGAGTATAAGCTATACCAAAATCATATGATGCCAAAAACTCTAGCCATCGCTGCTGCCGAAGATTCAAATCCTTTTGGGAGAAAAGATACTTCAATGACTTGTGATCCGTAAACAACTCGAATCGAACTCCCAATAGATAATGTCTCCACATCTTCAGAGCAAATAAAATCGCCGCTAATTCCAAATCATGAGTCGGGTAATTCCTTTCATGCTGCTTCAGCTGTCGACTTGCATACGCAACAACTTTATCCTTCTGCATCAGCACTGCTCCAAGTCCAGTACCACATGCGTCGGTGTAAACCACCATCTCATCATTCCCACTTGGAATAGTCAAAACAGGAGCACTCGTCAATCTCTCTTTCAGGATTCTGAAAGCTTGCTCACACTTAGCATCCCAACTGAACACTTGGTTCTTTTTCGTCAATCCTGTTAACGGTGCAGCCACCTTGGAAAAGTCTTTGATAAACCGTCGATAATATCCTGCTAATCCAAGAAAACTTCTCACATCAAATGCATTCTTAGGTCTAACCCAATCCTGGATTGCTGCCACCTTAGCGGGATCAACCGCTATTCCATTTCCAGAGATAACATGGCCTAAGAACCTCACTTCACTCTTCCAGAAGTGACACTTCGAAAACTTAGCCTTCAGCTGATGTTTCCGCAAGATTTCCAAAACAATACGCAAGTGTGTCTTGTGCTCTTCTTCAGTTCTGGAATAAATCAGAATATCATCCACGAACACAAGTACGAACTTGTTCAACTGATCTCTGAACACTCTATTCATAAGATCCACAAAATAGGCTGGCGCGTTAGTCAATCCAAACGTCATTACCAGCCACTCAAAGAAACCAGATGGTGTTTGAAAAGCAGTCTTCGGCACACTATCCTTAGCTACTCTCAACTGGTGAAATCCCGTTGCCAAATCCATTTGAGAAAACATCTTAGCTTCGTGAAGCTGATCAAACAAGTCATCTATTCTCGGCAATGGATACTTGTTCTTCTTAGTCACCTTATTCAGCTCACGATAATCCACACACAATCTCAACGATCCATCTGCCTTGGTTGCAAACACAACTGGTGCACCCCACTCGGACACACTACGCCGAATGAATCCTTTCTGCAAAAGATCATCAACTTGCACCTTCAACTCATGCTGTTCTCTAGGCGCCATCCGCCTAAGAGGCATCACAACAGGTTTGGCTCCTTCAACTAGATCTATACGAAACTCGATCTCTCTATGCGGCGGCAACCCTTTGACTTCGTCAAAGACATCCTCGAATCCATTAGCGATCGACACTGATGACATTCCATCCCGTGGAACAACCAGCGAATACATGAAGCTCATGAAGACGCCTTCCTCATGCTTACATCGTATCACAACCTTTCTCCCCTCCACATTCTCGACTGTCACTTCCAACCTCTTGCAATCAACCTTCGCCGCATACCTCCTAAGCCAGTCCATACCCAAAATAATTCCGAACCCCGCAAAGTTCAGAACAAAGCAATCACAAACAAAAGAGCAACCATGACTCGACACAATCAGACCACGGCATAACATACACAAACAAGACGAACCCCCAACTGGATTAGTCACTACCAATGGCCTATCAACAATATCCGGTTCCAAACCTAACCGGCCTACAAGTTCATTACAAACAAACGAATACGACGCTCCAGTATCAAACAGAACTCTAACTGGAACACCACATAGGAAAAGAGTACCTTGAACAACCACACTCTTTCCTTTCTCTTCAGCGGTAGGAGCTTTTGAAGACGACAGAACAGCTCCCAAAGCATAAGCTTGCACAATCTGCTTGTCCCTCCTCGGTTCTGGACAATTCTTCCTGAAATGCCCCAGCTTGTCACAGTTGTGACACTTCATCGGTGCCTTCGGATTCTTACAATCCTTAGATAAATGGCCCTTCTGCTGACAATTGTAGCAAGTCACTTCGCCCTTTCGGCTTCTTCTGGCCATCCTTACCCTTCTGCTGTTGCTGCTTCCTCTTCTTGTTTCCACCTTGCTGAGGTTTAGACTCTTCCCTGGTCAGCAACAACAGATCCTTCCTTAGGAAACAGACTCTCATGCCTGAGAGCTTTCTCCACAAGTTTCTCAAATGAATCGTCCAAATGATCCACCAACTGTCTCCCAAGATAACTGTCCAAGCCTGTCACAAACTTCTCATTCTTCTGATATGCAGACTCAATATATGACCGGACATACTTGGACAACGCTTCAAACTCAGAAACATACTCAAGAACTGGTCTTCCTCCCTGCTTGAGCTCTACAAACTTCTTGAATAGAACAGACTTCTGAGCTGTAGAAATGAACTTAGCTTCAAATCTGGCATGGAATTGCTCCCAAGTAATCTCTTCTTCCGGAGTATTGATGGTAATAGACTTCTGAGCACGAACGCATCCCTCCATAGTAATCGCGATCGCAACGTCCATCTCGAGTTGCTGCTCAGCCTCCCATCACGATTTGTTCGATCGCGACATACTTTTACTTTTTTTTGATTTCGTATTCGCTGAATTGATTTTCGATTTTCAACTGAATGGGGGAAGGATACGAGATTTTAAAACTTGGAGATGGCAGCTTGGAATAGAGAGGTTAGGTCTGCGATAGGGTAGCACGTTTCAGAAGGGAAGAGACGTGATTGACCGTGACTAGGCGGCTATGACTTGATTTTTATTATGTATATATATATATATTTATGTGGAAATTAGGGAGGCATCCCTATCATACTTTCATATTGTAAAGCGGGTCCCTGTCAAAGTTTTATTGTAAAGCGGGTCTCTGTTTTCTGAAAACGAAGAAAAATTATTGCTAAAATGTCAGCAACTTTTATAAATAAGTGCTGATATTTCAGCAACTATCTGTGTCAAAGTTTTATTGTAAAAATAAAGAAAAATTATTGCTGAAATGTCAGCAACTTTTATAAATAAGTGCTGATATTTCAGCAACTTTCATAAACTGTGTTCATAGTGTACATAAATGTTGCTGAAATATCAGCAACTTTTATAAATAAGTGTTGATATTTCAGCAACTTTCATACACTATGTTCACAGTGTACAGAAATGTTCCGGAAATGTCAGCAACTTTTATGAAATGTTGCATCATGCTCTGCAATAATCGTGAATAAAAAACAGGGACCTAATTTACACTGAAATTTAGTGAAGGACTTTTCGTGAATTTTGAAACTTAATAAGGACCTGTGCCAAAAGTACCCTATTTTTATTTTATCCCAAATATCTCACATTACATATCTCGAATTTTTGAACCCTTATGGAGGCGTGCCGCCAGGTGTTCATAATGTTATACCACTATTCCGAACCCAATGAAACAAGTTTCGAGTCCCAATTCGATCGTATGGAGAAAATAGTTTTTTGAATCGACTATTAAATTAAATTAAATTATTTCTAGGCGTTCCAGATCGCACGACCAAACGTTAGCCCCAAATGCTACGAAATTTGAAATTCGATAATAATACACTATTACGGATCCAATGAAATTGGTTTTGTCGAATTCCGAGACTATTCCCTATATCGCTATTTTAACGCGTCAATTTAAATCGACGAATTTCAAAATTTGTGAAATCACTTGAAATTCCAGTTTTAAAATCTTACTAACGAAATTATAATTCCAAATCCAATATTTAAACCATTTAAATATTCAAAATTAAATGATGAAAAATCCGGGTCTTTACATTCCTCCCCCCTTAAAAGAATTTCATCCCCAAAATTGCTAAGGTAGGAAAATGCTCCAAACTCATTAACTTAACAAAACCCACTTAGGTAAAACTTGATATTCACTTTTCTAAATCTTTTAGTTTCAACCAAAACAATTATTTTCCATTTCTAATTCAAAAATCCTTATTTTAGTTACACTTTTAAAAATCACCCTTTTATGTTAATAAAAAAATTTCAAAAATTTTCTAACACCTTAAATTTCCGAAATTTTTTGGCAGAATCTCCTTTGTACGGAGAGCCTTTTGCAATATGAAAAGAGAGATAAAAATATATACATCGACCCACACGGCCGAAAAATAAAATATATATCAATATTTATATCATTTGCAGTATTTAATCTGAAAACGTATCTTATTTTTGTCGTTTTAAGCGAGCGACTTATTTTATATGCAATTACGCAACCCAACTCTAGCCCAATTGCCTCTTGTTACCTGTACTTACTCAATTAAACCACGTAAGTACCAAAATATGAAATTCACTAATATTTCATTCATTTAACTAACTAAACACATGAATTTCATAAACAACATACCAAACATAGATTTATAAGCAATTTAAGGTCCCGATACTAATTTAAGCACTTTCAATCGATCCATACAACATTCCATTCAATTCGAAATGATTTACAACCAAATTTATTAGCATTCAACTCATATTTATACCAAATAAACTCATATCCATTTCAAATTGATTTTAAAATCAATTTATTCACTCTATATTAATTCATAGAATTTTATTTACTTTCGTTTGCGTCGAATGACAATATTTCCATGCAAATTTGGCGATATTCATTTAATAAAATAACCATTTCAATTTATAGCTATTTTAAATTGATTCCAAATCAATTTATATTCAATTATATTCCATTTCAAATTTATTCACGATCAATTCAGTTGCATCCCATTCATATCCACATTTACTAAATTCAAATCCATTTTATTAAGCTCGGAATCATTCCACGCTATTTATTAAATAATCATTTCACAATTTACTCGAGCCAAACTTCCATCTAAAATATTAACTTAAGTTAATTTGCTTATTTTCAATTTATTCAACTATATAACTTAAGTTCATTACTCTTGCAACCAAATTTCATTTTAATTTTTTGTTAATGATTTTTATTCAATCAAATTCCATTCCATCTACTAATTAATTTAATTAGTTCATTCACTCAATCCACATCAAAATTTAATTTCAAGCTCAAATTTATTTAAACAACACCCACGGCCATTTTCAATTTATTTACACTTAAATTGAATTTGCTTATAACTCAAGTTATCACCATTTCAAACCCTTTCCATTTTATTTGACGACATTTCAAAATATATTTCATTTGCTTACTTTTAAGTCGAATTCTCTTTATAACTTAAGTTTCATTTCCAATATTCAATTTACTAACTAATCCATCTAATTAGTCAATTCCATTTTCCATTTCACAATTAGATTTTTATTCCAAAAATCACTCCATTTAATTCACTTAAGTTCAATTTCATTTTATAATTCAAGTTTGGATTATATTTCTTCACTTTTAAATATCACACCATTTTTATTTTGGTTGTTCTATTTCCCTTTCCAATTTTATAAGTTACACAACTTATTTTTCACATTTCCATCAATTCCATACTCGAGTATATCCACATTTTATTATTTACTCAAGATTTACCTCACTTCAAAGCTTAAATATATATTTATTCCATAAATTCCAATTTTTTATACTATCCAATTTATTTATTCACAGTTCCGTAATTTTTCACTTAAATTTTTATTCTAATCAAAATTTTATAACTTATAGTTATTTAGTCACTTGACAATCCAAGTTTACATATTCAATTCAATTTTCATTTAACTTGCATAAGTTAATTTTTAATTTCACACAATTCATTTGAATTTAATCAAGTAAGAATTCAATTCCAAATACAAAATTTTCCACTTCCTTACTTATATTTATTTGTTCCATTCACTTATACACATTCGTCATTCATATTCATATACATTTATATTTAGTTAACTTCATTACATTCCATTCATTTCATTCCATTTATTTTAATCACTTCATTTATTGATTTCCTTTAACTTTTCTTAAGTTAATTCCTATTTCATTAATTCACTTCATTAATTCGATTCAAATCCAAATCAATTTTATTTTAAAATTATTCTAATTGGCTTAAGCTGAATTCCATTTAACTTCATATCTCAACTTATAGATTTCTTTTCTTACATATGCCATTTTCCAAATTATAAGTTCAAAAACTTCTTATATGATGCTTTCACACATCATTTAGATGAAATTACCAAATTTAAACACCCGTATTTTATTTTTAAATCCTTTTGAAATCACACAAATACATATCTCTTTGTTTCAAAAAACCATTTCCCTAAAAATTTTAAACTCAAACTTTGTTTTACCCAAAACAATTCCTTTCGGAATTTTTAAACAAAGCTTGTTTGCCCAACAAATCTGAAACAAATCAATTATGGTTGCAATCCGTCGCTTAGAAACTTGAAAATGAACACCGATGATGTCGCGATCATCATCGGAATTATTTTCCAATGACTGTAGTGAGTTCAGCGCTTTTATTCTCCAAAAATTCTTTTTAAAACATTTTCTATTCAAAAATATCTCAAAATAATATATTACTATTATTCATTTCAAAATACTTTGGAAAACATTTCCAAAAATTGCCGGGATTTAAATTTCTGAATTCTAGTTTGAATCCATTTTAATTTTAATTTGTATACTTCATTCTTATACAATTAAATTTTGGTTTTTATAAACCATTTCCAATTTTATAATCTTGTTTTGATTATATAATAACAACCAAACACATTGATATAGTATAACAATTTTTAGAAAATTATTCCTTTTATATCAAAATATAATGTGGGTAAAATTATTTCATTTACCCATTATTAAAACAATATTGTGTCGGTTTTCCTGGTTTAAGAGTTTATAAATCCCCATCGATACAGTGGGCGAGACCGTACCGACCAGAAATTAAAAACACTCAACCGATAAGTCAACACAATACAAAACAATTTATATTCACTAACAAATATGCACTCATATCTATTAATACACTCAGACTCATTCTAGGGTACTTCTGACCCTATCCCTAATGAGTAATCCCCACCAAAGCTAAGGTTCTCAATTAACCTTCAGCTCCGATACCAAGTGTAACATACCGATAGGCTTTTTAACCATCCCAGCAGCGGGCACTTTCCGCCGTGGCTCTACATTGGTACATCTAATTTGCTTTTACGGCCAGCCTCTCGACTACAACCAACCACTCCGGGACATGAAGGGGTAAGAGTCTCCTGCCACCAAACACGAAGCGAGAAATCCCTATCATGCCGTAATAAAGAAAATCTGATCCCGGTCTCTTCGAAACGATCAGCAGATTTGGCCAAAATTGATAGTCGGTTATTTAACTATCAATAAACATCCATAAGCAGACATCGGGCCTTATTTTAAATTTTCCAAAATTTATTTTCAAAATATCTTTATAAGATATGTATTTAAACTACTTCCAGGATTCCAACATTTGAAACCATTTCAAATCCTTGTATATTCAACGGAATATTTCCAACCATTCCAATACTTAGAATATTTTTCCAACTCCATTTTATGTTCAACACTAAGGAAGTATTCCATTTATTTCCTATTTCCTATTTTCTCACAATCATTTACAATTTATTTGTAAATTCCTTGAGTTTATACCGAATTCTATAAGTTCCAGAATTCCTTAATTAATTCCTTTTAATATTTCCAAAGTCAAATATACTTGCTTATAATTCTAATTTCCCTTTCTACTTCTTTTATGAATTCTACTTCATTTTTTGAAGTTCACTTTTAGTTAACTACTTCGGAAATTTTCTTACTTTTTCCCCAATTCCATTTTGAGAATTCTCTTATAAATCCCATATACTGAATAACCCCATTTCCAAATTTGCTGAGAAGGTTTATAAATAAATTTAAAACATTACAAAACTCTATATATATATAATAAGTATTTAAAAAAATTATTTTTAAGACATGTTCAAGTAATTATCTAAAATATTGACACACTTTTTATAACATCACTTTTCAAAGCTGGTTTTAAAATTTAGGATTTATTAAAATAAATGTTAAATATTTGAAAAAATGCACTTACCGAATTATTTCAATCCTAACTATTTTAAAATTTCATAGTTCAATAAACAAAAATTTCCTTTTCAAAACAAACTTAACTTCTTAAATTTAAAAATATATTTTTAAAATCTCAATATCCAATTCAATTTATAAATTCCTCTCGATTTCCATCACATCGCTTCCATTTCGATCTCCTTAACCATTTCCACTTCAAAAATAGTATCCACTATTTTTCTCTCACCCTATTTCCATATTCTAATATAAATTCTCCCTGTAAATTTATATTCCCAATTTATCATCTGATATCAATTTGCTTTATTTATAAACATCGTTTATAAATTTTATAACTCCTTTGAGTTTCACTTTTTATAAAACTAATCTCGTTTATAAAATTCCATTTTATAATTCCATTCTCTTATAAATTCTATATTTTTATTTTTAATATCGATTTCAACTTCTTTTATTTTATTTTCAAGATATCGCTTAAAAATCTCTTATATAAATATTTAAAAAAAAATCTCTATTTAAACAATTACGGATAATTAAGTACCACCAAAAATCAAATATTTGTTTTATCCAATAAATTTCCCTTCTTAAATGATCCAAATTCCGATATAGTTATTCTTATATTCAAATCTTCTTTTAATTCCTTAGGTTCAAAAATAATATTCTATGGTATTTAAATTATCAGAATTTAGGCCAGTGCTACCATAGCATCCAATAATTTAAATCACACAACAACCCAACGGATTATTCTATAACATCATATATCATTATATATGAAATTAAAATCAACATTTTTGAGGAATCCAATTGGATCCCTCCAACCTATTTCCCTACATCCACAGATGTTATACAACATAAAAATAACAATTCCACTTCGAGGGGGATATCGCGGTATATAGGGTCATCCGCTATTATGCGGGGTGCATAGGGTCTCATCCGCTCCAATAGGTGGGAAAATATCCAACTACTAATATATATACTACTATATATATTTAACATCCAATCTGATAATAAAAAGAAATTCAACCAACATCCAATAATTAATTTTAACTACTAAAAATTAATTTCGATAATCCAAATGAGTGAGAAATTTCTCACCTTTGATTTTATTTTGTCAGACATCCAGATTTTAAACTAAATCGAACATCGCTCGATTTAATTAAAATTTCCAGCGGACTTCGAAAATTCCAATCCGATTCTATTGCATAGATTTTCAACAGCGAACCGTTCTTGACTCGTTTCACGATTTTTATAGACCCCGTATGCAAATTAGTTACGATTTTTAAAAACACATGTATTAAAAATAAAATCACTTAATTAAATTACAAATTTTTAAACTGGGATTACCCTTAATATCTGGCCTGGCCCATCACGCGACCCACCTGCTAACTGCTTCTTCCTCAAAACAAATAAATGCCTCTCTCTGGACATGTCGTGCACTACCATGCAACCCCCACACTACCCCGGACTATGATTCCAACATCCTACTTCTCCATTGATACTCACTCCACCTCCTTTTCGAGTTTCACTCTAAGTATTCGAGCTTGCTGCAAAAAATCGAAGAGCGACATTTCCCCCTGCACGCGGCCAAGCAATCAGGTCGCGCCACCAAACGTACGCCTCACCTTGCCGTACATCGACCCTAGGTGTTTTCCAAATGCTCCGAACAAAATGGCACTCTCAAATTCTAATACGACGACTCGAGCTCCCCTCCACGCCGAACGCTAACGTTGCAATCGAGCACAAACGCATCCTTCCCCAGTAATCGCGATCGCAACGTCCATCTCGAGTTGCCGCTCAGCCTCCCATCGCGATTTGTTCGATCGCGACATACTTTTACTTTTTTTTATTTCGTATTTGCTGAATTGATTTTCGATTTTTAACTGAAAGGGGGAAGGATACGAGATTTTCCTTGGAAATGGCAGCTTGGAATAGAGAGGTTAGGTCTGCGATAGGGTAGCGTGTTTCAGAAGGGAAGAGACGTGATTGAACGTGACTAGGCGGCTATGACTTGATTTTTATCATATATATATATATATATATATATATATATATATATATATAATCCCAAATATCTCACATTACATATCTCGAATTTTTGAACCCTTTTGGAGGCGTGCCACCAGGCGTTCATAATGTTATACCACTATTTCGAACCCAATGAAACAAGTTTCGAGTCCCAATTCGATCGTATGGAGAAAATAGCTTTTTGAATCGACTATTAAATTAAATTAAATTAAATTATTTCTAGGCGTATCCAGATCGCACGACCAAACGTTAACTCTAAATGCTATGAAATTTGAAATCTGATAATAATACACTATTACGGATCCAATGGAATTGGTTTCGTCGAATTCCGAGACTATGCCCCGGATCGCTATTTTAATGCGTTGACTTAAATTGACGAATTTTAAAATTTGTGAAATCACTTGAAATCCCGTTTTAAAATCTTACTAACTAAATTATAATTCCAAATCCAATATTTAAACCATTTAAATATTCAAAATTAAACGACGAAAAATCCGGGTCGTTACAAAAAGATTCATATATATTAGAAAACACTATTCACCCCCTCCCTTTCCCCTCTAGTGTTAATTTAGCCTTAAAATCTCTATTCTGCAATCTTACATTTTGTATCAGAGAATTGGTTTTCAATGTTTTCATAATCTGATTTTTGAAAAGTTTAAATGGCTACCAACACTGGTAATAGCACTGTAAGCAACACTGTTAATACACTTGTTAGTAATTCAATTGTTGAAAGACAATCTACTGCCAGACCACCACTTTTTAATGGTAGTGACTACACATATTGGTCTTGTTGAATGAAAATTTATTTACAATCAATTGGATTAAATACTTCGAATATCACACAAACTGGGTACACTGAACCCGAGACAAATTTTGCACAATGGACTACTTAACAAAAGGCAATTTCACAAATTAACTCTAAAGCCATTAATATACTGTTTTGTTCACTAGATAGAAATGAATTTAATAGTGTATCTATATGCAAGTCTGTATTTGAAATTTGGAGAACTTTTCAAGTAACAAATGAAGGCATAAGTAAAGTCAAACAAACTAAGATTTCGATGTTAACAAACCAGTTTCAACTATTTAAAATGAGTCAAAATGAGTCCATATTTGATATGTATAGTAGATTTCAAGATATTGTACACTCATTTATTGCATTAGGTAAAAATTTCTCTGAAGAGGATAAAGTTAGAAAAATCCTCAGTTCACTTACTCTTGAATGGGACTAAAAAACTTTTGCAATTTAAGAGGCTAATGATATTAGCATACTAAAGATTGAAGAGTTAATTGCAATTTGATGTCATTTGAGGCACAAATGCAGGGAAGAAGAGAAGCAAAGCAATAGAGAAGAAATCCATAGCATTCAATGCAATGACGAATAATCTGAATTCAGATAGTGATAATGATAAAAAAATTGCTTTCATGACAAGGAACTTCAGAAAATTACTGCAAGATAGGAAGATGAATAATTTTAAAAGAAATGACTACATAAATCCTGGAAACGGAAGTGAAAGCAGAAATGGCATCAGATGTTATAACTGCAATGAACCTAGTCAATTAAACCGAGAGTGTCTGCATCCTAAGAAACTGCAAACCACACAAACACTGATTCGTCTAGGAAATAGAGAATAGCCTATATTGCAACACTATATAACTCAGACACATCTTCAAGTGAAAATGAATCAGATACGGAAATAGTCAACATGTGCTTCACATTAATATAGAATTCATATATAATTGGTAAAATAAGATCAGAAAAAGGGACACATTTAGTATATTAAAAGCTTTATATCATTTGAATTTTTGATTGTTTGATTGTTAGGAATATTCTATAGATTAATAATAATATTGGTTTAATAATGTGTGATTTTTATATTATTATATTTTTGCATATTAAAATAATATAATAATGATATAAAATATATTTAAAATTATTTTTAACTATTTTTAGATACTTTTTATGTAAATAATAATAATATAGTTATATAATTGTATATAAATAAAGTACGATATAGTTAAAAACAATTCAATTTTGAAAAATTCAATAGATACGTCGACATACCCCTATGGTATATGTCGACATACATGTCCAGAATTTGAATTTCAAATTCAAAATTTGAATTTTCTCTCCCTCTTTTCACCTAACCCAATGTTCTAAAAAGATGTCTCTTGACTAGAGAATATGTCATTTGATTCTCTACTTATTACCTTTATCTCTAACCATTCAATTCACATTTCATTTCAAAATTCAAACTTTTATTAACTCTCTTATCTCCTCAAATCATTCACCAATGGCATCCTCAAACACTCCATATCCATGAGACTTTCCAAAACCATCAAAAAAATTCTCTTTCAAGATCAAGAAGCTATGAAAGCTTATATTAGCTATATGAATTATGGTAAAGTTTCTCAGGGAAAGTTTGTGATTTTTGATGATTTTTCTACTTATGAAATCGATACTCTTTCTTCTGAAAATGGAGTTTCTCACTTTAATTGATGCTTTTCAAAACGATTTTGTTTGTTATCCACACTTGTTTAAAATGTTTTACGCAAATTTGAAAGGGAAGTTTTATGAAGGTGGAGAAGGAGAAGTATAGTGTTAAAGGAACTTTAATTGTTTTGGATTGTGAACTTTTTGGTACTATTCTTGAATGCAAATCCACCGGAATGTACCTTTTTGATTTCAAAATCGATAAGCATAATCGTGAAGTTTTTCATAATATTTCGAAGGAGATGATAATTTTGAGTTTAAAAATCAAAATTTTCATCCAAAAGCTAGAATTATTGATCTTCTTTTCCAACATACTACCACTCCTCCTTCGGGAAATTTCAATAATCCTACCTTAAAAGTTTGTAAAGCGCTCTTTGCCATTTATGGTCAATATAAAATAAATTGGGCTCAAGCTATTTTGGGTGAATTTTATCCCAAAAATATTTCCACCTATGAAAACACACTATTTCATGGTATTTACCTTACTCGAATCCTTAACTAATTTGGCGTTGATTTTAAAGGAGAGGAATTTGTCTCTCATAAAGTGTTTAATCAAGCAAATACAGCTCTTATGAAAATTCCATCAATTTTCGAGTCATATGAAACACTTGTAGAGAGAGAAGAAAGGTTAGCAGAAGAAGAGGAGGATGAGGAAGAAGGGGAAGAAATGGATATCGAAGAAGAAGAAGAAGAGGAAACCTCTATAGAAAGCATCGACTTTCCACCTCGTCCAACCAATCAAGACATTCTCAACAATCAAAATAAAATTGTTGAAAATCAAAGGATTCTCAAACGTTCCATGAGTAAAAAGTTAAACACAATTTCCAACAAAATGGATAAGTTCTTTGGAAAGGTGAAAAGAAAGCTTGGAGTCTCTTCATCATCCTCTTCATCCATATCTTTCTAGTTTGTTTTAGTTATGTTTAAGAATGATTGTACTTGGTGTTTTAAGTTTGAGTTTGATGTGTTGTTATGTATCTTTGTTTTCTTTGTGAACTATGTAATCATTATCTAAGTAGTAATGAAATCCTTGTTTCCTTACTGTTATACACTTATTACCATCTTTGGAAAGCATAACTAGTATAATAGTATAGGCTAAATATACCAAAATACCAAAA
Organism: Allium fistulosum; assembly: GCA_030737815.1. Lineage (NCBI taxonomy): Eukaryota > Viridiplantae > Streptophyta > Magnoliopsida > Asparagales > Amaryllidaceae > Allium > Allium fistulosum. The sequence continues at coordinate 946,540,492 of CM060904.1, read as the reverse complement.
CACGGTAACTTTACAACTTTCTGCATATACATCGACATACCATTAGTATGTATGTCGACATACAACGGCTCATTTTTAGGAAAATTTAATTTTGAAAAATGAATAGACAACAAGTGTCTATTCAATTCCAACGAATTTCTATGCTTATAAATACATTTAAACTAGAAAATCATTACTATTCATTCTCTTTCTTCTTACTTTACTATCCTAAACTCCAAATCATAAATAATGGCTTCTCCTATACAAAAATTAACCATGAACAACCCCTTGAATCCTTCAAAAACATTCTCTCTTTTATCTTACAGAACCAGAGACACTTAGAATTAAGTCAAATGCAGACGATCAAGGAGCAAGAAAGGCATTTCGATGCAATTCGATGGATGATTTCAGCTTTAAACAAAGTGGAACCAATCGCTAATCCAGAATGCAGCATCAACAAAAATGATGAAGATTGGGAGGCTATTAAAGCTGATCCAATCTTTGGCACTGATGGATGGGTTGAAGTCCCAAGAAATGCCTAGTTTTAATAGGTTTGATTGTATATAATACATGAATTGAATTTGTTTGGTTTGATTTGATTGGTTTTGAATTTGGTTGAAGTTGAAATATTGCTTTGTGTGTGACATTATGTATGATTGAATTGATTAAAATATTGAGTGATGTTTCTTATATATCATTTCTGTCATTCTGCATTTCATGATTATATTACTTATTACTTCTATATGTGTTTATATCATATAATGTTTTAGTTAGGGGGACTAAAATTAATATTAAGAGTTAAAGTTAGAGTTATATTATAGTTAGTTGTTTTTGATTGATGACAAAGGGGGAGAAATATAAAATACTAGGCATTGATTAAGGGGGAGTTTTGTATATTAGGTATAGATTAAGGGGGAGTTATATTATATTTTATATACAAAGTTGTCGTCATCAAAAAAGAGGAGATTGTTAGTACCTAAGGATTTAGTTTTGATCACAACAACTTTAGAAAATCATATAAAATATGAATACTAATATTTTATCAAGGTATATAATATATAGTGCAAGATATTAGACTGGTGTTGATATAAGAAGGCTGTACAATATCAAGTAAAGATTGAAGAGTTAAAGATGTTGATATAGAAACTCAAGAATAAAGACTCATGAGTATTTAAGAATTCAAGATTCTAAGATATTCTAGACAAGTTATAGAGTCCAGATGTAAATTCTAATAACACTCTCTCTCATCCATCTCTCTCTCTCTCTAATTTTTAAATAAGTTTTTAAATATTCTTTTCAAAACAACTTTCAAATAGTTTTCGATTTCTTATACTTGTCAATTTAGTTTTTAATATTTTACTAAGTTATTGTTTTTATTAGATTTTGATTTATATTAGTTTATTTTTCAAAATTCTTATCATATAGTTTTACCTAAGTTTTATTACGATTATAATGTATATATATATATTATATTTAAACATACTTACAAAGTATAAAATTATTTCACAAAATAATACATTTTCAAAATAATATTTTAAAGTTTTTTCAAAATTACAAAGAGTATGTTGACATACTCTAACCCTATATGTCGACGTACTAGCCATGAATTTCAAAATTCAATTTTCAAAAGAAGTGTATATCCGTCGTATCACTTCATGAATAGACATGACCATTATTCCTCTATAAATACATGTGTTTCCAATGAATCTTGCAATCACTTTTCATTGTTCTTCTCTCCTCCTCCTTCTCTTTCATTTTCTAAACAAAAATATAACCATACTCTGCCGAATTTCAACCAGAATCAAACTCAATCACCATTAGTTTGATTCTCTATCATTTGCTCTTTGATTTTTATCAGCTCTCTTACTCCAATCAAGATCTAAGTGTTATTCAAGGATTATAGGATCATTTGTAATCGAGATTGAAGTTCTGAGTTTGTAAATCTATATCAAATTAAACCGATATACTTGTGGTGTGATTGTACCCGTGAAATTAATTGGGTGTGCTTAGTAGTCCGTAAATCTAGTGGGTGTGCTTTTAGCCCAAAAGTCAAGCGGCTCTACCCAGAGGCCAGGATTCTGGAGGATGTATCTCGTAGCCTTGAAATGGAGACTGTATTTGCATTTAGTAATTGAAAATAAATCCGTACAAGGAATTGTACAGGACTGGATGTAAGGTAACTCCAAACCAGTATAAAACCTAGTGTGTTCTTTCCTTCTACTCTTACTGCATTTACTGTTTATCTATGTTTAGATTCTATGATTGTTAATCCCATTATTCTGAGTATAATTTTAGAAGATTTCAAAAAGATTCATATATATGAGAAAAACACTATTCACCCCCCTTCTCTAGTATTAATTTAGCCTTAAGATCCCTATTCCACAATCTTACATATCTTAGGCGGGACCAAAGGCTTACTCTGACCTCCCTCTAGGAGGTGCTTTTATCAAGCACTTGTGGCGGGATCAAAAGCTTTCCTTCGCACCTTATTACCTTATAGGTAATGCTTTAGGATTTTCCTTATAGTTTCGTTCTTTTATTTTATTACTGATTCCATTGATATCCTTGTCTCAATTTCTTTATTCATCCATTATTGGAAAGTAAGGCCATAGATGCTCAACATTCCAAGTTCTTGCTATTACTTTTCCATCAGGTCGACATAATTGATAAGTCCTTGGTAAAATTACTTCATGAATAACAAGGGGCCCTTCCTAATTTGGTTCGAGTGGTCCGTCTGCCGGATTTTTGGTATTCACCATGACTTATCAGAGAACCAAATCTCCTCTTTGGAATGATTTTCCTTTAACTTTGGAGTTATAATACCTTGATATCCTTTGTTGATATTCGATCATTCGTATGGTTTCTTCATCCCTTAATTCGTTGATTAAATCGAAGGAGTCTTTCCTTAATTCTTGATTGGGATCAAATGCATATGCAATTCTTCGATGAGATGGAACTTCAGCTTCAATTGGAAATCGCTTCGCATCCACACGTCAAAGAAAATGTCTCGTCACTCTCTTAGTAGAAGTTTTATATGCCCAAAACACTAGCGGTAGTTCTTCTACCCAATTCCCTTTCATTTTATCCAGTTGTTTCTTAAAGATAGTTTATTAGTTCTATCGGCAGCTTCAATGGCACCATTAGCCTTATGAGCTACGGATGAAAAGCTTTTGATTATTCCATTCTTGTTGCAGAATCCGGTGAATTCTTCACTTTCAAATTGAGTTCCATTATTGGATACTATCTTATATGGCATTCCAAACCAAATGACTATGTTTTTAATCTCAAATTTTAAAACTTTTCCTGATTTTATATTCGGTAATGGTTTTGCTTCTACCCATTTGGTGAAATAATCGATGGCTACTACTGCAAACTTAGCTCCACCTATAGATATAGGCAATAATCCAATCAAATCGATTCCCCATACATCAAAGGGAAGTGGACTTGAAATTGGGGTTAATTCACTCGGGAGCATATGTGGAACTATTGAAAATTTCTGACACTTCTCACATCTCTTTACATGATTCACTACATCATTATTCATTTGGGATCAATAGAAACCTTACTCATGACCATTTTAGCTAATTTTATTCCATTATAATAATCTCCAGATAATCCGTCATAAGCTTCTTTTATCAGTCTTAAGCTATTTTCTGGACTAGCACACCTTAGGTAAGGGAGTGAATTTCCTTTATTATAAAGTGTTTTATAATACCCCTAATTTTAATAACATTATTCAGGAGATTTAATTAGATAAATTAAATAGAATAATGTAAGAATTAGAGTGATAAGAGGATTGAGATTTGAATAAATAATTAGAGGCCATGCTCAAATATATAAATGGGTTATAAAGGGTTATAAATGATAAGTAATTAATGTAAGGGTATTAGGGTAGTTGCCGCTCTATATTTCCATCACCCTTATGTTTTCGTTCCTCATACAATTCACGTTTATTTTATAAAACACAAACAAAATGTAAGAAAAGAAAGAGCATAGCCGACCATTGCTAGGAGAAAAAGAGGAGAAAAAATTGAAGTAAAGCTAAGGATTCAAGCTAGAAGAATCAATCTCAATCAAATCTCATATTCCTTATCCTATTCAAGGTGAATAATAATCAAAACCATCTCTATTTTTGTGTATATGATCATTTGATTTTTGGGTTTAAGATTAAATCCAAAATGATGATTTTTGATGATATGCTTGAATTTTATGAGATGATATATTCAAATAAGTTTGTTTGATAATTTTTTCACACAATTTTAAGGCTAAAATCATTTGTTATGAAATTCAAATGTCATGAGGAATTTATATGTTATGTAAAACATGATTTTGGAGTTAGGTTTTAATTTCGATAATTTTTCAAGCTATGGATAATTTATTATGAATTTTCAAAGGGAAATATGGTTAATTGTGTTTAGAAATTTATTTTGGTAATTATGTGAAGAATTTTGGTCTAAAATTTATATATGTTAGTTAACATATTAAAAGTGAATTTCTGTGATTTTTGGGAATTTTTCCTAAGAGATTTACTATAGGAATTAAATTATTTTGAAAGGTGGACTTAAATGATTTAATTGTTTTACTTAATGGAAGGGCTTATTTGTTAAATTAATCTTTGTTTAGATCTGAAATAATGTGGCAGTTATTTGGAAAATAATTTGAAAAGTTTATGGGAAACAAGCAAATGTTTACAAATAGGCAGGTTAGTTACAAAGAGATTACTTTAAATGGCATTAATCAGCCTTTATCCAGAAAACTGGGTTCCGCATCTTTCATAAGTACCTTTCGACCCTTAGCTTCCGCCTTCAATCAAGTCGAAACCCATCAGGTCGAAACCAACTATGCTGAAACCAATACACATGGTATCAACAATGTTGGTATGAAGTGGATTAGAGAAAAGCGGAAGGCAAAGTGTCGACACAGTGCTTTTGATGGCGTCGAAACCTTTGTTTGTTTTCTAAAGAAAAGCGCTTGCTTGTTTTACTAAATGCTATCGAAGGAGTCGAAACAGATGTTTTCGAAAGGGTCTTTTAAATAACTTTCGAAAATGGTTGCCGCCTTACTTTTTAAAGTATAGCTTTCGAATGTGTTACTTAGTTTTCAAATTAAAGCTTTCGAAAGAGGTAGTTTCGACCTAGTCGAAACCCTTCTGCCGTTCATATGCCTTTCAAATGGATTGAAGTCATCAACCAATTCGAAAGATAGTTTTGTTTTAAAACCTGTACTAAGCTACTTCCAAAAGCTTTCGAAAGGGGTTAATGGTTTCGAAGGCAATGGCATCGAAAGGGGTTTCGAAGCTAACCTTTAAGTGTTTTACCTAAATGATCCTTACTTTCGAATGGATGGTTCCGAAGCCATCAAGTTTTTCCCCAAACACTTTTTTATGTTAAAGAATGGTTTCGAAAGGGGTACTTTCTTTTATATTCACTTTGACCCAAAAGATATTTTTATGATAAAACCAATGGTTTCGAAAAGGGATACTTTCAGAGGTTTCAAAAGCGGTACTTTCAAATGGTTTCGAAGCTATGATTCTATAGTTGAATGGTAATACTTTAATACATTCGAAAGGTTTCGAAAGAAAGATTTTAAAGTGTTTCGAAAGGTAGGAGCCTAGTGTTTTGAAAAGAGATTTGTATGCTTTCAAAGGAGGTTATCAATTGATATCGAAAGCAAAGCTTTAAAGGTTACTAAAGTCTTAGTTTTCAAAACAAATAACCCAATCTCATTTTAAAGGAAAAACCCATGGCTAAGTTAAAGGAGTTTTAAAATGGTTTTAAGTACGAAGTTTTTCAAGAAGCTTTCCTCGATAAAATAATAGGTTAAAGGGATTAACCATGTTTCATAAGAAAATGATTTCAAGGATATTAAATTCACAGGTGTTGGTTTTATTATGTTATTATGTTTGCTTCTTCAAATATATATATTCACATTATAATGGACCCATAACTGCATTTTGGGTATAAAGGACAGAATAACCAGCTAGGTTGACCTTGTAGTGAATATAAATTGATTAAACTCCTGAATGAGTTGAATTGCATCTAGGAGGTCAGGAAGACCCGAATATAGGATGCCAAATTACTAATTAAAGAAGTTGTCAGAAAGAAAGGTTCATAATAAACCCATGAAAACTATGTTTAGGAAAAGTTATTGGCAGGTGCCAATAGGTTCATAGTAAATCCATGAAAACTATGATTAGAAAGAGTTGTTGGCAGGGGCTAATTGGTTTGTAGTGAACCCATGAAAACTAAATCCGAATTAAGTTATTGACAAAAGTCAATAGGTTCCTAGTAAACCCATGAAAACTAGGATAAGAGAAAAGTTATTGGAGTTACCAGTAGGTTTAGGGAGGACCCATGTAATATAAAGTTATTGGCAGGGGCCAATAGGTTCTTAGTGATCCCATGAAAACTATGAAACCGGACAGGGAGTCCATAAGTTAAAAATAGGTTAATGTTAAGCCCATGAAAACTATGAAATCGGACAGGGAGTCTGTAATCATTAAACAAGTCATTAGTAAGCTAATGAAAACTAATAGGTTAAGGTGACCCTAGAAACTATAAATATTATAGGTAGTCAATTAAACAGGGGATGAGAAATCCAGAATATTTTAACTTGTATGCATATCATCATAATATTTTGAATTGCTATGTTTTAACCATTGTGGATGCAGGAGCACAGTACATGGTTTTATAAAGTTTTGATAAGATACTTGTGAGGGGAAAACCCGTTCCGCTAAGCGGCGTGGTCTCACTAGATGTCTAAATGGTTTGAGATGGTAGATTATTATTCATACCAGGATTTATGTCTGACACAAAGTTTATGTTTTCCCCTTGAAATCTCGGGTACTCAATTGATTTTGAGTAGTTTGAGAGTTGAGGTTTTCATGTACCTCTTAGACGAATAAGCTTTCGGAGACGTGCAAGAGGCATGATAGCTATTTAGTGTTCTTTTATACTTCGGTTCCGCTGTGTTTGTTGTAAAGGAAAAGTTGTTTAATTGCCTAATCATATAATCTGATCAACGAAGGAGGCATCTTCATATGTCGCTCTTGGTGTATGTGTAATAATTATATTTTCTCTGAACGTGGTTAACGATTGTGGGATTATGTAATGAATGTTGAAATGGTTTTGGAATGGAATGTGAAAGTTGTCTTATAAATTTTCAAAATTTTCCATATCCATGTATTTCTGTTATATCAATGTATTTAACATTACCGTATTTGGTTGCTAAGGATTAATAACTATGGATGACTACAGCATCCGTAGCCGTTAGTTTTGGGCCTTCAAGTGGGGGATGTTAGAAGTTGGTATCAGAGCATAGGTTGATGAAAACTTAAAAGAAACTTAAACCTTAAAAAATTTCAAAACATAATCCAATGAATCAGAAAATAAGATCGTGGTTTGGGATAATGCTATAGTAACGTACTTGTATTTTATATATAGATATATATATATAAGTACGTATTCCCTTCTCTCTTAGACCGTTCTTCTGTATCTTACTAAGGCTTACATGCAAATTTATGAGAAAGAAGATATGGAAGCAGGAAACGGAAGCGGAAATCTAGGTGAAGGAAGCACCACAACCAACGGAAATGCTCGACCCACTAGGAGGAACCTAGGTTAATAGGCTAATGCTAACCAAAATGCTAAAGCCAATGTGGATACTGGAAATCCACCTATAGATGTGGGGATGATGTATCATTTTTTCATCAATCTAATGCAAGCAGGAGCTGCTGCTAGAGTTGCTGGAAATATTGGAGGAGCTAATCCTGTGGCTCCAATTGGGAATAATTATGCTAAGCTAAGCATAGATTACACCAGTCTTGGTGGGAAGCCGTTTATGGGAACGGAGGATGCTATTGAAGTGGAGAATTGGTTGTTGCATTGTGAGAGGATCTTTACTGATTTGGGTTTGGATGATGAGCAGAAGAGGAGGTTAGCCTCTAGGCATTTGCAAGAGGCAGCACTTCATTGGTGGAATAGTCTTGCTGTCGAGGTTCCGGAAGAAGAGTTGACTTCGGTTGAATTCTGAAGGAGATTTGAACAGAGGTATTTATCTGAAGTTACTAAGTCAACGTTGATAAGGAATTTTACGGATCTGGTGCATGGAGAGATGTCGATAATCGAGTATGCTACTAAGTTTGATGAGCTATCCTAGTATGGGTATGATACTATAAACACCGTTATCAGAAGGAATGAGAGGTTCATTCGGGGATTAAGGCTCAAGCTTGCTAGGGCGACCCGGACACATATCTATGATCCTTGTAATGTGGTTGTGGAGATGGCAATCCTCCATGAGGAGATGCTTTTTGTTTGTGCTAAAGAGAAGCCAGTTGAATCCCAGGGTCCTCGGGGAAAGAAGAGAAAGTTCTTTAAGAAGAAGGGAGCCCAGAAGGGAGAGGTTGCCAAGAAGGCAAAATCTGATTTAGTCTGCTTCAAGTGTGACAAGAAAGTTCATTATGCTCATGAGTGCCGGTCAGGCAAGGGGAGGAAGGCTGTAGAAAAGAAGAATGTGAAGTGCTTTAACTGTGATCAGATAGGGAATTATAAGAATCAATCTCCAGAGCCAGTCAGGGCGGACAAAGGAAAGGTCTTTGCTATTGGACCATCATCTACTAGGCCAACTGCAGTTGAAAAAGGGAAGACTGTGATGGAAGGTACGCTTTTGATTCAAAGTATACCAGTTAGGGTACTATTTGGTACTAGTGCATCACATTCATTTATATCACAGTATTTGGTTGATAGGTTATGCTTAGAACCCACATACCTCGTTACCTCCTTAAAGGTTGTGAATCCGATAGGAGGGTATGCAATTTTAGGGATGAGATGTGACCAGTTAGAACTTGATTTGTTAGGTCATAAGTTTGCATGCATTCTGTATGTCTTTGATTTCATAGATTTAGGGATCATTTTAGGTATGGATTGGCTAGGTAAGTATGAGGCTAGGATATTTTGCCAAGATAGGGAAATATCATTGAGACACCCTGATAGTCATAATCGAATCATCTTCTCGGTGGAGAATTCTGACCTAAGTGTTTGTGTTTTATTAAGTGCTATGGAAGTGAGAGAAGAGTTAAGTCAGGTTCGAGTAGCAAGAGTGTTTGTAGATGTCTTTCAACCAATTATAGGACTACCACTGAAACGAGCTATTGAGTTTTGGATAGGTCTTGTACCAGGAGCTGAACCTGTAAGTAGACCACCTAGCAGGATGACACCGACAGAGATGAAGGAATTGAAGGTGCGGCTAGTGGTATAGAAGGAAGGAATCTTATTAGACCAAGTAGTTCACCTTGGGGAGCGGCCACGATGTTCGTGAAGAAATCGGACGGGTCGTTAAGGATGTGCATCAATTATCGTAAGTTGAACGAGAGAACGATCAATAATAAGTAGCCTTTGCCTAGAATAGATGATGTATTTGACCAGTAAAGTGGAGCCAGAGTGTTTTTCCAATTGGATTTGGTGGCAAGTTTCCATCAGTTAAGAGTGGTAGATGACAGTATTCTATTGACAGCATTTCGGACTAGATACGGTTCGTATGAGTGGTTAGTAATGCCATTCGGGTTAATGAATGCACCTGCTTTCTTCGTGGATTTAATGAACCGATTTTTCTGGGAGTACTTGGATAGGTTCATGCTGGTGTTTATAGATGAAATTTTAGTGTACTCTAAGGATGAAAGGGAGCATGAGGATCACCTTAGGGTTGTGCTTGAGACGTTGAGGCAGCATCATCTGAAAGCAAAATTCTCCAAGTGCCATTTTTGGAAGAAAGAGGTTAAGTTTCTTGATCACGTGGTTTCAAAGAAGGGCTTGTCAGTCGATCCAAATAAGATCGAAGCTGTTAATAATTGGAAGATACCAGAGACGGTGGCTGAGATAAGAAGTTTTCTTGGACTAGCTGGCTATTACCAGAGATTCATTAGAGATTTCTCGCGGATATCAACACCGTTGACTAAGTTAACCACGAAGGATGTGAAGTTTATCTGGTCCAACAAATATGAGGAAGCATTCCTTAAGTTAAAGCATTTGTTGACCAACATACCTATGTTAGTAGTTCTAGACAGAAACTAAGGGTTGGTGGTGTATACTGATGCATGTGGAACTGGATTAGGAGCGGTGTTGATGCAGAAGGGTAAAGTTATTACCTACGCATCACAACAGCTTAGCCCGCATAAAGTAAGATATCCTACTCTTGATTTGGAGTTGGTTGCGGTGATCTTCGCATTAAAGATTTGGAGACATTATCTCTTAGGGAAGAGATTTGAGCTATACACAGATCATAAGTCCTTTAGGTATTTATTCTCTCAGAAGGAGTTGGATATGAGACAGCAAAGGTGGCTGGAGTTTTTGGCTGCTTATGATTTTGGTATAGAGTATACTCCTGGGAAAGGAAATAAAGTTACGGATGCTCTTAGCAGAAAACATCAGAATGTGATGTTAGCTATGTTGGCAGAATGGAAGGATTTAGAAGCTTTGACTTCTTGTAGTGTGCAGCTAAGATCGACGGCTGGTTCTAGTCAGAGTACTGCCATGTTGTCCCGTTTGAAAGTTTGACAAGTGTTGATCAAAAGGATTACTTCTAAACAAAAAGAGGATCCAGTATTAGCCGAGAAGATTAGAAGGCTTGAGGTGGGAACTAAGATCGATAATTTAAAGGATTTTAGTCTTGACCAAAGAGGATGGTTGAGAATAAAGGGACACTTATGTGTTCTGAATGTAGAGGGCTTAAGGAAAGAAGTTCTTGGAGATTGTCATCGGCCCAGGTTTATGATTCATCCTGGAGGGACCAAGATGTATCAAGATATGAAGAGGAGCTTCTATTAGAAAGGTATGAAGAGGGATGTTGGCTTGTGGGTTAGGCAGTGAGAAAACAGTCAATAAGTGAAGGCCGAACATCATAAGCCGAGTGGGTTGCTTCAACCTTTAGATATTCCAGTTTGCAAATGGGATTCGATATCCACGGATTTTATTTACGGGTTGCCGAGGTCGAATAGAGGAAATGAAAGTATATGGGTCATAGTGTACAGGTTGACCAAGAGTACCCATTTCACTCCAGTTAAGTCAACCAAGACGGCACCCGTTTTGGCTAAGTTGCTCATGAAGAACATAGTTAGACTTCATGGGATTCCTAGTAGTATCATCAGTGACAGAGATGCTTTATTTACTAGTGAATTTTGGAAGAGTCTGTAGGAGGTATTAGGTACCAAGCTTAATATGAGACAGAGAGAGTCAATAAGGTACTCGAGGATTTATTGAGAGCTTGTGTATTGGACTTTGGTGGATCTTGGGAAGATCACCTACATTTGGTTGAGTTTTCTTATAATAATAGTTATCAAACTAGTATAGGAATGGCGCCTTTTGAAGCTTTGTATGGGAGAACATGTGAATCACCAGCATGTTGGATGGAGACTGGAGACAGATTAATCTTAGGTCTAGATCTGGTTAGAGAGGCGACAGTAAAGATTGAGTTAATCCGAGGAAGGATGAAGGAAGCTCAGTCCAGACAGAAAAGTTACGCAGATAAGAGGTATAAAGACCTAGAATTCTCAGTTGGAGATAAGGTTTTAATCAAGGTGTCTCGATGAAGGATGTGATACGATTTGGAAAGTCAGGAAAACTGGCACCGAGATATGTTGGTCCATTCCTGATTATAGAGAGGATTAGGAAGCTCGCATACAGAGTAGAGTTGCCGAGCAGTATGGCAGGTGTCCATAATGTATTTCATGTGTCTCATCTTCGCAGGTATGTGTATGATCCAAACACTACAATTCCTCCGATAGAGTTGGAAGATTTGATAGTAGAGCTTAATTTGACTTTTGTTAGATAACTAGTTTGGGTTGTGGAGAGAGTTGAGAAGAGATTGAGGAACACGACAATCAAGTTGGTGAAAGTTCAGTGGAGCGACAATGAGAAGGACTGTACTTGGGAGACATAAGACAGGATTCGAGATACTTATCCTGATCTTCTTTGAGGGTATGTCTATATTAGCTTTATATAGATAATAAGTTGCTAGTCAGGTAGGCTAGTATGGTGGTTAAGAGTCGTTACAAATGAGTGCTATATTTAGTATTTAGTTTTTACTGAATTTCAAGGACAAAATTCTTTAAGGTGGGGAGCCTATAACACCCTAATAACATTATTTAGGAGATTTAATTATATAAATTGAATAGAATAACGTAAGAATTAGAGTGATAAGGGGATCGAGATTTGAATAAATAATTAGAGGTCATGCTCAATTATATAAATGGGCTACAAGTGGTTATAAATAATAAGTAATTAATGCAAGGGTATTAGGGTAATTGATGCCCCATATTTCCATCACCCTTATACTCTCGTTCCTTATACCATTAACGTTCATTTTATAAAACACAAACAAAACGTAAGAAAAGAAAGAGCATAGTCGGCCATTGCTTGGAGAAAAAGAGGAGATAAATTCAAGTAAAGATAAGGATTCAAGCTAAGGGAATTAATCTCAATCAAATCTCAAATTTCTTATCCTATTCAAGGTGAACAATAATCAAAACCATCTCTATTTTTTTTATATAATCATTTGATTTTCGGGTTTAAGATAAAATCCAATATGATGATTTTCGATGATATGCTTGAATTTTATTAGATGATATATTCAAACAAGCTTGTTTGATAATTGTTTCACATGGTTTAAAGATAAAATTGTTTGTTATGAATTTCAAATGTCATAAGGAATTTATATGTTATTTAAAATATGATATTGGAGTTGGGTTTTAATTTTGATAATTTTCCAAGCTATGTAGAATTTATTTGGAATTTTCAAAGGGAAATATGGTTAATTAGGTTTAGAAATTTATTTTGGTAATTATATGAAGAATTTGGGTTTGAAATTTATGTATGTTAGTTAACATATTAAAAGTGAATTTTTGTGATTTTTGGGGATTTTTCCTAAGAGATTTACTATGGGAATTAAATAATTTTGAAAGGAGGAACTAAATGATTTAATTATTTTGCTTAATGAAAGGGCTTATTTGTTAAATTAATCTTTGTTTAGATCTGAAATTATGTAGAGTTATTTGGAAAATAATTTGAAAAGTTTATGGCAACCAATCAATTGTTTAAAAATAGGCAGGTTAGTTACAAAGAGATTACTTTAAATGGCATTAATCAGCCTTTACTTAGAAAAGTGGGTTCTGCCTCTTTCAGAAGTACCTTTTGACCCTTAATTTTCGCCTTCAATCAAGCCAAAACCCATCAGGTCGAAACCAACTATGCCGAAACCAATACACAAGGTATCAACAATGTTGGTATGAAGTGGATTAGAGAAAAGTGGAAGGCATGGTGTCGAAACACTGCTTCCGATAGGGTCGAAACCATTGTTTGTTTTCCAAAGAAAAGCGCTTGACTATTTTACTAAATGCTATCAAAGGAGTCGAAACAGATATATCCGAAAGGGTCTTTCAAATTGCTTTCAAAATGGGTTGTCGCCTTATTGCTTAAAGTATTGCTTCCGAATGTGTTAGTTTTAAACTAAAGCTTTCGAAAGGGGTAGTTTCGGCCTAGTCGAAACCCTTCTGTCGTTCATATGCCTTTTGAATGGATTGAAATCATCAAGCAAATTGAAAGATAGTTTTGTTTTAAAACCTGTACTAAGCCACTTCCAAAAGCTTTCGAAAGGGGTTAATTGTTTTGAAAGCAATGGCATTGAAAAGGGTTTCGAAGCTAACCTTTGAGTGTTTTACCTAAATGGTTTGCGCTTTCGAAAGGATGGTTCCGAAGCAATCAATTTTTTCCCCAAACACTTTTATACACTAAAGAATGATTTCAAAACGGGTACTTTCGTTTATATTCACTTTAAACCAAAAGATATTTTTAAGATAAACCCAATGGTTTCGAAAGGGATACTTTCAGAGGTTTCGAAAGGAGTACTTTCAAATGGTTTCGAAGATATGCTTCTATAGTTGAATGGTATACTTTAATACATTTGAAAGGTTTCGAAAAAAGATTTTAAAGTGTTTCGAAAGGCTGGAGCCTAGTGTTTTGAAAAGAGATTTGTATGCTTTCAAAGGAGGTTATCAATTGATATCGAAAGCAAAGTTTTAAAGGTTACGAAAGTCTTAGTTTCAAAACAAATAACCCAATCTCATTTTAAAGGAAAAACCCATGGCTAAGTTAAAGGAGTTTTAAAATGGTTTTAAGTATGAAGTTTTTGAAGAAGCTTTCCTCGATAAAATAATAGGTTAAAGGGATTAACCATGTTTCATAAGAAAATGATTTCAAGGATATTAAATTCACAGGTGTTGGTTTTATTATGTTATTATGTTTGCTTCTTCAAATATATATATTCACATTATAATGGACCCATAACTACATTTTGGGGATAAAGGACAGAATAACCAGCTAGGTTGATCTTGTAGTGAATATAAATTGATTAGACTCCTGAATGAGTTGAATTGCATCTAAGAGGTCAGGAAGACCTGAATATAGGATGCCAAATTACTGATTAAAGAAGTTGTCAGAAAGATAGGTTTATAGTAAACGCATGAAAACTATGTTTAGCAAAAGTTATTGGCAGGTGCCAATAGGTTCATAGTAAACCCATGAAAACTATGATTAGAAAGAGTTGTTGGCAGTGGCCAATTGGTTTGTAGTGAACCCATGATAACTATATCTGGATTAAGTTATTGATAGAAGTTAATAGGTTCCTAGTCAACCCATGAAATCTAGGATAAGAGAAATGTTATTGGAGTTACTAATAGGTTCAGGGAGGACCCATGAAACAAAAAAGTTATTGGCAGGGGCCAATAGGTTCTTAGTGATCCCATGAAAACTATTAAACCGGACAGGGAGTGCATAAGTTAAAAATAGGTTAATTGTAAGCCCATTAAAACTATGAAACCGGACAGGGAGTCCGTAATCATTAAACAGGTTATTAGTAAGTCCATGAAAACTAATAGGTTAATGGTGACCCTAGAAACTATAAATATGACAGGTAGTCAATTAAATAGGGGATGGGAAATCTAGAATGTTTTAACTTGTATGCATATAATCATAACATTTTGAATTGCTATCTTTTAACCATTGTGGATGTAGGAGCACGGTACATGGTTTTATAAAGTTTTGATAAGATACTAGTGAGTGGAAAACTCGTTCCGCTAAGCGGTGTGGTCTCATTAGATATCTAAATGGTTTGAGATGGTAGATTATTATTCATACCAGGTTTTATGTCTGACTCAAAGTTTATGTTTTCCCCTTAAACTCTTGGGTACACAATTGATTTTGAGTAGTTTGAGAGTTGAAGTTTTTAGGTACCTCTTAGATGAATAAGCTTCCGGAGACATGCAGGAGACATGATAGCTATTTAGAGTTCTTTTCTATTTTAATTCCGCTGTGTTTTATGTAAAGGCAAAAAATTTTAGTTGCCTAATCATATACTCTGATCAACCAAGGGGGCATCTTCATATGTCGCTCTTGGCGTTTATGTAATAATTATATTTTCTCTTAACATCGTAACGATTTTGGGATTATATAATGAATGTTGAAATGGTTTTAGAATGGAATATGACAGTTGTTTTATAAAATTTAAAATTTTTCCATATCCATGTATTTCCGTTATATCAATGTATCTAACATTACCGTATTTGGTCGTCAAGGATTAATAACTATGGATGACTGTAGCATCCGTAGCCATTAGTTTTAGGCCTCCGAGTGGGGGAAGTTACACGTTTCGTTCATCATGGTAGAAGTTGGGGCATGGCGCCTTATCTTTCTAGGCTATCTCTTGTCTTTTGGTAGTTTCCCTTCTACCAACTACTCAACAATGGGTGTCATCCAGTTGTTTTCGTATTGACCATTAATTTTTACATAAATGGTTCTTTCTTGGTTTTCTTCATTGACATTTCTTGATTCATTTTTTTTATCTGCTTGTTCAAGGACTTAGGATCTAGTCAATACCATGGCCTAATTACAGATTCATGGGATTTTCCTCTATGCTGGGGTTTCATTGAAAACCTATAGGAATAATTCGAGTTTTTGGTGTTCCTCGTGAGCTTGCTAATTTTGCCAAAGAATCGGCTTGAGAATTTTTCCTCTAGGAAGTTGATGTATAGAAAAGTCTTCAAATTGAACTAACATCTTTAGTATCTTTTTGACATAAAGGATCAGCTTGGCATCTTTCGTTTGATATGTCTAGTTTAACATATTAACTATTAATGGAGAATCACTGAAAACCTCTATCCTTGGGGTTTTTAACTAAAGAGCTAGGGTAAGTCTTGCTACCGTTGATTCGTATTTAGCTATATTATTAGTAGCGGGAAAACCTAACTTCATAGCATAACATAGCATAGTCAGTGTCCATCAGGCATAATGATTACGTATTCTACACCATCCGCTTGTTCATTTGATGCTTCATCAACAAATAACTGCCATTTATGATGCATACCTTTTTCCTTCTCAACTTATTCTTTAATGAATCTCGTGCATTCATTAACGAAATTAGTCAAAGTCTGTCCTTTAATCGCCACCCGAGGTTGGAACTCGTTATCATATTGGCTAAGCTTAATTCCCTATTTTACTAGACTTCTTGACGTCTTAGGTTTAATAAAAACTTGTTTTAATGGAAAATTGGTTAAGACCTTGATCAGGTGTGCTTGAAAGTAGGCCCTTAGCTTTCGAGCAGGGAGAATCCGATAATATGCCAACTTTTCTATAAATGATACCATATCTCTGCATCTTTGAGCCTTTTACTTGTATAATATACTTGAAGTTGAGTTTTCTTCTCTTCTCTTACCAAAACGGAACTTACCGCATGCTCTAAGGCCACAATGTAGAGATACAAATTCTCTCCTTCCACAGGGCTAGATAAGATTGAAGGTTTTTCAAGATGACTTTGCAACTCTTTAAGGGCCCATAGGTAATCTCTCCCCATTCAGATTTTTTCTTCTTCTTGATCACATCAAAGAACGGGATGCACTTATCAGTGTGAGGAATGCGGATTACGGATCTTAATGCTAGGAATAACACCAGAGGGGGGTGAATAGTGTTTATAAGAAATTACTAAATCCTTTTGAGTTATTGTTGATTTGTACACAAATGTATGCAATATTCAAACACAGATATAATCACAGAATCAAACACAGATGCAGAAATAAAGTAAATGCAGTAAAGGAAAGAACACACCGGATTTTATACTGGTTCGGAGTTACCCTACATCCAGTCCCACACAACTAAGTACGGGTTTCCTTTCAAAAGCAATTCAACAATTACAACCCTCGGTTTCAAGGCTACGAGGTACACCCTCCAGAATCACAATCCTCTGGGTAGAGATACTTGATTTCCGGGGCAACAAGTTCACCCAATTAATTTCCAAGGCTACAATCACACCTTTTCTCGCTTTATTGATTTCCAAGGCTATAATCACACCTTTTCTCGCTAGATAGATTACAAAGAAGCCTATAACTCTGAATAGCACTTAGATCTTGTTGAGGTAGTGATAGAGAATCAAACCAAAGATTATCCAGTTAGATTTAACGTTAATTTCAGCAGAGTAATGATAGGATTTTGATTAAGAAAATGTGGAAGAAGAAGAGAAGTGAAAAACCAGAAAAACTGTTGTTAAATTCGTTGAAACCAACCCCTATTTATAGAAGAACAACAGTCATGTCCATTCGTGAAAGGTTATGGCGAATAGACACTTCTTTTGAAATTCAAATTTTGAAACTAACTGACACTATGTCGACATGGTCACCATGGGTATGTCGACATCCCAAAGCAATTTTTGAAGTTTTGTTTTTCTTTGAAAATAATCTTTATCTTATATTAAAACTATTTTAAACTTTATAAATATACTTGACTATAGATAAAATACATAGATGAATATAAAGAATAATATATATAAAATTTTACTATAATTTTATATTTAAATCTAAGTATAAATATATTATAGTTAAAAGATAGTTTAAAACAACTGAAGTTTAAAAACAAGAATATTTAAGGCTAAAACATCTTTTTGAAAATCATTTGAAAAGATAATTTTTAAGGCTAAAACATTTTGAAAAACAATTTTGAAAATCATTCTGAAGTAGTTTTGAAAATCATTTTGAAGTAGTTTTGCATGCTTCTTCCTGAAGAATATCTCATCATGACATGATTCAAGAACTTGTACAAAACCAGGATGTTCGTGGGTTTGTAAGCCACTTGCCATAGGTTTGTTAGCTACTTGTCGTGGGTTTGTAAGCCACTAAAAAGGTAGAAATGGGTTCCATCCCAAAAGAAAAATGGAGTGAAGATTTCAACGCTATTATGAAGTTTTAACATAATTCTAGACTCAATATTATCTTGAAATCTTGAACTCTTGATAATCTTGATATTCTTGATACTCATGAGTCTTCAATCTTGATATCTTGAATCTCTATATTGTACAGTCTTCATTCTTTGTACCTGCATGGTTAAATCCTGCATATACATATATATCTAAACTATAATGTTAGTATTTATATTTTATAATCTTATTCTAAGGTTGTTGTTATCAAAACCATCAACTCATGGACTAACAATCTCCCCTTTTTTGATGATGACAACCTTTGTTTATAAAATATTATTTCTTTCCTAATAACTCCACCTAAATCTAATAACTCCCCCTTAATCTATGCCTAACTACCCTATTTTATATTTCTCCCCCTTTGTCATCAACAAAAACAAACTAACTCTAAACTATATAACTCTTAGTCTAATATCCTATATGATGATAGTGTTATCATCAATTCTTACTTGTAAACCTAAAACTTAGTCCTAAACTACTAACATTCCTAACCAAATACCTATATAATACTTATATATAACATATATAGGAATCATATATAAGAACACACAATATTTATTTATATATATATATATATATATATATGTTTATATTTACATTTTCGTATAACGTGAAAAATATACACATAACGATGAAAAACGAAAAAGATGAAACTAGTGAGTATCTTTGACAATTGGAGATCTATGAATCGAACAATTTGGATAATGGAAACATAAATTTCCACGTTGTTCAAGCAAGTTTCCATCCTTGTCAAAATATACTTCGCCAACGCAAATGACTTTGTCATTGTCTTCCGCATGCTCTTCTTCTGTTGGTTCTTCTTCTTCTTCACTTTCCTCTTGTTCATGATCTCCTGAAGAGTTCTCGTCAATCAAAATTGGGTTAGCATGATTATCCATAAGAAATATTTGCAAATTCCTAGGGATTTTGCCTTGCCTCTCTTGTTTTTTGGCCATTCGAAGTTGCATCCCTTGGATTTCAGTCATTAACTGAAGGGTATCCTTCATAGAATCCTCCATTTTCGTCACACGAGCGAGCGTTGTTTGTTGAAACGGACCAGAAGTAGGCGATGGGAACGAAAAAGTTGATTTTATGTTTGATTTGGAAGAGGAGGCCATTGATAAATTGATTTCAGAAGATAGAACAGAAAGAGAACAGAGAGAATGAAGAAAATTTCGAAAAAGGAGAAATTTATAACCACTTATTTGAATTTTGGTGGGAAAAATTTTTAAATTTAAAAAACGTTATATGTCGACATGGGTCTAGTGGGGATGTCGACATGGTTCTTGAATTTTTGCCTATTTAATTTATTTTGAATTAATTTTTAGTTATACTTGTTATTTATATTTTATATTTCAGTTAATGAACAAATACCTAATTCTCTTCTTAATTTAGTAAATATAGATTCATTTAAGGGTTTTGTTAAGATATCAGCAATTTGATTTTCAGAATTGTTATATTCGAGAGTAATTACTTCTCTACTTATATTATCTCTGAGAAAATGGTGTTTGATATCAATATGTTTAGTTCGAGCATGTTGAGTAGTATTTTTGGATAAATTTATTGCACTAGTATTATCACAATAAATTGGTGATTTTGAGATATTTAAACCAAAATCTTTTAAAGTTTGTTGCATATATATTACTTGAGAACAAGCCAAAGCCGCAGAAATATACTCTGCTTCAGTTGTTGATAGAGAAACTGTGTGTTTCTTTTTACTAAACCAGGAAATCAGAGAAATCCCTAAAAAGTGACAAGTTCCACTTGTACTTTTTCGGTCTGATTTACAAACAGCATAATCACCATCACGGTAAGATATTAAGTTAAACGAATCATTTTTAGGATAAAATAAGCCATAATCAAAGGTGTGTTTAACATATCTTATAATATGTTTTACAGCTTTTAAGTGAGTTTATTTAGGTTGGGATTGATACCTTGCACAGAGACAGACACTATGCATGATATCAGGTCTACTCGCAGTGATATAGAGTAGTGATCCAATCATTCCTCTATATAATTTTTGATCTACATCTTTCGAGAGATCTTCTTTCCTAAGGTACTCATTGGTTACCATGGGAGTGGGTTTTCCACTCGCAGTAGTCAAACCAAATTTACTAACTAGGTCTCTAGCATATTTTTCTTGACTAATAAAGATACCATTATCTAATTGTTTTATTTGTAATCCTAAAAAGAAGTTTGATTCACCTATATGACTCATCTCAAACTCTTTTGTCATTATTTCAGGAAATTCTTTATTCTTTTCAAAATTAATTGATCCAAAAATGATATCATCTACGTAGACTTGTACTAGTTGAATATCATTTTTATTTCTTTTAATAAGAAGAGTATTATCTACTTTACCTATTTCAAAATTTGATTGTAACAAGTAAGGTCTTAGTCTATCATACCAGGCTCTAGGAGCTTGCTTTAGACCATATAGAGCTTTCTTAAGTTTGTAAACATGATTTGGAAATTTATCATTTTCAAAAAGTTGTGGTTGTTTAACAAATACTTCTTCTTTAACAAAACCATTTAAAAATGCACTTTTAACATCCATTTGAAGTAATTTGAAATTATTATGATTTGCGAAAGCAAGTAGAATCCTAATGGCTTCTAATCTTGCTACGGGGGCAAAGGTTTCATCAAAATCTATTCCTTCTTCTTGACAATAACCTTGAGCGACTATCCGGGCTTTATTTCTAACAACCTCTCCTTGTTCATTCATTTTATTTTTATAAACCCATTTAGTTCCAATTATTGTTTTATTTTCAGGTCTAGGAACAAGTTCCCAAACATCATTTCTAGTAAATTGATTTAATTCTTCTTGCATAGCCAAAGTCCATGAATCATCAGTTGATGCTTCTTCTGGATTTTTGGGTTCAATAGTTGATATAAAAGCTACATTACTCATTTGACTTAGTTGGTTTCTAGTTTTAACAACAGATATCTCCAAGTATATTTTCTGTAGGGTGATCTTTTAAAAGTTTAATCCTTTTATTAGGATGATTTAATTCATTATTAGTTTCAGTTGACTCTTGGTTTTGAATGATTAAATCTTCTTCATCATTTATTTCTTCAAATTTTTTGAAATTTTCATCAAATGAAACATGCATTGTTTCTTCGATGGTATTAGTTCTTAAATTAAATACTCTATATGCTTTACTTCTATTAGAATATCCGATAAAGATACCTTTGTCGGATTAGGATCAAATTTATCTAAGTTGTCTTTTGTATTTAAAATAAAACAATTACTTCCAAAAATTCTAAAATAAGATACCTTAGGTTTCTTTGAGAAAATTGATTTTGAACCCTTTTTGAAAAATTCTTAAAACATTCAAAAGTATCACTTTTATGTTTCAAAAATATTGTCCATGTAAATCTAGAATAATCATCTACAATTACAAAAACATATTTACTGTGATTTAATGACTGAATTTGAGATGGACCAAATAAATCAAGATGAAGTAATTCAAGAGGTTTTGAAGTTGAAATCAAATCTTTTAATTTAAAGGAACTTTTTCTAAGTTTTCCTAGTTGACACGCATCACATAGACTATCTACTTTAAAATTCATTTTAGGGAGGCCTCTTACTAGATCATGTTTTGACAGTCTAGATAAGAGTTTGAAATTCAAATGCCCAAATCTCTTATGCAAATCCAAGGGTCACTTGCATTTGCCAAAAGACATAAGTTATCATTTGAAATTTTCATACTAAGAATATAAAAATTCTTTTTCCTAATTCCCTCAAATATTATGGTTGAATTATTATCTTCAATGTGACACTTATCTTTTTCAAATTTAATTTTATATCCTTTATCGCATAGTTGACTTATACTTAGAAGATTGTGTTTCAGATTCTTAACTAGGAAAACATTAGTAATAATAGGAGTTTCAGAGTTACCGACTTTGCCGATGCCGATCACATAACCTTTTGAATTGTCTCCAAAGTTAACCTGTCCTCCGTCTTTGTATATTATATCATTCAGCATATCTGGATTCCCAGTCATGTGTCTATAACATCCACTATCGAGTATCCATTTGTTCTTTTTGATCTGCATAGTTTGTTTGTTCTGGATTGATTTCTCAATTCCCATAAAGCATGATTCCTGCACATCAAACAATCTTAGTAGACAACTTGTATTTGAATATTGATTATATGCAGACTCAAGAGACAATGATGATCTGAATATTTCTAAACATGCATTAACAAATTTCTTAAACATAGCCATTAAAAAAACTTTTTCAAAAATCATATTATGAAACTTTTGAAAACCTTGCTCTGATACCAAATGTGAGGAATGCGGATTACGGATCTTAATGCTAGGAATAACACTAGAGGGGGGTGAATAGTGTTTATAAGAAATTATTAAATCTTTTTGAGTTATTGTTCATTTGTACACAAATGTATGCAATATTCAAACACAGATATAATCACAGAATCAAACACAGATGTAGAAATAAAGTAAATGCAGTAAAGGAAAGAACACACCGGATTTTATACTGGTTCGGAGTTACCCTACATCCAGTCCCGCACAACTAAGTACGGATTTCCTTTCAAAAGAAATTCAACAATTACAACCCTCGGTTTCAAGGCTACGAGGTACACCCTCCAGAATCACAATCCTCTGGGTAGAGATACTTGATTTCCGGGGCAACAAGTTCACCCAATTGATTTCCAAGGCTACAATCACACCTTTTCTCGCTTGATTGATTTCCAAGGCTACAATCACACCTTTTCTCGCTAGATTGATTACAAAGAAACCTATAACTCTAAATAGCACTTAGATCTTGTTGAGATAGTGATAGAGAATCAAACCAGAGATTATCTAGTTAGATTCAATGTTAATTTCGGCAGAGTAATGATAGGATTTTGATTAAGAAAATGTGGAAGAAGAAGAGAAGTGAAAAACCAGAAAAACTGATGTTAAATTCATTGAAACGAACCCCTATTTATAGAAGAACAACAGTCATGTCCATTCGTGAAAGGTTATGGCGAATAAACACTACTTTTGAAATTCAAATTTTGAAACTAACTGACACTATGTCGACATGGTCACCATGGGTATGTCGACATCCCAAAGCAATTTTTGAAGTTTTGTTTTTCTTTGAAAATAATATTTATCTTATAGTAAAACTGTTTTAAACTTTATAAATATACTTGACTATAGATAAAATACATAGATGAATATAAAGAATAATATATATAAAATTTTATATTTAAACCTAAGTATAAATATATTATAGTTAAAAGATAGTTTAAAACAACCGAAGTTTAAAAACAAGAATATTTAAGGCTAAAACATCTTTTTGAAAATCATTTGAAAAGATAATTTTTAAGGCTAAAACATTTTGAAAACCAATTTTGAAAATCATTCTGAAGTAGTTTTGAAAATCATTTTGAAGTAGTTTTGCAAGCTTCTTCCTGCAGAATATCTCTTCATGACAGGACTTGAGAACTTGTACAAAACCAGGATGTTCGTGGGTTTGTAAGCCACTTGTCGTAGGTTTGTAAGCTACTTGTCGTGGGTTTGTAAGCCACTAAAAAGGTAGAAATGGGTTCCATCCCAAAAGAAAAATGGAGTGAAGATTTCAGTGTTATTATGAAGTTTTAACATAATTCTAGACTCAATATTATCTTGAACTCTTGAACTCTTGATAATCTTGATATTCTTGATACTCATGAGTCTTCAATCTTGATATCTTGAATCTCTTTATTGTACAGTCTTCATTCTTTATATCTGCATGGTTAAATCCTGCATATACATATATATCTAAACTATAATGTTAGTATTTATATTTTATAATCTTATTCTAAGGTTTTTGTCATTAAAACCATCAACTCATGGACTAACAATCAGTGGCTTTAGAGATGAATTTGTTCAGAGCTACCACTCTCCCATTTAAGCTTATCACATCTTTGCTTGTCTTTAGTTTTTCCATATCCTTAATTGCTTTAATTCGGTTAGGATTGGCATCTATTCCTCTAGCACTGACAATATATCCCAAGAACATCCTAGATTATATCTCGAAGGAGCATTTTTGTGGATTTAATTTCATTTTGTATCTTCTTAGTAATTCAAATATTTCCTCAAGGTCTTTTAAGTGATTAATTTCTTTTTGGGTTTTTACTAGCATATCATCCACATATACCTCCATGTGTCATCCAATTTGTTCCTTAAACATTATATTTACTAGTCTTTGATATGTAGCCCCAACATTCTTAAGTTCGAAAGGCATCACTTTGTAGCAGTAGATTTGCTATTCTGTTATAAAACTCGTGTGTTACTTCATCTGGTCTGAACATAGGGATTTGGTTGTACCCCGAGTACGCATCCATAAAGGATAACAGTTTGTGTCCACTTGTGGCATCAACTAGTTGATCTATTTAAGGCAAAGGGTAACAGTCTTTAGGGCATGCCTTATTCAAATATGTATAGCCGATGCATGTTCTCCATTTTGCATTGGATTTTTTGACTAGCATGGGATTGGCTAGCCATTTGGGTGGAAAACATCTCAAATGAATGCATTTTCAAGTAGTCTTTTGATTTCCTCTTTCAACGCATTAGCTCGAACTTTATCATACTGCCTTTCCTTTTGTCGAATAGGAGTAATATTCAGATCTATGTTTAGGCATGGCTCATAATTGTTTGTTCTATTCCAACCATGTCTGCTAGTTTGAAGAAATCGAATAAGTTCCCCCCGAGCATGTAGTCGAACTCCTTTTTGATCTTCACTGTTTTGTAGGATCTAAATGAACCTAGGCTTACCTCTTATAGGTCTTTGATTGGCTTTATTATTTCTTGCTCATTTCTACAATCTAGTTCAGTGACAACTTCTTCACCATTTGTTTCACTGTTTACCAAGTTTGCATCTATTTATTTTCTTTTCCTCTCGATAAATTTGAATCTTTTTAGTACTTTCTCGGGCTTCTAAAATATTCTTGTTTTATTGTTTGCCTTGGATAGTCGGTTCGAAGGGTTGTTGTCCAAAGGATTTTCAGTTTCTGTTTTGCTCAATTTGTTTTCTCCTAGTCATAACAAGAAACATCACCTCTTTTGAATTGCTCATGTGTTGCAAAATACAGTTCTTTTGAGCTGAATTACTCCCATCTTATTGTTCCCTAACGATTCTTGGTTTGAAACTTCACCTTAAGACACTTTGGTGAAACAAACTCATCCATTTCATCTAGTGCTGGTCTTCCAAAGAATGCATTATAATATGAGGGTTGGTCTATTATAACAAACATAATTATGAACGTTCTGGAATATGGAGGGATCCTTATCTGCACCAAGAGCTTGATCTGTCCTATTGAGGTAGACCCTTTATTGTTGAATCCAAAGATCAGTTCAAAGCTTGGCTCCAACTTCTCCTTTGGAATACCCATTTGATCGAAAGCATGTTAAAGATGATGTTCACTGAACTTCTAGTATCTACTAAGATCTTTATTATTATAAATAGCCCAATTTGTGAAGTTATCATCAGTGGATCATTATGCGGATGACGGACCCCTCTCAACTCATGTGGTGTTATTGATAAGTTGGGCATTTGAAGTTGGTATTTGCGATGGCTCCTCCTGAATAGAAAATAATATATCACTTGCATCCCTTATGTAAATGCTCTTGACTCTTTACTGCTTCCATTAAGATGGTGACCTCCATGGATGACATCTATGCGGTTGATCGAAGGAGTAAAGTCCAGTTCAGAGTCATTTTTAATGAAATTTGCAGTGTTGTTTAGAGGCCTTTAATTGTTCCCTTTAGGATTGGAGGACTTTTGATTCTCTTTCACTAACTCCTTCAAAGATCCAAATCTAATCATGTTCTAGATTATTTTGGCCATAACACGACAATCGTTAGTTTTATGCCTGTTCGTCTTATGGTAAGCGCAGTAATCTCCCTCTTTTTGGTACTGGATTATTCCTTGCCTTGTAGGAAGTAGGAAAGTTTCCTCCTTCTTTAGCCATAGCGAAAAATTGGAAATAAGTTTATTCAAAGCCATGCAATTAGATTTAAGGATCTCCTCTCATCTCCCTCTTTTATTTTCATCCCATCTCGGCTTTTTGTTAGGATGGTCATAGCTAGATCTTCCCCCTACCTTTTTTGACTGGGATTTTTTCTTGGCATAGTACATTTCATCCATATGGATAAAATTATCAGCTTGAAAATGGAAATCTTGAAGATCCCTACACCCATGGATATAGAGTTTCTTCCAGAAGGGGGTTTGTTCAATTAACCCTAAGCGCACTGCCATTAATTTTTCTATCAGTCCTGTTGGTCACCTTTAGTGCCTCGGTATTGAACCTCTTCATACCCACCGAGCAATTCACCTGGTTTCTGTTTGACATTTTCCAGCACACTAGAGTCGATAGTGGGATCTTTATATACATAGAATTATGCTTAAAACTCATAAGAAAACTATTTCCAAGAGTAAATTATTTTCTCTCTGTAGTGTTTGTACCATTTGGCAGTCGCTCCTTGAAAAGTTGTTGGAAAAAGTCTACAACATACCGCTCAAGAGGCATTGTGCAAATCCTTTAGCTCTCAAAAGCCAAAAGGTAGTCATCAGAGTCAGTGGTTCCATTATACTTCAATGATGGGATTTTGGTTATGTGATGGAATTCTAACAGACATTATACCTTCTGTGAATAGAGCTTCATGAGGATTATTGTTTACCCTAGGGTCAAGGGTCATTTTCCCTTTAATATCAAGCATGTCTTTTACTATTTCATTGGCCACGTCTTTCAAGTATGCTTCATCATCATTACAATCCCTTCTAGAGGGCTTGTATTTTTTGCCTAAAGTTGAGATGTCGAACTGCTCGAAAGATCCTCTTATTCTCCCTTCTTGTCCTTCTCTTTGATGATTCATCTTAATTTCGTGGTTTTGCGAGTTCGGAGAGTACATTGTTGGTCCTCCATTCTGAGTTTCTTTCTTTCCTTGCTGACCCATAATGTTTTTACCCTTATCTTTGCTATCGAGTAATAAGATATCTAGATTCCTCCTAGGAGATTCTACCTCCTCTCCTCCTTCAGTAAGCTTTGTTGTTTTAGAAGAATTCTACTATAGAACTTTTTCAAATAGTTCCTACATCATTGCAAGTTGTTGAGTTAGACCCTATGTTAACCCGCCTTTTGGCAAGGCCGTATACAGGTGGATTTAACCCAATAGACTGCACGGTTATCAAGGCCAGAATATTATGGATTTGGTTTGGATGGATGGATGGACAATCCATTATAGATAATAAGTATGGATATGAGTCAAGATTAAGCATGGTCGATGGATAAACGACACAGGGTACTTGGAATATGGATTTTGGAAAGAGATGAGTTGCTTAGAGTTTTCTTCGAGTCACATAGGGTTTGCTTTGGGTCAGGAAATGGTTTACTTCGGGTCTCCATCTGATTAGCTTCGGGTTGGCAAGGGACAACTTGCAGTAGGTATGTTGCTTGAGGTCAACATATGGAGGTGCTTTGGGTCGGCATAGCTCCAACTTCGGGTTGGCATTGCTTTGGTAAAGGGGTCGGCATTTGGTTGAAGGTGGTATTGCTTTGAGGGATCGGCATTGCTCTTGCTTCGAGTCAGGTCGACATCAACTTCGGGTCGGCATAATGGGTGCTTCGGGTCGGCAAGGAGTTAGGTTGGCATGTTGTTCAGGATGGGCATTGCTTCAGGTCGGTAATGATAAGGCCTCGGGTCGGCATAAGGAGATGTGGGGTTGGCATTGAGAATGGCTAGGGTTCAGCATGTTTCACTTCACTTCGGGTCAGCATTTAGGAAACTTTGGGTCAGTGTTCATCATACTTCAGGTCGACGGCGTTTACACTTGGTGTCGGCATTTGGAGGAGCTTGGGGTCGGGATATAGTAATGCTTTGGGTCGGCTACAAATCTACATTGGGTCATCATCGGGTTTGCTTTGGGTTTGCACTGAGTTTTCTACGGGTCGACATGTTGTCTACTTCAGGTTGGCGTATTTGGACAAGTTGGGCTCGACGGTCGCTATTGTGGGCCCATGTAGGTGAGAAGACCCTACAGTCGGGATTTCACCTATAAATATAGCAGGTGTGGTTTCATTAAAGGGGATTCTCATTCTGTTTCTCTTCATCTTCCACCTAAAGGCTACTCTGCCATTTTTGTTTCAGAAATTCCGGATTATAACTATAACCAAATTTCAGTATAATAAAAAGGATTTTTCTGGAGGGACGTAGGCCGGAGTTAGCCGAACCACTATAAATCTTGTCTTTTTCACTGCTTTCATTTTAATTATGGTTATCCTTCGTATTATATCCTCTACATATACTCTATCTGTGATCTATGACTAGATATTTGTGCTTTCGCTTGTAATTGGGAGTTGGTGGTCAATTTTGACGCCAACATTTTGGTGCTTTCACTGAGAAAGATAGCACTCGGGGATTTGGAAGCTTGGATTTGAAAGCTTAGGAACTTGGATTTGGGAAGCTATGGTTAAGCAATCAACAAGGAGACAGAGAGCGGAAAGGAGCCATCATGAAGGGAGTTAGGAGGCATACTCGGGAACTAATCAGACCTCGATCTATATTACTATAGACGAGATGGAAACGATGCTGAAAAGGCAGGAGGATATGATGCAGAACCTACTCCGACAGATTAGACAAGCTGGAGTGCAAAACTAAGGGAATGGATTAGTAGGAAATACTGGAAATGTGGATCACGAAGTCAGAGCAGCCGGAGCAGAGGAAGTCCAAAATCAGAACCAAGGAAATGGAGCAACCAGGATACGGGATAGAGTGGAGCCATCGGGAATAGCCCTTGAACTGGGGGACATGCCCCCGGATCATATTGGCTCAATTCTAGGCAGGATACTAGGCGGTGCTGTGCAGTTTGGCGTTGATAGAGAAATAAATGCTCATCCAGAAGAATGGGTTTCAGGGTTCCCTCGCGGACTCGAGGGGTGGGTTGGAGACAACGGACAAAAAATACCACTTGGTGATCATGACAAGTTAGCAGAAATGGTCAGACGGGCATGAGAGGAGGATTGGTGAATAAATATTTGGAGGATGTGAATAGGAGCCCCTTTGCTCCTACAATTAGGCAGGCTAGGAATCCTCTAGAATTCAAGCTACCAACGTTGGAGACATATGATGTAAGGACAGATCCCGTTGTTTATCTGACAAGGTATATGAGGCACATGGAAGTACTGAGGGCATCGGAGGAGGTCATGGCACAGTGCTTTCCTTTGTATTTGACGGATATAGCAGCACTATGGTTCAGACAATTGGAAAGCGGCTCTATTTGAACGTGGACAGAATTGATCGAAAGATTTATGAGGCCGTTTAAAGTTCATATCTCGAGACCCAAGAATGTGATGAGTTTGGCAACACTGAAGCAAAGGACCGGAGATCTCTGAGGAGTTTTCAAACACGATTTAATGCTGCGGTAGCATTGGTGGATCGTCCAGATCCATCCATGGTTTTGATGGCACCTGTATCTGGCGTTGCTGATGGCACAGAATTCAAGGATTCACTAACACGGGATCCGCCTACGGATTTAGTAGAGTTTTACCATGAAGCAAAAAGGTTTCTGCGGTAGGAAGACGCAAAAGCTAATAGAGAGCAAGGAGAGAAAGTTAAGGTTTATGCGGTCAAAGGCAAAGATCCGCCCGGTAAAGGTTCAAACAAGGATAAAGGAAAACAAAGAGCAGAGAATAGCTTTGATGGACCGAAGCAACCATGAAAAGAACCGAGATTCACCTCTTACACGGAATTGACTGAAACCTTGGAATGGATATATCTCGACACTAGGGGTAGATTCCCTATCGAAGGCCAATCAGGAGTGAGCCCGCCAATAATGGAAGGAAATCAGACAAATACTGCCTGTTTCACGATCTAGGCGACCATAGTACAAATGATTGCAGGCACATGAAGGATGAGATCGAGGGACATATCTGAAACGGTGAGCTGCTACAATACGTAAAAAGGCGAGCAGTGGCGGTGGAGCAGGAGCGATTACCATTCGCATCAAACGAAAACAGCCCCGGATCGAGGTGTCAACTTGTCATCAATTGATTGGAATGGTGAAGAATAAGTAATAAACTCCACAATAAAATGGCTAAGTCACTTACACATGTACGGAATCACGAACGGTCCTTAGGCATGCTCTGAGATGGCAATGAACTGTCACAGTGGAGAGGCATGCACTTTGATGTTTTAGTTTTGCTTTTGTTTCTCTTCTTTGTATCTGCACTTGATTTTGTTAATTGGATATTTCAATTATAAGACTCACTCGAATGTGAAATCTAACATTTATAATTCCAAGTCCCGTCGGGACACTCACATCTCACCTTGAACGACACCCAACCTCGAACGGTCACATTTCGCCTCGAACGGCACCCAACCTCAAATGATCACATTTCGCCTCGAACGACACCCGACCTCGAACGGTCACATTTCGCCTCGAACGACACCCGATCTCGAACGGTCACATTTTGCCTCGAATGGCACCCGACCTCGAACGGTTACATTTCGCCTTGAACAGGTACCCGACCTCGAACAGTCACATCTCACATCGAATGGCACCCGACCTCAAACGGTCACATTTCGCCTCGAACGAGTACCCAACCTCGAACAGTCACATCTCACCTCAAACGACACCCGACCTCATACGGTCACATTTTGCCTCGAATGGCACCCGACCTCGAATGGTCACATCTAGCCTCGAAAGGCACCCGACCTCGAACGGTCACATTTAGCCTCGAACGGCACCCGGCCTCGAACGGTAACATTTCGCCTCGAACGGCACCCGACTTCGAACGGTCACATATCGCCTCGAACGGCACACAATCCTGAATGATCGCTATTAACAATCAGGTAAGATCATCGATCTCTTCACAGGTCATCAACAGGTTCCGAACATCAGGCTTATGGCAATACAAAATACGCCTTCCTATCGCATGGCATGTTTTGGGGCGCAAAGTGTTAACCCGCCTTTTGGCAAGGCTGTATAAAGGCGAATTTAACCCAATGGACTGCACAGTTATCAAGGCTAGAATATAATGGATTTGGTTAAAATAGATAAATGGACAATCAATTACAGATAATAAATATGGATATGAAGCCAGGATTGAGCATGGTCGATGGATAAACGACGCAGGGTACTTGGAATATGGATTTTGGAAAGAGATGAGTTGCTTAGAGTTTTCTTAGATTCACCATAGGGTTTGCTTCAGGTCAGGAAAGGGTTTACTTTGGGTCTCCATCTGATTAGCTACGAGTCGGCAAGGGACAACTTGTGATCGGTATGTTGCTTGAGGTCGGCATATGGAGGTGCTTTGGATCGGCGTAGCTCCAACTTCGGATCGACATTGCTTTGGTAATGGGGTCGACATTTGGTTGAAGGTGGTATTTCTATGAGGGATCAGCATTGTTCTTGCTTCGAGTTAGGTTGGCATCAACTTCGGGTCGGCATACTGGGTGCTTCAGGTCGGCAAGGAGTCAGGTCGGCATGTTGTTTGGGATGGGCATTGCTTCGGGTCAGCAATGATAAGGCTTCGGGTCAGCAATGATAAGGCTTCGGGTCAGCATTGGAGATATGGGGTCGGCATTGAGAATGGCTAGGGGTCGACATGTTTCACTTCGGTCGGCATTTAGGAAACTTCGAGTCGGTTCATCATACTTCGGGTCGGCGGCGTTTATACTTAGGGTTGGCATTTGGTAGGAGCTTGGGGTCGGCATATAGCAATGCTTTGGGTCGGCTACAAATCTACTTCGGGTCATCATCAGGTTTGCTTCGGGTTTGCACTGAGTTTTCTCCGGGTCGACATGTTGTCTACTTCAGGTCGGCGTATTTGGATGAGTTGGGCTTGATGATCACTATGTTGGGTCCATGTAGGTAAGGAGGCCCTGTAGCCGGGATTTCACCTATAAATACACCAGGTGTGGCTTCAGAAAAGGGGATACTCATTCTGTTTCTCTTCATTTTCCACCTAAAGGCTACTCTGCCATTTTTGTTTCAAAAATTCCGAATGGTAACTGTAATCAAATTTCAGTATAATAAAAGGATTTTTCTGTAGTGGATGTAGGCCGGAGTTAGTTGAACCACTATAAATCTTGTCTTTTTCACTGCTTTCATTTTAATTTTGGTTATTCTTCATATTATATCCTCTATATATACTCTATCTGTGATCTCTGACTAGATATTGGTGCTTTCGCTTGTAATTGGGTGCTAGTGGTCAATTTTGATGCCAACACCATAATCTTAGCTTTGTTGTATGTTGTCTTAACTGGTGTCGAAGGTTGTCTAGGTTCCACATTTTCTGTATTGAAATTTGGAATGATGTTTTCCTCCAAGTTTGTTCATTGCACAACCTCCTAAGATGGTACATTACCCATCTTAGCTTTCACCATTTTCCTACAGCAAAACTTTATACAATTATTTCTAAGTAAGGAATAATAAGTCCGAGGTTCAAGCCTTCCTTCTAGTGCAAAAAATTTTAAACCAAAAATTAGTCTATCATTCACGATGCCATGATAAGCCAAAATCTGGTCTAACACCTATGATATCATTTAAGCCGACATTGTTTGGTAAGACATTATGGTGTTATTAAACTAAAGATTGGCTCAATGTCCAAGCCTTTGGACAAGATGTTACTATTCAAAATGGTCCTTTGATACCCATAAACTTCTGATTGAGTTACGAAGTTGTTCAAAAGTCCATGTCACTTGTCCAAAGGGTAAAATAGGCAAGTTGTGTAAATGTGCAATAACCAATTAATCATTCGTTAATGGGCAAAGTAGGCAATTCACATAAGTCACAGTCCATTATTCATGTGTTGATTGGAAAGATAGTCATTATGCAAAATAAATGTCAATTTAGGCAAGGGCTTGAATGGCTTCATTTGAGATATAAGCCTGAAGTCAAGCCCAAATCCAAAAATTAGTCATATGCACATCCATATTCAATAATAGTCAAATTTGCACAATTAAGGTAGGTGGGCTATGCAAAGTCATTTTTAAAGTTCTTGTTTGTATAAATTTCAATGTTTGCAATCAATTCATTATTTTTATCAAATAAATTTAAGGTTACAACGCTTTAATGAGAGAGAGAGAGAAAATTCATCCAATATCACCCGTGATGGTGGACATTCGATGTGGTCTAACATCCTTGTTTCATGTAAATGCTCGAGACATATTGTTAAGCTCTTCATTCCATATCATTCATGTCTCTTGAAGTTCTGCATCCTTTACTGCTCGTAAAATCTTGAGACTTCCTGCTACTTACGGATGCTTTACAGTAGTCACAGTTGTAAAGGCTTAGTATATGTTGTTGTATCCAAGGCTTGCTTCATAGAAACTCGATATCCTTTTGCAAATAGGTGTTCGATGTCTCTTAATGATATGGCACTCCTCTCTACTCTACCTTCTGTAGCATTTTGTGTTATAGTGGTTCGGCATCTCCATCTCCTTTTATAAGTTCCACATCTTTTTGCTATTAAGTACTCAATACCTTGCTTTATTGTTTACATTCGGAATTGCATCCACTTGTAAATGTTTTATAATATTTACTACTATTATCTTTTCACACCCCTTTGAGGCTCGGTATCTCTTCCCCTTTTATCTTAATGTTTGATATTCGCATATTTAGTGACATTTTTCATTGTAGTAGCCTGATATCCCTTCTACTGTTATAGAAGCTCGCTATTTTCACTTTTATAAGCTTGACATGTTTTGTATTTACAAGTTTCGATATCCTTCTTGGCTTTAAATTCAACATCCCTTGTGGCTCGATATCTTCATGCTAGACGTTTGCTATGTTATTGACTGTAGTAACACTACCTTCCATTGCTTCCATATTCTCTTATTTATTCTCATAATATAGTAGTCAACAAATATATGGATAATAAGGGGGATAAAATTCTGGCCAGTGGTGATTTGCAGAAGTGATCGGTGGAGTTGCAATTTAGGTTAGGAAATGAGCTACTTTGGGATGTTAGCTAAGGAAATTTGGGCAAGCATGAGGCTAGGCATAAGAAGAAATATGGAACATAGCCTTAAATTTTGAACAACAATTTCAACTTGGTACCGTCATCATTAGCTACGTATCGTCATATTTCCTATAAGGGGAGTGGGCCAATGGACTGAGGGAATTGAGGCATGAGAAGAAGGAGCTCAAGGGAAGCAAAAGATGGAAGACGTCGAGGCATGAAGAACTTAACCAGTTTTTGGCTAAGCAGTTCATTTTGGCACTGACATGAATCCATTCATATTGGTACCAACATGAATGGGAGTGGCCAATCTAGGCCAAACTCCTAGTGGATGCTCAGTAGGTCCTAGTGGTCATGCCGAGGATGTTTGTTTGTTCATTAGACGTTCATTCATGATGTGGCAGAGCGATGAAGGATGAATACTAATAGGATGAAGAAGGGGTATTGTGAGGATGCTCATTGGGTACTTGGAACGGCTACCCCGGATCGTTGAAGTGATCCATATAACTTGGATCGAGGATGGAAATTAGCATCACCTATGAGCTAGTGTTCTGGTACATAGAAAACTAGGATTTTTCCATTAATCCCCGATAAAGGAATTGTCGTATGAGTTATCATATATCCAAGGCACATTGAGTGGCAGTAAGGATTGTTTGATGGATGCAATTTTCGCCATGGTTGCTACAGTTGTTATTTATCGCTTTAGGGATATCACATGACATAGGAACCCAAGAGATCGGTGCTTAGACACTCGATAATATAATAGGATGTTTGTGTAATTTGTAAGGATGTTATTATAGTAGCATGTTATAGTTGTTATGTGCTAAATATTTGGATGTAGGGATCAGTCATGTATGATTCTTATACCTTTGTTCCTTACTATATCGACTTGTATAGTAGTTTGAAATTTGCTTATCGCTCACACCAGACTGTTGTCTGACTCGAGGTTCTATGCTTTTCTTCTTATTATCTCGAGTACTCTTATATAAGTAGGCTAGATGGTACGTTTGGATGGTATGCAATGCTGTGCAGAGAACGAGCAAGAGGTAGAGCTTTCGTGTATTATATACGGTCTTACTATTGCTTATTTTGTTGTGCAACACTGTGGATCCTAGACTGTGTTAGCTATATTCCTAAAGATAGTTCATGTTGAGTTTATTTCCAATTGCATAAACACTATTTCTACTTCTATATAACTATGTGAACCTATGCACTTTGATATTTATGGTTCATTTTGTTATTACTGCCTCTCCTTTTACATATCAATGATGATTATTATATTTTATTCGATGCGCTGTGAGGTATACAACAAGTTTTGTGATGTTTTATCTAATTTCCAACCTTGATCGTCATACATTGGCCAAGCACCATAACAACGCACACTTTAGTTATATTGGGTGTCAGAGTTGTAGGGCGATCGTCACATTTGGTATTAGAGCTTAGGTTGCACAGTTAACCTGAGTTGATACCATGATCTAGTAGAGATAAGAAAGGAGTTATCACCCTAGACTGGATCAAGAGAATATATGTATGTATGTATGTATATAGTGTACTTGTTATATATTTTGGTTTTCAAAACTATATAGTAGTATATATATAGTATATAAGTTGCATTGCATACACGAGCACTATTGATGTAGATTTCTTTATAAGAGACTGATCATTCTTGTTGCAGATTGAGAATGAGCCAGCATACAAGAAAATCTGCAAGAAACTGCATGTCTAGAGTCAAGAAAGGAGCAGGCTCGTGGGCTACTAACCATGACTTACAGGAAATGTTCAATGTGATGATGGCGAACATGTTGTGAAATGCCCAAGCAGCTACTCCAAACATTGCTATTGGTGGTGGTCCTCAAGTGCAGGTGTCCAGATTCAATTTCGCGAAGTTGAATAAGGATTTTGCCCGTCTTGGTGGCAAACCGTTCAAAGGAATGGAATCAACGATGGAAGTGCAAGATTGGTTGGATACATATGAAAGGATTTTCGATGACTTGAATTGGATAATGCAATGAGGAGAAGGTTGGCTTCTTGACAACTCCAAGGTAAGCTATGAACTAGTGGAATGTTGTTAAAGTTGCTACTCCCTAGGATTGGTTCACTTGGGACTAGTTCAAAACTAGATTTGAGGAGAAGCTTATACCAGCTGCCTAGAAGTTGGTGCTATTTAGAAAATTTGCAGAGCTAAAGCAAGGAGACATGTCTATCTTCGAATATATGACGGAATTTGATGCGTTATTGAAATATGGGATGTCTTTCATTGACACTTCATTAAAGAAGAATGAAAACCATATTATGGGGTTGGATGATTACTTAGGGGAGAAGCTTGTAGGACATATTGATGAGCCATTTGAGAAGGTAGTTGAGAAAGCCCTCCGACTTGAGAGCTTGTACCTTAAGTCCAAACTAGCCACTGTTGTTAAGGAAGAGCCTAAACCGGGTAGTGGAGGCAAGAAGAAATGGAATGGAAAGATGAAGTAGTCCTGGGGAAAGGATGCTCAGAAGAAGATGAAGTGGAATCCTGTTTGTTACGACTACGGTGATTGAGGTCATTTGATTAGGGATTGCAAATCTGAAGGAAAGAAGTGTTGTAACTATAGCAAACTGGATATATGTGTTAGAACCTCAGTTCCTGATATTTTGATTATAACAATTATATTTGTTTACCTAACCAAGTTTTACAGGAAAATATTAATGAGCAGATTCTAGATTGATGGACGTAATCGTTTATAGGTTATAGAGTCTGTGTCTAGTTAGTAATATATGTTAAAATCTCTCCTAATTGGTATAGATGCACAAGCCACACTTGTTTTCAAAAGAAGTTTTAAAGATATCTGATTAACAGAATTCAGACGTCTGAATCATAAATTCAATCGTCTAACTGCTGAAGCAAATATATTTTTTCAACAGCAAAATCAGACTAAGTTTAGAAGTCTGAGTTAAAATTAACAGCTAGTTTTTGAAAGGTTGCTTCTCTTCCCTGAATAGAAACAATGTTAATTTCAATAGTTGCTTATATTCTGATTCATGGAAACTCTTCACTAATCATTGCAATGTTTAACAACTATAAATAGCAAGCAATTTCAACACTATTCTTAACCAATTCTTATTTTGATTTCTAAACTCTATATTCTTGCTATTTACTTTCAAGTTTTACAAATCAAACTATTGGATCACCAAACACTCAAGCATACTCTTGTGTGGTCAACTAGACTTCCTTTCTTCACAAATTACACTATATACCATAAAAGAGAAGATTATAGGAAGGGTGTACTTATATTTACGTATCGGTGCTATTTCAGAGCATACTCAGTCAGAAACTTTTCCATTTGTATTTGAAGTCCTATTGTAGTATCCTCCGGCGGTAGAAGTCCTATTCGGTTGTCTAGGCGGGAAAGTCCTGTTCGGTTGTTCAGGCGGTGTAATACTTGTTCCTCCGGGTGAAGCGAGGGTATTGATTGAATTCCAGAAGGAGTCTGGGACTGGACGTAAAACGGGAAGTTCGAACCAGTATAAAAATCTCTAGTGTCTTTTATTATTGCATATATTTTTATATTCATATTCCGCTCAAGCAAGTAATTTAGTTAACTTTCATATTACACAATCCACATAGTCACTTTCATTTGGTATCAGAGCTAGAAATCTTATAACCGTAATACAATTATTTGATATTTTTAGTAATATGGAAAATAACACCAACACCAGTTTTACTGAAGGTCAGTCCACTGCACGACCAGCACTTTTCAATGGTTTGAACTATAACTATTGGGCTACTAGGATGAGAATCTATATGTAAGCTAATGGTTATGACACATGGAATATCTGTCAAACTGAACATCACATACCTACTACTGAATATTCACAATGGTCTAACACACAAAAACTAGATGCTACTGTGTAACGACCCCGAATTTTATATAAATTTAAATTGATAATTTATTGAATTTTTGAATAAAAATTGTGAAATTAATCGATAAATGAATGCGAGTTTCCCCGAGTTCAAATAAAAATGTGTTAAATTATTTGAATTTAAAATCTTAAATATAAATGGTTTGAAAATAAATATAAAAGTATATACATTGACACATGTATAAAATTAATAAATAAGTAATTTTAAATTTAGAATTGATGGTTAATAATAATTTGAATTTATAAATTAAATACAAGACAATAAATATTAAAGTAAAATAATCATAATAAATATTAAGTTAGAAATAGAAATCAATATATAAAAGATAACTACAAAAATATAAAGAAAACCCTTAGCTCAAATTTTAACAACAAACTAAAATCTAGGAATTTATCTATATTACAAAATAAATATATATAGTTTTATAAAATCTAAAGTAAATACATATATATCTTAATCTCATGATTAATAAATCAATACAAAGTAATACACATAGAATTAAAAAAAAGTAAAACAAAATACATCAAAAATAAATATAAAATATAACTATTTAAATAAATATATAGAAAAATACAAGACAATTTGTATAAAGATAAAACAAATACTTAAGCTGTAAAATAGAAACAAAATAAAATGTTAGATAGTTAAACTTTAAAAGAAAATAAAATTTGTGTTGATATTAAACAAATATTTCAAATAAATTATAGTTATATAAACTATGAAATGAGCATATAAAAGTTTCTAGAAATAAATATGTAAGTTAAAATAGAAGTAAATATACAAAGTGAAATAAAACACAAACAAAATGCACATGCAAATGAAAAAAAAATGAAAAAAAAAATATATACATGAGAAAAGCTTGCAAAGGAAGCCACATTTAAACTATTTCATATTTGTACAGCCGAAGAAAAAAAAATTATATGGTACAAATAATTAATGCCATATCTCATCAGCCTCCATTTGCTAGTAAATATCACTGACTATTGTACAAAATAATTTATCAACCTGGTAACTTCATTTCTTTATATCAGCCTTCTCATGTTTCAATTCATTTTCGTTCCATTCAAGCAAAACTGAAGTGAATGTCATTTTAAACTTAAACAAACTTCAATTAAAAATATCAGACAAATCAATACAAATCAGAGATTAAAGGTTTCAACTTGCAAAACTTCAAAGGTCTGTTTCAAAAAGAGGCTTTGTTTTTCTGGAATTAGGTGAGCAAACCACCCTTTTAGAATCTGAATCTGCTATGATATCTTTATGATATATACTTGAAGTTGTTTATATAAATGTTAATATGCATGTATGTCTGTGTGTATATATATTGTTGAATACATGTCTGTGAGTGTATGTAAATACATCTCTGTTTAATAACAGGTTAACAAAATAACAAAAAAATTCATATCTCAAAATCTAAAAAGTTTTAGGTAATGATCTTCACATGAAAAAGGATTGAAACAATGTGATTTCATTTATAAAAATAGTCTCAAATAAAAATATTAGGCAAATATTTTGAAATATAAATATTACAGTGAAAGCCATTAAATCAGGAAAATTTGATGATTTTAATTTAATGATTTGACTTTATAATCTGATTCGATCTTGTAAATGATGAATTTTAATAATAAAATCGTGATTTTTAGTTTTGATTTGAGGTTAGATTTTGGGTTTGAATGGAAAACCTGTTTTCGTTGATTCTCGTCGACCCACGACGAATTGAGTGTCGTGGTCATTGGAGAAGGTGGTTAGATGTCTGAGGATCATCGGAAAAATGGTCTGAAATTTTCGTACACGCCGAGGTGGTTGATCGAAGATGATTTAGGGTTTTACTAGCTTGTTGGGTCGGCGATGTTTCAGGAGCAAGTTCGTCGACGTCAAGGCACCAGAAGGGACCGGTCCAGGGGGGATCGAAGCATTGACGTGTGATGCGTCTCTGGGAGGAGTGACGTGGATTCCAGTGATCAGAGTCAACGGCGGTGGTGCAATTTGACGATCGAATATAGTTCCAGTGGGTTGCTATTCAACTCGATTTCGAGTTTGTCGTTGTTTCGTAAATCTGGGTGTTCGCCTGAGGTGAGGAGGTCAGTGGCGACTTTGTGGTGTTCGGCGACTTGGTCGGAGGTGGCCAATCTGGTTGTGCACGTGCACGAGTATCTTCGTGTATCTTGGTGGTTTTCGAATCGGAGAAGAAGAGAAATGGCTCGAGTTTTGTTCGTGAAGAATCATGTTCGACTCGAAGCAGAATGGTTTGTGTGATTGCACGAGAGTGTCTCGGGGTTTTTGGTGTTTTTACTTGGGTCTGGGAAGTTTGGGTTGAAAACAGTTTTAAATTTTAAAAATTTAAACAAGTTTCGAATTTCAGTTTTAAATCTAGATTTTTAAAGATTTGATTTTTAAGTTAAAAATATGTTTAAATTTGTTCTGGGTTTGAATAATTGTATTGGAATGATTATTTAAAATTTACCTAAGAATCTTAAGGTTTATTATTAAAGGTTTAAATAATAATTAAAGTAAGACTAATGGTTTGTCTTTGATTAATAAAGGTTAATTAATTACTGTAATTAATTGAAGTTTTTTTTTCAAATAAAAATAATTAAAGGTTAATTACTTAATGATTAAGATTGATTAATTTAAATTAAGGATAATGTGACGACCGCCCATGACCCCTGCACCGAACCTAGAGATAGTGCGCTGTAATGTGTGCCAGGCGACCATGGACGATTGCCAAGGTAAATTAAAACAACAGGATCTATCGTATTACTCACAGCGCATGGACAAAATACAATAGAACATATACATAGTGAAGCTTCACAGAATAGAATCTCATCAAGAAAACTTCATAATAGTTGAATACAAACATCTGAATAGTCAATATATCAAGCCTCACTACATAACACTCAGAGAATATACAAACAGTGGAACATCCAGTACATATAGTAAGAAGATAATATGCAACCCTCCAGCTCGTCTTCGACATCAGCATCGTGGAAAGCAAGAACAGCACCTGTCACCTGTTACCTAGTCTGCCCGTCCCGAAATGGACGAACAGCCCAAGGCAATAAGAGTTAAAACATAAAGCCTTGAGTTAGACAACAGTCTTAGTGAGCGGTAAATTAACTAACAACATACCAAAAGAGCATAAAGGAAAAGGAATAGGAATACAACCCTCCCACTCCACCTCTTTCTACAGTGATAGCCCCCAGACACACACTAAGTAGAAGCAAACATAGCAGAGCATACAATTTAAAGTAAAGCAATTATCACTCGAGTCAAGCACGATGTTTTCCAAGCACAAACCCCCAAGGCCTAAACCAAGATCAGATAAGCACCCAGAAAACACTGCTCTTGAGACCGAATGACGATACAACCAAACATCCATGACTCTGGCTATCACTGTTATCATTGCTTCGATATCATCGTTAATTGAATGACCGGCTCATTCTTTCATCCGTCCGTCAAGGGCTAATGGAAACCCCGGTTCTAGACATAACTCCGCACGTCATCGTGACCCGTGCCTAGGACTATCGAATCTGCCCAGAGTACTTGACTACCATCAGTAGCCTTCAGGGACTATCGAATCTGCCCAACGTACTCTTGCTTTGAGCATGCTAGAACCTTCAACAACGATGAGATCTCAGCCTTCTAGTCATCCTCCTCGACGACTATTTCCATACTAGCTCAAGCGCATCTCGAGCAAACCATTATCCTCAAACTCGAACCATATCACCGAGTTATCATCATGCTTGGAATGATCCCGTCTGGATTAGACCAAGACTACCTCATGTCATGCTTCACCTCATCATCATCATAGCAAAGCTTCATCTCAACATCATCATCAAATCTATCCATATGAGCTTCCTCATCCGCCAAATATGCCACAAGATGCTTTCCCAATTCAAGAGCCTTTCCCTTAGCTTTTGAATCATCTTCGGTCTATATCAAATCATCAATCATCTAATTCATAGCAATCAATCAAGTCAAACATTAATCCAAGTAAACAAGCATTCAAATATGATCTAAATAGACAATTATAACAATAATGGCAATTTCGTAATTAAAGAGTCAAAAGTCTAACAAGCATGAAAACATGAGCAATATCTCTATAATCTTGATGAATGAACTTGCATGGGTTAACATGTAGTAAAATGGATGCCAAATCATTATGAACAATGGATCTATATGGATCTATACTTAGGATTAGGAAAATGCATGGAAATCACTACTTTAACACAAAATCAAGCCAACAATCCGATATACTCCTTTGGATCCGTGTGAGAGATAATCACCACTCACCAAATCACCTAAACAACCCAAAAGCAACACACTACAGATCTGGACAGCGAAGGATCTAACTCAATCTATCACAAATCCGCTTCAAACGATGAAATCTCTCTACGATGGATGTAGATCTTCAATCTAAGCTCTTGGATCTTCGATTTGGATGGAAGGAATCACTAGATTAGAGTGGAGGAAAGAAGTGAAGAAGTGTAGAAGTCGAGCTCTCAAAATGGCAGCACTTCGTCGCTTCAAAATCCGGATCCCAAAAATGAAGAAAACCCCTCCTATTTATAGGCGGAAAAACCCTTAGGTCGTCCACGACCTATAGAGCCCTGCGACCTACGACCTATCGAAACTCCTCATCCTACGACCTAACGACCTAAGCCCAGGCACACTCACGACCTAACAGACCCACCTGTCTACGACTTACGACTTAGCAGCTTAACTCCTAAGTCGCTCGCGACTTAACACATAGCATATGCGCGCGACCTAACAGACCAACCCCTACGCGCATTCGCGACCTAACGAAACTCCACGACTTACGACTTAACGCACCTGCGACCTAACACACACGCGACCTAACTAACTTAGGTCGTCCATGACCTAACTCAACTCAGAAACTTACGACTTAACTCCTTAAGTCGTCTACGACCTAACTACTCTAACTCGCTAACCACTAGGTCGCTAAATATTGGGTTGTTAACTCGCTAACTCTTAGGTCGCTAACCCCCTTAAGCCGTTTCAACCTTAGGTCGCTAACATCCGATAGGTCGCTCCAACTAACACACGACCTAAACCACTACGCGACCTAACTGCTATACAACCTAAGTCCTTACCTCGTCCAGCCTACTAGGTCGCTAACTGCTATAAGTCGCCAACTTCTATAAGTCGCTCCTCCGACCTAATTCTATCCCACGATACGACTTATCCCAATCCTTAGGTCGCCTATGACATAACTTCCTTCACGACTTATGCTATCATACGACCTAACTCTTAAGTCGCTCATTCCACTAGGTCGTTTACTCTCGTTTACTCCTTAGCTCGCATCTTTCTTAGGTCGCCAACTATGACCTAACTACTACACGACCTAAGACTTAGACTCAGGACGACTTATCAACAATGCGACTTAATGACGACTGTTTTACGATGTTTCGATCCGTAAAAAATACGGGTCGTTACAGATAATTAATCATTATTAAAGAAAAATATATAGTTATATAATTATGTGATAGATTGATTATAATCACACTATTAATTCATCTAATCGTTAGATGATTGATTATTATTGAAATGCTTTGAGCAGTTTGATATCCCTGTTTGTGATTGTGATGCTTTGTGATATAAATTACTTTGTGCTAAGCTATGATTTCTATTTCTGTGATATATTACTATGTGAATATGAAAAACCTTGGCCCATAAAACGGCACTTGAATTTCGATGCGACAGGGAGTCGGATTCCAGTTTGTTATCCGAAACCCACATAGAATCGTAATGATGAATCCTTGTGATTGATAAATTGACTTTATCTGTGAATCTGTAAATGAGGATAAGCGTTATAGTTTATACCGCTTATCAAATATATTGTTGTATTTGAATTTGTGATGATTTGTAATGTTGCACTACTGTGTAAAACCCCTGGACAACACTTTTACACACACAAATATGGATTTCACGAGGAAATCAGTTAAGTCACAGATGATTAAAATTTAAAGTTTTTGAAATTGAAATTTTAATTTCAATTGAATTTGGAAATGGAATTGCGTTAAATGTTAAAGTTTTTGAAAAGGAGTTTTTAAAATAAAAGTTATTTTGAATAAATTGGTAAAATTTTCAATTTAAATACCATAATTTGAATTTGAATTCAAAATTTGAAATTGAATTCCATGATTGGAAATTATGGTTAAAGATATTATAAATGTGTTTATATGAACATAAACCATTTTAAAAGTGTGGTTTTGAGAATTTGAATTTAACCCAAGGATTTTAACTCGTATAAATGAATCAGAATTTCCGAAATGAAAACTATTTGTTTTCAAATAACAGAAGCTTTCATATAAGGAATGAATTTCCAATTGGTGTCAATAGAATTTCAAGTTTGAAATGAAAATGGTTTTTGAGTTATGAATAAACCTTTGTGAAAGATTATTGAACTTTGTTTTGAAATTGGAAAGGTGTACCTTTTGTATAAATATCGAAATGGAATTGTTTTGAAAGCTATTAGTTAAATCTTTGATTTAAAGATTGGACGAGTTAATCCAAATTGAAATGGAAATCGATTTGGAAAATCTATGAATAGATCTTTGTGAAACTGGGTGAATTTTGGGAATTGAATCTTTTTGTTTAAAAAGATTAAAATGGTAATGTGGTTAAACCATTTGAAGAAAAGTTTTGGGTAATAAGTTGTGACTTAATTGAAATCCCAATATCCATATATTTTTAA
Organism: Allium fistulosum; assembly: GCA_030737815.1. NCBI lineage: Eukaryota > Viridiplantae > Streptophyta > Magnoliopsida > Asparagales > Amaryllidaceae > Allium > Allium fistulosum. Next base: position 946,495,648 of record CM060904.1, on the reverse strand, counting down.
ATATGCGCTCGTTATTCGGTCTAGCCGGGAGAGGACCTTTGTGTCATATAACCCATTCCAAATAATGATACGACGTATATGGATAGCATTTGAAGACCGGATATTTTTGAAAACGAAAGGACAACTCGTCGAATGTCTCTGCATCGACTGGTCCCCGATATAGAGATTTGATCACCCTTTATGATGGGAAGTCCGGACGTGATTAGAAATTATCCGGATTTGCAAGGGCTTCTTTGGAAGTGCCTTCGGTTCTGTTCAAACCTGGAACAGACTTGTATGGTTGTATGTCTGACACTACACTTTGAGATATAAAGCTGATTTCTTTCAAATACATTTCTGTTTGGTGGTGGAGAATTTATTCTCTTAGCTTAACACCCTTCTCTGAGACGTACGAGCTCAGAGGTTATGTAGTTGAAGTTATCAGTGATATACTCCCAATTTGGTAATGTGGCATGCTAAGTGTTGCTGTGTGTTGCTGATCAGTTGTTGATCTTTTGTTGGTCAAAGCATGGCTTTGTGAAAAAGCGTAGCTTTGTGGACGAGACCTCATCGAGCCTCACAGACCGAAATGGTCGAAACAGGAAAGGTGCGGCAAGGTTTCAGGGGTAGCTCACCTAGGGTATGTTTATTCCTTCTGGAAAAGGGTGGTATCATGGTATGGAGCCCAGATACTTACTCATGTGGACACACTATATTTATTACGGTGTGATGTTGTTGGTTATCAAGCGCTCGGATAAAGGTCCCAAAGGACCGGGGGTGGAATATCTCAAGTTTACTACCCGGGAAGGGGGTAACCGGCTTTGTGTTGGCAGAGAGACAGGTGGTTCTCGGGGCATCCCTCCAGAGGCGTTCCCATGTGGCATAAGAAGTTCCTTAGCCTGACCATTTGTTGGAAATCCAATCAAACAATACGAGCCCTGTACGGTTTTAGTTGTAGAACCTGCCATTTAAAATGGTAGCTATAGCAGGCATAATATAATGGTACCTATGCTGGCTAAGATTAATATTATACTTTCGAAATGTTTTCTGCACTATGCACTAATAATAATATCAAATGATTTTGTGTAGTAAGCATGTTTGACTATCATAAGGAGAAATCTCCCCCATGTGTGCGATTGCATTGTGTGTGTGCTGGGAGGCCTTATGGTTGTTTCATTTTCCAAAAGCATTGCGGATTTCAATGTTTAAAATTCTTTTGTTGTTTGTTTTAAAGATAAAATGTTTTTGTTGCTCACACCAGTCCTATGACTGACTCGGAGTTTATTGTTCCCTTCCTAAACTCTGGGTGCCCACAATTTTCCACACAGGTAGTCTAGAGTTGGGTTTTTTTCAGATAGTCAGGTTCAGTAGACTAGTTGGAGCTAGTTCAGTTTTTTGGATATGATGACTGACGTTGCTTATCTTGGTGCAACGTGATGGTGGTTCGAGCTGATGTTGGAATTGTTGGAGTCATTCTCTTTTGGAGATCATTTGGAGTGATCTCTTCCATTGTTGTTATTTCCGCTTTAGTATTGTATCATATCTCTGATATTGCTGTGTATTATTGATATCATTGTTGTATATCATTCTGGATATTGTATTCATTGGAGTTTTATATGATATCATATATTTCTTTCTTCTGTTGTGTTGTTATACTTACTGTGTTATAAGCTCCGGGGAGCCAGATTCGGCGTTTGAATCTACGGCATTTGAGTACAAGTGAAGTACGAGTGCCGATTTTCGAAGGCCGAGTTTCAGGACTCTTACATTTGGTATCAGAGCTAAGTTTGAACTTTAGCTCAAGAGTATAACACATTAAGTAGCTCATTAGAGATAGGGTGAAGTATACCATAGGATGAGTAATCTCTAAGATATCCGTCCGTATGCCTCAGTAAATTCTCTTACTATTCACTGATAGTGAGTATGAGTGCAAGAAGAGGATGAGATAGGGGACAGGGGAATACAACTATTATTGGTCAATACCCTGTAACAACAAGGAAACAATCTTTTCTTTATCAATCTGTTTTGTTTGTCATCTTTTCTCAATTCTTCGATGGTTCCTGGTAGATCCAGGAAGGAGATTCGATATATTAATATGGGACATAAACTCCGGATGGACAAAAATTGTTTGTTTGGATAAATTGGTTGCTTTGGTTGCTATGGTTGATAGGTATACTTTAGTTTCTAAACTAAAAGTTTTGAAATTGTACCAAAAAATAGACAGATATATGAATACAATTTGAGTCCAGTATAATCTATGAATGGTTAGTTATCCCTTCGAACTAACCGATGCCCTGCATACTTTGTAGATCTGGATAACCGAGTATCGTGTGAAAAAATTAAAAAGATTCGTTCTTGTATCTATTATTGATATTCTGATTTGATGAGCCAAATGCAGAATAAATATTCAGTTTAATTTGATGAAATATTTTTCATCTATCTTTGTGTCTCCTTGGCAAATTTCGAGGTCGAAATTTTTTAAGGGGGGAAGGTTGTAACGACCTCGGATTTTATATAAATTTAAATTGATAATTTATTGAATTTTTGAATAAAAATTGTGAAATTAATCGATAAATGAATGCGAGTTTCCCCGAGTTCAAATAAAAATGCGTTAAATTATTTGAATTTAAAATCTTAAATATAAATGGTTTGAAAATAAATATAAAAGTATATACATTGACACAGGCATAAAATAAATAAATAAGTAATTTTAAATTTAGAATTGATGGTTAATAATAATTTGAATTTATAAATTAAATACAAGACAATAAATATTAAAGTAAAATAATCATAATAAATATTAAGTTAGAAATAGAAATCAATATATAAAAGATAACTATAAAAATATAAAGAAAAACCTTAGCTCAAATTTTAATAACAAACTAAAATCTAGGAATTTATCTATATCACAAAATAAATATATATAGTTTTATAAAATCTAAAGTAAATACATATATATCTTAATCTCATGATTAATAAATCAATACAAAGTAATACACATAGAATAAAAAAGAAAGTAAAACAAAATACATCAAAAATAAATATAAAATATAAACTATTGAAATAAATATATAGAATAATACAAGACAATTTGTATGAAGATAAAACAAATACTTAAGCTGGAAATAGAAACAAAATAAAATTTTAGATAGTTAAACATTAAAAGAAAATAAATTTTGTGTTGATATTAAACAAATATTTCAAATAAATTATAGTTATATAAACTATGAAATGAACATATAAAAGTTTCTAGAAATAAATATGTAAGTTAAAATAGAAGTAAATATACAATGTGAAATAAAACACAAACAAAATGCACTTGCAAGTGAAAAAAAAATGAAACAAAAATATATATATACATGAGAAAAGCTTGCAAAGGAAGCCACATTTAAACTATTTCATATTTGTACAGCCGAAGAAAAAAAATTTATATGGTACAACTAATTAATGCCATATCTCATCAGCCTCCATTTGCTAGTAAATATCACTGACTATTGTACAAAATAATTTATCAACCTAGTAACTTCATTTCTATATATCAGCCTTCTCGTGTTTCAATTCATTTTCGTTCCATTCAAGCAAAACTGAAGTGAATGTCACTTTAAACTTAAGCAAACTTCAATTAAAAATATCAGACAAATCAATACAAATCAGAGATTAAAGGTTTCAACTTGCAAAACTTTAAAAGTCTGTTTCAAAAGGAGGCTCTGTTTTTCTGGAATCAGGTGAGCAAACCACCCTTTTAGAATCTGAATCTGCTATGATATCTTTATGATATATACTTGAAGTTGTTTATATAAATGTTAATATGCATGTATGTCTATGTGTATATATATTGTTGAATACATGTCTGTGTGTGTGTGTAAATACATCTCTGTTTAATAACAGGTTAACAAAATTCCAAAAAATATCATATCTCAAAATCTAAAAAGTTTTAGGTAATGATCTTCACATGAAAAAGGATTGAAACAATGTGATTTCATTTATAAAAATAGTCTCAAATAAAAATATTAGGCAAATATTTTGAAATATAAATATTACAGTGAAAGCCATTAAATCAGGAAAATTTGATGATTTTAATTTAATGATTTGACTTTATAATCTGATTCGATCTTGTAAATGATGAATTTTAATAATAAAATCGTGATTTTTAGTTTTGATTTGAGGTTGGATTTTGGGTTTGAACGGAAAACCTATTTTCGTTGATTCTCGTCGACCCACGACGAATTGAGTGTCGTGGTCATTGGAGAAGGTGGTTAGATGTCTGAGGATCATCGAAAAATGGTCTGAAATTTTCGTACACGCCGAGGTGGTTGATCGAAGATGATTTTGGGTTTTACTAGCTTGTTGGGTCGGCGATGTTTCAGGAGCAAGTTCGTCGACGTCAGGGCACCGGAAGGGACCGGTCCAGGGGGGATCGAAGCGTTGACGTGCGATGCGTCTCTGGGAGGAGCGACGTGGATTCCAGTGATCAGAGTCGACGGCTGTGATATCCCGGAATTTATGGGCAATATCAATTTAATAATCTGTTTAAATAATTAAATTGATTTGATAATCTTTGATAATAAAATTTGAATTAGTTTAAAAATCTAATTAAATAAATATTTAATTAGTGAATTTATCCTTTAAAACCTAATAAATTGATTTCTATTTATAATGAATATATATTTGTATATATTGTAAATAGAAAAGCTTTGGTTTGTATTTAATAAACAAATGATATATTAATTCATTTAGTAATAGTAGTAATTTATAATCTCTTTTATAAATTATTTAAAATTTGACCAAATTGTTATTTCAAACAATATTTTAATATATTGTTTTATATATAGATAAATAGATTTTAAAGAAATTGAATATGTTGTTATAAATAGTTTTGGATTTTAAAATATATGTATAAACTTTTATTTATAAATATAATTAGTTTGTTTCTTTAAAAAGTAATATATATATATAGATAAGTATTTAATAAATTAAGATTAAAAGGCTTTTATTTACATTTAAATAAATAAGTGTTACTTAAATGACATGTGTAAATCTATAAAGACACCTAAATAACAAGTGTAAACTAATTAACTATGGTAAATGACAAATGTCAAAGTTTTGAATTTTTGTTTTTCTTTTATTTGAATAAATCATTTTAACTTATATATACATATGTTCTTATCTTCATTCTTTTTCCTATCTCATTCTTTTTAAATCTTAAGAGAATTCAGCCTAAAGTATACTCAAAAACAAATCCTCATAAACATATCTGAAATTAAAATCCTCCTCTCAAAAACCAGAAAAATCAACTAAAACCTGTAATACATTTTCTAAATCAAAGTTTAAGCCTGCAATTTCTTATTCAAATCTGGAAGCATGTCAAACAAGTCACCTCTGCATGCAAGTTTTCTAGCAAGCATTCAAGTTTAAAAGATTTTAAAGATCAAAGGGGCATTTCAGTTTAAAGGCTTTTTCAAAAATTGGTTTCAAAGAGGCTCTGTTTACTTTTAAAAAAGGTGAGTAACATTCTTCTTATAAATTAAAGTATAGATATTTGTTTGCATGTGAAATGCTTGAATAAAATGAGTATTAAATGGATGTATATGATTGAATATCTGTATATAGATTTGGATGTATAGATGCATGTTACTGTGGAATCTGTTTTTACCTGTTCTTATTCTTAGAAGCTTAAATTATGATAAAATTCAAATTCCACTTGATCTAATTTCTTTTAGGACTTAGGATTTAAACAACATTTATTTGTTTAATCATAGACTAGTGTTTAAATTTTATTTAAGTTAAAATAAAACTTAATGGCTCTAAAAATCAAAACAACAGAGCAAGTCTAGTATAAGTGAAAAATTCAAACACTCTAATTCATAAATTCAGGGTTATAGACTGAATGCTTATCTAGAAACATGAATTTTAAAAAGGAAATCATAATTTTTAGCATTAAGTTGAGTGAGCAGTTCGAACTTGAACAGAATATGGGTTTTTGGGTAGTTCCTGATGATCTAAGAGTTCGGGAAGGTCGTGGTCTCTAGGGGAGGAAGTGGAATGATCAGGGATTGTAGGAAAAGTGCGAGAAAGATAATCAAAGCACGGTGGTGGCGGTGATGTTCGTTTTAAGTCTATAACCCTAGTTTTGGTGAGGTTGAGAAATGGGTTCGTCACGACGTCCAGAGTGGATCGAGTTTCACCGAACTTTGGGAATCTGAAGCTTGAAGAATGACGAAGACGTGGCCAGAAGTCCTGGTGCTCAGGTGGTCTCGATCGACGAGGCGAGTCGAATTGGTGATCGTAGTTCTGTTCCAGGTGATGATCTTTTTGCTCGAATTCGATTGTTGAGGTTGTTCGTGGTTCTGGTGATTGGGATCGCGAGTGGGTGTCGTAGACGATGTGCCGGCGATGGTGTCGGTGGTCGAAGGCGATCGAGTCGCCTGTGCACGTGCACGGTGATGATTTGGATACTGGTGGAGTTTGGTTTTGGCAGAGAAGTGTACTCGAGTAATTGATGAATTGACTCGAAGCGTGGAAGGTTTCGACTCGAAGTATTTTTGTATAGGCTCGGGTAGAATTTAGTTACAGTTTTAAAAAAAATATGACAAGGTTTTAAATTTTAAATTGAGTTTAAAATGTTAAGCAGGATTTAAAAACAAAGTTTAAATCAAAATTTATATATGAATTCAAATCTAAATTGTATTCTAGATTTGAGATAAATAAAGCTTATAAAATTTATAAGTTTTAACAAATTTAAGATATTTAAAGTATAATTTAAAAAGGGTTTGAATTTAAATAAATTGGTTTAAAATCCTTAATGTTAAGTGTTTCTTTAACCTTTGGTTTTAAAACGGGAATTGTAAATTTGATTTAAATTTGGTTAAAGTTAAATTTGAAATTTATTTTAAATCTTTAAATTGAAATGAAATAAAAGAAAGATTTAAAAGTAAAAGATTTCAAAACCTTTTGTAAATGATAATTAAAGTAGTTATTAATGTTAATACTTTAATTTAGAGATTTAATGATACAGGAGTCATTAAATTAATAAGGTAATTAAAGGGTAATTTAATTAATTAATGATTTAGTGTTAATTAATTAAATAATTAGGATTATAAGTAAATTAATTAAGGGGTAATTAATTTGAAATTAAGAATCATTTAATTAGATAAGTATAAATTATTAATAAATGATTATGAATTAATTAATCAAGTGATTAAAGATTAATTAAGAAATTAATTAAGTAATTAGAGATTTATTAATTGGTAATTAAGAATTCATTAATTTTTAATTAATAATAGTTGATTAAGCTTAATTACTTAAAGGAAGTAATTAAAGAATTGGTAATAGTTAATGAGAGATCATTAATTAGGAATTATTAAATAATTGATTAATGTGATTAATTTTTGATAATCAATTAAATTAATTAATTAATATGAAATTGGTTAAGTATAATTATTTAATGTAAGCAATTAAAGGAATTAATTACTTAAGGTAATTAATTAAAATAAATTTGATAAGTTTAAATTAATTAGTTAAATTAATTTAAGATAATCATTTGGTGATTTGATAATTACTTAAATGTAATTAATGAAGTGTAATTACTTAGGAAGTAATTAAAGGTAATTACTGGATGTAATTAATTAAAGGAGATTTAATAATGAAAGTAATTTGAGTTTAATTACTTTGTATAATTAATCAAAGGATTAATTAAAGATAATTAATTAAGGAATAATTTATTTATTTAAAGAAGTAATTAAGGGCAGTTAATTACTAAATGAGATTAATCAAAGGTGGTTAATAAATGTGACTAAGTAAAGATTAATTATTAAATGTAATTAATTTAAATAAGATAATTAATTAAGAGTAATTAAAGATCATTAATTAATATAATTAATGATATAATTAAGGATTGATTATTAATTAAACTAATTAATCAAAAATAAGTGATTAAAGTAATTGATTAATTGTAATTAATTAAGGATTAATGTAATTAAGTATAGTTAATTAATTAATGAAGTAATTAAAGATTAATTACTGAAATGGTTTAAGATAATTAATTTGTGAAATTAATTAAGGGTTAATTACTTAAAGTAATTAAAGGATAATTAATCAGGAATGATTAATTAAGATGGATACTTAAAGTATGATTAATTAATTGGTTTAATTAATGATTAAGTAAGCAGGATTTATAGAATGAAGTAATTAATTTAATTCACTTTAAATTAATTAGATATGGTATAAATCATTACTTAGGGATGGATGAATGATATTGAATGCTTTGCATTGTTTGATATCTCTGATGAGATATGTGCTGATCTGTGATATGGATGTTTGGTTGAATTATAATGATAATGTGAATTATCTGTTGTGATGATAATGTAGATTATCTATTGAATTATCTTTCTATGTGAATATAGATAATTGAATTGAATTGTTTTAACTTTAAAACAACTTGGCCTTAAAAGATACGTTTTGGATTTCGATGAGACCGGGATCGGGTTTCCAGATTTGGATATCCGAATACCACATCGATCCAAATTAACGATAGGTCGTGAATCTCAAGTGAAGATGAAGATTCAGAGTGCAAGGGTTATTGTCGTTAACTCTAAGGGTGATTCCAAAATGAGTGTAACGAGATAATGCCTTCGGTTTCGTTCGAACCCGGAACGAACTTGTATGGATTGAATGCTTTCAGAACATCGTCAAGTGGACGATGAGCATTCTAAGTGATGTGTTCTGATTAAAGGTAATCGTAGCCTCAAGCCTCATCAACCGGGAATGGCTAAAACAGGGGAGGTGCAGCAAGGCTTCGTGGGTAGCACCCATTGAGAGTAAGGTCATCCCTGTCTAGAGAGTTCCTTTTATTTTAGCTTAGTGGTGCAGTTGGCGTCGGCCATCTGTGGGGTGATTTTTATTCGGGATTATCCAGTAAGGGATGGTTCTGGCTTTGTGTTGTAGGGGATTGGGAGTAATCCTCGGTATGGTGATCTAGGCCCCGTACTATGATGGGCGGTACCCCGGTAGCCCTGCCATTGTATGGAATCCAATTTCCAATAAGTGATCTCGGACTTGATTGTATACTTATGTATGCTGGAATTTAATGAATGTAACAATTTCGGCTATGTGAATACTTATTTGAAAACCATAGACCCTATTATAATATAACCGAATTTCGTATCAAAGTTTTGGTTAGCGTAAGGTAAAAACTTACCCATGTTTATGTGTGGGGAGTCTTACGTGATACCTTTTGTTTTCAAATGATTTTCAAAGTTAAGCAAGTTTAACCTGTTACTCACACCAGACCCATGTCTGACCCAAGTGTTTATTTTCTGTTTTATAAACTCTTGGGTACTCAAATTTTTACGAGTAGCCAAGGGATTCAGGTTTAGCTTTGACGAGTTTTCTGGAGGAGCAATGGAGCAGGAGGCTTCAGCGTTCGTAGATATATAGTGTTCCGCTGTGTTGATCTGTGATAGTGTCTTGTATGTATTTGAGTTGTAATGTCTAAACAGATGTTTATAACTGTCTAGTATGTGATGTATATGTTGTGTAACTCTGATGAATGTTGTATACTATGTAATAGTATTATGTTATTAATATAATTTATTCGTTCCGCTGTTGAGATTCTGATGTTGTTGAGTTCTTTCTTCTCTTTTTTTCTCTTTTCTATCCCTTTCTTTCTTCAAGACGATGCGACTTTCTAGTCGATGAAAGTCGGGTCGTCACAGGTGGTACGGTGGTGGAATTTGACGATCGAATATAGTTCCAGTGGGTTGCTATTCAACTCGATTTCGAGTTTATCGTTGTTTCGTAAATCTGGGTGTTCGACTGAGGTGAGGAGGTCAGTGGCGACTTTGTGGTGTTCGGCGACTTGGTCGGAGGTGGCCAGTCCGGTTGAGCACGTGCACGAGTATCTTCGTGTATCTGGGTGGTTTGGGAATCGGAGAAGAAGAGAAATGGCTCGGGTTTTGTTCGTGAAGAATCATGTTCGACTCGAAGCAGAATGGTTTGCGTGATTGCACGAGAGTGTCTCGGGGTTTTTGGTGTTTTTACTCGGGTCTGGGAAGTTTGGGTTGAAAACAGTTTTAAATTTTTAAAATTTAAACAAGTTTCGAATTTCAGTTTAAATCAAGATTTTTAAAGATTTGATTTTTAAGTTAAAAATATGTTTAAATTTGTTTTGGGTTTGAATAATTGTATTGGAATGATTATTCAAATTTTACCTAAGAGTCTTAAAGTTTATTATTAAAGGTTTAAATAATAATTAAAGTAAGACTAATGGTTTGTCTTTGATTAATAAAGGTTAATTAATTATTGTAATTAATTGATGTTTTTTTTTCAAATAAAAATAATTAAAGGTTAATTACTTAATGATTAAGATTGATTAATTTAAATTAAGGATAATTAATCATTAATTAAAGAAAAATTTATAATTATATAATTATGTGATAGATTGATTATAATCACACTATTAATTCATCTAATATTTAGATGATTTATTATTATTGAAATGCTTTGAGCAGTTTGATATCCCTGTTTGTGATTGTAATGCTTTGTGATATAAATTACTTTGTGCTGAGCTATAATTTCTCTTTCTGTGATATATTACTATGTGAATATGAAAACCTTTGGCCCGTAAAACGGCACTTGAATTTCGATGCGACAGGGAGTCGGATTCTAGTTTGTTATCCGAAACCCACATCGAATCGTAATGATGAATCCTCGTGATTGATAAATTGACTTTTTCTGTGAATCTGTAAATGAGGATAAGCGTTATAGTTTATACCGCTTATCAAATATATTTCTGTATTTGAATCTGTGATGATTTGTAATGTTGCACTACCGTGTAAAACCCCTGGACCACACTTTTACACACACAAATATGGATTTCACGAGGAAATCGGTTAAGTCACAGATGATTTAAATTTAAAGTTTTTGAAATTGAAATTGAAATTTTAATTTCAATTGATTTTGGAAATGGAATTGGGTTAAATGTTAAAGCTTTTGAAAAGGAGTTTTTAAGATAAAAGTTATTTTGAATAACTTGGTAAAATTTCCAATTTAAATAACTTAATTTGAATTTGAATTCAAAATTTGAAATTGAATTCCATGATTGGAAATTATGGTTAAAGATATTATAAATGTGTTTATATGAACTTAAACCATTTTAAAAGTATGGTTTTGAGAATTTGAATTTAACCCAAGGACTTTAACTCGTATAAATGAATCAGATTTTCCGAAATGAAAACTATTTGTTTTTAAATAACAGAAGCTTTCATATAAGGAATGAATTTCCAATTGGTGTCAATAGAATTTCAAGTTTGAAATGAAAATGGTTTTTCGAGTTATGAATAAACCTTTGTGAAAGATTATTGAACTTTGTTTTGAAATTGGAAAGGTGTACCTTTTGTATAAATATCGAAACGGAATTGTTTTAAAAGCTATTAGTTAAATCTTTGATTTAAAGATTGGACGAGTTAATCCAAATTGAAATGGAAATTGATTTGGAAAATCTATGAATAGATCTTTGTGAAACTGGGTGAATTTTGGCAATTGAATCTTTTTGTTTAAAAAGATTAAAATGGTAATGTGTTTAAACCATTTGAAGAAAAGTTTTGGGTAATAAGTTGTGACTTAATTGAAATCCCAATATCCATATATTTTTAAATATGCGCTCGTTATTCGGTCTAGCCGGGAGAGGACCTTTGTGTCATATAACCCATTCCGAATAATGATACGACGTATATGGATAGCATTTGAAGACCGGTGGTGAAGACTGGATATTTTTGAAAACGAAAGGACAACTCATCGAATGTCTCTGCATCGACTGGTCCCCGATATAGAGATTTGATCACCCTTTATGATGGGAAGTCCGGACGTGATTAGAAATTATCCGGATTTGCAAGGGCTTCTTTGGAAGTGCCTTCGGTTCTGTTCAAACCCGGAACAGACTTGTATGGTTGTATGTCTGACACTACACTTTGAGATATAAAGCTGATTTCTTTCAGATACATTTATGTTTGGTGGCGGAGAATTTATTCTCTTAGCTTAACACCCTTCTCTGAGACGTACGAGATCAGAGGTTATGTAGTTGAAGTTATCAGTGATATACTCCCAATTTGGTAATGCGGCATGCTAAGTGTTGGTGTGTGTTGCTGATCAGTTGTTGATCATTTGTTGATCAAAGCATGGCTTTATGAAAAAGCGTAGCTTTATGGACGAGACCTCATCGAGCCTCACAGACCGGAAATGGTCGAAATAGGAAAGATGCGGCAAGGTTTCAGGGGTAGCTCCCCTAGGGTATGTCCATTCCTTCTGGAAAAGGGTGGTATCATTGTATGGAGCCCAGATACTTACTCATGTGGACACACTATATTTATTACTGTGTGATGATGTTGGTTATCGAGCGCTCGGATAAAGGTCCCAAAGGACCGGGGGTGCAATATCTCAGGTTTACTACCCGGGAAGGGGGTAACCGGCCTTGTGTTGGCAGAGTGCCAGGTGGTTCTCGGGGCGTCCCTCTAGAGGCGTTCCCATGTGGCATAGGAAGTTCCTTAGCCTGACCATTTGTTGGAAATCCAATCAAACAATACGAGCCCTGTACGGTTTTAGTTGTAGAACCTGCCATTTAAAATGGTAGCTATAGCAGGCATAATATAATGGTACCTATGCTGGCTAAGATTAATATTATACTTTCGAAATGTTTTCTGCACTATGCACTAATAATAATATCAAATGATTTTGCATAGTAAGCATGTTTGACTATCATAAGGAGAAATCTCCCCCATGTGTGCGATTACATTGTATGTGTGTGCCGGGAGGCCTTATGGTAGTTTCATTTTCCAAAAGCATTGCGGATTTCAATGTTTAAAATTCTTTTGTTGTTTGTTTTAAAGATAAACTGTTTTTGTTGCTCACACCAGTCCCATGACTGACTCGGAGTTTATTGTTCCCTTCCTAAACTCTGGGTGGCCACAATTTTCCACACGGGCAGTCTAGAGTTGGGTTTTTTTCAGATAGTCAGGTTCAGTAGACTAGTTGGAGCTAGTTCAGTTTTTTGGAGATGATGACTGACGTTGCTTATCTTGGTGCAACGTGATGGTGGTTCGAGCTGATGTTGGAATTGTTGGAGTCATTCTCTTTTGGAGATCATTTGGAGTGATCTCTTCCATTGTTGTTATTTCCGCTGTAGCATTATATCATATCTCTGATATTGCTGTGTATTATTGATATCATTGTTGTATATCATTCTGGATTTTGTATTCATTGGAGTTGTATATTATATCATCTATTTCTTTCTTCCGTTGTGTTGTTATACTTACTGTGTTATAAGCTCCAGGGAGCCAGATTCGGCATTTGAATCTACAGCATTGAGTACAAGTGAAGTACGGGTGCCGATTTTCGAAGGCCGAGTTTCAGGACTCTTACATACTGCAAATGCTAAAGCTATGAATATGTTATTTTGTGCACTAGATAAAAATGAGTTTAATAGAGTTAGCATGTGTACTACTGCTTATGAAATATGGCGCACATTGAAAGTTATACATAAAGGCACTAACAAAGTTAAACAAAGTAAGATCTTTATGCTTAAGAATTAGTTCCAAAATTTAGAATGAAGCAAGATGAATCTATAAATGATATGTATTCTAGATTTCAAGACATATATCATTCACTTTTGGCATTAGGAGAAAAATTCACCGATTTTGATATCGTCTCAAAAATCCTAAATTCTCTAACGGATGAATGGGAACGAAAAGCCTTAGCAATTGAAGAAGCTAAAGACATTTCAACCATAAAACCGGAAGAGTTGATAGGAAATCTAATGTCTTATGAAGTTAATCTCCAGGCTAAACGAGTACAGGCACAAGAGAAAAAGACAATAGCATTCAAGGCTGAAAAGGAAGAATCAGATTCCGATGGAGAAGATATGGCTCTTATCGCAAAAAATTTCAAGAAGTTTTTGAAGTTCAAAAAGAACAATAGATTTGGAAATAATAAAAGCAGCTTCAACAACAGTAATAACAAGCCATCGACTTCAACTATTGAATGCTATGAATGTCACAAGAAAGGTCATATGAAGAAAGATTGTACTGATAAAAAGAAAGACAAATTAAAAAATAGAAGAGAGAAATTCAAAAAGAAACAGGCATTCTCAGTAACATGGGATGATTCAGAATCCTCTTCATTAGACAGCGACAGCGACAGTGACACTGAACAAGCAAACGTGTCTTTTATGGCCACGAATGATGAGGTAAGTGATTTAACCTTTGATGATTTAGTGGAAATAAATTTTGTTCTATTAGATAATACAAAGAACATCAAAATAAAATATAAAGAGGCTAGTGAAAAGTTAAATAGAACCGAACTTGAAGTTGAAATGCTAAGAGATGAAAAGAAATTTTAGAAGAAGAACTTCAAGCTTCTCAAGAATCTTATTCTAATACAACTTCTCAAATTTCTATGTTGAGTCAAGAAATCGAAACTCAAAAAGAAAAGAATGACTCTCTCCAAGTTGAAAATCATGATTTGAAAGCAAACGTTAAAATATTAGAATTAGATATCTCTAGTCTCAAAACACAGTTAGAAGGTATTACCAAAAATGTTTCAAATTTTAATAAAGGAAGAGAAAATCTTTCTAAAATTTTGGAAAATTCTCAGACTGTGTCAGATAAAAAGGGCTTAGGCTAAGAAAGTTTCAAATAGTCTACCTAAGAAAAGGAACTCTTTTGAAAATCATTCTCAGAAAAGTAATCCTATTATAATCAATAATGTTCCAAATATCCCAAAACATTCTAAGAACATTAAAATTTCGGTTCCTAAAACCAACAATTATTTAATTAGGAACAAGTACATAAAATCTATTATGGAAAATGTTCACAATAATAAAGATTTTATTTACAAAGGGAATGTTGATCCCACTTGGGTTTGGTTTCCTAAGACCTAACTCTTAGGACCCTAACAAAAAGTGGGTACCAATATCATTTTCATATTTCTTGTAGGTACCACTTAAGAAAAGAGGAAAATGGATATTAGATAGTGGTTGCTCAAAACATATGACAGGAAATAAAGACATGTTGACTAACATTATCTACTCAGATGGAGGGTATGTCACTTTTGGAGATAATTCCAAAGGATACATCATCGGCAAAGGCGATGTGAGCAATAACGGTACATCTAATTTACCTCTTATTACAAATGTTTTATTAGTTAAAATTTTGAAACATAATTTACTTAGTATCAACCAACTTTGTGAAAAAGGGTTTAATATCTCTTTTTCTGAAGATAAGTGTAGCATTTTGGATAAAAATAAAAATCTTATTTTTGAAGGTAATAGAGATAGAAATATATATGTTTTAAATATGAAAATTATTCATGACTCAAATATATGCTTAATAGCCAAAGAAAATGATCCTTGGTTATGGCACAAAAGATTTTGTCACATAAATTTCAAAGCAATTAATAAACTTTCTCAAAATGATTTGGTAAAAGGTTTACCTAAAATGAATTTTAAAGTAAAAAGTATTTGTGATGCTTGTCAATTAGGAAAATTATCAAAATCGTCTTTTAAATCAAAGAAAAACATTTCTACATTACAACCACTTGAATTATTGCATTTGGATCTTTTTGGACCAATGCAAATTCAATCTTTTAATCATAACAAATACGTGTTTGTAATAGTAGATGATTTTTCAAGATACTTGGACTATCTTAATGAAAAATAAAAGTGATACTTTTGAAAATTTTAAAATATTTGTTAAAAGAATTCAAAATCTCAAAAGTTTGAAAATTAAGAACATTAGAAGTGATCATGGAGGTGAATTTGAAAATGAGAATTTTGAACATTTTTGTAATAAAAAAGGAATTTCACATAACTTTTCTTTTCCTAGACCACCACAACAAAATGGAGTTGTAGAAAGGAAATATAGAACTTTACAGGAATGTGCAAGAACTCTTTTATATAGAAGCACTTTACCAAAGCATTTTTGGGCAGAAGCTGTAGCAACTGCTTGTTATGTTTTGAATCGTGTCTCCATTCGACCACTAACAAAACATACACCATATGAACTTTTAATGGAAGAAAACCAAATATATCTTATTTTAATTTTTTTGGTTCAAAATGTTTTATCTTAATATAAAAGATCAGCTTGGCAAATTCGATCCAAAATCCGATGAAGGAATATTCATAGGATATTCGGAACGAAGTAAAGCTTATCGAGTTTTCAATAAAAGAACTAACCTAATCGAAGAAACACTTCATGTTTCTTTCGATGAAAAATTCAAAATTAACAATAAAATTGATGATGATGAAATAATTACTAAGACAATCACAGATACTAATACTGAAATATCTTTTGATAATTCCATTACTCAAACTGAAAACACTGTTCATCATGAAAATGAATTAATATCTTCTCCTAAGATACTAAGAGATAACCCTGTAGAAAATGTTATTGGAGAAATTAATTCAAATGTTAGGACTAGAAGTCAACTTAATCAAATGGGCCATGTAGCATTCCTTTCAAATATTGAACCTAAAAATGCTAAAGAAGCCTCTACTGATGACTATTGGATTATAGCTATGCAAGAAGAGTTAAACCAATTTGAATGAAACGAAGTTTGGGATTTAGTTCCTAGACCAAGTAATCAAATTGTCATTGGTACAAAATGGGTTTTCAAAAATAAAGCTGATGAACAAGGTAATATAACTAGGAATAAAGCTAGATTAGTTGCACAAGGATATAATCAGAAGGAAGGAATTGACTATGAAGAAACGTTTGCTCCAGTCTCCCGACTAGAAGCAATACGATCTTACTGGCCTTTGCATGTTTTCATAATCTAAAAATTTATCAAATGGATGTTAAAAGTGCATTTTTAAATGGCTATATTAATGAAAATGTTTTTGTCGAACAACCTCCCCTATTTACACATGAAAAATTTCCAAACCATGTTTATAAACATAAGAATTCTTTGTATGGTTTGAAACAAGCACCACGTGCTTGGTACGAATGACTTAAAAGCTATCAAACACTTTTTATTAAGACAACTAAAAAGGATATTTTAATCGTTCAATTTATGTTGATGATATTATTTTTGGTTCTACTAATAATAAATTATGTCAAGATTTTTCTGATATAATGACCAAAGAATTTGAAATGTCACATATGGGAGAATTATCATACTTTCTTGGATTACAGATCAAACAACTAGAAAATGGAATTTTCATTAACCAAGAAAAATATTATAGCAATCTAATTAAATGCTTTGGTATGGAAAACACTTCGGCCAAACCAACTCCAATGAGTACAACGGTATATCTTGATCGGGATGAGGATGGCAAAAATGTTGACCAAAAATTATATCGAAGTATGATTGGATCGCTACTTTACTTAACTACTAGTAGACCTGATATAATGATGAGTGTTTGTCTGCGTGCTCGATTTCAAGCAAATCCTAAAGAATCACATATGCGAGCAGCGAAATGTATATTATGATATCTTAGAAAAACCAAAGATTTTGGACTATTTTATCCGAAAGAATGTCCTTTCGAATTAGTATCATACAGTGGTGCTGATTTTGGAGGATGTCGGATGGATAGAAAAAGCACGAGTGGGACATGTCACTTCATTGGACATTCCTTAGTATCTTGGTTTAGCAAGAAACAAAACCGTGTTTCATTCTTTATCTGTGAAGCAGAATATATTTCTGCTGCTTTAGCATGTGCTCAAGTCATATACATGCAACAAACACTTCAAGATTTTAGAATAAATTTATCTAAATCTACTATTTTTTGTGATAATACTAGTGCTATAAACTTATCTAAAAATCCAGTCATTCATTCACGAACAAAACATATCGACATTCGTCATCATTTTCTTCGTGATAATATTGTAAAGGATTTAATAAAATTAGAATTTGTTTCCTCTGAAAACCAATTGGCTGATATATTTACAAAACCATTGAATGAAAATATTTTTATAAAATTAAGAAGAGAATTAGGTATTATTTCTCGAAAAGATTTGTAATTTTTTTTAAAAAAAAAGGGGTGGACTGCCGGGATTCAATCTTTGCACTATTGGCTTAAAGTTCTGTGTAATTACCATTTTGCTATTTGTATCTTTTGTTTATAAATTATAATTCAGTTGATTTTAAAGATTTTATTATTATCTATTTTTAGCAAGATGATTGTTATACAAAATTGTCTTTCAACCAGAAATTTCAATGGTTGTGAGTTTAATTGGTTATAATTATTTCTACCAGAAACTTTCACCTTTTATTTTATGCTATATATTTGGCTTCAAAAATTTTTAACTACATATTCAATTCTTTTTAGTTTCAAACCAAAATTTTACTCTCAAATATGTCTTCTCATGAAGACTCTGAATATTCTTTTGGCTATTCATCAATCAACTTTGAATCACCTAGTTCGGGATCATTGTCATTACCTACTCCTACTCCAAATCATGAAAAGGCTCCGATAAACCATAGTGGTTACACTCCGGAACCAAAATGACCAAGGAAACTTCACTTTATTTCTCCATTAACCAAAGAAAAGATTAATGATATCCATCATTATCAACAGGAAACTTTGAATATTCAGAGAGAACTTTACTATGAACAAAAAATTCAAGGACAAAAACTAAATTGGTTGGAGAAAATGGCCGTCAAATTCTGTGGCTCCACTCTGGTTCAAATTCACACAATCGTCCATTCACCTCAACGTCCTCATGTGTCACCAAACTCATGGGAACGTGGACAACCGGTTGGATCACCGGCTCGTCAGAACTACTGGTCTCCTCTCAAACCACTCAAAGAAAACACTAAAGTTGAACTAAGGAATTTTGATGACTCTCCTTCCAACTATTAGTTTCTGCTTTATTCTCTTATTTTGCATGTTGAATTTTACATAAAATCTTGTTTGTTGTTTATTTTTATGATCATGTTTTATAAAAAGTTGAATAAAGTTTTTTTATATAGACAGAACTGATATTAGCATCCTATGCCAATTCAGACGTCTGAATTACCAAATCAGACGTCTGATTTATCAATCTGGAACAAAATTTTACCCAGATTCAGACGTCTGTTTCTATATTTCAGACGTCTGAATCAAGCCCGAAATACACTATTTTCTTGCTGCTTGACAAAATTGATCAAAACAGAAGTCTGATTTATAAACAGACGTCTGTTTTAACCCAGGCATTTTTTTACAAAACTGTTGTAGGGCCTACATCTTGTCATTCACCTACTTTTCCATCTTTCCTCTCTTATCTACTCATTTTCTTACCGCATTCCTTCATTATTTACTTCAACAACTCATTCTCAAAACCCTAAAACTCCATTAAAATTCCCAAAATCTTCCTCCACAAAATCAACACAAAATGCCTCCTAAGACCAAGAGATCAAGAGAATCATCAACCGGACCATCCGAAGCACAAATTACATCATGGCTTCACAATGAGACGACTATTGCAAGATTTAACACAATGAAGAACTCCAAAATCTTTGAAGGAGCTTTTATGCAATTTCCAGAATTCAACAGCTATAGAATTAGAGAAATGGCTGAATCATATCACTTCGATTCATTAACTGGGTATGATTTCAATAACTTGAAAATCAATCATCTACTTATCAAGTTATTTTATGCAATTATGAATTTAGATCACCACAATCCCCAAAATAGAGAAGATTGTGTTTGGACGATGGTATGTGTTGTCAAAATCTTTCTACCATTACAAAGATTAGGTTATATTTTAAGATGTCCTTACGAAGGAATATACATTGACCATGTTGATGTGGATATGTATGAACGAGATGAAGTATCTCATAGATTTCTTTCCGGCGACATGACAAATTTGATTTCCATAAAGTTACGTCCACAAGCTCGAATAATCCATCGTGCTCTCATCCGATCTCTTCAACCCCAAACCGGTAGCTATGAGAAAATTTACAAAAGGGATTTCCAAGCACACTATGCTATCTATTCTAACCAACAAGTCAATTGGGGGAAAATTATATTAGACGAATTTCAAAATGTGACAATTCGTATGAAATATAAGACTTTGCATTATGGGGCTTATATCATGAGGATATTAATGCAATGTGGAGTTTCGATACCCGATTCTGAATGCTCATCCATAAGTGTGTTTGGCTCTAAAACTTTAGGGCTAATGCAATTACCAAAGCGACCGCCATCTCATGATATCATTCCCTTTCAACAATGAATTGAAAACCGAAATTGTGGTATTTGTCAACCGTCTTATCCAAACATAGCTACATCATCTTCATCTCAACCGCATCAATAAGAAGAAGAAGAAGACTATAATGAAATTCAAGAAATACGAGAGGATGCTACACCAAAACAAGCCTTACAAACTCTTTCACAAAATCAAAAGAGGCTTCAAAAGCAAATGATGAGCATAGAAAGAAACACGAACAAGAAATTCAACTCCATCAAAGGTTTCTTAAACAAAATTTGGGATAAGCTTTCGTGTGTATCCTCTTCATCTACCAACATGCAACATAATCTGGCACCATTCACTTGGTCTTCCGTCCAAGAAGAGGAAGAAGAAGGTGATGAACAAGACGAGGATAGTGAGGATTTCTGAAGTAGTATGGATGTTTTTTATATTTTTTTTTGTTATGTTTTGTTTTGAGGTTTATGTTATGTTCTGTGATGTTGTCACTTGAAACGTTGTGTTCTACTTTGAATTAGCTGTATGTTTCTAACCAATCATTCTCTGTGATGTTATCTTATTCTATATATTTCTTTGCTACTTTAATCACTAATTCCTTTTAGTAATGACAAAGGGGGAGAAAAAGGTAAAAATATTGATGCATAAATTTTTTTATTCAGGGGGAGAAATTTTATATTTTCATACTAACCAAATTTTAATGATAGGAGAAGTTATTATTTACTAACCAATATTTTAATAGTTGTCATTATCAAAAAAGGGGAGAATGTTAGAACCTCGGTTCCTGATATTTTGATAATAACAATTATATGTGTTTATCTAACCAAGTTTTACAGGAAAATATTGATGACCAGATTCCAGATTGATGGACATAATCGTTTACAGGTTATAGAGTCTGTGTCTAGTTAGTAATATATGTTAAAATCTCTCTTAATTGGTATAGATGCACAAGCCAAGCTTGTTTTCAAAAGAAGTTTTAAAGATGTCTGATTAACAGAATTCAGACGTCTGAATCATAAATTCAAACGTCTGACTGCTGAAGCAAATATTGTTTTCAATAGCAAAATCAGACGTCTGAACATAATATTTAGACGTCTGAACATGGTCTAAAATGAACTATTTCGACGCTGCCTTATTATTTCCTACATTCAGAAGGCTGAATTTTAAATTCAGAAGACTGAGTTAAAATTAGCGGCTAGTTTTTGAAAGGTTGCTTCTCTTCCCTGAACAGAAACAATGTTAATTTCAACAGTTGCTTCTATTCCGATTCATGGCAACTCTTCACTAATCATTGCAACCTTTAACAACTATAAATAGCAAGCAATTTCAACACTATTCTTAACCAATTCTTATTTTGATTTCTAAACTCTATATTCTTGCTATTTACTTTCAAGTTTTACAAATCAAACTATTTGATCACCAAACACTCAAACATACTCTTGTGTGGTCAACTAGACTTCCTTTCTTCACAAATTACACTATATACCATAAAGGAGAAGATTATAGGAAGGGTGTACTTATATTGACTTATCAGTGCTATTTCAGAGCATACTCAGTCAGAAACATTTCCATTTGTATTTGAAGTCCTGTTGTAGTATCCTCAGGTGGTAGAAGTCCTATTCGGTTGTCTAGGCGGGAAAGTCCTGTTTGGTTGCTCATGCGGTGTAATACTTGTTCCTCCGGGTGAAGCGAGGGTATCGATTGAATTCCAGAAGGAGTCTGGGACTGGACGTAGAACGGGAAGTTCGAACCGGTATAAAAATCTCTGGTGTCTTTTATTATTGCTTATATTTTTATATTCATATTCCGCTCAAGCAAGTAATTTAGTTAACTTTCATATTACACGATCCACATTGTCACTTTCAATATGTAGAATAGTTGCCCAGAACTAGTAAAGTAGAGGTAGGTGCAGAAGGCATATGCTTTGGACGTTGTCTCTACTTCGTCGAGTGCTCCTTCGGCGAAGAAGAAAGGAAAAGGTATCACTATTTAACGTATGCTTTCTATTTATGGTGTTCCCATACATGTTTTTTTTGATACTGGGGCTTTACATTCATTTATATCTAGTGAACTGGTAGATAAATTGGGATTAAGACCCAAAATATTTGATCAGCCTTTAGTAGCGACGAACCCCCTTGGAGAACATACTAGTCTTTATATGGTTTGTTGTGGTTTGGTCATATCGAATCATGGATGCACTTTTGTTTATGATTGATTTGTTTTAGATTTCTTTGGGGTCGATATTATCTTGGGGATGGATTGACTAGGGAAGTAAGCAGTAGTGGTGGATTAAAGCCGAGGAGGGGTGGAACATAGAGATCGGTTGTGTAACAACCCGCCCTTTATTGAACCCAAAAAGTCGTCATCTCAAAACAACGACAGACTCTCGAATACCACAAAAGGCGGATCGTTGGGATAACATTAGAAAAAACACTAAACTAAGACATCGATAGAATCTCACAATGGAATGACAATAATATACCAAATATACATGAACAGAACATGATGACAATATATAAGAGACCACACTAGCAAAAGCAATTGATAAACAAATATCAATATAGAAAAATCAAAATACATCAACTCCCAAAACACAGAGTTTTGAATAAGTATCTGATACAATGGTCCTATATACAAATAATAGGTCAATCATGTACTACTGAAATATCAAGTATACATATCCAAAATTGATGTCATGCCTCGGAAGTGCTCCAACTACACGTCTTGATAGCGTATCCCAAAAGCACCTGACTCTCAAACCACTCAATCGGGAATCCAAGAGTTGTCATGAAATAGGCAGATAAAGATAAAACACGGGTCAGACATAAAGCCTGGTGTGAGGGGAACTATCTCAAAATACTATATATTAAAAGTATATACAAATAAACATGAACTACTAAATCATAGCTGGCCCTCTCCATAAACGTGGGTCAGGGGTAATCCAGACTGCCTATAAACAAGTATAGTAACCCATCTCAAAATAGAGAATCATACCATAACCTGCTCTTTGCTTGTAATCAATGAGTTAGAACAATAAATATAATGTGGCTAAAATGTAACAATCATATTATGATATAGGTATCCCAACGTCGAAAAGTAGGATGATCATAATATAAGTCTATCGCGAAGTACAAAAATGATAGTAAATGCAGCAATAACAACAACGGTTAACTAATAATAGACACAACATAACAAAGGAAAGATAACTAAGAAATACAAATCCATACCCATCATTACTGAGAGGTGGAGTCAACTACGGACATTTGTCATGATCCAATAATTAATAATAAAAGTCAGTATGCTAACATACCCAGACATCATTTATCGTGATCTATCAACAAATAGAGTCAGTACACTAACATACCCAGACATATATGACGATCTAATAACAAATAGAGTTAGTACACTAATGTACCTAGACATCTACCGTGATCTAATAACAAACAGAGTCGGTACACTAACATACCCAAACTTCTATCATGATTTAATAACAAATAGAGTCAGTACACTAATGTGCCTAGACTTTTATCGCGATCTAACAACAAATAGAGTCAGTACACTAACGTACCCAGACTTCCATCGTGATTCAAGGATTTCTCAAATAACTTGTGTTCGCCTTCATCTAAAAGGAGAACGACGCTCGTATCTCGTGTAATATGTTATCGGGACCACAAAGGAACACCGATGTTGTATATATAAGCACACATCAAATATAAATTTTTGTAACCAAATACATATGTCTCGAGGTCAAAGCAATTGGGCACAGACTAACTCCGCTCAATCGTACAAGCTCACTAATCGTGCTCATGTAATCAATCACTATATTCATATCATATTCGATCATCATTAACCGCACATGTATCATTAAAAATTGCATCTGAATCCCGAGCTTTGCTTTGCATTCTGCTTTCCCGACTAGCCCGAAGCTTCCTTGAAGTCATGTCGATGCCCCATATCACGTTGTATTCGGATCTTGGAAGAAACTCCCATCGAATTTCACACGGCCAGGGCTTTACTACCCAGGAAAATGCATCACGATCGACCGATGGTCCATAACCGATCGACCAATGGCTGTCTTTCTTGGGCTGTGCAGTTAAAGTGCTCGGTTGATTCAATGCGGTGGAGGTGAAAAAAGTCATAGCAGGGATACAACAAGGATATAGCGGGATATAGCGGATGACTCTAAACGAGCATATAAAACTCATACTTAATGTTTTCACAAATACATAAATGATAGTTAAATGAAAATTTAACATTTAATTGAATTATAATTAATACATAAATAATTTTAAATAAAAACCTGTGCGAATATACTGTAAATAAACGCAAAACTGTTATATAACATAATTAAATTTAGTAGAATATTAGAGTATTTTCATTTCTGAAAATCTATTAAAAATTCAATTAAATTAATTAATTTTATAATTTTTAAAATGTATAGTCATTTTTCAATTCATTTCTTTTAAAGAAGATATAGTGGAATATAGCGGGAATAGCGGGATATAGCGGGGCTTAAAGCGGAAAGGCTATATTTGGGGCTATATGGAAAAATCGTAGCAGTAGAAATCCGCTATGAGATATAGCAGGGTTATAGTGGGGTAATAGCAGGGCATTACCTGCACAGTTCTTGGGTAGTAAAGCCCAGGCAAAAAACCTTTGATTCACCGATTCGAGCTTCGCCTTCTCCGTCGATTCGCCCAATGAGTCACATAGCACACCAAGTCGGCCTTCATTGCAGCAGACCTCTCTTGGAGTTCAATATTAGATGTTTTTGGAAGTGGATTTAATAAGTATTTGAAAATCAGTTTTGATACCAAAATCCACTCTTTGCACGAGTAGAGTTCAATGGGCGATAATAGCGACCCGGCTTCCTCTAGCACATCAAAACAACATACCCGACCTCCTTGCCTTGTGTGAAGCTTATACATGTACCAATACACTCATTTGTGCATGCTTATGCACACTCATTCATGCAACACACATTAACATCACAATTTCCATTTGGGACATCACCGTGGCGATTCCTCGACCTAGTGTACTCTCATGCAACTTAGCGCACACAATAGTTATAATGCCTCACGTCGAGACCTACTAACAAAAGATATTATTGAGTAATTCCATCTGCTAGTGCAGAGAATAAGGCTTTTTATGAGCAACCATCTATGTCTATTACTTTGGGCTAACACCATCATGGCTTACCTTTAAAATTGTCTAAAGTAACAAATTGTGTGACCAGTCATGGCACAAAGCAATGCACACATTGGCTAACAATCAGAACAAAATATATACATCTCAGAACATAGAATCACAAATCGACATAAATAATAGATTGCATCTCAATTACTACATGTGTCAAATAAATAAATACACCAAATGAGTCAATATCTCTCATCCTACATCCTTATTTAGCATTAGACAACACTAGCCTAATAATTTGCATAAATATAAACGTAAGCCCAAGGGAAAACAACCACACATCTAGTCACCGGTTCCTATAGTACCTGTCAGAACTCGATATGACCAGAGTAATATAAAATAATAAACGGGTCAGACTCTCTCTAAATATCATAATGGTGAGATCACATGATGAGCATACTTACATCAAAGATAGGGAATCATCTAAAAAGTATGCTACTCTATGAACTATCAAACATGAAGGAAAGTTATTGACAGCGCTTCGCATGTCAAGTACTAAAAGTAAGCACTTTGCTTGCGAACACAATTGACCGCTCTTTGCAAATCTATCACAAATGACCTCACTTCACAGGCTTACAAATGACAGCTCTTCGCTTACCTTTCACAAATGACCGTACTTCGCAGGTCTGACCAAGGTCTATCACAGATGATCATACTTTGTACGTCTAACTCAGATGATTGCTCTTCACAAGTCAACATAAATAACATGCACTTCACACATCGTCACAAATAACATGCATTTCACACGTCATCTTAATTAACATGCACTTCGCACGTCGTCTCAAATAACATGCACTTCGCACGTCATCTCAAAGAGTGTCATATACCTTCTAATAGTTACCGTTTGAGTAATGCCCATGCGTCCCATACCACATGGGTTTGCTTGAGTATTTACTATATGTCAGTAAACTCCACTCACTCAAAATATTCTATAAAATAAGTCATGGGATTAATCGATAAGATGGTCACGAGCGTCCCGTACCACTAGGGATTACTAAACTGTTTAATCTTAGTTCTTATCCTATAGAAGTATTTATCTCAAGCAAGAAATATCTTAAAGGTTTCATAGAAAGTTTGCTAATCCAGCTAGTCTAGTGTATATACATGCAATGAATTGCCATGTGATTCTTTGCCCATAAACAATAGCTAGCCTTTCCAACTTATATATATATATAAGCTTTTCAAACTTTGTAAATGTATTTGTAAAAATTATAACCTTTCTTTATAATTTAAAAACATCTTTCTAGTTCAATTATATGAATATAAGTTTAACTATGCTGATATCTACTATAAATAGATTGTAGAAAATCTAAGTTGATAGAAAAGTATTTGGAAATACACACACACACATATATATATTTATATGTACACTAATATAACTGATCCATAACTTTAATGGTTTACAAGTATGTAATATACTCTTTTAAAATACATATACTAGTAAAACATTTCGTTAAACAAGATAGGAGTTAATATTGGAAATATCGATCATAAATTTGAATTGATAAAAAAAACAAGAACGCCTATATACATATTATTATTTTTTGAAAATAGGTTAATGGAATTAAAGTGGGCTATGCGGCCCAAAAGCATCTACAACTGAAATATACAGAAATAAATCAAAGACAACTCATCCGACAAGTTCGACACAACCAAGACTTTAACATAAATTTTCCTAAATTGACTTAGGGTTCTTCAGCTTCGATATCTATGGTGGCTCCTCGTTGTTTACTTGATTTTCTGGCCCTTCCACTTCCAGTTCACCAGTAGCTGTTTTTCTCTTGCCTCTGAGTTGGTAAGTCTCTTGATTATTCCAATATTGATCTTAACTTCTCTTGCAATGTTTTCCGATAGCTCTAACTCGGTTTTTTCCTTGTTCCTGGTGAAAGCCCGTACGTTCTGTTCTCTCCAGATATGCCAGATAGTTGTCGTCAAAGCAATTTTCACGACCTCCTTCATAAGGTTCGTGAGATCTGTCCTGTCACTCAGGTATTCAATTTCTTCTTCTAGACTGAAAACTGCTTCTGTTTGCATGTTTTTAAGTTTCTGTATAGTCCAGACACGTTTAGTATACTTGCATTCGAAAAATAGGTGTCGGTGTGTTTCAATTTCCTTTCTAAATAAATTACATGTGTCTTCATCGATTACACCCCAACTTTTGAGTCTGTCTTTGGTGCTTAATCTTCCTTTGATTGCCTTATAAGTAGTGTGAGCCATTTTGGGGCAGTTTGATTTAATCCAGATTATCTTATGCCATACAGGTATGTGTGTGTATATATATATACACATACAGGTATTCAAATCTTTGAAACCATTAGGCTCGTAAATACATCTCTAAGAAAATATGTACATAGATTTTATTTAGTAAACCAAGAGTTGAAAATGCTACCACAGTTCACTGCAATGAATCACCCAAGGCACAAATGAAAGCTAGCAATGAAACGTATAAAGAATGGACAAGCGAAGCATCACCTGGAGTTGAAATGGCTTTAGGTTTCGCCGCCACCGGTCCACCGGTGGTGTCATTTCCTGGAGCAATTTCGGCTCCAAGAATCCACCCTTTCAACACTTCGTCTGTCGATGATGATGCTTTTTTAATTAATGAGCATGGTGATGTTTATACATGCATGAAAATGTCCATAGTAACTCAATAATGCAACATAAAACAATAATATCATTATCGATTTTGTAACAACCCAAGATTTTTGCATATATTTTAATTTTGACTTTATTTTTTTTATTTTAAATTATTTTAAACTTGTTCTATTTCAAACATTTCATTTTAAATATAAATGTTGATTATTAAGTGATTTATAGTTCAAACTAGTATAAATTGGATATTTCACTGAAAAGTGAATTTCTATTCAAACTGGTCAAACTTTGACTTTTAAACTTCAAATTTAAATTATTTAAAATCTTAAATTTTATCTTTTATAATGAAAATAGATTTTATAACATGAATGCTGCTTTTCGTTTCATTGGAAACAGATTTAAAATGTGAAAGTTATGTACATTTCAATTTCGAGTATAATTTGTTTTATTTAACAATTTTGTCTATTTTAAATGATATAAATTTTATTTTCTTTGTCATATTTTATTTTAATATGTGTTAATATGTTATTTTATGTATATTTTTGTCTTTTAATATTTTTAAAGTGATAATATAATTTTTCTAAAGTTCATTTGAATTTATTTCCATTTTTTTAAAGCCCAGTTTGCATTTTAAAGCTATTTTCTTATTTTAAATTCTATTTAATTAAATTTTAATTATTTATTCAGTTTGAAGATGTTTTAAAAGTCATTTTTATTTAAAATTTTGTTTTAGAATATTTTTAAAATGAAGTTAATAATTTTTCCAAGACTAGTAGTGATTTGTAATTTCTGGACACTGTTTGCATTTTTAAGCCATTTTCTTAATTTAATTATATTTAATTAAAATTTATTTATTTATTTTTTCATTTTATTTTCATTTCTGAGTTTTTATCCTTATTTATCAGTAATATATATGTATTTATAATTTCAAAATAGATGATGGAAATTTGAAGAGTTTGAGACCTTTTATTTGTCTAAGTCCTTCTGTATTCCACCGTTTCATTTTTTCAATCAATACATCAATTGTTTTGGCCGTATACTTCCTTTTCCCTTCAGCCTCATCTTCATTTTTCACGTGAACAACCTTCTCAAATCATTTCTCAACAAAAAAATCATGGCCATGGTTGTGAAAAGTTTGGGTAAATTTCATCTTCTTATTCCTTTGTTTTTTCTAGTTTTTCTATTGAATTTTGTACTTGTTCTCCACTTCATAGCTTGGTCCTCCTCAACCGGATCTGACCTGACCTCCACCACCCCCTTCCTCTGACCATCACCCATCCTACTACCTCTCCATTTCAGGCCGAGACAATCCAAGGTGAAGACCACCACAAAATCCACCAAAAACCATCACAAACTATCACTTATGTCCTAGAATTGTCATCACCACCTTCTACCACCATTCGCTGCCACCACCTCCACCACCACCACCTCTGACCTGACCTCCACCCTCTGCCACATCATCCACCATCACCAGCACCCACTGGCCAAGCCCCTAAGCCTCTGGTCGAACCAAGTTGTGGCATAGAGATGTTGAAATTTCCTTGTACTTGTTGCCTTGTAGTTGTTAAGTGTTGCACCTATATCTCTTCACCATTGAACCCAAGCTAGGCCGACCCTATAGGGACCCAAACCAGACCTTAATTCATGCCTTTGCTGTGCTATTTCAGTTCATAACTGAAGTATGTGAAGTTGAGAACAAGTGCAAAACATTTGTCTTTGTTTTGGGCATTGATTTCTAACATTGTCTAGTGTTGAATTGTTTTGAAACTTGTATATATATGCATTGTTTTGTGTAAATGTATCCAAGGAGATTCATCTCTGGCTCTCTCACTCAAATCATATTCGTGTCGTTGTGCCTTCGAAGATTCTGTGTTGTGTGTTTTGGTCGTCATCTCCAGCTTAAACAAGTGAGTAATTCTCACCAGACGATGTGTACTTATATAACTAGTAAACTGACACCATTTGAATCTGTAAAATTATATCATCCTGTTATAACTGTTATATTATGATCATATGATGCTCACCCCTGTATTTACACCTGTTGTACTATATGTTACTGTTATTTCATGCTATTCTGTTATTTTATCAGTTTATCACACTGCAAGTTCCCTGTAGATTAGAATCACTATGGGTTGAAATGATACATACCCGAATGGACTTTAGAATAAGGAAAAATCGTTATGGGCTGAAATGATAGGCCTGAACGGTTTTTATTTATTTATTATATTACTTGGGATTGCGGGTCTGAAATGATAAAACCCGGGTTTTCTTTGTAAACTGCGGATTGAAATGATACATATCCGTATCACTTGACCTAGGCTAGAAAATTATATACAGACCCGTGGTTTATATATTTTTCTAAAATTTTTAAAATATTTTAAAAATGTAAATATTATGATATTTTGATTTAAACTCTATTAAAATGATTTCTATAAAATATTTGTGATTTTCTACAAATCAAATAAGTGAATTAAGTAAATGGTGAAGTAGAATTTGAAATATAAGTTAATTTTGGAATTTATGATTTTGTTTATAAATGGAATTTATGTAAAGTAAGAATATATGACAAATTTTGATATAAAATGGATTTAATGATTTTATTAAGAATTAATGATTTTAAAAGTGTTAATGATTTTGTATAAATTAAAATCTGAATAAATGAATATTTAAGCTGAATTTGGAAATATATCTTAAGTTGGGAAATTATGGATTTTGTTAAAAGTGAAATTTTAATTAAGTAAAATAAATGGAAATAAGTAATATTTTGGAAATTTAAACTTAGTTGTTAAGTTAAGAATTTAATTAAAGAAATGAAAATTTAATTGTTATTTAATTTGATTTTTGTATGAAAATTTGACTTTTTAAAAATCATAGAAATAAAGGTATTTAAATGATTGTTTTAAATGTGAAAATATATGATTTTATAAGTTAAAATGATTTATATTAAAAGTTAATTATGTGTGAAATTGTAAAGAAAACTCTGAATTTGATTTGACAGCATTTTGAAATGTAATTTAAAGATATTACAGCATTGGAAAATGCTGTAGCTGTTTTAAATGAACCAAATAGCAAATTTGAACTATAGGTTATTATAGAACTTTGTTAGTGCTATAGTTGTTAAATTTAACTAAAATTTTAATTGAAACTAAATTAAGATATTACAGCATTTTAAATGCCGTCTTTTGTTAATGAACTATTTTTAAACATAACATTTCGTAGCATTTTCTAAGTGCTGCGAAAGTTGAATTTTCTTTGTTTAATAAATTCCAATGAATAAATGATCTTTTAAAAAGATTAAATTTTGGAAATTAAATATTTAATTATTAAATATAATGAATTGACTTTAAATGATTTAAATGGAATAGTTGATTTGGGAAATACAGTTATTTTGAAATGTGATTAAATGGTATTTAAATTTAAATTAAATAGATGATATTTTGAAATGATATTTTGATATTTTGAAATGAATTTGAAATGATATTAAATCTTGGAATAAATAATTGAAGTTTATATTAGTATGAAAAATATTTGGTTTACTTGTAATTTGAATCTATTTAAAAGATATTGGACTTATGAAATATAGGATAATAAAGCTTTGGAATTTATTTTATAATTTGAATAGTTATTTTTTGGATTAAATCTATATTTGAAATTTATAAGATTTGAAATGGTCTATGGAAATTTAATTTAAATAAATGATTGAATTGAATTGAAACTTTGGAAATTTGAATACTTGATTTGAAGTATAATAATTACACTTTTAAATGGTTTAAATTAATTATTTTGATTGAAATATAAATTATTTAAAAGGTGACTTGAAATGATAATAAATGAATTATATCTTTAAATTTAAAAGGTATTTAAAGTTGAATATTTAGATTTGAACTCAAATGATATTTTGATATATTAAAATGATTTGAAATGAAGTTTTGGAAAGATTGATATTTTGATATATTAAAATGATTTGAAATGAAGTTTTGGAAAGATTGATATTTTGATATATTAAAATGATTTGAAATGAAGTTTTGGAAAGATTGATATTTTGATATATTAAGATGATTTGAAATGAATTTTTGGAAAGATTGATATTTTGATATATTAAAATGATTTGAAATGAAGTTTTGGAAAGATTGATATTTTGATATATTAAAATGATTTGAAATGAAGTTTTGGAAAGATATGATATTTTGATATATTGAAATGATTTGGAATGAAGTTTTGAAATGATATGATATTTTAAATATATTGAAATGGTTTGGAATTGATTTAATCTTTATTTTGATAAAGATTCGGATTTGAAATGATATTCTATTTTGAAGTATAAACTGTTTTTAAATTATAACCATGGGTTATAATAACGATTGGTTCTTAAAGAGACCGGGATCGGATATGGAAATACTCTCTGTCGATACTGAAAACCACTTTGACAACTGTGTACGTGGTGGAGTTTCCAGAATGAAGTATGTGATATCCCGGAAATTTGGGGGAAATATCAATTTAATAATCTGTTTAAATAATTAAATTGATTTGTTAATCTTTGATAAAAATATTTGAATTGGTTTAAAAATCTAATTAAATGAATATTTAATTAGTGAATTTTATCCTTTAAAAACTAATAAAATGATTTCTATTTATAATGTATATATATATATATATATATATATTGTAAATAGATAAGCTTGGATTTGAAATTTAAATAATAAATGAAATCTTGTTTTAAATTTCTAATGTATATATTTTGATAGTTTGGAAATTATGATTTATTTAATATTAAGCTTTTCAAAGCTATATAAAACAAAATAACTATATGGTTTTAAGTAAGGTTAATAATAAGGTTTATTTTATATTGCTTAATAAATATGGTTTAAGAATATATATATAAGTTTAAAATACAATTTACATATGAGATGTTAATTCATTTAATAATAGTAGTAATCTATAATCTCTTTTATAAATTATTTTAAATTGACAAATTTGTTACTTCTAAAACAATATTAATAATATATTGTTTTGTTTATAGATATGAATAGATTTGTAAGAAATTGAATGGTTATTTTCAATTTGAATGTGTTGTTTTAAATTTACTTTAAATTGGATTTTAAAATATAATTTACATTTGAATTTAAAATTAATTTGAAATTCAAAAGAGGTAATATTTAAATAGTTTTGGATTTTAAATTATATGGATAAGCTTTTATTTATAAGTATAATTGGTTATTTCTTTAAAAGTTATCTATATATATATAAATAAGTAATAAGTGTTTTATAAATAAAGAAAAAGATTTACATTTAAAATAAATAAAACTAAATAAAAAGACAAGTGTTAAATTATTAAGTAACCATTATAACATGTGTTGTAAAATTTGAGTATGATAAAGACAAGTGTCAATCTTTTAATTTCTATTTTCTTTTATTTTTAAGAAATTATTTTCAGCCTACATATGCATGTTTTCCTCATCTTCATTTCTTTTCTAACTTTCATTTTCAAAAGAAAATCTGAAATTCAATCCTCCTCTCAAAAACCAGAAAATGTATTTAAACAAAGCCTGTAACTCAAAATCTTCCTCAAGCCAAAATCTCAAAACAAAGACCTGAAATTCATCTTAAAATCATAAGCCTGTAACCCATTTTCCAAAATACAACTAAATCGAAGTTTCAGCCTGCATCCTTTTCAAAATCTGGAAGCCTGCAATCTCTTTTTCAAATCTGGAAAATTAGAGCATGCATGCAACTGCAATCTCTTCAAACTAAAGCTGGCAATTCAAGTTTTCAAAGCACATCGAATATTCAAGTTTAAAAGTTTTAAAGAGCAAAGGAATCTCAGTTTAAAAGCATTTAAAGGATTTTCAAAGCAGTTTCAAATTTAAGATCTGCTCTTCTTTAAATGGTGAGTAACATTTATTTTAAAAAAAAAACTTAAGTATATGATATCTGTTTGCATGCTATAAATTCTTGAATATATGATGAAATATGCCTGCATGTTGTTTAATATGTTTGGTATGTATGTATATTTTTGTATATATGGATGAATTGGTGTGCATGTCTGTTTCTTGCTCTGTTCCCAGTTTCCAGTGCAAAGTTTGATCAAACTTCTGTATCTCATGACCTAGAAAATATTATGATGTAGGATATAAACAATAATTGGTTGTTATATCATATATTAGAGTTTAGAATTTTATTTAAGTTAGAATAAAAAGAAAATTTCTCTGTAAATAAAAAGGAACAGGGAAGTTTAAGTTTTGCAAAAATTCAAATATGATAAATTAGCATTCCAGGATTATAAATTGAAACTTTAAACCAAATTATGATTTTTAGAAGAAAAATCAAGATTTTTAGATCTTTAAATGATGAGATATTCTTGTTTGAACGGAAATGGGAAAGTGATGAAATTCTGGCGATCGATGAAATCTGGAAGGTCGTGATCTTCTCTGGGGGTAGTAGAATGATCATAGAGTTTGGGAAAAATGTCTGGTGATGTTGAATTTCACTGTGGCGATGGGGGTTGATCGGGAAAGTTTATAACCCTAGTTTTAGTGAGGTTGGGAAATATGTTCGTCACGACGTCCAGAGGGGATCGAGTTCATCTGAACTCTGGGGATCTGAAGCTTGAAGGATTACGAAGACTTGGCCAGAAGTTCTGGTGCTCAGGTGGTCTCGATCGTCGAGGCGAGTTGAATTTGTGATCGTAGTTCTGGTTCCAGGCGAGGATCGTGATGCTCGATTTCGATGGTGAAGTTTGTTCGAGGTTCTAGTGATTGGGATCGTGGATGGTGGTCGTTGACGATGTGCCAGAGATGGTATCGATGATCGAAGGCGATCGTTTCGCCTGTGCACGTGTACACGGTATCAGTTTGGTTTTTGTTTGAGTTTGAGGAAGAAGCAGTTGTACTCGAGTAGATGATGGGGTTGACTCGAAGTAATGCTCGTGGAAATAGGGTTCTGGCTCGGGTTCGTTGCAGAGGAACTCGCGTGGGTTTAAACTGTTTTAAAAAATTTAAACATAACAAAGTTTAATAAAGAGAGGAAGGGAAACTCGAAGTGGGTCTCGGGGTTTTCCAGTTTTTACTCGGGTATTTTGATATTGGGCTCGGGTAGATTTGATGATAACAGAAGTAAAAACCTGACGGTGTTTTCAAAATTTAAAATAAGTTTAAATTTGTAGAGTATGATTTTAAATAAAGTTTTAAAATCAAATTTAAAGTATGGATTCAATTTAAATTTGTATCCTAGTTAAAATAAATAAGTTTATTAAATTATAATATTTAAGCAAATTTAAAATGTTTAAAGAAGGTTTGAATTTTTAATGAGTGGGTTTAAAAATCTTATAAATTTCTTTTATAAATGATAAGTGTTTTTAACATTTGGTTTTAAGAAGGTTTTGTAAATTTAATTTAAATTTGTTAAAGTTAAATTGTAATTTATTTTAAATCTTTAATTTAAAATGAAATAAAAAGAAAGATTTAAAAGTAAAAGATTTCAAAGCCTTTTGTAAATAATAAATTAAAGTAGTTAAAGGTTAATACTTTAATTTAAAGATTAATTAAAGTTTAAATGATTTATGATAAATTAAATTGATAAGGTAATAAAAGGGTAATTTAATTAATAAATGGTTTAGTGTTAATTAATTAAATAATTAGGATTTTAAGTTAATTAATTAGGATTAATTAATTTGGGATTAATCATTTATTTAGATAAGTATAGATTTTTAATAAATGATTAGAAATTTATTAATCAAGTGATTAAAGATTAATTAAGAAATTAATCTAGTAATTAGAAATTAATTAATTAATAATTAAGAATTTATTAAGTTGAAATTAATAAATAGTTAATTAAAGCTTAATTTCTTAAAGAAGTAATTAAAGAATTGTTAATAATTAATGAGGAATCATTAATTAAGGATAATTAATTAATATGATTAATTTTGATAATCAATTAAGATTAATTAGTTAATATGAAAATGGGTTAAGTATAATTACTTAATGGAAGTAATTAAGGTAATTAATTAAATAAATTTGATTAAGTTAAATTAATTAATTAAATTAATTTAAGATAATCATTTAGAGATGTGATAAATATAATTACTTAAATGTAATTAGTAAAGTGTAATTACTTAGGAAAGTAATTAAAGTTAATTAGTGGATGTAATTAACTAAAGAAGATTTTAATAATAAAAGTAATTTTAGTTTAATTACTTTGTATAATTAATCAGGGGATTAATTAAAGGATAATTAATTAAGGAGTAATTAATTTATGAAGTGTAGTAATTAAGAGTAGTTAATTACTAAATGAGATTAATCAAAGGTGATTAATAAATGTGACTAATTAATTATTAATTTAAATAAGATAATTAATTAAGAATAATTAAGGATCATTAATTAATATAATTAATGATGTAATTAAGAATTGATTAATTAAGATTAATTAATAAATAATAAGTGATTAAAGTAATTAATTAATTGTAATTAATTAAGGATTAATGTAATTAAGTATGGTTAATTAATTAATGAAGTAATTTAAGATTAATTACTGAAATGGTTTAAGATAATTAATTTGTGAAATTAATTAGGGATTAATTACTTAAAGTAATTAAAGTATAATTAATCAGGAATGATTAATTAAGATGGATATTTAGAGTAATGATTAATTAATTGGTTTAATTAATAATTAAGTAAGCAGGATTTATAGAATGAAGTAATTAGTTTAATTCACTTTAAATTAATTAGATGATATAAATCATTGCTTAAGGATGGATGAATGAGATTGAATGTATTTCATTGTTTGATATCTCTGATGAGATATGATTGATA
Organism: Allium fistulosum; assembly: GCA_030737815.1. Taxonomy (NCBI): domain Eukaryota; kingdom Viridiplantae; phylum Streptophyta; class Magnoliopsida; order Asparagales; family Amaryllidaceae; genus Allium; species Allium fistulosum. Next base: position 946,458,900 of record CM060904.1, on the reverse strand, counting down.
TATGATATGGATGTTTGGTTGAATTATAATGATAATGTGAATTATCTGTTTGGGATGATAATGTAGATTATCTATTGAATTATCTATCTTTGTGTATATAGATAAGAATTGAATTGTTTTAACCTTAAAACAACTTGGCCCTTAAAAGATACGTTTTGGATTTCGATGAGACCGGGATCGGGTTTCCGTATACCGGGATTCCAGGTTTGGAGACCCGAATACCACATCGATCCAAATTAACGATAGGTCATGAATCTCAAGTGAAGATGAAGATTCAGAGTGCAAGGGTTATTGTCGTTAACTCTGAGGGTGATTCCAAAACGAGTGTAACGAGATAATGCCTTCGGTTTCGTTCGAACCCGGAACGAACTTGTATGGATTGAATGCTTTCAGCACATCGTCAGGCGGACGATGAGCATTCTAAGTGATATGTTCTGATTAAAGGTAATCGTAACCTCAAGCCTCATCAACCGGGAATGGCTAAAACAGGGGAGGTGCAGCAAGGTTTCGTGGGTAGCACCCACTGAGAGCAAGATAGATCCCTGTCTAGAGGTCCCTTTTCTTTTATTCGGCTTAGTGTGTGGTTGGTCGCGCCAACTACGGGATTGTCTTGTTCGGGATTATCCAGTAAGGGATGGTTCCGGCTTTGTGTTGCAGGGGAGCGGGCGTACTCCTCGGTACGGTGATCTAGGCCACGTACTGTGACGGGCGGTACCCCAGTAGCCCTGCCATTGTATGGAAACCCATTCTTCCTACGTGCCCTTACGGTTTTGATTGTATAACCCACTTTGTGGCTAGTATGCTGGAATTTAATAATGTAACAATTTCAGCTATTTCATATTTATTTGAAAACCCTAGACCCTATTATAATATAACTGGATTTCCTATCAAATGTTTTGGTTAGCGTAAGGTAAAAACTTACCCATGTTTATTTGTGGGGAGTCTTACGTGATACCTTTTCTTTCTAAAGGTTTTGAAGTTAAGCAAGTTTAACCTGTTACTCACACCAGACCCATGTCTGACCCAAGTGTTTATTTCTGTTTTATAAACTCTTGGGTACTCAAATTTTTACGAGTAGCCAAGGGATTTAGGTTTAGCTTGACGAATTGTGGAGGAGCAATGGAGTAGGAGGCTTCAGCGTTGTAGATATATATAGTAGTTCCGCTGTGTCTGTATCTCTGTAGTGTATTGAGTTGTAATGTCTAGACAGATGTTTATAACTGTCTAGTAAGTGATGTATATGCTGTGTAACTCTGTAAATTGTTGTAAACTATGTAATAGTTTATGTTATTAATATAATTTATTCGTTCCGCTGTGAGATCGTTGTTGTTGTTTCTTTCTTTCTTTCTTCTCTTCTTTTCTATTTTCTACCTCTTTCTTTCTTCATAATGATGCGACTTTCTGGACATAGGAAGTCGGGTCGTTACAAAGTAGGATGGTGGCGACGATCCTAAGGTATATATGTGGACCCAACTCCCATGAGTTGGCATAAGGTGGCTAAAACAGGAGCGATCTCGGACCAGTGAGGTAGCACCTCTTATCGGACACACTTCTTCGATTCCATTCTATTACTTGTGATTGATTTGGTGCGCACCCTTGATTTGGGAGTGTTGTTCGAGGTGGAGCAGTAGTGGCTGCTATGCGTTTCCATCAGTCCATGTGCCTAATTAGTATATCTACCCTGGCATTGCCTTGTGTGCCGTGTCACCTACCATATCGAGCCCACTACGATTTTGGTTTAAAGATCCGACCACGTTAAGGTTCACCATCCCCTTAATGCTATTTTCTATATGATTATACTTTACTGATTAGACACTACTGTATATAGCGTATATTACTATATAGTAAATAGTTTAACGGATCCTTAGAGGATGGGCGGTCCCAAGCATCTTCTAAGTTACTTGTACCTTTATTACAGTTCACTTGAGTTGGTTTACATTATATAAGTATATATTGTCCTAACTCGAGTGTTTGTGTTTTGCTTTACGCTCGGGTCAGCCTGAGTTATTCACAGATTTGGATTTCCACTCTCTCGGAGATTTGAATCGCTGGAGATTATCTGCTTATCTAGTTTTATCTATCTCAGTTCTGTTGTTCTATTCAGCTTGTACTTGGTTATCATATTGAGACTTCTGTTGTACTTTATTTCTTCTGTTGTATCTTATTTAACTCTGATATATTTATATAGTAGCTTCATGAACTACTATTTCTTTTACTTCCGCTGCATTATTTTACTCTGTGTCTGTGATCTGTGATTATATTTATTTACTGTATATTCTGAGATTTGCCAAATTTTATTTACAACGCGGTATTTTGAGCAATTCAATTCCGGCATTAGTGTCTACCTATACACTTATAATGGATGCGAATGGTTGAAAATATCGGGTCGTTACAGTTGGTATCAGAGCTTTGGCAGCTCTAGGAAAAACTTAGAATGTATGGTAAATTTATTTACAGAATCACTTTCATTCGAGCTTGAATCTCTTCATTTTTATTTGATTTCCTTTGAATTTTGGAATGTTCCCTGCGGTTCCAAAATCCATTCTTGTCCCTCACTATTCATCTTCTTTTGATTTTGGAGTACCACATAACTCCACTTCGAATGATCTTCATAGTGAATTGGCGGTCTCGCCAATATTCTAATTTTCTTGTAAAGGGGTGAAACTCCTTTACAAATTTTCATCGATTCACCAGAGATTTATATCTATCCTTGGTTTAGATGCTAATATCTTTTGTTATTCCAACTCTATCTCTTGAGATCGGATGTAGATTTACCCCAGAAAAAAATCCACATTTGATCTTATTTTCTAAGTCACGGTTGACCCGGTTAAGGTTGTCCGCGATTTATTTAAGCTTATCCATCTTCCTCTTTTGTTATTTAATCATCTTGTCTTTTGTGTCCAACCTATCTTTATAACATTTTTAAAAATGGTACTTGTAAATCTATGCTTGTTTATATATTGTGTTGTTTGAGTTGTTGATGTTGATTTGGGCTTCCGATCGATTCGTCTGATCAACGCTATCGATAGGATTTCTAAAACACTTTGACAGAATAAACTGACACAATATTATTTTAAAATTTGGTTAATGAAATAAATTTTGATATAAGTAAATATTATGGAACTTAATAAATTGATTCAAATTGATTATTTAAAATGATAATATTTGATTTATCATTTATTGTTCTACGAATGAATTTATAAATAGTTGTTTATAAATTGATTTGGGAACTGAAATGAATTTTAATCAAGAATTTAAAATTTTAATTTCGATGGTTTCAAACCTTGTGTTCAAAGTTTTAAAAGGTTGTATTCTTTAGAGTATTTTCGAATAGAAATTTGTTTCCAAAGAATTTTAAAGTTTTAAAATTTTAGTGCTCTTCTCTTTGTCGTTGGAAAATAATTTCGGTGATAACCGCGGCATCATCGACGTTCATTTTCGAGTTTCAAAGTGAAGAAACCATTCTGTATTCTTGCTACAGCTTTGTTTTGGGAAACTTGATTGATATGAATTTCTAAAATATGATTTGATTTAGAAAATATATAGATATATGATTTAAATTTGATTTGACAAATTATGTACATACATTTATTTATCTCTAAATGGTTTGAGAGGAATCGGAAATTTTATTCTTAAATTCTATCTTAAATAATAACTTCAAGTATAAAAAGAAAATCAAAACTTTGAATAGATGATTCAAACTTGAAATGACTGAATTGGAAAGTTTTATTTGTATAATACTCAATTGCATTCAAATATAACTTACCTTAATTTTTAGAAGTTAACAATGTAATTAGATAATATACTATATAAAAAGTTTTATAAATAAAATTTGAATGGTTATAATAAATGTTATACACTTAAATTTTAGTTATAAAAGATTAACAGAGGTAAATAGACTAAAAGGTTAATTGAATAACTTACAATACAAAATGATGTTAAAGGAACTAAAAATAAATTAAAACGGTTATAATAAGTGTAAGTATATTTAACATAGATGATAAAATATATTGAAAGGGATAAATTTAATTATAATTAGGAATAGAGAAGAATTAAATTTATTAAGTACATTATGAGTATAATAAATAATGAATTTGCAAATCCATGATTTTAGAGATTGTTAGTTTAAGAAAATTGGATGATAAGATAATGTAATTAGAGGTAGTTAAGATTCATTTAACTTGTGTAAAATTAATTATCAATTTAAGCTGAAACCATGGAAATTTCAAACTTATTATCTTATTTTGTTTTCAAACTTATTATCTTATTTTGTTTTCAAACTGTCTGTTAGTTGTCCTCATTTTTCCTTATCTTGCTTCAGACTGGTATAGGCATCTATCTATATTCTTTCTGCTCAGAAATCTTTCTATGATCTTTGGTACTCAATTGAATCTGGGCACTGCTTGCCATCCTCAGACCGTCGGTCAAGCGGAAAGGGTGAATCAGATTCTAGAAGATCATCTCCACCTTGTTAAACTTACCTATAACGATAGTTATCAGGTATAATTTCAATCTTTTGTCATCTTGTCTTAATCCTATTTCACTCTATCTTTTTCTGTGCTTTCCCGTACTTCATTCCTTTTCGGGGACGAAAAGTTTTGAGTGGGGTAGAGTGTAACAACCCAAGATTTTTGCATATATTTTAATTTTGACTTTATTTTTTTTATTTTAAATTATTTTAAACCTGTTCTATTTCAAACATTTCATTTTAAATATAAATGTTGATTATTAAGTGATTTATAGTTCAAACTAGTATAAATTGGATATTTCACTGAAAAGTGAATTTCTATTCAAACTGGTCAAACTTTGACTTTTAAACTTCAAATTTAAATTATTTAAAATCTTAAATTTTATCTTTTATTATGAAAATAGATTTTATAACATGAATAGTGCTTTTCGTTTCATTGGAAACAGATTTAAAATGTGAAAGTTATGTACATTTCAATTTTGAATATAATTTGTTTTATTTAACAATTTTGTCTATTTTAAATGATATAAATTTTATTTTCTTTGTCATATTTTATTTTAATATGTGTTAATATGTTATTTTATGTATATTTTTGTCTTTTAATATTTTTAAAGTGATAATATAATTTTTCTAAAGTTCATTTGAATTTATTTCCAATTTTTTTAAAGCCCAGTTTGCATTTTAAAGCTATTTTCTTATTTTAAATTCTATTTATTAAAATTTAATTATTTATTCAGTTTGAAAATGTTTTAAAAGTCATTTTTATTTTAAATTTTGTTTTATAATATTTTTAAAATGAAGTTAATAATTTTTCCAAGACTAGTAGTGATTTATTTGTAATTTCTGAACACTGTTTGCATTTTTAAGCCATTTTCTTAATTTAATTATATTTAATTAAAATTTATTTATTTATTTCTGCATTTTATTTTCATTTCTGAGTTTTTATCCTTATTTATCAGTAATTTATATGTATTTATAATTTCAAAATAGATGATGGAAATTTGAAGAGTTTGAGACCTTTTATTTGCCTAAGTCCTTCTGTATTCCACCGTTTCATTTTTTCAATCAATACATCAATTGTTTTGGCCGTATACTTCCTTTTCCCTTCAGCCTCATCTTCATTTTTCACGTGAACAACCTTCTCAAATCATTTCTCAACAAAAAAATCATGGCCATGGTTGTGAAAAGTTTGGGTAAATTTCATCTTCTTCTTCCTTTGTTTTTTCTAGTTTTTCTATTGAATTTTGTACTTGTTCTCCACTTCATAGCTTGGTCCTCCTCAACCGGATCTGACCTGACCTCCACCACCCCCTTCCTATGACCATCACCCATCCTACTACCTCTCCATTTCAGGCCGAGACAATCCAAGGTGAAGACCACCACAAAATCCACCAAAAAACCATCACAAACTATCACTTATGTCCTAGAATTGTCATCACCACCTTCTACCACCATTCGCTGCCACCACCTCCACCAACACCACCTCTGACCTGACCTCCACCCTCTTCCACATCATCCACCATCACCAGCACCCACTGGCCGAGCCCCTAAGCCTCTGGTCGAACCAAGTTGTGGCATAGAGAAGTTGTAATTTTCCTTGTACTTGTTGCCTTGTAGTTGTTAAGTGTTGCACCTATATCTCTTCACCATTGAACCCAAGCTAGGCCGTCCCTATAGGGACCCAAACCAGACCTTAATTCATGCCTTTGCTGTGCTATTTCAGTTCATAACTGAAGTATGTGAAGTTGAGAACAAGTGCAAAACATTTGTCTTTGTTTTGGGCATTGATTTCTAACATTGTCTAGTGTTGAATTGTTTTGAAACTTGTATATATATGCATTGTTTTGTGTAAATGTATCCAAGGAGATTCATCTTTGACTCTCTCACTCAAATCATATTCGTGTTGTCGTGCCTTCGAAGATTCTGTGTTGTGTGTTTTGGTCGTCATCTCCAGCTTAAACAAGTGAGTAATTCTCACTAGACGATGTGTACTTATATAACTAGTAAACTGACACCATTTGAATCTGTAAAATTATATCATCCTGTTATAACTGTTATATTATGATCATATGATGCTCACCCCTGTATTTACACCTGTTGTACTATATGTTACTGTTATTTCATGCTATTCTGTTATTTTATCAAGTTATCACACTGCAAGTTCCCTGTAGATTAGAATCACTATGGGTTGAAATGATACATACCCGAACGGACTTTAGAATAAGGAAAAATCGTTATGGGCTGAAATGATAGGCCTGAACGGTTTTTATTTATTTATTATATTACTTGGGATTGCGGGTTTGAAATGATAAAACCCGGGTTTTCTTTGTAAACTGCGGATTGAAATGATACATATCCTATCACTTGACCTAGGCTAGAAAATTATATACAGACCCATGGTTTATATATTTTTCTAAAATTTTTAAAATATTTTTAAAATGTAAATATTATGATATTTTGATTTAAACTCTATTAAAATGATTTCTATAAAATATTTGTGATTTTCTACAAATCAAATAAGTGAATTAAGTAAATGGTGAAGTAGAATTTGAAATATAAGTTAATTTTGGAATTTATGATTTTGTTTATAAATGGAATTTATGTAAAGTAAGAATATATGACAAATTTTGATATAAAATGGATTTAATGATTTTATTAAGAAATAATGATTTTAAAAGTGTTAATGATTTTGTATAAATTAAAATCTGAATAAATGAATATTTAAGCTGAATTTGGAAATATATCTTAAGTTGGGAAATTGTGGATTTTGTTAAAAGTGAAATTTTAATTAAGTAAAATAAATGGAAATAAGTAATATTTTGGAAATTTAAACTTAGTTGTTAAGTTAAGAATTTAATTAAAGAAATGAAAATTTAATTGTTATTTAATTTGATTTTTGTATGAAAATTTGACTTTTTAAAAATCATAGAAATAAAGGTATTTAAATGGTTGTTTTAAATGTGAAAATATATGATTTTATAAGTTAAAATGATTTATATTAAAAGTTAATTATATGTGAAATTGTAAAGAAAACTCTGAATTTGATTTGACAGCATTTTGAAATGTAATTTAAAGATATTACAGCATTGGAAAATGTTGTAGCTGTTTTAAATGAACCAAATACCAAATTTGAACTATAGGTTATTATAGCACTTTGTTAGTGCTATAGTTGTTAAATTTAACTAAAAGTTTAATTAAAACTAAATTAAGATATTACAGCATTTTAAATGCCGTCTTTTGTTAATGAACTGTTTTTAAACATAACATTTCGTAGCATTTTCTAAGTGCTGCGAAAGTTGAATTTTCTTTGTTTAATAAATTCCAATGAATAAATGATCTTTTAAAAAGATTAAATTTTGAAAATTAAATATTTAATTATTAAATATAATGAATTGACTTTAAATGATTTAAATGGAATAGTTGATTTGGGAAATACAGCTATTTTGAAATGTGATTAAATGGTATTTAAATTTAAATTAAATAGATGATATTTTGAAATGATATTTTGATATTTTGAAATGAATTTGAAATGATATTAAATCTTGGAATAAATAATTGAAGTTTATATTAGTATGAAAAATATTTGGTTTACTTGTAATTTGAATCTATTTAAAAGATATTGGACTTATGAAATATAGGATAATAAAGCTTTGGAATTTATTTTATAATTTGAATAGTTATTTTTTTGGATTAAATCTATATTTGAAATTTATAAGATTTGAAATGGTCTATGGAAATTTAATTGAAATAAATGATTGAATTTAATTGAAACTTTGGAAATTTGAATACTTGATTTGAAGTATAATAATTACACTTTTAAATGGTTTAAATGAATTATTTTTATTGAAATATAAATTATTTAAAAGGTGACTTGAAATGATAATAAATGAATTATATCTTTAAATTTAAAAGGTATTTAAAGTTGAATATTTAGATTTGAACTCAAATGATATTTTGATATATTAAATGATTTGAAATGAAGTTTTGGAAAGATTGATATTTTGATATATTAAAATGATTTGAAATGAAGTTTTGGAAAGATTGATATTTTGATATATTAAAATGATTTGTAATGAAGTTTTGGAAAGATTGATATTTTGATATATTAAGATGATTTGAAATGAATTTTTGGAAAGATTGATATTTTGATATATTAAAATGATTTGAAATGAAGTTTTGGAAAGATTGATATTTTGATATATTAAAATGATTTGAAATGAAGTTTTGGAAAGATATGATATTTTGATATATTGAAATGATTTGGAATGAAGTTTTGAAATGATTTGATATTTTAAATATATTGAAATGGTTTGGAATTGATTTAATCTTTATTTTGATAAAGATTTGGATTTGAATCGATATTCTATTTTGAAGTATAAACTGTTTTTAAATTATAACCATGGGTTATAATAACGATTGGTTGTTAAAGAGACCGGGATCGGATATGGACATACTCTCTGTCGATACCGAAAACCACTTTGACAACTGTGTACGTGGTGGAGTTTCCAGAATGAAGTAGGATGGTGGCGACGATCCTAAGGTATATACGTGGACCCAACTCCCGTGAGTTGGCATAAGGTGGCTAAAACAGGAGCGATCTCGGACCAGTGAGGTAGCACCTCTTATCAGACACACTTCTTCGATTCCATTCTATTACTTGTGATTGATTTGGTGCGCACCCTTGATTTGGGAGTGTTGTTCGAGGTGGAGCGGTAGTGGCTGCTATGCATTTCCATCAGTCCGTGTGCGTAATTGGTATATCTACCCTGGCATTGCCTTGTGTGCCGTGTCACCTACCATATCGAGCCCACTACGATTTTGGTTTAAAGATCCGACCGCGTTAAGGTTCACCATCCCCTTAACGCTATTTTCTATATGATTATACTTTACTGATTAGACACTACTGTATATAGCGTATATTACTATATAGTAAATAGTTTAACGGATCCTTAGAGGATGGGCGGTCCCAAGCATCTTCTAAGTTACTTGTACCTTTATTACAGTTCACTTGAGTTGGTTTACATTATATAAGTATATATTGTCCTGACTCGAGTGTTTGTGTTTTTCTTTACGCTCGGGTCAGCCTGAGTTATTCACAGATTTGGATTTCCACTCTCTCGGAGATTTGAATTGCTAGAGATTATCTGCTTATCTAGTTTTATCTATCTCGGTTCTGTTGTTCTATTCAGCTTGTACTTGGTTATCATATTGAGACTTCTGTTGTACTTTATTTCTTCTGTTGTATCTTATTTAACTCCGATATATTTATATAGTAGCTTCATGAACTACTATTTCTTTTACTTCCGCTGCATTATTTTACTCTGTGTCTGTGATCTGTGATTATATTTATTTACTGTATATTCTGAGATTTGCCAAATTTTATTTACAACGCGGTATTTTGAGCAATTCAATTCCGGCATGAGTGTCTACCTATACACTTATAATGGATGCGAATGGTTGAAAATATCGTGTCGTTACAGATTTCTACTTATAAATGGACATAAGTTTCAGTGAACCACTTCATAGATCAATTTAATTCAATTCCTCTACTGAAAACATCAATATGATTCAACTACATAAACATGCAATTTACAGAGAGAGAGAGAGAGAGTGGTGAGGTTAACTCACCTTAAATCCATGAGATAGCTTGTCAAACCCCAATCTAAATCCTTTTTTACTATTACAATTAACCCTAGCAATTTTGCCTCAACCCAAAAGAAGCACAAACAAGAAATCAATTACTGTATAAATTGAAATCTATTGATCTAAATGATATATAATGGGTTGAAAACATTACCAAGATTTTATACTAGTTTGGAGTTACCTAGATCCAGTTCTGTACAATTCCTTATATAGATTTCTTTTCAAATAGCAAGTCAATACAATCTCGATATCAGGGCAACGAGACACTCCCTCTAGACTTTCTGAGCTCTAGGTAGACTCACTTAATTTAGACGGGCCACAAGCACACCCATTTGAATTTCCGGGTCACCAAGCACACCCAATTGATTTACACAGGCTAAATAACACCCACCAATATACAAATACGATTTGATAGAGTTTTACAGCCACAGATCGTTGATCTTGAATACAAATGATTCTATAACCCCTTGAATAACACTTTGATCTTGGTTGAGTGAGAGTGATGAGAGAGATTAGAAAGCAGTCAATAAAGAATCAAATCAGAGGAGTTGAATTTGATTCTGATTAAATTTGAGAAGAATTTGAGTAGAATTTCTTTTAGAAAATAAGAGAGTGAAGGAGGAGAGAAAATATGAGAAAGTAGTTAACCAAATTTCATTGGTTTACCCCATATTTATAGAGAATCTACAATCATGTCCATTCGCGAAGAGATACGACGAAAAGACACTTCCATTCAAAATTTGAATTTTGAAAATTTCGGTCCATATGTCGACATACTCTATGGGGATATGTCGACATATCCTTTGTAATTTTGAAAAACACTTTATAAAAAATATTCTAAAAATATTAAGGTTTGTGAAATATTTTAATACTTTGTAAAATCATTTAAACATATTTTATACATATTTTAATCATATCAAAACTTAAGAAAACTTTATAAAATTATTTTTTAGAATATTTTACATATATAAAGGATTTTAAATATAAATAATAAAGTATAAGTAAATATATTTGAAATCAAGGTTATAACAAATATTATAATATGATTATAAATATTTAGAAAGCTTTAAAATTAAAATTATAACAAAATAAAATATTCAAAGTATATTTAAAATATATAAAAAATATAATTTCTCAAAGTATAATAAAATCAAAAAGTTAGAAATAATTTAAAGGCTATTTTGAAAGATTATTTTGAAAAAAAAATTCTTTTTAGAAACTATTTTTGAATTTTAAGATATTTGAAATTGAAAATCATTTGAAAAGGAAAAATAAAGAGAGAGATCAAAGTAGTGCTATTAGGTTTTAAGAAAAAATTTATGACTCTATAACTCATTTGGTAAATCTTTAGTTCTTCAATACTCATGAATCGTCAATCTTTGACTCTTGAATCTCTATATCAGCCTCTTGAATCTTCACTTGATACTGTACTTTCTTTTTAATTAACACCCTTCTAATATCCTACACTATATATTATATATATCTTGATAAAAAATTAGTATCGATATTTTATACAATGTCATATAGTTGTTGTCATTAAAATCAATGCCTAAGGTACTAACAGTTTCTATTGCATATATTTTAATGGTTCGCTTAAACTGTTCTTCTTATAACATTTACTATTCTTTAATTTTTCTTAAAGGATTTCTGCATTTCAATGCATTGGAATTACATCCCTCTCAAAAGGAAAGGTTAACATTGTAAGTCTCTATATCTTATCCTAAAAGAGAATTTATATTACATTTGGAATTAAAAGGAATTATATTTTATAATAATTGAAATAGATGGTACAAAATAAGATAAAACATACCCATTTTTTGAATGTCAACTAAGTATCATAAGTAAATTGATCCCGGTTGTTCAATCATTTGATAGCCCGAGTCATTCTTTGATAAACGATCACTATGAGTCAAACTCAATAGAATTTGATCAATCATTTTTTCTGTATTAATGTGGAGAACTAAACCAAGAATTCTTTTTCTTCATCATCGATCGAATCACTTTTCGCAACTAATCCTTTTCTTTTAGGCGTATTCCTTATTATTTCAAACGATACACTTTTATTTATGAATCTAAACTTGATAATCTATAGAAATTTACATTGCAACCCACTACATTCCAATTAATCGAAATACTACATAAATCCCCATAATTTATTGTGATAGCTCTAATTTATATTTTACTTGCATAAGACATTTAAATCTACAATCTGGAACTACTACATAATTTATAAGTTGCAAGGACTACTGCTACCTTATACTTTTCAGATTCTCATACATGCAATATTAAAATTAAGTTATCAATCACAGAATATGCATATAGGATTTATAAATTCATTACACGTATACAATTTTAGCCTACAACTCCAAGTTTACATTTAGGCATACAGAAATAGATTTACAATGACATAAATCCAATATTATATAAAAATATATAACCTTTTTAGCTTTTCATATCTCCAGATCTAATATCTATTATCTAGTTTGACCCTCCTCACTCTTCCTATTGGAATACATATACCGCAAGCATACACATACGTTTTAAGTTAGATCTGAGAAAGGATTTGAATTAAATTTAGATTTAGATTTAGATTTCCCTTTTCTTAGCAGAATTGATTCACCCCTTATTCTTTTTCTCTTTTATTTTCCGCTATTCCACACACACAGATATATATATATATATATACATACATACATACATACATACATACATACATACATACATACATACATACATATATATATATATATTACCAATTTATAATTTCTAGAGTTTTTGGAGAAAAGAAAATGGTGGAGCTTCGCTCCTTGATTTTGAAAACATGAGAAGAAAACCGAGGGGTTAGGCTTGTATTTTTAACCAATTTAACATAACGTTAATTACTCTTAATTGTTAAGCAATGTTAACATTTACAAACTTAATTAATTGTATTTATTTATACCATTTATTTCTACTTTTAATATATCAAAGTTAATGTTAATTTTTAACGTTAGTTAGGGTTTATTTCTTTTATTGCAACATTAATGTTAATTTTAACATTGCTTAGGGATGTGTTATTTGTTTACCATTAATTACAAGTGAAAATTATGGACACACCCTTCTTTTCTGAACTTATTTGTTTTACATTCTTTCCTTTTAGAAACTATTTTCTACATCACTATTTTTTTATTCCTTTTTATTGTTCCCGTTTCCAAATATAAAAATGGTCGTTGCGGCGTGTATTGCGACGGTTATGAGTTATGGATATAAACATAAAAGCACATATTAAACTTAGCAAAATTATGCAAATATCTTTATGAATTTCAACATTTTTTTTGAAAATATGAATGTAATTTATAAAAGTAAATTGGGAGGAACCTAAATCCAATTTTTCATAATCATATGGATGTGTGCCAAAATTTTCCTAATTACAATATCTATTTCCGTTTTGCGTTCAATTTACTTATTTTCTTTCATGCTTACTTATTTGATTGAATGCTATTAATTTACGTTTGTAATTAACAATTACTTAAATGGTAACTGCTAATTTCTATTGTCTTCTTTATTTTTAAACGTTAACATTCACTATCTTCACCCCCATAAATCCTTAATTAATTCTTTTTTAGTGTTGGTTTAATTAGATTCACCGTATCTATTTCCTTTAACGTTAACTTTTTGTACTTAATGTCCATTTTAATGTTAAGTTATTAACATTTACCTGTAATTGATTTTGAATTGTTTCCAACTCGAAAACTTCAAACGTTAATAACTTTTCTTTTGAACAACGATTGTAAAACTTTATATATAAAAATTGATCAGAAAATCACCACGAACCCAATGGTGTAATTTTCGTAGCCAAATTCTGATGTTTGTAAAATTTTAATTTTTGAAGTTACTAATTATTAATTAATTTCTTTTTTTACTGTTAAATTTAATGGGTGTTACAAAGTCAGCACTCGTTCATGTTCCGTCCATGAGTCTCATGGAAGCGAAATAATTTTCCAAGGCACTTCTCCTCTTTAGTAGCCTCCCTCGGGTTATACTTTTTATATCTTTTAGTGCCTTGTGTTGCAAGGTATATGTCCTCTACGTAGCCAATCAACTTCATATACTTCCTATCGAGGCTGAACCTAAAATGCGCTTTGAAAAAGTAACCGCAGTAGAATTAAATATAATGATTCCCTTTAAAGACAATAATCCATACTTTATTTCCCTCCCTAAACTCAACATCGTCAAAAATTATTGCATTCCCACCTTAAAAAATTTCCTTTGTGTGGGTTCATAATAGTTATAGCATTTATGTTGCTTAGAATATCAATAAAATATTTGCCTATCTTTAGAGCTTCATTCTAGAATTATTTATTAAGACGGTAAATAATTACAATAATCACCACATCTAAATTATAGACTTCATTATAAGAGGTATTTATCATAAATAAGATGCAATTTATCGCAAATATCAAGAGATTCAATTCCAACCACGTTTGAAATTACTGATAAATTAATCTTATTATTTCTAAAGGAACAAAAATAACCAAATTTGTTCATATTAGAAATAAAAACTGAAATCTGTATAAATGATAATAAATAAAAAAATATAATTTTTTACAAACAATATAATCGAGTTCTTAATAATAACTTAAAAATATTTAGTATATTCTAGTTTTACTGACTTTCCATTACCTATGTAGATGTATCTTTCAATATCCGTTGGAGTTCGGTAGTTTAAGAAATAAAGTCTTTATGAAAACATTTATGTGAGTAGCTGCACACATATTTTACCACCAAATGTTTCTAGGTATTAAAACCAAATTTACATCTAAAAATACTAAAGTATTATATGTCCATAGATTTCATTAAAAAAATATTAATATTAATCTTTTTATATGTCCATAGATTTCTTTAAAAAAATAAATACTAATATTAATTTTGAACTGGTTAAACTGTGAATAAAGGAAGAATAAAAAAGTTAAACTTGAGTGCCATTAACCGTTGAAGCAATACTTGACATTTCCATATAATACTCATTTGTGTTTTCTTCACTTTAACTCTACAGAATCAAGTACTACAAAGTGTGCTTGTTTCCTTCTATCTCCTATTTTTTGGGAAAATGCTTTACAAACAAGTTAAAGAACTTCTTAAAATTGGTTATCCCTATGGATACCACATCCTCTAAAGCTTTTGAAATATTGTCCCTTATGATCCTTTGACTCTTTCTATTTGAATTATCCCACTTATTAGTGTTATGTATTATAAAAACATTCAACCATAGTAGGGGTAGGTGTGATCCTCCTAAATACAAAATCCAGATCCATAAAGTCATGAACAAGCAGTATGTTCTCTTACCAATCCTTTGAGTTAATCCAAAAAAAGACAGGAATATTATTAAAATTGGTAGATACTTTAGTTGAA
The DNA here is from genome assembly GCA_030737815.1 of Allium fistulosum. Classification (NCBI taxonomy): domain Eukaryota; kingdom Viridiplantae; phylum Streptophyta; class Magnoliopsida; order Asparagales; family Amaryllidaceae; genus Allium; species Allium fistulosum. Next base: position 946,443,398 of record CM060904.1, on the reverse strand, counting down.
TTGGTTGAAAATGGAACAAAAAATAAAAATGGCCATATATTCTCATCTCCAAAAATCAACCATAGTAAATTCAAATAATTGGTAAGTCTCTTTTCAAGGTACCTAGCACAACATTAATATCAAGTCTTTGGACAACAATATTAACCGTATGTGGTAATCTTGTTGTAATAATCAAACATTGACAATATATTCAAGTCAAATAATAATCTTCCTTTGTGTTGATTAATTATTCAGTTGTATAACGTTATAATTGTCATATTTTTATCATCACACATATATAAGTAATTCGACAAATATTAACCTTACTTTGGGTCGGCTAACATCCGCATGAATACATACACACAAATATCAAACACTCTTCATAAAATCAAAACAAGAGAGGTCACTTTGTTGTTTCAATTAGCTCATTTAGAATATCAAATAGTTACAATTAATTTACAAAGAGATGGAAAAAATATTTGAATTTATTTGTGTATTACCTTGTATCATTCATTTCTATATTTGCCATAAATATTAATGTCAAATTCAACACATTACACAAAGGAAAAAACATATACTAAAACATAATTTCCATAACAAAAAAATTGACATTAATTAAAACGTATAAATACAAAATATTTGCAATAAATATTGATTTCAAATATTCCATATATTATTTAAACACTACTTATTCCAAGACATGAAAATGAAATATATTTTGAGTAACCATGGGTTATACATACAAAATATCTATAAATATCAAACATACATAATAAATTAATAAACCATATGCATTTTCTTATTAACATACTACATCATTTAATTTTTTTATAACTGACACATTTAGTGCATTTATAATATGTTAATTAATTTATTAAAAGAACAACGACATTTAATATATTTATGATAAAAGTAAATGCAACTAACTGTTTATGGTCTAAAATATAAATTAGTGTCACCACAAATTGATTTCATTAAATATATATACATTAGTTGACAAACGTTAATTAAGGTAACAACACCTCATCTTAGATCTACGTATGATATTACTCAATAATCAAATCAGCATTAACAACTTAAAGGAACCAACTTATTTTTAATTAGTCAAAATTTCTAAAATAATCCAAATACCTTATATACATACATATATACATATATATATGTATGTATGTATGTATGTATGTATGTATGTATACATGTATGTATGTATGTATGTATGTATGTATGTATGTATATATGTATATGTATATGTATGTATGTATATGTATATATCTCTAAATTACTTAACCAAAAGTTAAGTAAAGTAATATAATCATAAAACAAGGATTTATATTTTCTTGCATAAATGTTTCTAAATTATATAGATCTATCCATACCATTAATAAACTTTTAAAAAAATATCTATACATAGCAGATTCAAAATATTTCTCACATCAAAATAACAGCTTATTTACAAAATACACAATAATAAACATGTAGATTTTTTAACTAACATAAGTTCTTATCAAAATTTAGTGAGTTTAGATTATTTCCTAAAAATAAAACCATTTCAAAATTTTAACTTATTTCATAAACAACATACAGATCATCTAGATCTATCTTTATACATCAAAGTAGTTTCATAAACCAGCCTTTCAAGTTAGAAGAAAAATTGATATTATACCCAATCTAAATTTATCTCAAAAATAAACTTATACATATATCAAGCATATATGCAATTTGAGTAAGATATTGAATTCAACGACTTCTAGATGCAGTTCAATTCGAAACTTATTCATGAAAATAATAAATGATTCCCAATGAATCAATGATGAGTGGCTCTGATACCACTTGTTAGGATTTAACGATCTTTAAATCTTATTGATCCTTAAATCCTAGATCATAATACATATCCTACATTGATTTAATTGACAAGAAGCTATGGAAAATTAAAAAAATAGCAGAAGTCATACCTGATTTCATAAATTAATAAAGAGAAATAAATGGATCCAAAAGAAAAATGATGGATCTGATCTTTTAAATCATCATAAGTCTACATCTATGTTTCTCTTTAGAAGAGGGTCAAAAGAATTTGTTACATCTTTATGCCTTAAATATTTTATCACTTTTATTGATCACTTTAATTAGGCTTTAGACCAAAACAATGAAACACGGTTTATTTTACATATGTGGCCCATATGTTGAAATTTTCCAACATATACATGAAATCTAAATGGAAATAAGCAAGTTAATTAGTGCAGTTAGATGTAGGTATATATTGTGCTAAACCACGTTAAAATTGTTGTGTGCTCTATTTTTTTATCTTTACTATATTATTTATCTATGCTACTTATAGTAGCTCTTCGAACGTAGTTTGACAAGCTTGATTCCATTCGAAGTTCTTCTTTCCCTTCTTTAACACGTCAAAGAACGATATACATTTGTCGGTTGCTTTTGAGATGAACCAGCTTAGTGCTACTACTTTTCTATTCGAGCGTTGCAACTCCTTCTTATTCCTTGGGGCGTCAACTTCCCGTAAAGTGGTAATTTGTTCGAAATTTGCTTCGATGCCTTTGACACTTATAATGAGTCCCCAAAAACTTTCCAGAGGCTACCCCGAAGTGACATTTAAGTAGATTGAGTTTCTTTCAATATTTGCGGAGTATTTCAAACATTTCAGCGAGCTTGTTCAAGTGATTTGCAGCTATGCGCGATTTAATCAACATATCGTCTATATAAACTTCCATAGTCTTCCCGGTCTGCAGTTTGAACATGGCGTTCAGTAGCCATTCGTAGGTTGCCCCAACACTCTTTTGGCCGAATGGCATTACTTTGTTGCGGTATAATCCCAGATCAGTAATGAAACTGGTATTTTCCTGGTCAGGTTCATGCATCATGATCTGGTTTTACCCTAAGTAAGCATCCATAAATGATAGTAGTTCATGTGCAGCTGTCCGTCCACAAGTTGGTCGATTCTAGGCAGAGGAAAGTTGTCTTTTGGGTAAGCTTTATTTAGGTACGAATAGTAGATACAGGTTTGCCATTTTCTATTGGACTTCTTGATTAAGACCAAGTTGGATACCCATTCGAGGTATGTTGCATCGTGGATAAAACTGTTCGCCATTAGCTTATCCACTTGTTCTCTCAGCGCTTTGGACCATTCGGTTCCTAGGCTGTGTCTCTTCTACTTCACTGGTGTATATCTAGGATCAATATTAAGTACATAGCATGCAATCTTCGGGGAAACTCCACACATATCAGAATGTGTCTAAGAGAATACATCCAGGTTGGCGTGAAAGAATTTGATGAGTTCCAGTCGCATCTTGTTTCCAAGAAGTGATCCAATCTTTAGGACCCGTGTTAGGTCATCCATATCGACTATGATAGACACCGTCAATTCTACCTGTGCTTCCCATTCCTCCCCTGAACTCTTATTTAAAGGGTTCAAAGCCTTATCGAATCGGTTATGGTCCCCAGGCCAGGGCGGCTCTGTAGTTAGGTTCATGAATGTGGAGAGTTCTCCCCACATTCTTCCCCTTTTCTTTTCTTCTAGACTCACATAGTTCTGCGATGTAGCACTCTCTAGTGGCACTTTGGTCTCCTTTGATCACCTAAACTCCATTTTCTGTCGGAAATTTCATGGTTAGACACCACTGAGCTAAAACAATCCTAAAATCTGCCAAAGCGGGCCGACCCAAGAAAGCAATGTAGGCGAATATTTCATCTACAATCATAAAGGTTTGGATTAGTACGACTCTTTGCTCACCTTCGCCGAGTTCTACGGGTAAATAGATTGTTTCAACAGGCTATTGAGATTTACCGTTGAATCCCTGAATCTTCGTTCGACAAGTGGATATGTCTTTCATGTTGATCTTCATTTGGTCGAACGTGTGTTTGAAAAGGATATTCACAGAACTGCTAGTACTCACCAATACTCGCCGGACCAAGGCTGGTCCAATTCCTACTATCACGACCATGGGGTCAAGGTCAGAGCTTATATCCTTTCATTGTCCCGATTTTGGAACACTATGTCATCGTTTAGGGTCTTCTATTGCTTGGCAGAAGTTCTGTCTTCAATCACAGAGCACGAATCTTTCAAAGCGTGTCTTGATGAGCTCACATATGGCTCCATTTCTCCCCAACACTTCTACATAGGATGAGGTCCTCCAGATGTTGTTCTGATAATAAGTCTTTGGTCAGTCTGTTTAGATCCCTCTTCGTTGATTCCAATTTGGTTTCCCCGATCTTTGGGAGCTTGGAGTTCTGCAGGCTAGTCAGGATTTTGCGGCTTCCTTACATACTACTGAAGCTTGTTTTCCCAAATCAGTTCTTCAATCAGGTTCTTCAAGTGATGGCACCTATTCGTCTTGTGACCATGTATTTCATGGAAACGATAGTACTTCCTGGAGAACTTTTGCGGTTCAATCGCTTCCTTTTTAGGCGGCTTCTTATACTCCTCCACCTGTTGTGTCGCCAGGTAGATGTACTCTAGAGTATCATTGAGCGGGGTGTAGTCTTCGAGCCTAAAGCCTTTAAGTCGCTTGCTACTCCCATTTCACTTGTTAGAATTATGTTTTTCTTTTCTGATTCCCATCGTTTCCTGCGTTTCCAACGCCGGTACCGGAGGTATTTGCGTCTTGATTTGCCGCCATACCATTCTGCCCAATGTTGGTTGGTTGTAGGTTAGCAGATCTTCCTTCTAACTCTTCTGTTTCTTCCTATCTCAAGTAATGGCTCGCCTTTCCATTAAAGTCCTTTGTAGTGGTAGGTTGCTTCATTTTAATCCATTTCCAGAATTCAATGTCGGGATGGATGGCGTGTACCAGAGTCATGAAGACCATATCTTTGTTTGGATTGCTTACTTTAGTGACCGCGGTGTTAAACCGAATCATGAAGGATTTCAAAGATTCATTTCGTTCCTGGAATAGGCTCGATAAGGACATCACGTCTTTTGGTTACGTCGTGTGAAGCCTAAACTTATCAAGGAACCTCGTTGCTAATTCACCGAAAGTGGAGATGGATTTAAGTGGGAGCCTGGTGAACCACATGGAAGCGATTCTCTCTAGAAAGATTGGAGAACATCTACACCGAACAGCATTCGAAGCATTTGCTCTGTCCATGTACCAACTGTACTTATGCAAGTGGGGTCTCGGGCCCCTGGTTCCATTGTAGGACGGGATAGTTGGCATAGTAAACTTTTTAGAATATCGTTCATTTAGAATGTCATCAGTGAAGGGAGTCTGGCATCGAGCGAATCCTCATTCATCATCTCTCCTATTCTTACTTTTGTCCATTAGGCACTTGACCATGTCCGCGATATATGTAACGACCCGTAATTTTCGATAATTAAAAATAGTTAATTTAATAAGATTTTGTAATTTAGTGTTGGAAGAAATTAAATGTTTGTGATTTAATTAACGAGAATAATAACTAGAATGAAATTTAATAATGTTAATTAAAGGCAATTGACAATTATCTTAACGCAATTTCAATAAATTGAAATAATTGTAAACATAAAATTGGTTATAGATTGTAAATAAGGAAATAGTTTAAATGTTATATTAATTGGTGAGAAAATATGTAATTAATTGTAATTGGATGAAATCAGTGTTGTGTAAGTATTTATAACATTTGTTTGTAAATAATAAAACCATAATTGTGATTAATTAAGTAAAAGGTGACCATTGTGATATGTTACATATTTATTTAAGCTGTTGAATTTAATTGGAAATCAATTGAAATTAAATGTAATTAAATATTACGTTAATGGAAATTAAGATGAAATTGGAGAATATTAATGTAATAAGATATAAACCAATGTTAACTATGCCCATAGAGTAATGATTGATTGAATAAAAAGATTGAAATCAAATTAAATCAATTCGTTGGAATTAAATTATAATTAATTGGATTTGATTACAATTGAAATTGAACACAGTAATTAGTGTAATATTTAACACTGAATTGATAAGTAAATTTGTTTTAAATTATTGTAAATGTCCAAGTAATCAAAAATGATGAAAATTGTTAGTTATTAAATTTGAAATTAAAAAGTGATTTAATCAATTTAATAATAATTTATTTAATTAATGTGAAAATAGCCATTTTGGCCACTCTCTCGGATTTCAACGAAACTAGTTTCATCGGATCCATAACAGTGAATTATTATAGGATTTCAAGTTTCGTAGCGATCAAACTCGTCGTTTGATCGTACGGGCTCGAAACGTGTTGAAATCAATTTAATTGAAATAAAATTGAAATAAGCTGATTTTAAAGCTAACTTCTTCATACGATGGAATCAGGACTTGAAACATGTTCCATTGTGTTTAGAAATATCAAAAAAATCTATTTTGATATGTGGGATGACCCACTTTCGTTTTGAAGGCAGAACGGGCTTTTTAGGTTATTCGTCGTACATACAAATTCGATATGTGTTTATTTTCTTATCGGGCTTTGTTAATATAAATAGTCTTGTTTCCCGAACCCTAGCAGTCGTTTTTCTTATTCTGTACGTACATCAACTTTTGTCTATCTCCTTCTTTTTAATGGTAGAAACAAATTCAATCTCAAAACCCTAAATTCAATTTTCAAATCAATTTCAAAATTTAGACTCCTCCAAACCCTATTATATTATATACCGTTTTGAAGCTCTTGACGAGTGCAATCTACTGCAGCAATTCGTTCCAATTGGATGCATCATATGACCAAAAATTGAGGATGAACCTCGGCCGTCCATGGTAGGGTTTGTCGTTTTAACGGCGGATCGTCGGTTTTACGACGATCGGAGCTTATGGGCGTGTAGAGGAGGATTTTTGGAGTTGATCTATAGGGTTGAAAAGTGGAGATGATCACTGGATTTGCTAGAAAACGTGCATATATGGCGGCGGCGGCAGCCTATGGGCGAGCTGGAGGGCGCCACGTGGACAGCCTGAGGTCGGCCGTGGATGGGAAGCTCGATGGTGGCGTGGATCAAGACGGCGGCGATTGTATGGGCGGCGACGAGCACAAACGCGGTGGCGGCTACAGCGTGGTCGAACGCGATGTTGAGGGTTTCGTGTGTTAGGGTTCTATTGACCAAGGTGACGTGGCCAAATTCTATTTGTTTTGTTTATTTTAATGTTTATTTAAATCTCAATCGTTCTAATTATCATATCTTTTACATTCGAACTCGGATTCACATGCGGTTTTTACCGTTGCGATCGTATCAAAATTCCAGACATTATGGAACTAGTTTGGACGAATTCTAAAACTGTTGAATTTTGAGCCTTATTTTGGATTTCAAATCGATTTGAAATCAAAGGTAAGTGTTTTAACCCACTCACAACTACTAAATTGTCTTATGTTAATTAAATTAAATTTATGATGTGATTAGAAATGATTGGTTGATGTTTGATATATTTAAATTGTCATTCCATTGAAATATGACTTTTATTGCATTTAATCATCATATAATTTAATATTGAATTTTAAAATTTCCAGTTAATACCTTTTATTGATAATTAGTAAATTGTTATTATTTATGGATGATGATTGTGATGGATGTTTGATTGTGGATATTGGATGATTGGATTATTTTTATATTATTATAACACTACAAGTTCCTTATGGGTTGAAATGATACATACCCGAACGATCTATAGATTAGGAAAAATCATGATGGGTTGAAATGATAGACTCGAGCGATTATATGGTGTTATCCCGCCTTTTGGCAAGGTCGTGATACCAAGAACTTGACTGGAAACCGAGAATAGCCCGTCCCGAAGATCGGTTATACGACGACTCACTTTGGATATCGATGAGTTTTGTCCGAGTCCGGATCGAGCTGCAATTGACAAGACATGACAAGCAAAGTTGTGAAAGCCAATGTTCCAATTTTCAAGTCAATCTGAGTTCCTATGCTCAAGATATGATCGATGCAAGCCAAGGAAATCAACTCACTCACATCCATCATTTCGCATCGATCGGGCCGTATCCATCATTTCGCAATGGTCGATTTCGTATCCATCACGCATCCGTCTATTCGTATCCATCGCCATGCAACCGCCCTGTTCGTATCCATCGAAACCAGTCTTCTTCGTATCCATCAGCAAATAAGCTCACTTCGTATTGATCAGCAGCAAGAGAGTCTACTTCGTATCCATTCGGACCCTCCTACTTCGTATCCATCGACTGCGATAAGAATGTCCAATTTGTGTCAATTAAGCTTCAAATGTGCTTTGTATCGATTGACCACCGATCGATACGAAATCACAACATCCCATCGATACGAAGTGGAATGCAGTCAATCGATACGAACAAAACAATGCAGTCGATCGATACGAACAGAACAATGCAGTCGATCGATATGAACAGAACAATGCAGTCGATCGATGGAATAGAATAATGCAATCGACCGATACGAACAGGGCCAAGTCTGATCGATACGAACGAGGCATAAACCTTGGAAATACTCGATCGATTCGGCATAAAATGTCAATCCACCCCAGTTTATCGCTCCACGTCAACAAGCAAGCATGTGTCTTTGATCGACACGAAGGAGATGGAGCGAAGGTATCGATACGAACTCGTATCCATGTTGGAGAGCCCAATTTGCATCGATCATAACTCGCAATCTACAAGTCCAAATGCCACCAAATTTTCACAGGAGCTTACGTACGACCTAAAGAATGTTCATGCCCAATTTCGACTCGATTGGGTCAAATCTTGATCGATACGAAATTCGTTCGTATCAATCATGGACCGAGTGCAAATCACGTGGGATCGATCGCGTAGGCCCACCCACGTGCCAGAAGTGGTCTCCCGAGATCCGAGCGAGATATTTGCACCCTAGGCCTATAAATAGCAGCCCAGAACCTACAGAAAAGGGATCTTTTTGCTCTTTGACGTCCAGACTCTGCCGAAACCATTGCTGCACTCAAAAATCACTATTGTACTCGAAATTTACTGTTGTAATCCGCTGAACCAGCAAGCAAAAGTTAATAAAGATCAATCATTTCATAGTGGACGTAGGCAATACGCCGAGCCACTCTAAATCTCTGCGTTCTTTTGCTGTTTTTCTGATTATTATTTGAAGTGTTTGTTAGATAATCCTCTTTTTACATTTATTTCTTCACTTTATCTCTTCAAACCCTTCCGAAGAGTGTCGTACCCAATTTTGGTACAAACACTTTGGTGCTTTCACTGAGAAAACACAATTTTTCTCTTGCTCGTTGGATCTACTATCGATATCAAATTGCACAAATCTAAGAAGAAGATCCAAATTCCAAGTTTAAAGTTCTTCCATCCTATTCAGATTTGCATCAAATCTAGGAAAGAGCTTCACTATTCATCATGGTTAACACAAGGACTACCTCAACTGCCGCAGATCCAGAAGGACGGGACAGACAGAACCCCGTACAACCACCTCCTGCCGACCAGAATGATGCCGGACCATCAGATCCGCAAGGCCCTGTTACCAGGGAAGAAGTCTAGATGCTAATGCAAGAACTGACTCAGACCCGCCAACAGCTCACTCAACAGCTCTGTGCTAATGCAGAATTGACAACTAGCTAAACCGTCAAAGACGAAGGAGATCCAGAAGGGATCAGGCTTCCTATTCATCCACCGAGAGTTCAGCCTCTTCTGACTACCATCATAGATCCATGCGTCCGCGACTGGACGGAAGTTACACACAGGCCATTAGGCATCATCATACATTGAGTCTTGGGCAACCGAGAGTTAGCCCGTCCTCCAGCCATCAGACTGGACCCTCCTCCCGAGGAGGCGCTACCCCATACCATATTACTGACAACCGTGCTACCACAGCTACTGATTTGGGAGTTGACGCTCGGAACCGAACGGATCCGACCCGCCACCAACACAACCATACTCCCGAGCCTTACGTCCCCGAAGACTTAGAACCAAGAAGGCGAGACATGGACTGTCGATAGCGACCGGCCCCTCCTTGCAGTGTGGAACCCGACCACACCTTGGCCCAACATGCTCAAAATGTCCAGATGCCCGACATTCCGATGATGATCCGTCAAATGATCCATGAGAGTCGGAGTCTTAGCAATGACGACTGGGAAATCTCCCGGAGTCATACCCATTTTACTGATGAGATACTCTATGCTGAACCACCTCGGCGATTCAGGATGCCAACTTTACATGTTTATGAAGGGAGTTCTGATCCTAATCAACATATCCTGAAGTATGAATGGTTGATGAATGCTGCACGAGCTGATGATGCAGTTATGTGCCGAAGCTACCCGATCTCTCTAGGGGGCATAGCAACTATGTGGTTTACCCGTTTACCACCTCGATCTATCTCTTGTTTTGACCAGTTGGCAACGAAGTTTATTGAGCAATTTCGCATGCATGTCGCAAGACCGAAAGATGTTAATACTTTTTCTAGTGTCACTCAAGCTCCTGGAGAGACACTCAGATGTTATTTAGAGAGATTTCATGCTGCATGCGCTGAGATCAGCAACCCTAATGATAACTCCATTCTAATGGCATTGACTAAAGGGATTGATCCTGATTCTGAGTTCGGCAACTGGTTGGCCGAAAAACCTCCTGCGCCATTGGACCGTTTCTATTCCAAGGCAGCCCAATTCTTGAGAAGGGAGGATGCAAAACAGTCTAGGAAAAAGGATGACGCATGGCCTAGTATGGAAGGAATTCATAGTAATATTGCTATTAAACAATCCGGGGAGAGCTCTGGGAAAGTGCAATTGAACATTCAGAATAAACAAAATCAGCAGAAAGGCAATGGTAACCAAAATATAAAACAGGATCAGAATCATGGTCCATGACGTAGGGCTCCTGTGTTTGATAGTTATACTCCTCTGAATACGTCGCTGGAAAATTTGTATCTACAAACCTGCAATACTATTCAGTATAAGAAGCCTACTCCGGAACAGTCATCGGAGAAACAGATTCAGACAGGAAAATTTTGTAGATTGCATGAAAGCTACGGCCACAACACGAATGCATGCCGTCATTTGCAGGATCTTGTTGAAAAGTTGATACGTGAGAGGAAGTTAGAACAGTTTGTGCGGGCTTTGCAGTCTGGAGGTGCGGGCCCATCGAACCAGAATCATGTACCGAATCAGGCAAGACAGGAGGATCCCGCTCGTACTAGCGGGAGGTTAGTGATAAATACCGTTAGTAGTGGTCCTCATCCAGCAGACCGAAGCTGGAAGGAAATATAGTCGTATGCCAGTTCTGTGAGGCATGCGAACTTCGAATGTTGTAGTAGTTTAGAAGATGGGGCTCCGGCCAAGCAACATAAGACGATGACTGACGACATCGTCTTTCGAGACAGAGACGCCGACAGGGCCGAAGCCCCAACCATCGATCCACTCGTCATATCAGCTCAAGTAGGTCCTGCTTGGATGAAGAGGGTCTTGGTAGACAGTGGAAGTTCTGTGAATATCTTGTTTAAACGAGCCTATAGCCAAATGAAAATGGAGACTAAAGACTTGAAGCCTTGTCAGTACCATATCCATGGTTTCAATGGGAGTGCAACTATACCCACTGGAGTGGTGGAATTGCCAGTGGAGTTAGGAATCGGAGAACGCCAGAGAGTCCGGATGTTACAGTTTGTGGTGTTGGATATAGACTCGCCATACAATGCTTTTTTGGGCCTACCGGCCTTAGTTGAGTTCAGGGATGCTATTGCCCCATTGTGTCTGACTCTAAAGTTCCCCACCGATCATGGGGTTGGAGTCGTTCAGGGAGATCAGGCTGCTGGACGAACATGTTATGTTGCTGAGCTGCGCGAGGCGCAACGAAATGAGAAAGGAAAGGGCGTAGAGGAATCTCTCTGCGTCCATTTTGCTGTGAATTGACAATTGGTGCCTGGGCCCAGGCCCGGGCACCCCAACCGATTCCAAAAAGATCTTGACCTGAGAGATACCGAAAGTGAAGATGAAAGTAAAGACAGTCAAGCTTCTCCGACCGAACTGACGATCGATGTTCCAATCGACGATAATGACGGTTCGAAAATGATAAAGATTGGATCTCAGCTAAGCCAACAAATGCAAGAGGAATTGGTTGAATTTCTCTAGGCAAACCTCGACGTGTTTGCATGGACGCACTCAGACATGAGTGGGATCTCGTCCGACTTCGCGAGCCACGCATTAAATATTGACCCGCGACATGTCCCGGTCAAACAAATGTTGGAACCTGCCTTCTTCGATTTTAATGCGACAACTATATATTTCAAACTATATACTATGATGTCAAATATTCTTGCAGGAGTCTACAAAGAGAAGCAATTAATATATCATCAACAAACAAAGCTCAAGCTCTCAAGTATATTGCTTATTATTTTCGGATTAGATATTATTGTACAATCTCGGATATGATGATAAAAACACACACACACAAATATACTTTTGAAAATCATGTTTCAAAAATGAAAAATATCTTTAACTATTTAAAGATATAAAAGTATTTTCAAAAATTATAAATATCTCAAGTTCAGAATTACTAAAATAAGAAAGAGGAACAAATCAGTACAAGTTCAGACGACTGAACTTTTATCTAGTCGCCTGTCATCAATGACAGACGTCTGAGGATAAAGTACAGCCATTTGAACTCTCTGAAGAAATACTTTCTATTTCCCTATGAAACATATGTCTGCATAATTTAAGATAGACTTCTGTCATCATCTACAGACGTCTGAATTAAGTGACAGACGTCTGAAATCACTGAATTTTGTTCTTCTTGACTTTTTGATATTTTAAAATTATTCAGCCATCTGAATATTTTTCCTCAGACATCTGAACTTGACGAACTGAAGCATCTCTTCATGAAATATCAAATTCTGAAGAGTTGTCTTTTTCACCAAGAGTTACACTCTTTCTAATGGTTGCAACTATTGAATTAAAACTATTCAATACTATAAATAGAGATGAAAATTCACTATTTGATTCACCAATTCTTTCTATCTATTCTTGCTTTATATTGTTATAATCTCAAGTGATTTTCAAATCTCTACTTCCTACAAGTGAACATTCAAATCATCATATCAAGAAGATTATATAAAGAGTGTACTATATTGACTATATTCGTGTTACTCAAGAACACACAAGTCAAGAAACAATTTATAAATTATATCTGAAGTCCTATTCGGTTGCTTAGGCGGAAAAGTCCTGTTCGGTTGCTCAGGCGGTGTAATACATGTTCCTCCGGGTTAAGTGAGAGTTGTTATAGAAATTCCAGAAGGAGTCTGGGACTGGACGTAGAATGGGAAGTTCGAACCAGTATAAAAATCCCTGGTGTCATTTTTTACTGCTATTTACTATTATTTATAGTTCCGCACTTGCTAGACTTGTTTAACTATATTATCGATCCATATACCCTTTCATTTGGTATCAGATCAAGGTCGTCACATAACTATAACACAGTTATCTGATATTTAAAATAATATGGAAAATAACACTAGCAATAGCTTCACTAAGGGACAAGCCACTACACGACCACCATTGTTTAACGGATTAAATTATAGTTATTGGTCAACTAGAATGAGAATTTTTATGCAAGCTAGTGGATTTGAAACCTGGAATATCATTCAAACTGAATATACTATTCCTACTACAGAGTATGTTGCATGGTCTAATACACAAAAACTAGATGCTACTACAAGCGCAAAAGCAATGAACATGTTATTTTGCGCTTTAGACAAAAATGAATTCAATCGAGTCAGTATTTGTAAAACTGGATATGAAATTTGGAATACACTTAAGGTTACACACGAAGGAACAAATAAAGTAAAACAAAGCAAGATTTCTATGCTTAAAAACCAATTTCAAAATTTTAGAATGAAGCAAGGAGAAAGTATTAGTGAAATATACTCTAGATTCCAGGATATCTATCATTCACTATTAGCTTTAGAAGTTACTTTTACTCAACCTGATATTGTTTCAAAAATCCTTAACTCTTTAACTGATGAATGGGAACGAAAAGTCTTAGCTATCGAGGAAGCTAATGATATTTCAACCATAAAAACAGAAGAGTTAATAGGAAATCTAATGTCCTATGAAGTAAATTTACAAGCAAGACGAGCACAAGCACAGGACAAGAAAACTATCGCTTTTCAAGCAGAAAAAGAAGACTCTGAATCAGAAGACGATATGGCATTTATAGCTAAGAATTTCAAAAAGTTTTTGAAATTCAAAAGGAGCAATAAATTGGGAAATAACAAGGGTTTCAATAAGCCATCAAGCTCATCTCTTGAATGCTACGAATGTCACAAGAAGGGCCACATAAAGAAAGATTGTCCTGATCGGAAGAAAGAATATAATCTCAAAAAGGACAAATATAAAAAGAAGCAAGCCTTATCAGTTACATGGGATGATACGGAATCTTCTTCGTCAGACAGTGATAGTGACAGTGATTCAGAACAAGCCAACGTTTGTTTTATGGCAACAAATGATGATGTAAGTGATCTAACTTTTGACGATTTAATAGAAATAAACAATGAATTGTTAGATAAACTTAGAACCCTGAAGAGTAAATATAAAGATGCTTTCGGAAAATTGAATAGAACTGAAATAGAAACTGACATGTTAAAAGATGAAAAGAAAATATTAGAGGAAGAGTTAGTAAAATCTCAAGAATCTTATGTTAATATAACATCTCAATTCACTGATTTAATTAGTGAAATGGAAACACAGAAAAATGAGAATGTTAAATTAGAAAAAGAGAATTATGATTTAAATTCTAATATTAAAACACTTGATATAAAAGTATCACTTCTTAAAACAAAACTGGAAAATATTTCTAAAAATGTTTCTAAATTTCACAATGGAAGAGAGAGTCTCTCTAAAATAATTGAGAATTCTCAAACCTGTTCAAATAAAAAGGGGTTAGGATATAAAAAACCGATACAAAAGCATTCTAAAAATAATGGTTCATTATATACTAATTTTAAGAAAAAGGAATCTATATCTGCTCAAAAATCTTCTTCAAAAGTTGTTCATCCAAAATCAATTATGATTTGGGTTCCAAAAACTAATAATAATTTGATTAGGAATAACTACATTAAATCTTTCATTATGTCTGTACATAAGAATGAAAAATTTATTTTTAAAGGGAACTCTAAACCCAACTGGGTTTGGCTTCCTAAGATTTAACCCTTAGGACCCTAATGGAGGAAGTGGGTACCAACAGAATTTCAATATTTTTTGCAAGTACCAATTAAGAAAAGAGGAAAATGGATTCTAGATAGTGGTCGCTCAAAACACATGACAGGCAACACAAATATGTTAACAAACATTATCTACTCAGATGGAGGATCTGTCACCTTTGGAGATAATTCCAAAGGTTATATCATCGGCAAAGGCGATGTGAGCAATGACAGTACATCTAATTTACCTCTTATTACAAATGTTTTATTAGTTAAAAATTTAAAACGCAACTTACTAAGTATTAGTCAATTATGTGATAAAGGTTTTAACATAGCATTTTCTGAAAATAAATGCAATATTTTTTATCAAAACAAAAATCTTATTTTCGAAGGAGTTAGAGATCGTAATATTTATATTCTGAATATGAAAATCAGTCATAACACAAATACGTGTTTAATAGCCAAAGAAAATGATCCTTGGCTATGGCACAAGAGATTTTGTCACATTAATTTCCAAACTAATAATAAATTATCCAAAAATGATTTAGTATATGGTTTGCCTAAAATGAATTTTAAGATAAATAGCATTTGTGATGCTTGTCAACTAGGAAAATTAACTAAATCTTCATTCAAATCTAAGAAAATCATCTCTACATTACAACCTCTTGAGTTGCTACATCTTGATTTATTTGGACCAACTCAGATTCAATCTATTAATCACAATAGATATGTTTTTGTAATAGTTGATGATTTCTCAAGATATACGTGGACTTTATTTATGAAAAACAAAAGTGATACATTTGAAAATTTCAAAATCTTTGCTAAGCAAATTCAGAATATTAAAAATCTAAAAATTAAAAACATTAAAAGTGATCATGGAGGTGAATTTGAAAATGAAATGTTCGAGAAATTTTGTAATAAGAAAGGAATATTTCATAACTTTTCATTTCCAAGAACTCCTCAACAAAATGGAGTTGTAGAACGTAAAAATAGAACACTTTAAGAATGTGCTAGAACTCTATTGAATGGAACCACTCTTCTAAAACAATTTTGGGCAGAAGCCGTCGCTACTGCTTGTTATGTCCTAAATCGTATCTCTATTCGACCTTTAACTAAACACTTTCATTTAGAAAACCTAATATATCTTACTTTAAAGTTTTTGGTTCGAAATGTTTTGCTTAAATACGAAAGATCAACTAGGAAAATTTGATCCGAAATTGGATGATAGTATCTTCATCGGATATTCAGAACGAAGCAAAGCATATAGAATCTATAATAAAAGAAGCTTTCTCATCGAATTGCCCAAGGCTTTTCATCCATAGACTCTAGATTCGATAATCTCGATGCCAAAATAGAAGAAAATGCAAGAGAGATGAAGAATGTTAAGGCTATTCTTCGACGTATGTGGAAGAACTCTTATGAATCTTCTCCTCCTCCCTCTCCAACTTGGGGAGATTGCTAAAGAAGATCATCTTTCTTTGGTTTGTTTTGGTCTAAATTCCCTTCTATCTTAAATGTCTGTATGGTTAAAATCTTTCAACACTTCTGTACTATGTTAAAAACATATACTGTGTACTTTGTTCTTTTTAATCTACTATGTTATTTTGTTGTGCAAACTTATGGTCTTATGTACATATGATAATTATGCAATATGTTCTCTTTGTTAATTAGATGCATGCACCACTAGTATGTACTAAGTTAATATGTACTACTGTTATACACAAAATTCAAAACAAATTTCCAAATTTTTGTCACTATTAAAAAATGATTCAAAAACATTACTGAACATATATGTGTGTCACTGTTCTTTATGTTGTACACCCCCTACATATTTCTTTTTGTTAATGACAAAGGGGGAGAAATATTAATTATTCTGCTATATAAACTGGTCATGTTGACAGGGGGAGCAAAAGGTATGGTTTATACTAACCGTTGAATTATATAGTTGTCATCATCAAAAAGGGGGAGAATGTTGGAACCTGCCTTCTTTGATTTTAATGCGACAACTATATATTTCAAACTATATACTATGATGTCAAATATTCTTGCAGGAGTCTACAAAGAGAAGCAATTAATATATCATCAACAAACAAAGCTCAAGCTCTCAAGTATATTTCTTATTATTTTCGGATTAGATATTATTGTACAATCTCGGATATGATGATAAAAACACACACACACAAATATACTTTTGAAAATCATGTTTCAAAAATTAAAAATATCTTTAACTATTTAAAGATATAAAAGTATTTTCAAAAATTATAAATATCTCAAGTTCAGAATTACGAAAAATAAGAAAGAGGAACAAATCAGTACAAGTTCAGACGACTGAACTTTTATCTTGCCGTCTGTCATCAATGACAGACGTCTGAGGATAAAGTACAGCCATCTGAACTCTCTGAAGAAATACTTTCTATTTCCTTATGAAACAGACGTCTGCATAATTCAAGACAGACTTCTATCATCATCTACAGACGTCTGAATTAAGTGACAGACATCTGAAATCACTGAATTTTGTTCTTCTTGACTTTTTGATATTTTAAAATTATTCAGCCATCTGAATATTTTTCCTCAGACATCTGAACTTGACGAACTGAAGCATCTCTTCATGAAATATCAAATTCTGAAGAGTTGTCTTTTTCACCAAGAGTTACACTCTTTCTAATGGTTGCAACTATTGAATTAAAACTATTCAATACTATAAATAGAGATGAAAATTCACTATTTGATTCACCAATTCTTTCTATCTATTCTTGCTTTATATTGTTATAATCTCAAGTGATTTTCAAATCTCTACTTCCTACAATTGAACATTCAAATCATCATATCAAGAAGATTATAGGAAGAGTGTACTATATTGACTATATTCGTGTTACTCAAGAACATACAAGTCAACAAACAATTTATAAATTGTATCTGAAGTCCTATTCGGTTGCTTAGGCGGAAAAGTCCTGTTCGGTTGCTCAGGCGGTGTAATACCTGTTCCTCCGGGTTAAGTGAGGGTTGTTAGAGAAATTCCAGAAGGAGTCTGGGACTGGACGTAGAACGGGATGTTCGAACCAGTATAAAAATCCCTGGTGTAATTTTTTACTGCTATTTACTATTATTTACAATTCCGCACTTGCTAGACTAGTTTAACTATATTATCGATCCATATACACTTTCAACAAAAAGGCGCGGTATGGATCCAGAGAGATCTACCGCCCTTAAGGAAGAAGTAGACAAGCTAAAATCGAATGGATTTATTTGAGATGCATTATATCCGGAATGGGTGTCAAATCCTGTACTTGTCCGAAAACCAAATGGGAAATGGAGAACGTGCATCGATTACTCTGATCTAAATAAAGCATGCCCTAAAGACAGTTTTCCACTTCCTTGAATTGATCAACTTGTAGACTCAACGACTGGACATGAACTTTTATCCTTCATGGTTGCGTACTCTAGCTATAATCAAATACCCATGCACTTGCCCAACCAGGAGCATACCATCTTCGTAACCAATATGGGACTCTATTGCTATAAAGTTATGCCTTTTGGACTCAAGAATGCTGGGGCAACTTATCAACGGTTAGTTAATCGAATATTCGCTAACCAGATTGGAAAAACCATGGAGGTGTACGTGGACGACATGCTAGTCAAGTCACGATTTTCCATTGATCACATCAGGTACCTGGAGTCAATGTTTAATATCCTCCGAGAATACAGAATGAAGCTCAACCCATTGAAATGTCACTTTGGGGTCGCATCCGGTAAATTCCTTGGGTTTATCGTCAACACTCGAGGAATCGAAGAAAATCTCGAAAAAATCTGGGCAATTAGAAATCTTGAAACTCCAAGAACTATAAAGCAAGTCCAGAGCCTCAATGGGAAAGTAGCAGCACTAAGCTGGTTCATTTCAACATCTACTGACAAATGCATTCCCTTCTTCGATTTGATCTGAAAAGGGAAACGAAACTTTGAATGGACTACGGAATGTGAGGGCGCATTCCGAGCGCTAATTCAACACTTCTCCACACCGCCAATTTTGTCAAAGCCTATCGATCGCGAAAAATTGTACATTTACTTGGCGGTATCAGAAAACGCAATCAGTGCAGCCCTAATTTGGGAGGAAGATCGAGTACAAAAACCGGTCTACTATATTAGCAAACGACTAACCGAAGCTGAGAGAAATTATCCGAAGCTAGAGAAGTTGGCTTACTGTCTTGTTATTGCCTCAAGGAAGCTCCGTCCATATTTCCAGGCTCATCCAATCACCGTTTACACCGACCAGCCGTTATGGCAAGTCCTTACGCGGCCTGAGATGTCTGGTAGGTTACTCAAATGGAATATCGAGTTAAGTCAGTTTGACATTACTTACACTCCAAGGCGATCCATTCAGGGACAAGTCCTAGCAGATTTTATAGTTGAATTTACCATCCCAAAGGACTTGCCCGAAACTAGTGAATCTCCCAAGTATGTGTGGAAGCAGCATACAGATGGTGCATCAAATGTCCGTTGTTCAGGTGCATGGGTTGTACTTGAAAATCCTGAAGGTCGATCTATATGCTATGCTCTAAAGTTCAACTTCCGTGCAACCAATAACGAAGCCGAGTATGAAGCCCTACTGGCTAGATTGAAACTTACCAGAGATTTAGGAATCATTGCTGTGGAAATCTATTGTGATTCACAATTGGTCGTATGTCAAGTTCGGGGGGAGTATCAAGCCAAAGATCGAAGACTGGCCGCTTACCTTGTTCAGGTCCAAGAGATATTGAATCAGTTTGATTATTATGCCATTTATTACATACCACGAGAACACAATCAGAAAGCCGATTCGTTAGCAAAGTTAGCCAGTACAGGTGAAGCACAGCAAATGGGACTGGTTCCCGTGGAGACATTGTCTTCGCCAAGCATCGATCAGATGGAAACCGATTGGATATTTGATGTCATTTCCGAGACGGAGTCAAGATGACTCCATTCAGAAATTATCTTGAGCACGGAACCCTGCCAGAGCGCAGGAGTGAAAAGAGACAGATTCTTCGAAAAGCTTTGCGGTTCACTATTCAGAATGGAGTCATGTATAGGAGAGGGTACTCTGTTCCTCTACTCCGGTGTATCGCTCACGATGAAATCAAACGAGTGTTGCGTGACATGCACGAAAGAGAATGTGGAGATCACACCGGGGGGAAACCTCTTGCCAAGAAAGTGCTCCGATATGGGTACTATTGGCGACTGTAAATTGCGATGCGTCGGACTACGCTAGAAAATGTGACAAATGCCAGAAGCACGCTCGTATTCCAAGGGCCCCACTTACCGAAATAACTCAAATGGTCGGTCCATGGTCATTTGCTGTACGGGGCATTGACATTATTGGTTCTACCTCTAGCCAAAGGTGGTGCGAAGTACGCCACCGTAGCAGTTGATTACTTTACCAAGTGGGCGGAAGCTGAACCTCTTGCTACAATCACAACAAAGAAGGTGATCAACTTTGTAGTGTGCAACATCATCTGCCGATTTGGTCTCCCGCATACCATCATCACTGATAACGGAACCCAATTCGACAGTGTTGAATTTAAGAATATCTGTCAACGATTCCATATTCAGAAGAAGTTCTCCGCAGTTGCACACCCTCAAGCGAATGGACAAGTCGAAGCTGTAAATAAAGTGATAAAGTCTATTCTAAAGAAATGATTGGAAAAGGCCGGGGGAAAATGGGTCGATGAACTTCCTATGGCTTTGTGGGCTTATCGGACAACCCACAAAACCACAACCAACCACACCCCATTTTCTCTTTCCTACGGTTCAGAAGCAGTTATCCCAGTCGAGATGGAAGTACCTTCTCATCGCGTGACTTATTATGATCCGAAGATAAATGCTATACTACTTACCGAATCTCAGGATTTATTGGATGAGAAGCATGAAGAGGCTGATTTGAGGGTAGCCGCATATCGAAGTCGAGTCGCCCGATTATACAATGCCAAGGTTCGACGTCGAACCTTTAAACTCGGCGATCTCGTCCTCAAGAGAATTTACCCGGTCCCTTCACATATGAAGCCAACATAGAAAGGACCATATGTTATTGAATGAAAGCTCGGAGATGGCACATTCAAATTATCGACCATTGACGGTCTCACTCTTCCGAGAGCTTGGAACAGCGAGAGTCTTCGTTGCTACTACACATAACAGGCTCTGTTTATTTATACAGTCTATTTTTCATTTGCAATTTGTTTCTGCATTTCAAAATTTGAATTTGTAGTAAGGCAACTAATTTTGTCATATTTTCTTATTTCAGCAATAAAATGCAATCTCTTCGAGCCAGAGCTGTGATTTATTGAATGCGTCATACAACTATCACTATGCATGGAGAGCTAAATTCCACCCGACGGTGGAATTTATTCAAATAGGGAGTGACTATGATACGACCGGTTACTCGCTAGATGATACCCGAGCTCGGGGGCAAGTCATCACACTGAAGTCAAAAGGATTGATACACGGCAATCCTTTAACCAACTGCAGATTCCCAGAGTGAACTGGAGTATAAATTTACAAATACGACCTCGAAGAGGATGGATCCGTCCACCTAACGTCTTCGCTCGTATCATGACCAAGTTTGAGGAGGATGGATCCGTCCATCTAACGACCTCGCTTGTTAACTCAGGGTGGATGTGAACCGACCATCCACAATCTTGATAGATTCGTCATTCCCGGAGTGCGAACGAAATCCTAAAGCCTGAACAGACGTGACTGACCATCTTTCGGCTAACTCCAATTTCCCAGAGTGTGAACTAGAGTATAAACATTGACTAAATCTGAATTCCCAAAGCGCGAATCGGAGTATCAACATCAACCAACTCCACGTTCCCAAAGTGCGAACTGGAGTACAAATGTCAACTAACTCTGGATTCCCAAAATATGAACCGAAGTGTCAACATAAACACCAACTCCAAATTCCCAGAGTGCGAATTGGAGTATAAACGTTAACACAAAATCCCCGGAGAGGATTGGAGTTTGAACACGAACCGGATTAGGATTGACCGTCCGTAAAACAACTCTAATCCCGGAGCATGGTTAGAGTGTAAATGCAAATCGGATGTTACTAACCACCTATGAATCCATCAAAAGTCCCCAGAGTATGGACATTGTTACAAACATTAAGCGGGTGTGACTGACCACCCGTGAAAATGACTTAAGTCCCCGGAGCGTGGACGTACCTTTGAAATTTAAGCAGGCGTAACCGACCGTCGACATACAGATTCAAATCCCCAGAGTGTGGATGCAATCGTCAATAGATGGGCGTGTGTGATTCGACCACTCGAATTCCCTTTTTTTAGCATCAATTCAACGACGTTAAGCTCGGTGTGTTGAAGGCGAAGAACAATTTCCACTTGATCTTTACAATTCATCCCTGAAACTGGGGGCATAACTTAAGCATCAATCATTGATTGAGACAGTGTAGCATCGGAGTCTAGCTTGACGTTCACTCATCACTCGTAGTTGTGATTTCAGGACTTAATGACTGAACTTGGGTCCAATCCAAAGGTCAAAACTCAACAAGTATACTAGACTGGAGTTCAAATGCTGAAACACTTAAGAAAATAAACGAAAATTGAGTTAAAAGCAAAATGGAATTTCATTTCAACTATTTGTGGAAGAAAACTAGGTACAAGTTTATCACAAAAATCCTACTAGCAGGGGCCGAACCTGCATCTATACACGGCCAATAAAAACTAAAGAAATTCCTATCTACTCAAAAATAAGCCGAAGAGATGTATCTATTCTTTTATATTTTTCAGTTTCTTCTTCGCTGTAGACCCATTGGAGCTATCGCTTGGTTTTCTCTTTGAGCCCTTGCCTTTCGGCGGCCGATCTCCACTCGGGGGCATTGTATCAACATCCTCCTCCGAACTAAAATGTATTGGAATGCTTCCTACAGGCGGAGTCGGAGGGACAGGATTAATAGAAGGAGGTGGGGCAGGCGCGCTCGTCTCAATGACCGTTCCTCCCGGAGATCATCCGCAAAGGGCCTAGACCAGGTCCAGCCATTCCACCACCAAACCCACTGCCCCGCGTGGCTTCCTCCATTTCAACATTGATTTCAGCTATGATTTCCTCCTTATGAAGCGTTTGTGCATAGTCAGGAACTCCCGCAGTTGGAGCCGAAGAACTTGTCATTGGTGCACTTCCACCCATAACGAACGACAAGTGTTATCTCGCCTTTTGGCAAGGCCGTGACACCAAAAAGTTGACTGGAAAACTAAAGACAGTTCGTCGTAAAAGTTCGTTATACACTGTTTCACCATGGATATCAATGATTTTTGTCCAAGTCCGGATCGGGCTACAATTGATAAGACACGTCAAGGAAAGCCATAGGAGCCAGCATTCCAAATCTCGAGTCAATCCGAGTTCGTACGCCCAAGATATCATCGATGCAAGTGAAGGACATAGCCTTGTGATCGTCTCCATATGGTTCGTATCCATCAAGGTCGACTCCATCAAGATTGACTCCATCCCCTTCGTATCCCTCAGAACAAACCTTTAGCTCGAATCCATCGAACTTCCCTGCATTACTTCGAATCCATGAGAAGTACCATTGCTTCGACTCCATCTAAGCAGCCTCGGCGTTCGAATCCATCCAAAGCCTCCCTTAGTTCGAATCCATCAGATGGTCGAGCTTCATACCCAATACCCGAATCCACATTCGATTACCTCGAGTTATCCTTAGTTCGAATCCGTGAAGATATCCTGCTTCGAATCCAACAAAACGCTCTGCTTCGAATCCATGCGTAGGTACCTCCCCTCGAATCCATCTAGCTGCAATTGACTTCGAATCGATTGAAGCATGTCGCTATCGATACGAGCAAAGCGTCATTCGAATCGAGTGGGGAAGATATAGCGTGATCGATTCGAACGAGCATACGTTCGAATCCATGTACTTCGAATCGACTACTTTACATCGACCAAGTCACAAGCAGCTAAGGACGTGGATTCGACCCAGTCAACTCGGCGAGAAAAGTGGATCGATACGAGAGACGCGCGCCACGACAACATCCTCACATACAAGCATATCGATTCGACCCGATCAAGTTGAAAGGGATCGATTCGAACGAAGCACATCAGCCAGAAATGCAAACTTGAATCGATCATAACTTGAGATCTCCAAGTCCAAATGCTACGAAATTTGGACAGGAGCTAACTGGCAACCTAAGGAATGTCCATGCCAAATTTCAGCTCAATCGGAGCAAATCTTGATCGATTCGAAGCAAGGGTCGAATCGATCCCAAAGTGGGCCCGGATTTCCAAAGAGCGGGCATGTGGGCCCCCTCACGTGACAGAACTGGTCTCCCCTCATTTTAGGCGAAATATCAGCCTCCTACACCTATAAATAGAGCCCCTGGTCATTCAGAAAAGAGGTCGGAAAATTCTAAGTACTCAAGAGCGCCCAGATTCTGCCAGATTTACTCCAGAACACCACCGCTACCTTAGATTAAGACTTAGCATATAATTTCAGTTGTACTACATTAGAAGGGATTGTAATCATCGAGTGAACATCAATAAAATCATCAACTTCAGAGTGGACGTAGGCAAGATCGCCGAACCACTATAAATCTCGTGTTTCTGTTCATTATTTCTGAATTGTGACACTCTGTTTGCTTAGATTTGAGATTTGTGTGTGATTATTGTGGATTTATATTCATACACTGGTGCTTTCACAACATCGGGGTTTGTGACCAATTTTGGCGCAAACAACAAGTCTACAAAAGGATCACTGTGATGACCGAGGAGTTCCTCCATCATCTGCTCATCAAAAATAAGTGTGCTCCCCTACGATCCATCAATCGGTGCCGTGGTCATTGTGGTGGTCGCTTTAGTTATAATGGCTTCCTGCATATGATGTGGTTCTTGAGTTGCAGAAGGCACAACTAGTGTAGCTTCAATCATTGGATAAAAGCAAAAGAAGAACTATTAATAATTACTTCATGTGACGCTTCCGATTTCGGATAAGCATGGAGAATGTTTAGAGTACCTTCCTCAATTTGGCTCGTGGGTGGTGGAACTGCCTCAGAAACTTGCTCGCAAGCTGGAGACACACTACACCAAATACTGAGGTTTGCAACTAACCATCCGCGCATTTGGCAATGGTTAATAACCGTTGCCATTTAGCAACGGTTAATAACCGTCTTGGTTCAGTTAGCAACGTTTTTCTTGTTGCTAATTGGGAACGGTTATTAACCGTAGCTTCTTTGGAGACAAATGATGGCGGTGAATTTCATCCTTTCGCGCCATAATTTTTGGCGCGCTTCGTTCCAATTAGCAACGGTTTTCAACCGTGGCTAATTAGCAACGGTTATTAACCGTCCCAATCTTTTAGCCGGCCCAGTGGCAAGCCCACCAAGCCCCTGGGATGGGGCAACCAACTGAGCCGGGCAACACCCAAAATCTGTTTTACTTCACAGTTACAGCTCAATAGCAATCTCCATGTTGGCGATCTGCTCGAACCCAAAAAAACTAGGGTTTCAAAAATCAACGCTTTTTAAATAATCATCGCTGCATACTCGGCTATTCCATCAGCCATCGTCGGCTCAAGCTTGCCTCCTACGCGATATTTTCTACTGCTGATTTGAAGTCCTGCTACAGTCTCTATACTGCCACTGCTAATTAAGTATGCGAATTTCTTGTTTTGAGTTGTCTAATTTTCTAAAATTGAGTCGCCCTTTTACTGCTTTAGATTTCATTAACCTTGAAAACGCCTGAAGCTAATAACTTATTAGTATTTAGTTATAAACAAGTAGTTTTCTGTAAATAACCGTTTAGGAATTGAAATTTGAAAGCTGAAGCTAAAAAACTAATAATTATTTAGGAACTGATACTTACATTGATGTACTATTTTTCCTACAGTGTTTGTATGTCTACCCGCAAACATTTAGTTCATTTTTTCTACAACTTGAAAAGATCCCCTTCTGCCTTTTTTACTATTTCCACTGAACCATGTGTAAACCAGACCATCAACTGCACAACCAAAATGGTCGTGAAGGTCATTTCTACTTACCATGTCTTCATATGTCACTCCTCAGAATTGAAGTGTACTCAAAATATATCAACTGCAGATGTTATACCGTTAAAAAAAAGGGTCTACCATATATAGGTCGAAAATTAGAAAAATAGGGTGAACACGGAACCAATAAAGCTAGTCGCTTTTTTCCTACCTCTATCTCGACTCATATAATGGTTTCTCATATCATAGACAACTTATAATAATAGCCATACATGTAATAGGTTCACCATATGTAATGATTTCTCATGATTTATACTGTGCTTAAATTATGTTTAACCTTGCTTGCGCACAACACAAAAATTCAAGCTTCACATATAATAAACTTCAACTAGTCAAATTAATAGCACCACATTGATTTGTCAGAATTGAATAAATGACTAAGCTAAAAATTACATTATTAAAAAATCCACATGTAGATGATTGGCAATCGCTTATTGTACAGTAGAAATCACAAAATCGTAAACAAATTGAAAATTTACTACAACATACCATACCTGCAAATCGATCGAGCAATCAAAAGCTTGCTATAAGTTTAGACGAATTGCTTACCGTCATTACGCTTGCATTTTATGGAAGAATAAAGCTGAAATTTTGGGGGAGGCACTAAAATGACCTACTTCCTCCAGTTCTGAAATTTTGGTTGATTAAAGAAAAAAATGACAAATATCTACTACTCTTCAATAGTTTGCCAAAGTAGAGATGCACCTTCTAATCTGAACCATCAGAATACATATTTGATGTTTTAAGTGTACAGTGTTAGAGAACCAAGAAACAATTGGTTATGCAAGGGATGATCTTTTTACATTTATATATGATTTGTTTTACAAATTGTAATGTACTGTACTGTACTGCATGCTAGTTAGACATAGTTGCTTATAGTGACTGCTAGGGTATAAGTTGATGCAATGAATTTTGTTTTACTAAATATGAGACCATATTTAGTAAGTGGATAAAATTGTTGTTAATGGCGCAAACCAAGTATCAGGAGAGGGGTAATGCATAGACATTACTCTGGTGCTACAAAATGGCGCCGTTGTAATGGCAAATTTTTTGGAAACAGTTTGATGCTAATGTTAAATTTCAAGTGAAATCAAAAGAATATTCATCTGTTTAGTTAATATCAGAGTTGAACTTGGTGGAAAGCCATAAGATATTATTACCCATGATTTATTATTAACTCTTGTTATTTTCTTTCAGTATGTCTTTTAGTATAGACAAACAATGGATGAATCAATCTAATCGAAGAAATACAGAATATGTGGAAGGTGTGAGAAATTTCGTTAAATTTGTTGCTGAAAACGGTGGCAATAAGGAATAGTATTCGTGCCCTTGCACGCGGTGCAAAAATGAAGATACATTCAAATTAAATGACATTCATTTTCATTTGCTTAGATATGGTATTGTTCAATCATATACCGTGTGGTGTTTTCACGGGGAAAGAATACCGAAGAAGCCAAAACAATAATCGGTTAGTCATGCCACAAATACTGATGAGTCCGAACATATTAGGATGGAGGATTTGATCAATGATGCAGATAGATTCCATCATTTTCAACCTACAAGTCAGTTTCATGATAATGCTAATATTAGTGAGCAGTTTACGGATAAATCATTTTTTGATAGTGCAACTGCAACAGAGCCATTGTATCCTTCTTGTCCAAAAGAGATTACAAAGTTGTATGCCATTGTGAAACTGAATAGCTTGAAGACCCAATACGGCTTTTCAGACAATGGTGTGACTGCAGTACTCGAATTCATAAAGGAGTTACTCCCCGAAGGTAACACGCTACCTTCAAAGTACCCCGACGTGAAGAAGATCATTAAGCAAGTTGGGATGAATTACATAACTTATGATGCATGCATTAATGACTGCATCTTGTACTGGAAAGATAATGCGAACAAAGTTTCATGTACAAATTGCAACACACCAAGATACAAGACATCATTCGACGAAGAGAGAAAAGCTACCACAGTACCTCAAAAGACCTTAAGACATTTTCCTTTAATTTCTAGATTGAGAAGACTGTATACTGTACCATGGATAGCAGAAGCGATGACCTGGCATGGTCATGCCAAGTCCGGTACAACCGTAATGCGTCATCCGCGTGATACTTCTCAATGGAAAACTACAGATTCTTTTGATTCTTCGTTTGCTGCTGAACCACGAAATATCACGCTTGGAATAGCAACATATGGTTTCTGTCCGAATGCTTCTTTAACTAACCCTTACAGCTGTTGGCCAGTAATTGTAGTACCATATAACCTTCCTCTGTCTTTGTGCATGAAAAGAGAGTTCTCAATGTTAACACTGTTGATTTCTGGGCCAAAACAACCGGGGAAGGATATTGATGTTTATTTAGAACCTTTGATAGACGAGTTAAAGCAGTTATGGGAAGGAGTCGTTACATTTGATTCATTTATGAAATCTGAGTTCACAATGAGAGCTAGAGTGTTGTGGGCAATCCATGATCATCCCGCTCTTGGGACTTTATCGGGATGTACAACTCACGGCTACTTTGCATGTCCTCTTTGTGGAGAAGAAACTACATCTGTTTATCTCCCTGAAAGTAAGAAGATTTGTTACAAGGGACATCGTAGATTTCTTCCGTCCGGACACAAGTTTCGATACGATAAGACAAATTTCAACAACGAGCAAGAACTTAAGCGTCCTCCAAAACCACTGACTGGTTATCAAGTTGAAAAAAAGGTAGCGAATATAAAAATGAAAGTTGGTAAAAACATACCGGAAATTGCTCGAAAACGGAAAAAGACAATCGATGAAGAAGTTCCTGCATGGTATAGGAGGTCGAAGTTCTTTGATTTTCCATATTGGAAAACAAATTTGACCCGACATAATATTGATGTTATGCATACGGAGATGAATGTCACGAAACATTTGATCAACACAATTATGAACCATAAAGACATGTCAAAAGATGGGATCAATGCACGGAAGGATTTGAAAATCATGGGTATAAAACAAAAGTTTTGGGTGATAGAAGATCCTGAAACAAGTAAAGTAACCATACCAAATGCGACTTTCACTTTGAGCAAAGAAGAAAAGATACGGTTTTGCACCGTTTTGAAAATTTTGAAAGTGCCGAGCAAATTCTCTTCGAACTTCCATAACAATGTGAGCATCAACCCTCCTGAACTAAAAAATATGAAGTCACATGATTACCACGTCATAATGCAACATTTACTTCCGGTATTGCTTCAGCATTGTTTTCCGCAACATAAGGATCTACGGAATGCTATTCACCGCATTAGTCTCTTTTATAACATTTTGTGCTCAAAGGTGATCAACAGGGAACATCTTCTAAAAGCAAAGGCTAGTTTGGTAGAAGCAATGTGTGTTATTGAAAAACATTTTCCACCTGCATTTTTTGATATCAGTATTCACCTTATGGTTCATTTAGCCGATGAAGCATTGATTTCTGGTCCTGTTAGATATAGGTGGATGTACCCATTTGAACGGTAAATTACTAATTTTAGTTATGTACATAATTATTCGATTTAAATAGCTATTGATGTCTACATTTTACAATTATTCATCTTCATAGGTTGATGAAAACATATAAAGGATATGTGCGCAACAAAAGATATATTGAAGGGTGTATTGCAGAAGGATATATTGTACAAGAAGCTAGTCTTTACTGCATGGAGTATATGCCAAAAGGAGGTGCTGGCACTCATAAACATACCCGTGAAGCGTTTTTAGACGAGGATGATGAGTTTGCTGATGAAATAGCACTAGATAATGGTAAAGATATAACGTTAACTCAAGTGCAATTTCAACAAGTGCGTAAATGGGTCCTTGATAAATACGACGGATTGGATGAATGGAAGAAGTAAATTCATGAATTTGTTCTGAATTCTTATTATTGTAAATCAATTCATATATATAGTATTTATTGTGTGTTTTTCGTAGGAGGTATAACTCCTATGTTCAAAGCACCAAATCTCAAACTCGAGGCGGGGGTACATCTGGGGAAGCTATTAAAAATTTCACTTTTTGGTTACGTGAGGAGGTATATGTATTAAATATTTAACGTATTTTCAAGTTGACCATACACCTCCTTGACAATGTTTTTTTACTTATTGTGTTTGTTGTAGTTGTTGAAGACCGTCGATGTTGACTCAACTCTTTGGCGGTTAGTTAACGGGCCGAAGTTTTATGCCCGTAGTTATATGAAGTACCAAGTGAATGGGTTTTTATTTTCTCCGAAGAGTTATGAAGAGCGAAAGCTAACACAGGATAGTGGTGTATGCATGAGAGTAATTACACAATTTAGAGCGAGTGGGAGGGATAAAAATTTTTAAGGAAGCAGAAACAACTTATTACGGAGTCATTCAACAGATAATTGAGTTGGATTACATTGACTTCAAACAAACAGTTTTTTATTGTGATTGGGTAAAGGTCGAAGATAAGATCAATGGTTGTAAAATAGATTCTGTTTCAAGCTTGATCACAGTTAACTTGGGAAAATGAAGAATAAAGATAGCGTGAATGATGAGCCATTTATTCTTGCATCGGAAGCGAGTCAAGTGTTCTACTCAAAAGATTTAAAAAATAACGGATGGTTTGTGGTTTTGCATACACCAAAACGGTTGACCATAAATGTGGATGACACTGAGTTTCCCACCGTTTATCAATCAGCTTTTGAAGACAATGAAAAATTAGAAGATCTTA
This sequence comes from Allium fistulosum, assembly GCA_030737815.1. Lineage (NCBI taxonomy): Eukaryota > Viridiplantae > Streptophyta > Magnoliopsida > Asparagales > Amaryllidaceae > Allium > Allium fistulosum. The sequence continues at coordinate 946,412,600 of CM060904.1, read as the reverse complement.
TCAAATGCATATGTTAACTTTGTATTTCAGACCAGTTATTGTACCTTAACAAAATATTTATTTAAAATGGTGTAAAATGTAAAATATAGCGTGAATGATAGTAATAGATGCATTATATTTTTTATTAGTGTCATTATAATATCCTGATGGATCCATAAGGATGGATATATTGCAAGAGTTCATTTTGTGTTTGTAGTTGTAGGTACTTACATATGATCACATACATACACACATGTACACATACATACATATGATCAGCTTGACTATTCTTTCTTTCTTTGTGTTTGTAGGTAGACAGGCAGTTCAAGATATTGTATTTGCACCCTTTAGTTCAGCAGTGCTAAGGTAATATATTTTTGTATTTGCATTCTTTATTTCAGTCAGTAATTTAGATATTGTTTTGAATCCGCTTAAGTTTAAAATTCTGGTGATGCAGGAAGACTTTATCACTACCGCATTAAAGTGAATGTTCCCCTTCCCGTCCATCCCTATGATCCCCGATTGATGTTAGCCACATTATTGCATGGACTCCCATCCATAACAAGATCAAATGCATTATATGACTTAATAAAATTGCTCCAAGCGATTACTGGTAAGCTGCTGTACATCTGATATAGTAAACAACGTGCCCTTCTGATTTGTCTGATCCCATCAGTTTCTCATCACATTACGATTATTGTCAGTCGGACTGACAAAAATCGTAATGTGGTGAGAAGTTGGTGGGATCAGACAAATCAATAAGGGGACGTTGGTTCATATATCAGATGTACAGCAGCTTAACTGTGATCGCTTGGAGCAAATTTTATTAAGACATATTGGGCATTTGATCTTGTTATGGAGGGGGCTCCATGCAATAAGGTGGCCAACATAAATCGGGCATCACAGGGATGGGCTGGAAGGGGAAGAACTGTACGTCATAATGTTGTTGGGATTATTTTAGGATTTGAGACTTTGCAGGACATAATGTCACAAGATGCCACACCACCGTCAAATGATACAACTTCCCAATCATCCACTTTAAAACGGGAGAAAATTGATATAGACAACTACGGTTCTCCAGTCGGAAAAAATGGTTCAAAGGTCGCTACGAAGATTGGTAAACTAGTAAGAAATCATGTGCCAATCTCATATCCAAGTTGGAAAAAAGTTCCGCAAATTACAAGGAAGACGTGTGGAATCAATTGGAGGTAATAATGAGCTCCGTTCATTTATAATGCTTTCAATACAGAAATAAAAAATGGTTTACATGCATTTTTTGTTATGCAGAAATATTATGAGCTCGATCCTCTATCAAAGGACCTTATTATGAAAAAAATGTCCGAGGCTTTTAGGAGACACAAGAATGATTTTCTCAAGAACCATTATGACCATTTCATCACTGACGAAGAAAGAATGAGAAATTGTCCACCGAAAATTGCTCAAGATGATTGGGATGAGTTCATAAGAAACGAATCAAAACCCGAGGCGAAAGAAAAAAGGAAGCAAGGCAAACAAAATAGATCAATGCTCGAATATGGTCATCATTCGGGACGTAAGAGTCACGCTATGATTACTCAAGAAATGGTATGTGTCATTGAATTGGTGCATCACATTGCATATACCCTTAGTTCCAAATATAATTTTAGGTCATTGTATGCAGGTCGATTCAAGTAGTCCGGGAACAGAAGTATCACGTCTTCAAGTATGGGAGAAAACGCATAAGAAAAAAGATGGCAGCACGTCAGATGCGACATCTTCCTACTTTGTAAGTTAAACAAATAACAACGCCTCTAAAATAAATTTTCATTATTAATATATATGTATTTACTTTTTAGGACAAAATTGAAAAAGAAAAGGAAACGACGAGTGGTGGTGATGAAGCCGTCTTTATATCAGTGTTTGGTAAAGATGTAAAGGGCAGGAGCCGAAGTATTGGGACCAATATAGCTCCTAGCCAAGTTAAGAGTGCTGCCATTCCATGCAAACGGCTCAAACAGGCCCAAGGAATATATGAGCAGCGACTGCAAAATGTGGAGCAAAAATTGATGAAGCTGGACAATATGGATGATAAACTGGAGCGTCTTCTCAGCATAGCCCAAGATAATCGTCAAGTAGGCAGTGAAATCGCATCTTCTCAGTTTGCCACTCCGAACAATTAGTTAATCGACCAAAGATGTGAAATCCTGAACTTCGAGGACGAAGTAATTGCAACAGGTACTATTTTATTAAAATTTGAAGAAAATAATATGTTGCAAAGTCAGTGAATGCTTAACTTCGTGAACAGGAGAGTGTGCTGCATTTTCTTGCACGTATAAGCATATTTATAACTTGCTGCCACATGTTTAATACAAAGTGAACCGTCACAATTTTGCTGAGTTATATCTCAACACATTTTTACATTTTTCATTTAACATAGCTGAACAATAGTGAGGCTGTTAGTCAAGAAATAATGGCTGATATTGTTTAAACTTCTGAACCCTTTTAAATTGAGTTGCTAGCTGTTGTAGAGTAAAGACAGGTGAGTTTGAAACTCACGCATTTAATATATATGTTGCCTGGTTGCCAAAAAAATTCTCTGTAATTCACTTCTGGCATTAAACCCAAGTCATTATTAGGCAAATTTGGGTCTAGTTCATATGCTATGAAACTTGGGCCATCGCTGCATGTTTGTGAAATGGTTTTGGGTAGCATGAGTTTTGTTTTTTGTTAGTTCTGTAAATGTGATTCCATATATTCACTCTAAAAATGCTTATATAACAGGTACTATATGTCGAGATTCCACAGCATTAGTAATTCATGGAAAAGCAGTACCACCCACATATGAAAAAGTGTTGTTGGACAAAATTTTATTGCCGGATGAGCTAACCGCCAAAATATGTCGACAATTTACCGAGACCTTTGGGGATGTTGGAGTCGGAGGTTATGTGAGCCATCAAAAGGGTTTGATACGATATCTTTAGTCGGAGGTATTGATATTTCTGACTTGTTCTTTGCATATATTGCTGATTTTCTTTTGTTTGCCTGTACACAATCGTACACACAGTCATTCATACATAAATACAAGCATGCAAGCACCTTTCACAATTTACATTCAATACTTATCACATGCAAAATAGATATATCAAGTTTTAAGAATTTATAAGGGTGGTTTGCTCACCTGGATAGTTTGACAGAGAGGAAAGAGAACCTGAAAAAGATTTCAAAATCTGGAAATTGAGGCTTGATCAAATTTTCTTTATCCTAACCGTTGTTTTCTTTGAATTGCTTTGTACTTGTAGTCTTGGCTTTAGTTAGATGTATATATATATATGCCTTGTACTTGTAGTCTTGGCTCTAGTTAGATGTGCAGTTTGCTTTATTACTGCCTAGTCTGTCGTAGATGTATACTTGTAGTTTCTTTTACTGGTCTGCCTTTGATCTTGTTTACAGTCTGGCATAGTATCCATACGCATTTGGTCCAACCATTTTGTTCTTGTATATCATGTGATGGTTAGTTTGCATCAGTTATTTATGCATTTCAGTATAGTTGCATTCTTGTGCTTTGTCTCTGCATTCACTTCAGATATACTGACTTTTGTTTTCATCCCCTGGTTGCTTGGTACATTTCTGTAGCTCCACTGATGGTCTATAATGTGTTGAACTTCAAGTCTGCACTGCAAATCATTTTGCCTCGAGTTTGTACTGTCTGGTTGAGGTTCTGATCATATGTAGAATCAGGTAGATGCTTTTTGTTTTTGAAGTGGAATATTCTTTCCAGATTTATGAAGTTGAACTGCCTCTGAATTTAATCTTCGAGTTGCACATGAACCAGGTTGAACATTGAAGTCTAAAAACTGGAATGCTTTGCCCTGTAATGAACCATGTAGACTTCACTGCTTGCAAAACAATATAGTGTAATTAATGAAATCTTTGTACTGTAGTGTAATAAACAATGTAGTGTAATAAGTATGATATTCCGGCACAGTAGCATTCTGTTTGCAAAACAATGAGTGTAACTATAAGTTTGATAATAATTTTATATGTATGGTATATGTGCGATATGTTTATAGTGCTTGTGTACCAATATTTTGATATATATTGATATTCTGGTATATATACTGAGATATACGCAGTAGTGAGATACAGATGTGATTTTGTAGGAGCAGGAGCAAACACTATGTGCAACGGTTGTTAACCGTTGCTTTATGTGTGACTTTGGGCATAAAGCAACGGTTTTAAACCGTTTTTTACTGGACATAAAGCAACGGTTTATACCCGTTGCTTATTGTCCATAAAGCAACGGTTTATACCCGTTGCATTTTTTCCAATTTACAACGGTTAATACCCGTTGCCTTTGATCCAATTTGCAACGGTTTATACCCGTTGCCTTTGCCACAATTTGCAACGGTTTATACCCGTTGCCTTTTGGACATAAAGCAACGGTTTTCTCCCGTCGCTAAATTCAACCACTCCTGTAATGAAGACGGTTTGTACCCGTTGCTTTTAGACATAACAACGGTTTATACCTGTTGTTAATATCTTATAATGGTGTAGTGACATCTACGGTTGTTCCGAATTATAAGCAGGAACGGGCTGAGGATCAACCGTAGGTATGGATTCGAGCTGAGTCGACATGGGAGTTTCAGAACTTGTATCATAATGCTCGATTCCGGAACCTTCTCCAACTTCCAAATGATGAGCGCCAAGCTTCTCCTTCTCATATGAAATCATGGCATCATGGAGAACTTTCCGCTCGTCTTCGCTCAACACCTGGTTCTCGAGCTCGAACTCATCAACCGATTCAGCTTGGTGGGTAGCCTTTTCATCTCCCACTAATCGGCCCCAGACGTTGTATTGATGTGTTGGATAATTATCGAGCCAGGCTAGATTTCTATGCTTCAAGACGTTAGCATTATAAACAATGAGGAGATCATCAATATTAGCTTCTAGCCTAGACTCCATCATTTGGACTTCCTTCTCAACCTTAGTCTCCACCTCCCAAATCTTAGCCGTTGCCGCATCCCGTTCACCCCGAAGCACTATGGCCTGGTCACATGCTTCCTGAGCTGCTCTATTTGCATCATCCTTTTCCTTGATGATTTCAGAAAATTTGGCTTTTAGCTCGTTGAGTTCTTTCATAGTAGCATCCCTTTCAGCGGTAACTGTGGTGTTTCGGTGGCCCATCTGCTCCACCAAAGCGAAGTGTGTCTGCCTCATCCTCTCCATAGCCAAGTTTTCCTTGTCGACCTTTTTGGTGGCCTCTATTTCTGATTTCCGAGAGGACTCGACTTCATCGTTAAGTACTTGGACAATGCGGTCTTTCTAGGTGAGTTCATATTCTAACTTTTCAATTATTTTAGCCCGCTCGAAAGCCACCGCTGATGCCTTATCTGCAGCTTTCATTCACACCTTATACTGTGTATAAATGTCATGAATATAGTCATGCATCGTGGTTTCTGCTTCCGATGGAATTTTCTTTAAGTGAGGGGGGAAGATGAAGCCGTCAAAACATATGTTCGGTAAATCTTTTCTTAATTGGGCAATTCTGATAGCCCCTTCCCCAGTGGGCTCAGTGATGGCTTGTTCAGCAATAGTGGGAGGTTCGGCCTCAGTCCTACGACGATGAGACTCGGACCTTAGAGCATGAGAAGATGGTTTTTGGCGTGGAGGATCCGAAGGATGTGAGCTGAGAACAGAAGGTTGTGTAGGGAGTCAGGGAGGTGGAGAACGCGATCGGGATCGATATCTCTGTTCTCTGTAATCTCTGTCTATATCCCTCTCGTAACGTTCTTGACTAGAATAACCGCGATCGCGGTTTCTATCATCCTCCCTATGACGGGACTCAAAATACAAGCTCGATGATTGGCGCGCTGAACGGAGACTGCCGAGCATAGAATCTCGCCTATTCATCGTATCTGTAAAGTTAAAGAAGAACGGAGTTAGTGAATTCTCGAAGCAGGCAACTTAAGGCTGGAAACTGTGTAGTGCCATGAAGTGTATATGTGTGTGCAACCCCCCGACTAACCGGTAATGTCGGCCGCACTGATGGGTAGAGACTCGCTTAAATCTAGAGCACTTTGAAGCCCCTCCAATCCGGTGTCATGTTGAAGTGACACATAGTCCAGAATCGGAATATCAGCTAGTCCTTCAAAAGGATTCTCTACTGACAGGGAGGAGCCTCTGAAATTCTAACGCTGGAGGCTGGCAGGGACACTATTACGGATTTCCATCTTGAGGATTTGTGACATTTGTGTGCAACTGCCTTGCCTTTTCTCCTTCACTCTGAACCATGAAAACTGTCAAAAGGCCCGGCCACGGGTTCATCATTCGTAGGCATGTGTTCTTCACCACCTTCCTCAGCAATTACGACCCTGGGCGCTTTGCGCTTTAACCGCTTCGTCGGGGCTGCCCTAAGCACTCCTTCAAGCCTTATGCTTTGTTTTCTCTCGATTAACCCAAGAATTCTTAAGTTCCTGTCGGTGAGCACCGACTCGATTTCTCTCATCTCGCTTGGAACTTCTTGAAGGATTCGTACTATTTCTTTAAAATGCGCGCCCTCGGGTCGAGGAATTGTGGCTGTAATGGAAAGAGAGTATTAGTCCCAATACTAGTTGCTACTATATTGTTAACTACCAGAAAAGTCGAAGCACTTACGTCTAGCCAACCATCGACCAGCAAACCCTGGTGGGCATCGAATGTAGAACCACTCAGCTTTGAAGTAGCTCAATCTGGTCAAAGCACCAGTCACAACTTGATAGTTCCTGACCGCCTCCAGGAATGAGAAAGAAGGGCCATCTCCCCGACTCTTGACATTAAAAAGATATCTGATTTCGATCGGGGTCGGGGGTCTGAAAAGATGCTCCATGAATACAATGAACAGACTGTTCAGCAACGCGTATCCATTGGGATGTAGCTGTGATGGAGCAATTCCAAAGAAAGACAACACTTCTTGAATATATTGATTGAATGGAGGAAGCATCCTGGCTGTACATGAATGCCTGTTGAAGGCAGTAAACCCTTCCGGGGGAGCATGCGGTCTATCATTCGGTCCCGGTAATAAGACGTCGTCCAACGGTAAACCATGTGTTAGACATATTCGTCCCAACATATCTTCGGAGACATTGGATGGCATAGAATCTTGTGGGTTCATGATAAACCTGGCACCAGGCAGCTCGTCCGGAGCTGGATCTATAACTTTGGCTGCGATGACCAAAATCTCTATGACTAGGGGAGATGAACTTTGAAGCTCCTGCTGTTATGAACTTGTGGATTCCATAGCTAATCAACTTATTAAAAACCATCATTAGATGATAATAAGCCCGTGTGTTCCCCAGTGTGAAGTATGTGAATGTGCAGTGCAGTGCTATTTGATGCATAAGAAACTTCACAGAAATAATAGAAAAGTGTTCGAATGATAAGACTTCGAGATTCAACCAGAGTGACCGTCATCACTAACCGTCACAACCGTGTTACCCAGACTTTGGAGGCTGACCCAAGTAAAAGTTTATTAAGTGTTTCAAGTTACAGTTCCATCGACGAGCTTCGAAAGGCAGTCAAGTATGCAGTTTAACAGTTAAGTCCAGTTATGCAAGGCCGAAGCTCGCCGGGGTCAAGTGTTCGAATTTTGCATGAAGTTAGTATCCATTAAAGTCAAAGCTTGGATCGTTCGTTCAAAGGGCCTTAATTTCATACCGGTCAGAAATTCTAGTTTCGTATCGATCAAAAGTTTATTAACTTTGTATCAATCGAGACTCAGCGGCCTCATACCGATCAGGTTATGTGGCATTTCGAATCGATCGAGGATTGCTGGTTTCGGCTCGATCGGGTTATATAACATTTCGTATCAATCGAACATTGTGAGATTCGTATCGATCGCCTACCCTGGATCGATACGAACTTCACCGTTCATCAGTCAATTCTTCATCGATATGAACCCTACGCCTTAAATCGATACGAAGCAAAATCTTCTCCTTCTTCATCGGTGCGAAATTAAGGCTAAACAACCTTCCACCAATTCCTTCGTATCCCTCCTCATTCCTTCTTCTCCGACAAACACAAACGCCATTACTCTCTCCTTGACCTCGCTTCGACCCAACTTCGGCATCAACAGCGCCGGAATAGGCCGCGACTTTGAATGAATTGGCGTTGAATCTCGAGTCCCCTCAATATCTACATGGATTCGTTGATTAATTACCTAATTTAAGTAATTAGTTCGGGGGATTAAAACTTGGGTCGGTTTGAAGGCAAATGTAGTTTTCTTGCTTTCGAAATTTTATTGATACGAAGGGATGGAAGTAAAATGAAAACATAGAGAATTCTTCTAAGTACAAAACGCTTTTATATGGACCCAAGAACCGAAGAGAAACGATTCGCCTCCGAGTTGCCTCGACCGGTAGACACAGGTTTCTCTCATGATCGATACGAAAGGAGCTATTTGTATCCATCAACTCGAGTCTTATCGACATTCGAGTCCATCTGAAACGCATCGATACCAACTGCTTTATTCGTATCCATCAACGTATAGCCCATGAAGACTCGTATCCATCGATACGAATAATACCCAGAGGACCATTTGGACTATTCGTATCCCTCATAAGTCCATCGATGCGAAGGTCATTGCAAAATAATATCTGGACCATTCGACTCTATCAATACGAAATCTACGTTCATTCATCCCGAATCGATCCAGGAGAGGATCGATACGAAGGGACACATCAAAACAACCGTCAAGCGTTGTTACAAATCGAACTTCACATTGATTCAGGAGAGGGTCAATACGGAATTCGATATATGAAGCCTGACAATGACTCGTGAACATACGAATGCTTACGAAAGTCAGGCTAACACACATTCATGTATAATGGTCTAACATCCAATCTTTAAAATTCGTAGGAATTGAATACTCGTTTGGTGACGATTACAACAAACGACAGATCACTATCGTACAGCGATCAATTGCAACAGTACACGGTACAACAATTGGCAGTCTACGGTTCATGACTTATGTTTCTATGGATCAATAAAAGGTCACAGCTTTCAACAAAAATATGATAACCATTTAACAAGTCAGATGGAACTTTTCAGAATGAAGATTGTAGCTTTTCAAAGCACATCATGTTCTCATAAGACGTACTTGGGGGGGCAAATGTTATCCCGCCTTTTGGCAAGGCCGTGATACCAAGAACTTGACTGGAAACCGAGAACAGCCCGTCCCGAAGATCGGTTATACGCCGACTCACTACAGATATCAATGAGTTTTGTCTGAGTCCGGATCGAGTTGCAATTGACAAGACATGACAAGCAAAGCTGTGAAAGCCAACGTTCCAATTTTCGAGTCAATCCGAGTTCATATGCTCAAGATATAATCGATGCAAGCTAGGGAAATCATCTCACTCACATCCATCATTTTGCATCGATCAAGCCGTATCCATCATTTCGCAATGGTCGATTTCGTATCCATCACGCATCCGTCTATTTGTATCCATCGCCATGCAACCGCCCTATTCGTATCCATCGAAAACAGTCTTCTTCGTATCCATCAGCAAACAAGCTCACTTCGTATCGATCAGCAGCAAGAGAGTCTACTTCGTATCCATCCGGACCCTCCTACTTCGTATCCATCGACTGCGACACGAATGTCCAATTCGTGTTGATTAAGCTTCAAACGTGCTTTGTATCAATCGACCATAGATTGATACAAAATCACAACATCCCATCAATACGAAGTGGAATGTAGTCGATCGATACGAACAGAACAATACAGTCGATCGATACGAACAGAACAATGCAATCGGTCGATACGAACAGAACAATGCAGTCGATCGATACGAACAGAACAATGCAGTCGATCTGTACGAACAGGGCCAATTCATATCGGTATGAACGAGGCGTAAACCTTGGAATACTCGATCGATTCGGCATAAAATGTGGATCCACCCCAGTTTATCGCTCCACGTCTACAAGCAAGTACGTGTCTTTGATCGACATGAAGGAGATGGAGGCGAAGGTATCGATACGAACTCGTATCCATGTTGGAGAACCCAATTTGCATCTGAAATGACCCACTTAAAATTTTTATTTTTATTTTTTAAATAGTGGCCATTTAATCAAGAAAATATTTAATTCCAATTTTCTTCTATCCAGGATCTTTATGCCAATAAGAATATTGGTTTGCTTAAATTATCTTAAACTTATATATATGAGGATATATAAGTCATTTTCTACTTGAATCAGAGTACAGAAATTTTGAAGTAGAAATCTGTTTGAGTATTACTTAAAGGAAATACTCTCTACATAGCAATAGTGTTTCAAAAACTAGATTTTCAAAGTACACTTGGGTTAATACATAACTATTGATTTTATGTCTCAAGACTTATCATTTTACATAAATTTCCATAATTTTATTACTGTATAAACAGTGCTTTTGCTTGTGCATGTGTGTGTGCATGTTCCTGTGCACGTGTGTGACAGTGGGAAATTCAGGTGCCTTATTTTTTTCCTTGTTAACCAAATGTCTGAGTCTACCCTACACTTGAGTTATAAAACAGAGCTGAAAACTTAACTTAAAACTCTTTAGTTCTAGCTTAACCCAGGCTCATGGAAATGGTCATGTTAGCCACATTCAACTTGCACTTTTCTTAAGCAAAGTACATACCATTTTGTTTTCTTTTCTAAGGCAACTCAAAACCTTTCTGCCAGATTTTTTTGACTTAAACATGGATTTTCTTATGTCAATTCTTTGGATATACATTCATCCATAAATCCTTTATTCTCAGATTTTTCTACCATTATAGCCTAACTGTTCTTGAAGCTCAAAATTCATTTTCTTAGCAAAGCATTTTGCAAAACAAAATACATAAGTTCCAGCTGATACATATAAGTTCAACACTTACAAAACAATAAATAACAATACATTGGTTTCTCTAAGCAACTTAAACAAAATATCTTAACATAGTTCATCATGAACATTTAATTTACTTCAGCAAAGTCTTTTAAAAATAGCATCCAATCCTTAAGCAGATAAACATCCAAAGCCTGATCAAATCATTCCTACTTTCCTGCAAAATCACCATGAACTGCCCCATATAAACATGAGACACCCAAGGGTGCATAAAACACACAAGGGTCAGACTAAAGTCTGGTATGAATAATCTAACTGAAAACATAATTTTCATAACACTTATGCATATTCATATAACTTTTAAAATGGATAAAGGAACTCAGTACCACTCTTGTGCATGTTTCTGTGATACATGTGTATACACATCAGTGCACCACAGATTAATGTGATTTAATGGTTTAGTTCAGTGATTGCAAACATAAGATTCATCCATAAATCATTATAAACCAATCAACATATTCATCAATCCAATCATCAAGTCCTTTCTACTAGGTTACTGGCCATCAGGGATTTTACCCAAGCCCTCTCTTGAACCTATTTCTATTGTTCACTATCAGGTATGTTATGGTCTTTAGCTACTTTCTTTTGTTAAACCACACACTGCCTGGGACATATCTCTTTTAACCTAGCACACTCAGGCCCCTGGGTATGAACATACCATGTGTGAGCTTGCAATGTTCCCCTTGCCAAGCCATACTTTGTAGCCCTAAGATCCAAAGTCCTTAGTTAAATTACTAAGTGTTATTTCCTTTTTCATAATTATGCTAATCCTCTCTGCATCTCATTATCCAATCAGAGAAAAATAAACAATTCAACCAACATGTAATCATCCAGACATTGGTAAGTCATGCTCTCAGAAGCAAACATTTAATCATGAAAATAGATGTGATTTCTTAGCACATTATTTTGCCTATGGGTTTTAATGGATCAAGTTATAAACATATCATAAATAGTTTACTAGTTATCTCCTCTTACCTCTGGTTCAATCAGATCCTTATTAATCTTGCAGATCTGGCTAAACTATAAGTATATTTTGACTTGGGGAGCTCATAAAACATAGAAGCTTAGCACATGTACAACATTGCACTTCTACATTTTCTTTTGTTTTAGTTAACATGTGACATAAGCAACAACACAATGTTGCAGCCCAGATTTCTTTCTAGTTTCAGACCATATATCTACCACCTGAATCGTGGGATTTTATGAATAACATTATGAAGAAAACCCATAAAAGAAATCACTCCATCTCAAAGTTAATCCATATCACAGATAAACATTTAAAACATGAAATCCATGACTCTTATCTTTTTGGGTAAATCACTGTGAGGGGTTTAATACTTAAACAGATTATTAACAAACCAAAATCATCAAATCATAAAATGAACAAAACTTGCAAAAAAATGAATTATTATTTCAAATAGGCTGCCTCAATATTCAGGACTTAATGCCAAAGTTTTCAGTGAGGTTACTTACATTAATCCTTTTTCCTAAGCCTTGCCTTTCTTTTGATCCTCTGCCTTCCTTTAACTCTAATGGCCAGTACTCCTTATCTTCTATGGCTTATGTTCTTATTTTTTTCCTTTAGGTTATGAAGAGAAAATGGGTATGATCTCACTACACTAAGCCTCTTTATATAATTCCTTGCTGTTACTAGGGTTTATGGAATTACCCAATGTCAGTTTTACCCCATAATATGGTCTGCCTCACTCTTGATTTAAAAGAAAAAAAGGGTATGTGGTCCTTGTTATTTTTTTTCAGAAAATCAATCTTATTCTTTTAACCTTACCCCGGTCATGTTATATGCATGACTTTAATTTTCCCTAAGCAAAAAGAATTGCTGGAAATGGATAAAGTGTATATTTAAGGGTTCATACCATTTCCATGCAAGCTTTGTTTTTCTCAATTTCTTTTTACCTGCCATGTTTGCATGTATACATGAATAACATATGTATGCCTATTTTTGCCTAAGTCTTTTTATTTTCTTTCTTTAAATAATTTTAAGTCTATTTTCTGCCTAGCTTTTATTTTTCCTTGTGCCAGATTTTGTTTAAAGACAAAATCCTATCTTCATGCATATGTATTTCTAAATTAGTTATTTTTAATTTATATATTGATTTCTGCTTAATTTTATTACACAGAAAACTGTGTGCATGTGTGTACACTATCTTGTGCACATGTACATGTTTTAAACCATGTATCTGCAAATCAATTTCCTATTCCTATCTTTTAAATGGAATTTTTTTTAAACAAATACAAACTAAATTAAATTATGGATCTACTCAAAAATCAGGGTTATCACATATACCCCTCCTTTTAGGAATTGTGTCCCACAATTCTTTCATACTTAACTTAAGTACCATTACTCTAGAAAAACCAATTTTCTGATCTCAAAACCATTCTCAAGCCAATCACTTATTTAAACACTATGCATATTAAAACAAAAATCATAATGCATATTTCAATCAAAACATTCATCAATATAAATAAATTTACCTTTCATTTAATCAAACAGTTGTGGATAATCATTTCTGATTTTATCTTCCACTTCCCATGTGCAATCATTTGGGTCAAGACTCCATTGCACTTTCACTAATTTAATTTCTTTGTTTCTCAATTTCTTGGTTTCTCTAGAAACTATGCCCACTGGCTCCTTTTCATAGATCATTCTAGGGTCAATCTGCACATCCTTAGAGGATTCTAGGATTGCCTCCTTATCATGAACTCATCTTCAAAGTTGAGACACATGAAAAACATCATGCATTGCTCTCATTTCTTCTGGCAACTCTAGCTTATAGGCTACAGTTCCTATTCTTTCTAAAATTTTATATGGCCTATATATCTAGGAATCAACTTTCCTTATTTCCCAAACCTTAGAACCTTTTTCATGGGTGATATTTTGATAAATACATAATCTCCAACATCATATTGTACTGCCTTCCTTCTTTGATCTGCATATTTCTTTTGCCTATCCTGGGCAGAAGCAATTCTTTTTCTGATCAAAGCTATCTTTTCAGAAGTCTCCTTCACATTTTCTGGTCCTAAGACCACTTTCTCCCCAGATTCAAGCCAACTTGAGGGTGATAAACATGGTCTCCCATAAAGAGCTTCAAAGGGTGCCATGCCTATGCTACTATGATGGCTATTGTTGTATGCAAATTCAGCTAAAAGATATGATCCTCCCAATTTCCTCCCCAATCCAATACACAAGCTCTTAACATGTCTTCAAGCAATTTGTTCACAATTTCTGTTTGGCCATCAGATTGAGGATGGTATGCTGTGCTTAAGCATAAATCAGTCCCCATTGCCTTATGAAAACTCTGCCAAAACTTTGAGTGAAGATGGTATCTCTATCACTTACTATAGTCTTTGGTATACCATGTAGTCTGACTATTTCTTTAATAAACAACTGGTCTAGTGTATTTGCATTTCTTTCTGATTTCACTGGTATAAAGTGGCCTGACTTGGTTAACCTATCAACCACTACCCAAATACTATCATTTCCCCTCCTAGTTCTAGGAAAACCATCAATGAAATCCATTGATATGTCTTCCCATTCCTACTGTGGTATTTGCAAAGGTTGAAGCATCCCCGAGGGTTTTTGATACTCAGCCTTCACCTGTTGGCAAACCATACATTTGGATACAGGTTGCCACTGCACTCTTCATACCACTCCACCAATAATCTCTCTTGAGGTTGTGATACATTCTTGTGCTTCCTGGGTGTATAGTATATTTGCTTTTGTGGTAAGCATCCAAGATTTCTTGCTTCAACTCATCAACTGCTGGAACACATATTCTTTTTCCTTTCTTCAAATGGCCTTGATCATTCAACTGAAAACCTTCCACCGCCTCACCATTTAATATCTGAGTCTTCTTTTCAAATAAAAATGGATCTTGGCCTTGTAGCCTTACAACATTATTCTTCAATTCTGACCCCAGAGTAATAAAGCTTAATTTTCCCATTTCTACATTCTCACTGCATAAGCTCATATTTTCTATGTTATCATTTTCTATCTCTGAATCAATTAACAATGATAAAGTGTTAAACTCTTCTATCATTAATCTAGCCACTTTAGCATGTTTTCTACTTAGGGCATCTGCTACTTTATTAGCCTTACCAGGTGTGTACAATATTTCAAAATCATATGAGGCTAAGAGTTCAATCCATCTTTGCTGCCTCATATTTAATTCTTTTTGTGAAAACAAATACTTAAGTGATTTATGGTCTGTATAAACTTCAAATTTTGCTCCTAACAAGTAGTGTCTCCATAACTTAAGAGCATACACTATAGCAGCCAATTCAAGGTCATGAGTAGCATACCTTACCTCACTTGATTTCAACTGCTTAGAAGCATAAGCTATCACTTGATGTTGTTGCATCAATACTGCCCCAAGCCCTTGTCCACTTGCATCAGTATACACCACCAAGTTTTCATTTCCTTCATGCACTTTAAGAATTGGAGCTTGTACCGGTGCTTCCTTTAATTTCCCAAAGGCTTTCTCACACTCCACAGTCCAAGTGAACACTTGATTTTTCCTAGTCAATCTGGTTAATGGAATTGAGATTTTTGCAAAATCTTTTATAAATCTCCTATAGTAACCAGCCATTCCCATGAATGATCTGACCTCAGTGACATTAGTAGGTCTTTTCCAAGCTTGCACTGCAATGACTTTATTGGAATCCACAGATATTCCTTTTTCTGATATAATATGGCCTAGAAAGTTCACTTCATTTTGCCAAAAAGTGCATTTTGAAAACTTTGCTTCCAAGTCTTCTTGCCTCAATTTCTCAAATACCAGATGTAAATGATTTTCATGCTCTCTTACTGACTTAGAATAAATTAGTATATCATCAATAAATATCAATACAAACTTATCCAAGTATTCTCTAAAAATCCTATTCATCAAATCAACAAAATAGGAAGGACCATTTGTCAAGCCAAATGGCATTACTAAAAATTCATAAAGTCCATATCTAGTGTTAAAGGCTGTATACTTTATGCTTTCCTCTTCTACTTTCATCTGATGAAAGCCTGAAGCTAAATCAAGCCTAGAAAATATTTTTGCACCACTTAATTGATCAAAGAGATCATCAATTCTTGGTAGGGGATATTTATTTTTAACTGTGACTTTATTTAATTCCCTATAGTCAATACATAACCTAAGGGATCCATCTTGTTTCTTAACAAAGACTACTTGTGCTCCCCATGATGAGCTACTGGGTCTAATAAAACCTTTTTCTTCTAGTTCAACCAATTGCTTTTTCAGCTCCATCAACTCCTTAGGCCCCATTCTAGTTGGTCTTTTAACTACTGGGCTAGCTCCTTGAATTATTTTGATTGAAAACTCAACTGGTCTGTGGTTTGGAACTCCTCTCACTTCACCAAATACATCAACATACTGATTCACTATGGGGATTTCTTCTAGTGCAGGCATGGGTTTTTCATTAGACAATGTGAAAAGGTTGGCTATACTTCTATTCTCGTTTGCCTCACAAAGAACAACTATTCTTTGTCCATCAGAAGCTTTCAATGATATGGTGGATGTCTCCACATTTATGATAGCCTTATATCTACTCAACCAATCAACTCCGAAAATAATCCCTATGCCCGGATATTGCAACACATATAGGTCTGACTCAAACACATGTCCTCCTATATTTAAGCCTAGTTGCATACATATCATACCCAGAACACATGAACTACCTATAGGGCTTCTAATTAACAGTGGCTTATCAACAATCATACAATTCAATTTTAATTGTTGTGCAATATCATGGGAGATCAATGAGTGTGTAGCCCCAGTATCATACACTACTGCAAAAGGTATTGAGTGAATAAGAAAAGTACCTTCAACTTGACCATGCTTTTCAACACTAGATCCCTCAGCTGCCTTGCCTTTTCCTTCTAAAGCCCCTAATTTTCCTTGCTTAAAATCTGGACAATTCCTCTTTATGTGACCTTCCTTCCCACAATGGTGACAATTGAAGGATGCAGGCCTAACATTTGTGCATCTATTCTTCATATGCCCTTCTTGGCCACAGTTATAACAAGTGATCTTCTTCTTAACTTCAGCAGCCCTGACTTCTTCTGGGTTCTTGGTGGAAGCTATGTCTGTTTTCTTCTTATCATAAGGGTGAAATTTACCCTTCCCCTTCTTGTTTTGATTATTCTTGAATGCCCTGAAATTCTCTCTAGCTTTATCATGTTGTTCAATGCTCAGAGTCAAATCCAAAACTTGATCAAAAGTCTTGTCCTTGTATGGTAGCATGGCTCTACTAAGGCTAGGGTTCAGCCCTTGAATATACCTGCCATTCTTAGCCTCCTCCGTGGTGATGAGTACTGCACCATACTTTTCCAATGATTCAAACTTCTGAGTGTACTCAGTGACACTCATAGTCCCTTGCCTTAATTTGATAAATTCCTCTAGCAAAGATTCCTTGGCTGATGCAGGGACAAATCTGCCTTCCAACATTACTTTAAATTGATCCCATGTCACTTCTCCTTTAGGTCTTCCAGCTATGATAACCTCCCACCAATCCAAAGCTGCTCCTCTCAATTGCCTGGATGCAATTTGCCTCTTCCTTTGGTCTTCAACTTGCATGTCTGCAAAGATTCTTTCCAAAATTCTGAGCCAATTTTGAACTCCCATAACTCCTTTTGTGCCATCAAAAGTCTTGCCTCCAAGATTGGTAAAAGTCTTGAGTAGTTTAGAAAGCTCCTCATGTGGATTTTCCTGCCTGTTGCCTACTCCATCCCTTATTGCTCTCATGAATTCTTGCACATTCACCATGGGTGGTTCACCTGTTCCTACATTTTGATGTCTGGGTCCTACCATAGCTCTATGGATATAATACTTAGGTTAGTCTGTTTTGCCTAATGCTCTATAGATTAATTCATTTTAATCTATCACTATTCTGTCATAATACATATTAATAGTGTAAATATTAACAAACAAAGCATCCAAAGAAGTCAACACTTCCATACATCCAATGCAAACAAGTTCATACAAAATTTTGCTATGTTATTTAACAACATAGCTCTGATACCAAATGAAATGACCCACTTAAATTTTTTTTTTAAACAGTGGCCATTTAATCAAGAAAATATTTAATTTCAATTTTTTTCTATCCAGGATCTTTATGCCAATAAGAATATTGGTTTGCTTAAATTATCTTAAACTTATATATATGAGGATATATAAGTCATTTTCTACTTGAATCAGAGTACAGAAATTTTGAAGTAGAAATCTGTTTGAGTATTACTTAAAGGAAATACTCTCTACATAGCAATAGTGTTTCAAAAACTAGATTTTCAAAGTACACTTGGGTTAATACATAACTATTGATTTTATGTCTCAAGACTTATCATTTTACATAAATTTCCATAATTTTATTACTGTATAAACAGTGCTTTTGCTTGTGCATGTGTGTGTGCATGTTCCTGTGCACGTGTGTGATAGTGGGAAATTCAGGTGCCTTATTTTTTTCCTTGTTAACCAAATGTCTGAGTCTACCCTACACTTGAGTTATAAAACAGAGCTGAAAACTTAACTTAAAACTCTTTAGTTCTAGCTTAACCCAGGCTCATGGAAATGGTCATGTTAGCCACATTCAACTTGCACTTTTCTTAAGCAAAGTACATACCATTTTGTTTTCTTTTCTAAGGCAACTCAAAACCTTTCTGCTAGATTTTTTTTGACTTAAAATGGATTTTCTTATGTCAATTCTTTGGATATACATTCAATCCATAAATCCTTTATTCTCATATTTTTCTACCATTATAGCCTAACTGTTCTTGAAACTCAAAATTCATTTTCTTAGCAAAGCATTTTGCAAAACAAAATACATAAGTTCCAACTGATACATATAAGTTCAACACTTACAAAACAGTAAATAACAATACATTGGTTTCTCTAAGCAACTTAAACAAAATATCTTAACATAGTTCATCATGAACATTTAATTTACTTCAGCAAAGTCTTTTAAAAATAGCATCCAATCCTTAAGCAGATAAACATCCAAAGCCTGATCAAATCATTCCTACTTTCCTGCAAAATCACCATGAACTGCCCCATATAAACATGAGACACCCAAGGGTGCATAAAACACACAAGGGTCAGACTAAAGTCTGGTATGAATAATCTAACTGAAAACATAATTTTCATAACACTTATGCATATTCATATAACTTTTAAAATGGATAAAGGAACTCAGTACCACCCTTGTGCATGTTTCTATGATACATGTGTATACACATCAGTGCACCACCGATTATATGTGATTTAATGGTTTAGTTCAGTGATTGCAAACATAAGATTCATTCATAAAACATTATAAACCAATCAACATATTCATCAATCCAATCATCAAGTCCTTTCTACTAGGTTACTGGCCATCAGGGATTTTACCCAAGCCCTCTCTTGAACCTATTTCTATTGTTCACTATCAGGTATGTTATGGTCTTTAGCTACTTTATTTTGTTAAACCACACACTGCCTGGGACATATCTCTGTTAACCCAGCACACTCAGGCCCCTGGGTATGAACATACCATGTGTGAGCTTGCAATGTTCCCCTTGCCAAGCCATACTTTGTAGCCATACTAAGTGTTATTTCCTTTTTCATAATTATGCTAATCCCCTCTGCATCTCATTATCCAATCAGAGAAAAATAAACAATTCAACCAACATGTAATCATCCAGACATTGGTAAGTCATGCTCTCAGAAGCAAACATTTAATCATGAAAACAGATGTTCTTAGCACATTATTTTGCCTATGGGTTTTAATGGATAAAGTTATAAACATATGGTCATAAATAGTTTACTAGTTATCTCCTCTTACCTCTGGTTCAATCAGATCCTTATTAATCTTGCAGATCTGGCTAAACCATAAGTATATTTTGACTTGGGCAGCTCATAAAACATAGAAGCTCAACACATGTACAACATTGCACTTCTACATTTTCTTTTGTTTTAGTTAACATGTGACATAAGCAACAACACAATGTTGCAGCCCATATTTCTTTCTAGTTTCAGACCATATATCTACCACCTGAATCCTGGGATTTTATGAATAACTTTATAAAGAAAACCCATAAAAGAAATCACTCCATCTCAAAGTTAATCCATATCACAGATAAACATTTAAAACATGAAATCCATGACTCTTATCTTTTTGGGTAAATCACTGTGAGGGGTTTAATACTTAAACAGATTATTAACAAACCAAAATCATCAAATCATAAAATGAACAAAACTTGCAAAAAAATGAATTATTAATTCAAATAGGCTGCCTCAATATTCAGGACTTAATGCCAAAGTTTTCAGTGAGGTTACTCACATTAATCCTTTTTCCTAAGCCTTGCCTTTCTTTTGATCCTCTACCTTCCTTTAACTCTAATGGCCAGTACTCCTTATCTTCTCTGGCTTATATTCTTTTTTTTTTCCTTTAGGTTATGAAGAGCAAATGGGTATGATCTCACTACACTAAGCCTCTTTATATAATTCCTGGCTGTTACTAGGGTTTATGGAATTACCCAATGTCAGTTTTACCCCATAATATGGTCTGCCTCACTCTTGATTTAAAAGAAGAAAAGGGTATGTGGTCCTTGTTATTTTTTTTCCAGAAAATCAATCTTATTCTTTTAACCTTACCCCGGCCATGTTATATGCATGACTTTAATTTTCCCTAAGCAAAAAGAATCGCTGGAAATGGATAAAGTGTATATTTAAGGGTTCATACCATTTCCATGCAAGCTTTGTTTTTCTCAATTTCTTTTTACCTGCCATGTTTGCCTGTATACATAAATAACATATGTATGCCTATTTTTGCCTAAGTCCTTTTATTTTCTTTCTTTAAATAATTTTAAGTTTATTTTCTGCCTAGCTTTTATTTTTCCTTGTGCCAGATTTTGTTTAAAGACAAAATCCTATCTTCATGCATATGTATTTCTAAATAAGTTATTTTTAATTAATATATTGATTTCTGCTTAATTTTATTACACAGAAAACTGTGTGCATGTGTGTACACTATCTTGTGCACATGTACATGTTTTAAACCATGTATCTGCAAATCAATTTCCTATTCCTATCTTTTAAATGCAAATTTTTTTTAAACAAATACAAACTAAATTAAATTATGGATCTGCTCAAAAATCAGGGTTATCACAGCATCGATCATAACTCGCAATCTAGAAGTCCAAATGCCACCAAATTTTCACAGGAGCTTTCGTACGACCTAAAGAATGTTCATGCCCAATTTCGACTTGATTGGGTCAAACCTTGATCGTTACGAAATTCGTTCGTATCGATCACGTACCGTGTGCAAATCACGTGGGATCGATCGCGTGGGCCCACCCACGTGCCAGAAGAGGTCTCCTGAGATCTGAGCGAGATATTTGCACCCTACGCCTATAAATAGCATCCCAGAACCTATAGAAAAGGGATCTTTTTGCTCTTTGACGTCTAGACTCTGCCGAAACCATTGTTGCACTCAAAAATCACTGTTGTACTCGAAATTTACTGTTGTAATCTGATGTAACCAGTAAGCAAAAGTTAATAAAGATCAATCATTTCATAGTGGACGTAGGCAATACGCCGAACCACTCTAAATCTTTGCGTTCTTTTGCTGTTTTTCTGATTATTGTTTGAAGTGTTTGTTAGATAATCCTCTTTTTACATTTATTTCTTCATTTTATCTCTTCAAACCCTTCTGAAGAGTGTCGTACCCAATTTTGGTACAAACATATGGATTTTATTTTAATTCGGGATTGCGGGTTGAAATAATATATACCCGTGAATTTAAATATTTGCTGATTGAAATGATAAATATCTGTATCACTTGACCATAGGGTAGAAAATTATATACGGACACCAGATTGGTTTAATTGAATAATTTTAAATCTTTAAATTTTGAATTCAGCTAAATGATATTTTGAAATAGAATTTGATTTATATAAATTGAATTATTTAAATGAATTGTTTAAAAGATTAAATTCGAAATTTTGGAATTGTATTAAGTAAATTGCTTAGAGGGTTTAAATTGGAATTCTAAAGTTGAATTTAAAGTATAAACGAAATTTATCGAAATTGAGTTATTGAAGACGTTTGAAATCGTAACTTTGAAATCTATTGAAATTGGAATAGCTTAAATTGATACTTCAAGATTTGAAATTGGGTTTTGATTTGAAAACTAGATATGGTCCAGATTTGTTGAAATGGAAGAAATAGTTAAATTTGATGTTAATTTCAAATTTATTATTTTAATATAAGACGTTTCAAGAAATACCATTTTAAAAATCCTGATTATTAAGATTTTCAAACTATTAAACTAATTTAATTTTTTTAACTATTTTAAATCAATTTAAACAATTTTAATTTATTTTAATCTATTTTAATCTAATTTAATCTATTTTACCTATTATAAACTAATTAAACCATTTTAACCTATTTTAAATCTATTTAATCCATTTTAAATATATTTAATCTATTTTAAATCTATTTAAACTATCTTAAATCAATTTAGAAGCTATTTTAAACTATTTATAACTATTTAAACTATATATAACCATCTAAACTATATTTTAAATTTCAACGATGCAGGGTTGAATTAGTTATATATAAATCCTTGATATAAAAGCGAATATGGATTAAATGATGTTATAATCTAAGTTGGGATTTGAAATGATATTTTCTAGTGAAATAGAATATTCTAAGTAAATATGATGATTTTGAAATGAGGATTTAATTAACCTATCCTATCGATATGATTTCAAAAGTGAATATGATTTTGAACGTGAATATGATTTCGAAAGTGATATGGTTTGAATTAAATATGATATTTGGATATCAATTATGAATCGGTTTTGAAATTTAAAAGAACTATCTGGTGTGAAATAAGCGTTTGGTTGTTAAAGAGACCAGGATCGGATATTGTCATACTCTCTACCAATACTGAAAACCACTTTAACAACTGTGTTCGTGGTGGAGATTCCAGAAAGAAGTAGGATGGTTGGCGAACGATTCTGTATGAGGTATTTACGTAGCCTTAACTCCCGCGAGTCAGCTTGATATGACTAAAATAGGAGCCACGCCAGGCCAAGTGAGGTCTCACCACCGATCGGACATGCTTCTTCGATACCATATTATGACTATGGATTAATTTGGTGGCCACCCCTCGATTTTGATTATGGGAGTGTGTTCCGAGGTGGGCGGTAGTAGCTACTATGCGTTACCACCTATCTGGATCCGCAAAACGGTAGAATCCTACCATGGCATTGCCTCGTGTGCCGTGTCACATGCCTTATCACACCTTCTACGAGTTTGGTTTATGTCGTACCTATGAAGTGCTCCCAGATAGCCCACCAGTTTACGGTGGAGTTTACTGTATCTGTATAGACTACAACATTATATAAAATGTGTTAAGGGAGATATGGGTAACGCCTTAATGCTATTTTAATACTTTACTTTGCTGTACACACTATTATAATAGCGTATTGTATTATGTATGTAGATAGTTTAACGGATCCTTAGGAGATGGGAATCCCGAACATCTCTTAAGTTATTGCACGCACGTAGACACTGGATAAGAGATGTCAAACCCCATAAACATCTCTGATGTCGTTACACTCATATTTATTTACTGTTGATTTAACTTACATAAGATCTTTTAGTTCTGACTCGAGTGTTTTGTCTTTTCAATTCGCTCGAGTCAGTCTGAGCTTTTCAGTGTATCGAAGACTGCTTTTCGAGGATGAAGACGAAGATTTAGCACTATTATAATTTATTTTATTTATTCTGCTGCATCATGTTGTTCTGCTGCAATGTTATTTATTTCTACTGTATGTAACTCTGATTCTATATTGTAAAAGTGTAATCAAATGTTATTTGTAAAACAGCTTCACGAACTGTTTACTTGATTATTATATTTTTTCATTCCATTGAGAGATTCTGTGTGTTTATTTCTTTCTCTTATTTTTCTTATTTACCTCAAAACAATCCTCCCTTTTGAATGGTTTGAGTCTGACATGTGTGGTTTATTGTCGATTTAAACCTTTCAAAAATTTGGGTCGTTACATTTGGTATAAGAGCTTTGGTTTAGCGATAACCTTAGCTTTTTGGGGTCTGACTCATTAGAGAATAGGGTAGTAATACCCTAGAATGAGTCGCTGAGTGTATATATATGAGAAAGTGTATTTGTTAGTGTTATAAAAGTTTTTGTATTGTGTTAATTTGTTCTGTTTAATATTTATAAATTCCAGTCGGTACATAGGACGTTATGGCATTGATAGGGATTTCTAAACACTTAATAGGTAGACCGACACAATATTGTTTTGAAATATGGGTTAATGAAATAATTTTGCCTTATATTTTGTATATAAAAGAATAATTTTAGAGAAATATAATTTGATGTGATATAATTATTTGTTAGGCAGTGAAATTCCATGAATAATTGGTTGTGAAATATGATTTACAAATAAAATGAATATAAATTGAAATTTGAGAACTTAAGTTCCAGGATTTTGGAAATTACTTTCAAAAGATTTTGGAATGTAATATTAGTATTATTTGAAAGTATTTTCTAATATAAGTATTTCAATATGATTTGAAAGAAATGCTTAAAGGAATTTTAGAAGGAAATAAGTTATGTACTCCCCTCTCTGTCGTTGGGAAATAATTTCGGTGATGAGTGCACGCATCATCGACGTTCATTTTCGAGTTTCAAAGTGGGAAGACTGTTGTAGTACTTTACTACACATTTGTTTTGATAAATAAATCTTAATTTTAATTTCCAAATATGATTTGATATATATAAAAGATATGATTATATATATTATTTTAAAATAATTGAAAAGGAACCCTGTATTTAGTTCTTAAGTTTTCTGCAAATTGGAAATTTCAATTATTATAATGAAATGAAATCTTGACTATTTTAATAATTGGATACTTTTAATATGTGTAATTAGAAACTAGATGCTAAGTGATTAATGAAAATATAAGAAATTGAAATTTTGTAAACTGTAAACCAAAAGGATATGAAAAATGAGAAATGATAACTATTGAACATTTTATTTACTAAATGAATAAGATGAACTTGTGTAACATTCCATTACACTCTAAAAAACATATATATAACTTACCAAAATGTAAAAAGTTGTAATGTGAAATAGGAATATGTAATAGAATACTATACAAGTAAACTTTAGTAAATGAAAGTGTTTAATGGAATTACTTTTATAAATAAGAATTCTGATATTATAAATTGTTATAAACTTAGGTTAATAGTTTGAAATGTTACTAATCAACTGTAATAGAAAAGTGAATAATGTAAGAAAAACGATTATAAATTTAAGTTAACATTTTAAGCTATTTATAATCAGATTGAATAGTAAAAGGTGAATACTGTAAGTAAATAATTATAAACTTAAGTTAATGTTGAAGCCATTTATAATTAAAGTGAGTACTATATTAATTGAATGATTATAACTTCAGAAAACATTGAAATGATTTAGAAATGGATTTAATATTCAATAATACTGTATATGGAAGAATGAATGTGAAAAAGAAATAATCTATTAATGGTGAATTAAATTGTAAAGAGACTTACATAATAATGGATAATCTAATAACTGAAATGGAAATAAGTTATGTAAGCAATGAATGCAAAGTAATGAAAAGAGAAAATGGCATTGTATAAACGAATGGGAAATGAATTTTGTAAGTGATGAATGTACATTAATCAAATAAAACATTGTATGAATGAATGAAACTGAAGAACAGTAAATAATATGAAATGAGATTTATAAGAATAAACTTAATTGATATTTGAACTTTTTGTTTGTATTGGCTTATGGGATGATTGGGAAATGATACTTCTAACTGTATAAAAATGTGTAAATAATCTATAGAGTTTTATCTAAGACTATTGAGTGTATGGTATACTTAGTAGTTTATTTGTCATTTTATACGATTAAAAGTTTCTGAACTCGAACAAACCATTTGTTTTGGTTACTATGGATGGATAAATGTTTTCTTTGTTGAAAATGGTGTTTTGTACTGTTTTGTTTGAGAATGATTATTGTTATGTTGTGATTGTTTTATTGTTATTAGTTGAAACAACTTAAATATTTCTCTTTTTCTCAAAAACTTAAATATTTCTCTTTTACTTACTTATTAACCTCTTTGGATTGTATAAGTGAAATACAGGTTTATGGAAGCAATAGCTACCGCTTTTGGTTTCATAAATAAGCGTTGTTTGCCCGACAAATAGGTACGTTCTCGAATTGCGGTTTTCTAGCGGTATTATATTGTTTTTCTCCATGGTTTGAGATATTTTATTTTTAAATATATGATATATATTGTTATTATTGATATTATTATTTCTCCTAGACCTCTTCGTACAAAGGAGACTCTGCCGAAATTTTCTGTGAATTTGGACTTAGAAAAATTTTGTGAAATATTTTTCAAACTTTTATTAACTTGAATATAAAGGGGTTTAATTGTTTATAAATTGATATTTTTTTAAATAATTAAATTATGTAAATTAATTGTTAAAAATTTAATATTTTGAATAAGATATATTAATTCCTTAATCCCTTCTTTTCCGTTTTCGAGAATGAAAAGTTTTGAGTGGGGGAGAGTGTAACGACCCGTAATTTTCGATAATTAAAAATAGTTAATTTAATGAGATTTCGCAATTTAATGTTGGAAGAAATTAAATGTTTGTGATTTAATTAATAAGAATAATAACTAGAATGAAATTTAATAATGTTAATTAAATGCATTTGATAATTATCTTAACGCAATTTCAATAAATTGAAATAATTGTAAACATTAAATTGGTTATAGATTGTAAATAAGGAAATAGTTTAAATGTTATATTAATTGGTGAGAAAATATGTAATTAATTGTAATTGGATGAAATTAGTGTTGTGTAACTATTTATAACATTTGTTTGCAAATATTAAAAACATAAATGTGATTGAATTAAGTAAAAGGTGACCATTACTATATGTTACCTATTTATTTAAGCTGTTGAATATAATTGGAAATCAACTGAAATTAAATGTAATTAAATATTACGTTAATGGAAATTAAGATGAAATTGGAGAAAATTAATGTAATAATGTATAAACCAATGTTAACGATGCCTATAGAGTAATGATTGATTGAATAAAAAGATTGGAATCAAATTAAATCAATTCATTGGAATTAAATTATAATTAATTGGATTTAATTACAGTTGAAATTGAACACTGTAATTAGTGTAATATTTAACACTGAATTGATATGTAAATTTGTTTTAAATTATTGTAAATGTCCAAGTAATAAAAAATGATGAAAATTGTTAGTTATTAAATTTGAAATTAAAAAGTGATTTAATCAATTTAATAATAATTTATTTAATTAACGTGAAAATAGCCATTTTTGCCATTGTCTTGGATTTCGACGAAACTAGTTTCATCGGATCCGTAACAGCAAATTATTATAGGATTTCAAGTTTTGTAGCGATTGGACTTGTCGTTTGATCGTACGGGCTCGAAACGCGTTGAAATAAATTTAATTGAAATCAAATTGAAATAAGCTGATTTTAAAGCTAACTTCTTCATACGATGGAATTAGGACTTGAAACATGTTCCATTGTGTTTAAAAATATCAAAAACATCTATTTTGATATATGGGATGACCCACTTTCATTTTGGAGGCAGAACGGGCTTTCTGGGTCGCTATTCGTCGTTCGTATAAATTCGATATGTGTTTATTTTCTTATCGGGCTTTGTTAATATAAATAGTCTTGTTTCCCAAACCCTAGCGATCGTTTTTCTTATTCTGTACGTACATCAACTTCTGTCTATCTCCTTCTTTTCAATATCAGAAACAAATTCAATCTCAAAACCATAAATTCAATTTTCAAATCAATTTCAAAATTTAAACTCCTCCAAACCCTATCACATTATATACCGTTTTGAAGCTCTCGACGAGCTTAATCTATTGCAGTAATTCGTTTTCCAATTGGATGCATCGTTTGACTAGAAATTGAGGATGAACCTCGGCCGTCCATAGTAGGGTTTGTCGTTTTAACGGCGGATCGTCGATTTTACGACGATCGGAGCTTATGGGTGTGTAGAGGAGGATTTTTGGAGTTGATCTATACGGTTGAAAAGTGGAGATGATCACTGGATTCGCCAAAAAACGTGCATATATGGCGGCGGCGGCCTGTGGGCGAGCTGGAGGGCGCCACGTGGACTGCCTGAGGTCGGCCGTGGATGGGAAGCTCGATGGTGGCGCTGGATCAAGACGGCGGCGATAGTATGGGCGGCGACGAGCACAAACGCAGTGGCAACAATAGCGTGGTCGAACGCGTAGTCGAGGGTTTCACGTGTTAGGGTTCTGTTGACCAAGGTGACGTGGCAAAATTCTATTTGTTTTGTTTATTTAATCTCAATCGTTCCAATTACAATATCTTTTACATACGAGCTCGGATTCACGTGCGGTTTCGCCATTGCAATCGTATCAAAATTCCAGACATTATGGAACTGGTTTGGATGAATTCTGAGAATATTGAATTTTAAGCCTTATTTTGGATTTCAAATCGATTTGAAATCAAAGATGAGTGTTTTAACCCACTCACAACTACTAAATTGTCTTATGTTAGTTAAATTAAATTTATGATGTGATTAAAAATTAATTGGTTGATGTTTGATATATTTTAATTGTCATTCCAGTTAAATATGACTTTTATTGCATTTAATCGTCATATAATTTAATATTGAATTTTAAAATTTCTAGTTAATACCTGTTATTGATAATTAGTAAATTGTTATTATTTATTGGTTGATTTGGATGATGATTTTGATGAATGTTTGATTGTTGATATTGGATGACTGGATGTTATATTTTTTATATTGTTATAACACTGCAAGTTCCCTATGGGTCGAAATGATACATACCCGAATGATCTATAGATTACGGAAAATCATTATGGGTTGAAATGATAGACTCAAGCGATTTTATGGATTTTATTTTAATTCGGGATTGCGGGTTGAAATGATATATACCCGTAAATTTAAATATTTCTGGATTGAAATGATAAATATCTGTATCACTTGACCATAGGGTAGAAAATTATATACGGACACCGGATTGGTTAAATTAAATGATTTTAAATCTTTCAATTTTGAATTTAGCTAAATGATATTTTGAAATAGAATTTGATTTATATACACTGAATTGTTTAAAAGAATTGTTTGAAAGATTAAATCTGAAAATTTTGAATTGTATTAAGTAAATTGCTTAGAGGGTTTAAATTGGAATTCTAAAGTTGAATTTGAAGTATAAACGAAATTTAACGAAATTGAGTTATTGAAGACGTTTGAAATTGTAACTTTTAAATCTATTGAAATTGGAATAGCTTAAATTGATACTTCAAGATTTGAAATTGGGTTTTGATTTGAAATCTGGATATGGTCCAGATTTGTTGCGATGGAAGAAATAGTTAAATTTGATGTTAATTTCAAATTTATTATTTTAATATAAACTGTTTAACGAAATACCATTTTAAAAATCCTGATTATTAAGATTTTCAAACTATTAAACTAATTTATTTATTTTTAACTATTTTAAATCAATTTAAACTATTTTAATTTATTTTAATCTATTTAATCTAATTTAATATATCTTACCTATTTTATACTAATTAAACCATTTTAATCTATTTTAAATCTATTTAACCTATTTTAAATCTATTTAGAAGCTATTTTAAATCTATTTAAAAGCTATTATAAACTATTTATAACTATTTAAACTATATATAACCATCTAAACTATATTTTAAATTTCAACAATGCAAGGTTCAATTAGTTATATATAAATCCTTGATTTAAAAGCGAATATGGATTAAATGATGTTATAATCTAAGTTGGGATTTGAAATGATATTTTCTAGTGAAATAACATATTCTGAGTAAATATGATGATTTTGAAATGAGGATTTAATTAACATATCTTATCGATATGATTTCAAAAGTGAATATGATTTTGAAAGTGAATATGTTTTCGAAAGTGATATGGTTTGAATTAAATATGATATTTGGATATCAATTATGAATCGGTTTTGAAAATTTAAAAGAACCATCTGGTGTGAAATAAGCGTTTGGTTGTTAAAGAGACCGGGATAGGATATTGTCATACTCTCTGCCAATACCGAAAACCACTTTAACAACTGTGTTCGTGGTGGAGATTCCAGAATGAAGTAGGATGGTTGGCGAATGATTCTGTATGAGGTATTTACGTAGCCCTGACTTCCGCGAGTTAGCTTGATGTGACTAAAACAGGAGCCACGCCAGGCCAAGTTAGGTCGCACCTCCGATCGGACATGCTTCTTCGATACCATATTATGACCTGTGATTGATTTGGTGGCCACCCCTCGATTTTGATTATGGGAGTGTGTTCCGAGGTGGGCGGTAGTAGCTGCTATGCGTTACCACCAGTCCGGATCCGCAAAATGGGAATCATACCCTGGCATTGCCTCGCGTGCCGTGTCACATGCCTTATCGCGCCTTCTACGAGTTTAATTTGTGTCGTACCTATGGAGTGCTCCTTGATTGCCCACCAGTTTACGGTGGTGTTTACAGTATCTATATAGACTACGACATTATATAAAATGTGTTAATGGGGATATAGGTAATGCCTTAACGCCATTTTAATACTTTACTTTACTGTAGACACTATTTTAATAGTGTATTGTACTTTGTATGTAGATAGTTTAACGGATCCTTAGGAGATGGGAATCCAGAACATCTCTTAAGTTATTGCATGCACGTAGACACTGGATAGGAGATGTCAAACCCCGTAAACATCTCTGACGCCGTTACACTCATATTTATTTACTGTTGATTTAATTTACATAAGATCTTTTAGTTCTGACTTGAGTGTTTTTTTCTTTTCAATTCGCTCGGGTCAATCTGAGCTTTTTAGTGTATCGAAGACTGCTTTTGGAGGACGAAGACGAAGATTTAGCACTATTATTATTTATTTTATTTATTCCGCTGCATCATGTTGTTCCACTGCATTGTTATTTATTTCTGTTGTATGTAACTCTGATTCTGTATTGTAAAATTGTAATCAAATGTTATTTGTAAAACTGCTTCATGAACTGTTTATTTGATTATTATATTTTTCTATTCCGCTGAGAGATTCTGTGTTTGTTATTTCTTTCTCTTCTTTTTCTTATTTACCCCATAACAATCCTCCCTTTTGAATGGTTTGAGTCTGACATGTGTGGTTTATTGTCGATTTAAACCTTTTAAAAAAGTGGGTCGTTACAATATACGCCTCAGATGTTTGGTAATCCGTGGGTTGGCTGTCAGTGATTATACCTAGTGTGTTATTTTGCAAACAGTCTTGGTTAGTGGGTTGAAGCCTAGGCTTTCTTATCTTCAAGAGAGCCACTCCCTCGGAGTTCCATTGGCTTGCGGTTGGTCATACAACGGCAGTTTGGACCTCGCTGCCGGTATTTAGTATGTTAATGTTCTCTTTCAACTCGTTGTCATCGAGTTGTTCCCCATCTTCAAAGTCAAAGAGATCCAAAGATATATCTTCCCGTGGAGTTTTCGTCCCCAGATTCAAGCTTATGGCGGGCTGCTTTGCAGTTGGTGGAGTGCTTGCATTTTCTTCTATGGTGATTCCTACAGCTCCACTTACTACTCCCTTTTGCTGCTACTTTTCGTTTCACCCGTTTGGGCTAGAAATGGAAGACTTTTCCTTCTCTGTGGCAGCCGCGGGCTTTGGCATGGTTCTCAGAGTAGCAAGTGATTGCAAGGTCGGGGAGGGCAATTAATTTTTCCATAAGAGCTTTTTGGCTGTTTTCTACCTTTTGATTGATTTCATCCACCATCTTGTTTAACTTTCCTCTAGTGACAACTTCATGCTGGATAGAAGATCCCGGCACCTAGTCTCCTATGTCGGCGCCATTGACTTCAACTTGATGAGGATTGGTGTCCTCTCCAACTATTACAACTCCTATGGATCTTTCGGAAGCGTTTCTCTTTCTTCCTTGTGCCATTGATTCTCAACAGCTAATTTTCTAAGCAAAAGATTGGGGATCTAACTTCTGAACCTGTCTGATCCAAAGTAGATAGCTAGATCTAAGCGTGAGTTGGGTTCTCAGTGAAAGCACCAAAATGTTAACCAAAAAATGGATCAACGCCCCGGACTGAGCGTGAAAGCACCAGCCATGTTCTTACAGAGAAATATTATAGAAAATAGATGTAAAAAGAGCAGAAGTAGTAAAAAGACAAGAAGATTTTTAGTGGTTCAGGTATTAATGAAGCCTATTTTCACTTTCTATTAACTGGCTTTTGTTACAAGGATAATCTGACTATAATATGATTGAATCTCCTAAGTTAGATTAAGTCACCAGTGCAAGAGTTCACTATAGAATCATAATGAACCCCTAGATGACTATTGTGCGGGAGGAAAAGAGTGAAAAATAGTTTCTACAGAGTTCCAGCAGCCAGTCCAGAGGATCCTCTTTATGTTACAGATGGATGAGTATTTAAATGGATTGAAGAGCTATTGTCTAGGCCGCTTTGCCAGGAGCTTTCATTTGAAGGTACGAAGATTCTCCCAAAGTTTCATAGCGAGACGACCTAATATGATGGATCGCTAGCGATCCATAGGGCATGGATCGCGATCCATGTAGTTAGGGTATTTTCAGCTCGTTTCGATTGGATCTTGTTCCTTGCCTTATGTAGGTACTCTCCATGAAATTTCATGACTAGATGCCTTGTTTTGATGATGATTCATGTACAGGTTGCATTGAGCTATTATTGGAATCAGATGAATGCCCACTTCTTGAACTAGCTTGCTTGGAATATTATGAAACTTGGCAGACATCCCTAGAAAACATATTAGATCATGATGCAAGAAGTTGTCCCATTAGCAATATTCATGGATCACTAGCGATCCATGGGTGATGGATCGCTAGCGATCCATCTCCTTAAGCTATTTTTGTTTTTTTCTCTCATGAGCCTTTCTTGGTTTCTTCTCCTGATTCTTTTTGTTGATTCTTGAACTGTTTCGTCCTGCATGGATGCTCTAACTTCCATTGGATTCTTTTGGGACAAAAACCCCGTTAACAGATATTGTACTTGTTATAATGTTATATTGATGCTAAGTATTCAAATATTTTGATAAGTAATTTCAAATGACCGCCAAAAACTGATTGCATAAAGTTTATATATTATAATCCATTTACTGAGATATTCTGTTTAATACAAATCATAATTTAGGCTCATAAAAACCGAGAAATTCATATAATGTACATCTTTATTGTTATCTTCGTTTTTATACTATATTCATTGTTCTTTCGATCATCGAATCATCTATATTACTATCCTAAATTTTCCATATTTATAGTTTCGTCCTTTTCATTTTCACTTAATTTATCGAATAAGCAATGTTGATTTGATAGCAATTACTACTTTAGCTCATTCCTTATCGATATATTAAATATATAACTTTATCGCTCTTCATCTTTTAATTTTGGGTGCATGATAATAACTACTAAATTGAATTTTCATAAGCTAACTTACCAATTAGAAATAGTGAATAAAAATGTAAAAAGAGAAGCAGCTCTTTCATGATCTTATCTTTTGTTTTAAAGTCTTCAAGAAAAATAAAACAAATAAAATAATTGAGTAAACAGAGTTTTCATTATTGAAAGATTAATGATGAAGCCTAAAACTGTATGGTTAAAACTAAAGAATTAGTGCATTGGGATTTCAAATATGATCTACAAATTGTCATTCACCATATGCAAAAAAAACATTGGAAATGTGGAGATATTATCCGTAAAGATATTATCTTCAACACATACAGTAATGGATGATATTCTTAAAAAATATCAAGTATTTTACACTAAATATGGAAGAGATATATCGATGAATATCGGGTGATATATTAGTAATGATATGTTCTGTGATATTCTAAAAAAGTATCGGTATGAGCGATATGAGATATATCGATGATATATCAGCGATATTATACGATATTAACTACATAGACTTAGGATAAATAAGAGAAATGGCAATTGTGTCAATTTGATTATAATTTATGAGTGGACTAATTTTATTAGTATACCTCATACTAGAAGACTTTTTTAAAAATATGGTGCTTTCATATTCAAAACTAAAGTGTCAATAACAATATGCTTAGAGCCTTAAAATTTGTTTCTACATTCTCTCCTCTTGTTTTGTAATGCATGTTGAACACTATGAAAAGAGAATTTAGGTCGGGGGCACTTTCTGTACCCAATTAAATGGAATAAGAAAAACAGATAGAAAATAATTTACGGGTTCAATTCCTCTCTTTCCATTTTTTCCGTCTCTGTGTGTCAAAATAATCTCAGCCATTGATTTGAATCATTACATAATTTTAGTGGGAAATAATAATCATACATTAAAAATCACATAACATACACCATTACTTTTGCCAAAAAATCTATTACTAAATTACCCTTCCTTTTATTTAATCCTTTTCATATAACCCATCAAACTTAAATACTAAAATTAATAACATTTGATTAAATATGTACATTTGTTGTGAAGAAGTGAATAAATTTTTAACCATGAAAGCTAAAATATAATTAAGCAACTTTCACAACTATCTATCTTAATTTAAATTTAAAAGTACTTACTATTTTTTTTAAATGAAAATTGATTTTGTTGAAATTGAGAGTTTTTTAAAGAATCAAAGAAACCACAATATTAATACCAAATTAAGTTTATTTTATTGAATTTTAACTTAATTTAGTGCTAGAAATTTCTAGTTTTGTGTAAATGAGTTTTAAGTTTTAAAAAGAGAATACGATGAAGATGAAAACATGAGTAATTTTGCAAAAGAGATAGTGTGCAAAATAATTTTTGGTGTGCATTAGTCAGGCCCGGCCCATGACATAGGCGAGCGATACATTTTCCTAGGGCAACACTTCACGCACGGGCAACAAACCAGAAAAAAATTAATTCTCGTATTCTCTACTGCAAAACACGAATCCACAATCCACACTGAATTCCGTTCAACTAACAAATCAGCTTCGCCTCAGTCCCTCAATCCTCAAGTTCGTCGTCGCTGCCTCGTCCTGGTGTCCATCGCTGGCTCGTCGTCAATTGTGTCAGGCCGATTTGTCTCTTGCCCTAATTCCCAAATCCTAATTTCTAAATTATGTGAGTTTATGTTTATCAATTATCAGTTTATGGGGTATTGATTGTTTGTTGATTGAATACCGATTTTGATAACTTTGTTAGTTTATGAAATATGAATAACAATGAAAGTCGCAAACAATTGATTGTTAATTAAAGTAATTCTTTAGGATTTAGTTTACTATAATCCTTTAAGCTGAAACAATTGATCAAGACTAAGTTTGTTAATTTACTGATATAACAAATTGAAAAAAATTGATCCATTGGATTATATTTATATGTTAGTTAACTTAAGAGAAATCAAATGCCCTAATCCCTAAATTAACTTTTTGATTTGTCATTTCACTAATTTGTGTATAATTGCATAAGAATTGGCTGTTAAATGTTAACTAAACTTTATTCGGGTACAATCCAAATTTTCGAAAAATAATTTTTTCGGGTACGATCCAAATTACAAAAATAGGGGCTCAAAAAAATTCGCAATGCAGGGCCCCCTCATTCAGGTTAACTACTTAATAATTTATTTTATGCTATTTGATGTTAATTACTAATTAGCCAGTTAAAAGTTGATTTAAAAAAGAAAATCTTTCAAAATAATTGATGAAACTTTTATTCAAAACATTTGAATTATTTTGTTATTCAATTAAAACGTAAATAATACACAATTGAAATTTGCTATATTAATATTGTGTTATATCACAATTTGAGATAGGAATCGAAGACAAAATTCTGGATATCAAAATAGAAAAAAAAGCAACGGAGAGATGAAGAAACAAAGCCATTAGTTGGCTCAATATCAAATTTATTTCAAGCAAGAAATAAAATAAATTCAGACTTCAAGTCAAATTGAAGAAACCAATTGGGAGGAGGATGAGAATATAAATATTAATATTGACAATGATGAAGAGTCTATAAATGAAAATGTTGATGTAGAAATTGATAATCAACATATTGTAGAAGCTATGGAGGATGAACATAATGAAGGTGTTGGCAATTCTTTTGATGAAGACAGTAATGATGCAACCACAATTGATCTTGGAAAAGAGGTTGATGTTAATTATGATCCGGGATTATGAGGAATAATTAGTGATACCAATCGAATTATGATAATTCAACATGGTTCGATTAAGATTTTAAAGCAAAATGATGAATTTCTGAGAAGTAAGATTGATGGTAGACATTTTTCTTCTAAACATAACATTGGCGGCTATCCACGTAGAGAAGAGCATGAAAGAAAATGGCTTGTATATTCAAATGAATGTGTTAA
Organism: Allium fistulosum; assembly: GCA_030737815.1. NCBI lineage: Eukaryota > Viridiplantae > Streptophyta > Magnoliopsida > Asparagales > Amaryllidaceae > Allium > Allium fistulosum. Next base: position 946,376,280 of record CM060904.1, on the reverse strand, counting down.
AGTTTATTGTTTTTATTGTAAACTTTTCAAGCATACACAAAAGGTATCTCAATTGGTTGGTGAAGGATGCAATGATTGGCATAATTTATCTAAAAGCTAAGAGAGCATGAAAGTAATCCATCGCACAATGCAAATCTTATAAAATGGGTTGATTTGCATAAGGGAATTTAACAAAAGAAAACAATTGATAAAGCAATGGAAGCTCAAATTGGCCAAGAGAGACAACGTTGAAAAAAAGTACTTGTGCGTATAATTGGCATTGTCAAAACGCTTTATAGAAATAACTTGCCATTTCGTGGATCAAACGAGAAGATTTATGAGAAAAATAATGGGCTTTTCTATCAACTTATAGAATTTGTGGTCGAATTTGATCCAATTATGGAAGACCATCTTAGACGTGTGGTAAACAACGAAATAAATCATCGGTATCTTAGCCATAAAATCAAAATAAATTGATAAATTTGTTGGCCAACAAGATCAAAATAACAATGCTTTCAAAAATAAGGAAAGAAAAATATTTCTCCATCATCCTTGATTGCACTCCGGATTTAAGTCATAAGGAGCAAATGTCCATTATTATAAGATGTGTGAATGTTGACGATGCAAGTGATATCAATGTGGACAAATACTTTCTTGGATTCATAACCGTCGATGATACATCTGGACTTGGTCTTTTTAAAGAACTTGAAAATGTTTTGGATAACCTTAAACTTGATATTAATGATGTGAGAGGACAAGGGTATGATAATGGTTCGAATATGAAAGGTAAACTATTAAATTTAATATAATACTCTGAAACTTGATTTTAAACTATTGACTATTATGTTAACTAATTTTATTGAATTTGTAATAGGTAAATATCAAGGGGTGCAAAAAAGACTACTTGATGTAAATCCTAGAGCTTTCTACATTTCATGTGAATGTCATAGTCTAAATCTTACATTATGTGATATGACGAAATCATGTATGAAAGCCAGAAACTTTTTTTCGTATGTGCAAAAGATTTATACTCTATTTTCTGGCTCAACTCATCGGTAGGAAATACTTCGAAGTCATGTGAAAGGTTTGACTCCCAAACCATTATCTGCAACCCGTTGGGAAAGTCATATTGAAAGTGTTAAAAAAATCAGATTTCAATCATCGGAACTAAGAGATGCTTTGATTGATATTGCAAATAACTCTAAAGAGGACGTTGTGATGATGGAGGCAAAAGGATTGTGCCAAAATGCTTTGGAAAATTTTGAGTTTCTAATTAGTTTGTGTATTTGGTATAAGATATTAGACAATATTAATCGAGTAAGTAAAATACTTCAACAAGAGGAAATGCATATTGAAGATGCAATCTCCAAAATTAAAGAGCTGGTAACTTTTTTTGAAAAACAGACGGATTTGAACCCATGATAGAGGAGGCTAAAGAAATTACAAATGATGTTGGCATTGATCCTAAATTTTTTGAAAAGAGAATTGTGCGTAGAAAAAAACAATTTGATGAAGACATCGTAGAGAATTATGATAGACAATCTCCAGAGGAAATTTTTAGAGTTACTTATTTTCTACATTTAATGGATCAAGCTTTAACTTCGCTTAGAGATCGATTTGAGAAATTTAAACATTATGAAGGAATTTTTGGCTTTTTGCTAAATTTGAAATTCAAAAATGTTAATGATGATAAATTGAAGGACTATTGCATGAATTTGGAAGATTTTTTGACACATGAGGAAGAGAAAGATATTTGTGGTAATGAGTTGTTTTATGAGCTTCAACAACTAAAAGGAATTCTACCATCGGAAATTACTACATCAATTGGTATTCTTAATTTCTTAAGGTTTTATCGAGATGTAAGTGGATTTCTCAATGTTTGGGTTGCTTATCGAATCCTATTGACTATTCCAGTTACGGTTGCTTCGGCGGAAAGAAGCTTTTCAAAATTGAAATTAATTAAAACACATCTGCGAACTACCATGTCGTAAGAGAGATTAAGTGGACTAGGTATAATTTCAATTTAAATGAGTACTTGGATATGCTTAACTATGAAGAGATAATAGATGGGCTTGGCTTAAAAAATGCAAGAAGAAGTTGCTTCCGTTAATGTCTATTTATGTATTTTCATATCAAGTTGACATTTAGTTTTTTTTTTATGTGATCTAAATGATTTGTCTAGTATTTTATAATCAATATTAACTTTCTATCATAGAATTTACATTTTGTTTTATACATTTAAGTGTATTGTTGTTTATTAAATTTGAGGAGCAATAAAAACATAATTTTATTTTATTGAGCTAGGGTATTGAATGTGTTTGGACCGACTCTGGCATTAGTTTATTACACATTATGAAGTATGTTAAGAGATCTTCGATGTATGAATAGAATTAGCTTATTTTAATAGTATTGTGGGTTCCAGTAATGATTTATATCATATGATGGATGGTTGAGATTAAATTGAACCCATGAAACAAGAAACCAGAGGCTGGAGGAATTAAGTTGATAATTGACTATGGAAAAGGAGAAATCTATGTTATTACCAACGCATATTAGTTAACTTGGTTATCAAGTTATTATTACGTGTGTGTAAGTTCGCTTAAGCTAGCTGTCCTAGGACAATTTAGTTAGATTTATTAAAAAATTGAACATAATCTTATTTCGCTCATCAGAAACATAATCCTGCATTCGTTCCTGCCTATATCAATATTGCAATCGTCTAGTATTTGCGAAACAACTATATATATTTTGTTAAGCTAACACAAATTCCATTAATTTGAAAAAAGACTCGATAATTTTTTTAAACATGCTATACCGTGCTCAACTATTCTATAGTTTCAAGTGTTTATTTAACTAGCCGCAATACTAGAAAGTTAATTAAAATTTAAAATGAAGATTCCTTGCCCTGTAACATGGCAAACAGCCTTTATAGGACGTATCGACTACCAACCAGTCTAGGGTCTAATGCATAGCAGCAAGAACAACTGTATCTGAACACTTATTTTGACATTTTTGAAATTTGACGACCGTGACCAGGAATTTTGAAAATCCGGCATGCAACACGCATTTCCTCCATCTATCATTTTCACATGTGAATATCATAGATTTCGCATATCAAACAAGATTATCGCAAAATATTATTCAATGACCACGCATCAACAGATTGACTCAGAAACTATTGAATCGGAGAATAATTTATTTTATTTTTTTTGCAAGTATAATTTTTCAGATAAAACAATCACTGATTCACCAGACATAAGCAGTGACGTAACTAGAAAAGATGCCAACGGACGGATCCAAATGTCTTATTCTCCATTTATACTTGCATTAGAAAACCAACTGCCTGTCTCAATTGAATTCAAACATGAAGACTCTTTTGAACTGACTCAAAATACGGTTTGCCATACTAGACCAAAACCAAACAAGCAAAATCAAATTCAAGTTTGTGTTCTCATTGATATATCGATCTCTTCATCAACAAATTATTTCAAAATTAATATCACACTATACAATGTACAGTTTATAATAAAACAATCATTTACCCCTATTAGAAGAGTTGCTGTTACCATTACCGAACCCTCTAACAATACGTTTAACGGCAGGATTAAAATGCAAGCAGCCGAACAAAGTGTTCCGGTGATAAGGCAACGGTATTTTCTTCTTCTCCTCCTCCGACTTAGCTCTGTTGGCCTCGTAATGCAGCTTCATGGAGCTACTACCGTCTTCCGACTTCAAACTCTTTACCTTTGCATCCTTGTGTTCAAAAGAGGAGGAAAAAGAAGGCAAAAGGGTATATCTGCGTAAAAGATCTTTGCTTCCTCTTCCAGTGGCCCTCCCTTCTGATGCACTTCTGAACAAGAACAAGTCCTTCAACCTCCACTTTCTGCTTTTTGAATTTGTGGAAGAAGAGTTCGCACAAGTACTAGAGGCGGTTTGAGTCTTTGTGCTGGAACCATTATCGTTGGATCGTTTGGCTTCACCTTGTGGAGGCCATGGCCTATGAGGATTCTTTAAAGGACGAATATGGCCTTCATGGAAGAGCTCATCAGCAGAGCTGATTAGGTTTTCCTGGGAAGCTGCTTCTTCGAGGCCTGTAGAGAAATTGAAGTCATGTGAGTAATAGGAGTATATGGAGGACGCATGGTTGGGGCTAGTGGGAGCGCTTGCATAGGCATAGTAGAAGTCATGGAGGTTTCCGAAGGGTTTAGGGCTTGAAGGGGCGCTTGGGTAAGGAGATGGGGTGGTTGTTTTGGGGAAGATGAAGTCGGGGGAGGTAGATGATGCCATGGGAAGTATGACTTCCATGTTTGTTGTGGGTTTCTTTTTTTGTTTGAGAGTTAGTTTTGTATTTAAGTGTGGATTTTGGTTTGCCAAGTGCTGTGCGTATGTGAGGGGGTTGGCAATGACTGATAATGAAAGGTGGTGGCATATTTTATTGACCAACTAGAAGATTGGAACGTGAGAAGTCCGTGTTGTTACAAAGGTACAAATGTGTTTGTTTGAGAGACTTGACTTCATTTGCTTTGATTTGGAAAATGATTAAAGCATGTGTTGTAGCTTTTATTGATTAAACTTTAATAAGACTTTCTATACATTTCACTATAGAGAAATGTTAAAGGCAAAAATGAACATTTGATAGGTTTTGTATTTTTGAAATTTTGGTTTATTAACCGACTTTGAACATGGTTAACGTACTAAGGATTGCATTAGATACTAAATATATACTCCACTAATTAGATACAAATAATTTTCAGCAAAGAACTATACTAACGTTCAATCATCACAATCAACAAAATAACATAAAATAAAATAAAAAATAATAACATTCAATCACCACAATCAACAAAATAACATAAAATAAAATAAAAAATACTAACATTCAATCACGACAATCAACAAAATAACATAAAATAAAATAAAAAATACTAACATTCAATCACCACAATCAACAAAAAAACATTAAATGAAATAAAAAAATAATACGTCGTTCAAACTAATTGCACGAATATGTAGTCTAAAAAACTAGTTGTTTTCTTTCAATTACAAGATTACAATGTAGAATTACATCAAATCACAAGAATCTTACTATAAAAGTGGGGTTACTAAAGATCAATTGCATCTGTAGACTAATTCTCACTCAAAATCAAAAGATATAATTTGATCTGAGAAATAAAACTAGGATCTCGTTAAATGCGGGCCAAATGTAGGAATCTCCATATGAAAATGGTGAATAGAGGCCGAGTTAATCTACAATAGCTGAAATTAAGCTTGAGTTTGTTGGAAAATTTATGGGCATGAACAATAAAGAGAAAGTGATAGAAGTTGTATCGTGGATGATGCCACTATCTTGGAAGCGAAATTCGACACGATTATGGTGCAATTAATATTTACCATCAGCTCTCATGGTTAACACAATGACCCATCAGACTTGTGCATTCAAGGTCGAAAGATTTGAAGATTTATAGAAGTCACTGCATAGAAGTTTTAAGTATATTTAAAATATAGATTTAATTTCAAAGAATATTGTAAAGAGAGGAGTTAAGATGATAATTTTGTTTTCTGTAAATTTTTGTATTCCTTTTACAAAGAAGAGAGAAAATAAGAGTAAATAAAAGAAAACGTAAAATTGTTCCTCTCTCTTAAGCCCATCAATCCTAAAAAATAAACATTACTGTAACGACCCACCAGTTCGTACAATTCAAGCTGACAATATACCGCACATGTCCAACCCAAATCGAACGGAAAGACGGATGGTTATGGGAAAGAAAGAGGAAAGAAGTAGAGAAGAAGAAGGAAGAGAAAGAAACTAAAAAAACAACACAGAATCTCACAATTGCAGCGCAACAATATATAATATAATATCAATGATCTTTAGAAAGAGAAACTGTTATATGCATACATCCATCAGAGTACAACAAATCACAATCCTCGGTCTGGACAGTTATAACAACATGTCCTCACAATTGCTGATGATTTCAACAACAAAGCAGCGGAAATAACACATATACGTGAATACGACTTGAAGACCTCCAACTCGTCTTTTGAGCTACAATGCATCCAAAGCAATCTGTAAATATGCTCGGCCTGACCCGAGCATTATAATAAAATAACTCCCGAGTCAGTCTGGAAAACTAGCATGAGAAAACATATCCAACTGGATTTTAAAGTTCCAGAAAACTATTTGGAAATCAAAAGTATCTCGTAAGATCACGCCGCATATAAACACGGATGAGTTTTTACCTTACGATAACCAAAATAATTTCTATAGAAAATCCATTTAATAAAGTCTAGGGGTCAAAGTAAATTATGAATATAACTGAAATTCTTGCATCTCACGTTTCAGCATAATTGGGCACAACTAAGTCCGTACGGCACTTATTGGAGAATGTATTTCATACAATGACTGGGCTACTGGGGTATCGCCCATCACGGTGCATCTCTAGATAAAATAACACTGAGGATCTCATCTGGATCCCCTGCCAACACAGGACTGGCCTACCCTTTACTGGATAGTACCGAATATGATCACCCCTTCATTAATGGGCCCCGAAGCATACAAATGAGATATAATAGTGACTCAAGATAGGGACGATCATACCCTACTTCCGAGCGACCTACTTAGCCCTGCTGCATTTCCCATGTTTTAGTCATTCCCGGTTGATGAGGCTTGAGGCTACATTTTACCTTTTATATAGCACTTCCCACTTAGAATGCTAATACTGTCCTCCAGGCAACAATGCAATACTAGCATTCATTCATACAAGTCTGTTCTAGGACTGAACGAAACACTTGATAGCTCCGTCTTTAAATTCCATCATCTTCAAGATGTCTTCACTTCGAAACGCATTTGTTGGATTGAAGTGGTTTTCGGATAACATAACCAGTCCCGGTCTCTTCGAAACAACATTTGATAATTCTCGGTAAACCCAACCCCAGTTCTTTAGGAAATAAAAAGTCAAAGATAAGATGGAGATCACCTTCTAACCGTTAGTGGATGGATTTTCTTATCATTGTCCTAGGAGAACGAAACAAGATTTGTACGCGTAGTACAACATCGTCGAAGATGACTATGCTATATAACCCACGTATTTCTCCTAGATATTTCCAAAGTTACGTTTAGGGTCCAATTTCGATAGTCGGTTTTTTAACTATCGAATAACAAACATTCAATCAGAGATTTAATTCCATAGTGAACCAACTTTAGTTAAGCACCAAGCAACACTAGACCTTTTTTTAACAAATTCTTCGATTTTCTCAAATCACTTTGTAAATATTTGTACCAAAATACTTTTACAAGGATATACATATATACCCACAAATCCCTATTTCTCAATACTTAGAAAAAAAATCCATATACTTATCTCAACAGTATAAGTATATTCACCAACATTTGGGAAGATTTCCCCTTTTTTATTCAATTCTAAAATCATTCATAACTCCATCATAAATCCACAAAACCATTTATAAAACCCCTTTTATAAATCTATAAATCCGACTCTAAAATTCTTTTATAAATATCTAAAACCATTTATAAAACCTTTTTATCTTTTAACCAATCTTCCTTTACATTTTCCAAACATATTATAAGATTCCTCTCATAATCCACATTGGTTTATAAAACCCTATTTATAGATCTCGAAAACATTTAAAACATAATTTAATCATTTACTTAAAACACTATCATTATATAATAGTAAACCTTATGAATAAATATCAACTTTAAAACATTTTGAAATAATAATTAATAAATTCCAAACATCCTAAATAAACAATAATAATTTATCTTCAACATTATTATAAATAATAATAATAAATTTCCAAAGCCTTACTGATAAATAATTAAAATTAACTTCAAACCATATTAATAATTTAAATAATAAGCTTTTTAAAATATTAATATATTGATAAACCACTTTTAACCAGTATTATTATAAATAAAAAAAATTATATTCCCTTGAAAAAAATCCATACTTAACTTTCCACATAATTGTTTCCATATTCATAAAGCTATATTTATAAATCTATTCTATTTTATGAAACTTACTTTCATAAAATTCCTTTATTTATAAACACCATTTATAACTCCATTCCTTTATAAATCTCACTTATTCATAAAGTCTTATTCAAAACATGATTTCAACCGTTTTAAACTTGCTCCTATAGTTATAAATTTCTTTTATAAATTCCTTTCAATTTATAAAATGTCGTTTAAAAATCCCAAATTTACCCTCACCTTCCATTTCAAAATGAAATCAACTATTTTATAGAACATCATTCAACATCTTAAAATAAATCCACCATATGATTTATTACTCCAATCTATTAAATGATAATAGTTTTCTTTTAATTTATAAAACACCGTTTATAAATCTATCCCTTTATAAATAAAATATGATTTTACAAATCGTAACTTTCTTTGTAAAATATAACTTTTATAAATTACCATACTTGTAAATTTCAACTTTATAAATAAATTATAATATATGTACCTATGCATATATATATATATATATATATCACTTTATATAAAATGGTTAATAAATATTTATATCAAAATATTTATATTTTCTTTTAAAACCATATCTCTTATTTATAAAAGGCTGACTTACTTTCCAAGATTTCAAAAACCTTTATTCACAATTCAAAAACTCTATTTAAAATATTTCATAAACTATCAATTTATCATATCTAAAAATCATGCTTTACTTTAGAAAAATTATTTAAACATATATAATTTCCAAAATCACTTGAAATTCCTTTTTAAATCAAATCATTAGTTTATAATATTTTAAAATACCAGAAATAAGGCTCAGTGCTACAAAAGCACTAAATAAGCAAAATCAAGTTCATTCATCCAATATAACATCCAACATATCATATATCACAATATATATGAAAAATAAAATCAATAGTGTGAGGAATCTTGTTGGATCCCTCCAATCTATTCTCCTACATCACATATAGTATATAATCATAAAAATATAAATCAACTGCTTCTAGGCAGGATTCGTATATAAAGGGTCATCCGCTCTTACACAGGAACGTAACAGGATCTCATCCACTCCAATAGGCGGGAATATATCTAAATCAACTAATTAAATAGTAAATCATCCAACGGTCAATAACAATCAATAATAAATATCTAAACATCCAATAAATAATTTTTATTGATTAAAACTATTTCTGGTTAACCAAAAAGGTGAGATTAACTCACATAAATTCCAGAAATCCCCAAAGCGCTCCGGTTTGGATTAAAATTGAACGGTCATTCAATTTAACCCAAAATTCAAACTAGCTCTGAATCTATCTAATCCAATTACATAGCATAGTATTCGCTGATATGAACGCAAAGCAACTTGTCGATCTCGAAACCGACCTCGTATAAACAAGTTATGAATCTATGAATATACGAGATAATTAAAGTTAAAATTAACATAATTAACTTAACAATTTCAATTAACTTTCTTCCTCATTTCCCTCTTCCTCACGTGCGTTTTCTTTCCAGGCCGAGATTCGCTTTGTTTTTTTTAATTTTCGATCGAACGCGATTCGCCGCCCCTCCACGCTTGCCACCGCCGTCGCTCCTACCGCACTCCCACACGCTCGCCTCGAGCCAGCAAACGCGCGTGCATACGCATGCGATCAAACTCAAAAATCCCAAAGTTGCTGCTGTGAACAACGGCCAACTGCCGCCGCCTCGGCTCGTCGATCGACGATCCAACTGGTGATTTGCTTCGTATCGTCGTGCTATACGTTTTCCCAGTTGACGTCGAAGGCTAATTTGGCCTCTAGTGGCTCCGATCGTTATCGGCCGTTGAATGTTTAAGCTTTAATTTAATGGCGGCTCTAGTTTTTAAGTTAGGGTTTGGCAAATGAAAATGGTTAACATCCTTTTGTAGCAAATTTTCCAAAGCACTATTCACACTTTAAAATTTCGGACTCCAAACGAAGCGTGTCGCATGGCGTTTTATATGTTATACCCCTATTCCGAACAAAATGGAATATATATCGAAAGCCAATTCCATCATATGCAAAAGACAGCTTTTCAAAATCAAATTATATTAAATTAAATTCTTTTAATTAATTTCTACGCATTTCGAACTCGCATGACCAAACAATACGTCCGATCGCCACGAAATTTGACAGCATATTATAATTCACTATTACGGATCCGATGAAACTGGTTTCGTCGAAATCCGAGATAGATAGTGCCCCAAAAGGCTTTTACATGTTAATTTAAATGAGTTATTTCCAAAATCAGTTAAATCACTTTTAAATCCAAATTAAAAGTTTACTATCTTCATTCTTATTCAAATGGAATTTAAATAAACTTTTGAAATCATTTTCATTCATATTAAATTCAAGATTCAATTATTTAAACAATTCCAATATTAAATTCAAAAAATTAATTATCAAATAAATCAAAGTATTTGAAATTCAAGTTATTTAACCTATAAAATTAACATTTTAATATTTAAAACCAATTAAATATTCCAAATTCAAATGAAAAAAATTCTTAATCGTTACATTCCCCCCCTCCTAAAGAATTTGGTCGCCGAAATTTCCAAGGTTAGAAAAATGCCCAAACCCATTAACCTTCAAAACCAATTCGCAATAGATTTCCAAATCCTTTTAAGTCGTTTATCTTTTCAAAATCAAATGGTTGTAACTTCTTATAAAAACTTTTCTAAGTCTTCCAATTCATTCATAGTTATTAACTAATACCTTTCAAAAAATCAACTAACATCATTCCTTCAACCATTTCATGTTATAACTCAAACCAAACTTTAGTTATCAAAAATATTTCCAAAATTCTCAAAAAAATTCTTACGCCTTAAATTTACGAAAACTTTCACCAGTGTCTCCTTTGCGCGGCTCGATCGTAAAAATTTACAATATATATAATCAGAAATATACATTTCATCTTCGAGGATAAGGCATCCCGTAGGGAAAAATATAAAAATACGGTATGTAATCCGAGATGTGTACCTTTTTATTATATTAGCAAGCATATACAATCAACATAATGCGAAAGCGAGCTCCAAATGCAAAGCATACGCCATCTGCACCTACTAGTCTCTCAACAACTAATGAGAATATGTGCATAGAAAGTAATATCACTATATAACATAGACTATACCATAACTATATGCAATTTTAGTGAATGTAACAAGAGAACTTATTAAACAAATAGCATCCATCCAATTTATTTGTCATCGTATAAATTTGCATTTTTAAATGTCAACATTATATTTATGCACTTCCATTTCTTCTTATCATGCAATTTATTCACTCCCAATTTATTCACATTCATTTTACTAACATTTAATTAATTATCATTCAATTCATTTTTTTTCAATTGATTTACATTCAATTTAAACCAAATTCAATTTTTCGCATTAATTTTACTTAACTCGTTTATTCACATTCAATTGATTCTCATTCAATTCATTTATTTTCAATTAATTTGCATCCAATTAATTAACATTCATTTTATTCTCATTTACTTTACTTACATTCCCCTTCAATTCAATTTAAGATTAACAACGATTCATTGCATATTAATTCGTTTATGGACCATTTCCATAAAACAATTACTTAAGTTTATTTCGACCATTTCACAATACACATGTAACAACCCATATTTTGGGAATTCAAATTTGGATATTTAATTTATTTATATTTACGATTTAAATTAAATTATGATAAAAAATTTGTTTCAAATTTGGACTTCATTTTAGTGACGTATTTTTTATTTATTTTTTATGGTTTTTCCATAATTTTTAATTTGAAAAAAAATAAATTTCTGTTTGACATTTTTGCGGCAAACGTCGGTACTTTTGAAATTTCACAGAATTTAATAACTTGTCTATATTTTTTTTTTTTGCGACCGTCTAATATTGTTGAGCGCAATCATATTTTATTTCTACCATTCCCGGTCCATACGCAAAACGGAAGGCGGTGCAGCGGGGTACCAGAAAACTAATTTTATATGCAAGTCAATACCCAACATTTTCTCAGCCTTAGCCTCCTTTTTGTCTCTCTACCGTACTTCAATTATTTTCATGTCCGAAGCCAGAGTATGTAAAGGAGATAAACATAGACATGCGCGCTTCTTACATTTAAATTCAAAGAAATTAAACACTTGGTCCCCAAACCTTTCTGTTTGCTGTATTTTCATTTTTCTTCTTCATACGCACACTTCCTTTTTGCTTTAGTAGGCAATAAATCAGAGAAGAACATCATCTTCAAAAATTTGGAAATAATTTGAAAAAAATACTAAAAATGATAAAATCTTTGTGATTGTGGTGAAGAAATCTACACTCCTGTATTAGTTTGACTGAGTGCAATCAAGTTTGGAGTGTTGTTCAGTGAAGGGCTAACAATTAGGGTTGGGAACGGTGTTCGTTAGAGGCAATTTTGGCTCGATCCGAGGTTGCGGTTGTGTTTGTCGCCGCAAGGAGCTTCAATGGTCGGGGTTTTGGACGTGTGCCGTAGAGGGAGGTGGAAAGCGACATTCAATTTGTCGCATTATGGGAGCAGGGGGTCTTCACGGTCAGCTTCTAGTGGAGTAGGTCAAACTGTAGGTGTGTGGTGCCATTGTAGAGAGCTTAGCTAGTAGAGTAGGATGGTGGCCTTAGATCCCCGAACGATGGTGTACGAGGCGGTGCACGTGCTCGTGTACGTGTACACGAATGGTTTTCTGGATGATTGAACAGAGAAGAGGAGGGAGAAGAATGAAAACTTGATATCCTGCTCGTTTGAACTCCGATTAACCTCCGGATTTTTGCGTTGTACTCGCATGGACGAGTACAACATTATAGTGTAAGCTGTTGATAGTGTTGGCCATGTATAAATTTATGATGTATTAAAACGCACCGAATTTAAATTACGTTATTTAATTTAATAACGTCGTTTAAATTTATATACCTTAGCTATTGATGTTTATTTGGCCAAATAAATTACTGTCGAGTTAAATTGGATTGAATATGTTAATTCAGCCCCTATTAGCGGAATAAAACACCGTTCCGCTAATTAAATTAATTTGGCAATTAATTAGCAGAATAAAACCCCGTTTTGCTATTCTATGGATTTGGACATTTGATTCTATATCGTTAATGGATATTCTGCTTGAATTAGTGATATATTAACTAATGATGGTTAAGTGTTGGATTTATTACATAGTCGTGGATTATGTAAATATCTGTTATTGACTTGAAAAGTTAATTGAATAATATGGTAGCTTGATAAGTACCATGGTAATCGTTAAGCCTCCTTCAAATTCGGAAAATTTATTATTGAATTGAAAGTTATTTTGAGAATAATTATTCTTATTTTACGATTTAAAGACAATTATTTTATTTAGTAATAAGATTTTGAAAAGGTAATAACTTATTAATAATAATATTTTGAAGATAATTTATAATTATTTTAATAATAATTTAAAGTTAATTATTTTATTAATATGGTTCTTAAAAGTTATTCCCTAATGCTATTTAAAAATGTTTAATTACTATTTAAAAGTTATTTAGTTATGGTTTAAAAAGTTTTAATTTTATTTTCATCATTATTTAAAAATGATTATCTATACTTTAATTTTCAATTAAAATTAATTAATTATATTGATTTGAGTTATTTAATTATATTTAAAGGGATAATTGATTATCATATTAATATTAGTTTAAAGTTAGCTAATTATTGTTTTAAAGTTAATTAATTATTAACTTAATATTTGTTTGAGGTTACTTATTAATACAATAATCGGGTTTAAGATTTATTTAAAATATCATTCATAAGATTTTAATCAAAGGAAAAATAAGGATGTTTAAATAGTAACTTATTATTTTAAGTTATTTTAAATAAGGTATGGTTTATTAAGGGAACCTTAATGACTTAAGGAATTAATTAAATAAGTTGTTTAAACATGGTAAGAGTTTTATAAATGGTTTGGATATTCATAAAAGAATTTACAGTTGAGTTTTAAAGATCTGGAAAGGAGAAGTTTTGTAAATGAGGTTTGAGATTCATTAAGAATGTTTATAATAAGATTTGAGATTTATAAAGAAACTTTGTAAATAGATTTGGTAATATTTGTGGGAAGAAGTGGTTGATATTCATGGCGTAATTCGATGGGCAGGGATTGCCTATAGTTTACTATGGATTCGTTGGGATAGCGACGTAACCATTGTGTAAGCTGCAATCCATAGTCGATATTGAATGGTACTTTCCATATCTATTTTTAAGAGTTTTCAGTTTTCTAAGTTTTGAAAGTAAAATGCTTTGTGAATATACTTATACCATTGAGATAAGCATATGGTTATATTTTCTGAGTATCGAAAATATAGTGGTTTGTGAATATATTTATCCGGTTGAGATAAGTGTATGGAAGTGATTTCCAAGTGTTTGAAATGTGATTTTAAATTAATGAAAGATCAATTTTATGAGGCTCGGTGACTTACCATGGGAAATATAATCTTTGTTTGGATGTTTGTTTATTTGATAGTTAAAAAACCGACTATCAAATCTTGGCCTGAATATGTAAACCTTCTTAATTTTGGTGGTACAGAAATATTCCCTACTTAACACCGAAGGATTTTAACTTTGGAAATATCTAGGGGAAACACGGGAATTATATGGTACAGTTACCGTCGATGGTGCTATACTGTACGTATAAACTTGTTTCGTTCTTCTAGGATAAATGATAAGGAGATCCGTCCACTTAACGGCTAGGGGGTGATCCCCGCTCTTATGTATTGTCTGATTATTTCCTAAAGAACCGGTATTGAGCATTCTGGAAATCAACGATTGGTTTTGTGAAGCACCCGGGAAACGAAAGAGTGTACTCGTAAGAGATGACTCGAACCCATGACCACTCCGGAAACCATATATGGTTCTATGAAGGAGATTCGTGGTATATTTAGATGTTGGGATCCATGTGTGATTCTGACACCCGTTGGGGTATGGGAATCTGGTGTGATTCCAAGATCTAATTGAGATGTGAGAATCTATGTGTGATTCCGAAACCCGTGTGGTATTGGAATCCATGTGGGATTCCGTGATCTATTTGGTGGCGGTCCGTAGCTGGAATGCCGGACGTAGCTTCATCAACGGGAATGACTAAAACCAGAGATAGGAGGCATGGCTAGTAGGGTTGGCAAACCCATAGGGTGTAGTCGGCTCCTCCTAGATGTCACTTACAAGTTGTTATGCATGCATGGGGCGATGCACTCGGTCTTAGCAAGACCAGCTATGTTTTTCCTATGGTACAATACTAGGGATGTATGCTGCTTCGGAAGGATATCTCTGATCCTTGTGTAGGAGGACCGTTCCTCGAAATACCGAGGGCACCTCTATGGAAATCCTACACAATTAGTGAACATGCCTTATCGGTTTTTTATTATATATCTAGTATTGTTGTGATGTACACTCACGAGCATCACAACTACTTGATTATTATTATTTTCGCCCTTGGACATTATTATAATATCACTGGATTTTTATAAAATGGTTTTGGTTATCGTAAGGTAAATACCCGTCCGTGTTTATGTGCGGTGTAGTCTTATGAGATACCTTTGATTTTTAAAGGATTTTATAAGTTATAATAAATAAGATTCCTTGTAATTTGAGTTCTCACGCTGGTTTTACCAGACTAACCTGGGCGTTGTTTCCTATAATGCTCGGGTCAGACCGAGTATATTTCCAGGTTTACTTGGACATTTGGAGCTTCGGGAGATGAGCTAGAGGCCTAGAGACGTAATCACGCAGTTGGTTATTTTTCCATTACATTTATTGTTGTATTTATCGGCAATTGTGAGGATAGGTTTTTATAACTGTCCGTGCTGAATAGGTTAGTGTACCCCGATTGATGTTTGTATATATACAAATTATAATTTTGTTTTTGTGTAAAGATTTGTTATATAATATAGATTATTCGTTCCGCTGTGGGATTCTGTGTTTGTTTAGTTTTTATTGTCTTCTTTCTTTTCCCTAACTGTCTGCTTTCCCATTCAATTTGGGTTGGACATGTGTGGTTTATTGTCAGCTTAAATAGTACGGAAAAGTGGGTCGTTACAACACAATTCATGTTTATATTTCTTCACAACTTAAGTTCATATTTATTTTTATCAAACAACCTTCCAAACCATATTTTCATTTTACAAATTAAATCAAATTTCATTTTATATCTCAAATTTATATTCATTTCATTAATTCATTACAAATCAAATTCAATATCACTTAATTTATTTCATTACCCCACTTGAGTTAAATTTCATTTCAAAAATCATCACATTTAACTTAAGTCAAATTTAATTACCTATCTCAATTTATGTTTTTCATTTCTTAACATTCATATCCATCAATTTAAAATTTTGTTTTAACTTATCCTTTTCAAATTCATAAGTTGTAAACTTATTTCTTATCCTTACCCTCTTCGAAGTTCAAAAACTTACTATCTTATGTTTCTCAAAACATTTAGATATAAATATTCAGGATTTTAAACATCTGGTTTTATTTCAAATCATTTTGTAATCAATATACATACATAACTCCTTTATATTAAATTACACTTTTGGAATCTAAACAAATTTGTTTTAACAAAATAAAACTTCAACTACAGCAATTTATCACTTAGAAACTCGAAAATGAACGTCGATGATGCTGCAGTAATCACCAGAATTATTTTCCAGCGACTGAAGTGAGTTCAGTACTTTCTATTCCCTTTAAGTCCCATTTCAAAATATTTCTAACCAAAATATTTTCAAAATAATTATATTATTGTTTTTCTTAAACCTTTCGAAAATCAATTTTCAAAATCAATGGGTTTTAAATTCTCCAACTTCTTGTTTTAAACCCGTTTTTATTTACAACTCATATTATAAATATACTTAGGCAATTCCCTTTACTTTTCCTTTATAATCACCTTTATAAATCATATTTATAAACATTACTTCTTATGTAATTCATTTCGCAATTATTGATATTTCTAATTATATTCAATACTTTATAATTCATATTTACAAATTTACTTCCTTAGATAACTTACCTCACAAATGTTTATCTTTGTTAGATTATAACAATCACAATTTTTATTAAAACAACAACAACAAAGATAATAATCAAATATCATCATTCACTAACAATCAAACAAACCATATATAACTATAATAATTTCTGGAAAATTATTCCTTTATATATAAAATATAATTTAGGTAAAATTATTTCATTTACCCACCTTTAAAACAATACTATGTCGGTTTGCCTTGTTTAAGCGTTTAGAAACCCCTATCGAAATCGTGGCACCCCACATATCGACCTGAATTCATAAGCTAGTCAACAGATAAATTAACACAATATAAAATATTTTATATCACTAACAAATATGCACTCATAGCTATACACTCAAAACTCATAATAAGACATTCCATTAACTTATCTCTTAATGAGTTTCCCCACAAAAACCAAGGTTCTCGCTTAACCTTGCGCTCTGATACCATGTTGTAACGACCCTCCAATCCATACAATTCAAGCTAATAATATACCATACATGTCCAACCCAAATCGAATGGAAAGACGGATAGTTATGGAAAGAAAGAGGAAAGCAGTAGGGAAGAAGAAGGAAGAGAAAGAAACTAAAAAATCAACATAGAAACTCACAATCACGGCGGAACAATATATAATATAATACCAATGATCTTTACAAAGAGAAACTGTTATATATATACATCCACCAGAGTACAACAAATCACAATATTAAGTATGGACAGTTATAACAACTTGTCCTCACAATTGCTGATGATTTCAACAACAAAGCAGCGGAAATAAAACATATACGTGAATACGACCTGAAGACCTCCAACTCATCTTCTGAGCTCCAATGGATCCAAAGCAATCTGTAAATATGCTCGTTCTGACCCAAGCATTATAATAAAATAACACCCGAGTCAATCTGGAAAACCATTGTGAGAAAACACACCCAACTTGATTTTAAAGTTCTAGAAAACTATTTGAAAATCAAAAGTACCTTGTAAGACCATGCCACACATAAACACGGACGAGGTTTTACCTTACGATAACCAAAATAATTTCTATAGAAAATCCTTTTATATTATAGTAATGTCTAGGGGTCAAAGTAAAATATGAATATAGCTGAAATTCTTGCATCTCACGTTTCAGCATGGTTTGGCACAACTAAGTTCATACGGCGCTTGTTGGAGAATGGATTCCATACAATGACAGGGCTACTGGGGTACCGCCCGTTATGGTGCATCTTTAGATAAAATAACACCGAGAACCTCGCCCGGATCCCCTGCCAACACAGGACAGACCTACCCCTTACTGGATAGTACCGAATATGATCACCCCTCCGTTAATGGGCCCCAAAGCATACAAACGAGATAAAATAGTGACTCTAGATAGGGATGATCATAACCTACTTGGGAGCGATCCACTTAGCCCTGTTGGATCTCCTATGTTTTAGTCATTCTCGGTTGATGAGGCTTGAAGCTACGTTTTACCTTTTATATAGCACTTCCCACTTAGAATGTTAATACTGCCCACCAAACAACAATGCAATACCGGCATTCATCCATACAAGTCCATTCTGGGACTTAACGAAACACTTGAGAGCTCCATCTTCAAATTCCATCATCTTTAAGAAGTCTTCACTTCGAAACGCATTTGTTGGATCAATGTGGTTTTCAGATAATATACACGATCCCTGTCTCTTCGAAACAACATTCGATAATTCTCGGTAAACACAACCCCGGCTCATTAGGAAATAAACAGTCAAAGATAAGATCGGAGATCGCCTCCTAACCGTTAGTGGACGGATTTCCTTATCATTGTCTTAGGAGAACGAAACGAGATTTATACGCACAGTACAACATTATCGGAGATGACTGTGCCATATAACCACGTGTTTCTCCTAGATATTTCCAAAGTCACGTTTAGTGTCCGATTTCGATAGTCGATTATTTAACTATCGAATAACAAACATTCAATCAGGAATTTATTTCCATAGCGAACCAACATTGGTTAAGCACCAAGCAACACTAGGCCCTTTTTTAACAAATTCTTCGATTTTCTCAAATTACTTTGTAAATATTTGTACCAAAATTCTTTTACAAGGATATACATATATACCCACAAATCCCCATTTCTCAATACTTGGAAAAAAAATATCCATATACTTATCTCAACGGTATAAGTATGTTCACCAACATTTGGGAAGATATACCCTTTTTATTCAATTCTAAAATCATTCATAACTCCATCATAAATCCACAAAACCATTTATAAAACTCCTTCTATTAATCTATAAATTCGCCTCTAAAATTCTTTTATAAATATCTAAAACCATTTATAAAACCATTTTATCTTTTAGCCAATCTTCCTTTATGTTTTCCAAACATATTTCAAGATTCCTCTTATAATCCACATTTGTTTATAGAACCCTATTTATAAATCTCAAAAACATTTAAAGCATAATTTCTAATCATTTACTTAAAACACTATTATTATATAATAGTAAACCTTATAAATAAATAAATATTAACTTTAAAACATTTTAAAATAATAATTAATAAATTCCAAACGTCCTAATTAAACAATAATAATTTACCTTCAACATTATAATAAATAATAATAATAAATTTCCAAAGCCTTATTGATAAATAATTAAAATTAACTTCAAACCATATTAATAATTTAAAAATAAGCTTTTTAAAATATTAAAATATTGATAAACTACTTTTAACCAGTATTAATATAAATAAACAATTTTTAAAACATAATTATATTCCCTTGATAAAAATCTATACTTAACTTTCCACATAATTGTTTCCATATTTATAAAGCTATATTTATAAATCTCTTCTATTTTATGAAACTTCCTTTCATAAAATTCCTTTATTTATAAATCTCATCTATAACTCCATTCCTTTATAAATCTCACTTATTCATAAAATCTCATTCAAAACATGATTTCAACCGTTTTAACCTTGCTCCTATAGGTATAAATTTCTTTTATAAATTCCTTTCAATTTATAAAATGTCGTTTAACAATCCCAAATTTACCCTCACCTTCCATTCCAAAATAAAATCAACTATTTTCTAGAACGTCATTCCACATCTTAATATAAATCCACCGTTTGATTTATTACTCCAATCTATTAAAAGATAATAATTTCCTTTTAATTTATAAAACACCGTTTATAAATTTATCCCTTTATAAATAAAATACGATTTTACAAATCATAACTTTCTTTGTAAAATATCACTTTTATAAATTATCATATTCATAAATTTCACCTTTATAAATAAATTATAATATATGTACCTACGTATATATATATATATATAACTTTATATAAAATGGTTAATAAATATTTATATCAAAATATTTCTATTTTCATTTAAAACCATATCCCTTATTTATAAAAGGCTGACTTACTTTCCAAGATTTTAGAAATCTTTATTCATAGTTCAAAAACTCTATTTAAAATATTTCATAAACTATCAATTTATAATATCTAAAAATCATGCTTTTATTTTAGAAAAATTATTTAAACATATATAATTTCCAAAATCACTTGAAATTCCTTTTTAAATCAAATCATTAGTTTATAATATTTTAAAATACCAGAAATAAGGCTCAGTGCTACAAAAGCACTAAATAAGCAAAATCATGTTCATTTTATCCAATATAATATCCAACATATCATATATCACAATATATATGAAAACTAAAATCAATAGTGTGAGGAATCATGTTGGATCTCTCTAACCTGTTCCCCTGCATCACATACAATATATAATCATAAAAATATAAATCAATCGCTTCGAGGCGGGATTCATATACAAAGGGTCATCCGCTCTTACACGGGAATGTAATAGGGTCTCATCCGCTCCAATAGGCGGGAATATATCCAAACCAACTATTTAAATAGTAAATCATTCAACAGTCAATAACAATCAATAATAAATATACAAACATCCAATAAATAATTTTTACTGATTAAAAATATTTTTGGTTAAACAAAATGGTGAGGTTAACTCACATAAAATCCAAAAATCGCTTAAAGCGCTCCGGTTTGGATTAAAATTGAACAGTCATTCAATTTAACCCAAAATTCCAACTAGCTCTAAATTTATCCAATCTAATTCCATAGCGTAGTAGTCGCAGATACGAACGTAATGCAACTTGTCGCGCTTGAAACCGACCCCATACGAACAAGTTATGAATTTATGAATACACGAGATAATTAAAATTAACATAATTAACTTAACAATTTCAATTAACCTTTCTTCCTTGATTCCGTCATCATCACGCGTGCTTCATTTTTTTTTTCGATCAAACACAATTCGCTACCCCTCCACGCTCGCCGTCGCCGCCGCTCTTGCCGCGCTCCCCTACGCTTGCCTCACGCCAGCCAACGCGCGCGCGTACGCACGCGATCAAACCCAAATATCCCAACTTTACTACTGCGAACGGAGGCCAGCTGAAAACAATAAATTTATAGCATTAATGATATTATATAGCTAATTTAAAGGTGAGTAAACTCATCAAAATTCCAGTTGATGCTTTCGTGTTCTGGTTCGATCTAAAATTGAACGACGTTCGATTTTAGCTTGAAATTCTACTAGCTCCAATTCAAACGAATCCAGTTCTATACGAAGATGACATTCGTGTGAGTCCAACACGATTGACTACGTCCGGATCCGACCTCGTATGAGCAAGATATGAATTAATGAACATTTAATATATCAATTAACTAAATTAATTCTTAATTACATCGTTATTCTAATCCACGATTACCTAACTCTAATCGTGATTCAAACCACCCAACCGCCATGAAAATCACCTCGTCCACGTCGCCTTTGACCTCCCATCGCCGCCACACTCCGACCGCGGCCTCACCAGACCTCAACATCCCTATGCCTATAACCACGATGCCTGAAACCCATCGTAGATCGAGGAGAACGAGCTCGGTAAAACGTCGCCGTTCAACTCGAAACTGTCGCCACCTCAAATGTCCATCGACCGCCGCACCACCTTTAATCGAAAGCCCCCGCCTTCCACGACACTACTCCTTTAGGGTCCCTCGCCTCTAGATTACTTACGACGCTGAAAACCCATCAAAACTGCCATGTCGTCGATCCCCTTTTCTGGGCGCCCAAGCAATCATGCCATAATCCAACCGACCACCTTGCTCCACTCACCCTCATGAACAACTTTGTAGTTGAGACCCAAGCCTGAAACTGCCTCGAGTGGCTTCACTTTGCTTGAGCCGGTGGATGAAAAGAATTGAAAATGGCGGCTATCTTTTAGGGTTATGGTTTGAGCAAAATGAATGGGTATGTGAGTCCTTATATAGGATTCTCTAACCGGTACTTCACGCTTGAAAATTATCGAACTCCAATCGAGACGTGCTCACTGGCATTCCTAGTTAAATACCCCTATTCCGAACTCAATGGAACTAATTTCGAGAGCTAATTATATCATATACAGAAGTTAACTTTTTAAATCAAATCATAATATTTTAATTCTCTAAAATTAATCGTTATGCATTTCGAACTCGCTTGATCACATAGTACGTCCGATCGTCATGATACTCGTTAGCACACAATAATTTATTATTCTGTATCCAATGGCACTAGTTTTTTTCAAATCTGAGACAGTGCCCTGGAATGCTATTTTCACACATTCAAATATTGTTTTATATTCTCGATCCAATAATCGATATTTATCTGATATATTTATTTTTTATTTAAATTTACAGATTGAATTCATCAATATTATTTATTAATTAAAAGGAGGTAAATAAAATCATTAAATCCATTTAATGATTATTTAATTCACAAGTCTAAATATTCAAGTAATCCCTATCTATGAATATAAGTTGTTAAATTCCAAAATCCAATTATTTAAATATTTAAAATTAATTAAATATCAAAAATTTAATTGCCAAATTCTGGGTTGTTACGGATTTTAGGAACACCAAGCACACCCATGAGTATTTAAGTATGATTTGATAGTGTACACAAAATCAATTTCTTGATCTTGAATACAAATAATCCCATGGCCCCTTAAATAGCACTTTGATCATGATTTGAGTAAGAGAGACAAGAGAATCATAGAGTATTCAATGGAGAATCAAATCAATAGAGTTTGAATTAGATTCTGATTGAACTTGGGAAGATCTTGAGTTGAATTTATTTTAGAAATCAAGAGAGTGAAAGAGGAGAGAAAATATAAGAAAGTAGTTATTTAAAATTCATTGAGAGAATCCCTATTTATAGAGAAAGCTTAGTCATGTCCATTCGCATAGAGATACGATGAAAAGACAATTCCATTCAAAATTTGAATTTTGAAAACCTCGAACTATATGTCGACATATAGCTTCTATGTATGTCAACATATCCTTTGTTATTTGAAATAATACCTAATAAAAATTGTTTTGTAAATATTAAATTTTGTAAAATATTTTGATACTTTGTAAAATCATTTAAGCATAGTTTATACACATTTTAATCAAATTAAAATTCAAGATAACTTTATTAAATTACTTTAAAATATTTACATAAATAAAGGATTTAAATATGAATTTCTTTTAAAAAATAATATATAAAGTATAAGTGAATATATATTTAAAATAAAAGTATTAATGAATGTCAAAATATACCTTTGAATACCATGAACATTTAGAAAACATAAAACCAAAATCTATATCTAAATACAATAAATTAAAAGTATATATTAAAATATAAAATACTTAAAAACTTAATATAATAATTTTGTAAATAAGTAATTAAAAGGTTAGGAATCATTTGAAAGCTATTTTGAAAAGATGTTTGAAAAATCATTTTGAAAATAGGGATTCTTAAAAATCATTTTTGAAAACCGAGATATTTGAAAACCATTAAATTAGAGAATAGATTTTAAAAACCTTTTTGAAAAAAAATTAAGAGAGATTAAAGAAGCGCTACCAGGGCTTTAACAAAATAATCTATGACTCTATAACTTATCTTGATATCTTGAATCTTCAAACTCATGAGTCTCCAATCTCTAACTCTTGAGTCTCTATATCGGCCTCTTTATCAGCCTCTTGAGTTTACTCTTGATACTGTATAGTCTTCTTAATCAACACCTGTTTGATATCCTGCACTATATACTATGTATACTTTAATAAAACATTAGTATCTATATTTGTATGATCTTATATGGTTGTTGTCGTCAAAACCAATATCCAAGGTACTAACAAAAGTATGTCCCTCGACTTCCACTGAGCTTTAAGTTTTGATATGAACTACATCGTGACATTGTTATCATATATTAATGTTATGGAATTCTCAACATTTGGAATCACCCTCATCTCAGTTATAAATTTATTCATTTATTATGTATACACACACACACACACTTTTTTTAATGCCATAATTAAAGCCAATGTATTTAGCCTTTTCATTGAATCACTCACAATCTCTTCTAATTGGAACATTTCCAACTTAAAGATTCTTAAATTGAATTTTTTTATTAACATGTTATATTCAATATCACTTATGAAGTTTAAGTCCGAACACTCCTTTATAAGGAGTTCGTTGTTTCTGTTAACAGTTCTCTAGTATTTCATAAATACACAAGAACACCATAAACAACTATTTAGTCATATCTATTTATTTTTTTCATGTATAAAATAGACAAACAAAACATGATATCATGGATAATATAACATGTATGATAATTCCTTTTTGTAATGCATAAGAAATCCATCTTACATGTTACGTATTAAACATTTTAATAAGATGTTCTTGCATATAGTTTGGGACATTCCCAATATCTTTTATACTTACTATAAAAGACATCATTTACAAATCAAACATCGAGTATTAAAACAACTAAAAGCTCATTTTAACACGAATGCATAGTTGATAATCAATAGTATGTTATTTACTTATGGTTTAGAAACATCTATGTACCTTTTAACGTTCTTTCTTATGGATACATGCTTCCTCTGCATTTTGATTGATAATCGAACTATTGATATTTCTATCAAAACACTTGTCCAATTTTGATGCTTTTCTTAATGATATTTTTGTATCCATTCTCAGATTGTATTCAAAAAACCCACAAGCTCAGTATCACTCCTACTGACTTCGAGACGCTTTGGTTGTTATATGCAAACAGTCTGGTCAAAATCTATATTTAGAAATTTACGCTTCAACACATATATACCAAAACATAATGTCATACTAGGCAGTAACTCCATGGGTATGATTCGAACCAAATTGAGCACATCGAATGGTGAATCTATTACGTTAATTTCAATAATTGAAATTCACAGTATTATTCTTATCAATGAGGCTCACTATATTCCAACTGCATTTGTCTTTCTCTTAAAGACATATTTGCAGCCAAAGGATCATATCCCTTCGGGTACAACTATCAAAATCATATTTTCATATTTGACTTGGAATCTATTTCAGATTTGCACATCATACCTTATCTTAGAGTCAATACCCTTAACGGTTTAATTAACCAGGATTATTTATTCTTGACATTGAAAAGAAATTCACAGTTTCTCTTTAATGTACAAGAATACTCAATAAAAGTTCTAATGTATTATGTTCATTTAGTTTGGTCAGTTTCATTTCAACCCTTGTAATCAGTTTTATGCTTGGATCATATCCAAATACATTTTATACCAATAATTTCTTAAAGAAATTCTTTCGTTATGAAGTTGGTATTTCTTGAAACAACCATTGTTTTTCAGTGCAACGGAATGAGCATTCATAAGCATTTTATGAATTGCCTTATATAAAACCGATTTTTCATTAGTTCACAATATATTTATGTTCACAACATAAATTAGTCATCTAATGACTATCATCCCCAAAATTCTCTTAGGACAATTCATACAAGATTCATTACGTACAATCATTACATGTAGTCTTTCGACTTGTACAACCTGCCAACTTCTAGGCCTAGGAAATATAGGAGTTTCTTATAAACTCTTATCTCATATGGTTTTGTGAATTATTCTTTGGATGATATTAATTTTAACCTTGCGTACTACTCTTAAGCACACACGTTGTAGAAAGGATTTAGCTCAACTTTACTCATCATTAATCGTGCTTTGTCCAATAAAGTTTGATTACTCCATATCAGTATATCATTGTGTACTACAGGGAGGAGTGACCTCTGAGACTGTATCTTTATTCATATTAGGTATAGACGGAACTCTTTCCAGTATACTCGTACATTCGATTAAATCGAATCATTTCTATCACGTATTATGTTATTTACTTTCGTTTTATATTCTACAAGATTATCGTATACTTATACACGTACATCAAATACAAATGTCAATATATGTGATAACTCTTCAGTGAACATGACTAAGTACATGGAACCATTTTGCTATTAATAGACTTACAATTGCATACATCTATATGTATCAATGGGAAGAGTTCATCAACTCTAATAATGCTCCCACTAAATGGGTGCATAGCCCTTAATTGTTTGAGATATAATTAACCAGTATCATATGTTAACCCAAAAAATGGATCAACACCCTGGATTGAATGTGAAAGCACCAGCCCTGTTCTTACAGAGCAATAATATAGAAAATAAATGTAAAAAGAGCCAATATAGTAAAAAGATAAGAAGAATTTTATAGTGGTTCGGTTGTTAATGAAGCCTAAGTCCACTTTATAACTGTCTTTTAACTGACTGATGTTACAAGTTGAATCAGATTACAATATAATTGAATCTTCTAAGCTAGATCAAGTCATAAGTACAAGAGTTCACTAGAGAATCACAGCGAACCCCTAGATAATTATTGTATGGGAGAATGATGTAGCTCAGACCGGAGATGAAGGCATAAGTCGTAGGCGACTTATGGAAGGGGCTATGAGTCATCTACGAGTTAAGAAAACAGGCATGTGTCGTGACCGACTCAACTGGGGTGAAGGCATAAGTCGTAACCGACTTAAGGAGGCGGTGATGAGTCGTCTCCGACTCAACTGGAAAAACAAAGGGGAAGTTGCTTCGAGGTTGCGACTTAACGAAGCGGAGTTAAGTCGGCACCGACTTAAGGAAGGTGATGAGTCGGCACCGAGTTACAAGGCACAAGTGTTAAGTCGACCCCGACTTAAGAAAAGAGATAGGTCGGCACCGAGTTACGACTTATTTAAGTCGGTCGAAATTTTAAGTCGCGAAAGCCCTGATGCCGTTGATTCCTCTGCCGAGTTAACCTCCACCATTGGTTCTTTTGAGATGCCGCATGTTTTAAGTTGCTGAAGCTGTTGCCGTTGATCTTGATGCCGAGTTAATCTGGACCGCTATTCTTAAGTCGTTAATAGTTGAGTCGTGTAGAGCTGTTAAGTCGGCAACGACTTAAGCGGGTCTGTTTGTAAGTCGGTATGTTGTAAGTCGGCAACGACTTAAGGAGTTGTCTGTTGTATTCTGTTGTAAGTCGGTATGTTGTAACTCGTTGAGCTTAAGTCGTGTACGACTTATGGTGAGTCGGAGGCTTTGATAAGTCGGAACCGACTTAGTACTTGTAATATTTTTAAGCTTTCTGAACTGTGTTGTAAATAAGGCGACTTATGTTAAGTCGGCAAGGTTGATAAGTCGGTTGCCGACTTATGACTTGTACTTTTCTGTTTTGGTGTGTTGTAGCCTATAAATAGGCAAGTGAAGTCATTTGTAAAGGTTGTTGAATATTGAATAAAATTCTCTTTTGATTGCTTTGTGCTTTCATTTCAAATTGGTAGTTGAGTGTAATCTCCTATCTCCTCTTTCGGATAATCGAGTGCGCTCGATTCAACGATTGTAGAAGCCGATTCGCGGAATCAAGTGCGCTTGATCAACGCTTGAAGAATTGAAGATCTTTGAACCCGGTATCGTGCGCGATCAACGAGTTCGAGATAGCTAGAGTTCGGTATCTTCGGATCAACGAATTCGGGCAATTCAGCATTCATCAATCCATCGACTGCTACTTTCACCGATCTACATTGTTTTGAATTATCCACTGCGTCAGTTTTGGTATCAGAGCTTGTTCTAGCCAATCATAGCTAGATCGAGACTTGGAGCCTAATCATTTGAAGAGATTTGAAGTTTGAAGTGATAGCCGAAAGCTTGAGGTGTGAGCCGAGAAGAAGAAGTTGTTCGCATTGATTTGAAAATTGAAGTTCGGATTTGCATTGGAGGCCGAAACTTTGTCCATCGTGTTCATCGCGATTTGCTACAAAGTGGAAGTTTTCGATCCATTTCATTTTGGATCAAAATCCGGAAAGTGTTTGAATTTGAAGTGTTGGAGAATTTGTGAAGTTTTCCAGTATGCCGCCTAGAAGAGCTAATCGCCACCAAAACGTAGAAGCTTTATATCGAAGAGAAGAGGCTGATGAGATGGAGCAAAGAATCAATGAGAATTTTAGTGAAAAGCTTAATGAAGGGATTGGCCGGTTAGAGAGGCTAATGACGGAGATGAATCAAAATCGGAGAAGAGTTTCACCAGAATCTAATCATGGGGGTAGTAGAGTCTCGCCATATTCCAATCGAGATAGAAGTGTTGAAAATGATCAAGGGCGTGGGAGGAACGTGAATGATCGTGAACGGAGAAATGTTGATAGAAGGGATGATGGTGGAAGACGCAATGGTAGTAGAGATGTTGGTGGTCAGAATCGACATCGTTATGCATCTGATTTTGAAGAGGAGTATGATGGTGGTAGTATTCAAGGAAGAGGTCAAGGAAGAAACTATTCTGAGTATGATCACAAATGGGAGTCGGGGATGAAGACAGAAATTCCTGAATTCAAGGGTGGTATGCAAGCGGAGGAGTTTCTAGATTGGGTGGCTAATGTAGAGGAGATTTTTGACTTTAAAGAAGTTCCAGAACATCGTAGAGTGAAGTTGGTTGCTACAAGGCTGAGGGGTAGAGCTTTGGCATGGTGGCAGCAAACCAAGCTTACACGTGAACGTATGGGGAAGTCAAAGATTGAATCTTGGGAGAAGATGAAGAAGTTGATGAAAGCAACGTTCTTACCTTACAATTATCAATCTTTGATGTATCAACGTTTGCAAAACTTGAGGCAGGGCACAAAGACAGTTAATGACTATGCTGATGAATTCTATCAACTTATTGCGAGGAATGATATTATGGAAACAGAAGAGCAGCTGACATCTAGGTTCATTGGAGGATTGAGAATGCAGATTCAGGATATGGTTAATATGTTCGATCCAAGATCTGTAGCAGAAGCACATCAGAAAGCGTTGGCGTGGGAAAAACAAGGGAGACGAGGAGGAGGTGTGTTTACAAATTCCAACAATCCGATGAAGGGAGTTAGTGGGAGTTCGAATGTTTCAAAAGCTATTACAAAACCAGTTGTGAAGGAGGCTGAGAAGACAAGGGTTAACAATGGGTTCAAATGTTACAATTGTCAGGAATTGGGTCATAAAAGCAGTGAGTGTCCAAAACCAAAGAAGAGAACCATGATTGCAGAAGTTGACGATGAGGATGTTGATGAAGATTGTTCTAATCCAGCTGAGGAGGATGAGCAGGATATTGCGTCAGGAGACGAAGGTTGTAACCTAATGCTGAGGAGATCGTGTTTAACCCCGAAGCAGGAGGAAGCTAGTTGGTTGAGGAGTAATATCTTTCAGTCAACATGTACTATTCTGGGGAAGGTGTGTAAGTTTGTGATCGACGCAGGAAGCTGTGATAATATTATTTCAACCGAAGCTGTGACGAAGTTGAAATTGAAGACAGAGAAACATCCGAGTCCATACAAGTTAGCATGGTTGAGAAAAGGAGGAGAAGTGAAAGTGGATAGACGAGTTCGTGTACCATTCTCTATTGGGAAGAAATACAAAGATGAAATATGGTGTGATGTAGTAGAGATGGATGTTTGCCACTTATTATTGGGAAGACCATGGCAGTATGATCGAGCAGTACAACATGACGGTCGGACCAATAGTTACAGTTTTATGTTTAAAGGCACGAAGATTATCTTAGTTCCGAAGAAGAGATCACAAGAAGAAAGTAAGTCCGAAGAAATTGAAGAGCTGAAAACTTTATTGACTTTAAAGGAGTTTGTTAAAGAAGTTGAAGAAGAGCCGGAAGTATTCTTGTTGATTGGGCGTGAGAGCAGTAAAGAGGTTGAAATTCCAGAAGAAGTTAAACCAGTTCTGAAAGAATTTGACGATGTATTTCCAGAGGAGTTACCAACGGAGTTGCCACCGTTGAGAGATATACAACATCAGATAGATCTTGTTCCAGGTGCTGTATTGCCACACAGACCACATTATCGAATGAGTCCGAAGGAACATGAAGAATTGCGGAGGCAGGTAGAGGAATTGCTTGAACAGGGGCGTGTGCAGGAGAGTCTGAGTCCTTGTGCTGTACCATCTTTATTGGTACCCAAGAAGGATGGGACATGGAGAATGTGCACTGACAGTCGAGCATTGAATAAGATCACTGTGAGATATAGATTTCCAATGCCGAGGTTGGATGACTTGTTAGATCAGATAAGCGGAGCTACTATCTTTTCTAAGATTGATTTGAAGAGCGGATATCATCAAATTCGTATCAGACCAGGAGATGAGTGGAAGACTGCTTTCAAAACCAGGGAGGGTCTATACGAATGGTTGGTTATGCCATTTGGCTTATCAAATGCACCAAGTACTTTCATGAGGGTGATGAATCAGATTTTTAGACCGTTCATTGGGAAATTCATGGTGGTGTATTTCGATGATATTCTAATTTACAGTGGGAGTCCAGAGGAGCATTTGAATCATCTTAGAGAAGTGCTGATGGTATTGCGACAAGAACAATTCTATGCTGCAACGAAGAAATGCGTGTTCATGACGCATAGTGTTTTATTTCTGGGGTATGTTGTTTCAGAGAAAGGAATACAGGTTGACCAAAGTAAAGTTGAGGCGATCAGAAATTGGCCGCAGCCCAAGACGATAACGGAAGTTCGTAGTTTTCACGGGTTGGCTTCATTCTATCGAAGGTTTATACCACACTTTAGCAGTGTGATGGCACCTGTTACAGATTGCATGAAAGGTAAACAGTTTGCATGGACAGAGGAAGCAGGGAGTGCTTTTGGGAAGATCAAGGAATTGCTGACGTCTGCACCAATCCTAGTATTACCTGATTTTCAGCTAGTGTTTGAACTACATACTGATGCATCCAAGGTTGGGATTGGAGGGGTGTTGAGTCAGAAGGGGCGTCCAATTGCATATTTTAGTGAGAAGTTGTCAGGAGCGAAGATGCGATACAGTACATATGACGTGGAGTTCTATGCTGTTGTGCAATCTATTAAACACTGGAGACATTATCTATTTCAGAAGGAATTTGT
This sequence comes from Allium fistulosum, assembly GCA_030737815.1. Classification (NCBI taxonomy): domain Eukaryota; kingdom Viridiplantae; phylum Streptophyta; class Magnoliopsida; order Asparagales; family Amaryllidaceae; genus Allium; species Allium fistulosum. The sequence goes on along the minus strand of CM060904.1, from coordinate 946,344,936 downwards.
TCTTTATACTGATCATGAAGCATTGAAGCATTTACAAGGGCAAGACAAGATTTCAGCAAGACATGCATCGTGGATTGCCTATCTACAACAGTTTACTTTTGTTGTTAAACACAAGTCAGGGGTGACAAATCGTGTGGCTGATGCTTTAAGCAGGAGGAGTCATTTGTTGACAACAATGAAAGTTGAAGTGACAGGATTTGAATTATTACCGGAATTATTTGTTGAAGATCCTTACTTCATGAAGTTTGTTGATAAAGTTAAGGAGGGAAAGACGGATGAGTTTGTGATGGTAGATGGTTTTCTTTTTAAAGGAAGTCGATTGTGCATACCGGAGGGTAGTTTGAGAATGAAGATTATCAAGGAGTTACATGAAGAAGGGCATGTTGGAAGAGACCGTACCTTACAGTTAATTTCACAATCCTACTTTTGGCCATCGATGAGGAAAGAAGTGGAGAAATTTGTGGAGCGTTGTCATATTTGTCAGGTTTCGAAAGGAACTGCGACTAATGCGGGTTTGTATATGCCGTTACCCGTACCTGTAAAACCATGGGTGGATATCAGTATGGACTTCGTGTTGGGATTACCAAGGACACAACGTGGTAACGATTCCATATATGTGGTGGTGGACAGATTTTCGAAGATGGCACATTTTATTGCTTGTAAGAAGACGGCGGATGCTGTTCATGTTGCTCAGTTGTTTTTCAGAGAGATCTATCGACTTCATGGATTGCCAGAATCGATTGTGTCGGACAGGGATACTCGTTTTCTGAGTCATTTTTGGCTAAGTTTGTGGAAAATGGTGGGAACGAAGCTGAAGTTTAGTAGTGCTTATCACCCGCAAACGGATGGACAGACTGAGGTGGTTAACAGATCTTTGGGAAACTTGTTGAGGTGTCTTGTTCAAGATAATCTGAAGAGTTGGGATGTGAAGTTATGTCAGGCAGAATTTGCCCATAATCATGCTGTAAATCGAAGTACTGGGTTCAGTCCGTTCCAGATTGTTTATTCAAATTTACCGAAGGGACCGTTAGATTTAACGATGATACCACACTCGAAGGGGACAATTAAGAAAGCTGCTGATTTTGTTGAAGGGCTGACGGAATGTCATAAAATCGTTCAAGAACGATTAGAGAAAGCAAATGAGAAATATAAACGAGCTGCAGATTTGAAACGACGAAATGTTGAGTTTAACGAAGGAGATTTGGTTTATGCAGTGTTAACGAAAGATCGTTTCCCAGTAGGCGCTTACAATAAATTGAAAGCACGGAAAATTGGTCCGGTGGAAGTTGTGAAACGAATCAATGAAAATGCTTATAAACTAAAGCTGCCGGATGATGTGTATACGTCTGACGTATTCAATGTTAAGCATCTCGTACCATATCATGGGGATGAGTTTGTTGGGGATGAAGAGCGTGCAAATTCGAGGTCGAATTTCTCTCAACATGGGGAGGATGATGTAGCTCAGACCGGAGATGAAGGCATAAGTCGTAGGCGACTTATGGAAGGGGCTATGAGTCATCTACGAGTTAAGAAAACAGGCATGTGTCGTGACCGACTCAACTGGGGTGAAGGCATAAGTCGTAACCGACTTAAGGAGGCGGTGATGAGTCGTCTCCGACTCAACTGGAAAAACAAAGGGGAAGTTGCTTCGAGGTTGCGACTTAACGAAGCGGAGTTAAGTCGGCACCGACTTAAGGAAGGTGATGAGTCGGCACCGAGTTACAAGGCACAGGTGTTAAGTCGACCCCGACTTAAGAAAAGAGATAGGTCGGCACCGAGTTACGACTTATTTAAGTCGGTCGAAATTTTAAGTCGCGAAAGCCCTGATGCCGTTGATTCCTCTGCCGAGTTAACCTCCACCATTGGTTCTTTTGAGATGCCGCATGTTTTAAGTTGCTGAAGCTGTTGCCGTTGATCTTGATGCCGAGTTAATCTGGACCGCTATTCTTAAGTCGTTAATAGTTGAGTCGTGTAGAGCTGTTAAGTCGGCAACGACTTAAGCGGGTCTGTTTGTAAGTCGGTATGTTGTAAGTCGGCAACGACTTAAGGAGTTGTCTGTTGTATTCTGTTGTAAGTCGGTATGTTGTAACTCGTTGAGCTTAAGTCGTGTACGACTTATGGTGAGTCGGAGGCTTTGATAAGTCGGAACCGACTTAGTACTTGTAATATTTTTAAGCTTTCTGAACTGTGTTGTAAATAAGGCGACTTATGTTAAGTCGGCAAGGTTGATAAGTCGGTTGCCGACTTATGACTTGTACTTTTCTGTTTTGGTGTGTTGTAGCCTATAAATAGGCAAGTGAAGTCATTTGTAAAGGTTGTTGAATATTGAATAAAATTCTCTTTTGATTGCTTTGTGCTTTCATTTCAAATTGGTAGTTGAGTGTAATCTCCTATCTCCTCTTTCGGATAATCGAGTGCGCTCGATTCAACGATTGTAGAAGCCGATTCGCGGAATCAAGTGCGCTTGATCAACGCTTGAAGAATTGAAGATCTTTGAACCCGGTATCGTGCGCGATCAACGAGTTCGAGATAGCTAGAGTTCGGTATCTTCGGATCAACGAATTCGGGCAATTCAGCATTCATCAATCCATCGACTGCTACTTTCACCGATCTACATTGTTTTGAATTATCCGCTGCGTCAGAGAAGAAGAGTAAAAATAGTCTCTGCAGAGTTCCAGCAGCTAGTGCAGAAGATCCTATTTTTTGCAAGCAGGACTGTATTTATAGGGCTTGAAGAACTATTGGGTTAGGCTGCTTTGCCAGAAGCCAACATTTGATGATACGAAGATGCTCCAAAAATCTCATAATGATCCGACTTAACCTGATGGATCGCTAGGGATCCATAAGGCATGGATCGCTAGCGATCTATGTACTTAGGGTATTTTCGGATCATTTCATTTGGGTTGCTTTCCTTGCGTAGTTTCCCTCCATGTAATTTGGTAAATAGTTGCATTGTTTTGATGGTGATTCATGTACATGTTGGATTGAACTATGATTGAAATCAGATGAATGCTCACTTCTCGAACTAGCTTGCTTAGAATACCATTAAACTTGGCAGACATCCCTAGAAAAGATATTGGTTCGTGATGCAAGAAGTTTGGACGATCCATAATCATATGATTAATTGCATGGTTAATTCTTGAGTTATTTTGACTTGACGTAGATGTTCTAACTCCTATTGAATTATGTTGGGTTAAAAACTTGGTTAACATCATATGATTCATAATTATGTAATGAAAATTATTTCTCAAAACTATGGCTTAGCCTATACTTTCAAAATAATTGTAAATAATATTAGATACTTTAGTATATTCTAATGCATCACTTTTGTTGTGAAAACAAATACCACATTATAGTTTTATGTTATAACAAATATTCATAACATTCACATTGAGATATAACTATGTCTATTTTTCAGCTGATTGCAAAAAATAGTCATTATTTCATAAATATTGTTTGGTATGTTTTACGAAAACAATTTTCGTAATTTGATGCAATCCATAAGTGCTATATGGCATGCTTCCACTGTTTCCACCATTACTAAAATAGCATACCAAATTTGAAGGTCCATCATTCGCTTAATATAGATTATTTATTTTATATTTTGCAACTAGTTTATAGTTGAGAGTTCTTTGATCAAATATCATGAACTTAATATAGATTATTATTTATTTCATATTCTATAATTGGTACCGGTTGGTCCGACTATAGATTGAACCCCTTTGAACTTTAGAGTTTTACTCAACCCTACGAAGAAAGCTTCCACTGTAATTTTTGCTAAAGTCATGCACAACATTTGTTTACAGCATGGCATCCCGGATGATGACGTGCACCTTCCATTGAAAAACGAGTTTGCATATATGCTACCTTCGGGGTACACCGCCTGCCATCGGTACATGTGCTTGAATGGTGCAGTGCCTTCCTTCAATCATTTCTTGCGAGAGACTCTTTTGAATTTGGGAATAGCTCCATTTCAGATTCATAACGGATATGCAATTTTGAGTTGTCTTCACGTTTTGTTTATGCGGACATTCAACCATGCCCGAAGCTTCGATGAGCTGAGATATTTCCTCTCATTTAAGAAGAGAGACGAATGTCCATCTCTTGTGATTATCGAGGCTCAAAGAAACCGCAAAATTGTGTTGCAGATTCAAAGTAACTTGCCCAGTTCAAGACCCAATATTTTTTCGTTAGGTGTCCTGAGGGACTTAATCGTCTTTGGATGATTGGGGGCAAGTCTTCTCTTTTACTTGTTGAGATTTAATACAATGGTGCGGGATTTTAATAGATTGAATACCCCTTGTAGTTATTCCGAGGCCAAACAAAGACCCATCACTTGATCCCATCTTCCGTACTCTAAAGGCCATATGCGCTAGAGAGAGATCGTCAAGTCTTTGCTAACGGATGAGAATTTGCTTTGGTATGGGCTGTTGCATCCTGGGAGATCTATCGTCGTTTTGAAGTTTCATCCCCTACTCATTCCAGGATTCAAACACGCTCCACATCTTCATCGCACGATTCTAAAGAGGGAGGTCTACCAGGTGGAGAAGGTCCATCTGGTGGATCAACTGAAGAAATCCGTGAAGGAAAAAGCGTTAAACCAGTAACCTGATTAGGATACCCTTGATCGTAGAGGAGGGGAAAGAGGAGTTCAAACAGCGGGAAGGCAAGGCTGCGGTGATCGGAGAAAAGGAGGAAGATGAAATTGGGATCCGGAGTAGATATGAATCCTCCTCTAGCGATGATGAATTTGATGCAAGTTCCAATGAATGAAATTTCGAATCATGTGATCCAGAATGAGTCCCATTCTTCCAGATTCACCTCCCTAAGAGAATATTGCTAAAGATGCTTCCCCAGCAGCCAAACGACTCCACGGTTCTCCGCCTAAGGAAATAGATATCGACTTTGGGGACTTGAGCAACATTTATGTGGACATTGTGAAACTCATGGGAGATGATTTTGAGCTCGAGGGATTGTCTTCTAGCTCCGGTCATGTTGTTTCTAGAGTTAGCCTGACTCCCACTATAGTTTCTTCCCGACTTGGTTTGTGAAGTCCTTTTAGGTCGCTTATGACACATCACACACTTCACTAGGGTCATGTACACTCATATATGCATTATTTGAGCTCATTTTCCGTCGCTAAAGTTACTTCATTTTTTATATTAGGCACTATGGGAGGTCGTGGGCTTTATGAAGACCTTGAACAATTTACAGAAGCACAATGCAGTCAAGACAGACTTCAAGCTGCCATCAGCCTTAAGAAACTGAGAATGAATAGAGAAGGAAAAAAGATTGCAAAGCGGAAGTTCGTCATCGAGATGACATGGACCGAGGCAGAGTTTATATGGTGGCTATGAGAAGAGGAGGACTCTTGATGATCGGGAAGATCCACCCAAAAAGTCGAAGATAGATCATGGTTCTCATCATTCCGAGCACCTAGCATTTGCCTCGGCTCCACTCTCTATTGGAATTGAAGCTCTGACTTCTACTGTTCAAGTTGTTCCATCAACCCAGACTCCTTCAACCCATGTAGTGCCTGCTTTCGGTTCTTCACACCACCGTAGGAGGCCAGCTTATATTCTCCCATCTAGTCCACCTAAGCTTGAAGTTGCGCTCCCCGGATGGTTTATGAAGGGAGTTAAATTCGAATGTGACCTGCGTCTGATCCGTTATGATCTTATATGCCCCATCTCCAAGAAATTCAGAGTGACTTGGATCAAGCTGAAGGATGGGAGAAATTATGTAAGCAGTCAGCGGACGCAAACCGTAACAACTATCAAGAGATCCTTTCTTTTAGGTCAGAAAAGGATGATTACAAGAGGATGTTGACGGAACATGACACCAGAACTGATCAATTGACAAAGGAGAGGGATGCAGCCATTCGAGAGAGTAAGAGCAACGCTAATTTGCTATAGGAATTGAAAGAGGCTCATGCAAAAATTAAGATCATGCTCAGAGATGAAATCAAGAAAGCCCATGCCGATGTGGTCAAGCTGAAAAAGGAGCTTGAAACTCGAGACGAGATCATCGAAGCTCAGAAGAAAACTATTGGTGGTCATGATGAAACTGTCGAAACTCATAAAAAGATGGTTGCAGATTATGCGGGAATAGTGGAATCTCGAGATAAGACCATCTCTGACCAGGCCTAAATGATTGCTTCGCTTTAGGAAAGAGTTGCGCAACTCGACGCTGAAAAGACCAAAGTTGAAGTTGAGAAGGCCGCCATGACGGCGGATTAATTGGAGTTGCAGGATACCTTTGAAAGGAAGATGAAGAAGATGGATGACACCATCTTGAATTTCTATGTCAACTCCTTATTGCATCAGTGCAGCCTATGTTATCTGGGTCCCAAATTCCCGCGTACTCTTGCTACGGTTTGGGAAGAAGTCCTGGCCCATTTTCAAGAAGACGGAGATGCGTACACGGAACAAGAGTTGGAGGATGCCTATCTTAACGAAGAATCAAAGAAGGCTTTGGTAGAGGGTCGAGAGATTATTCGGGTGGAAAGAGAGTGAGAAGCTGCCGATGCTGGTGCAATTATAGCCGCTAAAACACTATCGGAACCTTTCATTTTTGGGTGTGGCGAATCGTCCAAGCAACCTCATGATCAGAGAGGAATCATTCCAGCTTCGTACGGTGTCGCTTTGTTGTCTACCCCTTCAGTAGGTATTTCTGAAGACTTGGGTGGTCTTGAAACTTCGCCCAAGATCGTGCAACCATCCAAAGAAGGAAGCGGTGGGAAGTATGAGGTTGAGATTCACGGTCACACTGCTGATGCAGGTGACTTCCTTGTTTGTCCCCAGTTTAAGGATTTTTAGCTCACCCCGCAAGAACAAGATGAATTGAATGCTTTCCTTTTTGATCTTATAGGTCCGTCTTCTTTACCTATCGAACTGCCAATTTCTCCATTCCCAGGGCCTACTACCATTTCAACTGCTCCAACGCTTGTTTCTATGGCTACTTTGGTTACTAAGCCCGTGTCTGACTCGCGGGGGCCTACTACCATTTCAACTGCTTCAATGCTTCTTTCTGTGGCTACTTTGGTTACTACGCCCGTGTCTGACTCGCATGGGCCTAATGCCATTTCAACTGCTTCAACGCTTGTTTCTGTGGCTGCTTTGGTTACTACGCCCGTGTCTGACTTGCAACCAGGACCAGAATCTGAGAAGATCGCTGCGTTGCACGGCCTGGATGACCCTTCCGTATCACTGGAGGGCGATTTAGCAGCAGTTGACACTCGAGAGTAGACATACCAAGCTAGCTAACTAAGTAAAACTGAATTGCAGATGGTGGCAGTTAAGAGGGAAAAGATTGAGGAGAGAAAGTCTTCGAGGAGCTCCCGTAAATCCCGGAAGCACAAGACCAAGGAGGAGTCTTTCGAAGGGGTCGAAGAATAAGGAGGAGACATAGGCATAGAGCCTATAATTGATATCTCTAGCAGCACTACAACTCCTGGTAGGAATGATGAGAGGAAGAAAAAACTTTCGACCAAAGATGGGAAAGGAAGTGGTGGCAAGAAACACTGACAGGCTCGAGCGACAGTGGAACCGGATATTGGAACATTCTGATTTATTTGACATCTATTTTGTACAAGTGCAGAGTCTACACTTATTACTTTTGTTGTTGTAGCATCTGTACTTTTCTTTTTGTTGGCCGATATTGTGTGGGTACGGCCCCCACATTTTAACTTTGTACAGAAAATGTTATAAGGAATGAAAAGATTAATGTTTCTACTGTCATCTCTTCTTTGTTCTTCCTTATTTATCACGTACTTAGCTTGCTTTTATACTACTTATGTGTGTACATGGCACGGTTGCTTGTTCTGCAATTTTTATACTTCATATTGCCATGCCGTGTTTCATAGTATATGATGCCTTTATTTTCGTGATTTCACGCATTATGTATGCATTTTCCACTGTGACTGCCAAAATTCTTTGTTGCGAGAAACGGGACTATGGAGTAGTTTTCCTTTCAACTAAATGTTGGTATGTGCGTGCCCCTACTTTACATGGTTGTTTTCTTTGAACACTTGATAAATGACCCGTTGATCTGAATGATTTCTCGGATGTCTATAGCCAAATCTACTTTGCGGTTCCTATCTTCGGGAACTTGTGACTCGAGTGTCTCGACTCTAGAGATTTTTTTGATCAATGATCAGAATTATTTGCTGATTTCTAGTTGTTCGACATTGCTGGATTCATGTTTATTACTTTTAATAGTGGGAGTGGATCCTTGTTAGTCCTGCAATAGACGAGTTTCCCAGTGTTGTCAGGACAATACTAGAACTTACAAGATCTTAATGGTTTGCTGATGGTGCCGGAGCAACATCAAGTAGTGCTTGCGCGGGATGCGCGGCTTTTAAGAGTGTGTGGCTTAATAAATGCATGGATTCTTGAGAGTGCGTGGCTTACGAAATGCATGGCTTTTAATAGTGTGCGCGGCTTATGAAATGCGTGACTTTTAAGAACATGCGGCTTACGAAATGCGCAGCTTTTTGAGAGTGCGTGGTTTATGAAATGCGTGGCTTTTAATTTTGATTCGATTTACTTTCCTCGACTTGGCAAGTAAGCGGGGTGTACTTGGGTGTGGTTTCACTTCCCCAAGCAGCTAATGAATGATTTTTGATTCGGTTTACTTTCGTCGATCCAACGAGTAAGCGGAGCGTACTTGGGCGTGGTTTCACTTTCCCAAGCAGCTAATGAATGATTTTTGAGTCAGTTTACTTTCACCGACCCGACGAGTAAGCGGAGTGTACTTCGACATGGTTTCACTTTCCCAAGTAGCTAATGAATGATTTTTGAGTCGGTTTACTTTCGTCGACTCGGTGGAAAATTTATGTGAACATGGTTTTATTGGTTCAAGAAACTAAAGGGATTTCAATGATAAAACAGAATGCGGAGCAAATTTTGCCTATGTACAAAGTCCATAGTGTTGTCTGGTAGCTTATTTGCTAAAATAGGAAATAAAAACTAAATAAAGTAATGCCAGAGCGAGTCACTATTCCAAGCACGGGGAATCTGAATTCCATCGACTGTGGTTAGCTTGAAAGTGCCATCTCTGATTTCTTGCCCGATTGAGTAAGGCCCTTCCCAGTTTGATCCGAATGTTCCTGTAGCCGGATATATCTATTTCAGGATGAGATCTCCCACTTCGAAAGTACGGTTGCAGACCTTGGATTTGAAGGGCCGTGTTACCCTTTTCTGCTGAGTTATGGTCTTAGCTCGGCTTTCTTCCGTTTCTCGTCAATCAAATCTAGTGACTTGAGTGGGAGCTGCTCGTTCTCTTTTTGATTGAATTATCGTTTCTGATGAGAGGGGACTTCCAATTCAACCTAGATTATTGCTTCGGATCCGTATGCTAGGGCAAATGGCCAGTGTCCAATTTCTGACTTGTGCATCGTTTGGTAAGCCCATAGTGCAAGTGGGAGCTCATCAACCCAATTTCCTTTGGTTTTCGTCAGCCTTTTTTGATGGTGGACTTTATGATTTTGTTTACTGCCTCTACTTGCCCATTTGCTTGAGGGTGTGCCACTACAGAGAAACTCTTCTCGATGCGGAAACACTTGCAAAAGTCCTTGGATTCAGTGCTTTCTTATTGAGTACCATTATCTGTGATGATTTTCTATGGTACTCCAAACCTACAAATAATATTTTTAGTGACAAAGTTAATCACTTTCTTAGTGGTAATAGTAGCCAGTGGTTCCGCTTTGGCCCATTTTGTAAAGAAATTAACAACACGATAGCATATTTGGCCCATCCTTTAGCAATTGGGAGCACGCCGATCAGGTCAACTCCCAAAACCACAAAGGGCCATGGGCTAACCATTGGCGTAAGTTCAATGGATGGAGTTCTCTATATTTTGGCAAACTTTTGGCATTGCACACATTAGTTGGCGTAGTCTGCTGCGTCATGGTTGATGGATGGCCAGAAGTAACCGTATCGAAGGATCTTTTTCACTAGAGTCTGCCCTGCAATGTGGCTTCCACAATCACCTTCATGGACTTCCCTTGGGAACTTTTTAGCTTCATTGTTGGTTACACATCTGAGTAGGGGAGTAGAGAATCCCCTCTTGTAAAGAACTCATCCTGCAAGATGAACCATGGTGCCTTCTAGAGCAATTTCTTTTGCTCGTTCCGATCCTTGGGGAGTGTACCTTCAATCAAGTAATCTTTGACCGGTTCCATCCATGATTTTTATTCCTCTTCGGTATCCATGATCCAGTCGATATCCATATCATATATAATGGGTGATGTAAGCGTTTCGACTGGGGCCAGTCCCATTGATTGAGCATCTACGGAACTGGCTAGTTTTGCTAGGTGATCCACTTGCATTTTCTTGTTCCCTCGGAATGTGAATTAAAGTGTAGTGCTCGATGTCCTGCAGCATTTCCCATGTTTTTGACAAGTAGAGGGCAAGGTTTCCCCTTGCCTGGTACTCTTCTTTCTCTTGAAAGATGATTAGTTGAGAATCGCTGTAGATATGCATATCTTTTATTCCTAATTCTTTAATGATTTTAAATCCTACTATCAAAGCCTCGTATTCTGCTTCATTATTGGTGGCGGGAAATTCTAGTCTCACAGTGTAGCAAACAAATCGTACTTTGGGGGTTTAGAGGTACCACCCCTGCACCTGAACAGAATTCATTTGATGCACCATCAACATACAACTTCCATTGTGGCACCATGTCTGAAATGCTTTCTTCTTCACCATCCCGCTCGGTAAGTTCGACGATGAAATCTACCAGAGCTTGTCTGTTGATAGCTCTTCGTGGGTGATTAGTGATTTCATATTCGCTTAACTCGATATTCCATTTTAGAAGTCAACCCGATGTCTCTAGGCGATACAACACCTGTTTCAGAGGTTGATCCGTAAACACCTTGATGGGATGAGCCTGGAAGTATGGTCGTAGCTTCCTTAACGCGATCGGCAGGCAATAGGTGAGTTTTTCCAATTTTGGGTAATTCTTTTCAGCTCCGATGAATCGCTTACTGATATAATAGACGGGTCGTTGGACCCTAGCCTCTTCGTGTACCAACGCTGCACTCAGAGCTTGAGTTGATACAGTGAGGTAAGCAAACAAATCTTCCCCATTTATCGACTAAGATAAGACCGGTAGAGTTTCCATATGATGGAGTAATTCTGCAAAGGCTGTCTGGCAGGCTTCGTTCCATTCGAAATTCTTCTTTCCCTTTTTTAAACATCGAAGACTGGTATGCATTTGTTAGTCGCTCGGGAGATGAATTGGTTCAACGCTGCAATCTTTCCATTTAGACTTTGCAATTCCCTTTTGTTTGTGGGGTTTTGACGTTCCTTAAGGCGGTAATCTATTCTGAATTAGCTTCAGTGCCCCTTGCATTCACAATGAAACCAGGAATTTACCAGAAGCAACGCCGAAGAAGCATTTCAATAGGTTAAGCTTCATTCCATATTTCCGCAATATCTCGAACATTTTTGCTAGGCTGTCTAAGTCATTCTCTGATATGCGTAATTTGACAAGCATGTCATCCACGTATACTTCCACTGTCTTCCCAATTTGATCTTTGAACATTGTGTTTACCAGTCGTTGGTAGGTTTCCCCTGCGTTCCTTAGTTCAAAGGGCATGGCTCGATAACAGTATAATCCATGGTCAGTAATAAAACTAGTATTCTCTTGGTCGGGTTCATGCATCATGATTTGGTTGTATCCCAAGTAGGCGTCCATAAGCGATAGTAGCTCGTGGCCCACCTTGGCATCAACAAGCTGATCGATCTTGGGCAATGGGACACTATCCTTCGAGCATGCTTTATTCAAGTTTGAGTAATCAATGCAAGCCCACCACTTCCCATTGGAATTCTTTACTAAAACCAATTTGATCCCCATATGGGGTAGGTTGCATCGCAGACGAAGTCATTTTCCAACAACTTATCCACTTCCTCTCTTAGTGTAGTAGACTGTTCCAGTCCCAAGGTGCGCCTCTTTTGCCTCACTGGAGTGTACTTGGGATTGATTTTAAGTGAGTGACATGTTATCTTCCGTGATATCCTACACATATCAGAATGCGTCCAAGCGAACACGTCTAGATTGGCACGAAGAAACTTGACTAATTCCTGTCGTGTCTTGGTTTCAGGATGTGATTCTATTTTCAATACCTATGTTGGATCATCCATATCTACAGGGACAGACGCTGTAATCTCTACTAGTGCTGCATGTTCCTCCGCTGAACTCTTTTTTCTAGGGTCCATAGCCTTATCGAATCAGTTGTGGTCCCCATGCTAGGGGTGGTTCTGTAGTTGCTATGCAGATGGTTCATGAATGTGGAGAGTTCTCTCCATATTCTTCCCTTTCTCTTTCTTTATTATTTCATGCAATTCAGCAACGTAGCATTCACTTGCGACTCCCTGGTCTCCCATTATCATTCCAACTCCGCTTTTCATGGGGAATTTCATAGTGAGACACCATTGTGCTAGGACAATTCGAAAATCAGCGAGGGCCGGCCATCCCAAGAATGCATTATAGGCCGACATCTTATCAACTATCACAAAGGTTTGGGTGAGAACCACACTCCAATCTCCTGTTCTGAGTTCAACAGGTAGATCGATTGTGCCAACTGATTGTATGGATGTCCAATGAATCCTTGGATCTTGGTTCAACACGCAAAGACATCCTTCATGTTAAGCTTCATTTGGTCGAACATATGTCGAAACAAAATGTTTACAGATCCTCCGGTATCGACCAACACTCATCGCACGACAGCAGGCCCGATTCCTATTGTCACCACCATTGGATCTAGAGTTGAAGCTTCTATTCCTTCACTATCCCGGTTTTGAAACACGATGTCATCATTGAAAATTTTCTGCTGTTTAGTAGGGGTCCCGTCTTGTTGCAAAGCAAGTTTCCTTTGGAGCATGTTTGAGTGAACTAGCATATCTTTCCATCTTGCCCCAACTTTTTTGTGTCGGATGAGGACCACCTGAAATGGTATTGATGACAAGCCTTTGTTCAGCTCGCTTGGATCCCTCTCCGATAGATCCACATTGCTTTCCTTGGGTGTTAGGAGCATGAGGTCTGGTTGGCTGATCAAAATTTCAGGGCTTCTTCACATATTGTTGGAGCTTATTTTCTCTAATTAGTTCTTCGGTCACGTTCTTCAAATGGCGACACTCGTTTGTGTTATAGCCGTGGGTTTCATGGAAGCGATGGAACTTCCCCGACTTCCTTTCTTGTTCAGACTCTTCCTTTCGAGGCTGCTTCGAGTACTCTTATGATCCCTAAGTTGCTAGGTAAATATTCTCCAAGCTGTCGTTTAACGGAGTTTATTATTTGCGTTCCAGACCTCTGAGTTTCTTTCCGCCTCCACTGCCCTTGCCGGTGTTCTGATGCTGGTTCTTCCTTTTGTGGCCCCCATCTTTCCCAATGGTTACTTCAGAATTCCTGTTGTTTTGATTGACCACCACATTACTCTGAATCGATTCATTTGGTCGCATATTGGTATTTTTACCTTCTAAATATTTGCCTCTTCCAATCTTAAGTAATGACTAGCCTTTTGATTGAATTCTTTCATGGTGGTTGGTTGCTTCATTTTAATCCATCTCCTAAAATCTGTCTCTAGATGGATCGAGCGGACTAAGGCCATGAAAATCATATCCTTATTTGGATTGCTTACTTCGGTGACGGCTATGTTAAAGCAGTTCATGAACGATTTTAATGATTCATTAGGTCCTTGTAAGTAACCGGACAGAGACATCACGTCCTTTGGCTGAGCCACGTGCAATCTAAATTATTCCAAGAACTTCCTAGCTAGCTCATCAAAGGTTAAGATAGATCACGGAGGGAGCCTAGTAAACCACATGGAGGTTACTCCTTCTAGATTTATGGGAAACATCTGCAATGTAATGCATCTGTTTCCCTTGCACCATCCATATTCCAAATGTACTTGTACAAGTGCTGTTGAGGGTCAGTAGTTCCATTGTATGAGGGCATAGCTGGTGGCATGGTGAATTTCTTGGGGTATTCTACCCTTAGGATACTATCAGTGAAGGGAGTTCAGCTTGGAGCGGAACCCCAATCATCGTCCTTTCTACCGTTGCTTTTTTCCATCAAGTGTCTGACTAAGTCCGCAATGTATGCCCCACTTGTCCATTCATCCGTAGGTTGGCTATCAGTAGTCGCGGTCTTTGCAAACGGTCTTGGTTGGTTGGCTGAAGCCTGGTCTCTCCAGTCTTTGGGTGAGCCACTCCTGCAGAAGTTTGTTGACAAGCGGTTGGTCTTGTGGGTGGAGTTTGATCGTTTGAGTTCAATTCACCTTCCCTAAGTTGCTTGTCTTCCTCAGAGTCAGTATCTGCCACTAGTACGTCCTCCCGTGGAGTTTTCACTTCTAAGTTCAGATTTGCAACAGGTGCTTTGGCTGTGGGTGGAGTGTTAACGTTTTCTTTCATAATGATTCTTGGAACCCCGCACACTACCTCCTTTTGCTTTTCTCTTCTGTTTCTTCCGTTCAAGCCGAAAATAGAAGAATGCACTCGCTCCATAGTAGTCAAGGCTTCAGGCACCATTCTGTGAGAAGTCGGTGATTGGAGTGCTAAAAGAGCATCTATCTTATCCATAAGAGCTTTTTGACTGTTTGCCATTTTTCGGTTAATGTCATCAACCATCTTGTTCAATTCTCCCTTTGTCATAACTTTATGCTGCGTAGAGGATCCTGGAATATGATCTCTAGAGTTAACTTCTAACAGCAAACTGTTGGGATTGTTGACTTCAATTTGCTGAGGGTTTGTTTCTTCTCCAGCAATGGTAGCTCCCATGGATCTTCCGAAGGTAGTTCTCTTTCTTCCGGGTGCGATTGATTCTCAGTAGCAAATTTTCTATGCAGAGATTGATGATCTAACTTCTGAACTATCTGATCAAAAGTAGATAGCTAGATCTAAGCTTGAGTTGGTTTCTCAGTTATAGCACCAAAATGTTAACCCAAAAAATGGATCACCACCCTGGATTAAGTGTGAAAGTGTAACACCCCATATTTTTATAACATTATTTAGAATAATTAATTGGGTAAATTAAATAAAATAATGTGAACATTAAAATTGAGATTTGATTAACAAAGGGTAGCCATGCCATGTTAGTGTGTTAATTAAAGTGAAACCTAAGTTAATGTGTTAGGATATGAGAAGGGCAATATGGAAAATAGGTAAGGCTTATACCCTAAACCCTTAGGAATGTAACTCACGTTCATTTCATTTTACTCAAACTAAAAATACTAAGGCCGGCTGTAACGACCCGGAATTTTCGAACCCGAAAATTCCAGATAGTTAGGAGAAAAAGAAGAGAGATAGAAGAAAGAAACAGAAAGAAGAAAGAAGAACAGAAAACACAACATCTCACATTCGCAGCGGATTAAATATAATAACAAATAATAGCATTTATACAAAGAAAACCTGTATTTGTTAATTACATTTTATACATCAGAGTTACAACATTCACAAATATACTAGACAGTTAGAATTAACATGTCTCGGACAACTATAATATATCACAGCGGAATACACTCCATACGTTCCTGCCATCCAGCTCGCCTCCTGAGCTCCAGAACGTCCTTACCTGGAAATCTGTAATACTCGGTCTAACCCGAGCATTACATTCAAGTAACACCCGGGTCAGGCTGGAAACCAGCGTGAGTAAACCATCTAATATGAAAATACCAATGCAAATTTACTTATCTAAATTCCGGGTAACTCGTACTTCACTACGAGTTCATTACTTGATATGCTCAATACTTACTTCACATATCAATCTATAAAGAATCGAAGTGGTTTCGGATATTGCTGATACCCGACTCCGGTCTCTTCGAATCCAATGTTATTCATTAAACAAAAAGTTTAAGTTTAAACAATACAATTTATACACAACAATTCATCTCATATCACACATCAGCACATATCACATATCGGAGATATCACATAATCCAAGGCATCCAATATCATTCAATCAATCATTAAGCAAGATTAATCAACCTCCCCATCTCTAATTAATTTAATTAACCATCAATGCATTAAATTAATTACTTTTAAACCCTGTTTACTTAACATTAATTAATTACAAATTAATTAATAAATCATCCCTTAATTATCCGTCTTAATTAATCATCCTTAATTAATTACTCTTAATTACATTAGTAATTATAATTTAATTATCCTTAATCATTCACATTAATTAACCTTTAATTATTCTCTTTAATTAATTATACTATAATTAATTACATTAATTAATGATCCTTAATCAATTACCTTCTTAATTATCTAGATTATCCTTAATCCTACTTACTTAACATTAATTAATTACATACCTTAATTGATCTTTAATTAATTAATTAAATTAAATAAATCCTTAATCATTAAATTAATTAATTTCTTAATTAATCCTTCATCATAAATTAATTAAATTAATTAATTATACTTGAATTTTCTTAATTAACTTAATTAATCTCAAATCATTAAACTTTATTTAAAAATAAAACATTTAGAAATTAGTTATAACTACAAACAATTTAAATATCTAATTTAACCTTTTCAATCTTTTGAAATCCTTTCAAAGTTATTTAATAAATTTCAATACATATTTATTGAAAACTTATATCTTTTAAAACTCAACTACTTTAAATATGATTTGGAGATGTTAAAATCTTTATCTTTGAAAACAAATTATTTCTATAACTTTAAAACTTGTTTTTAAGTTTGCTTTTAAAACTTTGAACTTGAGTTCTTTTACCAAATTTGAAACCAGATTCAAACAAAAACAAAACCGAGTCTACCCCGTCACTTTCCCGAGTGAAACGCGAGAAAACACACGAGTCTCCCCCTTCTACTTCTACTTCGAGTACGACCCGAGCCAAAACCCTTCATCCCCGACACTCTTTAAACCCAGCTACAATCAGATACGAGATGACCCATGTGTACGTGCACAGACGATCGACACTACTCCGGCCAACGCTACGACCGTCTACAAGTCGGCGACAACCTCGTCGTCGCTCCCAACTACCCAGATCTCCCTATCATATCAGAAATCAAAAATCGAGCAAGTCGATTCAATAGAAACCCAAACCTGATCACGGAAACCCCTCCATGCCGCCACCTCAGGTCGCCAGAGACCTCGATACTCCGTCCCAACCTTCGCCGAAGTCCCACTCAACTATTCCCCCACTCCGAACAAGTCCGATGCTCCATCGACGACGAACTTGCTTCGAGAACGAAGTCAATCACAACAGGTTCTAAAACCCAAATTCAACGTCGTCCAGCTACCATAGTGATCTGTAAATCGCACTACCATTTTTTGTAAGTGCCCCGACCTCCAAGCTTGCTTCAGACTAAACCTCGATGATCAAAACTCCCCCCAAGCGACGGAAATCGACGTTTCTCCCAAAATCGATCAACTCGAGAATTTCCATTAACCTTGTACTTAAAAATCCTGATTTCTATACTAAAAATCATGGATTCTAGGTACGAATCTAAATTTACAATCAAAAATAGGAAATTTAACAATCAAGATTGGTCGTGAATAAATTTCTTACTGTAAATTACTAATTTCCAGTTGATTACTTCCTAACTAACTAATGAACACATTTTTTTCAAGATTTAGTTAACCCAATCATTATTCCTTTAAAACATCATATTCTATTTAAATTTATATGAAGAGAGATTAAATTTTGAATTTATTTGGTCTGTTATAGACTAACAGAGACCTGCTTCAGATATGCACACTGTACTCAAACTTATAAACATGTTTACACTTCCATACAAACATTTCATACTAATGCTTCCAGAGTATATTACATGCATCAGGAAATAAGGAAGATTTAGTTTACTCATAGAATATTGATAAAATTTTGATTTAAAGATGAGATTTACTCACATATTTATTATATACCTGCTGTCATATTTACACTATCATGCAAGCCTACTTCATATCATAACATTCAATGATTTACACATGCATCAAGTTACCATTAACTTAGCCTAACAAAAGTGTTTACTCACCTGTCATTGTAAAACAGAGAACAGAGAAGAAGATTCTTATTTCCAGACTTGTTTTCATATTGAACTTCTTTTGCTTTTGTTGAATTTTAATCTGGAATTGATCTTTGAGTTGTTGCTTGTTGATTTCTTTGATTACTTGCTGTTGATCTCCGGTTGCATTAAAGGATTTTGCATTGATGTTGAATCTAGCTTTATTTTTTGTCACAGATTTTGGTTTCCATTTTTGTTTTCTTTGATCTTGAATTTTATTTTTAGTTGAAATGAAGAAAAGATAGATTTAGAGCTGAAAGGTAAAAACAGCTCTTTCTTCTTACATAATTTTTAAATTTTTAAATTTAATTATCAAAGAGAAATATTGCCATTTGTCCTCTTATGTGTTAATTTGCTTACACATATGCATTTATTTTTACAAATGTCTTTAAACCACTTTAATATACTTACAAGTGTTAACTTGTCTTTTTATTAATTTATTTAAGCCTTAATATATATTCACATGTAATTAAGTAATTTATATTTAATTTTAAAATGTTAGTAAAAGCCTTTACTAAATTTATTTATTGTTATGTAAATGTATATATGAATTTATTTTTAAAGAAAATGTAATAAAACAAATTATATATATATAAAAATAAAAGCTTATACATATATTTTAAATCTAAATATTTTTTAAAATGTCTATCTTTTGAATTACTTAATAAATCCAAATTCATATTCAAATTAAATTTGAAAAATCTAATTTAAAATTAAGTCAACAATTCATATATATTTTAAACAAACCCAATTTCAATTTGTAATAATAATTCTATTTAATATATATACACACACACAACACATTATTATTATTGTTTTGAAAACACAGTTTCACCAATTTTAAATAATTTATAAAGGAGATTATTACATTTATTTGTTAAATTTACAAATAAGTATTTTAATAAATTTAATCCTGTTAATTTCCAATTAACAGATGCCCAAAAATTCGGGTTATCACATTCCTCCCCCCTTAGAATCTTTTCGTCCTCGAAAAGGAACGAAACTAGAATTTTATTATAATGTTGATTATTAGTTAAATTATTCCTTAGATATCTTAACTCTTAACTCTTTTTATTTAAAATTTTCAAAATATTTTAAAAAAAAAACTACAAGAGTTAAGATATCTAAGGAATAATTTAACTAATAATCAACATTATAATAAAATTCTAGTTTCGTTCCTTTTCGAGGACGAAAAGATTCTAAGGGGGGAGGAATGTGATAACCCGAATTTTTGGGCATCTGTTAATTGGAAATTAACAGGATTAAATTTATTAAAATACTTATTTGTAAATTTAACAAATAAATGTAATAATCTCCTTTATAAATTATTTAAAATTGGTGAAACTGTGTTTTCAAAACAATAATAATAATGTGTTGTGTGTGTGTTTATATATATTAAATAGAATTATTATTACAAATTGAAATTGGGTTTGTTTAAAATATATATGAATTGTTGACTTAATTTTAAATTAGATTTTTCAAATTTAATTTGAATATGAATTTGGATTTATTAAGTAATTCAAAAGATAGACATTTTAAAAAATATTTAGATTTAAAATTTCACAATTTTAAATTATCTTTAATTTCAATTTATAAGTTATACTCACTTAAATGTTTACTTCCCTAAACATTTCATTTTGCTAAATCATTAACAACATTCATTATTAAACACAATTACCATTTATGATAATAACCAAGATTATCATATCTGGAATCCAATTCATTATTATCTTTATTCTTGATAACATTTCTATAAATTCAAGATTTTAATTTCAGTTTGAATTCATTTCAAACTTATCTTCATTCAATTTTAATTTGGCTTTATTTCTATTACCACTTAATTTAATTCCAATATTTTAATAACCAATTACCTTAATTTTTATTAGAAAGAAATATCATTTTATATATCAAAATATATTCTTATATAAAATCATTTAAAATCCTTATATAAGAAAATAACAATTACGCTCTCATATATATATATATACACTCAACTCGTTCTAGGGTACCATTGATCCTTTCCTTAACGAGTAATCCCAACAGAGCCAAGGTTCTTGCTTAACCTTCAGCTCTGATACCAAGTGTAACGACCCGGAATTTTCGAACCCGAAAATTCCAGATAGTTAGGAGAAAAAGAAGAGAGATAGAAGAAAGAAACAGAAAGAAGAAAGAAGAACAGAAAACACAACATCTCACATTCGCAGCGGATTAAATATAATAACAAATAATAGCATTTATACAAAGAAAACCTGTATTTGTTAATTACATTTTATACATCAGAGTTACAACATTCACAAATATACTAGACAGTTAGAATTAACATGTCTCGGACAACTATAATATATCACAGCGGAATACACTCCATACGTTCCTGCCATCCAGCTCGCCTCCTGAGCTCCAGAACGTCCTTACCTGGAAATCTGTAATACTCGGTCTGACCCGAGCATTACATTCAAGTAACACCCGGGTCAGGCTGGAAACCAGCGTGAGTAAACCATCTAATATGAAAATACCAATGCAAATTTACTTATCTAAATTCCGGGTAACTCGTACTTCACTACGAGTTCATTACTTGATATGCTCAATACTTACTTCACATATCAATCTATAAAGAATCGAAGTGGTTTCGGATATTGCTGATACCCGACTCCGGTCTCTTCGAATCCAATGTTATTCATTAAACAAAAAGTTTAAGTTTAAACAATACAATTTATACACAACAATTCATCTCATATCACACATCAGCACATATCACATATCGGAGATATCACATAATCCAAGGCATCCAATATCATTCAATCAATCATTAAGCAAGATTAATCAACCTCCCCATCTCTAATTAATTTAATTAACCATCAATGCATTAAATTAATTACTTTTAAACCCTGTTTACTTAACATTAATTAATTACAAATTAATTAATAAATCATCCCTTAATTATCCGTCTTAATTAATCATCCTTAATTAATTACTCTTAATTACATTAGTAATTATAATTTAATTATCCTTAATCATTCACATTAATTAACCTTTAATTATTCTCTTTAATTAATTATACTATAATTAATTACATTAATTAATGATCCTTAATCAATTACCTTCTTAATTATCTAGATTATCCTTAATCCTACTTACTTAACATTAATTAATTACATACCTTAATTGATCTTTAATTAATTAATTAAATTAAATAAATCCTTAATCATTAAATTAATTAATTTCTTAATTAATCCTTCATCATAAATTAATTAAATTAATTAATTATACTTGAATTTTCTTAATTAACTTAATTAATCTCAAATCATTAAACTTTATTTAAAAATAAAACATTTAGAAATTAGTTATAACTACAAACAATTTAAATATCTAATTTAACCTTTTCAATCTTTTGAAATCCTTTCAAAGTTATTTAATAAATTTCAATACATATTTATTGAAAACTTATATCTTTTAAAACTCAACTACTTTAAATATGATTTGGAGATGTTAAAATCTTTATCTTTGAAAACAAATTATTTCTATAACTTTAAAACTTGTTTTTAAGTTTGCTTTTAAAACTTTGAACTTGAGTTCTTTTACCAAATTTGAAACCAGATTCAAACAAAAACAAAACCGAGTCTACCCCGTCACTTTCCCGAGTGAAACGCGAGAAAACACACGAGTCTCCCCCTTCTACTTCTACTTCGAGTACGACCCGAGCCAAAACCCTTCATCCCCGACACTCTTTAAACCCAGCTACCATCAGATACGAGATGACCCATGTGTACGTGCACAGACGATCGACACTACTCCGGCCAACGCTACGACCGTCTACAAGTCGGCGACAACCTCGTCGTCGCTCCCAACTACCCAGATCTCCCTATCATATCAGAAATCAAAAATCGAGCAAGTCGATTCAATAGAAACCCAAACCTGATCACGGAAACCCCTCCATGCCGCCACCTCAGGTCGCCAGAGACCTCGATACTCCGTCCCAACCTTCGCCGAAGTCCCACTCAACTATTCCCCCACTCCGAACAAGTCCGATACTCCATCGACGACGAACTTGCTTCGAGAACGAAGTCAATCACAACAGGTTCTAAAACCCAAATTCAACGTCGTCCAGCTACCATAGTGATCTGTAAATCGCACTACCATTTTTTGTAAGTGCCCCGACCTCCAAGCTTGCTTCAGACTAAACCTCGATGATCAAAACTCCCCCCAAGCGACGGAAATCGACGTTTCTCCCAAAATCGATCAACTCGAGAATTTCCATTAACCTTGTACTTAAAAATCCTGATTTCTATACTAAAAATCATGGATTCTAGGTACGAATCTAAATTTACAATCAAAAATAGGAAATTTAACAATCAAGATTGGTCGTGAATAAATTTCTTACTGTAAATTACTAATTTCCAGTTGATTACTTCCTAACTAACTAATGAACACATTTTTTTCAAGATTTAGTTAACCCAATCATTATTCCTTTAAAACATCATATTCTATTTAAATTTATATGAAGAGAGATTAAATTTTGAATTTATTTGGTCTGTTATAGACTAACAGAGACCTGCTTCAGATATGCACACTGTACTCAAACTTATAAACATGTTTACACTTCCATACAAACATTTCATACTAATGCTTCCAGAGTATATTACATGCATCAGGAAATAAGGAAGATTTAGTTTACTCATAGAATATTGATAAAATTTTGATTTAAAGATGAGATTTACTCACATATTTATTATATACCTGCTGTCATATTTACACTATCATGCAAGCCTACTTCATATCATAACATTCAATGATTTACACATGCATCAAGTTACCATTAACTTAGCCTAACAAAAGTGTTTACTCACCTGTCATTGTAAAACAGAGAACAGAGAAGAAGATTCTTATTTCCAGACTTGTTTTCATATTGAACTTCTTTTGCTTTTGTTGAATTTTAATCTGGAATTGATCTTTGAGTTGTTGCTTGTTGATTTCTTTGATTACTTGTTGTTGATCTCCGGTTGCATTAAAGGATTTTGCATTGATGTTGAATCTAGCTTTATTTTTTGTCACAGATTTTGGTTTCCATTTTTGTTTTCTTTGATCTTGAATTTTATTTTTAGTTGAAATGAAGAAAAGATAGATTTAGAGCTGAAAGGTAAAAACAGCTCTTTCTTCTTACATAATTTTTAAATTTAATTATCAAAGAGAAATATTGCCATTTGTCCTCTTATGTGTTAATTTGCTTACACATATGCATTTATTTTTACAAATGTCTTTAAACCACTTTAATATACTTACAAGTGTTAACTTGTCTTTTTATTAATTTATTTAAGCCTTAATATATATTCACATGTAATTAAGTAATTTATATTTAATTTTAAAATGTTAGTAAAAGCCTTTACTAAATTTATTTATTGTTATGTAAATGTATATATGAATTTATTTTTAAAGAAAATGTAATAAAACAAATTATATATATATATAAATAAAAGCTTATACATATATTTTAAATCTAAATATTTTTTAAAATGTCTATCTTTTGAATTACTTAATAAATCCAAATTCATATTCAAATTAAATTTGAAAAATCTAATTTAAAATTAAGTCAACAATTCATATATATTTTAAACAAACCCAATTTCAATTTGTAATAATAATTCTATTTAATATATATATACACACACACAACACATTATTATTATTGTTTTGAAAACACAGTTTCACCAATTTTAAATAATTTATAAAGGAGATTATTACATTTATTTGTTAAATTTACAAATAAGTATTTTAATAAATTTAATCCTGTTAATTTCCAATTAACAGATGCCCAAAAATTCGGGTTATCACATCGGCCACCATTATCATTCTCCAGAAGAAGAATAAAGCTAGGATACAAGGGAAGGGAAACAATCAACTAAATCAACATCAAATCTCACATCTATAATCTCAAAGCTAAGGTGAATAATTACTGCATCCCATTTTCTTTTGGTTTTCAGTTTTAAGATTAGACCCGAAATGATTTTGCAAGTGTATGCCATGTTTTGATTATTAAAATTATATATATATATATATATATATATATATATGTTGTTGATGGATTATATATGTTCATGTTAGTTTTATGATATGTTTGACATGAAAACACTATCTAATGACATCTAAATGCCTTGAAAATTTAAATATAGGCCAGAAATGATATTTTAGAGATAGGTTTCGATTTTCATAATTTTCTGAATTAATATGGATTTTATATTAATTTTCTAGTGAAGGAAATTATTTATGGGGTTATAAATTATTTTCGGCTAAAATAATAAATATTTGGGGTTGAAATTTTTATATATTAGGGAACATATTAAAATAGATTTTCTGGAATTTTTCTAGATTTTTCCTAAGTTATTTGATGAATATATAAAATTATTTAAGGCATATGACTTAAATGTTTTATATATTTAATTATGGAGAAGGGGCATTTTATAAAATGAAATTATTATTTAATTTTGAAAATAGTGGCATCATATTTCTGAAAAGAATTTGTTAACTAATAAAAATTTAACAAACAAAGGCAGGTTAGTTGAAAAGTTATCCTTTTTAAGTTAAAAACCAAGAAAGCATACTTTTAGCATGTTTCAGCCTTTACGGCAACAAATCTTCCGATCCAGACCTTCCGACAAGGTCGAGAGGTTCAAAGCCCTCGACAAGATCAAACCAATGCATATGGTATCAAGTTACTTGGTACGTAATGAATTGGACAAGGTCGAAAGGTTAATTGCCAAAGAGGTTGGGTTATGTTTGTTTTATAAACCAAAAGCTTTCACCTGCTTAGCTTTCGAATAAAAGCTTTCGACTTGGTTGCTTTCGACTTGGTTGCTTTCGACCGGGTCAAATATAAAAGTTTTAAACCTTTCGACACAGTCGAAAGGTTACTGCTGTTTTAACACTGTTTCGTTTTGAAACCTTTCGACAAAATCGAAGGGTTACTGCAGCTATGTTTTGTTTTGATCCTTTCAACAAAGACGAAAGGATTACTTGTTTTTTAAAAAAAACCAGCCGCTTCTTCTAATGCTTTTAAAAGGAAGCTTTCGACTTAGGTGATTTACCCTTGTTTTTAATTGAAGTATAACCAAGCTTTCGAAGCAGAGCTTTTGACTTAGTCGAAAGGTTGCTTCCAATGACTACGAAAGGTTTTAAAAGAAGGTTTTCCACTTGTTTTAAACTGAAACCAGTAAGTTTTCAAAAGGTTTAAGTTCAATAGTTTCAAAAAGTTTTAGTGAATGACTTCGAAAGGTTTAAATGAATGATTTCGAAAGGTTTGATGATTGACTTTGAAAGGTTTAAATGAATGATTACGAAAGGTTTTAGTGAATGGCTTCGAAAGGTTTAAATGAATGATTTCGAAAGGTTTGATGATTGACTTCGAAAGGTTTAAATGAATGATTTCGAAAGGTTTTAATGAATGACTTTGAAAGGTTTAAGTGAATGATTTCGAATGGTTTGAGATGGAAGGTTTTCCAAAGTTTTTCTAAGGCAATGTTTTAAAGTTTTTTTAAAGAAGGATGTCTAAATTTTTATTGTTTTCGAAAGGTTTGATTTCAAAGGGTTTGAAGTGTGATTTTGAAAGAGATGATTTCAAAAGTATAGAAAGAGGTTCTTTCAAATGGTTAAATGTTTTCTTCAACTAAAGTTAGAGTAAATAATACATATAACATGGTGATATGATTTTGAGTAAAGTATAAAGATTATATACTTTTCCTTGTTTAAGTTTGATTTAATGGTTTTAAATCACTTTAAAAATGTTTTCAAGGAAAATTTATGGGAGGGGATCCTTAAGTGAAAATGACTCAGATATTAGAATACCAGATGGGACTAGTATGGGGTCGCGCCCTATACATTAGCTAATAGCCCCAGCTAATTGTTGTCCAAAATTCCAGTATGTAGGGCTTCGTCACAGGTAAACTAAAATTATGGTTACACACCGAAAGGAATATATGTTTGTATACGGATATGTTATTGGTGAACCCGAAAAACCATTAGGATCGAGAAGACCCGGGAGATGATTAAGTTAGTGATAGACCGTCCAAAAGTGAAGTATTTAACAGATTGTTAAGGATAGACCGTCCAGATGGGAAGTGTTCAATAGATAGTTAAGGATAGATAATCCAAAAGAAGAATATCTTACATGTGTTAGGTTAATTTTGATTATATTGTCTGGTAGTGTGGCGACCCACCTTTTTGGACAGTTTAAATCGACAATAAACCACACATGTCCAACTCAAACCATTCAAAAGGGAGGATTGTCAATGGAAATTAATAAGAAAATAAGAGAAAAGAAGGAAAACAAAATACAGAATCTCGCAGTGGAATGGCAAAATATAATAATCAAATAAACAGTTCATGAAGCTGTTTTATAATATACATTTGATTACACAATTTTTACAACATAATCAGAGCATACACAACAACATACCAATAATGATGCGGCAGAATAATACTAATAATATAATATACCAAACTCCATCTTCGTCCTCCAAAAATAATATCTTCAAACACTGAAATGTTCAGGTTGACCCGAGCGCAATGAAAAGACAAAACACTCGAGTCAGAACTAAAAGTTCTTATGTAAGTTAAATCAATAATAGGTAAATATCAGTGTAATAGCTTCAGAGATGTTTACGGGATTTCACATCTCATATCTAGTGTATAATGTGTGTGCGATAACTTAAGATATGTTACGGGATTTTCCATCTCCTAAGGATCCGTTAAACTATCTATATGTAGTAAAATATGCTATATAGGTAGTGTCTATCAGTAAAGTAAAGTATTAAAATAGCGCTAAGGCTTTACATTAATCCCCCTTAACACATTTTTAAGCAGGTAGTCTATGCAGGTCCTGTAACACAACTAGTAACGTCGGTAGCCAGTGAGTCCCCTATAGGTACCATACTAAAACAAAATCATAGTGGGCGCGAATAAAGATAAAGAGTATGACAAGGCACGTGAGGCGATGCCCAAGGTAGGATACTACTGTTCTGCGTTTCCTGACTGGTGGTAAACCCTAACGGCCTACCGCGTCCAACACCCCCAAAAATCAAATCAAGGTGCACCGATCAAGCCAACATCAATATAGTAATACGAAGAGGTGTGTCCGCTAGAGGTAGCTAGCCTCGTTGGTCAGGTATGGCTCCTATTTTAGTCATTTCAAATTGACACAAGTGTCGGGGTCATCCATCATCGTTCTCTTTCTTCAAATCCAGCAAATGCCTCCAATTCAACCTCTACATTCTGGATATCATCCACCACGTACACAGTTGTTAAAGTGGTTTCAATATTGGCAGAGAGTATGCCAATAAGAGGCCTCGGTCTCTTTAACAACCAAACGTCATTTTCCATACTGGTTGGTTCTTTTACATTTCAAAACCGATTCATATTTGATATCAAAATATCGTATTCGCTTCAAAAGTATCACTTCATTTCAAAATACCATATTTACTCAAAATATGTCTTTTTCACTTGAAAATATCATTTCAAATTCCAATTTAGGTTATAACCTCATTTAACCACATTCGCATTTAAATCAATGATTTAAATATATACATCTCAACCTTGCACAGTTTGAAATCTTTAGAAATAGTTTGAATAGTTATAAATAGTGTAAAAATAATTTAAATAGTTTAAAATAGTTTAAATAGTTTAAAATAGTTAATATAAAATGGTTTTAGTATTGAAATGGCTTACATAGTAAAATAGTTGGAAAATCTATATAATTGGACTATTAAAGGATAGGTTTTTAAAACAGTTTATATTAAAATAATTTATTTTGAAAATAAAATCAAATGAAACTATTTCTTCCCATTTCAAAAAATCTAGCCCCATGTCCAAATTTCAAATCAACAAACTCAATTTCCAATCTTTTAATTTAATTGATTCAATTTCAATTTAGTTTCAAATCAACTTGATTTCGGTTTCAATTCGAAATAACTTCAATTTCTAAAAACATTCATTTTTAACTTCAAATTCGATTCAACAATTTAATTCAATGATTTAAATTTCAATCCAATTCTTATTTTAAACCATTTTAATTCATATCGATTTCAGGTCCAATGTAAACTTACCGATTTAAACATTTAAATCAAATTAAACGCCATTGTTCAGTTTTAAGGTCCAATCCTTCAAATAATTCAATTTCCAAAATTAAAGTCATATATCAATTACAACTTCACATTTTTAATTCAATTCTTAAAACAACTTCCTTTTAACCAAATTCAATTTCAACATTTCAAAACTTGAATTAGAAATAATTCAATTCATAAAAATCCCCAATTTATTACATTAAAACAATTTCATTTAACCAAAATCCAAATTCAATAATTTAAAACCATTTAATTTAACCAATATGGTGTCCGTACATAATTTTCTACTCTTTGGCCAAGTGATCTGTTATTTCAAATTTTAATTACAGGGATGGATATATATCATTTCAATCCAAATCAAGGTGTCATAGGTATATATGATTTCAACCTATTTCTTAATTTATTCGAAATGATTCAAATGACAATTTATAGGATGTCAAATAATAAATAGGATAATAACAGGGAAATATAAAAATTAAATAAACATCAATCATCCAAAATGTCAACAAATAGACATCCATCAAAGTCAACATCCAAATTAGCCAATAAA
The DNA here is from genome assembly GCA_030737815.1 of Allium fistulosum. NCBI lineage: Eukaryota > Viridiplantae > Streptophyta > Magnoliopsida > Asparagales > Amaryllidaceae > Allium > Allium fistulosum. The sequence continues at coordinate 946,316,245 of CM060904.1, read as the reverse complement.
TCACAACAATCAACTGGTTATCAATATCAGATACTTAACTAGCAATTAAATTCAATATTAATTTAAATATTAATTTAATTCAATATAAATTCAAATTAAATTTAAATGACAATTTAAATCACCAAACAACAACCAATAAAAATTTATCACTTCATAAATTTAATTCAACTAACATAAGAAGGTTCAGTATTGTGTGAGTGGGTTAAGTCACTCACCTTTGATTTAAAGTCGATTAAAAATCCAAATAAAGCCCAAAATTTGAACAGTCTCAGAATTCAACCAAACATGTTCCGTGTCATCCGAAATTTCGATACGATCCCAATGAAAGAAACCGCATCCAAATCCGAGCTCGTATGAAAAAGTTATGCGGGTTAGAATGTTTAAAATTTAAAATTAAAATGAAAATAATGGAGGGCAAAAACATAATTATACCTCACTGAAACCCTTGCAGAAGTACGCTCGAGCACGAAACATATCTACAGCCGCCATCTACATCACGTCGCCGCCGCCGCTAGTGGCCATCGTGCCTTGATCGACCACCACCATGCTAACGCCCTCGCCTGGCCGCCTCTACGCTGCAAACGCCACCACCTCCGGCGTTCAAGGGACGCTCCGCCGCCGTTGCCCTAGTTCGTCAATTTTAGGTGAACCTCGTCATCCTTGAGATGAACGACCACCCTAGATGAACACTGCTCGACGATCTCTTCCACACTGCGTCCTCCAATTGTCGATTGGATGAAGATCCACCGTCGATCACGAAACCCTAGAAACGGACGGCTAAGAAAGATCGCCAATTTCTGGCCAAACCGAACCTCCAATCAAAAAACCAATCTCAGATCTAGATTACGCCCATCGAGAGCTTTCCAATAATATATAATATGACATGATTTGAGGAGTTTGAATTTTGGAGATTGATTTGAAATTGAAATTAGGGTTTTCGAATTGGGAATTAGGGTTTGTAGATTACAGCCATTTGAGAAGGAAGAAGAGAACAGAACTGTACGTACAGGAAAATGAATAAAAGAAGCTGCTGGGGTTTATAACAGCCTATATATAGGCAGAGATAGATAAAAACGAATGGACATATCGAATTGGGTCGAAACGATAACAACGACCCGAAAAGCCCGTTTCGTCCCCAAAACGAAAGTAGGTCATCCCATGTATCAAAATATATGTTTTCAATATTTTTAAACTCAATGAAACTAGCTTCGAACCCTAATTCCATTGTATATAGAAGTTAGCTTTCAAAATCAAATTATATTCATTTAAATTCTATTAATTGATTTCAACGCGTTTCAAGCTCGCACGGCCAAACGACAAGTCTGATCGCTACGAAACTTGAAATCTTATAATAATTCACCGTTACGGATCCGATGAAATTGGTTTCATCAAAATCTGAGGCAGTGGCTAAAATGGCTATTTTTATACGTTAATTAAATAAATTATTATTAAATTGATTCAATAACCTTTAAATTCAAATTTAAAAGTTAAAATTTTTAACATTCTTGATTTCATAGAAATTAATAATCTATAAAAATAATTTTTTCATGTTAAATCCACTATTTAAACAATACACTAAATTCAGCGTTCAATTGCAATTGTACTAAAATTCCAGTTAGTTATAATTTAATTTCAATCAAATTCTTTTATTTCGATTTACACTCTTATTATTAAATCAACCAAAACTTCATGAATTTATTTAACATAAGTTTACATTATATTACATTCATATTCTACAGTTATCATCTTTTACCATATTAATTATAATTTTTCAATTTCATTAATTCCATTAATTACCAATTTAATTCCTTATTTACAATTATAACCATATTAACTTTACAATTATTTCAATTGATTCAAATTACATTAAAATAATTGTGAGTAACATTCAAACAACATTATTAAATCATATTCTAATTATTTTTCTCATACACAAATCATAAATTTTAATTTCTCACAATATTAAATTTCGAAATCTTATTTAATTTAATATTTTTAATTATAAAAAATACGGGCCGTTACAAATAGGCCTGAGTCAGCTAAAGGTTAAAAGTTATCCAAACAAAACTTGTGTGTTTGAACAGATAGTTCATTATTAACTGATGTTTATGTATGTTTACATAACGATTGCTTTATAGTATTTAACCATTGTGGATGCAGGAGCATAGTATATGGTTTTATGAAAGGTTTTGCAAAGAAATGTTTTAAAATGATGTTAGTGAGGGGAAACCCATTCCGCTATGCGGCATGGTCTCACTTAACATAATTATTCCGAGATGTATAATATTATTCACACCAGGCTTTATGTCTGACTCGAAGTTTATGTTTTCCCCTTAAACTCTCGGGTGCTCAAAATTAATTTGAGTAGGCTGAGGGGTTAAGGCCTTTTCATGTTTTAGAATGTTGATGAATAAGGCTACCGGAGGCATGTAGGAAGCAAACGGGTAGCTACATAGGATTTGTAGTTCTTGTTATGTTTTGATGGATTTTCCGCTGTGTTGTTTGTATTAGGTCTATTATGACCATAAGACTCTGATCAGCCAAGTGGGTATCTTCATATACCGCTCTTGGTGTAATTTGTAATAATTATATTTGATCTATGCCTGGGAACGATTTGGGGATTATGTGTTGTGAATGTGAAACATATGATTTTGAAATTTAATGAAGTAAATGTGTTTTTAAATCTGTGTTTTGTTTCATATTCAAGTGCTTCTGATATTATTGATACCATTAACATAGCCGTATTTAGTCGCCAGAAGCTAATACTATAGATGGCTGCAGCATTTGTAGCGCTTAGTTTTGAACCTCTAGATAGGGGATGTTACAACTTGGTATCGAGCATGGTTTATGAAATACTTTAACTAAAAATGATTTTTGAAAACATAATCCTTAGAAATTAGAGTTAAGATCGGGGTATGGGATAACGTTATAGTAACGTACTTGTATTTGATATATATATATATAAGTATACGCTATCTCTCTAGACTCCTATCTTAGTTAGTTCATCTGTATCTCACGAGGTTTGAATACAGATATGGAGGGAAGAAGAGGCAGAGTAAATCTTGGAGGAGATAGCACCACCACTAATGGAAATGCTTGACCAAATACTAAGAGAGGTCCCGGTAAGGAACAAGCTGAAATTGTTGGTGCAGTTGTTCCCCAGATGGACATGGGAGCAATGTATCAGTTCTTTGTAAACAAGATGCAAGCTGGAATAGCAGCCGGAGTTGTCAGAGGTAATGCTGCTGGAGATGGAGCTCAGGAAGTTTCGATGGTCAATCGGTATGCTAACTTGAGTAGGGATTAAATTAGGCTTGGAGGGAAACCATTTATTGGTACTGAAGATGCGATCGAGGTGGAAAATTTGCTACTGCATTGCGAGTGAATTTTTGATGACTTAGGATTGAATGATGCACAGAAGAGGATATTGGCTTTGAGGCAGCTGCAGGGAGTTGCTCTATTCTGGTGGAATACTGTTACTGCTGGAGTTGATGAGGAAACCATAACTCAGGAGGAGTTTAGGAAAAGGTTTTCAGAAAGATTTATGTCTGTAATGGCGCAGTCGGCATTAGTAAGGAAGTTTGCAGAGTTGGAATAAGGAGATATGTCCGTCTTGGAGTATGCGAGGAAGTTTGAGGAGTTGGCCCGATACGGATATGCTTTGGTAGACACCATGATTAGGAGGAATGAAAAGTTTATAAGGGGCTTGAGGCCAGAGTTGATAAGTGCCACTTTGCCGCATTTGAGAGATCCCAATGATGTAGTGGTTGAAATGACATTAAAGCAAGAAGAGACGTTGGCTTGCTTGAGCAAGAAGATGAAGGAGGACCAGATGGGACGGGGCCAGAAAAGGAACTTTTTCCAGAAAAAGAATGCTCAGAAAGGGGGAGCACAGAAGAAAGGAAAGGCTGAAGTGGTTTGCTACAAATGCGATAAGAATAGACACTATGCTAATAAGTGTTGAACCGGTAAAGGAAAAGGAAAAGAGGCTGGTGGAAAGAAGAATGTTAGATGTTTTAATTGTGATCAGATCGGTCATTACAAGAATAAGTGCCCAGAGCCTGCAAGAGAAGGAAGGGGGCAAGTTTATGCTTTGGAGCCCACAACCTCAAGGCCAGTTGTGCAGGAGAAAGGGAAGGCTGTTCTGGGAGGCTCACTACAGATTCACAGTATGTCTGTTAGTGTTCTATTTGATACTGGTGCATCACATTCTTTTATTTCTCGATGTTTAGTAGATAAGCTTAACCTAGAACCCTCATACTTATTTACTTTCTTAAGGGTTGCAAATCCGATAGGAGGATATGCAAGACTTGGGATGAGGTGTGACCATTTAGAATTTGATTTGCTAGGCCATACTTTTGATTGCTGTTTGCATGTGTTTGACTTTGTGGGATTTGGGATTATCCTTGGGATGGATTGGTTAAGTAAATATGATGCTAGGATATTTTGCCATGATAGGAAAATATCACTTAGTCACCTGGATTGTAGTGATCAGATAGTTTATACCATAGAGAACCCTAGTTGTGAAGTGAATGCTTTATTGGATATTATGGAGTTGGAGGATGAGTTGCATCGAGTCTTTGTAGATAGTGAATTTGCTGATGTATTTGAGCCGGTAGTTGGACTGCCACCGAAATGAGCCATAGAGTTTCAGATTGATTTGGTTCTTGGAGCAGAGCTGGTGAGTAGGCCGTCGAGCAGGATGACACCCATTGAGATGAGAGAGTTGAAGGTATAGTTGGTGGATTTGGAAGGAAAGAGTTTTATCCGACCAAGTAGTTCACCATGGGAGGCTGCCGCAGTTTTTGCAAAGAATTCGGATGGATCGTTGAGGCTATGTATCGATTATCGTAAGTTGAATGAGAAGACGATAAAGAACAGATATCCATTGCCAAGAATTAACGATTTTTTCGATCGGTTAAGTGGAGCTAGGGTATTCTCTCAGATGGATTTGGCGACGGGATTTCATCAGCTTAGAGTGGCAGAGGATAGTATTCCTTTAACGACATTTAGGACAAGGTATGGATCGTACGAATGGTTAGTTATGCCGTTCGGACTAACTAATGTGCCAGCATTCTTTGTGGATCTGATTAATAGAATTTTCCGAGAGCACTTGGATAGATTTGTGTTGGTCTTCATAGATGACATTTTGATATACTTTAAGGATGAGAAGGAGCATGAAGTTCATCTTAGAGTTGTGCTCGAAACGTTGAGGGAGCATCATTTCAAGGCTAAGTTTTCGAAGTGTCATGTCTAGAAGAAGGAAGTGAAGTTCCTTGGTCATGTCGTCTCAGAGAAAGGATTGTCTGTAGATCCGACTAAGATTGAGGCGGTGAATAAGTGGAAGAGACCCGACACGGTGACCGAGATTAAGAGCTTTATTGGATTGGCTGGATATTATCGGAGATTTATAAAGGATGTTTTGCGGATAGCTGCACCGATGACTAAGCTTACGTGAAAAGATGTGAAGTTCGTATGGACTGATAAGTGTGAAGAAGCATTCCAGAGATTGAAACACTTATTGACCCATGCACCAGTGTTAGTTGTTCCGGAGGGGAATCAAGATTTGGTTGTTTATACTAATGCGTGTGGAACTGGATTGGGAGTTGTGTTGTATGCAAAGAGGTAAAGTGATTGCTTATGCTTCTAGAGAGCTCAGACCACATGAAGTTAGGTATCCAACGCATGATTTGGAGTTAGCTGCCGTTATATTTGCTTTAAAGGTGTGGAGGAATTATCTTTTAGGAGAGTGATTCGAGGTTTATACTGATCATAAGTTGTTGAAATACTTGTTCTCTCGGAAGGAGATGAACATGAGACAGCAGAGATGATTGGAGTTTATTGCTGCTTATGATTTTGGAATTGAGTATTCACTCGGAAAAGGAAATAAGGTGGTGGATGCACTCAGCCGGAAACAACAGGATGCATTATTGGCTATGATTGCTGAGTGGAAAGATTTGGAAGCATTATCAGCTTGTAGTGTGCAGTTTAGATCCGAGGAAGGTTCAAGTGCGGGAAGTGCTATGTTGTCTTGTTTAGAAGTTCGACCAGTAATGATTGAGAAGATAGCTTCTAAACAGGAGGAGGATCCAGTTTTGGATGAACGAATCATAAGGTTGAGGGAAGGAACGGAGAGCGATGACCTAAAGGATTTCAGTCTTGACCAAAATGGGTGGTTGAGGAAGAAAGGAAGGTTGTGTGTTCCGAATGTAGGGGACATGAGGAAGGAAGTTTTGGATGAGTGCCATCGTTCGAAGTTCACTATCCATCCAGGAGGAACGAAGATGTATCAGGATATGAAGAGAAGTTTCTTCTGGGAAGGTATGAAATGGGAAGTTGGTTTGTGTGTTAAGCAATGCTTGAATTGCCAACAGGCAAAGGTTGAACACCAGAAGCCTAGTGGATTGCTTCAACCGTTAGAAGTTCCGTTGTGGAAATGAGATTCCATCTCTATGGGTTTTGTTGATGGGTCGCCAAGGTCTAGTAGAGAAAATGAAAACATATGGGTCATAGTAGATAGACTGACTAAGAGTGTCCATTTCATTCCGGTAAAGTCAACTAGGATGGCCCCTATTTTGGCGAAGTTATTTATGAAGAATGTAGTTAGATTTCACGGGATTCCTAGTAGTATTGTCGGTGATAGAGATTCTTTGTTTACTAGTGAGTTCTGGAAAAGTCTACAGAAAGCATTAGGAACCAAGCTCAACATGAGTACCACTTACCATCCATGGACTAATGGGAAAACGGAAAGAGATAACTAAATCTTGGAGGATTTGTTAAGAGCTTGTGTATTGGATTTCGGGGGATCATGGGAGGACCATCTTCATCTAGTCGAGTTCTCGTATAACAATAGTTATCAGACTAGTATTAGGATGGCACCGTTTGAAGCTTTGTATGAAAGACCATGCAAATCTCCCGTATGCTGGTTAGAGACTGGGGATAGATTGGTTCTTGGTCCGGATTTGGTGAAGGAAGCTGCAGAGAAGATTGAGTTGATTCGAACTAGGATGAAGGGAGCTCAGTCTAGGTAGAAAAGTTATGCTGATAGAAGAAAGAAGGACTTGGAATTTTCTGACGGAGATTGTGTTTATTAAGGTTTAATCGATGAAGAGTGTGATTAGATTTGGAAAGTCAGGAAAGTTAGCATCTAGATTCATTGGACCTTTCCGTATTGTTGAGAGGATCGAAAAACTCGCTTATAGAGTATAGTAACCGAGTAGTTTGGCTGGAGTCCATGATGTTTTCCATGTTTCTCATCTTAGGAAATGTGTTAGAGACTCGGAGACTACTATAGCACCTACAATGTTAAAAGATTTAGTAGTAGAGCCGGATTTGACTATAGTTAGAAAGCCGATTCAGATTGTCGCCAGAGATGAAAATAAGTTGAGGAACAAGACAGTCAAGCTAGTAAAAGTTCAGTGGAGTGACGATGCTAAAGACCGTACTTGGGAGACTGAGAGCAGTGTTAGAGATGCTTATCCTGATTTGTTGGATGGTATGTTTTACCTTTGGTTGTTTTGATTGTGTACCTTATCATAATTTCGAGGACGAAATTCTTTAAGGAGGGGAGTCTGTAACACCCTATATTTTTATAACATTATTTAGAATAATTAATTGGGTAAATTAAATAAAATAATGTGAAGATTAAAAGGTTGAGATTTGATTAACAAAGGGTAACCGTGCCATGTTAGTGTGTTAATTAAAATGAAATAACCTAAGTTAATGTGTTAGGATATGAGAAGGGCAATATGGAAAATAGATAAGACTTATACCCTAAACCCTTAGGGAATGTAACTCACGTTCATTTCATTTTACACAAACTAAAAATACTAAGGCCGGCCACCATTATCATTCTCAAGAATAAGATTAAAGCTAGGATACAAGGGAAGGGAAACAATCAACTAAATCAACATCAAATCTCACATCTATAATCTCAAAGCTAAGGTGAATAATGACTATATCCCATTTTCTTTTGGTTTTTAGTTTTAAGATTAGACTCGAAATGATTTTGCAAGTATATGCCATGTTTTGATGATTAAAATTATATGTGTGTGTGTGTGTGTTGTTGATGGATTATATATGTTCATGTTAGTTTTATGATATGTTTGACATGAAAACCTTATTTAGTGACATCCAAATGCCTTGAAAATTTAAATATAGGTCAGAAATGATATTTTAGAGAAGGGTTTTGATTTTCATTATTTTCTGAATTAATATGGATTTTATATTAATTTTCTAGTGAAGGAAATTGTTTATTGGGTTATAAATTATTTTTGGATAAAATAATTATTATTTGGGGTTGAAATTTTTATATGTTAGGCACATATTAAAATATATTTTCTAGGATTTTTCCAGATTTTTCCTAAGTTATTTGATGAATATATAAAATTATTTAAGGTATGAGACTTAAATGTTTTTTATATTTAATTAAGGAGAATGGGCATTTTATAAAATGAAATTATTATTTAATTCTGAAAATAGTGGTAGTATATTTCTGGAATGAATTTGTTAACCAATGAAAATTTAACAAACAAAGGTAGATTAGTTGAAAAGTTATCCGTTATAAGTTAAAAACAAAGAAAACATACTTTTAGCATGTTTCAGCCTTTACGATAACAAACCTTATGATCCAGACCTTCCGACAAGGTCGAGAGGTTCAAAGCCTTCGACATGGTCAAACCAATGCATATGGTATCGAGTTACTTAGTACGTAAAGAATTGGACAAGGTCGAAAGGTTAATGGCCAAAGAGGTTGGGGTATGTTTGTTTTATAAACCAAAAGCTTTCACCTGCTTTGCTTTCGAATAAGAGCTTTCGACTTGGTTGCTTTCGACTAGGTCAAATATAGAGGTTTTAAACCTTCTGACACAGTCGAAAGGTTACTGTTGTTTTAACACTGTTTCGTTTTGAAACCTTCCGACATAGTCGAAGGGTTACTGCCGCTTTGTTTTGTTTTGAACCTTTCAACAAAGACGAAAGGTTTACTTGTTTTCTTTAAAAAAAACAGCCGCTTCTCCCAATGCTTTCGAAAGGAAGCTTTCAATTTAGGTGATTTACCCTTGTTTTTAATTGAAGTATAACCAAGCTTTCGAAGCAAAGCTTTCGACTTAGTCGAAAGGTTGCTTCCAAGAACTTCGAAAGGTTTTAAAAGAAGGTTTTCCACTTGTTTTAAACTGAAACCAGTAAGTCTTCAAAAGGTTTAATTTCAATAGTTTCGAAAGGTTTTAGTGAATGACTTCGAAAGGTTTAAATGAATGATTTCGAAAGGTTTAATGATTGACTTCGAAAGGTTTAAATGAATGATTTCAAAAGGTTTTAATCGAATAACTTCGAAAGGTTTAAATGAATGATTTCGAAACGTTTGATGATTGACTTCGAAAGGTTTAAATGATTGATTTTGAAAGGTTTTAGTGAATGACTTCGAAAGGTTTAAATGACTGATTTCGAAAGGTTTGATGATTGACTTCGAAAGGTTTAAATGAATGATTTCGAAAGGTTTTAGTGAAGACTTCAAAAGGTTTAAGTGAATGATTTCGAATGGTTTGAGATGGAAGGTTTTCCAAAGTTTTTCTAAGGCAATGTTTTAAAGTGATTTTAAAGAAGGATGTCAAAAGTTTTATTGTTTTTGAAAGGTTTGATTTCGAAGGGTTTGAAGTGTGATTTTGAAAGAGATGATTTCAAAAGTATAGAAAGAGGTTCTTTCAAATGGTTAAATGTTTTCATCAACTAAAGTTTGAGTACAGAATATATATAACATGGTGATATGATTTTAAGTAAAGTATAAAGATTATATACTTTTCCTTATTTAAGTTTGATTTAATGGTTTTAAATCACGTTAAAAATGTTTTCAAGGAAAATTTATGGGAGGGAATCCTTAAGTGAAAATGACTCAGATATTAGAATACCATATGGGACTAGTATGGGGTCGCGCCCTATACATTTGCTAATAGCCCCAGCAAATTGTTGTCCAAAATTCCAGTGTGTCGGGCTTTGTCACAGGTAGACTAAAATTATGGTTACACGTCGAAAGGAATATATGTTTGTATACAGATAGGTTATTGGTGAGCCCGAAAAACCATTAAGATCGGGAAGACTTGGGAGATGATTAAGTTAGAGACAGACCGTCCTGAAGTGAAGTATTTAACAGATAGTTAAGGACAGACCATCCAGATGGGAAGTGTTTAACAGATAGTTAAGGATAGATAATCCAGAAGAAGAATATCTAACAGATGTTAGGTTAATTTTGATTATATTGTCTGGTAGGCCCGAGTCAGCCAAAGGTTAAAAGTTATCAAAACAAAACTTGTGTGTTTGACCAGATAGTTCATTATTACCTGATATTTATGTATGTTTACATAACGATTGCTATATAGTATTTAACCATTGTGGATGCAGGAGCACAGTATATGGTTTTATGAAAGGTTTTGCAAAGAAATATTTTAAAAGGATGTTAGTGAGGGGAAACCCGTTCCGCTAAGCGGTGTGGTCTCACTTAACATAACTATTTCGGGATGTATAATATTATTTACACTAGGTTTTATGTCTGACTCGAAGTTTATGTTTTCCCCTTAAACACTTGGGTGCTCAAAATTAATTTGAGTAGGCTGAGGGGTTAAGGCCTTTTTAGGTTGTAGAATGTTGACGAATAAGGCTACCGGAGGCATGTAGGAGGCAAACGGATAGCTACTTAGGATTTGCAGTTCTTGTTATGTTTTGATGGATTTTCCGCTGTGTTGTTTGTATTAGGTTTGTTATGACCATAAGACTCAGATCAACCAAGGGGGTATCTTCATATACCACTCTTGGCGTAATTTGTAATAATTATATTTGATCTGTGCCTGGGAACGATTTGAGGATTATGTGTTGTGAATGTGAAACATTTGATTTTGAAATGTAATAAAGTAAACGTGTTTTTTAAATCTGTGTTTTGTTTCATATTCAAGTGCTTCTGATATTATTGATACCATTAACATAGCCGTATTTAGTCGCCGGAAGCTAATACTATAGATGACTGCAGCATCTATAGTGCTTAGTTTTGGAGCCCTAGATAGGGGATGTTACAGAAAGCACCAGCCCTGTTCTTATAGAGCAATAATATAGAAAATAAATGTAAAAGGAGCTGAAATAATAAAAAGACAAGAAGATTTTTATAGTGGTTCAGCAGTTAATGAAGCCTACATCCACTTTATAACTTTCTATTAACTGACTACTGTTACAAGTTGAATCAGATTACAATATGATTGAATCTTCTAAGTTAGATCAAGTCACAAGTACAATAGTTCATTGGAGAATCACAGTGAACTCCTAGATGACTATTGTATGGGAGGAGAAGAGTGGAGAATAATCTCTACAGATTTCCAACAGCCAGTGCAGAAGATCATGTTTATGTTGCAAGTAGAACTGTATTTAAAGGGGTTGGAGAGCTATTTGGCTAGGCCGCTTGCCAGAAGTCTACACTTGATGATAAGAAGATGCTCCAAAAATCTCATAACGATCCGCTTCAACTTGATGGATCGCTAGCAATCCATGGGGCATGGATCGCTAGCGATCCATGTACTTAGGGTATTTTCGGATCGTTTCATTTGGGTTGCTTTCCTTGCTTTATGTAGTTGCCCTCCATGCAATTTGGTAACTAATTGCCATGTTTTGATGGTGACTCATGTACAGGTTATATTGAACTATGACTTAAATTAAATGAATGTTGACTTCTCAAACTAGCTTGCTTGGAATACCATGAAATTTGGCAGACATCCCTAGAAAAGATATTGGTTCGTGATGCAAGAAGTTTGGACGATCCATAAGCAGTCCTTATGGATCGCTAGCGATTCATCCCCTTAGCCTATTTTTGAAATTTTCCTCTTGGGTCTTTCTTAACTTCTTCTTCTGGCCCTTTTGGTTAATTCTTGAGTTGTTTTGACTTAATGTAGATGTTCTACTCCTATTGAATTCTGTTGGGTTAAAAACCTGGTTTACATCATATGATTCATAATCATATAATAAAGATTATTTCTCAAAACTATGGCTTAGCCTATAATTTCAAAATAATTGTAAATAATATTAGACACTTCAGTATTTTCTATGCATCACTTTTTTTGTGAAAACAAATACCACATTATAGTTTTATTTCATACTGAATATTCATAACATTCATATTGAGATATAACTATGTCTATTTTTCAACTGACTATGAAAATAATCATTATTTCATAAATAATGTTCGGTATGTTTCACAAAAATATTTTTTGTAATTTGAAGAAATCAATAAGTGTTATATGACATGCTTTCATTGTTTCCACCATTACTATAATAGCGTACCAAATTTGAAGGTCCATCAATCAGTTAATATAGATTATTTATTTCATATTCTGCAACTAGTTTATAGCGGAGAGTTCTTTGATCAAATATCTTGAACTTAAAAGAACAAATCTCATAAAGAACAATTTTCTATATGAAAATACATTTTGGAGTAGAAATCATATTTCTTATTCCAATGTTAGGTATCAATCATTATTATTACAATTCTCGTCTCTGATGTTTCTTTATAAAGCAGAAGTGTCCATTCACTCTTTTCATCCCAACTGTACCTTAATCACATCTACTCTTGTACATTCATTTTTCTTTATAAATGGTTAAACGTTTCAAAAGAAATACCTTACTACAACATCATAATGAACTCTTTACAAAAGTGCACTTGATCATCCTTAACATTTAAGGACATTAAATGTGTTGCACCTTGTGTAAACTGTTCAAACTGACATTTTAGCGATCAAGTTCTTAGATCTATCTTGTATCTTTCGTCTAGTGTTACATTTAACACAATACGATCTTTATTGTAATCAGTCAAATGGAATACTCGATCTAATAGTACAGTTTATTTGTTTGCATCAAATGAACTAATTTCATCAAAATATCGTACGCTACAAACTATGACCGTTCACTATATAACATTTATATGCGATTTTATATGGATCAAATATCCATAGCCTTGTATTGCTTTTGAGTTCGGAACTCATAGAATGCAATACATGGTCTTGACCAAATAAACACGTAAGCGATTAAATTACAAACATATTTAGTAGTTGTAAAGTTAAGCGCTTACATGGGTGTTGAAACGTTAACATGCAATAAGCATTTACTAGTAAGTATATTTTTTATTTCTATTTTGTCAAATTTCAATTTAGTATAATTGTATATCTCATTTGATAAACATTTTATCAATCATATTGAATGTAAAAATTTATTGATGTAGATTATTATAACAGTATATAGAATATGTTTTTACAATATTAGAAATGTTAAACGTTATAATTTCATTTTTCTTATAAGGCTCCTACTAGTCTTTTATGTTTCACCAAACCCTACCAAAACATAGAAGTCTTTCGACTTTACTAGTGGGTGTTAGGACTCATATGCATTGGGATTCTAAGCTTGAGGAAGCTCAACAAATCATAGACCCACATACGATAGATAATTCCTTTTCAGTTGTAACATATGCAACTCCTAACCCATGGTACCTTGTCTTAATCCCACCTTTATCTTGAGAAAAGCTCAACAAGTAAAGTGGGACTAAATACTCGGACATATCATTTCATGATGTCCTATATATAATGCACGTACCTTGACGAAAGCTCAACAAATATGTGCAGTTATCTTACCACGTATATTTAATATACTAATAGTACTACACATAACATCCCTAGTTTGAGGAAAGCTTAACAACTAAAGAGTATGCAAATAATCTATTAATATATAAAGGATATAAGAAAACTTTATATTAAAGATTCATAATTTTCAATATATTATATCGAGTGATATCGACTTATGAAATAATGTATTTTTATAAAATACCTTCATGATTCAAGTATCAGACACATCGAAAATCACGGTATATGTACATTTATATATGTATTTATTCCATTAGTTTATTTGGGGTTTCTATAATCTTCCACCTTTAGTTTATATATTCATATTATATAAGTTTTATTATTGTATAACTTCTATGTTTCATATTTCTTATATAATAGTCTTATGTATAATATTATATTAACTAAATCTTATTTTATTAATTTTAATTAATAACTCTTTAATTAATTTTATACTATTCCAATATAACATTTATATTGAATACTTATATATTATAACTTTTATAGTATAAACACATATCTCATCTATGTGTATTTTTATTTAAATAATTAACCTTTGATTTATTTATTTATTTAATTAGCCTTTAATTAATTTATTTAATAAACAATTTTAATTAAATCATATTAATTTCAAAAAATCATATTATATATACACATATATGAGTACTTATGATATCTTAGACATTTTAAAAGATCGTAACATACATCAAAATATATAGTATATGTACATATTTTTCATTAGTTAACTCGTTAAATTAATTAATTTTATTAATCTTATCAATAAATTTAAATTTTAAAACCGCTTGATGTTATTTTTCGAACATTTTGAAATTTTTTTATTATATTATAACTTTTATAATATATGTATTTCTTATTTTAAATTTAACTTTTAAATCTAAAATCTTACATTTTAATTTTCAAACAATTTTGAAAATTAGCCCAAGGCCCAATTCAAATTTGGGCCTTTTCTATTAGGGACAACCTTTGGGCTGTGGACTTAATAACTAACCCTGATATGACTAATTTAGACCGCATAAGCTTTTAGATTTTGATACCATTGTTGGAACTGGGCCAGCCCACAGCGGAAGTAATTGATGAATTTCAATTTTTTTTACCATTTTGAATCTTCATTGGGGCTATGAAATCTAATTTATTTACAATATTTCTAAATTTATTTTAAACAAAATCATTATTTTATTTAAATTTATAAATAAAGTTTTACTTTATATAATTTAAATTATATTTTGGATATGTGTATCATATACACATATGTGTGCACGTGTACGTGTAACATAATAATGTGTGCATGGTTTAACATGCCTGTGTATAAATGCTAAGATTTACACTGCAACAGACATGTTACACCTTCTATTATTTAAGCATGCTATCTAAATGAAAATATTTGTGAGCATCAAAATTATATATATATATATATTTGTGTGCGTGTGTGTATGTTTGTGTGTGTATCTGTGAGTGTGTGTATAAATTATACATATGTAAAACAAAATCATTTATATATATATATATGTATGAAAAATTGATAATTATATTAATTTATATAAAGAAATTAAATATATGTGATACAAATATACATACATATATGTATGTATAATTAAATCACAAAATCATTTAATAATTAATAAGATTAATTTTGAACCTAAATTTGTGTATATAAGTTACTGTAGCAAACGTGAGAGTAATATAAATTTTTTTTAATATATATACGAATATATAAGTATTTATGAATATACAAATAAATAAATAAATAAATATACATAAATAAGTAATATATTTTTATAAAATTATGCATACTTGTAGTTGGATCTCGACCCAAAATAATTATATATATATATATATTTTATTATACGTATATATATATAATAATTATATATATAATTTTTGTATACTTACAGTAAACTTTCAGCCTAGAAAATAAATAAATTTAATTTTCTTATTTTATTCGGTCTTATAAAATGATTTTAAATCAAATATTTAAAATAAAATAAAACCGTATGGAATTTAAATGTTAAAAATAAAAAAATGTTTATAAATTCTAAAAATACCTAATATTATTATAGAAAATTTCTTACATAATTACATATTATATATATATATATATATATATATTTTTTTTATTCATATAATCAATTTCTATTTAAAATGATAATATTAATATATAAATATATAATAAATATAACTATATATATATAATGGTTATTACTGCCAAATAATATTTTATATGTAAATAAATTTTATAAATTTTTAAAACATTTATTTTATGATTTAATATCAGAATATGATTTTTAAGTTTATATGTATATATATAAATTTTTAATTCAAATTTTATTTGTTTATTTATTTAGTCAAGAGCTTAAGATCAGTAACTATTCTAAATAAATCTTTTAATTTATATACATATCAGTACACAAATATATCCAATCATCTAACATATGATAGAATGTCGATATACTAGATTCGTCATGCGATTTAACAGCCTATGATATGAATCAATAATCAATTATAATATCATATAAATGAGATGAATACCTTTCCCTAAGGCTTAATTTTCACATGTTGAAATGTTGATGAGAACTCCTTAGATCCTATCATAATCCATAAGTTGCTAGCTTTGAATTGCTGACCAGTGACTATCGTATGTATGAATTTGATGTAGTCTTGAACTAAGAATTTTTGTACCATTTTCAAGCTAGGGCTGGCCATAGTATGCTGCTATGAAGTGGATTTCTAATAGCAAAAAATGAGTGGCAAGAGCCATATATAAAGAAGGGGCTAAAGAGTGTTTTTAGGATATAAATCCTTAAAACTCTCATTACCATTTCCTCTCTTTTACCCTTTCCTTTTGAACATGGATAACCATCATATGGCCGACCATATACATGGTAGCTAGAGCCGACTATATCATCTTACATATGGGGTTTAAACTTATTTAAGTCCGTATCAAAAATTCTCGCATTTAAATCCATTTTAAATGTGGCCGATATCGTATATCGTTTAATATATTTATAACTATTACATATACACTGATTAACAATGTTCAATACATCAAATAAAATTTTATAATTAATATTTCATAAGTATTAATTGAAAATCAAGTGGTCGAATGAGTATTCAACATTTCGGTTGTGTGACCCTTAGGTGTAAATTTAGTTAGCGATTAATATTGAACAATTTGAATATTAAAGTTCACACATCACTTAGTAGGTGCATCTTGGCTAAATTTATCGCTTACCTGGTTTCAGTTAAATCCAATTTTACTTTATTAAGCATTACCTAGTTGTGATAATTATTTACACCAATTCTCTTCGTTAACTATATCACTTTGGACTTATGTAATTTGGTAATGGTCAAAATTTCAATATTGTCTACATTCAACTCTATAGTCCAAACACAAAGTCCTTGATTCAATAATAAAAATTATTATTAACCGAAATGCTCTGGCCAGAGACTTTGACTTTGATTTGACTGTGATACTAACCTCATATAACTGAGAAGACAAATCATTTCTTGAATAGTGTTTCACTTCCAATGCTTCCACTCAGCCCATCTATAGTCATTTGATTATGTCGTGCCATGATTTAACTATAATCAAAGTGGAACTTTTACACTGAACATCAAAATTATTTTCAAGTCAAGAGAATTGTGTAATTTTATCACATCGATATTTTATGTTTGACCTTAGTTATATTAATCAACAGAAAACTATCGAGTGAATCATTCAATAGTTATCTAATAAATATCAGTGCGTAACTCCTTGGTACCCCCAACGGCCATGAGTAATACATTGCCCAATGTTTGGAGAGCGTTACGTACTCTAGTCTCAATGGATGTTTCGATTTCCAGTCTTGACACATCTTGACTAGGAATGTTTAAAATGATATATTTGTTTTCATTATGATAAATTACTCACGGTTACAATACTTTGTACCTACTATCACAAAACATACCATTTAAGGATTTTATATTAAATATACATTAAACTAAATTAATTAATATAACATTTAATTTCAAGTATATAATAGAAAGAAAACACTTTTATTTCGAACAAGGTTGGGTATCAGGTTAGATATATGTAACATATTACATAATTTCTCCTAGGGTATACCGCTAACTCTATTAATGAGATTATATTTGGATAGGTGTCCATAGTACAGTACATTCTCATATCTTTTATCATACTGATAGGCAACTTATCCCATCCTTTACATATATTGATAATATTATTCTATCTATAGTGATTGAGAGATATATTTGGGCAATGCTCTATGCCACCCTGATATACCTGGTGATATCTCATTTATAAATGATTTTTAGACTTTGATGATAGTTTCTGGATATGGATGATTCACCCATTTGATGTTAATTATGTGATTTTTGATTTGATATGCTTCTATATATGGGTAACAACATCTTTATGCATGGCCCTGCGATGTTTGGGATAATGATGTTTTGTTATTTATTTGTGTTATTATTAGTATATACCATGCATATGTTTTACATATAAATTGACACTGTAATCGTTGCTTTGAGGTACTCTGATAGTGTTATCGTATTATTATCCCAAATTTATACCATGTCACCTATATTTATATATCTTTGATTTAGGTATAGTCTGACCAATGTGTTATTTACGTAATACTTGGATTAGTTCGAGACATTTCAAGTATAGGGACAATGTGACCAACTTGCGTTTTGTGAGCATGGTGGAGACATGATTCTTAGGATTTTTTGTATATTATTTGTATGTAGTAGATAAATAGTATGCATGTCATCGTGATATATATATATATATCTTATACACATTGTATTATATTGAGATAATTGACATTTGAGATGTTTTGTATCCATATAGTCTTATATGATATATAATATATTATCACTGTGATTCTAACTCTGTGCTCTCTATTATTTACTGTATATTGTGTATTGTTCTATCTTGGAAGCACACATGTTTGTTACTTTGTTCCGATACTGAGTAGATTAGGTGAGTTATTTATTCGATGCTTAAATATTACCAGTGTTAGCCCAAGGGAATATTCACGTATGTACCCTATATAGCCTCATTCTCTATATTATCTAACAGTATCACCTAGTAATACTCTTGGATGCTATGGATATAAAGGTTGGGTATTTCACCAAATCACTGTTATGACTACTCTATGGAAAGAGAAAACATCATATCTTTCCAATGAAGCTGCTTTAAGGACCTAATTTGACCTATATCAAATGTTAAAGCCATTATAATTTTTTAGGGGTAAAATCATCCAATAAAATTTATCGGGGTCTAAAATGTCACTACCCAATATTCCAAAAAGTTACAATGTCATATGACCCATTATGAATTTATGAATAATATTTTACTATTTTCCAATACATAAAATACGGATCATTATACAAACCTGGCCTAGTAGACAGACCTTTGATTATGTCAAACCCAGTAGGAAGTTCGACTACCTTATGTATGGTTTGTCGTAATGTATATGACTGTATTTTTATTTGTGATTGTTTTGTACTTGGTTTTATGGGGTTCAATATTATATTGTGATGGAATGGCTTCAGAAGTACAGAGTCATGGTGGATTGTGAGAGGCTATTGGTGGCGATAGGGATAAACAATAGGCGGAGGTTAAAGTTAGGTTGTCAACCAGATGATGATGTTATGGTTAGCTTTCTAAGTTTTCCCGAGATCCTACATAATGAGTTGTCATCAGTGCCTATAGTTAGGGAATATACGAACAAATTTGAGGAGGTGATGGATTACCACCACATAGGGAGATAGAGTTCTCTGTTGATTTGGTAAAGGACGCAAGACCAGTAGTTATGCCATTAAGGCCTATGAGACCAAAAGAGTATAGGGAACTAGAAGTGCAAGTGAATGACCAATTAAGAAAGGGGTTCATTCATAGGTGTATATCCAAGTGGGGAGCATCTGTAGTATTCACCACCAAGTTGGATTATTCTTTTAGGCTTTGTGTTGATTGTTGTGAGCTGAATAAAATGTTAAGGAAGAAAAATATCCACTCCTATACATTGATGACTAATTCTATTAGCTTCATTGTGCTAAGGTGTTTTCTCAGTTGGACTTGACGACGAGATTCCACCAACTATGAGTGGCGAACGAGTGTCTGCCAATTACTGCATTTTACATGTCATCGGGATTTTATGAGGTTAGTCAGGCTATTCAGGCTAATAAATGCACATACATAATTTATCGATCTTATGAACCGTGTCTTTAAGGATTGGCTAAATAGGTTTGTACTTGTGTTCGTTGATGGTATTATTGTATTTTCCCGAATGGAAGTGGAACATAAGACAAACTTGAGCATTGTGCTTGAGGTGTTGAGGAAGAACCAATTAAAGGTGAAGTTTTCGAAGCGTCGCTTCTGGAGGAGGGAAGTTCCGTTTTTGGGTTATGTTATTTCTAGGTAGGGCAATGCTATAGACCCTACCAAGGTAGCGCTAGTCCAAGATTGGGAAAGGCCCAAGAATGCGGCATATGTGAGGAGTTTTCTTGGATTAGCGGGATATCATAAATGATTCATAAAGGACTTCTCAAGGGTAGCAGCATCATTAACCAACTTGACGAAGAAGAATTAGACTTTTGATTGGGATGCAAGCTGTAAGCACGTGTTTGTTGATCTAAAGGAGGGTTAATGAGTGCACCTACGTTAGTCATTCTGAGTGGGAACAAGGAGTTGATACTATACACAGATGTTTATGGTATTGGATTGGGTGCAGTGATGATACAGAAAGGTAAAGTTGTGGTGTATGTTAGTCCAAAGCTGAAACCACATGAGAGAAACACCCAACCCACGATTTTGAGTTAGTGGCGATAGCCTTCACATTAAAGATTTGGAGTATCTGCTGGAGAGAAGTTTGAGTTATTCACCAACTACAAACCGTTGAAGTACATTTTCTCACAAAAGGACCATAATCTTCGTCGGTAGTGACGGCTAGACTTCTTGGCCTCCTACCACTCTGGCATTTCCTATACTCCCAATAAGTGAAATGTAGTCGTTAATTCTTTGGGTATGAGACATGTCGGCTTGGGAGCTATCTTATAGTGTAGACGCAATTAGATTATATTGCTGGTTATGACTTCCGATCTAGGCGAGAGCTAGAGCCAGATGTGTTGGCAAACTTAACTGTTAGACAAACTCTGATTGAAAGGATTAGTACTAGTACAAGACTTGATGCTAGACCCATAGAGATCATTTCTAAGATCGAGGCTGGAGTAGAATCGAAGGAGAAAAAGTAGTACGGACTCGACCGAGATGGTTGGCTCCGTAAAGATGGCAGATTATTTATACTTGATGTCAATGGGTTGAGGGATGAGGTGCTACTTGAGTGCCATCGTTCAAGTTTGACTATACATTCTGGAGGCAATAAAATGTATCGGGATATGAAACGTGATTAATGCAAGGAAGTAGCAGCGAGACTCCAGGGTTGATGTGAGGAGACTTTGCGACTTTTAATGTATGTTCAGAAATGTTTCGGACATCGACAACATGATGATAAGAGGTGCGTTAATGATCCATGAAGGTAGGTTCGTTGATATGAACTTAGGAAGTGGAACGTTGATGTGCTCTACTATAGAGACGTGTGTTAAAGGATCGTTGATAACTTAGAGGTTTCGATGCATGCTCGTAAAGAGGAGATTTGTGAGGACACTCACTGATTTTGGTCGTATCCTGTATCTTTGACTATAGATCTATGTATCTTAGATTTTTGACCGTAAGTCTAGTTTCTTGGACTTTGAAGTGGCATAGAGTCGAGCACTGAGAAACCAACATGTTGAATCGTCTCTGCCGTTGATGTGTCAAACATGTTATCATATATCCAGTGCACTTGAGTAAGTGATGTGAGATTGCCTGATGGTTATTATGTTTTGCTTTATTATGCTAGGGATGTCACATGATGCATGTATCATTGATATAGATATTTAGACACCCCATACCATGCTTTAGGTTGTAGTATACCCACATGATGATGATAATAGATTAGCATATACTAATGTTATGTGCTAAGTCTTTGGATGTAGAGACAAGTTAGGTATTATTCTCCATACCTTGTGTTCTTGTTTATCATATCAACTTTTATAGTATTTTGAGATTTTTAATCACTCATACCAGACTGTTGTCTGACTTGAGGTTTTATGCTTTACTTCATTTTATCTTGAGTACTCTTAAATTAGTAGATTAGGTAGCAGGTATGATGTTAGAACTGGGCCAGCCCGTAGTGGAAGAAATGGGTGAATTTTTCTTTTACCATTTTGGATCATTAACGGGCCTACGAAGTCTGTATGCATTTAGATCTTATCTAAATTTCTTTTAAATAAAATCAATATTTTATTTAATATGGTAATTTAAGGAACTTTAAATATAAAAATGTATGTGATATGATGAATGTATCAAATACAATCATTTATGTCAAGTGTAAGTGCGGTTTATAAGTGGTGTATATATGTATAAATGAAACATGTAAAAATAAATTAAGAGAAGGAAAATATTTGTTTCCCTCTGTTACTATATTCAATTAATAAAGGGAAGATATGACAGAATATGAAAGGAGAGAAACATATTATTTCTTTCAACATTTAAATATGACAACTAATACATTAAATGTTTGCGCCAAAAATGGTCACAAACCCCAAGTGTTGTGAAAGCACCAGTGTATGAATATAAATCAGCAATATTCAAACACAAATATCAAATCTAAGTAAACAACAAACAGCAATCCAGGAATAATGAACAGTGACACACGATTTATAGTGGTTCGGCTATCTCCGGCCTACGTCCACTCCAAGGTTTTTATGGTTTTATTGCTTGATGTTTGAAGATTACAATTTCCTACTGCGTAGTACAACAGACTTTATGATTATAATCTGAATCTAAGGCAGCAATGGTGATCTGGAGTAAATCTGGCAGAGTCTGGGCGCTCTTTAGTTCTCCAAATTATCCGACCTCTTTTCTGGATGACCAGGGGCTCTATTTATAGGTGTAGGAGGCTGATATTTCGCCTAAACTGAAGGGAGACTAGTTCCAGTATGTCAGGGGGTCCACATGCCCGCTTTCTGGAAATCCGGGCCCACTTTGGGATCGATTCGAAGCTATGTTCGAATCAATCAAGAAATCGTCCAATCGAGCTAAAATTTGGTGAGAACATTCTTCAATGTGTATATAAGCATCTGTGAAAATTTCATAGCATTTGGACTTATAGATCTCAAGATATGATCGATTCGAGATCATGTTTCTGGTTGATAAGCTCCCTTCGAATCGATCTTCCTTCGAATCGATTAGGTCGAATCGATCATGGCACGCGCGCTCGTGGTGATGTGGCACGCAATCTTCGAGTCGATCCTCCTTTTTCTCCGAGTTGACCAGGTCGAATCCTTGGTTTTAGCCGCGCTTACCTGGTGGACTCGATACGTTGGATTCGAAGGTTTGCTTCCTTCGAATCGATCAAGACGTGCTGCTATGGATCGATTCGGAGTTGTCTCATCCTGGGGATTCGAAGGCTATGGATTCAAAGAACCTTTAATTGCATGGATTCGAAGTAACAGTCCCAGATGGATACGAAGTGACCAGCCTTTGTGGATTCGAGAGAGTGTTCACCGAAGGGTACGAAGTAGATTCAGTCGAACTTGATGGAGTCGAGCGTGATGAGAATGATCGATTCGAAGTATGTCAATCCCGATGGATGCGAACCAGATGGATTCGAAACTGCCATCACCTCAACTCTTTGATGGATTCGAACTGTATATCCTTCCTACCTTGTATCGATCGTATCTCCTCCGTACAAACTCTGATTAACCTGAAATTTGAAACGTAGCCTCTCCTAGTCCTCATCATCATCTCCAATCGATTCCGTCCTGATCGGAGCTCGGCCAAATTTTGACGATATCCAGTGCAACCTTGTTTCCAAGTGAACTCCAATCCTGATATCCATCCTTCCTTGCCAACTTCGTTGATATTCCAGCTTTGACCAAAAGGTGGGATAACATTTGCCCCCCAAAACATGCATTATGATAATAAGGCGTGTTTTGTATAATTCCGAATCCGATATCCGAAGTCCATAGCCAATTCCATGTCCATCCGAACTCGAAGACTGAGTTATTAGTCCATCCTTATCAACAACCGAATCCAAGACCTCTCCGGGTCGATATCCAAATCCATAACCTCTCTGGGCTCTTGCCAAGCGCAATCCACACCTGACGACCGTGGTCCAGTGTCCCTGGACGTTAAGCTAACCTCTCCGGGTTCTTGCCAAGCACAATCCACACCTGACGACCGTGGTCCAGTGTCCCTGGACGTAAGTAATGCCATGGCTTAAGTCCTAAGCCGAACCCTGGTCACTCCGGACCCTTGTTGAGCATAGTCCATACTCAACGACCTGAAAATGATAATTGATAATACAAGGCCTAAGTCCTAGGCCGAATCCTGGTCTCTCCGGACCCTTGTCGAGCATAGTCCATACTCGACGACCTGAAACAATAATCGATAATAGGGGGCCTAAGTCCTAGGCTGAATCCTGGTCACTCCGGACCCTTGCTGAGCATAGTCCATACTCGACGACCTGAATGAGTCAATTTACCACGTTCGGGCAAAAGGACTCACCCCTTGCCAGGCGTAATCCACACCTGACGATCGTTTATCAAAAACCAAAAAGAATCCAATCAGAATCCAATCCAAAATCCAAATCAAATTGGAAAGCCAGAAATCCATACCAGAAATCAAAATCATCATCCAAAACGGAGAACAATCATCCGAATGAATGTAAAAACCAGAAAAACAAGCAAAATCGGGAGTTCAATCCAAACCCCAAAAACCAAACCAGAAAACCAAGTGTCCAATCTAAAAACAAAAGACAGATTTCGCAAACCATGGCTTTGCGGTTTATCATCATTCAGAGCATGCCTAGGGGCTATCTCCGTCCCCATACATGTGTAAATGACTTGGTTGCTCGCCAATGGTTTGTTACTTATTTCATATTATCCTGGTCAATTGATAATCAATCGACCATCATTCCTTGGCCTCATGCCATCATGGCTTGAGGTGGGCGGTGGTTGTTCCTGCTCCACCGCTGCATTCCAAGCCCCAACATACTGCCTTAATTGCCCACTCCTCACATGCTCCTCAATTATGTCCTTTAAGTGCCTGCAGCTGTTGGTATCATGCCCGTCCAGATCGTGGAAAACACAGTGCCTTCCAGATGCCCTTTCCCGTTCGGATGGTTCTCTTCTAGCCGGCCTTCGGTAAGGAAGGCGATTCCGAGTTTCCAAGTAAATCCGCTCCAGCGTCTCATTCAATTTTGTGTATGTGGAAAACTTTGGAACCTTCCATCGCTTCCTAGCTTTTTCAGAATTTTTGTCCAGCTTCCTTTTTCCCTTATCTTTATCCGAGCTTCCGTCGGATGGTCCTCCACCCCCGGTCACATTCACTTCCTTTAGCTTTAAGTCCATACATGCATCTTCTTGTCGAAGGAACCTTTCAGCTTCATGAAAGAATTCCCCGAGATCCAGTGGTGGGTCTCGTACTAAAGATACCTTGAAATCCGAATCCTCTCTGACTCCCGACACTGCTGCCATCAAAATCATTGATGGATCCGGCCGATCCACCGAAGCAACTGCCGCATTGAATCGAGTTAGAAAAGCCCTAAGTGATTCATCCGTCCTTTGTTTCACCGATGTCAGCGTCATCACGTTCTTTGGCCTCTTGATATGAACCCGAAACTGTCCCAAAAACTTATCCACCAATTCCCTCCAAGTCCTGATAGTTCCTTCTTCCAACTGCCTAAACCACATTGCAGCTATGTCCGTTAAATATAAAGGGAAACATCGAGCCATTACTTCATCCGATGCCCCCAGCACTTCCATGTGTCTAGTGTATCTCATCAAATGATCAGTTGGATCACCCTTGCCATTATATGCTTCCACGCTAGGTAACTTGAACTTAGGTGGATTTTGAGCTATCCTGATTTCCCGAGCGAACGGACTCCTATTCACTCCTTCCAAATCTCGGTTGGTCAAACCTCCACGCATAGTCTTCCTGATGATTTCCACTAATCCAGCGTTACCTGTTAGGGGTTGCCCCCCATGCTCCCGAGGGAACTCCGGCACATATTCTTCATGTGGCTCATTAGCCGCAGCGTTGGCTCTAGCCTGCTGAACTCCTTCCAAAGGTCCTTCTGCGTTGGATCCTGTGGGCCTACCCCCAAGCCCTTGTTGATTGCCTTCCGGTTCTGTATTCTATCCTCCATTGGGTTCCGCAACCCTAGTTCCTTGTTCCACATTTGCAGTCGCTGTAGTTGGTCCAAGGTTCTGTGTTCCTGCAGCTCTCATCTGCTCGAAGAAAGTCTGCATCATATCCTGTTGACTCTTCAGCAACCTCTCGTGTAATGAATTCGCCATAGCTTCCATCTCGTCTCTGGTAATGTAAATCGAAGCTTGTCCTTCTCCAGCTCCGGAGGATGCCTCTTGACTTCCTCCTTGTTGGCTTCTCTCAGCTCTTTGTCTTCTACTTGTTTGTCGAGTCATTGTAGAGTCAATCCGAATCCTTCAAACTTTCAAACCTAAATTTTGAATTTGGTGTAGCGGGTGCTAGTTCTTCTCAGTGAAAGCACCAAAGTGTTTGTGCCAAAAATGGTCACAAACCCCAAGTGTTGTGAAAGCACCAGCGTATGAATATAAATCAGCAATATTCAAACACAAATATCAAATCTAAGTAAACAACAAACAACAATCCAGGAATAATGAACAGTGACACACGATTTATAGTGGTTCGGCTATCTCCGGCCTACGTCCACTCCAAGGTTTTTATGGTTTTATTGCTTGATGTTTGAAGATTACAATTTCCTATTGCGTAGTACAACAGACTTTATGATTATAATCTGAATCTAAGGCAGCAATGGTGATCTGGAGTAAATCTGGCAGAGTCTGGGCGCTCTTTAGTTCTCCAAATTATCCGACCTCTTTTCTGGATGACCAGGGGCTCTATTTATAGGTGTAGGAGGCTGATATTTCGCCTAAACTGAAGGGAGACCGGTTCCAGTATGTCAGGGGGTCCACATGCCCGCTTTCTGGAAATCCGGGCCCACTTTGGGATCGATTCGAAGCTATGTTCGAATCGATCAAGTAATCGTCCAATCGAGCTGAAATTTGGTGAGAACATTCTTCAATGTGTATATAAGCATCTGTGAAAATTTCATAGCATTTGGACTTATAGATCTCAAGATACGATCGATTCGAGATCATGTTTCTGGTTGATAAGCTCCCTTCGAATCGATCTTCCTTCGAATCGATTAGGTCGAATCGATCATGGCACGCGCGCTCGTGGTGATGTGGCGCGCAATCTTCGAGTCGATCCTCCTTTTTCTCCGAGTTGACCGAGTCGAATCCTTGGTTTTAGCCACGCTTACCTGGTGGACTCGATACGTTGGATTCGAAGGTTTGCTTCCTTCGAATCGATCAAGACGTGCTGCTGTGGATCGATTCGGAGTTGTCTCATCCTGGGGATTCGAAGGCTATGGATTCGAAGCACCTTTAATTGCATGGATTCGAAGTAACAGTCCTAGATGGATACGAAGTGACCAGCATTTGTGGATTCGAGAGAGTGTTCACCGAAGGGTACGAAGTAGATTCAGTCAAACTTGATGGAGTCGAGCGTGATGAGAATGATCGATTCGAAGTATGTCAATCCCGATGGATGCGAACCAGATGGATTCGAAACTGCCATCACCTCAACTCTTTGATGGATTCGAACTGTATATCCTTCCTACCTTGTATCGATCGTATCTCCTCCGTACAAACTCTGATTAACCTGAAATTTGAAACGTAGCCTCTCCTAGTCCTCATCATCATCTCCAATCGATTCCGTCCTGATCGGAGCTCGGCCAAATTTTGACGATATCCAGTGCAGCCTTGTTTCCAAGTGAACTCCAATCCTGATATCCATCCTTCCTTGCCAACTTCGTTGATATTCCAGCTTTGACCAAAAGGTGGGATAACATTAAATGACATTTATTACTTATCAACTAAATCTACACATGGATATAATAGAATATGAAAAGAGGAAAACCTTTTATTTCTTTCACCATTTAGCTATAACAATTAATACATTAAATGACATTGATTACTTATCAACCAAATCTACACATGCCTTCGTTGTCTAAATTTTGTTAATGAAATATATGCATACATTCATAATAATTATGGATGCATACATTCATAATAATTATGGATGCATACATACATACATACAAAGTGAAAACCTATTGGTTGTTTTAAATAATTTGAAATCCTAAATTAACATTAACAGAAAAATTCCAATTGAGAAAATGTTTAAAAAAAAGGTTACATTATTGCTCATAATCTTTGTACAAATTTGATTTAAACAAAACATTTATATTACATATAGCTGATAATTAAAATTTAATAATTTGGATATGAAAGCATATATTTGCAAACAAAATAGTATATGGTATATGTGTATATACATTTGTACAAAAGGTTTTTGGTTTTAAAGTTAAAAGTTTTCATTAAAATTTTAATTTAGGAATGAAACAACACATCAAACTTTACACAAAACTTAAATATAGAAAACAACAAATAATTAAAATTTGCACTAAAGTCCATTCATTAATATTAAATCAAGGTATCCATACATAAATCTCATTCAAAGTCAATTTTTAATTTCATAACTATCTACAATAAAATAAAAGAAATTTGAACAAGGTAGGCATGCGTAAATTTGTGATAAGAAATTACAGATCCAAACAACACAGAGAATGATGACAATTATCAGAAGTAATATGAGATTCAAGACATGTCGATTTATCATAAACATACATTAAAGGAAATGATAAACAAACATAGATCAAAATAATAATACAATAAATATGTAAATATCGAATTATACGCACATATAATTACCTTAGGATGAAGCATGTAGAAACACCTTTAATGATAGAAGAATACCTAGATCTGATTAATCACTCCCTAGATCCGATAAACCTTACCCTTCATCACACCTTAATTTGTGGCTTCTCCTCAAATTTCAAAAATCACTATCCCACTTTGCAAGAGAAGAATGAACCACCCTTTTTAATTTAGTTTGATGTTGATTTGAATTTGTTTTGATGTTTTTTTCTTTTGGATGAAGTTTCAGCCATGAATGAATGATAGAGAAGATGAACAAAAAGAGAACAAAAAAATGAAAGTCACGTTTTGTTCTCTATACTCTCAAAAATGAGGAGGTTTTGTTTTTAATAGAATTAAAGGAATCTTTTCCTATTCTCCTATTAGAACTTCCTCCTTTATTTCCTCTTTTTAAATTTCAATTAATCTCATTAATCGATTTCCTCCTCTTACCATTATATGGCCGATCCAAGCACATTCCAAATATGGAACTTTTCCAAATAAAAAAAACAACTTTTATGTAATTATTTTATTATTTAAAACATGTTTAAAATTATACCGATATCGCAAATCGATATATGCAAATATAACTTTTATATATGCATTAAAATAATTACCAACAACATTCAAAACATCAAATAAATTAACAATGATTAATATTTCATAAACACTAATTAATTTAAACAGTTTGCAACATTTTACAAACTAATTAAATCGTGTGGTTTTCGGAGAAATCATAAATGCGGTTGTGCGACTCAGAGGTGTGAATTCAGTCAGCGATTAATATTGAACAATTCAAATATTAATGTTCACACATCACTTAGCAGATGGTATGACAGTTTGGCCGAATTCATCGCTTATAGGTCTTTTCGGTAAAATCAAATTTTACTTATTATAAGTGGTATCTGATAGTGACAATTATTTACACCAATTATCTTCGTCAAAACTATATCATATTAGGACTTACGGAATTTGGTAATGGTCAAAATTCCAATATCATCCACATTCAACTTTATAGTCCAAACACAATGTCCTTCATTCAATAATAATAATAATTATTAACCAAAATGCTCTGGCTAGAAACTTTGACTTTGAGTCGACTTGAGTTGACCATGATACTAAACCCATATAACCGAGGAGACGAATCCTCTCTTGAATAGTGCTTCACTTCCAATACTTCCACTCGACCCAACTGTAGTCACTCGATGGAACACCATGCCATGATTTGACTATAATCAAAGCGGAGCTTTCATATTGAAGATCCACAGTATTCTCAAGTCGCGAGAACTGTGTAAATCAGTCGCATCGGTATTTTCTGTTTGACCTTAGTTATATTGACCAACAGAAAACTATCGAGTGAATCGTTCCATAGTTATCGAATAACTATCAGTACGTAACCCTTAGGTGCCCCCAGCAGTCATGAGTAATACACTGCCCAACATTTGGAGAGCGTTACATACTCTAGTCTCAACGGATACATCGATATCCAGTCTCGATGCATCTTGACTAGGAACATTTAAAATAGTTATTTGTTTTATTGTGATAAATTACTCATGGTTACAACTCTTTGCAACTACTATCACAAAATGCCATTTATGGATTTTCTATTAAATATACTTTTAATTAAATTAATTAATTAATATAACCACATTACATGAAGTATATAATTGAAAGAAACACCTTTATTATGAACAAGATTGTATAATGAGTTAGATATATGTAACAAATTACATAATTGCCCCTAGGGCATACCCCTAACTCTATCATATAAGATAGCACATTGAGCTATTCAGAGGACAAGAAGGAGGCTACACTTTTCATATATCTACTTTTGGAGTTTATTCGCTACATTTTCGTTGTGCAGCACTGTGGAGCTTTATCAGTGCTATGTTGTTATTATTTAAAGATAGTTTCTACTTGAGTTTATTGTTTGATGTATAAACTCTATTTCCTATTTTGTATAACCATGGTAAACCTACTATAAGTTGATTCCGTTGATTATTTTAGTTATATTGTTGTCTCGTTTATTTTATATTTATGTGATTATTATATGTTATTATATGCACATTGAGATATACTCATTTGTTTTATATCTATGTTATTATTATATGTTATCATATGCATTATGAGATATACAAAATGTTATGGTTTGGAGTTTAATTACTTTACCCCATACTACCGCTCTAAATCGACCAGATACTGTTGTAGTGCACATACATGTACATTGGGTATTGGAGGTGTACGGTGGTTGTTATATTTTGGTACCCGCATAGGGTTGCACAGAGGAGCTCAATGCTTACAGCACTTTTTACACACATATTCTATATCGCATTAGGTATATATCACATGCCACACACCTTTAATTCTGAGTTTTTCTAACATCCATCATTTTATTTTTGCTAATTCCATGGCAAGTTGTAGCACGTCTCTCAATTTCGGGATGAAATATGCTCTAAAGCTGGGGAAAACGTAGCTTTCAGCAGATGTCTACTCCCTAGCCTAGTGCTAATGTTGGTAATTCCCAAATGAGGCTTAAGAGCAGGTCATTTGTACCTTACTATCCGTTGGACGAGGCCCTTCTACCCATTGGAAAAAATTAAATTGTGGGAGATCTCCTCCAAGAGGTTCTATGTGAAGGCCTCCCAAGCACCTCCATAGGTCTAATATACACTCCTTTCGATCCTTGTTTGACTCAGATGTAGCGAAAAGGCAAGAGTTGGTGCATTGTGGTCCTCGATTATCTTCTATTGCTGCTACCATCCAAAATTCTTCCATGAGGGCTCCAATTCTTATACCAAGGCTTCACTGGCTCCCAATTCTGCTCCCATTATCCTTGATCCTGTTTTTTGAGATATGATGAGTCTGCATAAATTCATACTATATATAATCCAATCGT
The DNA here is from genome assembly GCA_030737815.1 of Allium fistulosum. Lineage (NCBI taxonomy): Eukaryota > Viridiplantae > Streptophyta > Magnoliopsida > Asparagales > Amaryllidaceae > Allium > Allium fistulosum. The sequence continues at coordinate 946,284,775 of CM060904.1, read as the reverse complement.
TTGTCTATTCGTGAACCCTCCTACTAGACAACTTCTCGAGATCATGAATGATCTTCCTTGTGTTATCACCGATCTCCAAGCATTCTTAGAGTACCGTAGAAAAGTGGTACAAGATTTTGAAGAGGTTGGATGTGTCCACATATCAAAAAATTGCCTAATCTTTGACCTTCGACTGTAGATTTAGAATCAGGAGGAGGCTCTTAAAAATCATTTCTAGGAAATTGAGAAGATGCAAAAGTTTCACTCCGACAAACTAACTAAGATCATGGATGGCTGCTGTATGGAGTTAGAGAAAGTGAAGAAGAGACACTCATCTGAAGTGGATAAAATAAAGAAAGAGGCCGAGTAGAACATGGCCAAGATTAGGGTATAACTTTCTAATCTCACTCAAAATCTTAAGGGTTTGATAAAGGTGAAAGATGGGTTAGCCCATGAGATCACCGAGTGGAAAGAAGAGAAAATATTACTTGAGGGGATCTATCCAAGGTAATGTATAAGAAAACCGTGTTATCTAATTAAGTCTCTAATTTGAAGTTTGACAGGGCATTGCTGAAGCATGGGTAGACTGGTTACATCAACCTTATGAGCACAGCTAATGGGCCAGTAATTAGACTTGACTAGTGATCTCCTAGGTGATGCATACTATAATTTGTATATTCAAGGAAATATTTGCTGGTTAAAGTACTACAAAGAGGCAATGACCTCTATCCACAAACGTTTGTTTGCGAAGATGTGGGAGGCAGTCGATAATGAGGCAGAATTTTTCGCTTGAAGATTTTGAGAAGGCTCACTTTACAAAAGGGGACAATGTGGTTATTAGGTGGGGAGTGTTATCTTGGAAGCTATGGAGGAGGGGGAATGATATAAGAAGGTTGCAGTAGGTGACTTACCATCAGGTCTTGTAGTGCTTGATATGTCTTCCTTCGATCGATTCCATTCACAAGTAATTGTTTATGTTGCTCAACATACCACACCCTCATTCAAATACCCCATTGAATTAGCTCCTATAGTGGGTAAGCTAGCTTCTTTTTTATATATTCCTCAATGATATCGCATAAATGATGATGCTCATTTGTGTTATGTCATGAGTCTTATGGAAGTAGCAGGACTTTCTTAAGCTTAAGTCCTTTTCGGTCTTTTACTTAGGTGGTGGTATTTTGTATTTCAACTTTTCTTGCATAGCCAAATAGGTGTTTTCGACGGTACCATTTAGATCCACATAAGCATTGAACTTAGGCTAAGCCTCCATTTCTTTCAATCATCAATTTTTCAACCTCGATTACCTTGATTTTATAGTTCTTCTTCTCAGCAAAACCATTACTATCTCTCTTAGTTATGACATTCACACTGGATTGTTCTCTAATTAGAGTAGGTTTGTGGGTTTTCTTTTAAAACTGGCATCCTCTGGTCACATACATTATGTCTCCCTATAGTAAAACTCCCAAATTAAAGTTAGAGCTTTTGTGAGAACTTGGTGTCCGGGTGAACACCTCTACCAAAGCCATTAACACCAACTTATTATCTGCATTCTGTACGATAAGGTAGTAGCATTAAAATAGATTAGATACTATTGGAAGGATCTCTTCAATCCTCTATCTTACATTAGATAGTGAATATGCATTCTTCGATTATGTCTACATTAAACAAAAAACTAGCTGATGAACATTACGTGTAAAATCATCAACAAACTAATTGATCTTGATGTGGGTCGAGAAAACCATATGGTAGCTAGGTCAAGTAGAAATAGTAAGAAGCACTTGCATAGGACTTCCTCTATAGCTCCATTCATCAACATGTGTTAATTTTATCATTGCAGGTGTACCATGAGATCTATCAACCCCTTATAGGGCTCCATGGTAGGCATTCTGTAATCCTTAGGATTTTTAGTAGGAAAACAAACTCCATACCCTCGATCCATTGCTTCTTTTTGCATGTTCCTTTGGAGGTACTCTTTGATCATTTTGCTAATCCTATCTTCCAATTTAGGTGATTCTCTTCTAATGGGATAATCAGCATACCAACCAGCATAGTCATGAGGATACTCTTTATGTGGAGAATGTCTTCATTATTTACACTTTTGTAGACTAGAATGTCGTCCATGAGCATTACTCCTACTCCGAGAAAATTCTCGCTGAGCACAACCTCCTTTATCATCAAATTCATGTGCTTGAATAAGGGAATTTTTGAAGTGAACGACTAGGCTTAGCCATAGCTAGACATGGTTTAGCACTGGTTATATTCCATCTGGCATCAAATAGTTCCTCAAGCACAACTTCAGGTTGAGTCCTTACCCATTCCGACTTCCTTCTCTTCATCTTTTTCTTCTAGTATCACGCCCAAAATTGGTACTAGAATGTGATCTCATCCTTCTTTCCTATCCTTTGGATCAGAATTCTCTCATTCTTTAACGCTGTGACCAATATTTCGCTACTGCTTGAGGCCTATCTTTAGTAGATCCACAATAGCCTATTGTTAGACATAAAAACAATCATTTAATTCGGCCATAATTATGTATAGATCATCTTCGGTTATCAACTTAAACAATGGCGGGGTACTCTATGGTTGTTCACCATAAGCAGTCATTGGAAGATTGGATATAGTCTCTTACATATTTTCTTGTAGTTTAAGCTTTGCTCTTAGGTCTAGGAGGCATGTTTGAAGGTCAAAATCTCCTATGAAAGAACTAAAAGAAGTTTTCCCAAAAAGGGCAAAACCTCATAGAAATTATGGCAAAGTTGTAGATACATAATGTAATGTGCACTTGAGTTTTAGATGAAGTTTTTGCTTAGTTTTTATTATAAAGCATATATATTCACAGAATCACAAGCAGATAATGAAAAGGAAACTGCAGAAAATAAAGACATACGAGAATGTTATACTTGTTTGATTCAAGACATGCTTACATCCACTATGATACATTGTGTTAACCCTCAATTTTCTGCGACTTAAGAACTATGCGACTGAAGAAGGTTACGCGACTTAACGAGTCAAGAACTGCACAACTCAGGGAAGCTGCGACTCAAGACTTAGTATAAGTCGTCCACGACCTAAAGCCAAAGTGGTAGTTCGCTGCCGCAATACTTATGCCGGAGGAAGATGACTCGTAAGCGACTTAGGACTTGTAACATATATCCAGATGGGCAATTAAGCTCCTACCAAGCCACAAGCTAGATTGGATAGGTCGGCCACGACCTAGCTTAATTCGTCCATGACTTACGACCTAGGGGGTCAAATTCGCTATAAATACCACCCTACCCCGAACATGAAAAGGGCTTTTGGCCAATCATTTTCTGAAGCGTCATTACTCTACCGAACTCTCAACTCATCCAAGACTCGAAGAACTCCAAACATTGAAGATACTACAACAAGCTTTGAACGAGACTCTATACATTCGACATGGATTCAGCAAATCTCATCGTCAAAGCTTAAGTTACTAATCTGAAGTGTTTGAGTGATCGAAGTAAATTGTATTTGAAGTATATTGTATCAAATTATAATCAGATCAGCAATAAAAGACTATAAAGTGGACGTAGGCTCAATTACGGGCTGAACCACTATAAATCTGTTGTTCCTTTACCGTTTTCTGCTATTTTCAGCTTATATTCTGTTCCCGTACCAACGGGTGGTGCTTTCACATTGTTATTACACACACTGGGTGTTAGCGTTCACTTTTCATCGTTAACATTTTGGTGCTTTCACTGAGAATTGAACTCAAGAATATTCTCACCATTGCTCCGCAAGAGTTTGTTGAAAGAATCTCTCTAAAGACCAGAAGTTTATCTGAAATCATGGCTCCTGGAAGAAAGGGTAGATTTACCAAATCCGGAAATCCTCATGAGGGAACCTCCGATTCCCCAACAGCAAATCAGGCAACTCCTGCCGTTGGAGTCACAAGGGCTGAATTAGACGACGCAGTGTCGGGATTATATCAGCAAATTGAAGCCCAAAATGCTTTAATGATGGACAGATTAAACGCTCTACTTGGGGCAAATCAACGGCCAGAAAACAATGAAACAGTCTTCACCGAAGATGCTCATAATTCCCAAGAGAAAGATATTCCTCAAAGCGCAGCTGGCAACGCCGAAATGCCACCTTTCCAAGCTGAAGGTCCAAGGCCGCAGCCAACTTTTCGCGAGCATTTGCCCAGACAAACTTCTGAAAGAATGGCTGATGTCTGCCCAGCAATGACTCTGAACAATGAAGAATACCTATCAGGGATAGTTCACCGAATCATGAAAGAGAGCATGCTGAGGGAAGAAAATGAGAGTGATTGGGGATTTGCACCAAGCATAACTCCATTTACCGAGAGGATCCTGAAAGCAGAGTTTCCAAGAAAATTTGTACCTCCTACTATCCTAGCTTATCGAGGGACAAGCGACCCTAATCATTTCCTATACAAGTACGATTGGCATATGACCGGTGCAAGGGCGTCAGATGAGATAAAATGCTGATACTTTCCAGTGTACTTGGAAGGAGTGGCCCTACTTTGGTTCACAAAGCTACCAGTTCGGTCCATAGATCAATTCTCTGATTTGACTCGAAAATTCCAGGATCAGTTCAGGTTGTATGCTTCAAGAGCTAAGGATATGATGTCACTATCTAATCTTGAACAAGTTCCCGGAGAATCTATTAGATCTTTCTTGAACCGTTTCAATATAGCCATAGCCGAAGTGGATAATGCAGAACCCATATGATCCTGACTTACCTGGTGCGAGCCATCAACCAATCAAGTGAAGTCGGAAGATGGTTAAAAATGAAGGAGCCAAACTCACTTGAGAAATTCTATAAAAAGGCCGACGAATTCATGCGTCTAGAAAGCCTTTATATGTCCGCAAAAGCAGTTGTTGCCGAAGTCAAGAATAACGATGTTGTCCCTAACAAAAGAGAATCGGGAAACCAGAAAAGAGAAAATGACGGAGAAAAGTAGCAGGGAAATGAGAAGAAACCTCGCCGCTTTAATTCTTCAGATTTCACTCCCTTAACTGACACACCGAAGAATATCTTTTTTGCAACAAAAGATGTTGTCAAGTATCCTAAACCACCTGAGATGGGGAGAGGTGCAGTGCGTAATGGGAAATTCTGTCAATTCCACAATCAACCTGGCCATGATACTGACCAATGTCGCCAGTTAAAGAATGTGATTGAAGAGTTGTTGAAACAGGGTAAACTGCAGCAATATGTGAAGAGCAACAGAGTCGACCCAACCTCATCCACTCAGGGGCAACAACATCATGTCCATCGATCTGGCTCTGACAACAACACTACAGTGCAAGATTCCGAAAAGCTTGTCATTAATGTTGTCACAGGGGGTCCTTACCCAGCAGGCAGGGATTGGGACGACTACTAACTACCCACAAGACTGCAGCTGGGGCATCTTCCAATCTCTCTGACATATGAATCTAAAAAACTACAAGTCAAATGGAAATTCAATCCGGAGATTCAGAAACAACAATCGCTTGCATCCAATTTTTACTTAATAGCATTGTTTAAATTTGTAAAAATAATGTCAAATGTATAACTCTCGTATTGTAAACCACTGAGAAATCAGTGGGAATCAATAATAAAGAATATAAATTTTGTGTTCTTGACTATTATAAAATGCCTGTTTTATTTCGATGTGTAAATACTTTAAATGTATTGCTAAAATATCGATTTAATATTGCAAGTCATTAAAACAAAGCTTACCCATCGCAATGCCAAGTGAACCCCATAAATCACTCAATAAACAAATTTCAAGCCACAGAAAGTTCCAAATTCAAATCCAACATAAGATGAACTTTACACCAAAAGTTGATGATTCCACCAAAAAGACACTTTTCCAAAGAAAAGGAACTAGACGCTTGTTAACTAATTACGATCGTTTGTATAAACAGACATCTGATTAAATAACTTGCGCCTGTCCCATGGAATCAATCAACAGTGAAGTACACTCCATTGGATAAAGCAAACTGCTTACAAAGGAAAGGAACATAGGCTCGGAGACAATAACAGGGGACCATTAATGAGCAAACGACAAAGAGACATGGGCGAGCTAATCAACAAAAGCCCTCTTCGGAGGCACAAGCCCTCTTCGGAGGCACGCCAATAAATGGAAATGCTCTTCTCAACAAAAAGGTTGATGGAATCAATGAGGCAAGGCCTTTGTTAACTAATTGCGATCGTTTGTGCGAACGAACATCCAATCAAATAACTTGCGTCCGCCCTATGAATCCATTTAACTGTGAGAAAGTAACTTCCAGGCAATCAAATAAAGACCTCTTTGGGGGCACAAGACCTCTTCGGAGGCATAAGACCTCTCCCGAGGCACCACAAGCCCTCTTACGAGGCACAAGCCTTCCCCAAAGGCACATACTGCCCTCTTCGGAGGCAGAAGACCTTCCCCAAGGCACACAAGACCTCTTCGAAGGCAGAAGACCTTCCCCAAGGCACACAAGACCTCTTCGGAGGCACAAGACTTCTCCGGAAGCATAAGACCTCTTCGGAGGCACAAGACTTCTCGGGAAGCACAAGACTTCTTCGGAAGCACAAGACCTCCTCGAAGGCACAAGACTTCTTCGGAAGCACAAACAAAAAGACCTCTCCGGAAGCACAAGACCTCTCCGGGGGCACAATGCTACTTCATAAAGCATGATGCTACTCTTCGGAGTCCAAATGCTACTCCTTAGAAATGCCAAAAAGCCCTCCTCAGAGGCACACTTCAACTCTCGAGGAAGACCTACTTGTTCATTTTTAAAAAAAAATTCTTCCTCAAAAGTTGAAGTGCTAAGTAAAATCCTCTTTAGAGGCCCGCTTCACCGCGTAGGAGAGTTCACTTCTTAAAAACATGAAGTGTCCATCTCCGAAAGTTGAAGCGTAAAAAAAAATTTCTCCAAAAATGAGACACGCTCCATTTAAGTAGAATAATTGTTTCCTCAAAGACGGAATAGTTATTCTTCAAAAAATAAGAGTACAAGTCTCGCCAAAGCAAAAAGGTATTGCAATGCACTTGTGGTATAGGGGCAATATCATACAATACAACTACAACAATAGAAGTAGTATTCAAGCAACATACCACAAGCACATTACAATATCACGCGGAAAAAATGAGAAATAGATGCATTCTTACATACATAAGAGTTTGTACAAGTAAGAGAATTATTTTATTCAATACTATGAAAATTTTTACATGTGCAGATCTCAAAAAGAAGCGGGGACCGGTACCCGCACAATCTCCGGTCAATACAAGCAAAAAGCAAAACGGAGAAAATAAAATCAAGCTCATTTCTCCTTCTTCCCACCTTTGGAGCTTTTACCCGGCCTAATGATTAGTTTCTGAGGCTGCTGTGAACGGGTCGGGGAGGAAGGAGAAAGAGGAGCAGCTGGATCTTCTTCAACATTTTCTTCATCAGCCAAAGTGCTCTTCTTCTTCTTCTTCATTGCGCGTTTCCCTTTCCACTTGGAAGAAGACTCACTTCCCGGAGTAAAGAACTCAGAAAGCTTTGTGTCGTCATCATAAGTTTGCTCCGGAGTCTTTTCGCCTTCTTCAAGTTCCCCAGTCTTTTGCTCTTGCGAAACAACTGGATCGTCCAAGTCTTTGAGGGCTTCTATTTTCTCTTCTTGCGATCCTGGTTGAGAAGCAGAAAGAGGAGTGACTTGAGAAGGAGGAGGAACAGCAGCCGGAGAAGGAGAAGTTAGCACAGCTTTCGGTACTTCCGCTACAGAAGAAAAGAAGTTAAAATCAGTATTCTCCAGTAAAAGAGAAGATATTGGTTCATCAAAGCTTAAGTAATAAGTAAGAAGTTCGTCAAACTCGGTTAAATCGAATAAGTGATTCATGGAATCCGGGTCGACGTCAAAGTTACCTGGAGAAGTTGGCTTTGAAAGATCAATCTCGAATTTCTCAGCCTCAATATCTTCCAGAGCCTCTTCCTTGGTAGGAGTAGTCACAATTTCAGTGTCAACTTTAGCAGGAAGCGAAGAATGGGCACTGGAATCTATAATGCTGACATCAGCCGAAGTTGAAGTATGAACGGAGGCAGTTGAAGGAGCTTCCTCTTTCGGGTGTTCATCTCCCGTCGACTCAGCTCGCGCTTTGGCAAGTTTCTCCTTTCCCTTAACAAGTGCAGCACGGGGATCTTCATCTAAATAAGTTGCTTCAAGATCTGCTTCGGCATAACCGGCACCACCAAACATGTCGATTATCGCCTCCCATACTTCAGCCAAGGTGACTTCATAATCCGGCCCCAAAAATGAGAGGCTTCCGTGCCCCAATATGTATATAAAAGTCAAATAAGGTAGAGTTGATTTTGGTCTTCGTCGCCTCATGCGACTACTCAGCCGCTTCTTTTCCGACAATGGCCTCATCGCGCTCTTTTTCAGCTTGAGACAGTTGAGCTCGCAACCGAGTAATTTCCAAGTCCTGGGAACTCGCCTTCTCTCGTAGCTGGGCAATGTCGGTGCGATAAATTTCTGTTATCCTCTTTTCAGATTCAAGTTGAGCCTCAGCATTCCATTGGGCAGCATGAGCATCGCGAACTTGTTTTTGAAGAACTTCTTCCTTTTGAGTGTAGGAGGAGGAAGAAGTAGCAAGCTCAGCTTTAAGTTTCTTAACTTCAGACTCAAGTCTTGAATTGTCGTCAACAATGCTTGTCATTTCCGCGTCATGCTGCTTGCAAATTTTGTCCCATTCCGTCTTGTCATTCTCCATGGTCAGCATGGCTTCAAGATTCGCATGATTGACTCTTTGCAGCTCGTCGACAAGTTTTTGCCATCCAGATATCCTTTCAATATCAAGTTTGACGGCATCAAGGTTACGCAGCATAGCCGGTTTATCAATCGGAACCAAGTCAAGGTCAAAGCGCGCCGCTTTTAAGCACTAATTCGGAAATCGGCTTTGAAGAATAGGAGGGGCATCTTTGACCTGATACTGAGATCTGCTGATGATCGCCTGGATGTCAGATTTCTTTAAAGCAGGAGAGCCGGATGGAATATTGGGAGAGATGGGAGCATCAGTCTTTTCCGAAATTGCAGACGTGTCCTTTTCGCTAAGTTTGGTCTGCTTGTTAGAATCATCAACAATGTGACTCTTCCCCTTGTCGTCGTGAGATTTCCTTTTATGAGAATCGTCACTTCTGCGGGAAGAGTCGTATCGTTCGTCCCTACTCCCATAGTGTTGTTCATCTTCTCTTCTGCGGCGCTCTTCATAATCCCGTCTCCCACGAGCTTTTCTAGAGGCCCTTTCTTCATCGGTCTCCTGACGGGAAGGAAGATAGCGCCTAAAATCAAAAGTGTCGCGGCCTCCATGACGCTGGAATTTGTCGTAGTACGATCCGCTCCGCCCCATCGGAGAATCTGAAAATGGAAAAGAAATGAAGTTTAGAAATCTCCAGAAAAAAAGGATAAGTGCGTATAAGTGCTGAAAAATCCTAAGTGTGTGCGGTGTGCAAACTACGCGCGTCAAACTACAAACCACACTTTAATGTGGGAACGGCAACGACTGGTGTAGAAGGTGTCGAAACTTGTAAAGAAGAAGTCGCCTCGACAACGGGAGAAATAGCTTTTGGAGTATCATCCTTAAATAATTCCTGCGAGGTTATCATCAAATCACTGAACCCTTCAAAGATATCATCGCCAATATGTCCGGCGGGACCTTTCCCTTCAATTCCCACATTGACCGCCTTTCCGGAATGTTGAGAAGCCTCCTCTTCTTCGATGACCGAGGAAAGTGTCAGTTTGCTTGACGACCCCGCAACATCAGTAGATGCGGAGCATTTTATCAAAGAAGCTTCTACAGTGGGTTCCTTCGGAGCAATCTCCTTTGCTGAGACTGGGGCATCCGATATCTCTGCTTGAGAATCAGAAACTTCATGAGGCAAAGAAGAGCGAGAAGGGTGAAGAAGTCCAAACTGGTGAAAAAATTCGTCTTTCAATAAAAATTTCGCGTCCCGCTCTTCAGCTGGTACGACCATGAGCCTCTCCAGAGTTGGCTTGTGGCTGAGATCTCTAGAAGGAGGGGGGAGCGCTGAAATGAAAAAGCAAAATTAACATTTGGCAATTTGGACTTCACAAAACTCAGAGAATAGAAGAAGTAAAGATAGATAATCTTACTTCCTTCCCTCCACACAGCATAAAACCCAGGGGAACAAAGAACGTAAAAGTATTGAGTTAAGAATCCATGGGCACTGTCAGGGAGGCCGACAATCAATTTCTGGCGCTTCTCACAACAGTGATCGAAGGATGATCTTTAGTTCTGGTAAAAGAACATAGGTAGCAGATCTCGTTAAAACTGGGGAGACGGTCAAGCGTTCTACTAAATAATACACAACCCCATTAGAATGGCATAGCTATTGGGATGTAGCTGAAATGGGGAGATGGCCAGTTGACGGAGAAGATGTTGGAGAAAGTTGTTGAAAGGTGGAATGGCCCCGCTCAGGCACATTTGTCGATTAACTGTAATGAAGCCAGGGGGTGCCACATCAGCGGTGCTGCTTTTTTCAGAAAGAATGACATCTGCTTCAACGATACCAAACTGGGTGCACAATTGCCGAAAAACTTTGTACGACAAAGTGGTAGAGGCTCTTTCGGGACGATTGACTAATGGAGCTGGAATGAGAGTGGCCTCTCCAGTCTGAACTGTTATATCTTCTTGCTGAGAAGTCATTCTACACAAGCAACTGGATGTTCAAATATGAAGGTGCACGTTTCCTAAAAAGTGTGAAGTGTTGTGCAGAACTAATAAAGATAACAAGTAAATATAACTGGAACTAAACTAATCGACAATTGATCGATTACCAAATTTCAGGACTTGTTAATTTAAAGTTCAGGTACAGTATTAGCGCAAACCGGTCAGTTTCAGTTGACTATTTCATTGTTGCTTAAATACTTTGCTTGAATTTGTTGATTTAAGGCACTTCGTTCACACAATCTATTTAAGTTGATTATCCGTTATTAACTAATCTGTCATTTGATGTGGGCAGTCAGTGGCAGTATATTCGTCCCAATTTTCTGTGAATGTTGTATTAAACAGGTTGTTAGCTTGCAACTCAAAGTGATCTGTAAAAAGAAAATGCAACAAAGTTTAACAAATTAAAGTCCGGACAATTCAGTATTCATGCAGTTTGTTTCAGTAATTCAAGTTAAGCACTTAAATCAAGATTATGCTTAGGAGTGTGAGTTCGAATTGAGCATACAAATGCTGACTTGGCTGCGACCTAAGGCTTATGCTGTCACTGTTTAGGCCGATTAAGTCCTAGATCATCTGCGACTTAAGTAAATGTACAGAGAGTCAAGTCAAGTCGTCAACTTGTCAAGACGTTTGTCCTATGAGTCGTTAATCAATAAGTCGCAAGGCATAGTAAGAAGAGAAAAGGCTTCAGTCCAACGTGCTGAAAATTTCCTAAGTCCTAACTCGTCAACGACACAAGGCTTATGTCGTAAGTGGATAAATCGGCCAAGACTTAAGTCGAGAGGGTTCATAGGTCGCACAAGATTGTTAAGTCGTGACCAAGCTAAAATCTCACTCCATGTGACCAAGTGACCTTCCTCCTTAACTCCTAACCCTTTATCCTCCTAACCCGTTAACCCGTTAACCCCTCCATTAACAAAAGCTTTCAATTTTCACGCTATTAAATCATCCAAAAAACCAATCTGGGATCACCGTAAATTCAAAGCCCTGTCATTCTAATCGGTTAAGTCCAAAGCACTGTAATCCATCGCCTCCATCGCCCCAACCATTTGAAGCTAAATCGAATTGAATCGAGTTCACAGACTATCGATATAGTGAGGTTTTGCAACGAAGCATTGCATAAGGGGGTGGATTAAGAACGAGGAGCGGAATTCACGAATTAATGATGGACGGCGATCGAAAGAGAAGCAAAATCGCTTACGCAGTATGATGCTAGAGATGATCGGATAAGAATCAAGTTGGAATCGCCTTTGAAAGCTCGGAGAAGTGTTAATGGCAGATACGACGTAAGGATTAAGCAATGAGAAGAAGGAAGTAGGAGGAGCGACTCAAGCTTTTATATCTTGGAGCAGTGGAACTCGAAGCGGCACACGCAAGTTAAGATAAGTCGAAGTACACGACCTACGACTTAGGCGTGTACTTCGAGGGGCAAATGTTAACCCTCAATTTTCTGCGACTTAAGAACTATGCGACTCAAGAAGGTTACGCAACTTAACGAGTCAAGCACTGCACGACTCAGGGAAGCTGCGACTCACGACTTAGTATAAGTCGTCCACGACCTAAAGCCAGAGTGGTAGTTCGCTGCCGCAATACTTATGCCGGAGGAAGATGACTCGTAAGCGACTTAGGACTTGTAACATATATCCAGATGGGCAATTAAGCTCCTACCAAGCCACAAGCTAGATTGGATAGGTCGGCCACGACCTAGCTTAAGTCGTCCACGACTTACGACCTAGGGGGTCAAATTCGCTATAAATACCACCCTACCCCGAACATGAAAAGGACTTTTGGCCAATCATTTTCTGAAGCGTCATTACTCTGCCGAACTCTCAACTCATCCAAGACTCGAAGAACTCCAAACATTGAAGATACTACAACAAGCTTTGAACGAGACTCTATACATCCGACATGGATTCAACAAATCTCATCGTCAAAGCTTGAGGTACTAATATGAAGTGTTTGAGTGATCGAAGTAAATTGTATTTGAAGTATATTGTATCAAATTGTAATCAGATCAGCAATAAAAGACTATAAAGTGGACGTAGGCTCAATTACGGGCCGAACCACTATAAATCTGTTGTTTCTTTACCGTTTTCTGCTATTTTCAGCTTATATTCTGTTCCCGTACCAACGGTTGGTGCTTTCACATTGTTATTACACACACTGGGTGTTAGCGTTCACTTTTCATCGTTAACACACTGCTCATTTCCTTATAAGATCTCGAGTATAATGTTGAAATACAAAATACAATGATCTACTTGTCGAAGGAAATAAGAAATGTGATCTTTGAAAACGTATTTGGTGGTGGGTTTAGAGTTCTGGCTGGTGTTTCTTACGAGTAGAAAATATGTTCCCAAGATTGTTCATGTTTGGACTATTTATAGGAATCATACAGCTTGAAGTCTATTTGGCATTTCTTGAAAATGGCTACTTTCCATAAATTAAGCTTAACTCTGGTAGGTACAATTATGTTCGATACATTCTGCTTGGTAAGAATGGTTGGACACCAGATAGATTGGTTGGTGCATGTATTGAAGGAATGGGAGGGGGCGCAAAAAATAGACAAGTGCTAACTATCGAATCGTTTCACGGTTCGGTGGTATTTTTGTCGGTACCGAAGCATGAAAATGAATCGGAATTTGTCACTTGGTTTAATATTTTTTCCTTCAGAGTTTTCATTTTTAACAAAGGAACAAAGTAAAACAGCGAGAGATTTTAACTAGATATATCCCACAAGGTAACGCAGTTGGTTAGACCATGAGGCGCTCACACGTAAGGTCGACGGTTCAATCTTCGCTAATCGCATATTCTTATGGGAATGAATCAGGTTTCAAAAAATAAAAATAGATATAAATACCGAACCATTTTCACGGTTCGGTAGTATTTTCTTTGGTACCGAACAATGAACTCCGACCGGTACAAAATAGAATTGTATATTTAGCCAATTTCTTCCTTTTTCCTTTGGTATTGTAGCTAATCTTTGAACTTCTCAACTCCTTATCTTACCCATTTGATAGTTCAGCTATGGACCCATAATGACTTTATGGTTCATCCATTTTTCAGTTGTTGTCTTTCCGTCTTCAATTTGATGTGGATGAAAAACGTCCACATCAGTCTCGTTTTTCTAACATTTTTAAAATGTGATAACTTTCAATCTGTTGTTCCTACTAATGATCGTTTCTTAGATTGTGAATCCCTTCTGAATTTGACATATAATTTGATTTGTGTTAATGTTGTAACATTTCAACCTTATATGTTTTGTAATATGTACATCATTCATAGTCTAAACCCATGCGCTAAGCATCACCATAGCTCATAGTTCATTCGATCAAGTCAAACCACCACACAAATGTCACTTCGAGATGCAATCAAATATCTAATACTCTTAAACTTGCTAATTTTATCTTTTTAAAATTGTAGCTCATGGTCGTGCTCTGTGTAACAAAAAAGAACAATAGTTAATTATTTATGTTATTTTAAACAACTACTACTTTTGTAACTATCAAAGCGCACCGTAAAAGAGGCTTAAAGTTTTGTAACTGATTTTGACGGAATATTCATAATCAAAGACAATTCAGAATCAAGATGAAATAAAATTGATGATTGCTCAAATGGTTTGAATGGTCAATCTAAAATCGAAGGATCCATTTTGAACAAGCGATTTTGCTTCGGTTTGGAGCAAAGCTGAAAAGTATTCCCTAAGTTTGGTGGCATGTCCGAGTTCAATTTAATTCTTTGATCTATAAAAGGTACGTATGGACGTTGCTTGTCAGGAGATGTATATAAAGACAAATGTTGTTTACCATGTGTATTTTATTTTCCCTATTACTAAAACTTGTGCAACGCTGTTGTTTTCATGATTTGATACTAAAAGTCAATGTAAACGAGTTTAAGGTGTGAAAGCTCATTTATTGCAAAATTATATTGCTTGAAGATTCTTCATTCTTAGTTTTGTCGATTGATATTGATACGCATGTCGCATTTGGCACTCTAGAAAACAATCTGTTTTAGACTATGGTGGCTCAAACATCTGTCCACATTCTTTGAATCGAAAAATTAATTACAACCTGTCACGCATTTGACGTTTTAAACTTGGATTTAAGGCAATGCTTTAGTTGAAATATTTAGCAACCTGAATAGCCGATAAAGTAACTTTTAGATATCATACTGTGGTATAATATGAATGCATGAGTTGAAAGTTGACGCAAATCTACTCTATAGCCTTCGGATTAAGTCAAAAGCAACTTTTAGACATCATTAGTTTTGACAAACTCGATTTTAACTTTTGCTTATTAAAACATTACTATAACAAACAATCAGTATTTTAAACCGGGGATAAAATTGTAATTTTGCATCAATTTCACGGTATTTATTCATGTAGACCGATCATGCTGCTTGCAAGGGGGTCATTTAGGTGCTTATGGACTCTAAGGGTCCGTTCTCGACGACTGGTAAATGGGCATTTGAACGGCGAATTTGAAAGGAAAATTTGAGCGAAAAAGTTGGTTGGAATAAAAATACGTTTGACGATGCGAAATTAATATTTGAGATGAGCATTTAAAATGTGATTTTTAATTTAATTGATTGATAATTAATTAATTATCTTTTTTTATTATGTAAAGTGCGTTTAATAATTGCAAATAATAAGAAATAAATTGTTCGATTTCATTAAAACAAACTAATACATTTTTAAATTCAAATATATTAAAAAAAACAAACTAATAATACTAACAACAACCACATAACAAGTCCAACTCGTATATCATAAATCCTGGTACTTTTTCACTAGTCAATTTTTCCACAATATCCAAGTTTGTGGATTTGTTGCAAAAAATTAACATAAGCTTCCGCTGCTGAACAGTTGTAATAGGAGATAGTACATCAGAACAACGTTGCACAAATTGTTGAAACGGTCTGTATAAACGATCGACCTTCCAACGTCGAGCTGCTCTATTCGGTATATCTATTGCGTCTAGGCTCTAGAGTAACTGCAGTGTCATACTCTACCCAATCAGAGTAATATAACCAGTAGTAAAAGGATGAACGGGTGGAGTAAGATGTATCGGATATCTACAAGTCCCTTTTCCTATGCATGCTCCAATAAGCTGATCCAACTCTCTGAATTTGAAGGGAAAATCTTTTCTAAATCGCTTGAATCTTTGTGCAGTGGTATTCCACCACTCCTCGGGACCGTCCATATAACTGTTCTCCTGATCCCAAATCTCTTCTTCTAGTTGTAGCAGTTTGTCCCAAGCATCCAAAAATGCTTTAAGTTGTCTTATATGTTCTTCATTTTTGTATGGGACCGGTCAAGGTTCAATCTATCGTAAAATGCGCTTGCCATACGCATAAAACGAGCTGACGAAATTCCTTCTGTTCGGAAAAAATTCCAAGTACAAGTTATAAAAATTCCCTCTCTTTCGAGTGTCCATAGAGTAACAGGTTGAGAGTAAGTAGAAGATCCATATGACATGCTAAAAAATGGAAATTACATAATATTGCAAAAAATTCATGGAAAAATATATATTATAAACTGAAACAAAATAAATAAGAATACGTAAACGAATACCTAAAAAGAGAATTAGAGAGCGTTGTAGAAAATGAGGAAGGTGGCTGGTGTGCTGGTGTGGAGGTGGAATAGGTGGTGATTAAATAAGAGGGAGGAAGGAGAGGAAAAGAAGAAGCCGTATGTGGGAGACAACACGAAGCTCCGATGCGTTAGATGCCAACCTATCGTTTCCCACCAATTGGTTCAGCGGTTCAAATGCCACGTTTGAAATGTTGGGACTTTCCAATGTGTCGGACGCACCGCCAACGTTAACGTAGCATTTTTTTGTCTGCAAACGGTGCCTAAGTCATAGACCGGTCTGATCGAACATGTAGCGACTCTAGCTTTCTTGCTTAACCATTAGTGAAACTGGCTCATTATAGAAAATTCCAAAGTGCTCATCCCAGACCAACTTGGTAATTCCATGCTTAAGTAGGTAAAACTAGTATGTAGATCAAGTGTGAGCATTTATTGGTTCAAAACAAATAAATCAACCGAACCAAATAAGCTTGATCAGTTTGGTTTTGTTAATTAATTATTTAGGTTTAATTTGTGTTCTTGTATTTATTTGGTTCATTGGTCAGTTTCGGTTTTCAATATTTGAAAACTAAACCAACCAGTTAAACCAAATTTAGAACATAGTTTATTTTAAAATAACATAATTACTAATGTCAAATGCATTTTATTATCCTTATAATAGTATTATTTTTTCAATTCATATTAATATTTTTAGAAGAGAGTTTGTTTTTCAAAATTAGTATCATATGAATTCAATTAACTATCCAAATGTATTCTTTTAAATAGTAAGAGTGTTACTTTATTCAAGCATAACATTTATTTTGATGTCTCGGTGCTTCGAATCGATGACCCTAGAACCTAAATGTAGATTGTTATTGCATTAACCAATTTAGCTAATGGTACTGGAATTGTTCTAATCTAATATTATATTGGCAGCTAAAAAACCAATATATTTTAGGATAAACCAATTAAACTAACCAAATTAAGCAATTTTGATTTGGTTAGTTTTGGTTTTGGCAAATATCGATTTTTCTTGGTTCAATTTTCAACTTTTAAACAGTTATTTTGATTCAATATTCTTCATCGGTTTCAAACTAAAACAACCATTCGCTTACCCCTAATGCCGCTTAAAGTATTTAAACCCAAGTGATATATGAAACAAAACCATCTCCAAAACCTATGTTACATGCCTAATATTAGGGTAAATACACCTAAATAGCGATCATAGAAGTTCAGTGATCTCACATGTCTGCCATGCAGCATCAAATAACAACGAAAACAAAAACAATACTACTAGACAACTATATACAATTTGGTCCACCAGAGCCATGAACAACGAACCCCAAAGAAGCTTCACTCCATCTTTCATTCTTGTTGTTGCATGGCCTAACGTATATTGCTGCTCGAACTACTTATAAAGAGAATATGATAGCAACAATCAGGCAACAAATTGGTGATGGCATAATCCAAGTTATCTTGTACACAATCAATGCATACAATAATAATATGCTTCCAAGTAAATATGTTCATTATATGTTGTTCTCTAACCATACTTAGAATTTTAAATATCATATTTCAAATGTTTACGTGCACTAATCCAATGTGCCTATACACATTAGATCAATCGCTCTGGGCTTCCTTCTTATACATGACACTGCTATCGACGGAACACGAACTCATTATTTTTGTGTGTAGACCGAAGTCTAAACATATGCATCAGACTCAAGTGATGGCTGATTTTTTCCCCTTCTTAGACTACTATTTCATGAACAAAATTTGGCTCATCTTGATAGAATTTGGGTATACCTTAGAGGAAATTATATTATTTGCTTATACATAACTCAACTTTTATAGGGAACCTTATTCGAAATAAAGTAACTTTTATTTTTTATTATTGTAAGGGTGAGCATAATTAGTTAACCAAACCGATCAGTTAAGAGGAACAGTTAATCGTTGGATGCCGACGCCAGTTTACCCGCAGCATGGTTACTTTTGGTAGGTTTTTACCAACTGACCTGAACAATATTAATCATGGTCAACCAATTATCTTTATTGGTTAACCATTCTAGTCGAAAGATTAACTTTTTTCTACATTAGCCATAATTTGTTAACCACACAGAAAGTGATACTGTAATATATTAACTATTCAAGGCGTGCATAATAAACTTGACATTGTAATTCTTGATCTTTTACAAGCAACGATCAATGACATTGGACTTCCAAATGATGCAAGAATGAATGCTAGGATCAAAGACGACCGAATATGAAGCATTGCAAAAGAAAATTAAAGAAAATTTAGCTAAGTGTATCATCCATAATGATCCACGGATGGATTGGTACTGATCCACAGATGGATTGGTACCGATCCATCAAATTTCACTACTCTTACTGAAACTATGGTATAACTTGGCTTTGAAGTACAAAGGGAAGCCAAGGGATGAAGAATGAATGGATCTACGGAAGAGTTAAAAGGAAGTTAGTCAAGTCTATGGATCGGTACCGATCCATAGATGGATTGGTATCTGTCCACAGAAGTATTGAATCTTAACTTTGTTAGTTTTACCTTAGGTATTGGTTTTGATGATAATAACTATAGGACATTATATAAAATATAGATACTAATGTTTTATCAAGATATATATATATATATATATATATATATAGTATATAGTGCACGATATTAGACAGGTGATGTGCACGTAAAAATGTATATTTTTACTCACATACTTAATCTCATTTTAGTAAAATAAATGTCATAATTGGGTATTTTTATATGTTTAAAACCAAATTTCAAAAATGCTTTCAAGTCATCATTCATGCATCTACATGGGGGCAAAACAGTAATTTTTGTGCGTGAATTAATTTGGAAAAAAATTACTTGCACATTTTAATTTGTTTTGTAGGAATTTGGATTCAACTTGGAAGTGGCTTCATGGAAATATGCATATATAAGAGTTGGAAGTCAAATAAATGAAGAAACAAAAGAATTCATGTAATTATGGAGGACCCCACATACCCACTAACTAATGAACCACAATTAAGAGCTAATGCACATGTTAGTGGGGATTAAAAGAACATACACATTTAATGGAGGATTAATTTCATGCTAATGATAACTTGAAGGCCACAATACCTCAAGGGCATTTTAGGGAGTTCCCTAAAAATGGATTAGGGTTTTAGTCATGTATAAATAACCCTTTTATGTTCATGTAATAGAGTTTTTTATAATCTCATCATATTATACAAGTTGTAGCCACAAATTAATGAAAAATAAATGGCTTCCTAAGCCTCTTCTTCTTCTTTGATCTTTACATGCTTTTATTTTTTTTATGCTCATTTTTATTTACATGCTCTCTTTCCCTTTATGTTAGTAGATTAGATTTTCATTTATGTACTTAGTTTAGTTTTATGTAAGTAGTTAGTACTTTTTATTTTAATTAGCTTGCGTTTTCCTTTTTTGTTCTATGTTGCAATCTACATGTACTGAAATGATAACAAACATGTGAAGCTAAAGCCCTTCAATTTAGGGGTAATGAAGCTCTCTTAAATCACGTGGATTCAACATATTTGCTAATTTATGATCTCTTTTTTATGTTTTATGGATAGTTAGATATTGATGTAAGTTTATTAGTGAATTTGATAGCCTACATTGTGCACCACAAATATATAGGCTATTCTTACTCAAATATAAACACAATTTACATTAACATCTAACTAAGTGATTTTGACCATAGAATTAAAATAGAATCAAAACTTGATGATCTTTGTTACTAATCAAAAATAGTAAATAGATCATGCTTAAAATAGATTTTGTTTTAGTTTCATATTCATTTTCATGACATTTAACAAAGTCGTTTTAGTGTTGTATTAAAGTTTGATGGTTTAAGTTGTGTTAATTAATAACACAAATAGATCATACTTATGATAAATACATCACTAATACTACTAGATTAAAATGAGAGATCATAGATTAAATTTTATATTGATTTATGTGAGAGTATGAGAGTGGATTTGCATCTAAATTGTCTCTTAATCTCATATTTTTATTCACCTTTGCTCTAATTGAATTTTTGCTATTTTTCTCAGTTTAAAACAAACTTGAAAACTTGGGTTAATTTGATTGAGTAGAATTTAAAATTAATTCATTTCCTTGCGGATCGACACGTACTCGCATACGTACTACAATTGTACGTCGTGCGCTTGCGGTATTTTAACGATTACATTTTTACGGCGATTTTCTAACCGATAGAAAATCCGCCGACATCAACAAGTTTTTGGCGCCGTTGCCAGGGAGTTGCAATTTGATTTTAATTTTACTCTTTGAATTATTTTTGTTTGATTTTATTGTATGTTAATTTTGCGTGTTGAATTGCATTTAAATTATATATATATACACACACAATTTCATTTCAAAAAATATATATATATATGTATGTATATATATATATTCCATTTCATTTTTTTTTTGCATTACATCCTTTGTTTATCACTTTACATTTTCCTGTGCACTTCTTTGCACTTCATTTGTTGCATTTCTATTACATAATATGTTATTGTTGCTATTCTGCCTCATCACACTCTGCCAAGAACAACTACTCCATTCAATTCACCTCAAAACAACTCAAAACAGCACACCTCAAAACAACTGCACTGCCACATAACAACCACCTCAAAACAGCACACCTCCCTCTTCTCTGTGCATAGCTCTTTCGTTAATCCAGACCATCTTCTGCCTACTGCAACCACTGAACACCCCTGTCCCACACTTCACCTTCAAAAACCTTATAACCACTGTCAGCAAATCAACTAACCATCTACAACACTTCACAATCTAAAACCTTCCTGCACATTAACAACTTACTTCTGCTTCTTACATCTTAACAACTACCTTTAAACTCCTCTAAAAAAACTACCACTGCCATCAACTTTCTACTACCACACTGTCAACAAACACATAACCAACATCAGCCAAACAACATCACTCCTCTCCAACCTATGTAAACTGTGCACATATCTGTGCAAACTTCCAACCTGTGCAAACTCCAAAGTCAAAACTTCTACTCTGCCTTCTGTGCACATCTCTCTTCACCTCACTACCACAGCCTATACAAACCATACAAATCACTATACAAATCTCTACCTTCATTCACCATATCAAAATGTTCCATATCCACCTCAAACTGCTACCATCACATTCTCCTGCCTCTGTGCATCTCTGTGCACATCAAATAACACTCTTCTGCAAAGAATCCATAACAATACAAAACAACAACAACAACTCTACACTGCATACTCCCTAAACTATCACAACCCTCCTCTCTACTGCTACAACTTCTCTACTTACTATCACAACACTTGCCATCACAACATACTACCATAATCACCATCCAACTCCATCCACTTCAATTGCACTGCCATACAAAACATTCAACCACTGCCTTAGTCCATCCCTTCTTCAATACCTCAAAAAACCCAAAAACAACAAAACTCGAACTACAAAACCGACTAGACCATCAATGTAACGACTCAACTTTTCGTCGCTCGAAAATGACATTAATACGTCCACTATATCAACTGCCGAGCAATCGAATGCCGGAAAACCGAATTGTTATGGAGAAAAAGAAGAGGTAGAAGAAGACGGAAGAAAAAGAAAGAAGAAACAACAGAAACAACAGAAACAGAAACAATATCAGAATCTCACATTCGCAGCGGAACAACATATAATAGATAAATGAATAATCTTTAAATCAAAGAACTATATCATTTTATACATTACATCATCATCAGAGTTTACAACAACAATATACAACACAACTGGACAGTTATATAAACTTGTCCTCATACGAAATACACAGCGGAATAAATAATATCATATACAAGTGGTACGTCTCGCCATCCAGCTCGCCTCCTGAGCTCCATAGCATCTCCTGAATCTAGAATGACCTGATAACTTGACTCTAGACTGCCCGTGTGGAAATTGGTGGGCACCCAGAGTTTAGGAAGGAAACAATAAACTCCAGGTCAGTCATGGTGACTAGTGTGAGAACTAAAACAGTTTATCTTTAAAAACAACAACAACAAAGGAAGTAAAAGATATTCGCAATGCTTTTGGAAAATGAAACTACCATAAGACCTTCCGCCACACACACAATGCAAACGCAGAATTGGACGAGATTTCTTCTTATGATAGTCAAACATGCTTACTACGCAAAATCATTGATATTATTATTATTAGTGCATAGTGCAGAAAACATTTCAAAAATACAATATTAATATTAGCCAGCATAGGTACCATTATATTATGCATACTATAGCTGCTATGTTAAATAGCAGGTTCTACAACTAATACCGTACAAGGTTCGTATTGGAAGATGGATTTCCAACAAATGGTCAGGCTAAGGAACTGCCTACTGCCACATGGGATCGCCTCTGGATGGATGTCCCGAGAACCTAATCGGATCTCTGCCAACACAAGGCCGGGTTACCTCTGTCACTAGGTAACTACTACTCGAGTATGCCATACCCCGGTCCTTTGGGACCTTTATCCGAGCGCTCGGTAACCAACATCACACATAATAAATAAAGTGTGTCCACATGAGTAAGTATCTAGGCTCCATACCATGATACTACCCTTTTCCAGAAGGAAATGACATACCCTAAAGGGAGCGATCCTCATAACCTTGCCGCATATTCCTGTTTCGACCATTTCCGGGTTGTGAGGCTCTGATGAAGTCTTGTCCACAAAGCTACGCTTTTTCACAAAGCCACGCTTTGATCACAAATGATCAATAAATGATCATCACACAGCAACACTCAGCATGCCACATTACCAAATTGGGAATATATCGCTGATAAATTTCAACTACATAACCTCTGAGCTCGTACGTCTCACAGAAGGGTGTTAAGCTAAGAGAATAAATTCTCCGCCACCAACAGAAATGTATTTGAAAGAAATTAGCTTTATATCTCAAAATGTAATGTCAGACATGTAACCATACAAGTCTGTTCCGGGTTCGAACAGAACCGAAGGCACTTCAAAAGAAGCCCTTGCAATCCGGGTATTCACAATCCCAATAAAACTTCCCATCACAAAGGAAATCTCTATACCGTAGCTAACGGTGCAGAGACAATCGATAGGTCATCCTATCTTTTTCACAAATACCCGGTCTTCACCACCGGTCTTCAATACGATCCATATCGTGATATCACTAATTCGGAATGGGTTATATGACCCAAAGGTCTTTTCCCGGCTAACCCGAATAGTGAGCACAATATTTAAAACATATGGATATAGAGATTTCAATTAAGTCACAACTTATTACCCAAATCCTTTCCTTTAAATGGTTTAAACAAAATACCATATTAAATCTTTAAACAAAAAGATTTACTTCACAAAGTTTACCCAGTTTCACAAAGATTCATTTACAGATTTCCAAATCAATTTCCATTTCAATTTGATTAACCCATTAAATCCTTAAATCAAGATTTAATTTATAGCTTTCAAAACTATTCACAATTCAAGTCTTTTATCATATAAAAGATACACCATTTTAAAATCTTCTTTGATTTTAAACTAAAGTTTAATTATCGTCACAAAGGTTAATTCATAGTTTTCCAAACTATTTACAATTTCATTTCAACTAGAGATGTTTTCGATACAAATTGGAAATCCTTTCACTTTATGAAAGCCATTATTATTTGAAAAAAAATAGTTTTCGTTTTGGGAAAAATTGGTTACGTTTTACACAAGTTATATCCATTCAAGTATAAAACTTGAATATACATTTAAATTTCCAAAACCATATTTTTAAATGGTTAAAAACCCATATAAACACCTTTTATAATTTATACAATCTTCTAAACCAAAATTCCCAATTCATTGAATTAAATTTCAAAATATTGAATTCAAACTTAAATCAAATGATTTAAATTTCAATTCTATTAACTTATTTACAATAACTTTTATTTTGAAACTCGCTTTCAAAAACTTTCAATTTCAATTCCAATTCCAAAACTATTTTGGATTCAAAAGCTCAATTTTCCAAAATTGATAACAATCCGTGACTTAACCGATTTCCACATGAAATCCACATTTGTGTGTGTATTGTGTAGTCCACGGTTTAACACAATAGTGCACCAGCATTCAACCATCACAGATCAAATATAACAATATAATTGATAAGCGGTATAAACTATAACGCTTATCTTCATTCACAGATCACAGATATATATATCACAGATAAGTAGATCACAAATCACACACAAATCAAATATATCACAAAGCATCACCCATCAAAGATGTCAAACAATTCAACATCCAATAAAATTCAAACATTCATAGATAGGATTAATTAAATTATCTGATTAATTTAAATCAAATAAATTTCCATAAATCAATTTTACTAGCTATGGTAAATTAATAATAAATTAATTTCAAATTTTTTTCAAGACACCAAATCAATTTCCAACATTTCAAAATTATTTCCTTTTTAAAAATAAATTCCTTTATCTCTTCAAATCTATTTAAAAATCCAATTTCAAACAAATTCTTCAATTTATAATTGATATTTCCGAAATCCCTTTATAATAAGATTTTTATCCTTTAAAACTTCTTTTAAATTTATCCAATTATCAAAAATAAATATTTCAATAAATTTTCAACTTATATTTTCAAAAATCCAATTTTAAATATTTCTGGTATCCATCGATACCAAAAATATATTCGGCTAAATTATAGCCGACAACAATTTCAAACACGATATAATCACATGGCGATTATAAATAGATCAACACACAACATTGAAATAAATTCAAATGTTTGAGGAATCCAGTTGGATCCCTCCAACCTGTTTCCCTGCATCCACAGATGTTAGCACAATACCAATTTCACTTCACAGTGAAATTATCGCGGTATATGGGATTTATAAATATTATCCGCTATTATGTGGCGCAATAGGGTCTCATCCGCTATACAATGCGGGAAATCAACAACTCCAATATATACATATTCCAATATATATATATATATTGCTATATACATATATATAATACCAATTCCACTTCAATGTGAAATTATCGCGGTATATGTTTTTAATAAATAACCTCCGCTTAATATACGGCGTATATGGTCTATTTAACACAACAGATAATAATTATCATCCAATTCACACAATCAAGCAATTTTAAATCTAACCATTTAAAATTTAAATCGAAACAAAACATTCGATTGAGTGAGAAGTTCTCACCTTGAGTTGTCGAATGTTTAAATTTTAAATTAAATCGAATCGTTCGATTTAAATCCAAAATTATCGCTTGCCCGGAATAATCCTAGAACACCTCCACTACGTAATACTCGTCGCTACGATTCCAACGTTTCTAGTTTCGTCGATTTCTGATAATGTATGACAAAGATATGGATTTTAAAGTTTATACAAATTAAAACAATTAAATTAACATTTTATTTCTATTTTTCAAACCCTAGATAGATCTTCACCGTTCATTTTGAACAAAGCAATCTGGGCCACATGTAACATCTTCTTCCACGCGCGTGATAACACCCAGGCAACGAACACGAAAACAACCCAACACGCCGCCACTAGGGTTAGAAATCGCGACCACCTCGTTCATCTTTCCGTCGATTAGGGAGCGCCATTTGAACGCTCGCAACCCCACGCGCCCATGGCCAGAACGCACGCGAGCTCGGTCGAGTACTCGCCTCGATAAACGTGTGTGTACGTGTGACGAACGGAAGCAAAATACGCCTCCAAACGACAACATCACCCAAGATCCACCGTTGGATCTGAAGCTCTCGATACGCTTGACATTTCTCTAGTTGGAAGTTTGTTGAATTGATGTATAGATTTGAAGAAAATTGGAGGAGAAGGATCGAACGTTTTCAGCCATTAAAACGTTTCTGGCGGCCACGAGAAGATAGAGCTAGGGTTTCTCTTGTTAACGTATATATATACGTATATAATAATATTAAATTCATTTTAAAACGACTTTTTCAAACGATCTCCAAATCACACATGCCGCCTGGCGATCGTAAGGTTTTACCCGCGTTCCGAACACAATGGAACATGTTTCGGGAGCTAATTCGATCGTATGTGAGAGTTACGGAATTAAACGATCAAATTTAAATCAAATCGATTTAAACCGATTTCGATGCGTTTTGGCTTGCCCTGGACAAACGACAACTCCGATTGACACGAAATTTGAAATCTTACAATAATTTCACATTATGGATCCGATGAAACTGGTTTCATCAAAATCCGAGACTGTTTGAAAAATGGTCATTTTTACTCGTCAATTACATATTAAAATATTCAATTTTCACAAATTTACTTTTAATTCAATTTTAAAAGTTCTTTAACATCGTTATAACTTCAATATGATTTATTATAACTTTATAAATCATTTTTAATCACATTTAATTCAGATTTCAATTATTTACCTAATTTCAAGTATTAAATTAATAATTTAATCGCCCAATTAAATCACTATATCGAAATTAAATTAATTCGACTTCCAATTCTCACTTATTAATATTTAAAATTAATTAAATATACGAATTTCAAATGACGGAAATTTTGGGTCATTATAATCAACCTGAACTTCACCATCTCCATAACCGCCTGCACTTCCATCTCACACTTACTGACAAATTTCATCACTGATCACTGCCAAACTTCACTGCTTCACCTCTAACTACACCTCTGCTCCACCAAACTTCTTGTCTGCAACATTTCAAACATCATCACTTCATATAACAGTGTACTTCACCCAGCAACCCACCCTTAACCTATCACTTCAACTTCAACAACCCAACTCCTTCCTCTGCCTCAACCAGCCTTCAACTGTGATTCTGATTACCCACACCTTCAACTCCTTCACTGCAAACTTCACCCGCGACCACCTATCAAACTCGATATCGCGACATCCACCCAAATTCCCAAATCCAATAACCCAAAATCAAACCACTGCCTCCAATCACTGCATCTTCCAATCCGCCACCCGAAACTTCCATAGCCAATTGCGACCACCCTCGAGCAGCAGCGATTTCGAAATCGCAATTTCCTTTTTTATTTTTATTTTTTGCGTTGTGTTTTGCGTTTGTCTAAAGGAAAGACTAGTTTAACAAGTTGTCTGAAGGAAGGATTAGTAATTTTACGAATTGTGTTATGTTGTGTTTCTCGTGGAATTGGGCTTCTTGTAGGTTTGTGTGGGATATTTTAAGTCATATTTTTTTAAGTGCAAATTCATCTTTCTTTCATCTGGCCTTTTGTTTTATAAAAAAGTTGTTTTTGGTTTGTCTTTGGAATATTTGGGTTGTGTTGGGCTGAGCTTTGCATATTTTTAATTGTGAATTCATTTTCAATTTTTTTAGGCTAAAATAAAAAAAAAGTTGTTTTGGTTTCATTTGTTTTAGTTTTTTTCCTTGATATAAAAAAATAGAATAAATACACTGTATATATATCTTGTTCAAGTTTTCAGGTTGCAAAAGCAGAAATTCAGAAGTAGAGAATTGCTTGCTAAAACTGCTCTGCTTACTTGCTTTATAAAAAAAATCGCCGCTTTAAAATAATTTTCTAATAATTCTGCACACTCTGGTATCGTGCTCTTATCTCGTGTCGTTATTTTCATTGCATTGTTGGTTGCTTGCATTTCTTTTAAAAAAATTCAAAAAAAATAAAATTCATTCGTAGTTGCATTGTTAATTCACGTTTATTTTCAGTTTTGCATTCATATCATATTATTTTCTTTTCTAAGGGCATCACCTAAATCCACATAAGGTGAGGGATTTCATCACCCCTTCCTTGGCCCACAAATTGCATATCATCGTAGAATTTGCTAATAATAATGGTTAGACTTTGGACTTAAGAGTGTCACGAGCTCACCTAGGGCTTAATTGTTTCTTGACAAGTTGTCCTCTTTCGACAATTTATATTCTTGGTGTCTAGGCTACGGCAGAGCAATAATCATATATAAATGTTACGGTGATTCGTAAATATTATAGTGATTGTTTCTCTGAAGGTACTTAAACCTTCGGTTGCATTGCTATGGTGATTCATGATGCACCGATAACTCCTATCCGTTACCTGGCTAAGAACTATTTTGTTGGATTAAGACAAAGTGTGATTATACAATTTTGGATTAGGAGCTACTAAGGATAGAAAATTTGTAATTAAGTCCTGCATTCATTTGGTTGCATTAGTTCATGCATATATAGAAAAAAGAGGGAAAAAATCAAAATCCAAAACTAAAAAAATTGTACATTTTACTTAACTTGGTATTTTTTTTATAAAAATCCAAAAACAAAAAAAAATCTTTTTAAATTTTTTTCTTTGAAAAAAAAAAGAATTTTTTTTTCAATCAGAATAAAAAATACAAAAAAAAACTTTTCAAAAACCAAACAAAAATCAATCTCCCTTTTGAAAAAATAAATCCTTTTTGGTAAATATTTTTCCTTTTTAAAAAAATATATAAAATAAAACAAATTTTCACTTGATTTCATTTTCCGAACCTTGTTTCATTATTTTAAACTCGATTCTAACTTGTTTCTCTCCTTGACTTTCACTTGTGCATGAGTACTTGGACTCGTGACACAACAACAAATCATTTAATTCGAACAAACAATACTCCAACAATGGCAAACGAGAATGCCCCGCGAACTCTCATGGACAAAATCTTTCCCGATAGAGTTTCTATTCCTTCTTGCATCACGCTACCCACCCCAACAGGTAACCATTTCGAAATTCATTCCAATCATATTGCCACGCTCCCAAAATTTGGCAACTTTGAACACAATGACCCATATATTTTCCTAACGAAATTCGAACTATGTGCGACCATTAAACTTCAACAACTTTGTGATGATGGAATCAAACTTTGATTAATTCCATTTGCCCTTACTGATTACGTTGAAAAATGGTTGTATAGCTTACCCATCGAACTCGATCAAAACTCGGGAAGAATTCGTTAAAGCTTTCTTAAAAAAGTTCTACCTCTTGGAAATAACAACTAAAATCCAAAACGAAATTGTCAATTTTCATCAGTTAAAGGGTGAACCTTTCAAAAAATATTTTGAAAGATTTAAAGAGCTTTTGATAAAATGTCCACACCATAATTTTGAAAAATGGACCCTTTGCCGAATCTTATACGATGGACTTAAAAACAGCTCACGAACCATGGTTGAATCGATGTGCCAAGGCAATTTTCTCGCCCAACACCATGACGATGCTT
Source organism: Allium fistulosum (assembly GCA_030737815.1). Lineage (NCBI taxonomy): Eukaryota > Viridiplantae > Streptophyta > Magnoliopsida > Asparagales > Amaryllidaceae > Allium > Allium fistulosum. The sequence goes on along the minus strand of CM060904.1, from coordinate 946,255,304 downwards.
GGCAATTCCTTGAAAACTTGGCAGAAAAGTCATCTTAATGGGAACCTTCTGACGAAAAATCCATTTACTCATGATCGAGCGCACCTTCGATAGGATCATCTTTGGCTTTGGAAGCTAAAATCGATGCAATGTTTAATAAATTCGACAATGTTTTCTCATCCAACCAAATAAACCAAGCTTCCCAACCAATGTGTTATAAATGCAATGATCCGAATCACATAGCCGATCAGTGCCCTAATTCGATTGAACAACTCAATGCTTTCAAAAAGGTAAAGTATGACCTATTTTCTCCAACATACAATCCTGGTAGGAGAAGTCATCCGAACTTTGCTTGAAACCAAAATAATTCCAACATGAATTTGGTTCGTCCCAATTTTCAAGCATTTCTAAATAATGCTTCGAATCCTCCCTTTCAACCCAATCATTTTCAACAAAATTTTGCGGGTCCATCTCAAAATCAACCTCAACAATCTTTTGCTCCCCAAGACGACAAACGATTAAGTTCACTTGAGAAAAGTTTTAAAAATTTGGCTAAAGCAACCACTCAAAGCCTCGAATCAAACAATAATTTGCAAATTTTATTAACCTCGTACATGCAAAATACGAGTCAGTCAATTGCAAAACTTGAAATGCAAATGAGTCAATTAGCCACATCTGTGAGTGGACGGGAATGAGGTACATTCCCAAGTTAGCCAGTTCTGAATCCCAGAAATCAAAAAACCAAGTCGAATCAAGCCCATGTTGTTCAAGATAGCAACGTAACCCAAATGAATGCTATCACAACATTTCATTATGGTAAACAAATTGATAATCAAGTTGTTGATCCAAATAATTTATCGAAAATTCCTCTTGACACTTCAAAAACTAGTGAATCTGAACAAAACATTGAGCCAAACATCAAATCAAACTCCAATCCAAATTCTTGTTATACTCAAGTAGACCGACCTACTGAGTATTGTGTTCCATTTCCACATCGTCTTCGACCCAAGAAACACTCTGACCAAATGGTAAAGATGTTGGAAATTTTTAGACAAGTCAAAGTTAACATCCCGCTTCTTGATATCGTTCAGCAAGTCCCAACTTACGCTAAGTTTCTCAAGGACTTGTGTACCCAAAAATGACACACTCATATACCCAAGAAAGTCTTCTAGCTGCTGGACTTAGCGAAGTTTTGTCCCAATCAATTCATGTCAAATACAAAGATTATGGATATCTGATGATCTCGTGCATGATTGGAGAAAAACGATTAACAAACGCTTACTCGATTTGGGTGCGAGTGTCAATTTGATTCCTTATTCTGTTTACCAGCAACTTGGCTTGGGTGAACTAAAACCGATGAAATTAGCTCTTCAATTTGATGATCATTCAATAAAGAAACCAATGGGAGAAATCGAGGACGTACTCATCAAAATCGGTCAATTTATATTCCCCATCGATTTCACTGTTTTAGCGACTCAACCCGTGAAAAATCCGATGAGTCAAATTCCATTTATTCTGGGTCGACTCTTCTTGGCTATTTCAAATGCTTTAATCAATTGTCAAAATGGTTCGATGAAAATTGTAACATCCCGCCATTTTGATCGCTTTAAGCAGACACACGTGCCGACTCAAACCATATAGAAGGGCGGATTGTTATGGGGTAAATAAGAAAAAGCAGAGAAAGAAAGAAAAAAAACAAAACAGAATCTCGCAGAGGAATGACAAAATATAATAATCAAATAACAGTTCATGAAGCTGTATACAAAACATTTGATTATACTTATACAGTACAAAATTAGAGTTACACATATCAGAGATAAACAAATAATGCAGCAGAACAATATGAATGCAGTGGAATAAATATGGTAAATAATAGCAGTACAAATCTTCGTCTTCGTCCTCCAGAAAAAAGGTCTTCAAATCCTGAAATGCTCAGGCTGACCCGAGCGAATTGAAAAGACAAAACACTCAAGTCAGAACTAAAAGATCTTATGTAAGTTAAATCAACGGTAAATAAATAAATATGAGTGGAACGGCGTCGGAGATGTTTATGGGGTTTGACATCTCCTATCCAGTGTCTAACCTGAGTGCAGTAACTTAAGAGATGTTCGGGATTCACATCTCCTAAGGATCCGTTAAACTATCTACTATGCAGTACAATACGCTATTATAATATGTCTATAGTAAGATAAACTACTAAAATAGCGTTAAGGCGTTACCCATTTCCCCCTTAACACATTTTATAATGCCAATAGTCTATACAGTACCGTAACTCCCCGTAAACTGGGGCCGCTAGAGGATACCCCATAGGTACGACATAAAAAAAACTCGTAGAAGGCGCGCTAGGGTAGGTGACACAACACAACTAGGCAATGCCAGGGTATATATATGAATTACACTTCCGGACCGGTGGTAATGCATAGCAGCTACTACCGCCCACCTCGGAACACACTCCCAAATCAAAAATCGAGGGTAGCCACCAAATCAATCGCAAAGTCAGAATATAGTATCGAAGGAATGTGCCCGATCGGAGGAATGACCTCACTTAGCCCGTCAATTGCTCCTGTTTTAGCCACCTTAAGCTAACTCATGGGAGTCAGGTCCACATATATACCTCATATAGGATCGTCGCCAACCATTCTACTTCATTCTTGAATATCCACCGCGTACACAGTTGTCAAAGTGGTTTTCGGTATTGGCAGAGAGTATGACAATATTCGATCCCGGTCTCTTTAACAACCAATCGCTTATTACACACCAGATGGTTCTTTTACATTTCCAAAATTATTTCATAATTGATATCAAAATATCATATTCAATTCAAACCATATCATTTTCGAAATCATTACTTACTTCCGAAATCATATTCACCTTTGAAATCATATCACATTTGAAATCATAGTTCGAAATTATATTTCCTTTTAAAAGTCATATTTCCAAAATAGGCTAAACTCTCATTTCAAAATATCATATTAAACCAAATATGTTATTTAAATTCCAACTTAGGTTATAACATCATTAACCATATTCACTTAAAAAAATCGAGAATTTGAATATAAACCCATCCATTTTACTTAGTTTGTAATTTAGAAGAAAATAGTTTTAAATAGTTATAAATAGTTTGGCAAGGCAATAGTTATAAATAGTTAATATAGTTTTAAAATAGATTAAATATAATTAAAATAGATTAAATAGCTTTAAAATAGATTAATTAGATTTAAAATAAGTTAAAACAGGTTAATTAGTTTAAATAAATTAAATGGTTTAAAATAGGTTAAAATGATTTAATATAATTAATACAGGTTAAAATAGTTTAATACTTTGAAATTCTTAATAATTAGAAATTTTGAAATAATATATTTTTAAAACAGTTTATATTAAAACATGAATTTGGAATTAATATCAAATTAAACTATTCATTTCAGTTCAACACGTTTGGACCATTTTCAATTTCCATGTCAACAAACCAAATTCCAAACCTTTCAATTTAACATTTCAATAAATCAATGAATTTCAAATCGTTTCAATCCATGTTCAAAAATCAATTCGGATTACTCCAATTTCAAAATATTTCAAAGTTATTTTCAAACAACTTCAATAACTTAATTTCGATAGAATTTCATTTATACTTAAGAGTTTAACTTTAAACTTCCAATTTAATTTCTTAAAGCAATTCCTTTTAAACCAATTCACATTTCATCATAAACTTGATTTTTCCAATAATACTTCAATTTATATACATCAAATTTTTTTCAAGATATTATTTTTATTAATTCAAAATTTTAAAAGTTCAAAATCATTAAATTTAACCAATCCGGTGTCCGTATATAATTTTCTACCCTAGGGTCAAGTTATACGGATATTTATCATTTCAATCCGCAATTTAAAATGTTACGGTTATGTATCATTTCAAACCGCAATCTCGAATTAATAATAAAATCCATAAAATCACTCGAGTTTATCATTTCAACCCATAACGATTTTTCCTTAATCTATTGATCATTCGGGTATGTATCATTTCAACCCATAGGGAACTTGCAGTTATAACAATATAAATATAACATCCATTCATCCAATACAACAAATCAAACATTCATCACAATCAACATCCAAATCAATTAATAAATATCAACAAATAATAGGTTATCAATTACAGGTGATTAACTGGCAATTTAAATTCAATAATAAATTAAATGACAATTAAATTCAAATAAATTCAAATTAACTGAGATGATGATTTAACTATACCAAACAGTCATAACTAAATTTCTAATCACATCACAAATTTAATTTAACAAGCATAAGAAATTTTAGAAGTTGTGAGTGGGTTAAAACACTCACATTTGAATTTAAATCGAATTTAAATTCAATTTAAACCCAAAATTTGAACGGTCTCAGAATTCGTCCAAACCAACGTCAAAATATCCGAAATTCCGATACGGTCTCGGCAAACAAATCGCGCCCAAATCCGAGTCCGTATGCAAAAGTTATTGTAGTTAGAAGATTGAATTGAAATTTAGATAAAATAAAATAATAAAAAAGAAAAGAAAACGTTACCATGTCACAAGGCCGAACAAACCCTACCCAAGCTCTCATTCGAACACGAGATAGCCGCCACCAGATCGTTGCTTTGACCCCAAAATGCGCCGCCCACACACGCTATCGCCTGCATCGGGCTAAGCCATCATGATGGCCACCTCACGCCGCACCTACGGGCTACTCGCGCGACCCCCAGCTCCACCGGAAAGCGAGCCGCCACCTCCACCTTCAACACCCAACCATGACCTATTGCGACCCCCCTGAGACAAATAAACACCATGGATCGAATGCTCCTGACCTCCTCTACGCACCAGCACCGACCGATCGTCAAACCGTTGAAGATCCACCGTCGAAAACGGATAACCCAAAGTGAACGACCGAGAACAAATCAATAAATTCTGGCTGCCCAGAAATCCAAATCGAAAAACAGACATCAAATTTGACATGCGCTCGTCGAGAGATTCAAATCGATATATAATTCGATATATATTGAGGAGTTTGAAATTTTGATTTGAATTTGATTTTGAAATTGAATTGAGAAGTTTGTTTGGTTTGTCTGCCATTGAGAAGGAGGAGAAGACTGAAATGTATGTACAGACAAATGAAAATGAGGAGTGGCTAGGGTCTATAACGAGGTATTTATAGGCAGATCAGAAAATAGAGAGAACGGATCAGATTTGATTTGGGTTTTGAACGATAAACGACCCGGAAAGCCCGTTCTGTCACCGGAGCGAAAATGTGTCATCCCATATATCGAAATAAATGTTTTCAATAATTTTAAATTCAATGGAATAGGTTTCAAGTCCTACTTCCATCGTATGAAGAAGTTATGCCAAAATCAGCTTATTTCAATTTGATTTCAATTGATTTTAATTAAATTGATTTCTAGGCGTTTCGAGCCCGTACGATCAAACGACAAGTCCGATCGCTACGAAACTTGAATTCCTACAATAATTCACCGTTATGGATCCGATGAAACTAGTTTCGTCGAAATCCGAGTCAGTTGCCAAAATGGCTATTTTCACATTAATTAAATAAATTAATATTAAATTAATTAATCACTTTTGCATTCAATATTTAATAATTTACAATTTCTATCATTCTGGATTACTTAGTGATCTATAGTCCTTTAAAACAAATTTCTATATCAATTTACTGTGGAATATTTCACAATTTACCTTGTTTAATTTCCATTTCAAAATTCAATAATTAAAATAAGAATTCCAAAATTTCATTTATTTGATTTTCAATCCTGTTATTAAATCAATTATCATCTTATGGATATAATTACCATTGGTTTATATCTTAGTGCATTAATAATTTCCAATTTCAATTCAACTAACTAAATAAATAGGTAACTTATAATAATTGTCACTATTTACTTTTAATTACATTTATAAGTTTATTACTTACAGCAAATGTTACCATTTCTTTCATCACACTAATTTTATTCCATTTCCATTCATTACACACTATTTTATCAATAAGTCAACATTTTAAATTATAAATTACCTTTTATATCCCATTATAAATTAATGCACACATTAATACAACAATTATTATAATTCTTTACACAATACTAGTTTTATTCAATTACCACTAATAAAAAATAAATATTTACATTTATTTCCTTATATTCAATTTATAACCAAGTATAACATTTACATTATTTCATTTATTGGAATTATATTCAAGTTGTTAATAATTAACTTTAATTATCATTTGTTACATTTTATTTCAGTATTCATTACATTATTAAATTACAGATTTTTATTTCTTTCAATATTATATTACCAAAATCTCATTATATTAACAAATTTAATTATCAAAAATTACGGGTCGTTACAAAAATTTCTTTTGGAAATATGACTTCGGATCTTAACATTTTCAATCTTGAAAATCAATCAAATGAACCATGTGACCAAATGTTGGAAGTTAGTTTCATTAAAGAAAATTTTGTTAACGAAGCAGTTGACCCAAACCACGAACGCGAGACCGAATACGAACAACTGTTTCGAGATGAGCCTAACAAAATTGAAATTGCGCTTCCATTTTAACCCCTTACCATTGAATTAGAACTTCCACCTAATTCTTTGATTGAGCAACCCTCGAGGTTGGACCTCAAACCCCTTCCCGATCACCTTACGTACGCATACTTGGGTGACAACGAAACGTTTCCTATTATAATTTCTTTTACTCTCTCTCTCTTGATCAAGAAGCTTCTCTTCTTTCAATTTTGTAGAAAAACAAAGAAGCAATTGGATGGTCGATCACCGATATAAAGGAAATAGTCCCGCTCTTGTTCAACATCGGATCCATTTAATTGACGATGCCAAGCCTGTTTGTGAGGCGCAACGAAGGCTTAATCCAAAAATGAAGGATGAGGTTCATGAAGAAATTCTTAAACTTCTTGATAACAGAATCATATACCCAATCTCGGATAGTTCATGAGTTAGCCCAATTCATGTCGTGCCGAAAAAGTCTGGATTTACCATTATCAAGAACAATTCTAACGAACTCATTCCAACTCGTACTCAAACGGATTGGGGTGTTTGCATTGATTATCGAAAACTACTGTAACACGTAAGGATCACTTCCCTCTTCCTTTCATCGACCAAATGCTTTAACGATTAGCCAGTCACGAATTCTATTGCTTTCTTGATGGTTATTCCAGCTATAACCAAATTCTAATCGCTCCCGAAGATCAAGAGAAAACGAATTTCACGTGTCTCTTTGGCACTTTTGCTTATCAACGTATGCCATTTGGCTTTTACAACGCTCCTGCTACTTTTCAAAGATGCACGGTCAGCATCTCTTCTGATATGATCGAAGGCTACTAGAAGTATTTATAGACGATTTTTCCATCTTCGGAAACTCTTTTTCCGAATGCTTACACCATCTTGAGTTGGTTCTTAAACGATGCAAGGACAAACACTTATTAAACTGAAAAAATGCCATATTATGGTCAAACGCGACATTGTCCTTGGGCATGTCATTTTAAACAAAGGCATTGATGTAGATAAAGCAAAAGTTGACGTAATTGCGAATCTACCCATTCCCAAATCTGTCAAGGACATTCATTCATTCCTTGGACACGCTGGTTTCTATCGACGTTTTGTGAAAGACTTTAGTAAAATTGCTCGACCTCTTACGACTCTTCTTGGAAAAGATGTTCCATTTGATTTCAATTCTAACTGTGTCTTTGCTGTCGAATGTCTCAAAAACGAACTCATTTCCGCTCCCATCATTTGCTCACCCAATTGGGATCTTCCTTTCGAAATAATGTGTGACGCTTCTAACTTCGCAGTTGGTGCTGTCTTAGGACAACAAATCAACAAAATTCTTCTTGTCATCTACGACGCTAGTATGACTTTAAACAATCCTCAACTCAATTACACGACCACTGAAAAAGAGCTTCTAGAGGTAGTTTTTGCCCTCGAAATTTTTTGACCTTATTTGATTGGCTCGCACATTACTATTTACACTGACCATTCCGCTCTTAGTTACCTTTTTGCTAAAAATGATGCTAAGTCTCGTTTGATCTATTTGATTCTGTTACTCCAAGAATTTGACCTTACGATCAAAGACAAAATAGGATCCGATAATGTCATTGTTGATCATTTGTCACGTCATCCAAAGCACCATCCGCTTTACTGATTAACGAGAACTTTCCCGATGAACATCTCCTTTCTGTTTCTGTCGATCCATGGTATGCCGACATAGTGAACTATCTAGACACTAAGGAAACTCCTTCATTTTGGTCGAAACAAGATAAATATAAATTTCTTTCACAAGTCAAGTACCTCTACTGGGATGATCCATATTTGTTTAAGTACTGTTCTGATCAAATCATTCGATGTTGCATCCCGGATTGCGAAATCTAAAGTGTCCTTTCATTTTTTCATGACCAAGCTTGTGGTGGTCACTGCAGTCCTAAGAAAACTGCAGAAAAGGTGCTTCAATGTGGTTTTTACTGGCCTACACTTTTTAAAGATGCATTCGAGTTTTGTAAAACTTACGATCGTTGGCAAATGTTAGGAAGAATCTCTCGACGAAACATGATGCCTTTGAACCCTATTCTTACGGTTGAAATCTTTGATGTTTGGGGTATTAATTTTATGGGACCGTTTCCCAACTCTTTTAGAAATCTGTACATTATTCTTTCTGTTGATTACGTCTCAAAATTGGTTGAAGCCATTTATTGTAAAACAAATGACCATAAAGTTGTTGTGAAATTCATAAAAGAAAACATATTTTCAAGATTTGGAATACCTCGCACAATAATAAGTGATAATGGAACCCATTTTTATAATCGTTCATTTGAAACTCTAATGAAGAAATACTCGATAACCCACAAGTTATCCACTCCTTATCACCCTCAAACTTGTGGTCAAGTTGAAGTTTCAAATCGTCAAATCAAACAAATTTTGGAAAAAAATGTAAATAAAAATCGAAAAGATTGGTCTCAAAAATTTATGGATGCACTTTGGGCTTACCGTACCGCTTTTAAAATCAATCTTGGGATGTCTCCTTTTAGGCTTGTATATGGTAAAGCATGCCACTAACCCATCGAACTCAAACATAAAGCATTGTGGGCAATTAAGAACATAAACTTTGATCTTGAGAAAGCTGGCGAAAATAGAAAATTGCAACTCAGCGAGTTAGAGGAGATTAGGAGCGACGCATATGAAAACGAGAAAATTTACAAAGAAAGAACAAAAGTTTTGCATGACAAGTCTATCCTAAGAAAAACATTTTCGCCAAACCAAAAAGTTCTTTTGTATGACTCTAGACTTTACTTATTCCCTGGGAAATTAAAATCAAGATGGACCGGACCATTTGTGGTACGAACTGCTTTTCCACATGGTGCCATAGAAATACAAATCCCCAGTGATGGAACAATTTTCAAAGTCAATGGTCATCACTTGAAACCATACTTGGAATTTCTAAGTAATCAAGAGGATGAGCTCATGATTCTTCATGAGCCATACTACATCTAGTAATAAATGTTAACCCTCTTTTGTAAATATGTACATATTTTCCCCCGTTACACTCATTATATCATTCATTGACTGCGGGGACACAGTCAAAATTAAGTGTGGGGGGGAGTCTCATGTTTATTTTTGATTTTTCATGGTTTATTTTTTGCATTTTCTTTCCAAAACTCTTTATAAAAAAAAGAAAAAAATTCCCAAAACAAATTTTCTTTTTAGCATATTGATTTACTTTTAAAGAAACACTATAGGATAAGTATATGTTTTTGTTTATTATATTGAAATTTCTGAAAATTTATTTGTCTCAACAAAAATAAAAAAAAAGTTTGATTACAAGTAACTATGGTTTAACTAGTATATAAGAAGGTTCATGGGTGATAATAATGAAGTTTATCCTAATTGTAATCTTTGTTCAAAAGAGTGGTTGATTTATAGTAAAGGCGATAACATTTTCAATCTTCTAAGTTAAGTGGTGCTAAGATGATTTTGAGTAACTCTCTCTCTTTAAAAAAATAAAAAATAAAACATAAAAAAAATATGGTTTTTGTGAAAATAAGAAACACCCAGAGTCATGTGTTCACACGCAAGTGTGTACACTCGCCATGCACTGTATCCTTCTTATGTAAGTCCGAAAGGCAGTGCATGATCGGTATATCTGGCCTCAGTTTATCTGAGTTAGGTGTATGTAAATAGATTTAATAAAAATAGCCACCTAGAGTCATGTGTCATAAGCAAGTGTGTACACTCGCCACGCTCTGTACTCTTCTCATGTAAGTCCGAAAGGCAATGCATGATCGGTATATCTGGCCTCAGTTTATCTGAGTTAGGTGTGTAAATAATAATAATGTTAATACCTTTCAAAAATAGAGAGAGCAAGCAATTGAAATCCAAGCACTATTTTCACTTATTTGATTTGACTTGTTATTCAAAAGAAATAAAAATACCACTTTGAAAAACTTTGATAATCAACTAAGAATCCATTTTATAGTTGCACTATGTTATCAATTGAAACAACTAGCCAAACTAGAGTCTAATTTTGATGATAACTTAATTTTTGTTGGAAGTTTTGATGAGTAAAAGGACTTAAATTTCTTGATAATGAACATAACTTATAGTTAACTTATTCGTGTCAATTTAAAAGTAAATTCTTCATTTGTAAATATTTTCAAAAACTTGCATTCATATCTTTGTAAATAAATCTTGCATTTAGGAATTTTTCATGTTGCATTTGGATTTTATGGGTAGTATCCGCTGAAAGGCCTCATGAGACAACACTCATCCTACTAGGGACACCTAGAGGTTTAACGGTTTGTTACATACGCTCAATGCAATCGTGCTACCTATGAAAGTGGATTTATCTTAGTTTTTCTTTATTCGAGGATGAATAAAAAGATAAGTATGGGGGTATTTGATGTGCATGTAAAAATTTATATTTTTACTCACACACTTAATCTCATTTTAGTAAAATAAATGTTATAATTGGGTGTTTTTACATGTTTAAAACCAAATTTCAAAAATGCTTTCAAGTCATCATTCATGCATCTACATAGGGCAAAATGGTAATTTTTGTGTGTGAATTAATTTGGAAAAAAAATTACTTGCACATTTTAATTTGTTTTGTAGGAATTTGGATTCAACTTGGAAGTGACTTCATGGAAATATGCATATACAAGAGTTTGAAGCCAAAGAAATGAAGAAATAAAAAAATTCATGTAATCATGGAGGACCCTACATACCCACTAACTAATGAACCACAATTAAGAGCTAATGCACATGTTAGTGGGGATTAAAAGCACATGCACATTTAATGGAAGATTAATTTCATGCTAATGGTAACTTGGAGGCCACCCTACCCCAAGGGCATTTAATGTAGTTCCCTAAAAATGGATTAGGGTTTTTGTCATGTATAAATAACCCTCTTATGTTCATGTAATAGAGTTTTTTGTAATCGCATCATATTATGCAAGTTGTAGCCACAAATTAATGAGAAATAAAATGGCTTCCTAAGCCTCTTCTTCTTCTTTGATCTTTACATGCTTTTATTTTATTTTATGCTCATTTTTATTTAAATGTTAGTAGATTAGATTTCCATTTATGTACTTAGTTTAGTTTTATTTTTAGTTCTTTTTATTGTAATTAGCTTGCACTTTCGTTTTTTGTTCTATGTTGCAATCTAAAAATGTTGAAATGATAACAAACATGAGAAGCTAAACCCCTTCAATTTAGGGGTAATGAAGCTCTCTTAAATCATGTAGATTCAACATATTTGCTAATTTATGATCTCTTTTTTATGCTTTATGGATAGTTAGATATTGATGTAAGTTTATTAGTGAATTTGATAGCCTACGTTGTGCACCACAGATAGGCTATTCTTACTCAAATATAAACACAATTTACATTAACATCTAACTAAGTGATTTTGACCATAGAATTAAAATAGAATCAAAATTTGATGATCTCTGTTACTAATCAAAAATAGTAAATAGATCATGCTTAAAATAGATTTTGTTTTAGTTTCATATTCATTTTCATGACATTTAACAAAGTCGTTTTAGTGTTGTATTAAAGTTTGATGGTTTAAGTTGTGTTAATTAATAACACAAATAGATCATACTTATGATAAATACATCACTAATACTACTAGATTAAAATGAGAGATCATAGATTAACTTTTGTGTTGATTTATGTGAGAGTATGAGAGTGGATTTGCCTCTTAATTGTCTCGTAATCTCATATTTTTGTTCACCTTTGCTCTAGTTAAATTTTGGCTATTTTTCTTAGTTTAAAACAAACTTGAAAACTTGGGTTAATTTGATTGAGTAGAATTTAAAATTAATTCATTTCCCTATGGATTAACCCATACTCGCATACGTACTACAATTGTATGCCGCGCTCTTGCGGTATTTTAACGATTATATTTTTAACGGCGATTTTCTAATCCCCCGACATCAACAACAGGTATAGATTAAGAAGATCGTACAGTATCAAAATGCTGATATCAAGAGTAGATTCAAGATGCCGATATAAAGTTCAAGTTCAAGAATGAAAACTCATGAGTATTGAAGACTTCAAGATTTCAAGATAAGCTATAGTCATAGAATTTATGTTAAACCTTGATAGCACTTTCCTGATTCTCTTACCTCCTCTATGTTTTAAATTGTTTTTCAAAAATTCTATTCAAGATATTTCCAAAATGATTTTCAAATTACTTATACTTTAAAGAGATTATTTTAGTGTTTTTAAGTTTATATATATATATATATATATTGAATTATTGTTTATACTTTAATAATTTATAATTTTATTGATTTTATATATATTATTTACATTATATTAAATATTCTTATTAAACCTTTCAAAATTATTTTATAAAGTTTTATTAAGTTTTAATATGATTAAAATATGTGTAAACTATGTTTAAATGTTTGTACAAAGTTTCAAAATATTTTACAAAACTTAATATTTTCAAAACAATTTTTATTAAGTAATTTTTCAAAATACAAAGGGATATGTCAACATATTATATGCAAGTATGTTGACATACTAGCCATATTTTTCAAAATCAACTTTGAATGGAAGTGTCATTTCGTTGTATCTCTTCGCGAATGGACATAGCCGTTGTTTCCATATATATACTAGTCTTCCAAACGAATTTTAATAACTACTTTCTTATTTCTCTCTCCTCTGTTCACTCTCTTGATTTCTAAAGAAATTTCTATCGAAACTCTATCGAAATTCAACCAAAATCAAATTCAATCATTACTGGTTTGATTCTCTTTCATATACTCTCTGATTTCTCTCATCTCTCTCAAGATCAAGTGATATTCAAGAGTTATAGGATCGATTGTAATCAAGATCGAAGATCTGAGTCTGTAAAATCTATCAAATCATACTCTTATACTCTGTAGTGTGCTTGATATCTCTGAAATCCAAGTTGGTATGATTGTAGCTTGATTAAATCAATTGGGTGTGCTTAGTGGCCCGTAAATCTAGTGGGTGTGCTTGTGGCCCGGAAATCAAGAGGCTCTACCCAAAGGCCGGAATTTTGGAAGGTATGTTTCATAGCCTTGAAATCAAGATTGTATTTGCATTTACTAGTTGAAAGGAATTTCGTACAGGGAATTATGTGGGAGTGAATGTAAGGTAACTCCGAACTAGTATAAAATCTTGGTGTGTTCTTTCCTTTTTACTTTTACTGCATTTACTTTTATCAGTACTTTGATTCTGTGATTGTTAATTCCATCATTTCAAGTAAAAAATTAAAGAATTTGAATAATATTCATATAATCCATTAAACACTATTCACCAACTTTAATGTTAATTTAGCTTTAAGATCCCTATTCCGCTGACTCACATTTGGTATCAGAGCATTGGTTTTCAAAGTATTCATCATCTGATTTTTGAAAAAGTTTAAATGGCTATCAACACTAGTAATAGTATTGTTGTTAACATTGTTAATACACTTATTAGTAACTCATTTATAGAAGGACAATCCACTGCTAGACCTCCACTTTTTAATGGCAATAATTACAACATTGGTTATGTAGAATGAAAATTTATTTACAGTCATTTGGTTTAGACACTCGGAATATCACACAACCTGAGTACACTGAACCCGAGACAAATTTTGCACAGTGAACTGATGACCAAAAAGTAGTTGCACAAAGTAACTCTAAGGCAATGTATATTTTTTTTCACTATATAAAAATGAATTTAATAGAGTATTTATATGTAAGTTTAAATTTGAAATTTGGATAACTTTGCAAGTTACACATGAAGGGACAAGTAAGGTCAAACATACCAAAATTTTCATATTCACAAACCAGTTTCAATTATTCAAAATGAGTCCAAATGAGTTCATATTTGATATGTATAGTAGATTCCAAGATATAGTAAACTCACTTATTGCAATGCTTATAAGTTTATCTGAAGAGGATCAAGTTAGAAAAATCCTCAATTCACTTACTCCTGAATGGGATCAAAAGACTCTTACAATCGAAGAGGCTAATGACATTAGCACTCTAAAAATTAAAGAGTTAACTGGCAATTTAATGTCTTTTGAAGGACAAATGCAGGGCAGGAGAGACAGCAAAGCAATAGAGAAGAAATCTATAGCTTTTAATGCAATGATGGATAATCTGGATTAAGACAGCGATGAAGATAAAGAAATTGCTTTCATGACAAGGAATTTCAGAAAATTTCTAAAATATAGGAAGATGAACAATTTCAAAAGAAATGACAAAAAAATATAGGAAGTGGAAGTGGAAAAGGAAACGGCATTAGAAGTTATAACTGCGATGACCCTGGTCATTTAAAACGAGATTGTCCACATCCCGATAAACTGTAAACTACACTGAACACCGATTCATTCAGAAAATGGAGAAGAGCCTATACTACTATATTAGATGACTCATATACATCCTCAAGTGATAATGAATCAGATACAAAAATTGCTAATATGTGCTTCATAGCAATATATAATTCAATACAAAATGGTGAAATGGATCAAAAAAAGTACGCATTTAATATATCAAAAGTTTTTTAATACTTTCCTTTATTTTGGTTGCTTTATTGGTTGTTAGGAATATCCTATAGATTAATAATAATATTGGTTGAATATTGTGTGATTATATTTTAAATATAAATATTTTATATATTTTAAATAATAAAATAATAATATAAAATATATTTAAAATTATTTTAAAATTATTTTTTTGAAAATAAAATACCTATAAATAGATCTATACAATTAAATAGGAAATAGTTAAATAAAAATCATTTTTGAAAATTTCGACCTATATGTCGACCTGTACAGTTAAAGCGCTCGGCAGATTTAATCCGGCGGAGGTGCAAAAAGTCATAGCGGGGATACAGCGAGGATATAGCGGGATATAGCGGATGACTATAAAATAGCATATAAAACTCGTACTTAATGTTTTTACATATATATAAATGGTAATTAAATGAAAAATTAACATTCAATTGAATTATAATTAATACATAAATAATTTTAAATAAAAACATGTGCGAATATACTGTAAATAAACATAAAACTATTATATAACATAATTGAATTTAGTAGAATATTATAGTATTTTCATTTCTGAAAATATATTAAAAATTCAATTAAATAAATTAATTTCATAATTTTTATAATGTATAAACATTATTTTTCAAGTCATTTCATTTAAAGAAGATATATCGGAAATAGCGGAATATAGCGGGAATGACCGGATATAGCAGAAATAGCGGGGCTTAAAGCGGAAAGACTATATTCGGGGCTATATGGAAAAATCGTAGCAGTAGAAATCCGCTATGAGATATAGCAGGGTTATAGCGGGGTAATAGCGAGGCATTAACTGCACAGATGTCGACATACCCTACGAGCATATTTCGATATATATAGACAGAATTTGAATTTCTATTTCAAATTCAAAATTTGAATTTCCCTCCACCCACCTTTTCACCAGCTCCTATGTTCTAAGAAGTTGCCTTTTGACCAAAGAACATGTCAGATTCTCTATTTACTTACTCTAGCTCCATCTATTTATTTCTCACTATCATTTTCAAATTCAAAAATCATAAACTCTCTTATCTCTTCAAACTACTCTTTAATGGCATCCTCAAGCAATTCTAAGGCAACCATGAGGCTTTCTAAGAAAATAAAAGAATATCTTTTGAATGATTAGGAAGCCATTCAAGCCTATATAGAGTATTTATCTTTCGGAAAAGTCTTTCCCGAAAGATTTGCTATTTTTGAAGATTTTCCTACTTATGATCTTTTCAATCTTTGTTTGCAAAATGAAATTTTTTGTTTAATCGATGATTCTCAAAATGATTTTTTTTATTATTCGAAGTTAGTAAAGATGTTTTATGCAAATTTGAAAGGAAAGTTTTATGATGGTAGAGAAGGAGAAATTTGGAGTTGTGTCAAAGGGACAAATTGTTTTAAATTGTGAACTTTTGGGTCATATTCTAGGATGCAAATATAGTGGAATGGACCTTTCATCTTTTCAAATTTATTTTCAAAATCGTGAAGTAATTCATGGTATTTTCGAAAGTGATGATGATTTTGAATTCAAAAATAAAATATTGCATCCAAAAGCAAGAATTTTAAGCATTCTTTTGCAACAAAGTATCACTCCTAGAACGGATAATTATAATAACACGACTCAAAAAAATTTCAAAGCTTTTTTGCAATTTATGGTTAATATAATATAAATTGGTCTCCAGTCATTTTGGATGAACTTTTTTCTAAGAATCTTTCTAAACATGAAAATACACTATTTCATGGTGTGTATCTTACTCGTGTTTTCAATTATTTGGCGTTGCCCTTAAAAGAGAGGAAACAATTTCTCAAAAAATGTTTGACAAGGCCAACATTTCATTTATGCATATTTCACCCTTTTTTGAGCCTTATGAAATGCTTGTGGAAAAGAAACAAAGGTTGGCTTGGGAACAAGAGCATAAAATAAGAGAAGAGGAGGAAGAGAAAAGGAAGGAGATGTAATGGAAATTGAGGAGGAAGAACAAGAAGAGGATGAGGATACTTCTTTGGAAAGTATCAATATGCCACAAAATCAATCCAACAAAGATCTTCTCAAAAATCAAGAGAAGATCATCTATAACCAAAGGAAGCTTAAGAAATCATTTTCAAAGAAATTTACTTCAATTTCCAACAAAATGGATAAATTCTTTGGAAAGATCATTCGCAAGCTTGGTGGTTCTTCATCATCCTCATCCGTATCTTTCTAGTTGTTTAAACTATCTTGTATTTGGATTTTTTAGTTTTAGTTTATGTCGAATCTTATGTATCTTTTCATTTCTTTGTTTTCCATATAATTCTATCTAGGTATTAATGGAAATTTATTTCCTTACTGTTATACATTGTTTATCATCTTTGAAAAACATAAAAGTATAATAGTGTTAGCTAATTACATTAGAATATAAAAACAAAGTTGTTTTGAAAATTTCTACATATATGTCGACATACCCTAGGTACGTATGTCGACATACAATGGTAACTTTTCAAAAAAAATTAATTTTGAAAATTGAATAGACAACAAATGGCTATTCATTTCCAATGAATTTCCACCCCTTTAAATAACTGTTAAGGTCAAAGAATCATTATTTTATACTCACTTTCTTCTTCCTTTGCATTCCTAAACTCTAAAACCAAAACAATGGCTTCTCATATCTAAAAACTAACCAAAAACCTAGAACAAACTTTTGAATCATTCAGGAACATTCTTACTTTCATCCTAAGAAATCAGAGGCACTTAGAATTAAGTCAAATGTAGATGATCAAGGAGCAAGAAAAGCATTTCGACTTGATTCAGTGGATGATTTTTTCCTTGAACAAAGAAGAACTAACTACCAATCCAGAGTGTACCGTCAACAAAGATGATGAAGATTGGGATGATATCAAAGCAGATCCAATCTTTGGCACTGATGGATGGGTTTAAGTTCCTCGAAATATCTAGTTTAAATAGGTTTGATTGTATATAAACAATAATAATTAGTTTGTTTGGATTTAATTGGTTTTGATTTGTATGCATTTGTTTGAATGCTATGTGACATTAACTTTGTTTGATTGTATGAATATTTGGATTGATTATTTCATTGTTTGCATATAATCTTTCTCACAATCATTATATATAATTCTTATACAGATTGATTAGTACTTTATTTAAGAAAGTTAGAGTTAGGATTATAGTAAAAGTTAGTATTAGAGTTATAATTTTAGTTAATTATTTTTGTTGATGATAAAGAGGGAGAAATATATAAAATCTTGGCATAGATTAAGGGGGAGTTTTGTAACTCAGGGGGAGTTATAATATATTTCATATACAGAGTTGTCATCATCGAAAAAGGGGAGATTGTTAGTACCTTAGGTATTGGTTTTGACGATAATAACTATATGACATTATATAAATATAGATACTAATGTTTTACCAAGATATATATAGTATATAGTGCAGGATATTAGACAAGTATTTGGTTAAGAAGACAGTACAATATCAAGATACCGATATCAAGAATAGATTCGAGATGCTAATATAAAGTTTCAAGAATTCAAGAATAAAGACTCATGAGTATTGAAGAGTTCAAGATTTCAAGATATTCCAGATAAATTATAGAGTCATAGAATTTATGTTAAATCCTTGATAGCACTTTCCTGATCTCTCTTACCTTCTCTAATTTTGTTTTAAATTGTTTTTCAAAAATTCTATTCAAATTATTTCCAAAATGATTTCCAAATCTCTTATACTTATAAAGATATTATTTTAATGTTTATAAGTTTATATATATATATATATATATATTGAATTATTGTTTATACTTTAATATTTTAAAACTATATTGATTTTATATATATTATTTACACTATATTAAATATTCTTATTAAACCTTTGAAAATTATTTTGTAAAGTTTTCTTAAGCTTTAATATGATTAAAATATGCATAAACTATGTTTAAATGTTTGTGCAAAATTTCAAAATATTTTACAAAACTTAATATTTTCAAAGCAATTTTTGTTAAGTAATTTTTCAAAATACAAAGGGATATGTCGACATATACTCTGCAAGTATGTCGACATACTAGCCATATTTTTCAAAATTCAAATTTGAATGGAACTGTCTTTTCGTTATATCTCTTCGTGAATGGACATGACTGTTATTTCTGTAACGACCGAAATTTTCGACCCTCGAAAATCGACACTAACACATCCTCGTGCCGCAAATCCAACTACCGGAAAGCCCACTCGTTAGAGGAAAAAGAAAATAAAGATAGAACAAAATCTCAAACGAATGGAATTACGTATACTATTTTAATATATAATCTTTACAGCGGAAAATTTTGAATAAAATATCAGAGTCTAACTAAGATTTAGCCTCGATAGTTATAAACCCTCTGTCCTTACAAATGCTAAAAAATAAAAACAAATGCAATAGATATAGCGGATAATAGATTACGTCCATACATAGATGAAGATCTCCAGCTCTCCTCTGGGAACTCCAAGCGTCTTCAACTAAACCTGAAACTACTCGGATCTGAACCAAGTGTTAAAAATACCCAGATCAGGCTTGATATACCAGCATGAGAAACTCAAACTAAACAAATGACTGAGTCATAGATGGGTACTAAACAAAACCTTTGAAAAGAATAGTATCTTGTAAGACCACGCCGCTCATAAATACGGAGGGTTTTACCTTACGATAACCAAAATACATTATATTGAAAATCACTTTGATATTATTATTAATGGCATCAGTTTTAAAACACTTTCAAATAAATATATATACAAAGAAAGTATCAATATCCAAACTATGGTAATATATCCGGACTAGGTCAACGAAATATACCG
This sequence comes from Allium fistulosum, assembly GCA_030737815.1. Lineage (NCBI taxonomy): Eukaryota > Viridiplantae > Streptophyta > Magnoliopsida > Asparagales > Amaryllidaceae > Allium > Allium fistulosum. The sequence goes on along the minus strand of CM060904.1, from coordinate 946,235,423 downwards.
GATGGAATATATGATACCAAAAGGGGTAGCTAAAATGCTTACAAAGCATTATAGCTATTTTGGGACTACAATTAAAACCATAAATCTTGTGTTTGGAATTGGATTTCCAACATGATAGAGACCTAGTGGCCTTTTCCTTCGGTCCACGCATAACAACCACAGTTCCTGCGGTGACCTTATCACTTGTCTCAAGCTAGCCACTTAGAATTGCACTTACTACACTACTATGGTACTGCGTATTTGCTTGGTGGATTTACATGATCTCCATCAGCCTCTAATACCTGTCCATTTGATCATCTTTAGGAAACAGATGCCTTTAATTTCTCATAACTGATAGCCCGAAATATGCCATGCAGACCACATTGTATCCCGTATCATTCCTGGGATATGAGGTTCGTGAGGCCATGCTTTTGTTATAAAACCATACTCTATTTTTCACAAAGCCGCACTTTATTTTTCCATAATGAACATTCCACTTAGAATGCCACATTTCCATTCCTTAATGACAGAGCTCATTTCTACAAACGTATAACTTCTGAGCTCGTACGTCTCAGGAAATGGTTTTAAGCTAAAAGGAGTTGCCTCCTCCACCAAGCAATAATAGGTTGATAGAGAATAATTCATATGATCAAAAATGCACCATCAGACACTCGTCCATACAAGTTCATTATAGGACTGAGCGAAATCAAAGGCACTCCTCCTACCATATCATTTTTTTGGAAATCACCCTTAGGATCAGTAGCGAGTAGTCCTTGCATTACGGAGATTTCAAAACACGACAAGACGAATGATATAATAAATATCTTTATATTTGGAGCAACCAGAGAATGTCAATAAGCAGCCTTCCACTATGAAGATCTTCGGTCTTCAATACAACAAAGATTTCAGAATGCAGACACCACTGCCATATATAAATATAATATGAATGGTAAACCCCTGAGACTCATGACAGCAATCCCTACATTCTGAAGATCTCCGGTCTTTAATAATCATCATCTTCAACACGTTTTCACTTCCGAACATATACATTGGTTCGAAGTAGTTTTCGGATAGGAATCACCCAAATCCGACCCCTGTTACTCCGAACAAACCATCGATAAAAAGGCATTTAGTTATATAGGTGATTATCACACAACATTCGATTAATTAACCTTTTTATTTAAATTAAATTTCTCTTAGAGATATATTCATTAAATCATTTCTTTATCTTTTTCACAGTATATGGAATCATTAAGCCTCATTTATTAAATCCTTTGGTTAATTAAAACCCTTTTTAAATCTTGGAATAATTCTAAATCGTTTCACTTTTCTACATTGGAAAAGCATTTCCAAATCATTTATTTAAATTTCATATTGAAAAACATTATTGAGTAAAAATGATCATGGAAATTATACTAATTCTACTCAATATCAACTTTCGTATTGAACCTTTAATATCCATCGAATAATGGTGAAATCACCTTTTAAATTCATACGGATAGTACGGTTTCCCTCCTTTGAATTTAATACCAAGTATAAGAAGATTATTTATATGCAATCCAAGTTGTTTGAATATGGAAAATTATACCTTTCATACTTTGAGAAATTTTGATTCAAGTAAATCAAATTTACTATCCCCTTCATCGGACCAGTCCGGGCAGCTAGGGAGGCCAGACAATTGGTTTCCCAAACCTAAACCTAGAGAATACCTCTCTGTCATCCATAAGGTGGTCAAGTTATTTGATCAACTCTAAATATTTTAACATACTTAATTTATTTTTAATTATTTTAGAGCATCCGGGCTTTCCCTTCGGTCTGTTCCATTCCTCGGTCGGATTTTTTTTGACACTTACATATGAAACAAATGAACTAGTCGTTTTCGCATGCTCATTTCAAACCACTTAATCATCTTTAAATTACTTAATTATTTATTTGAAAAGTTTCACAAAAGATTCGGGAAAGAATAATTAAGTTAGAACCATTGTCTGCAAAAGTTATTAAAAAGTACTGCGAAAAAGTGCTACAAATAGTGTTTTAAAACTTATTTGGTTAAAAAAACTTTTCTATCATTTTGAAAATCCATATTTATAACTCAAATTTCTTTTAAAACTTTTTAAAAATTTATTTCATATTTTTGAACATTTAAAAATATTCATTTTAAATTAATTTCAAATTCGGGTTTTAAACTACAAAACCGTGATTTTTCTGAAAACTTGTTTTACTCATATTTCAAACTCTACTTAATGAAATCTTGATTTTCTTTCTTTATTTAAAAACTATGGATATAGTAGTCCAGAAAATTCTTATCTCAAAGAATTCCAAGTTATATTCCATTCTCTACATTTGTTTCAATTCTACAGCGCGAAATTGCGAACTACTGTTACGCGACGCGCCTAGTTTTGACTTGTTTTTCAATTTCTTTTCAACTTCATGGAAACACTTTTAAACATTTATAAAACATTTCTAAATCATTTTAAACTCATTTAAACAAATATTTTTCATATTTCAAACTCAATTTCCATTTCATTTCATATTATAATATTCATTTTAAACCTTTTTAGATGTTTAAAACCAATAAGAGGCAAAACAACTCCATGCACATATTATTTATGGATTAAATTTCCATTTGATTAACTATGGTTAATTTTAAACCATTTTTCTTATCATTATCAAACCATGTTATCAACCATATTAACAACCATATACTCAATCAAGTAATTATCTAAGTAATCAAACATTTAATCATCCAATATATTTTAAACTTTCAGATCACTGTACTTAAAATAATTTAGAGATTAATTAGTAAAAATGTGAGTACTCACTTAGGGCTCCACTCCACCAATTTGTTTCATAGACTTCTCTTTTCACTTCGGCTGCACTTCTTCCTTATTTTCTTGTTTCGAAGCCTTTCGAACTCCTTCCTTCTTATATTTGCTCAGCCTAGGACTTGGAGTGCTTGTCCATGCCCGTTGGGTGGTAGTGCTCTCGACTTTGATGTGGAGATAGGGTGGCCGTGAGCTTTTAAGGGGTGGAGGAGGTGTTTGCTTTGATTTTTGAAATAAATTTAAATATTATTTGCTATTATTTTCTTTATTATTTTAATAGAGGGGAAGCCATTAAAATAGCTTTAAGGAAGAAGAAGAAGAGATGGATTTGTGTGAGAAATGAAAGTGGTATGAATGGCTATTTATAGCCTTAGGACCCTTAACCCCTTAAGCTTTGTCAAATGACACAAATACCCTTCCTTAATCTTTGAGTGAACTATACTTTTTCAACACTTACCATCTTCACATCATATCATTACTTTATGTCATCTTTACTTAATACTTAAGGGATGAACCTAGTTGAAAAAGTGGACTAAGGTGGAGATTTGGTTTGATTTGCTTTTGTTTTGATGTGATTTGATTTTATATATGTTGGATATGGTGAAAATATCTTCTTTAAGTACTTTTCTTTACTTAATTAAACATTTAGCTTAATTAATTCTTAGTTAATATAAGTGAGGTGTTTATTTCTTTGTTAATATGTTTATATAATAACTATTCAAGTTGCAAAATGTTTACACAACTTATATTGAACAAAACGTTAATTTTTGACAATGTTTTCCGACCATATTTTCTGTTTTTATTCAAACTATTTATTTTTATAAACAAAACTTGTGAATTGATTTGTTATCATCTTTAAATAATTAAAACAAGATAAACCAAGTTACTAAAACATATTAAATAATATCAAAATCCAATTATAAAAATACATAGTCGATTGGTCAAAGTGCGACGAAGTTTTTCTATCTTTATAAAACAAGTATATATATATATATAACTTTTATCCATCAATTTTTATCATTTTATAACAATTTAAAAGGAGTTATTTATCATTTAAAACAAAAATTGAATATATACCCAATTTTATCGAAAACCAGCTTTTGTCAATTTTATGATGGAACTCCAAAATCTCTTATTTTTGTAAACCGATTCTATAAATAAGTTCAACATTCTTATTTATCACATAAAACATGATTATTTAAGTTTGAAAATTCTATATTTTCATATTTAAAATCAATTAAATATTTCATTTTTAAAGTGGTAAAATTACGGGTCGTTACATACTTCTCCCTTAAAAGAATTTTGTCCCCGAAATTAAATCAAAACCCAAAACCCGATAATACTTACTCAAAACAATCTTTAAACTCAATTATGTATGATTTACATAGATCATCCATACAAAATATCTGATTCGATCTTTTATTTGAATCCATAACTTTACTTTCGAACTAGTATTGATACCCCGATCCTCTAGTGCGGACTCTAATCGGGCTCTTTGGTCAGAAACCTTCATTTCCCTTACATAGCTTTCAACGATGATGGAAAATTAAGTACCTAACCATAAACCCTCATCAATGTTTGTCGTCAAGAATTGAGTGATAAATCCTCTTTCAGACCTGTGAGAACACCTTAAAGTTTTGTACTCGAATCTTAAATCAAAATTGTGTGACAAAATGATCTACGTACAATATACGTACTTAATAGTTTCATAAAACATTTCATAAAGCTTTTATCCTTGGTTTAAACACTTTTGTAAACCTTTTATTTCCACAAAATATTTATTAATGAAAAGTTTCTATTTTCTTTTCAAAGAAACCATTTCAAATTAAAAGATGATTTACCTCTTATTATTATTTTTCAATAACTTCTCTTTTTAAAAATTTGACCTCAAAATCCTTTTGAAATATCTTTGTTAATAACTTCTATTTAAATCAATTTCGTTTTAAATTTTCAAAAGATTAGGATAGGAGTTCTTAAAATTCCTTTTTGTTAAACATATATCTTTTACACCTTATTTTGTAAAAGATACCTTTATAAAATATATTCTTAAATAAGTTTCGTTCTTCTTTTTTTTGCTTTCCTTTTACTCCTTTCATTTATTTTCCTATCCTTACACAGAACTGCATAATGCCCTACTTTACCGCATCTGTAACAGTCAAGGTCAGCATAGGATCATAGTTTTGCTTTTTCTTCAGCTTCTTTTTGTGGATGCACTCTACGTGCTTGCTTTGGATTAGCCCATAACTCATTACCCGACATATAATAAGATATCCTACCCCTAAGTGATATTCCAAGTTATTATCAGAAGTTTCATACCATTAATTTCTTGACTTATCCAAATTACTTGATTCATACTTGTTCGGATATGAACATGCCTTGATTGTACAATGATAAGAAGAATAATTTACCAAGTGTTCGATACCATTCGCCCAAGCCAACATATTATCGATACTTATTTCTTGGAACTTTCCAAAGGGATAACATCTTACAAATTTTCCAAATTACACAAATATCTCTATGTGTGTGTATATATATATTTATACAAAACATAATCCTTTGAAAACAGTATGTCAGTTTGCCTTGTTTAAGTATTAAGGAATCCCTATAGATTACATGGAGTTCTTCATGCACCAATAAAAATTCATAAACCACTCAACAGATTAATCACCACAAAACATTTTTTATATCAAATAACAAATATGAACTTATATATATAATACTCTCAAACTCATTCTAGGATGTTACTAACCCTATCTCTAATGAGTCACTCATTCTAGGGTATTAGTAACCTTATCTATAATGAGTTTTACCCCACCAAAGCCTAGGTGTTAGGTCAAACTAAGCTCTGATACAAAATGCAACGCGCAAAATTTCGACCCTCGAAAATAGACACCAATCCATCCTTGTGCCGCAAATCCAAGTGCCAGAAAGCCCAATTGTTAAGGAAAAAGAAAATAAAGATAGAATAGAATCTCACACGAATGGAATAACATATATTATTTCAATATATAATCTTTACAGCAGAAAATTTTGAATACAATATCAAAGTCAAACCTAGATTTAGCCTTGACAGTTAAAAAACCTTTGTCCTTACAAATGCTTAAAAAACAAATGTAATAGATGCAATGTATAATAGAATACGTCCATACATAGATGAAGATCTCCAGCTCTCCTTTGGAAACTCCAAGCGTCTTCAACTAAACCTTAAACTACTCGGAATTGACCCAAGTATTAAAAATACCCGTATCAGGCTTGATAGACCAACGTGAGAAAATTGAAGCATAAACATATGATGGAGTCATAGATTGGTACTAAACAAAACCTTTGAAATGAATAGTATCTCGTAAGACCACGCCGCTCACAAATACGGATGGGTTTTTACCTTACGATAACCAAAATACTTTGTATGGAAAATCACTTTAATATTATTATTAATGACATCAGTTCGAAAACACTTTCAAATAAATATATATAAAAAGAAAGTATCAGTACTCGGACTAGGTCAACGGAATATACCAGACAGAATATATGATACCAAAAGGGGTAGCTGAAATGTTTGCAAAGCATTACTGTACTTTGGGACTACAATCAAAACCGTAAAGCTCGTATTTGGAATTGGATTTCCAACATGACAGGGAACTAGTGGCCTTTTCCTTCAATCAATGCATGATAACCATAGTTCCCGCCATGACCTTATCACTTGTCTCAAGCTAACCACTTGGAACTGCACTTGCTACACTACTATTGTACAACGTATTTGCTCAGTGGCTTTGCACGGTCTCCGTCAGCCTCTAATACCTGTCCATTTTATCATCTTAAGGCAACAGATGTCTTACGGCTACAAAAGCCTTTCATTTCTCATAACTGATAGCCCAAAATATGTCCTGCAGACCACATAGTATCCCATACCATTCCTGGGATGTGTGGCTCGTGAGGCTATGCATTTTTTCATAAAGCCATAATTTTTTTTCACAAAGCCGCGCTTTATTTTTCCACAAAACATATTCCACTTAGAATGCCATATTTCCATTCCTTAATCACACAACTGATTTCTACAAACGTATAACTCCTAAGCTCGTACGTCTCAAGAAAGGGTGTTAAGCTAAGAGGATTACCCCCTCCGCCACCAAGCAGATAATGCGCTGATAGAGATCAATTCATATGATCAGAAATGCACCGTCAGACACTCGTCCATACAAGTTCGTTCTAGGACTGAACGAAACTGAAGGCACTCCTCCTACCACATCTTTTTCTTCGGAAATCACACTTAGGATCAGTAGCGATTAGTCTTTGCATTACGGAGATTTCAAAACATGACAGGACGACTGGTATAATAAATATCTCTATATTTAGAGCGACCTAGAGAATGTCAACAAGCAGTCCTTCCGCTATGAAGATCTTTGGTCTTCAATAAAAAGTAGATTTCAGAATGTAGACACCACTGACATATAAATATAATATGGGGTAAACCCCTAGGACTCATGATAGCAATCCCTACATTATGATGATCTTCGATCTTCAATAATCATCATCTTCAACACGTGTTCACTTCCGAACATATACATTGTTCGAAAAGGTTTTCAGATAGGAATCACCCAAATCTGACCCCGGTTTTTCCGAACCAACCATCGATTAAAAGGCATTTAGGTAAATAGGTAATTATCACACAAAATTAAATTAATTAACCTTTTTATTTAAATAAAATTTCTCTTAGAGATATATTCATTAAATCATTTCTTTATCTTTTTTAGAGTATATGGAATCATTAAGCCTCATTTATAAAATCCTTTGGTTAATCAAAACAAATCTTGGAATAATTCTAAATCGTTTCACTTTTTTACTTTGAAAAAACATTTCTAAATCATTTATTTAAATCTCATATTGGAAAATATTATTGAGTAAAATGGATCATGGAAACTATACTAATTCCGCTCAACATCAATTTCCGTATTCAACCTTTACTATCCGTCGAATAACCGTGATATCACCTTTTAAATTCACATGGATAGTACAGATTCCCTCCTCAGAATTTAATACCAAGTATAAGAAGAATATTCCTATGCAATCCATGTTGTTTGAATTTGGAAAATTATATCTTTTATACATTGGGAAATTTTGATCCGAGTAAATCAAATTTACTATCCCCTCCGTTCGGCCAGTCCGGGTAGCTAGGGAGGGCAGGTAACTGATTTTCCAAACCTAAGCCTATAGGCTCCCTCTCTGCCACCCACAAGGTGGTCAAGTTATTTGATCGACTCTAAATCTTTTAACATACTTTTTTTATTTTTAATTATTTTAGAGAATCCGGGCTTTACCTTCGATCTGTTCCATTCCTCAGTCGTATTTTCTATGACACTTACAAATGGAACAAATGTACTAGTCGTTTCCGCATACTCATGTTTGAACCTCTTAATCATCTTTAAATTATTTAATTATTTATTTGAAATGATTTACAATAGATTTGTGAAAGAATAATTAAGTTTGAACCGTTGTTTGCAAATGTTATTAAAAAGTGCTGCAAATAGTGTTTTAAAAACTTATTTGGTTAGAACAACTTTTCTATCATTTGGAAATCCATATTTATAAATCAAATTTCTTTTAAAATATTTTAAAATATTCATTTCAAATTAATTTCAAATTCGGGTTTTAAACTGCAAAACCATGATTTTTTTTAAAACTTGTTTTACTCATATTTCAAAGTCTACTTTATGAAATCTTGATTTTCTTTCTTCATTTAAACACTATGGATATAATAGTTTTGACTTGTTTTTTAATTTCTTTTCAACTTCATGGAAACACTTTCAAGTGTTTATAAAACATTTTTGAATCATTTTAAACTCATTTCAACAAATATTTTTCATACTTCAAACTCATTTTCCATTTCATTTCATATTATAATATTATATTATTATAATATTCATTTTAAATCTTTTTAGATGTTTAAAACCAATAAGCGGCCAAACAACTCCATAAACATATTATTTATGGATTAAATTTCCATCTAATTAACTATGGTTAATTTCTAACTATTTCTCTTATCATTTATCAAACCAAGTTATCAACCATATTAACAACCATATACTCAATCAAGTAAACAAACATTTAATCATCCAAAATATTTTAAAATTTTAGATCATTACACTTGAAATAATTTAAAGATTAGTTAGTAAAAATGTGAGTACTCACTTATGGCTCTACTCCACCAATCTTTTTCGTAGACTTCTCTTATCACTTCGACGGCACTTCTTCCTTGTTTTCTTATTCCGAAGCCTTTCGAACTCCTTCCTTCCTTCTTATATGTGCTCGGCCTAGGCCTTGGAGTGCTCGACCAAGCTCCTTATGTGGTGGTGCTCTCAACTTTGAGGTGGAGATGGGGTGGGCATGAGCTTTTAAGGGGCAGAGGAGGTGTTTTTGCCTTGATTTTTGAAGTGTTTTAGTATATTTATATATGTATTATATATATTTAAATATCATTTGCTATTATTTCTTCATTAGTTTTTTAGAGGGAAAGCCATTAAAATAGATTTAAGGAAGAAGAAGAAGAGAGGGATTTATGTGAGAAATGGAAGTGGTATGCATGGCTATTTATAGGCTTAGGACCTTTAAGCTTGGTCAAATGACACAAATACCATTCCTTAACCTTGAAGCGGAACATACTTTTTCAACACTTACTATCTTCACATCACATCATTACATTATGTCATCTTTACTTAATACTTAAGGGATGAACCTAATTGGAAAAGTGGACTGAGGTGGAGATTTGGTTTGATTTGCTTTTGTTTTCACGTGATTTGATTTTATATGTGTTGGATTTGGTGAAAATATCTTCTTTAAGTACTTTTCTTTACTTAATTAAACACTTAGCTTAATTAATCCTCAGTTAATATAATTGAGGTGTTTATTTCTTTGTTAATGTGTTTATATAATATTGATTCAATTTGCAAAATGTTTACACAACTTATATTGAATAGAACGTTGATTTCTAAAAAAACGTTTTCCGGTCACATTTTCTGTTTTTATTCAAACTATTTATTTTTGTAAAAAAACTTGAGAATTGATTTGTTATCATCTTTAAATAATTAAAGCAAGATAAATTGAGTTACAAAACAATATTAAATAATATTAAAATCCAACTGTAAAAATACGACGTCGATTGGTCAAAGTGCGACGAAGTTTTGTTTATCTTTATAAAACAATTATATATATATATACACACATATATTTATAAAACTTTTATCAACCAAATTTTATCATTTTATAACATTTTAAAAGGAGCTATTTATCATTTAAAACAAAAATTGAATGTATATCCAATTTTATTGAAAACCGGCTTTTGTCAATTTTACAATGAAACACCATAATCTTATTTTTTAAACCAATTCTAAAAATAAGTTCGCCATTCTTACTTATCACATAAAACATGGTTATTTAAGTTTGAAAATTCTATATTTGAATATTTAAAATCAGTTAAATATTCCATTTTCAAAGTGGTTAAATTACGGTCATTGGAGTTTCCATATATATACCGGTCTTCCAAATGAATTTTTAATAACTACTTTCTTATTTTTCTCTCCTCTTTTCACTCTCTTGATTCCTATAGTAATTTCTATCGAAACTCTGTCAAAATTCAACTAGAATCAAATTCAATCATTACTAATTTGATTCTTTATATACTCTCTAATTTCTCTCATCTCTCTCAGGACCAAGTGCTATTCAAGTGTTATAGGATCAGTTGTTATCGAGATCGAAGATCTGAGTCTGTAAACAATATCAAATCATACTCTTATACTCTATGGTGTGCTTGGTATCCCTGAAATCCAAGTAGGTGTGATTGTAGCCTGATTAGATCAATTGGGTGTGCTCAGTAGCTGTAAATCTAGTGGGTGTGCTTGTGGCCCGGAAATCAAGCAACTTTACCCAGAGGCCGAGATATAGGAGGGTGTGTTTCGTAGCCTTGAAATCGAGATTGTATTTTCATTTATTAGATAAAAATAAATCCATACAAGGAATTATGCGGGACTGGATATAGAGTAACTCCAAACCATAAAATCCTGGTGTGTTCTTTCCTTTATACTTTTACTACATTTACTTTTATCCCTACTTTGATTCTGTGATTGTTTCTGTGATTGTTAATTCCATCATTCCAAGTAAATCTTAAAGAATTTGAATAGTATTCATATAATCCATTAAACACTATTATCCCCCCTCTAGTGTTAATTTAGCCTTAAGATCCCTATTCTGCTGACTCACAGATTTGTCCTTCTTCCTATATTTTTCTGGATCTGGATCTACGGCATTTTGAAATGAGTTAATATAGGAGAATCTCGACTCCAAGGCCTAATTATAGCCTACCACACATGTAAATGCATATGTACTTGTAGCAGAAAAAGGGTCTTGGAACTTTGACTATTTTATCTTAGGGAAAGTGCTGCAATTATCGATCTACATTGAATTTCGAGATTATAATAATATATACTTCTGAAAACTAGTATAAAATTGGAGTAATGGTATCTAAAAGTGGACATAGACATAGCCGAATGTTTGCACAAAAAATGGACAAACACCTCAAAGTTGTATGATTTAGTAGATCTTATGTTGTTCTTAGTGATTCGGGTGATTTATGCAAATATATGAAAAGCATGGACTAAACTGTAAAAAAACATGCAGATTTATAGTGGTTCAGCCAGAATGTGCCTACGTCCACTTTATATGTTATTTCTCTTCTCTTGTTTTGATTACAAGTACAAAGTTTTGATACAAGTAAAAGAAAGTTGTTTGAAAGTTCTCTCCGCGCTTGAGCTCTCAAACTTGTTCCCATTGTTATACCCCTGCCCCTCTATTTATAGAGTGAGGCGGGGGTCCTGGATGTATATAGCTGCTGGTGGGCCGGGGCTGAAGCAATCTGGCCTGGCAACATTGGTCCGGTAATGCCTTCTAGGCTTCGGTTCGGTGATGAATGGATGGTCCGGTCTGATGAGACTTTGGACCGGTGATAGTGGCTTCATCTCTTGGTTCGGCAGTAGGAGGATGGTCCGGTCTGGTGAGGCTTTGGACCAGTGGTGTGGATTCGGAGAGGCTTCGGGTTCGGTCGAGGGTGGTAGGTTGGTTCGGTGTGGCTGGTTCGGTGGTAGAGGAGAAGGTTAGTTCGGTGGAGAAGGCGGGGTTTGGTCCGGCTATGATCTGGACTGGTGGTTGTTGGAGAGGTTCTGGACCGGTGGTGGAGGAAATGCACCCAACACTTGCCCCCCAAAGTGGGGCATTTGCCAGCGTATGCCACGCTTTGCTAATTGGATAGTCCCATTCGGTCCTAAGCGCCGAGCCGTCTGGTCCGGTCATCTCGTGCTCGCCTATAAGTATGGGGCTCATGCCATCGTTTTTTCTATCAACCGAACCACTCCCTCGTTATTTGCCGAACCAAAGTGTCAGCCGAATCAAGCTGTTTAGCCGAATCAAGGTGTTGTCTTTGCCGAACCAAAGTGTCAGCCGAATCAAGGTGTTATTCGAACCAGGTGAGACCTTTTTGCCGCCGAATGAACCTTTATATCATACTACCGAATGAGCTTTAATGTTCTGAGCACCGAATGAACCTGTGTACTCTGAGTGCCGAATGAACTTAGTATCGGATGAACTTGAAAACTTTACGTGTTTGTTTTATACTTCTACATCCTTTGTTCTAATAGCACGCTTTTCCTTGTGTTTGCAGATAAATGTCTCAAAGAGTGGAAACCAATCAGACAAAAAGAAGTCCAGGGGCGAAGGAGAGTCTTCTGCGTTGCCCCCAGCTCAATCAGGACCAGAGCGTCACGGACCCGCCCCGAGGTCACTAGTGGACGGGTACGGCCCTCAGGAGCTTCTGAACTCCCCGCCCGACTGCTTTCCCAACTCCCTTAAGGAAGAGCAGCTTGATGTCATCTCTCGTTCATTCGGAATAGATAGGGCACGCATGTTGTTGCCAGGGAGAGAAGTTATGCCATATGATCCTCCCGAAGGGTACTTTGCCTACAGCAGATACCACTGCATGTGCGGCGCCATCCCGTCTCTTAATGCTTGGGTAGTCAGCTTTCTTACATATCTAAAGGTGGCCCCATTCCAGCTTCAACCCAACTCTTATACTATGCTGGTGAGCCTCTTCGTTATCTTTCAGAGGAAGTATGGACGTGCTCCTTCCAACCGGGAGATTCGATACTTATATAATCTGAGGGGCTATAAGAAGGGGTCCCCTTATATCAGCTTGGAGTCAGCTGTAACCTTCAAGCCGGTCTTGGATCTGTATTCTAAGTACAACATGTTCAAGAAGGAGTGGTTCTTCGTCAGGGATGACTCTGTTTCTATTCGGCGTTTCACCTCTGGATGTAAGTCGGCGCTTTATTTATAATTTCCATTCTAGTTGCGATGCTTCTTCTCATACGTTTTCATTTTTTACTAGCGACCGGTGGCTTTGCGGTTGTGGAGACTGATCGCCTGGTTCAGACGGCGGCTGAGATAGAAGCTATCCCCGGGAGAGATAGATCTGCTGCTTACCTGATCAGAAATGCAACCCTTCTGGAGTATAATTTTATCCTTCCACAGCAGTCAGTAGTCAAGCAGAGGGAAACGACGGAGGAGAGGGCGACTGCTCAAGCTAAGGGAGGTGTCACAGTAGAGAGTGGAAAGAGGAAACCTTTCACAAAACCTCCAGTTGTCGGAGGTAAGAGACTTAAGAAGTCGGACGGTCCTTCCCCCAGCACTTGTCCAATTACTCAGGGGGAGGAAGATGTGGAGGAGGAGAGAGGTGAGGGTGAAGATGACCGGGAAGGTGGCGATGGTGGCGACGGCATTAGGGCCTTGCTCCCTGGGAAAGCAGGCGAGATTCAGGAGTGGACGGATGATGCATTCCACCAAGCTTTCGAGGGGCTGGACGGAGAACCGGCTTTGGTAGAGAAATCCGGGAAAGCTGACAAGGCCGGGACCGGTGCAAGCGAGTCTTCTCAAACTATTCCAGCCAAGGTGGCTCCGACGACTCAAGGTGAACTTTTGACTCCTGCAGGCTCCATTTATGACAGGGACTTAGGAATATTTTATGATCCGCTCCCATCCTGGAATGAAATCCAGGACTCATTGCAGTATCCTTCTCCTCCCCAGGGTTTGTATAACAGATGTGTTTCCTTTCTTATTTTAACTTTTAATTTACCGCGTTTCTCGAATTATGGATCAATGTAAGCTTGTGACACTTGTTCTTCTTATCAGGAGCAGGTAAAACGGCCAAGGCCTCAGATCTTCGGCACAGGCTTGAACAATACAAGCTCTCCAAAGCTTCCGCCAAGCCAAAGCCTTCGACCCACCGTTACGGGGATGTAGTTAGCTACCGTCCTCTTCTCGGGGTTATTAAAGAGGGTATTCAAAAGAGAAAGAGGAGTCATCCCTTATTCGAACCTTCACTTGGTCCTCAGCCCCCAGTTCAGCCTCTTCATGATATCACGAAGGAGGATACTGAGTTCGCACTCTCTCCGCACCCGTCTGAAAATCCTACCGTTACTCAAATTGATCGTCCTGGCTTGGCTCGTAATCCATTTGCGGGTCATCCTGATCTGGATCCAAGTTCCCATGATATTACCTTCGACGAGGCTACCGGTGAGCATCTTCTTCCCCGTAATCCCATGGTACGGGTGCTTGATGAGGCTAAGTCCTTAGATCTCGATTTACTTACTACTCGGATAGTTACCATGGGAGACGAGGCCAAGGCTAATATTGACCGGGTGGCGGAGGAGACTAGGAAGCTGATGGGGCATCATGCCCGGCTGGTTAAGGCTGGAGAGGAGATTGGGAGTGCCAATATCCGACTATGATTGATGGTTTCGGACCAGGCCAAACAGCTTGCCGATCAGGCCATTCAGATTTCTTAGCATGAGGCTGCCTCCGGGCGGTTGAGGAAGACTATGAAGGAGGCTAGCAAGGCGGAGTTGCGGAAGATGGAGGCTGCCTGCAAGGAACAAATAAATATGGCCATCTCGACAGTGGACGAGGTTCGGAGGGCGGATCTTGAGCAGGTAGAGGAGCTGTCGGGGAAGCTTGAAGCCGCAGAGCTTGCTCAGGTCAGGCTAAAGGAGGAGATGGAGGTGATGAGGAGGTCCCTTCAGGCTGACTTCTCGCGATACCGACTGGAGAGGGATGCTGCCATTGCAAGGCTATCGGTTTCTGAGGCTCGTATGAGGGAGTTTGAGGAAAATGAGGGGATGATGGATGATATGCTACAGGATATGTACTTTCGCATTTGGAAGCAGAGCAGCTTATCTTGGATGGACGACTACCCCCGGGTTATGGCTAGGATTTACCTCAGGGCTTTAGAGGAGGCCAAGGCTGAGGCGGATAAGGAGGGTGGAGCGGCCTTTAGGATGGCTGTGGTTACCGCTCAGTTCACCAAGGAGGAGAAGATAGCGGTGAAGGAGGGGATGCGGTTGTTCGCGGTTGAGGAGGCAGGTGTGGAAGTAGGGGATGACGACCAAGACGATCAAGGGGAAGTTGCTAGTAACCTCATCTTCATTAGTTTCTTCTTTCGTTAACTTTGTTGCTTATCAATAATGATTTCTCTTCTTGCCTGATCAGGCGGTCGACACCAACAAGACAAAGGTAAAGATCCAATGCAGCCAGCTCCCTGATTCGACCTGGATGTTTCTTTTGGTTGACTCGATACTGTTACACATGTTGGTTTTAAAACAGTAACATGGCTTTCAAGTTATAATGGTGCTATTTGTAATAAGAGATTTGATTTTCGGCATGTAATTCTTAACTTATGATAATTTCGTTATATATGGATGTTTTTCATAGTCTAAATGTGCTGAATAAGAAATATAGCTATGCACGTACTCGTGATTCAGTGGTATTTGATGCTAAGTTCCTGTTTAAAGTATAATTTCATATCTTGTAATATTAACGTGATGTGCGAATAAACTATAGCTATGTTTTTAGGCACACAAAAATAAAATACCGTCCCTCCTGCTTTAGTTGTAGACGGCGGCTTTAGCGTGACTGAGTATGAAAATGTGGTCGAGTGCCCGGCCATCCGGTCTCATTTGCGAATGCCTCCTATTCTGTGACCTGTGCTTTAGGGATCGTTATAGAGGATAGAAGGAATTTTTTTTTTTAAAATAGAATGGAAATATAGGAAATAGTAAAAACTTCCAATCACGGAAGGCCGTCGATGTGCTTAAGTTCGTGGAAAACGGGTTTTGTAGTCACTTTCCCTAGATGTGGGTCTTGGAGACATTTGTCACCCATCTTACGCCTCCGCGGGGAGTTAATTCTTTTTTACCTCAGCCGTACTTAAGACACATCGGAGCCGAGATCGCGCACAGTAACTACCCGAGCCATTATGGCCCGTAATCGTGGGTATTATTCGATTTACTGTGGCCGGCTAGCGTGGGTGCCGATCGTCAACCGTGAACTGCCCCTGGCTGGCCACACCTTATGTTGGGGCTTATAGTCGGTTCACAGTTGCCGGCGAGCCGAACGTCGTAATGAGCTGCCTCGGCTATAGTTGGCCTTCTCGGTGGCTTATAATCGGCTCATTACAGTTGGCTTTAAGGGCCGTCGCGAGCAATGAGTTAACCCGCAACAGAGGGATGCCGGAGCAAAAGTGTCTCATTGGCGAGGGAATAGATTTGCATAGTACCTGTTAGGTCTTGTCCAGGTGAAGTTGCGCCGTGGAGTGCTTTGAGTGGAAATGCTATATGCATAGGATTTTGTTCAACAGAAAAGGATAAAGTTAACAAGCAGCCAAGATATAAAGGAACAAGTTAAAAAAGAGACAAGGTTTTTTAAAGTGGTTCGGCACAAAAAGGCCTACGTCCACTGATTCTCTTTGTTAATTCACTTCATATGGGCAGTACAAGTTAAGAAAAGTATCGACGGAGGTGTTGGATGTTCCATGCCCTCTGGAACACCTCTCCGTCCACTGTTGACAAAATATAAGCTCCATGTGGAGATCTTTATGAATTACATACGGTCCATCCCAGATTGGGTCTAGTGCTCCGGGGCGAGGGAAGATTCGCTTGAGGACAAGATCCCCTTCTTGTAAGGTATGATGCCTGACCTTGGAGTTGTATTGTGCTGCCACTTTTTGCTTGTGGGCTGCTGCTTTAAGGATTGCATCATTTCTTCTCTCCTCAACTAGATCCAAAGACATGTGAAGGAGTTCCTCGTTCACTTCTGGGTTATAGTGGATCCTACGGTGGGAAGGCACGATGGTTTCAACTGGGAGCATAGCCTCCGATCCGTATGCCAAAGAGAAAGGAGTATACCCTGTTGATGTTCTGAAAGATGTGCGATAGGCCCACAGTGCCGTAGGGAGTTCATCCACCCAAGCGCCCTTTGATTTTTCGAGTTTCTTTTTGATTAGAGTTTTCAGAATTTTGTTAACGGCTTCGACTTGTCCGTTCGCCTGGGGATACGCTACGGATGAGAAGCTTTTGTGAATTCCGTGCTCTCGGCACCAGTTGGCGAATTCCTCGCTGTCAAACTGAAGTCCATTGTCCGATATGATTTTGAGTGGGACTCCGTACCTGCACAGAACATTTTTGATCAAGAAGTTAATAACTTTTGCTGAAGATACTTTATTCAGAGGTT
Organism: Allium fistulosum; assembly: GCA_030737815.1. Lineage (NCBI taxonomy): Eukaryota > Viridiplantae > Streptophyta > Magnoliopsida > Asparagales > Amaryllidaceae > Allium > Allium fistulosum. The sequence goes on along the minus strand of CM060904.1, from coordinate 946,218,018 downwards.
CTGCTTCCACCCATTTGGTGAAATAGTCAACTGCCACTATAGCATATTTGGCCCCGCCTCGGCCCATTGGCAATTCGCTGATTAAGTCAATTCCCCATACTGCAAAGGGCCAAGGGCTGGTCATTTGAATAATCTCAGTTGTTGGTAGCCGCGGAATCTTAGCAAACTTTTGGCATCTGTCACACTTTTTGATGAAATCCAAGGCGTCCTCGCTTAAGGTGGGCCAGAAATATCCATATCGGAGTATCTTTTTTGCTAATGTTTGCCCTCCGGTGTGATCTCCGCAGCTTCCTTGATGAATGTTGGATAAGATTTCCTTGGCTTCCCTTCCAGCGACACACCTTAATAACGGGTTAGAGAATCCACGCCGATAGAGGATGTCTTCTTGTATTGTGTAGCAGGAAGCTTTCCTCAAGATTTTCTTGACTTCGTTACGCCCGTTGGGTAGTGTGCCGTTTTGTAGGTAGTCTCGGATGGGAGTCATCCAAGTTGCTTCTTCGGTCGCAGCTATCAGATTCACTTGCTCAAAACTTGGGGTCAGTTGCTTTGAGATGGTTACCGCCACGAATATGGCGATGTCTCTCATACTTGCTTGCTTTGCCAATTCGTCGGCCTCTTGGTTCTCTTCCCGAGGGATGTGTTTGATCAAGTAGTGGTCCAATCGGCTGAGAAGTAACTTGGTCTTCTTTAAATATGCTATGAGTCGTTCTTCTCGAGCTTGGAATTCTCCTAGTATTTGATTAACAATAAGTTGAGAATCGCTGTGAAGACACAAAGAATTGGCTCCGACTTCTATGGCAAGTTCTAGTCCGGCTATTACTGCTTCATATTCTGCATCGTTGTTGGTGGCAGCGAACTCCAACCTTATAGCATAGTGCAGTTTGTTTCCTCTGGGAGTGATTATTACCACACCTGCCCCCGAGCCTTGTTCGTTCGATGCACCATCCACAAAGAGATTCCACTTGATATCTTCTGCTATTTCCAATTGCTCCTTATCTTCGTTGGTAGTGAATTCTGCAATGAAATCAGCCATAGCTTGTCCCTTGATGGCGGTGCCAGGGTGATAGGTGATATCATACTGACTTAGTTCAATGCACCATTTAAGTAGTCGCCCAGAAGTGTCGGGACGATGGAGTACCTGCCTTAGTGGTTGATCGGTCAGAACTTTGATGGAATATGACTGGAAGTAGTGACGCAGTTTCCGTGATGTGATTAGTAAACAGTATGCTAGCTTCTCAAGTTTAGGATATCTGACTTCTGCCCCCGTAAACCTCTTGCTGACGAAGTAAACTGGCCGCTGCGTGCGGTTGTCTTCCCTTACCAAGGCAGCGCTTAGGGCGTGAGATGACACAGCAAGGTATAGGTATAATTCTTCGCCTTCGCTTGGAGTAGAGAGTACCGGTGGTTTCTGGAGGTGTTCGATTAAGTTAAGGAAAGCGGTTAAGCATTCGTCAGTCCATTCGAACTTTCCTTTGTCTTTCTTTAGAGCTTCGAAAAAGGGGACGCACTTGTCCGTCGCCTTGGAGATGAATCGGCTTAGGGCGGCCACTTTTCCATTTAGGCTTTGCATTTCCTTTCAAGTGGAAGGTATCTTGATATCCCTTAGTGCTCGGACTTGTTCAGGGTTTGCTTCAATCCCTCTGGCATGGACGATGAATCCTAAGAACTTTCCTGATGACACCTCGAAGGAGCATTTTAGAGGATTCAACTTCATTCCATACTGGCGGAGTACTTGAAACATCTTGCCTAGGTGACTTACGTGATCTTTGGCTTTTCTTGACTTTACCAGCATGTCATCCACATATACTTCCATAGTTTGTCCTATTAGCCCTGCAAACATCTTGTTGACGAGGCGTTGGTAGGTGGCTCCTGCATTTTTAAGTCCGAAAGGCATTACCTTATAGCAGTATAAACCCCGGTCGGTGATGAAACTAGTGTGGTCTTGGTCGGGAGCATGCATAGGAATTTGGTTATATCCTGAGTATGCGTCCATAAAAGATAGGAGCTCGTGCCCGGCTGTGCTGTCTACAAGTTGGTCGATTCGGGGAAGTGGGAAGCAATCCTTTGGGCAGGCGTCGTTTAGGTTGGAAAAGTCAATGCAGGTTCGCCACTTCCCATTAGCCTTCTTTACCAGCACCGGGTTAGCGATCCATTCCATGTAGATAGCTTCTCGTATGAAGTCATTGGCGAGTAGATTCTTTACTTCTTCATCGAGGGTTGCTGATCGCTCTGCCCCCATACTTCTCTTTCTTTGTTTTACGGGTGCCTTGGTAGGATCAATGTTTAATACGTGGCATGCTATGTCGGGGGAGATTCCAGTCATGTCAGCGTGTGACCATGCGAATACATCCAAGTTGTGGCGGAGAAAATCGATGAGTTGTTCCTTCAATTCTGCTTTTAGTTGGGACCCAATTTTCAATAGTCTACTTGAGTCGTGCTTGTCTACAGATATAAGCTCCATAGCTTCTGCAGGCTCGGCGGTGGCCTCCTCCTCTTTGTCCCTAGGGTCTAATTCATTGAAAGGGTCGCTGGTATATCGAAGAGGAGGGGCTCTATTTAGTTGCTATGCTTCTAGACTTTTTGTGCAGAGGGCAATCTCTACACCCTTCCCTTTATCCTTCCTGTGGTTGTTGCAAAGTTCAGTCACATAGCAGTCTCGAGCAACGTCCTGGTCTCCTTCTACTTCCCCTATTCCATTGTCCGTTGGAAACTTCATCTTTAGGCACCATGGGGCTAGGACAATTTGGAAGTCAGACAAGGCTGGTCTTCCTAAGAAGGCGTTGTAGGCCGAATGGTTTCCTATTAGCACAAACGTCTGCTTCCGTACAACGGAGCGGGGATGGCTTCCAATCTCAACAAAGAGGTCCAGTTGCCCGAGGGGCATTTTTGCATCCCCAGTGAAACCATGTAGTGGTTTATCGCAGGGAGATACATCCTTCATTGATAGCTTCATTTTGTCGAATGCGTGCTTGAACAGGATGTTTACTGAGCTTCCAGTGTCTACTAGGATTCGGTAGACTTCGGCGGGACCGAGCCGGGCAGAGATAACCATGGGATCCATGTGAGGGTATTGCCTTCCTTCTAGGTCACGCTTACCGAATGTGATGTCATCACTTTCTTTCCGTTTCGGGTGGCGTTCTTCTATAACCGCATTGACACAGTCTTTACTGTCTCTAAGCGACTTTCCGTATCTTTCCATCTCTTTCCAGCTCTTGTCTGCGATGTGTGGTCCTCCTGAGATGGTATGGACCACTATCTTCTCTTGACTAGAGCCGCTAGCGTTGCGGTTTCCTCTGCCGGTCTCCGGTGAGGGTAGCCTTGGGTTTTCATTGGCAGGAGCTGGAGTCCTGTCCTGACTTTTTACATAGCATTCCAGTTTCTTCCTTCTGATGTGTTCCTCAATCAGATCCCGGAGATGATGGCATTCATTGGTATCATGCCCATGAGATTCATGGAAGCGGCAGAACTTTCCAAACTTCTGCGCGTTATCTGATTCCTTCTTGTATGGTGGGCGTTTGTATCTAACTTCGCCTTGGGTGGCAAGGAAGATATTTTCGACGGTCTTGTTCAAAGGAGTGTAAGTGTCGAATCTCGGTCCAAGCCGATATAGGCGCTTTTCTCCCTTCTTGCCCCCAGCATTGTCTCTGGAATCATTTCTTCGAACGTCCCTTGCTACAGCAGGGGCGTTGCTGTGAGTTGCCTTATTTTGCTGTCCTGACTGCCCCTCAACGGCAGCATCCTCAAGCCTCATATATTTCCCGGCTTCATGGAAGAAATCGGGTAAAGTAGTTGGTTTTTCTTTTGTCAACCTTCTAGGAAATTTAGTGTCCGGATGCACACCACTACAGAGGGCCATTAGGATAAGCTTCTCATCAGCATCTTGGGCTGCGGCTGCTGCGGCATTGAATCGGGTTAGGTATTGCTGCAGTTTCTCTCCAAGTTTCTATTTGACGCTGGATAAGGAATAAGCGTCCTTAGGTTGTTCCACATGAATGCGGAACTGACTGATAAACTTTTCTTTCAACATTTCCCACAAGCTGATGGATCCCTGGGGTAGATGACAGAACCAGGAGGTAGCGAGATCTGCTAAGAAGAGTGGAAAGCATTTGCACATTACTCCCTCTGTTGCTCCACTCATGAGCATATGTTGTGTGTATCTCTGTAAGTGTACAACGGGGTCGGAGGTTCCTTTGTAAGGTTCCATTGTTGGCATCTTCCATTCTCGGGGGGTGATAACAATTTCGATGTTGCGGGCGAAAGGGCTGGTTACCCTAGCGCCTATCCCTCGATCTCTTTGCTCCCGTTGGACGCACTCTCTGAATAAGCGTGCCATCCTTTCATCAGAATTTGGAGCAGATAGAAACGAGTTTGGTTCTGTTCTGTGGGATTGATTCCGTCCAGATGACCTGTAGGGATGGTATCGTCTATCATTCCTCATATTTTCTAGTGGCTGCCTTTGGTCTTCTAGGAGCATGCTAGGGTCAGCTACAGTTGGCCCTTGCCTTGATCTTCCCTTGCTGGGTTCTGATCTAAGCACTTCCTCGGGTCCAACTTCGGGCTGGACTCTAGCTCGGCCCCGTTCACTGGTGTTTCCATGGTTAGGCAGTATGACAGACTCAGCTACAGTTGACCTTCGCCCGGTACCTCCCCCGTTGGGTTCAGTTCCAAGTGTTTCCTCAGGCCTAACTTCGGGCTGTGCTCGATCTTGGCTCCTACCATGGTTACTTCTGCCATTAGCTCCTTCGAAGAAGGAAGGTCTTTGTTGTTTATGAGATCCTCCAGACTGGGACTCGCCCCATGATTCGGTGTTGCGATTGGACTCCTCAGCATCCCTTATGCATGACATGAGATGGTCCACCAAGGCTTCCTGCTGGGACGTGAAGCGGTTAGTTACTTCAACCACAACCCTGTCTAAATCTGCCCTAGTAATTGCTGCGGGCTGTTCTGTGGCAGGAGTGGTCGGATTAGCATGTCCTTCATTTGTTACTGCTGCTGGAGGAGGACGATTTACTTGATTCGTGACAGCTAGATCTGGAAGACTGCTGGATGCGATGTTTTTTCCTTTGTTAACATCTTTTCTCTGTTTGGGAGGCATGTTTTCCAAGTGGCGAACGATGCTGTTAGGAAAACTGTTAAGTGGATGAAGCTGAAGCTGCGAGCTTCTAGCTCTCAATGAAAGCACCAAAAATGTTTGCACAAAAAATGGACAAACACCTCAAAGTTGTATGATTTAGTAGATCTTATGTTGTTCTTAGTGATTCAGGTGATTTATGCAAATATATGAAAAGCAGGGGCTAAACTGTAAAAAGACACGCAGATTTATAGTGGTTCAGCCAGAATGTGCCTACGTCCACTTTATATGTTATTTCTCTTCTCTTGTTTTGATTACAAGTACAAAGTTTTGATACAAGTAAAAGAAAGTTGTTTGAAAGTTCTCTCCGCGCTTGAGCTCTCAAACTTGTTCCCATTGTTGTACCCCTACCCCTCTATTTATAGAGTGAGGCGGGGGTCCTGGATGTATATAGCTGCTGGTGGGCCGGGGCTGAAGCAATCTAGCCTGGCAACATTGGTCCGGTAATGCCTTCTAGGCTTCGGTTCGGTGATGAATGGATGGTCCGGTCTGATGAGACTTTGGACCGGTGATAGTGGCTTTATCTCTTGGTTCGGTAGTAGGAGGATGGTCCGGTCTGGTGAGGCTTTGGACCGGTGGTGTGGATTCGGAGAGGCTTCTGGTTCGGTCGAGGGTGGTAGGTTGGTTCGGTGTGGCTGGTTCGGTGGTAGAGGAGAAGGTTAGTTCGGTGGAGAAGGCGGGGTTTGGTCCGGCCATGATCTGGACCGGTGGTTGTTGGAGAGGTTCTGGACCGGTGGTGGAGGAAATGCACCCAACACCGAACAAATATAAATATTATGTTCCTACTATTTTCTTATTTCTCTCTTAGTAATGCATATTACAATTAATTTCTGTTATTTTGATATGAAATATTGTAATATAATCAATTAGATCTATGAACCAAATACCAACCTCCCATAAAACGACACCTCGACTCATGATACCTACATTGAATTCTTAGTGATGTAACAACCCGCCATCTAAGGCAACCCAATTCACATATAAAATGACAAAGACACCACAGACCTTGTAGATTGCAGATCGTTTTATGATAAAATTAAAACAAATCACAGAGCTATCTACAATATCTACACTTTCTTAAACTCACAATGGAAGGAATAAAATACAACAGCAATCAATAATACAATTCGAGACAAATATAAAAATATAGAATCAAATAAATTGCAACAACAACATCTCTCTATATATTATAGTTAGTAGAAACAATATAATATATGAGAATAAATGATACAAAAATAGTATATATCTAATGAGTGAATATGCATCTCCATTGTACCATCATACCTCCAAGTCACCACATGTCCACTCTATCGGTCTATCAGAGTATAACAAAAAAGAAGAAAATGATAGAGGGGATCAGACATACATTTGGTGAGCGAAACACATCATATAAGTGTATAATACTAAAAAGTTAGGAGTCAACACTTATCCTCAAAAACGCTAGCTTAACCTGTGTCACATGCACCAAACAAGTCAGTAAACACAATATAATACTATAGTGACGTCATATACTAAGGTCTCACTAAAATCTAACCCATATCTAATCATATGGACATGATCGAGCATAAAGCCCTAATTCGCATGCCTAAAATGTATGCAACTCACTACTAAAAATCTGCTAGTCTCAGTCCATCATCGTCAAATCGTATATGACTCGCTACTAAAGATCTATGAGTCTTAGCCAACTATTGCAAAATCGTTTGCGACTCGCTACCAAAGATCCACGTATCTTGGCCTACTATAGCAAAATCATACACGACTCACTATTGAAGGTGTATATGTCTTAGCCTGCTATCACAAAATCATATGTACATTATTGAGCTCAAAATCCCAAATCTTATACCACCAATCGTGACACTATTGGACTCCGTCCCAACTCGCCGTCGATAGATGTCACTAGCCGCATCGATGTGCACCTGACGCCTACCATATACCATACTATTGAGCTCAAAGTTCCAACTCATATGGCATGTACATGACAATGTCATGGAAATCACACATAACTATTGAGGTCAAATTCAAGCTAGACATTCGCCTAATGGACAACGACACTATTGGGATCAAGCCCAAAACTCATCATCGCCCCACCGTCATTTCATTAAACTTATTTATATACTCCTTTACAGTCATTTCTCTTATAATGGAGGTTGGTAAACCTTTCAAGCAACAGTGTAACAACCCACCTCGGAACAGGCCTAAATTTCGACCCAGAAAAGGCCCACTGAAACTTAGATCCATTCTAAGGTAAGTTGTTGGTAGAACTAAGAAAATAACAGTATAGAGCCATAACTAAACTTTTAGAACTCGCAGTGGATGGAACAAAATATAATAGCAAAGTGTAACCATTTATTTCAAAACCATAAAAATGTCATAATACAAAATTCCATAAAAAAAACTGTTACATAATATATGTTACAACAATTGTCTAAATACATGGGTACACATAAAAGCAAGTAATAATAATAAATACTGCCACAAGTTAAGCTTCTCCATCTCTATGCATCATCACCGCCATCACTCCACCCTTAACCTGTATTGTAATGAGGAGGGAGTCAGAACAACAAGTGTCTGGTGAATAAAAACTTGAGTCTTACCTTTTCAGTACTTGGGCATTATATTTCAAAATAAGAATGTCTTCGAACATAAAACCATTAAAATCATTTAATACTTCTTTATAAGGAAAGGAGGTGGGTACAACCACTTAATACCTTCCATTCCAAAGTAGATCTCATATCCCAATCATACCTCATAAATAGCTAATAATGTAAGAGATGGTACCCAAGCCACTTATAACTTCCAAGTGGAAAATAGGCAGACTCCATCATTTAAGGCCTATTTCCAGAAGCGTGCTCCTCAATGGTACTATCCAACTGACATCATATGGAATCCAATAGGCCACTTAATACTTCCAAGTGGAAAATAGGCAAACCTCGTCATTTAAGACCTATTTTCAAAAGCGGACCCCTGTAGTGATACCACCTAACGTAACCCCTTAGCCATTTAATAATTCATATGGGGAAAAAGGCGAGTCCAACCACTTAATACCTCAAACCCTGAAGCAGGACGTTCGTCTTATGGCCCATACCTATAATGAAGTCTCACATAAGTCTGCTATTTGTAGGAATTGGTAGCTAGATTAGCTGGGCCGATTTCCCTTAAAGAATTTGGAACTAGCCTCTCGTCATTACAAATATTTATAATAAGGATATCTCACATCAATAAAAGTATACACAACGGTTGGTAGCCTTAAACTGAATGGCAGACTACTGTCATGTTACTCTATTGACCTCGCATCCATATGACTTAACCATAAATTAATTACCCCCCCCCCACACACACACACTCATCTCACTGTTTCATAAATAAGGCCTTATAAGGAATCTTCCTTATTACACCTTAAAATAATAATTAGGCTATATAAGAGTTACCTCTTATTTTCACCCAACAATCAATTACCTTCCTAATGGGGGAAATAAATAAAAATAAATGCCGAATTAACTACGCCATATACAAAATAATTATACTTTAATTACGTTAATAGAGATAAACAAATATTCGCTCCTAATAAGTTCTAAACGCACGGATTTTATGCTCTAAACTAGCATTAAATGTTAATTCCTTAATCAATTATTATTACAAGTCATTTTTCTTTAATTTCCCAAGATTTCATGGAATTTAAATGTCCAAAACAGGGAATAAATATTCATAATCAAAACTGCAATAATAGACTTGTACATAAAATAGAAACTCAATTTATTACACCAAATTAAATTGGATATCTTAAACAATAAGAATTGCAATCTAAACCCCATAATCTATTCAACTCTTCTTTTTACAAAGAAATAGATATGAATAAGTGGTGTAAACTACGAATAGAATTTGTAATCTAAACCCCTTATTTTATTGAAGGGTCACAATTTGACCCAAAGAAGAAGGAGAAGTGGAATAGACTATGAAATTATCAAAAATTGCATAAACGAAACAAATTCCATGAAATTACTGTAAATAATTGGGAATCTCAACATAGGATTGACATCTCGAAATAAAAAGGAATTTTGGGGAATTATATATATATATGTGTGTGTGTGTATATATATATATCATATTTTCGAAATCCCAAAATTCCTAAGGCATATTCAAATCCAAAAGAAATACACTAAACAATTGCTGAAAAGAAATACTAAGGTTTCCACTCACAGATTAGCCTTAGCTTTACTCATTTGTAGCCTTCCAATCTCTTCCAAAATCTCCCTCTTTTGATACACACACACGATATGGAAGTGGTATATATATTCATTAAGTTTAGAATAATTGGTGAAAAATATGATAAGAATAGATTGGAGGAAGAAGAAACAAATAGGAAATAAGTTGAATCCTTACCTGAATTCTCTACGGAGTTTTTGAATCTTATTAGAAAGATGGCAATGGTAGAGTTTCATCGTGTTCTCCAAAATAATATGAATAAAAATGGAGAGGATAAGGTTCTATTTATAGGAGTTGAAATGCACCAGAACCGTAGGATGGAAGTAGGCAGGAAACAGGTAAATCTAGAGCGCAAAACCAAATAAAACAGAACTTAAAACTCTAGCTGCCACTGGCAACTGCTATTGCCAAGCGGTCGACCACCCTTGAACGACCTGTTAACCGCTACGGTAGACCGGTTGACCTATTCAGGTCGATCGCTCTTTTATTTATGGGTGTTTATTTTTATTTCTGTTGCCGTATTATTTTATTCCCTAGTCAACATTTTAACGCTAAGCCTTAATTAATCGTTTAGTTAGCCCCCAAGCTAATTTTTGAAATTTAAATCCTAAATTTGATTTCTTATTTGAATTTGACTAAATTAATTTAAATATGAGAACTTCAAATGTTCATATCTTCTTCGTTTGAGCTCTATTTTCAGCATATTATATATGAAAACAAATCAGAATTTCGCCACGAACGCAACGAAATAAATTTCGTGGTCAAATTACAACTTTTATAAAATTTCCATATCTAATCCTTATCATATTAATTTAATTTACTCCATTTATTTATGGTTCATTTTATGGGGTGTTACATTCTTCCTCCCTAAAAAGGATTTCGTTCCGAGATCTTTCAAGGGACGAACAGGTAACACGCAATAACATTAATGTTATACAATCAAGTTATCTATACAACCATCTACTCAACCAATAATGCGATGTGATTATGTACTGCAAACATACTAAAATGAGCTCAATCCTAGTGTGAGTGTGTAATCGTGTTATGAAAGTATGTATGCAAATACCCTAAACATGCATAAAAATATCTACATTAGTGTAAAGTGGTTGTGAAAAAGTGTAGCAACCATCTTCCACCATCCAATTTAGCAACCACGATGCAACCAAAATCCTAAATTTAGAGAGAGAAATTTCCAAAGAAAAGTTTTGGACGAAGAGTCCTCATGCCTCCCATTAGATTTTCTCACTATTGTACTCAAACTAATATATTTCTTTGTTGTGGAGCTTCCGAGTTCCATTCTATATAATGCATGCAGTGGCATGGGATGCTATTGGCTCCATCTTAAATTCCCTCAATTTATTAGGCTTTACAACAATTGTTATGCTACGAAGGTATTTCCTCTAATGCAAAAACGTCATGGACTCCAGCCAACATAAAAGTTTTCTTATTTTTCCCCATATTGGGAAAAGACCCAATAAATCTGGTGCCTACTTTCCAACTATCCAAATCGTATGATGCCTAATCAATTCTAACTTTCTAAAGTCTCTCAATACGAATCTGGTCCGAGTAGAATTTGTCGGTCGTTTTCCACCCACAATTTGACGATTTGCATGGCCTCTTCAAAAAAATGCTTCAAGGGTGCCATATTAATCGTCCATTGATGACTATAATCCTACTGAATTATATTAAGGGTAAGTGCTACTCCTAAGGTCCTCCAAAGTCCACGATGCAAGCTCCCAAGAAATCCTCCAAGTTTTCGTCCATTATTTCAGTTTGTCCATCGCTCGTTAGTTGGTAAGTGATGCTCCGATTTAACGAAGTTCCTAAAGCTAGTTCCTAAAACTACTAGCAAAGCCCTCCATATTTGCTAGTAAACTAAGCATCCCTATTACTAACGATGCAAAGCGCAACTCTATAAAGCTGTGTTGGAGTGTTGCGGTTCCACTGCTTCTAACGGAAAACTACTGCCACCTTCTTCTTAATCCTTGATCAATAGGAAATTCCATTCTCATTACTATACATTTTCTCTTTTCCTTGCATGGTGGCATTTTGTGATCTAAATCCCTTATGTTTCCCCAAAATATAAAGTTTTGAGATTGAAACATTTACTCACATTAGGCTGCTAACCTAATTTCCTCATTAACCTCCATTTTTACCTATGGTCTATCGCTAGTTAAGTTCTCCCAAAAAAATTTCTTATTTACTTTGCTTCCCAACATATGTCAAGTGGTTTAAATCTCATTCATAAAGGCAACATAAGAATAAAATGGGAATATATCTTATACCACATCATCCATTTTTCCAATAACTAAGGAAGACAACTAGCAACTATAACCAAGAACTCTAAAAGAAAATTTTACTAAAAGTTGCCATTTATTATCAGTTAATATAAATGGTGTTGAGGTCCTACCACTCCTTTCTAAACTAAGATGGGCTATCTTTAATATTTCATTCCATTGTTATCCATTTTCTTAATTTTCCCTTCTTTTTTTCGGTCTTTAATAAATGTGATCCATTTATTGCTTCAATTGATACCCATAGAAGCTGATCATTACTATCAGAATTTGACCATTTTCAATTAATCATTCTTCAATCTTTTTAACATTCTTTAGGTTTCCAAAATCCATTCATTATTCAAATTTCTTTCTTCCATAAATTCAATATCAAGTTTCCTTAATTAGTTCCTATAAGATTGCTTTTCCTTTCATTAATTACAAATTTATTGCCTGTTAAATTTGTAATTAACATCCGTAAATCCTAATTCGTTACTAACTAATATGCATATAGTCGTAATTTATGCTATCTATATATATTCTAGTCATTTAGCGTAGCTATATGATATCCATATCTAACTATAAATTCTACAGCTAGAATACTCATTTCTATATTTTAGTTCATCGAAGCTATCCTTCCAAAAAGATTACTGTCATAAATTTACCACAATTAAGATTTTTGCTTTGTTTGAATTATAAGGAATCACTTCTTTTCTTATTATTAAAATGGATAGTGTAAACTATGGAAAGAAATATCCATCTCTTACATATCTCTTTCCTTTTTAGTGTATTTCATGTTACTTCAAACAATGCACTTTTACACGTATTTTGGAATTGGATAATTTATGAAAATTACATGGAAATTGCTCCAAAATTAAAATATAGAAATTCATATTCTATGGGCCACCTAATTCACAACCCAATTATAGATTTGGAATATCTTTAAACTTTACCAACTTCTTCAAATAGAGCTCTACGACTGACTTTGACTTTCCAAATCAGGTTGTACATTCTATTTCTATTTTACTCATATCCTAAAAACCTTAGTCTATCCCACCTAGGTCATGATCCGTATCTACTCCATAAAATTTTATAAAATCATAACTTTCGCACACAAAATAAAATATCTTCATACAAATAAACATATTTAAAAATAAGCATTTTTTACTTCATTTCTTGCGATACTTAAAGCATGAAGTATCAAATTCAATATCTCCATCTTTGAAAATGTGAACTTTAATAAAAGTGTTTACCAAAGATTCAAAATTTCTTTGTTCCCAAATAGGAATAAAATAATCTCCCTTTTTAAAACTTTCTTTATCAAAACATTTTTTAAAAGTTCGACTTTCTAATTTATGGCATTCAAAATTATTTTAATTTTTCAAAAAAGGAACTTACAAAAAACTTTCCTTTTTAATAGCTTACTAAAATAAGGATTTACTCCTTTTTGAAAATAGGAATTTTAACACAAAAGATTCAAGACTTAATTATCTTTCCAAAATAATATGTTCAACTATTTCTGTTTCAAAGAATTTTCCAGCTATAAGAATTATCATTTACAAAATAGTAAATTTTTCACAATCATCATTTCAAAATAATAGTTATTTCCTTTTAAAGCATACAATAATATTTGTTACCTTATTACTCAAAATATACTATTTTTGATGAAATATAGCTCGTAACTTTGCTTAAAAACTCTTAAAATCTCTTGTAGCACTTTTCTTTATCAAATCCAATATTATTATTATTCAAATAACTTTTGTATTCAAATTAGGAAAACATATAAAATTCTCATCTTTACATAAATGCTTCTCCTTATACCAAAACATCTAACTTATTTATCAATCATCATTTAAATCCAATCAATGGTGAAAGATACCTTTTATAACTTTATATGATAGAAAAATAGATGAAGTAAACAAAGATAACTTCTATCTTACTTTATTACTCCTTTCAATATCTCATCTATCACAATTTTATTATTACCTAAATTCCAGCCATCATTCTCCTCATCACCTTATATGAGAATGCTCTCCTTCCTATACTATCGGACATTCCTTTCTTTATATTTCTCTTTTCCAAAATAGGTGTTATTTCTATCTATAATCCCCATAAAATAGTTCTAAAGAAATAACTTTTAGGTTTATAAACAAGGAAAAATAGAAGGATCAAAGAATCAAAAATTGAATTCTTTTTAATCAAATAAAAAGGCTAACACATGAAAACTTTTCAAGGCATTAATTTACAATTAAAACCATCCACCATTTCATCTTAAAGAAATTCACCGCTTTTAAAAATTGCATTAGATTTCCAAACTTTTCCAAAACTAATGGTGGTATATTTCCAAAGTTATCTAAAACCATAATTATATTTCTAAAAATTTCCAATTTATACAACCTCTAAGAAGGTATAGAGGAAAGAACTTTCAAATTATTATATAGGAAATATAACATAGAAAAATAGAAGAATACAGAAACAAGAAAATTGGAAGCTTGTCTAATCCAATCAAATTTTAAATTGAGAAATTAATAAATAGATTTTTTTTTCAACTTCTCAAGTCACAAAATTTTTAAATTAAAATCACCTACCAAAAATGTTTCACCGCCCTTTTTAAATTTACAACCTTATTTCAAACTTTTTACAAAACAAACGGCGGTATAATTTAAAAGTCATATAAATTCAGTTTTTATCAAAAATTTCTAACTTATTAAAATTTTCATTTCAAAATCTTTTGAAAGACACTTTCAAACTTTTCAAGGGCTTTTGAATGAAACCTTTTAATCAAATTATGTCCCAAAAGGTAGGATTTAAATTTGTTCTTTCTTTTAAACCTTTGTACTCTACCCTTTAAAAATTTAATTTCCTCATGGTGGTAATAAATGTATTCATTCTTATGTAAGTTTGCCCCTTTTCTTACTTCCATATTTTATTAATACATAACATCTTCATTTGTTACCTCCATAAATGTTAATTTGTCCGTATTAATTGTCAACCTAATAGACGTTTCCTTAAGGTCATTTATTTCCTATCAACTTTTCCATCTACGGTCACCCCTATTATCAATGATAAGGAAGACTAGGTCCTATCAAGGAGTTAATTACTATCTAGCTTTTAGAGTGCTTCCATAAGTTGAAGTTATGTTCTCCCTAGTTTGCTCCTAAAGATACAATCTTCACTCCACGGGTAATTGGAGTAAGAGTAGAAATTACCTCTTGACCCAAGAATTGTTGAATGGATATGAGAGGACAAATATTTCTCCAAGGTGCATGTTAAAACTAGACATTAAAAAGGCATTTGATTCCATTGCTTGGCCTTCTATTTTAGCTATAATGTCTAGAATGAACTTCCCAAAACCTTTTTTAGCTTGGATCTTCACATGTATATCATCACCTATGTTTTCTATTTCGAGAGAGGGTGGATTGCATGGTTATTTTAAAGGTAATCAAGGTGTTAGACAAGGTGATCCAATCTCAGCTTATTTGTTCATAATAGTTATGGAGCTTCTGAATTCTATCATGAAGGATCTTGTAGTTAAAAATAATTTTCAGCTTCATCCCAAATGCAAAAATCCAATTATCACTCATCTTCTTTTTGCGGATGATCTTATAATCTTTACTAAGCCTACTTATCATAATATTCAATGTATTACTTCATCTCTAAAAAATTTCCATTCTATCACTGGCTTGCAAATTAATCTCCATAAATCAAATATCAAGGTTGCTGGGTTAAATTCTTTACAAAAGAATGATATCATAAAATTTTCAGGTCTTCAAGAATTAACTAAGAACTCTTACTATTTGGGTTTACCTATCTTAAGTTCTAGAATTACTAAACAAAATTGCTTGCCACTATTTGAGATGATAATTGAAAGACTTTGAGTATGGCCTATTGATAAGCTATCACAAGCTGGTAGGCTTACTATCATCCAATCCATTGCTGTGGTTATAACCAATTATTGGACAAGACATTACATACTCCCTGTGAAGTTGATAAACATGATTTCTAGTGCTCTTAACAAATTCCTCTGGCATGGTGATCCTTTTTCTAGAAAACTCATTCCAATTTCTTATTATAAGCTATTTGAATCTAAGAAGAATGGTGGTCTTGGTATAACTAATATTTTTCTTTGGAACAAGGCTGCCATGTCAGTATACTTCAATAAGATCTTTGAATCTGATAGAAATTTATGGTCACAATGGGTAAATCATAATTTGATTGGGAAGAAGAATTTTTGGACTATGCAAATTCCTCAGAACTGCAGTTGGAGAAGTATTCTTAAGCTTAGGGAAATTTTTATCCCTCTCCTACAATGTAACTATGCCTTAATTAAAGGTTTATCATTCTGGCATTCTCCATGGGCTAGACAAGGATTGATTTTAAGCTCTGTTGTTGATTATAATCTGAGAAGGAATTCTGGTATTTCTGATTTGGCAATTGTTGATGACTTTATACAGGGTGATAGTATTGTTTTACCATATTCTAGTTCCTCTCAGCTCAGAAATTTATGGAATGTTATTAGTAGTAATCCCATAAAGAATAATGGAAATGTTTTGATTTGGTCAGATAAGGGTGAGCTTCATTCTATTAGGCATGTGTATAAATCTCTTTGCGGAACTGGTTCATATTTCCCATGGCATTCAAGAATTTGGAATGTTGGTGGAAGTGCTAAAGAAAATTTAATGTTGTGGAAAGTGATGGCAAATGCATTAAACACTAAAGATAAGCTTTGTAGAATGGGTATTATCTCAGAGGATATTTGTGTTTTCTGCAGATCAGAATCAGAAACAAATACACATTTGTTTTTTGAATGCACTTTTGTATATCAGATTTGGTATAGGCTTTTGTCAAATGGTGGATTTTATAAGCCTTCACCAGTTAGTGCTATTGAGTGGTTTAATGTGTTTAAAGCAACTAGATGGAAAACCAGAATGAATAAACTGCTCCTTAAGCTACTGAAAAGGTTGATATATGCAGTTTGGACAAAAAGAAATAATAGAGTGTTTGGTATTGCTATTAAAAATTCTTCACAACTCTATAATATTATTCATGGTAGTATTCTTAGTGATTTGAAAACAGACTGTAACTGAAACTTGATCATATTTCTTGGAAGATCTGCAGATGATAATATTCTAAGTTTGGTTAATATGATGTGCTTGGATACTCAGATTTTTAATATACTGTCATTATTTGAAATGTGAAGTTTCTACCAATGCTGGCATGAGAGCAACTGGATAGCCTGTTCGAGACATGAAGCTGTATAAGAGATTGTTGTATCACTTGTTTGTTTCAGTACACTTTGAGTTAGTTGTCATTTTGTGTATTTTTGTTCTGTATTATTGGTTTTGATTGTAGTCAAGTGTAGGGTTGTAACTGAATTGTTTCTTGTGGTTTTGTAATTCTTTGTTGTAATATTGATTAAGTCAATAAATTGAGCTTAATGCTCTTTGCTTTTCAAAAAAAAAGAGTAGAAATTACCTCATTTATTCTTCCAACTCATAGTCACCTCGCACATCCTTTCGGAATATGGTTGTAACTACTTCTATAATCGGAATTTATAGAGTTAAGCGTAAATTCAAAATAAGTATATATATAGTATGATTTTTGGAAAAATATTTTTAAAAACCTTTTCAGAAATAACTAGTACACCACTCATACATATAGTATACTTTACCCATTGATCGGGTAACCTAGGGCTCTGATACAAAATATAACAACCCATCCAGGAACATGCTTAAATTTCGATCCAAAAAAAGGCCATCGAAACTTAGATCCATTCTAAGGTAAGCTATTGGTAGAACTAAGAAAATAATAGTATAGAGCCATACTTAAACTTTCAGAACTCACAGCGGATGGAACAAAACATAATAGCAAAGCGTACCCATTTACTTCAAAATCATAAAATTGTCATAATACAAAATTCCATAAAAAAACCGTAACATAATATCTGTTACAACAATTGTCTAAATACATGGGTACACATGAAGCAAGTAATAATAACAAATACTGCAATAAACTAAGCTTCTCCATCTCTAAGCATCATCACCGCCATCACTCCGCCCTTAACTTGTGTTGTAACGAGGAGGGAGTCAGAACAATAAGTGTCTGGTGAATAAAAACCTCAAGCCTTACCTTTTAAGTACTTGGGTAATATATTTCAAAATAAGAATATGTCTCCGAACATAAAACCATCAAAATCATTTAATACTTCTTTATAAGGAAAGGAGACGGGTCCAACCATTTAATACCTTCCATTCCAGAAGTAGATCCCATATCCCAATCAAACGTCATAAATTGCTA
Organism: Allium fistulosum; assembly: GCA_030737815.1. NCBI lineage: Eukaryota > Viridiplantae > Streptophyta > Magnoliopsida > Asparagales > Amaryllidaceae > Allium > Allium fistulosum. Next base: position 946,200,114 of record CM060904.1, on the reverse strand, counting down.
ATAATATAAGAGACGGTACCCAAGCCACTTAATACTTCCCAATGGAAAATAGACAGACCCCTTAAGGCCTATTTCCAGAAGCGTGCTCCTCAATGGTACTATCTAGCTGACATCATATGAAATCTCATAGGCCACTTAATACTTCCAAGTGGAAAATAGGCAGACCCCATCATTTAAGACCTATTTCCAAAACCGAACCCCTATAGAGATACCACCTGACGTAACCCCTTGGCCATTTAATACTTCATCTAGGGAAAAGATGAGTCCAACACTTAATCTCTTAAACCCCGAAGCAGGCCCTTCATCTTATAGCCCATATCCATAATGACGTCTCACATTAGTCCGCTATTCGTAGGAACTAACAGCTTGATTAGCTGGGTAGATTTCCCCTGCAGAATTTGGAGCTAACCTCGCGTCATTACAAATATTTATCATAAAGCTATCTCACATCAATAAAAGTGTACATAACTGCTGGTAGCCTCAAAGTGAATGGCAGACTTCTGTCATATAACTCTATTGACCTCGCATCCCTATGACTTAGCCATAAATTAATTATTCTACACACACACACACACTCATCTCACCATTTCATAAATAAGGCATTATAATAAATCTTCCTTATTACGCCTTAAAATAATAATTATATAAGAGTTTCCTCTTATTTTCACCTAACAATCAACTACCTTCTTAATGGGGGAAAATGAAAATAAATGTCTAATTAACTATGCCATATACGTAATTATTATAAGTTAATTACGTTAATAGTGATAAATATATATTCGCGCCTAATAAGTTCTAAACTTATAGATTTTACACTCTAAACTAGCGTTAAATGTCAATTCGCTAATCAATTATTATTAAAAGTCCCTTTTCTTCAATTTCCCAAGATTTCATGGAATTCAAATGTCCAAAATAGGGAATAAATATTCATAATCAAAACTGCAATACCAGAATTGTAAATAAAATAGAAACTCAATTTATTACACCAATTCAATGGAATATCTTAAACAATAAGAATTGCAACCTAAACCTCATATTCTATTTAACTTCTCTTTTTACGAAGAAATAGATATGAATAAGTGGTGTAAACTACGAATAGAATTCGTAACCTAAACCCCTTATTTTATTGAAGGGTCACAATTTGACCCAAATAAGAAGGGGAAGTGAAATAGTTGAAATTATCAAAAATTGCATAAACGAAACAAATTCCATCAGATTAATGTAAATAAATGGAAATCTCAACATAGAATTGATATTTCGAAATAAAAAGGAATTTTAGGCGATTTTATCTATCATATTTTCAAAATCCAAAAATCCCTAAGCCATATTCAAATCCAAAAGAAATATACCAAACAATTGCTGAAAAGAAACACTAAGTTTTCCATTCACAGATTAGCCTTAGCTTTACTCAAATGGATTTGTAGCCTTCCGATCACTTCCAGAATCTCTCTCTTTTGCTATATATACAAGCAATAAGGAAGAGGTATATATATATTCATTAGATTCAGAATAATTGAAGAAGAATAGGATAAGAATAGATTGGAGGAAGAAGAAACAAATAGGAAATAAGTTGAATCCTTACTTGAATTCTCTATAGAGTTTATGAATCTTATTAGAGAGATAGCGATGGCAGAGTTTCGGTGTATTCCCCAAAATAATAGGAATAAAAGTGGAGAGGATAGAGTTTTATTTATAGAAGTTGAAATGCACTAAAACCATAGGATGGAAATAGGTAGGAAACGGGTAAATACGGAGTGCACAACCGAATAAAACAGAACTTAAAACCCTAGCTGCCACTGGCAACTGTTGTTGCCAAGCGGTCGACCACCCTTATGCGACTGAATGACTGCTACGGTCAACCTATGCAAGTCGACCGCTCTTTTATTTAGGGGCATTTATTTTTCAAAATTCCAAATTTCGAGATTGAGCATATTATTATGGAAACAGATCAGAATTTCACCACAAACGCAACGGAATAACTTTCATCGCCAAATTCCAACTTTTATAAAATTTCCATATCCTTATCATATTTAATTTACTTTACTTTATCTATTTATGGATCATTTTACTGGGTGTTACAGTCACTTCCCTTTCGGCCTCGATATAAACTTTACCTCAAATCTTTTCGTAAAGTTAGCCCAGGTAATCTCCTCCTCGTTAACCTCAGCCACAATAATTTCCCACCAATTTCATGATTCTCTACTTAAACAACAAGTGGCAAGCTTTCATTTAACACTATCATCCAATCCAAGCAAATTATTATTTTTTTATCTCAATCACCAATCCATTCACACGTTTCCACAAACGACTCAGTCCCCTTAAACAGTTTACCACCCAAACTCGTAAACTCCTTGCACAACTGTGGAAAATTCAAAGTAGGAGTCTAAGCAGCTACAACACCTTGTACTGAAGATCTAGGAACTTCAGTATTAATAGCAGCCTGGTTCCTAGTTTATAGAGCAAAATCACAATGGAATGTTTACCCCCAGTATCTCTATAATCTCCTCTATAGCGCTAGTTTCAATTGGAGTACTCATCTCTTCTTTCTGTAAAATGAGATTCATTAGCAATTTCCTTTAGAATAGTTAACAAAGATGGTAAACTTAATATCGAAACAAATGGTAGATACACATACCCTCTTTAAATATTAATATGCATTATAAAAATACCTTAGCTCTGATACTGAATATAACAATCCATCATTTTCGACCTCCATATGTAAACAAATGGAAATCGAAAATGGCGGATCATCGTGGTTAACATATAGTATATGGAGAGCTATATAAGTAACTAACTAAAACTTTATGAATCTCACAGTGGAATGAAACAAACATAATATATATATAAAATATCAAATCATATCCCAGTATACATGACCAAATCTAAATCAATATATATCAATGCATCATACACTAATACTGTAAAGTGAGAAATACGACACACTATATAAATATTCAACGCAATCGTCACTTGCATCGTCGATGTTACTCAAGAATGCCATCATAACCTATAAATCCATAGACAAAAGAAAACATAGGGGGATGGGTCAGACATAACTGAAAAACACTACTAAGAATATGCGACAAATATGTTCGCATAACATGCTACATCTAAACAAAGACGTACCTTAACATTTCTCACCTGCACCCACAAAGTTAGCTTGACATAATAAACATAATATGTGGGCCTAAACTGCTTTGTGAAAATGATACCATAACATAGCATAGCGTAGCATACAGTATATAAGGTAGTTATACACGGACTATTTCGTAAACGATCGGTGATTAGGTAAACATAGCCTAGCCATAACTAGTTAAACATAGTCTGATTATAAATGTGAATTATATTAGATAAATATAGTCTAACACAACATGAATACAAGAACTAATTAAACAGAAACTAGTTTCCGAATGTACTTGTAACAACCCTGGTTTGGAGATTACCTTTCGATATTGAATTATATGATAATTAAAATTTAATATTGTAAGTTAAATTAAAATTGGAGAAATTAAATTGTTTATTTGGAATAAACAATGAATTTTGGAATTTAAAATGAGAAAATGAAATTCCAAGCTTTATTTTATTTTGATTGGAGTGATAATAAATGAAATATGGGCTTTAAATAATGAAAATGATTTCATTTTAGAGAAAATGCAATAATTATATTAATTATTGCCCATTTGCTTCTTTTAACAATTCTTAAAAGAAGTATGTAATTTTTAAAAGGAGGTTTATTGAAATAAAAGGTGGAAATTGGTTGAAAAATAAGTTTTGGCTATAAATTATTTTTGGAAATGGTTTGAAATATTTTTCTAAGTGAGAAAATAAATTTTATGGAATTTTAGAAGATAAAAACAATTTTTATTCATTTATTTGAGTAAATTTTGTATTTTTGTTAAATTAAGGATTTTAATAATAAAAATGTTTTAAAAATATAAATTAATCTTTTTGTATGATAGAAAATGTTTTATTTTGCATGTATACAAGTTCACATTTTTCTTATGTGTAAATATGAAGAAAATGAATATTATTTGTGTGTATATGTGATATGCACACATATTTTGGCTAAGTGTTGATTTTAATCTTAAGCCACCTTATTTTCTTTTTAATTTGGGTCCAATTCAGCCCATTACCTCACTAAGCCTGGTTAGAAGGAGAAAAAGAAGTTATTGTACGTTCATTTGTATATCTCCTTCTTCTTCCTTCAGCTGAAAAGAAAAGTCAATAAACAAATTTCTCAAATTACAAAATCAAGCTCAATCTTCAATTAAACTCACCAAAATTCAAGTTTTTTTGCAAGTTAGAGATAAATCAAAGGTATACAACTCCAAATCATACAATTTCATCACAAAATTCTTATTACAGTAAATAGCTTTTTAATTTTTACTGTATATTGTTTGCATGTCCTATATTTGCTTCCTACAGGTTCATAGAAGCTCCAATCTTTCCAAAAGCTTCCTCATTGCATCAAAAATCTGAGCTTTTGAAACAAATTAGCTAGGTGAGTTGTATAAACTCACAAACTAGCCAAAACAAAAGTGCCAGTGCTTGAATCTGTAAAGAATTTGCTTGTGTATGTAGTTTTATGTAGCTAGTTTTTGCCTTGTTTATAATCAGTTTCCATTGCATATTTGAACCCTTATATCTTGTGAATCCGGCAATGAAATGCTGTCAGATTTCTTGCATTTGGTAGCCTGCATGTTGGACTCCATCTCTATAGATTTTGGTTGAATTTTATGGTCATTTGATATGTCAAAACTTGCCTGGAAATTCAGTTCGTAGCTTGTAAACAACCTGGAACAAATCGCGTATGCATAAATCAACACCACGCTCCCTGGGTCGACAGGTAGGTCGACCCAGAGGACCCTTAGGTCGACAGGGCAGTCGACCTGAGGGGCATGGCGGTCGACCTCCAGGTCGACCTCCATGTTGGCCTGGGTGTTGGGCCTTTTGCAACCCAATTCAGCCCTTTTGCTTGTTGTTTTCGAGCCTTTTCTCCTTGTTTTCTTGCCTTGTCTTGTGAAATTTCTGCATATATTTTTAGGCCATGATGTCTACCAATAGACTAGCCAAATTTTGGAGATTTTAAAATTCAAGTTTTGAATTATTTGAATTTAAATTCGAATATCGATTTGGGTGAATTTCCTTGTTTTTATTCGTTTTCGAGCACGGTTTTCTCCAAATCTTTTTGAATTATTTTTAAAATTAATAGGCATTTCAGAATAATTATTATATAATATTTTAAATTATTTTCAAGTATAAAATCTATTTATTCTCTATAATAAGGGAAATATTCAAATAGGATTTTCAAATTGATTTCAGAGATTGGTTTTCAAAGCTTGTTTTCCAAAATAAATTATTTTATATATAAATTACACGTTTTTGCACATTTCGAGCAAATGAGAAGGAGGATTAAACGGTTTGGTAAAACACGTGGTATGGGACATGTGCATTTATCTTATCGGTTAATTCCCAACTTGTCTGTTTGATCGTTTTGACCTTTGGGTCGAGTTTACCGATGAGATGAGGTAAACTTTTTACTGCTTTGAGTGTGAAATTTACTAGCGGTTAGTAAACCGTTTAGTGCGAACGTGTGGTATGGGACACACGTTAACACTGTTCGGGTTCCTATCCGAGAGTTTGTGACACATTTGCCATTGCGGCGTGCCAGTACTGGACCTTCGGGTCATTGCCATTGCGGCGTATTTGTCTTCGAGACGTTTGCCATTGCGGCGTATTTGCCATCGCGGCGTATTTACCATTGTGACGTTTTGCCTTCGAGCGAGGTACCTATTTGAGATAATAGTACCTGTTAAGGATTCGGCCACATGCACGTGCAAACACTTTTGAGATGATTTCTTTGACTACTTTCCCTAGTGTATCGCCCCTTTTTGAAATTGGTCCTTTGAACCATTCGATATATATTTGTGGCGATTACCTTTTGGGGATTTGAACTCTTGGGAGTTCTATTTTTGAGATTTGAATTGCCTACACTGGCGTTATTGAGATTTTCCTTTTGGCGACATTATATGAGATTCGCCTTTTGGCGTTTACTTGAGATTTTATTCTCCTCTTTGGAGATATATTTGCCTTACGGCGTGTTTGAGATAGGATCTCTTTGTGCGTGTTTTGGTTTTGCCAATTTGGCGGGTTTAGGATTTCCCCTAAACCATAATTAATGTTTTATGAAATGCCGATGATATGAGGCTTGCTACATTTAGCATTTTATGGGTCATTCTATCTCTTTTGAGATTATATGTTGTGTAGTGATACCATTCATCACATGAAGTAACCATACATACCATACTTATGCTCATGCTTACTTAGTATTGTTTCTTCTTGCTTAAGAAGAACATCACCTCTATCCTATGCTTATATTATCGTATATTCTCTTTAACTGATTTTTTTAGCTAGACTGACCCGTGTATTTTATACTCGGGTCAGACCGAGGTGTTTCAGGTTAGGTACCCTTTGGACTTAGCTTATTCTGCTTCTGCATGGACTTTTCTGCTAGCTCTTTTTGATATAGGTTTTTGTGTAGTCCTTTTATTGCTATTCTGATATGTATATTCTTTCGACTCGTGTTTGTATTGTGGTCGTTATACCACATATGTGATGTATCATTTTGTATACTCCGTGATGTATCTATATATGTGTATATATGTGATTATGTGCTGTTCTGTGATGTGTTTGCATTTGAGTTGTTGTATTTTGTTCTGAGAGATCCTATAGCCACCTATGGCTTTGTATTAAGTGTTTATTAGATATGTCGATCCACTTGGGAAAAAATATAGCATTTGTCGATGTATTCAATAGATATTTAAGACAAGGCTATAGATGGTCTCTCCTAACCAGCCCTATTCTCCGTATTAGCAGACAGTATTACCCAGTAATACTCTTTGTTAATGTGGGTCTTAGGGTGGGGCGTCACAGCACTAGTATTAGTTAAACAATACTAACACACAAACATGCATCTAAACTCACATGCCAATATATTACACAACACTTGGTAAACACTCATATAAACATTATATGAGATCTCTACGCTGCATACAAACCAAAACGATAAATGGTCGCTTTCGATTCGGCCCTGAACAGGTCTAGGTTCTACCTGCACCTATAGGCTGCATCGGCGGATCAGTATTATATACACCGATGGACCGATATACGCTTCAGGCTATTTTTTGCCTGTGTCCTGAAACCTTTCCTCCATCAATCTTCGCCAAATTTCATCCAAAACTTAATATTTTCGATTAGTAATATTTTCTACAAGTTTAGGGCATTATACTATACATTCATATTCACTTAAACTTCATAAAACCATCCCGTATCATTCTTTTTTACCCAAATCCAACTATTTCAACTTCTAAACCTAGCTACTCCAGTTCAATCATCCCAAATCGTTAATTAGGAAATAATTAATATAATTAGCATTTCTATATTTCAGATTATAATCATATCTTCAATTTACATATTATATACATATATATGCATGTGTGTGTATTCAATTATTAATCCTAGAAGCTATTATAGAATGATATACTTACATATATAGGCATTATAATCGAAGGAGATGATTCTCACTCACCAATTCAAGTCACCTAGCCCTAGAAATCCCCAAATTAGTCTCTCAATCCTTGTTGGCCTGAAAACACACTCCTTCCAAGATTCCCGAAACCAAAAATGGTTGATATCTTTCATAGCTCTCGTCGTGCTCTTCAATTTGGTATATAAACTTCTAGGTTTTTGTGAAGAATTGAAGGAGTAGAGAGAAGATAGAGCGATGAAGGAAGAAAGAGTTGATAAACATAAAATACGTGACTAGGAGTGAATTCAAATTCTCTCTGCGTGGCTTGATATAGCCTTCTAACTGCTATTTCAGTCTAATGGGCTTTAAGTCCAGTTAAATTAATTCAGAAATCCACAACTTAAAACTCGTGCAACTCCTTCATATAGACTCTGATTTGGACAAACCAATAAACCATTCTTTCTAGAAAATGAGCTCTACGTAATGGCACAAGTCCCATCATCTAATTTCAATGTTTGTAAGATTACCATTTTGCATTTTTTAGTTAAAATTACTAAAATACCCTTATATTAATTTCTAAAATTTACGGGTATTACATAACAGGAATTTAGGAAAGAAGGGATATGGTATATGTATGGTGTATTACTTTTATTTTACCTTATTTTGTTTAATAATGTCGTATATCTTCTGATCTCAATATCTTATGCGTATGAATTTCGATTCACGCGTGGTTTTATCTGTTGGACTCATGGCGAAATTCGAAACAATACGAAATTGGTTTGCTAAGTTCGAAAACTATTAGGAATTTTATTCAATTAATTGAACTAAAGTTACAAAATAGATATATCTTGAAGGAGAATTATAATTATTGATGTGTTGTGATATATTGATAATTATTTGATATTGTGACTATTTTGGAATGTTATGCCATATTGATTATTTATTATTGATTATTGTATTATTGGGTGTTTAACTATTATCAACTGCTTATTTAAAATTGGGATGTAATTGATTATGATAAAATGAATGAAAATTTAATCATAATAGGAAATTTGATAAATAAATAATACATGATTATTTACAGTTTTGTGTGATGTTTGGAAATAATAGTGTTTGTTGGATATAATATGTTTGAATGAAATAAAAGTAAACTAATTGGAGAAATTTAATAAGGTTATTATTTATGAATTTCTATGGAAATCCATAAATAACAATGGAGAATATACTTTAAACTTAGTTTGAAATGTTTATTTTTATCTTTTTAGCAAGGTTAGCTGGGTTGACTGGTTCCCTACCAGTTTATTGCAAGCTATTAAGAATTGGATCAGAACATGCTATGATCCAACAAATGAAAACAAAAAAATTCAAAGAAGGAAAGAAAAGAAGAAAAAAATAAAAAAGAAGGACAAGAAAAAAGCCCTAACTCCAACTGTTTAGAATACACTCGGCATATCCAAACTTGCTTGCAGCAATACCATACTTGATTACCTGCATTATATCACACCATAATTGTATTTCTGTTTTCCTTTTCCTATTGAACACTCTTTCATTCCTTACCTTCCACACATCCTGAATGAATTTTTTGAGAATTATCAGGAGCAAATACTTTGCCCATCGTTCCATCTTGTTGCCCTGTATATTAAATCTCATTCAATTGCACTATCCTTGTTCATGTTACTTCTACCAGCTCTATACATTAGCCTGTGCCATATAGGATAAATGAAAAAATAATTAAAAAACAGTTGCAAATTACTTTCCTCTTCATCAAAATAGAAGACACATGTACCATCCACATGCATGCCCTTTTGTATCAATATAGTCTTGGTGTGAAGAGCATTCCTAATGACCTTCCATAGCAGAAAGTTATCACTTTCCTTGCATTGAGTATTCCATATTCTTCAATTCCAAGCAAAAGGCACAATTTCTGAGTTTTCATCTATGCATTTGTAGATAGGAGATTTTGTGATCGATACATTTCTGAGACCACACAACACTTTCTACCCGAGATATTGGATAAGGGATCTACTATATTTCATTCCATAATCTTCTTACGACCTGATTACTTGTCAAAGGTAAGGTCATAAGAACTTCTTGTATATAGTCTTTAGTTGTATCATTGTGAGGAATACCAGTCTAAGCCATCAAATTATAAGACAATATGTTCTTCAAGATAAGGCCATGCTTTGACCAAGGATCTGTCCAGAAGTTAGCAACCCCATCAGCCGCAGTTATGATTCCTAAGTGAGGCAGCACAGTTGGCCTAAGTCTTAAAATTGCACTCCAAATCCAGCTACTATTTTTGGGATATCCATAAGCCAAAAATCTTTTCTACTCATGTTAGGCTTGATTGACCAATGAACCCAGATGTTATCCTTTTTTATTTATCAAATTATCCACATGCCTGCTGAAAGCAGCTTTATTCCAATTAAGCATATTGATGATGCCTAAACCACCATGCTTCTTTTTTATTTCCACTTTGTGATATCCTATTGGTTTCAATTTAGAGGAGTGCATATTACCTATCCATAGAAAATTACTCGTACCTCTCCTCATCATTAAAATTAGCTTCACTGGAAGAAGGAGGTCCTGCTCCAGTAAGTTGTATAAGAAAAGATGATGAAATTAATTAGCACAAGTCGACCAACTTGTAAGAGTACCTTATTGGACTAGGAGTTCACAGTCTTTGTGATTTTAGTATAAAGACCAAGGTAATGGGAGGTGGTTATTTTGGAAGTTGCAGTAGGGATTCCAAGTATGAGGAGGTGTCAGAGATGGCCTACAAGCATGACATAGAAGACATGTTGCTAGCAAGGGTTTCAGACACACCAGCCATTAATATACTAGATTTCTGTGGATTAATACACAGACCAGAGAACCTCTATAACTCTTATAGTACATCAAGAATGCATTGAATAGAAGGGATAGTGTGCTTAGTAAAGAGGATGACATCATCTTCAAACATCAGAGCTGCTATCATAGGGTCCTTACATCTTGGATGGAGAAAATAATATTTACTGGCTACACTCTGGGATATCATTTTAGTCAGAACTTCCATGACCAAGATAAAAAGGTAGGAGGACATTGGGTCACCTTGTATAATACCTTATTTACTTTTGAAGTACCCTGCTGTTATTCCATTGTAGTTAACTGAAAATGTGGTAGTGGATATATAATCGTGGATCCATGCAACAAAGTGTTCGGGAAATCTCATTCTGGCCATCTCTCTTACTATTGAAGTCCACTGAATTGAGTCATAGTCCTTTCTTGTGTCCTGGTTTATCATGGTTATGAGGGAGAGATATTTGCATTTCTGCATCCTTTTAGAAGTTCATGTGTAATTAGAACATTATCGAGAATATTTCTTCCTGGCAAGAATGCAGCTTGATTGTGGGAAAATAATGAGAGAAGCACAAGTTTAAGCCTAAAAGCAATTATTTTTTATATACATTTGTAGATTAAGTTTCAGCAGGAAATAGGTCTAAACTCAGTGACATCTAAAGGGTGATCAGATTCATGGATTACGACAAGATTGGTTGCATTGATACCATTAGTCACTCTACAATGCTTAAAGAAGTTAGACATAGCCTTACAAAGGTCATTATTGATGATATCCCAACATGTTATATATAAAAAAAGCATTAAAACCATCAGGGCCACCCATGAATGTTTGTTTATATCAAATATGCTAATTTTTATCTCATCATAGGTAACTTCAAAAAATAGCATGGATTGCTGCTCAAAGGAAACAATAGGGAAGTCTAAATCAGAAATTATGTCGAAGTCAAGAGTGAAGTTAGAGGAGTTACCCAGCAATCCAGTAAAGTAGCTTAGGAAGGCTTCTTCAACAAGATGAGGAGAGTCAGCTTGCTTACCATTCTAGTATTTTATGCTGTGAATATGTGCTTTTGATTGTTTAACTTTAAGGGTGTCATGGTAAAACTTGGTTCTTCTATCTCCTATAGAATCTCAACTAAATCTTAGCTTCTGCTTTTTCATATCCGCTTCAGTTTGAATGGTCTCGTGGTACTGGTCATGGAGATCTCCTTCCAGAATTGAAGCATTGTAATAAGAGGGATTCAAATTAAGAACATGTTGGGCAAACTCCAGCTTTGCCTTTAGGATAGAAAAGGAATGAGCACCACTGCCACACTTCTCTTTAGCCCAGTCCTTAAGTACAACTTTGAAAATTTTCATTTTCCGCTGAAAATTATACACAGAGTTACCAAAAAAAGAATAGACCAAGCCTTGTGAACAGTAGAAAGAAAGCAAGTTTCTTATATCCAAGCATTAAAAAATTTAAGTGAGGATTTCCTTTAATAGTAGTTTCCCCTGATGAAATGATTTGTGGGGAATGGTCTGAAATGAGAGGAGAAGGAAGGTGGGTGGTGATGGAAGGCCATTTGACAAGGGTAGCTAGATTACAGATGTGAACCACCGGCATCAATAGCGTATAAATAGTGCGTTGTCAGTGCCCGGCCGATATAGGACGATCATCAAGGTTGAAATAAACCAATATAGCATATAACCTATCACATCTCATAGCGCATGGATAAAATATAATATAACAGATGTAATAGAAGAGACGGTAACAACTATGTGAACAAATTACCATCAGAGCAATAAATCCACAAAGTTATACATCAAATGGAGTAGAGTTTATACGACAGAGGTAAACTCAAATAAACCGTCTCAACAAATAGTAATAAGCAAGCACTGTCATGGGCTCCATAGTGTTTCTCGGTGGAATAAGCGTGGATTCCATATATGTATATAATACGAGATAGCTCCATCCAACTCGTCCTCCCCACAGCTACTACATCACCTAGACCTATTATCTAGTCGACTCATTTAAGAGTACCCAAGATAATAAAAGGAAAAACATAAAACCTTGGGTCAAAAAACAGTCTGGTGTAAGCGGTAAATGAGCCTCAAAATACTAAATAGGTAAATATGGTAAGGAACAAGAGACACAAACCATACTTGATCAGTCCCTGTAACAAAAGAGTTAGCATACAACATAATAATATGCTACTGTACAATATCATAAAGATTCCCCACAAACCAAATAAAGAATATCATTCTTTCAGGTATTCCTATCTCCAATACCTACTTCCCCTAATACCTATGAGTGATAGCTTACTAAAGAAAGCAACCATAGCATCCATAACATCCATCAAATAATCCTAAGCATCACTCCATGTGCTCTAAATATATGATAACTCTTATGGCCCCTAAGCCAGGGACTAATGGAAATCCCAGTTCCTTGTTGTACTCTCGTATCTTAGAGCCCAAAACTAGATATGTATCTCGCTGCCCAAAGCTGGATACCAGAACTAAAGCAATAGGTTCAAGGTATACAGGTCCTATTATTGACCTATGAGCGTTCCCATTTACAACACCCCTGCTTTGAGTATAATTGAAAACTCTCTTAGTCATTAGCGATTCCTTAACACATACACTAGAGCCCATCTTTGCTCCATTTGGATACCGAGCCATTCTTGCTCAATCCAGTTTCCATTATTCACCAGGAACCCTTCCACATTCCCCGATCATTTGGCCAATCCCCTTTACAAGCTGCCATCTTCGGAACCTACTCCCAACACGAGCCAACATCCGAAGACCATTGCCTTTCATCATGTTGTTATATCATCATTCAACCTGATATGAATGAGCCAACACCTCCATCACGATCTACGAGACCTCTACTTCACCTCCTAGAAGTTTCATCGCATATGGACCTAAATCTAGAAGTTGGTACTGACCTCGCTACTCGGCCTCGACCTCTCTACTTAGCCAATCTATGGATAAGTCTTCTTCCACTCCTTCCTTGCTTCTAGTACTCTATGCCCAGATGCTTTGACCTTGATTTCTCTACACAAATCAAGTTGTCATAGAACAAGTCCTCTTTACAAAGCACCCTACTTCATATTGTAGAAACAAGTTGTCATAGCCTCCAATAGTTAGCCAATCACCGATCCATCATGATGCAGCGGATTAATCAAAACGATCTTCAATCGATGAAAGTAGCAATCTGTGGATTGATGGATACTGAAATGCCCGAACTCGTTGATCCGAAGATACCGAACTCTAGCTATCTCTGACTCGTTGATCCGAAGTTACCGGGAAAGAGATCTACGATTCTTCAACGTTGATCTTGCACACAAGATTCTGTGAATCGGCTTCAGCAAATGATGATTCGAGCGCACTCGAATGATGTAAGTGGAGATAGGAGATACACTCGACTACCAATTGAAATTGAAAGCACAAAGCTAACAAAAGAGAATTTTATTCAATATTCAACAACCTCTTACAAATGAAACTCACGGCCTATTTATAGGCGAACAATTTTACAACAGAAATTTCACTAACTCCTAAGTCGTTTCCGACTTAACAAAGACTCCGACTCAACATAAGTACAAACAATACACGCGACTTAAGTATCACGACTTAAGTATCGTGACTTAAAGGGAAAACTCGGAGCGACTTAGTAAAATCACTACACGACTTATGAAATAGGATGGCGACTTAAATGAGCTTCAGGAAAAATTAGGCAGCGACTTTAAATTGGATTCACGACTTAAGGATTTGGGATCTTCGACTTCAATAATGGAAGCAGCGACTTAGTGATGAATGGGATTTGCGACTTATAAAGATCCGGTATAGGTTGCGCGACTTAGGGAAGAATCGGAGGCGACTTAAAGAATGGGCTTCATCGCGACTTAGGCTTTTGTTCTGGCGACTTAAAATATTCTCGTTTGCGACTTTATAAACTCGGCAGCGACTCATTGATGGTGGTACGCGACTTAAGAAAGGCGGAATACGATTTAGGGCTTTGGCTGGAATCGCATAACTCGTTCGCGACATATGGAGACGCGCGGTGATTGGGAAAATGGAGATGAGTCGGCTGGAGATGAGTCGGTGGGTTTAAGTCGTGAGTCGGCTGGAGATGAGTCGATGGGGATAAGTCGTGAGTCGGCTGAAGATGAGTCGGTGGGGATAAGTCGTGAGTCGGCTGTTTGGGCATGAGTCGTGGAGTGGAGGGTGAGCGATGAGTCGGCGGGAATGAGTCGCGGCGATGAGTCGCGGCGAAGTAGCGATGGATCCGAACGAGGTAACTACTCCATCATCCTCCCCTTGTTGGATAGAATTCGTCCTCGAATTCACACTCTCGTCATCTTTGATAAAATCCTCCCCCCAGTACGGAATTAAATGTTTGACATTGAAAACATCAGAAGTATGAACATTTTCCGGCAACTTTAATCGATACGCATTATCATTGATCTTCTTCAAGATTTCTAGTGGACCAATCTTTCATGCTTTCAACTTGTTGTAAGTTCCCACTGGAAAACGATCTCTCGTCAATACTGCGTAAACAAAATCACCCTCTTTGAAAACAACACTCCTTCGTTTCTTATCCGCTATCTGTTTATACCTCTCATTTGTCTTCTCTAATCGTTCCTGAACGATTCTGTGGCATTCTGTCAACCAATCAACAAAATCAGCAGCCCGCTTAACTGTCCCCTTCGGTTGTGTAACCATCATCAAATCCAACGACCCCTTTGGCAAACTTGAATATACGACCTGGAATGGACTGAACCCAGTACTTCGATTCACCGCATGATTATGAGCAAACTCTGCCTTACACAACTTTAAATCCCAACTCTTCAAATTGTCCTGCACAAGACACCTCAATAAATTTCCCAACGATCGGTTAACCACCTCTGTTTGCCCATCCGTTTGAGGATGATATGCACTACTAAAATTCAGCTTCGTTCCCACCATCTTCCATAGACTCAACCAAAAGTGACTCAGAAATCGAGTATCTTGGTCAGAAACAATAGATTCGGGTAAACCATGTAAACGATATATTTCTTTAAAGAATAACTGTGCCACTTGAACTGCATCCGCTGTCTTCTTACAGGCTACAAAATGTGCCATCTTCGAAATCCTGTCCACCACAACAAATATAGAATCATTTCCCCTCTGAGTTCTCGGCAATCCCAACACGAAATCCATGCTGATATCAACCCATGGTTTGGTAGGCATAGGTAACGGCATATATAACCCCGCATTTGTCGCTGTTCCTTTCGAAACTTGACAAATATGACACCTTTCCACAAATCTCTCTATCTCTTTCCTCATTGACGGCAAAAAATAAGATTGAGAAATTAACTGTAACATACGATCTCTACCCACATGGCCTTCTTCATGTAATTCTTTAACAATCTTCATTCTCAAGCTACAGTCTGGAATGCACAAACGATTTCCTTTAAACAGAAAACCATCCACCAACACAAATTCATCAGTGCTTCCTTCCTTTACTTTTTCAACAAATTTCACAAAGTAAGGATCTTCTTCAATCAATTCTGGCAATAATTCAAAACCTGTCACTTCAACTTTCATTGTCGTCAACAAATGACTCCTCCTGCTCAAAGCATCAGCCACACGATTGGTTACCCCTGACTTGTGCTTAACGACAAAAGTAAACTGCTGCAAATAAGCAATCCACGATGCATGTCTTGCTGAAATCTTGTCTTGTCCTTGTAAATGTTTCAACGCCTCGTGATCAGTGTATAAAACAAATTCTTTCTGGAATAAGTAATGTCGCCAGTGCTTCACCGCTTGAACAACAGCATAAAATTCCACATCGTAGGTACTGTATCTCATCTTTGCTCCTGACAACTTCTCGCTGAAATATGCAATAGGACGCCCATTCTGACTCAACACCCCTCCAATTCCAACCTTTGACGCATCAGTATGCAGTTCAAACAATAACTGAAAATCTGGTAATACAAGAATTGGTGCAGATGTCAGCAACTTCTTGATCTTCCCAAAAGCAATCCCAGCTTCCTCCGTCCAAGAAAATTGTTTCCCCTTCATGCAATCAGTCACCGGTGCCATCACGCTACTGAAGTGTGGAATGAATCTTCGGTAGAATGACGGTAGTCCATGAAAACTTCTCACTTCTGTAATTGTCTTCGGCTGTGGCCAATTCCTGACTGCTTCAACTTTATTCTGATCTACCTGGATGCCCTTCTCCGAAACAATATACCCCAAGAACAAAACACTATGCGTCATGAACACGCATTTCTTTGTCGCAGCATAAAATTGTTCCTCTCGTAAAATAATTAATACTTCCTTCAGATGTTGAACATGCTCTTCCAGACTCCTACTATAAATAAAAATATCGTCAAAGTACACCACCACAAATTTCCCAATGAAAGGTCTAAAAATTTGATTCATCACTCGCATGAACGTACTCGGTGCATTCGAAAGACCGAACGACATCACCAGCCATTCATACAACCCCTCTCTCGTCTTGAAGGCTGTCTTCCATTCGTCTCCAGGTCTAATCCGAATTTGATGATATCCGCTTTTCAAATCAATTTTCGAAAAGATAGTAGCCCCACTCAACTGATCCAGCAAGTCATCCAACCTTGGCATTGGAAATCTGTATCGTACAGTGATTTTATTCAATGCTCGACTGTCCGTGCACATCCTCCACGTCCCATCTTTCTTCTGTACCAACAAAGCTGGCACATCACATGGACTCAAACTTTCCTGTACACGTCCCTGCTCAAGCAATTCTTCCACCTGCCTCCTTAATTCTTCATGCTCCTTCGGACTCATTCGGTAATGCGGTCTATGTGGCAATACTGCTCCTGGAACAAGATCAATTTGATGTTGAATGTCTCTCAGCGGCGGTAACTCTTTAGGCAACTCGTCTGGAAATACATCCTCAAATTCTTTCAATACTGACTTCGCTTCTTCTGGAATTTCAACCTCTTCACTGCTCTCACGCCCAATCAACAAGAACACTTCCGGTTCCTCCAAGACCTCCTTAACAAACTCCTTCAAAGATAACAACGTTTTCAGTTCTTCAATCTCCTCCAGTTTGTTTTCTTCCTGTTGGCATTTCTTCGGAACCAGAGTAATCTTTGTACCTTCGAACATGAAACTGTAACTGTTGGTCCGTCCGTCATGCTGCATAGCTCGATCATACTGCCACGGTCTCCCCAGCAACAAATGACAAACGTCCATATCTACGACATCACACCAGATTTCATCTTTGTATTTCTTCCCAATTGAAAACTTCACACAAGCTCTACGTCCAACTTTCACTTCACCACCCTTCCTCAACAAAGCTAACTTGTACGGTTTAGGATGTTTCTCGGTTTTCAACTCCAACTTCTTCACCGCTTCTGTAGAGATAATATTATCACAACTCCCAGCATCAATAACAAATTTACAAACTCTTCCCAGAATAGTGCATGTAGATTGAAAGATATTGTTCCTCAACCAACTACTTTCCTCCTCTTGCTTCGGTGTTAAACAACTTCTTCTCATCATCAATGCGTATCCTTCATCTCTCGACAGTAAGTCTTCCTCCTCAACTGATAAAGAATTAGAACATTCAGCTTCTTCCTCCTCATCCTCAACCTCATCAATCATTGCTCTCTTCTTTGGCTTTGGACACTCATTGCTTTTATGACCCAACTCCTGACAGTTGTAACATTTGAAACCGTTGTTAACCTTTGCCTTCTCAACCTCCTTCACCACTGGTTTACTGATAGGTTTAGACACATTAGAACTTCCACTAACACCCTTCACTTGATTGTTGGAATTAGTAAACACACCACCTCCTCGTCGTCCCTGCTTCTCCCAAGCCAATGCTTTCTGATGTGCTTCCGCCACAGATCTTGGATCGAACATATTCACCATATCCTGGATCTGCATTCTCAATCCCCCAATGAATCTAGATGTCAGTTGTTCTTCCATTTCCATAATATCATTCCTTGCAATAAGCTGATAAAACTCATCTGCGTAATCATTAACAGTCTTTGTGCCCTGCCTCAAGTTCTGCAAACGTTGATACATCAGAGTTTGATAATTGTAAGGTAAGAACGTTGCCTTCATCAATTTCTTCATCTTCTCCCAAGATTCAACTTTTGACTTCCCCATTCGTTCACGTGTAAGTTTGGTTTGCTGCCACCATGCCAAAGCTCTCCCCCTCAACCTTGTAGCAACCAACTTCACTCTACGATGTTCTGGAACTTCTTTGAAATCAAAAATTTCTTCAACATTAGCCACCCAATCCAAAAACTCTTCAGCTTGATACCACCTTTGAATTCAGGAATTTCAGTTTTCATTCCCGATTCCCACTTGTGATCGTACTCCGATTGATTCCTTCCTCGTCCACGTCCTCGTCCATGAACACTACCACCATCATACTCTTCTTCACCATCCGATGTATATCGATGTCGATCCTGACCACCAACATCTCTTCCACCACCATTTCTTCCACCAACATTCCTACGATCTACATTCCTTCGATCACGATCTACATTCCTCTGATCTCGATCAGTCACATTTCTATCCCGACTTCGATCATCAACATTTCTATCACAGTCTCGATCCACGCTTCTATGATCACTATCGACACTTCTCTCTCGATTTGAATGTGGTGAAGCTCTACTTCTCCCATGGCTCGATTCAGGTGATACTCTTCTCTGATTTTGACTTATTTCAAGCATCATTCTCTCTAATCGACCAATCCCTTCAGTAAGCTTCTCATTGAAATTCTCGTTGATTCGTTGCTCCATTTCATCGGCCTCTTCTCTTCCGTACAAAGCATTAATATTGTGATGACGTTGAACTCGTCTTGGCGGCATGATTGAATACTTCCCAAACACTTCGACAAATTCACACTTCAAGTTTCAGACACCTTTCGAACTTTGATCCAATGAAATGGATCGGAAACTCCAACTTTGTTGCCAAATATGATGAACACGATGAACACAACTTCAACACTTCAAATTCTCGGCTCCAAGACTCGATTTAGCTATGATTGGCTAAAACAAGCTCTGATACCAAAACTGATGCAGCGGATTAATCAAAACGATCTTCAATCGATGAAAGTAGCAATCTGTGGATTGATGGATACTGAAATGCCTGAACTCGTTGATCCGAAGATACCGAACTCTAGCTATCTCTGACTCGTTGATCTGAAGATACCGAACTCTAGCTATCTCTGACTCGTTGATTCGAAGATACCGGGAAAGAGATCTACGATTCTTCAACGTTGATCTTGCGCACAAGATTCCGTGAATCAGCTTCAGCAAACGATGATTCGAGCGCACTCGAATGACGTAAGTGGAGATAGGAGATACACTCGACTACCAATTGAAATTGAAAGCACAAAGCTAACAAAAGAGAATTTTATTCAATATTCAACAACCTCTTACAAATGAAACTCACGGCCTATTTATAGGCGAACAATTTTACAACAGAAATTTCACTAACTCCTAAGTCGTTTCCGACTTAACAAAGACTCCGACTCAACATAAGTACAAACAATACACGCGACTTAAGTATCACGACTTAAGTATCGCGACTTAAAGGGAAAACTCAGAGCGACTTAGTAAAATCACTACACGACTTATGAAATAGGATGGCGACTTAAATGAGCTTCAGGAAAAATTAGGCAGCGACTTTAAATTGGATTCACGACTTAAGGATTTGGGATCTTCGACTTCAATAATGGAAGCAGCGACTTAGTGATGAATGGGATTTGCGACTTATAAAGATCCGGTATAGGTTGCGCGACTTAGGGAAGAATCGGAGGCGACTTAAAGAATGGGCTTCATCGCGACTTAGGCTTTTGTTCTGGCGACTTAAAATATTCTCGTTTGCGACTTTATAAACTCGGCAGCGACTCATTGATGGTGGTACGCGACTTAAGAAAGGCGGAATACGATTTAGGGCTTTGGCTGGAATCGTAACTCGTTCGCGACATATGGAGACGCGCGGCGATTGGGAAAATGGAGATGAGTCGGCTGGAGATGAGTCGGTGGGTTTAAGTCGTGAGTCGGCTGGAGATGAGTCGGTGGGGATAAGTCGTGAGTCGGCTGAAGATGAGTCGGTGGGGATAAGTCGTGTGTCGGCTGTTTGGGCATGAGTCGTGGAGTGGAGGGTTGAGCGATGAGTCGGCGGGAATGAGTCACGGCGAAGTAGCGATGGATCCGAACGAGGTAACTACTCCATCACATCACCTTAAGAAACCTCTACTAGCAACATCCCCGCTTCCCCCAAAGTCACCACCACCATGGACCAAATAGCACATGTCAGTGCTAATCTCTCAACTCCGTGCCGACTTGTGTATATAATTAATTGGAACTTGCATCTTGAACCACGAGCTCTTCCAATACTCCAGAGCCTCCTTTCCAAGTCTCGTCCAATGCCAATCAACTTTACCTCCAATTTGCTCAATTCTTTGACCTAAATTTCTATGTAATCACAACACTAGCAAACAACATCAAACCATATCAACCATAATAGAATGACAAGCAAGTTCATCGGCACTACATCAAAATAAGACAAACATGTCAATTTCTAACATAAATCTATATATAGCATGAATACATGCGCATGAGCAAGTGTGATTTCTAGTCAATCTAGACCATATACATAGTCTAACATGTAATGAAACTTAGAAAAGGTTTTATGGCCAAAAATCGATATAAAACATGTTAAATCTTATGATTCTACCATATAAACATGCATAGTATAGTGAGCAGGCATAAACCACTTACCAATTACCAAATTCAAGCAATATGAATGTAGATCCATTCCGTACAGCAATGGAATGCACTTCAAATCAAGAAAATTGATGATCTCTATCTTCTAATTGATGATCTAATCTCTAATCCCCAAGCTAGTTTAATTTAAAGAGCAATTTGGGTGATTTTGGATGAAATTAGGATGGGTCTAGGGTTAACTAGGGTTTAGACCTGATTTAAAATAAGAGGAAAAAGTTTTAACTTGACTCTTCGGCCCTCTATTTATAGTATTCTCTAATTAGGCTAATGGGCTCAATATTGGGCTTAAGTGGTTACGCACAAATCCTGGCCAACAACTTTAAAAACTTAAAACAGGCATAACTTTCTAACCGTAAATCTGTTTTTTATTATGACTTCTCTACAGAATGGAAAATAATCATCCTGAAGCAATGGAACTGGTTTGAGACCCTAATTCAAATCCTACCAAATGTTATAGCCCAAACAATGTTTTCAGGGTCAAAATGGCCATATAGAAATTCAGAAAAAATCATAGGTGTGTAAAATGTCCCTATGAGTCATACCCCAAAATTATAGAATCATACGACCTCATATGAATAAAATAAAAATATTTTATTATCCTCTGATACGTAAAATACGGGTTGTTACATTCTCCCCCCTTTAGGAATTTCACTTCCGAAATCCCCAACAAACCAAAGCATAAGCAACCATGTCATCCCGCATGTGTATCAATCGTAAGCAACCATCAAACATCTAAAACAAGCAAACATGCAGCAAATAGTATAGTTAATATATCCTAGCATGCATAATACTAACCTATCAAATATAGTATACAATAGTGAAAGTAAACACGATATCGATAGGTCATAACATTCAAAGAGCTCTAGATAAGAAGTCATCATGCTCTCTTCCAACTCCAAAATAAAACTATCCTTACTTTCGCTCCATTGTACCTTAACCAGCTTCACCATTTTTCTCCTAAGCTGTTTCATATCGTACCCAACAATACAAAGTGGCCTACGAGATATAGAAACTTTTGGTTCTACCTCAATATCTTCTAACTGGTCCGTTGTAATCTTCACGCCTGATTCCTGCACAAACAACTGTAGATAAGAGACATGAAAAATGTTGTTCACGCCCGCCATCTTCCGAGGTTAGTTGACCCTATCTGTTACCTTCCCGATTCCCTCGACTATAGGAAAAGGTCATATGAATCTTGGTGCCAACTTCCCCTTTCTACCGAATCAAACTACATTCTGTAAAGGAGAAACCTTTACAAATACAAATCTCTGATACAAAACTCCAAGTTTCTTCGTCTTTTATATGCATAGCTTTTCTGTCGATCCTGAGCAGCTTCCATTCGTTGTCGAATGACCTCAATCTTCTCCGAAGTCTCTCTAATCATATCTGGCCCAAGTATCAATTTCTTACCAGCTTCCCACCAACATGAAGGAGCGTTATATGGTCAGCCATACAATGCTTCATACGAAGCCATACTAATACTTGACTGATAACTGTTGTTGTATGCAAACTCCACTAATGCAAATGATCATCCCACGATCCACAAAGTCTATAATGCATGCTCGTAAGAGATCTTCCAACATACGATTTACTCTTTCGTTCTGCCCATCTGTTTGCGGGCGATAAGCTGTACTAAGATGCAGTACTGTCCCTAACGCCTTTTGTAAGCTCTTGCAAAACCCACTGTGAAAAACAGGTCTCGGTCACTCACAATGCTCTTTGGCACACCGTGAAATCGTGCTATCCACTTTACATACAACTCTGCTAGCTTGGATGTCATTCTACTTGACTTGATAGGTATAAACCTTGCGCTTTAGTCAACCGATCTACTATGACCCAAATGCAGTACCTTGTTAGAGTCCTCAATAGTCCCTTAATAAATTCCATCGATACTTGTTCCCATTTCTATTCAGGAATCTCTAATGGTTGCAACAATCCACTGGTTTCTTTTGCTCTGCCTTAACCAACTGACAGTTTACACACTTCGAGATGAATGCCCCAACATCCCTCTTCATACCTTCCCAGTAGTAAGTTCGCTTCATATCTTGGTACATCTTGTTACCACCGAGATGAATGGTCAATCTGGAATAATGACATTCTCTTAGCACTTCATCCCGTAATCCATCAACATTGGAAACTAATAATTTTCCATCCTTACGAAGCCAACCTTCTCGATCAAGTTCGTATTGTTTCATATCTTTAGATTCTACTCTTTCCTATATTTTTGCTATGATCTCCGCTAGCCTCACATCTCTCTTTTGACTAGTACTGATCCTTTCAATCAGAGTTGGTCTAATCGATAAACTTGCCAACATTTCGGGTTCAAGCTCGCAGTAAGACCTGAAATCAAATCCATTAATATATTTTATCTACTTCCATTACAAGAACATTGCTCCCAACCTCGCATGTATCCTACTTAATGCATCGGTGACTACATTCCCTTTTCTTGGAGTGTAGGAAATACTGAAATCATAAGTGGCCAAGAACTCCAACCACCGTTGCTGTCAAAGGTTGAGATCCTTTTGAGAGAAAAGATACGTCAAGGATTTATGATCCATAAACAACTCAAACCTTTCTCCCAACAAATAGTGCCTCCATATCTTCAAAGCAAAAACAACCGCCGCCAATTCCAAATCATGGGTCGGGTAATTCCTCTCATGTAGTTTCAGCTGTCGACTCGCAAAAGCGATAACCCTCCCCTTTTGCATTAACACCGCACTCAATCTAGTACCACAAGCATTGGTGTATATTATCAACTCTTTATTTCCACTTGGAATAGTCAACACTGTGCACTCAGCAACCTCTCTTTTAGACTCACAAATGCATGCTCACACTTTGCATCAGATTCTTCTTCGTCAAATTAGTCAATGGTACCGCTACCTTCGAGAAGTCCTTTATGAAGCGTCAATATTATCCCACCAATCCTAAGAAACTTATCACATCCATAGCATTCTTGGACTGATTCTAATCTTGGACCGCTGCCACCTTCGTAGGATCCACTGCTATACCCGGTCCTGTAATGACATGACCTAAGAATCTCACTTCTTCTCTCCAGAAGTGACATTTAGAGAACTTCTCTCTCGACTTGTGCTTCCTTAATATCTCTAGCGCAATCCTTAGGTGGGTCTTGTGCTCCTCTTCAGTTCTCGAGTAGATCAAAATATCATCCACGAACACAAGCATGAACTTATTCAATGGGTCACTGAAAACCTAATTCATGAGATCCACAAAGTATGCCGAAGCGTTGGTCAACCCAAATGGCATCGCCAACCACTCATAGAAACCCAATGGCATACGAAATGTAGTAATAGGCACATTCTCCTTTGCTACTCTCAACTGGAGAAATCCCATCGCCAAGTCCATTTGGGAGAATACCTTCGCACCATGCAGCTGATCGAACAAGTCATCAATGCATGGGACTGGATACTTGTTCTTTGTCACTTTATTCGACTCACAATAATCTACACGCAACCTCAAAGAGCCATCCGCCTTCGTTGTGAATAATACAGGTGTTCCCCACTCAGATATGCTTCTCCAAATCAACACTTTCCTCAATAGGCCATCACTTGCACCTCCAATTCCTTCTGCTCTCTAGGTGATGTACGCCTCATAGTCATAACTATCGGTCTGGCTTCCTTCACTAAGTCTGTCCAAAAATCTATCTCTCTATGTGATGGCAATCCAGTCACTTCCTTGAAAACATTTGGATACTCTCTGGCAATAGGCACAGATGACAATCCCTCCTATGGAACCTCAAGCAAATATAGAAAGCTAACTATCACCCCATCCTCTAGTATGTAGCCAATCACTACCATTTTCCCATCCACATCTCTGATTGTCACCAACAGCTTCTCGCAATCCACTGTGACCGCATACTTCCTAAGCCAGTCCATACCCAAGATGATCCTAAACCCAACAAAGTTCAAAACAAAGTAATCATAAACCAAGAAACATCCATGACTCGATAAACTAGGCCACGACAAACCATGCAAATACTAGTAGAGCCTCCAACAGGGTTCGTCATTATTCGGGGTCGGTTTACTATCTCAGATTCCTATGCTAATCTATCTATTATGTCACTACAGATGAATGAATGAGAAGCATCGGTATCAAACAAAACTCGAACACGAACATCACCAATAGAAAGCATACCTTGAATGATGACTCCCTTCCCCTTCTCCTTCGCCAAGGGAGCACTAAACAAAGTTGGGACTGCATCTAAAGCATACACTTTCACCACTTGATTATCCTTCACCGGTTCTAGACAATTCTTCTTCAAATGCCTAGGCTTGTTATAGTTGTAACATTTTCTCTTCTCACTCGTCTTCAATCTTTAATTAAATGGCCCTTTTCATTGCATCCAAAGCAAGTAGGTTTCTATTTACCCTTCTTCTTAACACACTTTCCCTGAGACTAATTTCTCTTTCTGTTCCACTTTTTCTTACCTTTGCCGTCTTGCTACAGCTTTGGCTCTTCTTTCTCAGTAGAAAAAACAATAGCAGTCTTAGCCTTAGGGTACAAGCTCTCATGTGAAGCACCTTCTCTACTAGCTTTTCAAAAGGCTCATCAATATGATCCACTAACTTCTCTTTGAGATAGTCATCCAATCCTATGATGAACTTCTCATTCTTCCTCAAGGGTGTGTCAATGAATGACATCCCATATTTAGATGAAGCATCAAATTCTGCCACATATTAAAATACTACCATCTTTCCCTGCTTGAGATCGGAAATTTTTTTTAAACGAAATCGACTTCTGAGCAGTCGGAAAAAACTTCTCCACAAACCATGCCTTGAAATGATCCCAGCTGAACTGATCCTCCGGAGTATTAACAGTAACAGCATTCCACCAATTCATGGCTCGACCTCGAAGATGTCTCAAAGCCAACTTTCTCTTCATAGCATCTTCCACCTCCATAACACCGAAGTTGCACTCACAAGTATATAACCAATCTTGCACTTCTATGGCTGATTTCGTTCCTTGGAATGGCTTCCGTCCCAAAGTGGAGTAATCCTTGCTTGACTTGGCGAAATTATCCCTAGACGTTTACACTAGAGCACCTATTCCTATCACCACTTCAGGAGCATTCTTCATCATATTAGCAATCATAGCATTGAACATGGCTTAGACATCAAGCATAGCTGCTCCTAATCCCGCTCCTTCCTCTACTCCTGAACCAATATTCCTTACAACATTCCTTATATATTGGCTCAATCTTATCTGTAACAAGAATGACCAGTCTCTTATAAAGAAAACTCTATATATAGTGCTCATGTGCATAACACATGTCCTATATAATATATTACTATATAGTTTTGAAAACTAAACTTATAAAAAGTATGCACTCTTTCTATACATACTCTTGATCCAGTCTAAGGTGATAACACCTTCCCTATCTCTACTGGATCATGGTATCAACTCCAGTTAATCGTGCAACCAAAGTTCTAATACCAAATGTGACGACCGCCCTATACCATCGGCACCAATAGTATATAAATAGTGTGTTATCCATGCCAGACTGATATAGGACGATCATCAAGGATGAAATAAACAAATATAGTCTATAACCTATCATGTCTCACAACGCATGGATAAAATATAATATCACAGATATAACAGAAGAGACAATAATAACTATGTGGACAAATCATCATTAGAGCAATAATTCCACAAAATTTTACATCAAATGCAATAGAGTTTATACGATAGAAGTAAACTCAAATAAACTGTCTCAACAAATAGTAATAAGCAAACACCGTCATGGGCTTTACAATGTTGCTCAATGGAATAAGCATAGACTACATATATGTATATAATACGAGATAGCTCCATCTAGCTATTCATCTAAACAGCTACTGCATCACCTAGACCTGTTATCTAGTCTACTCATTTAAGAGTACCCAAGATAATAATAGGCAAAGCATAAAAACTTGGGTCGGACAATAGTCTGGTGGGAGCGGTAAATAAGTCTCAAAATGCTAAAACAGGTAAACATGGTAAAGAACAAGAGTACACGAACTTTACCTAACATGTCCCTGCAACCAAAAAGTTATCATACAACACTATAATATGACACTCTACAATAATATAAAGATATACCACAAACAAAATAAAGGATATCGGTCTTCTAGGTATTTCTATCTCAAGTACCTACTTCCTTTGATACCTATGAGTGATAGCCTACTAAAGAGAGCAACCAAAGCAACCATAACATCCATCAAACAATCCTAACTATCACTCTATGTGCTTTGAATATATGATAACTCGTATGACCCCCAAGATAGGGACTAATGGAAATCCCGGTTCTCTGTTGTACTCTCATATCTCGTAGCCCAAAGCTGGGCACTAGAACCAAAGCAACAGTTCCAAGGTATACAGGTCCCTTCATTGACCCATAGGTATCCCCACTTACATTACCCCTACTTTGAGTACAACTGAAAACTTTCGAGTTCAACGATTCCTTACCATATACACCTGATCCCTTCTTTGGTCCATTTGAATACCGAGTCCTTCTTGCTCAATCCAGTTTCCGTTATTCATGAGGAACCACTCCACATTCCCCGATTATATGGCCCATCCCCTTTAAGAGGTGCCATCTTTGGAACCTACTCCCAATAAGAGCCAACATCCGAAGACCATAGCTTTTCATCATGTTGCTATATTGTCATCCAACCTGATACGAATGAGCCAACACCTCCAACAAGATCTACAGGAGCTCTACTTCACCTCCCAGAAGATTCATTCCATTTGGACCAAAATCTAAAGTCAGTACCGACTTCTATACTTGGCCCCGACCTCTCTACTTAGCCAATGTATGGTTAAGTTTTCTTCTACTCTTTTCTTGCTTTTAGTACTCTATACCCAAATGCTTTAACCCCGACTTCTCTATACAAATCAAATCGTCATAGAAAAAGTCCTCCCTTCAAAGCACCTTACTTCATATTCTATAAACAAGTCGTCATAGCCTCCAATATTGTAACGACCCAGAATTTTGAACAATTTAAATTGAAATATTTAATTAATTTTAAATATTTAAAATGATGGTTTGACTTGAATTTCAAATTATCAGAATGAATTTGGCGATTAAATTTTAGAATTTAATCTATTGAATGTTGAATAAAAATTTAAATCTTCAATTTTAAGTTGAAGAAAAATATTTCAAAGGATTGTAAAATTTATATTGATAATACTGAAGATAATTGAAACTTCAGAATCGAATTTGAAATTGATTTGATCAGTTTTGAATTTATATCGCTTGAATCGATATTTAAAAATAGCGTTCTGGGGCACAGTCTCGGAATTCGACGAAACCAATTCCATTGGATCCGTAATATTGTATTATTATCGGATTTCAATTTTTGTAGTGATTGGAGTTGTCGTGTGAGCGTACGATAAGAAAACGTGCTAAAATTAAATCGAAAATTTAATATTATAACTAGTCTAAAAAGCTATCTTCTCCATACGATTGAATTTGGACCCGAAACCTTTTCCATTGCGTTCGGGATAGGCGTATAACATTATAAACGCCTAGCGGCACGCCTCGATAGGAGGTCAAGATTTTGAGTTGCATTTATCGAACGGTTTGAATTTGAATTTAAACTGAATCTTTATATTAGTCAACCATCAACTGATATTATTTCACATCACAGCTTTTTGCTTTCAAATCACTGCCTCCACTCGTACAAGCAACCACTCCATTGTGTCTTCTGCTCTCCTTCCTTTGTAATCCACGCGTATACAAAAGAAGTAAAAGAAAGAAAAAATTGAACAGCCGAGTTTCTTTCTTCAAATTAAAAACAAAACAAAAATGGCCGCAGTTTTCAAAACTCCCACGTTCTCGTTCAAAATGAAAAGAAATAAAAATGGCGACCACTTCTCCTCAGTTCATTTTCTCGTATTAAATTCGAAATCAAAAGTAAACTTCTCCAGACGAAATCGAATTCGATTTCGTATCGTGATCGCGAGGTCAAGCGCGATGCAGCGGCATGTTAGAGAGGATGGCGACGAGGCGAGGCTTCCAAGTGCAGCGTCGCGATTTAGGGCTCGAGTCATTTTGGGCAGTGTGGTTACTAGCGGCAGGCGAGCACGCGCGCGATGCAGCTGACGAGGTGGTTTCGATGGCGTGTACGATCTCGCGATTTGGTTCCAGCAACGTGAGGCGGCGAGTGGCGATGGAGGCCGTGACGAGATGGCTCGCAATCAAATCGTGGTGGCCGTAGTTCGTAGGTGAGGTATGGGGTCTTTCTCTGTTCGAATTTGTATTCTAGAAAATTAATATCATTGCTGTTTTAATTTCGATATGATAAATTTGTAATTAAATAGGGAAATTTATCACAGAAAGGGAAAGAAGATTGTTTTAATATATATATAAAATATATATATATATATCCAGTAAGGAAATTGTACAATAGGTCAAGCTTTATGAAAAAAATATATATATACACATTTAAAGTTTAAAACAGAAAATATATACAGGAAGGTGTATATGCTATTATTTTTCAAATCAAAGATTTATATGTATATTTGTATACAGTAAAGGAAGTTTGAAAGTATATAGGAATTTTTAAAATGTTTGGAGAATTTACAAATTTACAAATAAATTTAAAATGTATACAGTAAAGGAAGTGATGAAGTGTGGAAATAAATTTACAAATTTGAAATGTAAATTTGAAATAAATCGATAAGGATTTATCTAATTGGTTTAAATGGACCATTTTGTGATTTGAAATTGATTTTCAAATGTGAAGTGTGAAATATGATTTGAAATTGATTTTAAAATGTGAAGTGCGAAATATGATTTGAAATTGATTTTCAAATGTGAAGTGTGAAATATGATTTGAAATTGGTTTTCAAATATGAAGTGTGGAAAATGTATATATCTTTTGAAGATATTTTGAAATAAATAATTTGGGAAAAATTATTTGAATTGATTGATTATTGTGAATGTTGTTGATAGTTAAATAACATACTATCAATATTTGCCTTCGAAATGACACTTGATTTGTTTTTAAAACAAACGCTCATTATTCGGTTAAGCCGGGAGAGGACCTTTGTGTCATATAACCCATTCCGAATAATGATACGTCGTGAATGGACTGTATTTGAAGACCGGTGTGAAGACCAGATATTTGTGAAAATGAAAGGACAACCTGTCGAATGTCTCTGCACCGAGTTGCTCCGGTATAGAGATTTATATCACTCTTTTTGTGATGGGAAGTCCGGACGTGATTAGTGAATATCCGGATTGCAAGGGCTTCTTTGGAAGTGCCTTCGGTTCCGTTCGATCCCGGAACGGACTTGTATGGATGTGTGTTTGACGTTACACTTTGAGATGTAAAGCTGGTTTCAGTCAAATACATTTCTGTTGGTGGTGGAGAATTTATTCTCTTAGCTTAACACCCTTCTCTGAGACGTACGAGCTAAGAGGTTATGTAGTCGATGGTTACTAGTGATACATTCCCAATTTGGTAATGTGGCACACAAAGTGTTGTTGATCAGTTGTTGGTCAAAGCGTTGCTTTGTGAAAAAGCGTGGCTTTGTGAAAAAGCGTGGCTTTGTGCAAAAGCGTTGCTTTGTGCAAAAGCGTTGCTTTGTGGACGAGACTTCGTCGAGCCTCACAATCCGGTAATGGTCGAAACAGGAATGTTGCGACAAAGGTTTGTAGGGGTAGCGCCCCTAGGGAATGCCATTTCCTTCTGGATAAAAGGTGATATCATGGTATGGAGCCCAGATATTTTACCTATGTTGATTATATTTTGTGGCTGTTGCTTTGTGATTGAGGATCCTCGGATAAAGGTCGGTAACGACCGGGGGATGGCATAGCTCGTGTGTTAGTTACCTAGTTACAGCTCGGTTAGAGCGTGAGGTAGCGTCGGCCTTTTGTTTGCAGAGATCTGGTTAGGTTCTCGGGGCATCTTTCCAGAGGCGTTCTATTTCGGTATAAGGAAGTTCCTTTGCCTGACCATTTGTTGGAAATCCAAAGAAACAATACGAACCCTGTACGATTTTTAATTGTATTACCTGCTATGGAATGTGGCGGTAACCTGCTATTGAACGTAGTAGCTATAGTAGACATACAACAATGGTTGTATGTTGGCTAAGATTTATATTATATTTTCGAAATGTTTTCCACACTAGACATTAATAATAATATCAATTGATTTTGCGTAGTAAGCATTTTTGACTATCATAAGGAGAAATCCCCTCCAATTTTGCGTTTGCATTGTGTGTGTGGTGGGAGGCCTTATGGTAGTTTCATTTTCCAAAAGCATTGCGAATCTGTTTTATTTTCTTTGTGAAAATAACTGTTTTACGATCTCACACCAGTCACCATGACTGACTCGGAGTTTATTGTTCCCTTCTAAACTCTGGGTGCCCATAAATTTCCACACGGGCAGCCTAGAGTTATTTTATCAGGATATTCTGGATATTCTGGAGCTTTGGAGATGAGCTGGATGGCAAAGCGTACTATCGTACTTGTTTATTATTACTGTTGTGTATTCTGTAAGTGGACAAGTTTATATAACTATCCATTGTTGTATTGAGTTGTAAACTCTGATGATTGATGTATGTATAAAATGATATAGTCTTTTGTTTTAAAGATTAATGATTCATCTATTATATATTGTTCCGCTGCGATATGTGAGATTCTGATATTGTTTTTGTTTCTGTTCTTTCTTTTCTTCTATCTTCTTCTACCTCTTCTTTTTAACCCTAAAGTTTCGCGTTTCCGCCATTCGATTTTTCGACAGTTGGTACGGTGGACGTATTGATGTCGAGTTTTCGGAAGACAGATTTGCGGGTCTTTACAAGTGGTATCAGAGCATCCGGTTTAGCGACAACCCTGCTCTGTTGGGTATTACTCATTAGAGATAGAGTCAGTAGTACTCTAGAATCAGTGTGAGTGTAATAATAGATATGAGCGCGTATTTGTTAGTGAATACAAAATTTGTTTTGTATTGTGTTGACTTATCGGTTGATTGTTTATAGATTCTGGTCGGTGCAGTTTGGCCAACTGTAATCGATAGGGGTTTCTAAACTCTTAAACAAGATAAACCGACACAGTATTGTTTTAAATGGGGTAAATGAAATAATTTTGCCCAAAACTATTTTTTGTATAGAAAAGAAATGATTTTCCATGAATTATCATAGTATATGGATGCTTGGTTGTTAGGAAGAGATAATATTGAATTATCATCATTGTTATATGGAATTGAATAAGAAATTAAATTAATAACCAAAGATTTGGAGATAAATTCATTTGACAAATGAAATTTATAAATATGAATTGGAAGATAAGGAAATAAAATCCATATACGAATGAGATTTGGAAATGTGAATTGTAAATGTAATTTACAAATTGAAATGGGATTCCAGAGAAATATTTGAAAATAAAATTCATTAATGGAATGTAAATAAGTTTGAAGACTTATAAAATATTTGAAATCTGATTGGGATGAGATTCAAAGTGAAAATGAATGAATTTGTGAATGAATAATTAAAATTGCAAGTGCAGGAAAATGAAATTGAATGTTAAAATTCATTTTAAATTTGTAAGTAAATGAAAAAAAATTAGTCAAGTGGACTAAGTATTGAAATAAAAATTAGTAAGTGAAACTAATGGAGGAATGACAAATTCAATATGATTTATAATGAATTGAATTCAATAATTATATATAAAAGATAAATTAAAATTGAATGGAATCAATTGGAAATGAAGTACTATACATATATGACATATTAGGTTTTCTAAACTATGGATATGAAAAAGTACCTTCTATTGAAGAAATTGTGAAGGTGTTGGAACTCGGTATTAGTGTCCATTTGATCATGATGTATGCTAGCGTAATTCGAGGGGTGTGATACCCACAGTTACAAGCGATTCCACTGAGATAGTGGCGCAGCCGCCGTGTAAACTGCGATCTGGATGCCATAGCGAAATTCGAGGGGCGTGATGCCTATGGTTACAAGCGATTCCACTGGGATTGTGGTGTAACCGCCGTGTGAACTATGATCTATGGCAACAACCATGGCAAAATTCAAGTGATGTGAAATCTACAGTTACAAGCGATTCTACTGGGATAGTAGCAAAACCGCCGAGTAACTGTGATCCATGGGGGAACGTGCTTTCCATATCCATTTTTTAAAAGGATTTTTTTAAGTGTTTTCACTGGGAGTTAGAAAATTTTTGAAATTTTTGGCTAACGACAAAAGATTTAAAATTGGGAATTGAGATAAAAGTAAATGAACTCAATATTCAGAATTAGAAGATGAATCGAATTCAAGTGAAATTCGAAATGAAAATTTGAATGAAAACTTTGGAAATAGAAGTATTGAGATTTGAAATGAATTTTTGGTTTTTGAAGATAAAATAAATTCAAATAGAATTGAAATTGTCAATCGAATTCAAATGGAATTGAAATGCAAAGTTGAACGGAAATAAATATAAAACTTTGTTAGTGAAGTGAAAATGAATATAAGAAATATGTAATACTTATATTGCACTTAAGAAATGAATGAATGAAATTCTTAAGTAAAATATACAGGGATTGTAAAATATACAATAAGTGAATTTGGACATTATTGTCAAGTAAAATATACAGGGATTGTAAAGGCGATAGGAAAATGGAATTGGATTTTGATTTTGAAGATAATTTGAATTTGCTCGACAAGAGGTATGTATTTCAATTTTAGTATGAAATTTGATGAGTTTCTGATTTTGCCACTTGGCATTTTGTTTTCTTTTGAGATTTGGGAGTCCGTAGGGACGTTTTGTAGTCGTACCGTATAAGCCGCGCAAAGGAGACGCTGGCGAAATTTTTCGAAAATTTTGAATGTTAGAAAATTTTGAAAGTTTGAAATTTAAATTTGAATTTTGAAGTAAACAATGTTGTTTTGAAACTTATAATTGAAGTTGGAGGGCTAGATGAATTGATAATGAATCTTTAATAGAAAGATTTGTTTTGATGAATTGATAAAACTATTGGATTGTCAAAAATAGTAGACGAGTTAAGGATCATTTTTCCTAACTTGTAATTTCGGGACGAAATTCTTTTAAGGGGGGAAGATTGTAACGACCCAGAATTTTGAAAAATTTAAATTGAAATATTTAATTAATTTTAAATATGTAAAATGATGGTTTGACTTGAATTTCAAATTATCAGAATGAATTTGGCGATTAAATTTTAGAATTTAATCTATTGAATGTTGAATAAAATTTTAAATCTTCAATTTTAAGCTGAAGAAAAATATTTCAAAGGATTGTAAAATTTATATTGATAATACTGAAGATAATTGAAACTTCAGAATCGAATTTGAAATTGATTTGATCAGTTTTGAATTTATATCGCTTGAATCGATATTTAAAAATAGCGTTCCGGGGCACAGTCTCGGAATTCGACGAAACTAGTTCCATTGGATCTGTAATATTGTATTATTATCGGATTTCAATTTTTGTAGTGATTGGAGTTGTCGTGTGAGCGTACGATAAGCAAACGCGCTGAAATTAAATCGAAAATTTAATATTATAACTAGTCTAAAAAGCTATCTTCTCCATACGATTGAATTTGGACCCGAAACCTTTTCCATTGCGTTCGGGATAGGCGTATAACATTATAAACGCCTAGCGGCACGCCTAGGTAGGAGGTCAAGATTTTGTGTTGCATTTATCGAACGGTTTGAATTTGAATTTAAACTGAATCTTTATATTAGTCAACCATCAACTGATATTATTTCACATCACAGCTTTTTGCTTTCAAATCGCTGCCTCCACTCGTACAAGCAACCACTCCATTGTGTCTTCTGCTCTCCTTCCTTTGTAATCCACGCGTATATAAAAGAAGTAAAAGAAAAAAAAAATTGAACAGCCGAGTTTCTTTCTTCAAATTAAAAACAAAACAAAAATGGCCGCAGTTTTCAAAACTCCCACGTTCTCGTTCAAAATGAAAAGAAATAAAAATGGCGACCACTTCTCCTCAGTTCATTTTCTCGTATTAAATTCGAAATCAAAAGTAAACTTCTCCAGACGAAATCGAATTCGATTTCGTATCGTGATCGCGAGGTCAAGCGCGATGCGGCGGCATGTCAGAGAGGATGGCGATGAGGCGAGGCTTCCAAGTGCAGCGTCGCAATTTTGGGCTCGAGTCGTTTTGGGCAGTGTGGTTACTAGCGGCAGGCGAGCACGCGCGCGATGCAGCTGACGAGGTGGTTTCGATGGCGTGTACGATCTCGCGATTTGGTTCCAGCAACGTGACGCGGCGAGTGGCGATGGAGGCCGTGACAAGATGGCTCGCAATCAAATCGTGGTGGCTGGAGTTCGTAGGTGAGGTATGGGGTCTTTCTCTGTTCGAATTTGTATTCTAGAAAATTAATATCATTGCTGTTTTAATTTCGATATGATAAATTTGTAATTAAATAGGGAAATTTATCACAGAAAGGGAAAGAAGATTGTTTTAATATAAAATATATATATATATATATATATATATATCCAGTAAGGAAATTGTACAGTAGGTCAAGCTTTATGTATACACATTTAAAGTTAAAAACAGAAAATATATACAAGAAGGTGTATATGCTATTATTTTTCAAATCAAAGATTTATATGTATATTTGTATACAATAAAGGAAGTTTGAAAGTATATAGGAATTTTTAAAATGTTTGGATAATTTATAAAAGTAGATTTTTATTTTTGGAACCCATAATTTTTTTTATGTAGTTCTAGAAATAAATAAATAAATATTCATTTTAAAAACTACTAGTATTTTAAAATATGTATTATGGAGGTCAATTTGTCAAACTAACTTATTTAAATTTGGTAGAAATTGTTAAAAGGAAATTATTAATTCAAAATCAAATTTATCAAACGAAAATTGATTACTCGATTATTTCGAATAATAATAAATTGTATAATTGTTTATACAAGGTTTGAAACCGTGAAGAAATGGTCAAAATGGAAAATGGGATTGCAAAATAAAAGCAAAGGTGAGATCTTCTCACTCTGAAAAGTGGAATTTTCAGTTATTGATTTGATTGTCTGTTTGGTTGTGATATTAGATATAGTAGGATATATCTATATATATAGCCATATATACATATTGGCATATGTATATATTGGATTGATTGATTTCCCGCAATTATATAGCGGATGAGACCCTATTGCGCCGTTAGTAAGCGGATGATAATTTATAAAACCCATATACCGCGATATTCCAACTCGAAGTGGAATTGGTATTGTGCTAACATCTATGGATGCAGGAAAACAGGTTGGAGGGATCCAACAGGATTCCTCAAAACATTTGAATTGATTTCATATGTTGTTTGATTGATTATTTATAATCTGTGGATGATTATATCTGTGATTGAATTTGTTAAAGGCTATAATTTAGCCGAATGTACTTTTGGTATCGTTGGATACCAGAAATAAATGAAATTGGATTTCTAAAATTAAAAATTGAATTTTTGATGGTTTGGAAAGATAAAAGAATTTATTTAAAAGGAGATAAATTTGCTTGAAATCAAATTGATAATTGATTGGGTATTTGAAATAAATCTTTGAGAAATCGATATAAAAATTTATTTGGTGTTTGAATGAAAATTGATTTTTGGTGTTGAGAATAAATTTGGAAATCGATTTGTAAAAATGATTTGGTATTTGGGATTAAAAGTTAGAATCAATTTGAAATGTGATTCGGTGTTGAAGTAAATTCAGAAATCAATTTGAAATTCGATTTGGGATTTGAAATAAAACTTAGAAATCAATTTGTAATTGATTTGGTGTTTTGAAATAAAAGTTTGGAAAAATCAATTTGGAAGTTGATTTTGGATTAAAAGTGAATATTTGAGAATGTAAATTCCGAATAGAATTGGTAAAGGAAAGGGAAATTTGTTTTAAAAATAAATATTGATTTATTTTTAAAGTGATGAAGTGTGGAAATAAATTTACAAATTTGAAATGTAAATTTGAAATAAATCGATAAGGATTTATCTAATTGGTTTAAATGGACCATTTTGTGATTTGAAATTGATTTTCAAATGTGAAGTGTGAAATATGATTTGAAATTGATTTTCAAATGTGAAGTGCGAAATATGATTTGAAATTGATTTTCAAATGTGAAGTGTGAAATATGATTTGAAATTGATTTTCAAATATGAAGTGTGGAAAATGTATATATCTTTTGAAGATATTTTGAAATAAATAATTTGGGAAAAATTATTTGAATTGATTGATTGTTGTGAATGTTGTTGATAGTTAAATTACATACTATCAATATTTGCCTTTGAAATGACACTTGATTTGTTTTTAAAACAAACGCTCATTATTCGGTTAAGCCGGGAGAGGACCTTTGTGTCATATAACCCATTCCGAATAATGATATGTCGTGAATGGACTGCATTTGAAGACCGGTGTGAAGACCGGATATTTGTGAAAATGAAAGGACAACCTGTCGAATGTCTCTGCACCGAGTTGCTCCGGTATAGAGATTTATATCACTCTTTTTGTGATGGGAAGTCCGGACGTGATTAGTGAATATCCGGATTGCAAGGGCTTCTTTGGAAGTGCCTTCGGTTCCGTTCGATCCCGGAACGGACTTGTATGGATGTGTGTCTGACGTTACACTTTGAGATGTAAAGCTAGTTTCAATCAAATACATTTCTGTTGGTGGCGGAGAATTTATTCTCTTAGCTTAACACCCTTCTCTGAGACGTACGAGCTCAGAGGTTATGTAGTTGATGGTTACTAGTGATACATTCCCAATTTGGCAATGTGGCACACGAAGTGCTGTTGATCAGTTGTTGGTCAAAGCGTTGCTTTGTGAAAAAGCGTGGCTTTGTGAAAAAGCGTGGCTTTGTGAAAAAGCGTTGCTTTGTGGACGAGACTTCGTCGAGCCTCACAATCCGGTAATGGTCGAAATAGGAATGTTGCGACAAAGGTTTGTAGGGGTAGCGTCCCTAGGGAATGCCATTTCCTTTTGGATAAAAGGTGATATCATGGTATGGAGCCCAGATATTTTACCTATGTTGATTATATTTTGTGGTTGTTGCTTTGTGATTGAGGATCCTCGGATAAAGGTCGGTAACGACCGGGGGATGGCATAGCTCGTGTGTTAGTTACTTAGTTACAGCTCGGTTAGAGCGTAAGGTAGCGTCGGCCTTTTGTTTACAGAGATCCGGTTAGGTTCTCGGGGCGTCTTTCCAGAGGCGTTCTATTTCGGTATAAGGAAGTTCCTTTGCCTGACCATTTGTTGGAAATCCAAAGAAACAATACGAACCCTGTACGATTTTTAATTGTATTACCTGCTATGGAATGTGGCGGTAACCTGCTATTGAACGTAGTAGCTATAGTAGACATACAACAATGGTTGTATGTTGGCTAAGATTTATATTATATTTTCGAAATGTTTTCCACACTAGACATTAATAATAATATCAATTGATTTTGCGTAGTAAGCATTTTTGACTATCATAAAAAGAAATCTCCTCCAATTCTGCGTTTGCATTGTGTGTGTGGTGGGAGGCCTTATGGTAGTTTCATTTTCCAAAAGCATTGCGAATCTGTTTTATTTTCTTTGTGAAAATAACTGTTTTACGATCTCACACCAGTCACCATGACTGACTCGGATTTTATTGTTCCCTTCTAAACTCTGGGTGCCCATAATTTTCCACACGGGCAGCCTAGAGTTATTTTATCAGGATATTCTGGAGCTTTGGAGATGAGCTGGATGGCGAAGCGTACTATCGTACTTGTTTATTAATTCCGCTGTGTATTCTGTAAGTGGACAAGTTTATATAACTGTCCATTGTTGTATTGAGTTGTAAACTCTGATGATTGATGTATGTATAAACTGATATAGTCTTTTGTTTTAAAGATTAATGATTCATCTATTATATAATGTTTCGCTGCGATATGTGAGATTCTGATATTGTTTTTGTTTCTGTTCTTCCTTTTCTTCTATCTTCTTCTACCTCTTCTTTTTAACCCTAAAGTTTCGTGTTTCCGCCATTCGATTTTTCGACAGTTGGTACAGTGGACGTATCGATGTCGAGTTTTCGGAAGACGGATTTGCGGGTCTTTACAAATATTAGCCAATCACTAATCCATCACCTTAGGCAACCTCTACAAGGTTCCCCTAAAGTCGCCACCACCATGAACCAAATAGCACATGTCAGTGCTGACCTCACCACTCGGTGTCGACTTGTGTAGAAAATGAATTGGAACTTGCAGCTTGAACCATGAGTTCTTCTAATACTCCAGAGCCACCTCTTCAAGTTTCGTCCAATTCCGATCAACTTTGCCTCCAATTTGTTCAATTCTTTGACCTAACTTTCTATGCAATCACGATGCTAGCAAACAACATCAAGTCATATCATCCAACATAGAATAACAAGAAATTTATCCAATCAAACATGCAATCCATCAAAATAAGACAAACAAGTCAGTTTCTATCATAGATCTACATGTAGCATGAATATACGAGCATGACCAATGGTGATTTCGAATCAATCAAGATCATATACATAGTTTAACATGTAATTAAAGTTAGAAAAAGTTTTGTGGCCAAAAATTGATTTAAAACATGTTAAATCCTATGATTCTACCATATAAACATGCATAATATAGTGAGAAGGCATAAACCACTCATTAATTACCAAATTTTTAACAACCGGCATATTTTACGAATATATATTTAAATGTTTTATTTAAATATAGCATCGTTAGTTGAATTAAAGTCCAAAATGTGACTTTTTGTAAACAGTCGAATTCGGACTCGAGACCACTTTCATTGAGTTCAAAACGACGTTTACAACTTGTTTAAGTATAAACATCGATATGTTTGGAGTTGATTAGGATTTTGGTATTTTCATTTGGGCTTTGGGTTGTGTTCTAGCCCATTAACCCAATAAAAGAACCCAAACCTTCTATGAAATACCTCCCACTCCACTCCTCTTCATTCATTCCATTTCTAATTTCCTAATACACCCAAGCCCTAGGAAAAATGGTGGGAAGAGGAAACTAAATTCCTAAGCCCTAGTTCTCTTAGGAAATTCAAATTCAAGTTCTAAAATTAAGGAGAAGCTTTGGTAAGCATCCTCTTCATCTTCTCCATCTCAATCCCTCTTCAATTCTTGATTTTTCCTATAACCTAACTTAGGAAAAACTTTACATTTGATAGTAGATTGAAGATTCTAGAAGTGTAGTGAAGAGGAATTGGTCTAAGCTTGTTTTAGAGATTCTCATTTCTTGTTTTTGAATTTAAAGGTGAGTTCTTGAACTCAAATATATGTCTATAGCTTTCATTGTTGTTAGGTATGAATTCCTAACATCTATTTCATGTTCAATTGCTTTTGGATTGAATTGGTTTGGTGAATTATCCAATTTTGGTATTTTGAAGTCAAAATCTATGAAAATCCTATTATGGATGTTTGGACATGTTGTTAGGAGTGTATTGAAGAGCCTATAGGGCTGGGTTGTCGCTTGGCATAAATCCCTAGCCACCATCGCTCATTTGATCGCTTCCGAGTTGATTTGGCCATCAATGGTCTAGGAAAATTTTACCCTGAGCTTCAGCTCAGACGTCTGGGAAAACACTCAGACGTCTAAGGCAAAGGAATAAAAATTCCAGACCTACAGCTCAGATATCTGAGGTTATTCCCAGACATTTGAGCGATCTGGAAGAAATTTCTAGATCTTCAGCTCAGACGTCTGGGAAAACCACCAGACGTCTAGCGCTGTTAAATTCAGCCAATTTGCCTATTTTTATGTGGGTTTCCATTTTATCGGTTTTTGTTGATCCGGTTAGTTCTTGTCATTTATTATCGACTTTGATGACTTATTTTCTGGATTTTTGGGAATATACATTTGATGGATTTGATATCGATTTTCATGGTTTTAATTCACGTCGTCGAATGTGAATTTTTAGTGATAGATTGTTTTTACAATCGTTTCTATGATTTGTCACTTTAAAATACAAAGGTTTCTATACTGGTAGTAAATACTCAAACTCTTTCACAAAAATGATTTCAACATTACTTTTAATACAAAGCTCATTTTAAAACCGTTTTCCAATCTATTGGTATATACAAACCTTTACCTCATTCGTACG
This sequence comes from Allium fistulosum, assembly GCA_030737815.1. Taxonomy (NCBI): domain Eukaryota; kingdom Viridiplantae; phylum Streptophyta; class Magnoliopsida; order Asparagales; family Amaryllidaceae; genus Allium; species Allium fistulosum. The sequence continues at coordinate 946,158,885 of CM060904.1, read as the reverse complement.
AGAAATACAATTAAACGACTTAGCAAAACAAGTGGTACGAAACGCTTGCGTTTACTTCGTCAGTTAATTCTTAGACTTGTTCGATTGATATCTCATGACAATTTTCGAATGGAAATCTACAATTTATTCGTAAATATTTAAGTTCAGCCAGTGGTTATGGGACATGATGCTAAACTGATTTATTTACTTGCTTAGTGCAATTTACACTTCTTTTTGATCAGTGGTGATCATTTTGTGATTTAGACTAGTGATATGCGATGTCTCTTTGTCCGCATGGGGGACTATACCCAGTTCTGTGGAGCTTCGGCTCAATTTGGTTGGGTAGCGACCCATGGTCTTTTGACCGTTCGTGGAGCAATCGGCTCAATGAGTCTGTGCATGAGGCGTATCTTTTAGGGTGCATCGATGTTCGGCTCGTTCATCCTCAAGGGGGGATGGTACCTCATATTTTTATGGGTTAGCGACCCATGGGATAGCATCCCGTATGTGATACACGTGTTGGTGAGTTTTCATGCTCCCATTTGTGATAGGCCTCTCACCCCCCCCTTTTGTGATTTCTGGATTTCTAATTGATGATTTATGGAATTTGTGTTTCACCAATATTTGTGATTTGCATAGATAAGCTTTATCAATATTTGTGACTTGGTGAATAAAATAAAGAATATGACATTCTTTTTGGTGTTTGATAAAATTTGAGGTATTGTATGATCATTGTTGTTATCATATATATATTTGTCATATCTCTTATCCTATCTCATCTTACATGATAATTATAGCTAGACTGATCTGTTTATTATTTTTCTTCTTAAATAATACTCGGTCAGACCGAGGTGTTTCAGGTGCTTCCTCTTGACTTCTTAGCAGGGATTAACTTGTGAGTTTTTGTTTTTATACATTCGAGATAGAGACTCCTTGATGTATACATATTCTTTTGTCTAGAACTTGTACCTATTCTTTTGTGATGTAGTGGATCTTGTTTGACCACTACTTTGATGTTCACTTCTATGTGTTATATTCATATATGTTTCCGCCTTAGTGATATGAATATCTGTGACTGATTTTATGTTATGCTTATTTTATATTTGTTTCCGAAGGCCATATAGCCACTGTGTAGTAGCTTTGTGTTTGTATTTGATATGTCAGATTTCCTCTTGCATTGAAATGCATGACCTACTATCTGACATATCGGTACTCGCACAAAGCAATTACATAGATGGTCGCTCCTCAATAGCCTTATTCTTCGTGCTAGTCGACGGCATTACACTGTAGTGTTCTTGGCTAGTGTGAGTATAGAGGTGGGGCGTCACAAAATTCAAATAATATAAATGTAGATCCAATCCGAACAGCAATGGAATGCACTTAAAATCAAGCACATCAATGATCCTTGTTTTCTAGTTGATGATCTATCCTGTAATCCACAATCTAGTTTGAATTGGAGAGCAATTTGGATGTTTCTGGATGAAATTAGAATGAATCTAGGGCTAATTAGGGTTTAGGTCTGATTTAGAATGAGAAAAAAGTTTTAACTTGACTCCAGCCCTCTATTTATTGTATTCTCTAATTCGGCTAATAGGCTCACTAATGGGCTTAATTAATTACACACTAATCCTGGCCAACAACTTTAAAAACTTAAAACATGCATAACATCCTAACCGTAAGTCTGTTTTTCTATTATGATCACTCTACGGAATATGAAACAATCATCCTGAAGCAATGGAACTACTTTGAGACCCTAATTTAACTTTTATCAAAAGTTATAGCCCAAACAAAGTTTTTATGGTCACAATGGTCACATAGAAATTTGGGAAAAATCATAGGTGTGTAAAATGTCACTAAGAGTTAAAACACAAAATTATAGAATCTACGACCTCGTACAAATAAAATAAAAATATTTTACAATCCTCCGATACATAAAATACAGGTTGTTACAATAGAAAGCATTATCAAGTTTGCTATATGTTCTACAACCACTTCTACTTTTATTGTTCCAGGAGAATCTAGAGCTAGTGTAGGGAATTTGAACAAGGGAAGGGGAGTTAACATATTCGTTTAAAGGAGATATTTCATTTAAAGACATAGGGCTTCTACCAAATATGTCATCAAGATTTAGTAGGAAATTGTAGTATCTAAGAACTAGCTAAGGGTGGCTTTCTTGAGATAGGCATGGATAGGTGGCTTTCCAGTGGAATGAGTGTTTATTATTATTATTATTCAATAAAGTGAGATTTTATAAATAATAATATTAAGAGTTTGGTGAAATTACATAGTTTTGAGATAAATAGTAGTGAACTAGTTTGGAGTATATTAAAGAGATTTTATATGAATATTATTAATTTAACGTAAAATAATAATACTGTTGATTTGAAAGGTAATTGATGAAATTACTATTTTTGATATAAAATGCAATGTATGATCGAGATTTGGAGTAATGAGGTCACAATAAAGAATTTTCAATTATATTATCAATTCGAGATAATTATTATTGTTTTTGAAGTAAATAAAAAGTGCTTTGATAATGAATAATATTAAATAGATTTTATACCTAAGAAAAAATAGTAATCGTAAATATGATGTTTTGGGTGGATGTAATGTGTGATTAGTGATTGATTTTATTTATCACATACGTTGTTTTACGATGATAGAATCACATTAAAGATGGGTATGTGATATTTTACCATTATTGCTGTGAGATGAATGATAGTTAATTGTGGGTATATGGTGATTGAGGTTATGTTACTGATGTTGTTTGGATTAGTATATGATGATTGATGTTTTGTCATTATTATGGGGTGATTAATATACATTTTATGATTTATACTTACATTGTAAAGTGTTACTATAATGAATGATTAGTATGAATGTAAGTATATTTTTGTTATTATTTTCTTATTTAATGATTGAATATAGTCAAATATATGACTAAATGCATTATTGTTGTTGTTGCCCTATATGATGATATGTTGTGATGATGAGTATGAATACTGTTTTCTACGTCTTACACTGATTGAAGTGGTTGCATTAATTACCTTAAATTGCATTAGTTGGATAGCTTGCGATGGTTGCAATGGTTCAATGGATGCAATGGCTATTATGTACTAACAAGTATTTAGATGTGGAGAAGAGTAGAAAACGGAATTATATAAGCTTGATCCCCCAAAAGGGATACGTAGGCAGTCTTTTTCTATGCAATAGCTATCGACACTATGACCGTAGTGTATAGGATTAGCCGCAGTCCAAACATTGTTTAAAACTTTTTCCTTTTTATTATATATATATATTTGTATAGTTGTAAAGTTGCAGGTAAAAGCAGAAAAAAATGATTTGGTATATTCTTCTATACCGTGGTTATATTATTTATGATTGGATGATGTTTGTTGTACTGAAATATAAATTGATGTGATAATGTAAAATAACCACGTAATTGAGTTAATATTTATTTATATTGATGTTTGATTCCATTGTGAGTTAATATAATTTATAAATCTACTCGTGGTCCATTGTTTTTAGTATTTGAAATTAGTTGTAAGTGTATTTTGAAGTTCTTTATATAATTGATTTTGGACTTTAGAAATAGTGCGTCATCACAATTATCAACTTTCCATTGCTATGCATTTTCTTCATCGAAAATCACGTCATGATATACTGTAATTTTCCCAATTATAGGATCGTACAATTTATATACTGTAGATGTATAACTATAACCCAGAAAATACATTTCTCGCCGTTGTCGACTAGCTATTTCCTCTTATCATCTAGCACATGTGCATACGCTATATACTCGAACACTCGAAGATGCTCTACATATGGTTTCCTACCACTCCACTGCTCTTCTGGTGCAGTGAATCTAACGACTTTAGTGGGGCTTCAATTTAGTATATTAGGCACCAGGCTACTATTTCAGGCCATAAATTTATGGGAATATTTTTTGTGTTTAATATGCTAAGTATAATATTCATAATCATTCAATCTTTCCTCTCGGCTATACCATTCTTCTGTGGAGTGTAAGCTACTGTTAACGGTCTTTTGATGTCTTGTCCACCACAAAAATATTTGAATTCATTAGATGTGAATTCTCCACCACGATCCGATGGAAGAACTTTGACTGATATTCCCACTTCATTCTCAACATAAGCTTTGAATATTTTGAACATTGAAAATACTTTAGACTTTCCCTACAAAGTATAGACTCGGATTTTACAGCCATAACCATGAGTAAAAGTATTATATACCTCTTGCCACCATTGAATATTGGATCGATCGGTCCACATATGTCGATATAGACCAACTCTAATATGCCTTTGACTCGTTATTCTTTTCTTTTTGGAAAATGTTTTCGATGTTGCTTGCTAATAAAAAATGCTTCACACATTTGTGATGGATGATCAGTAAGTGAAAGTCTGATCACCATGTCTTTGTTATGTGAAGCTTCAAAACCATTGAAGTACAAATGCCCATAACATATATGTCATAACCACAATAAATCATTTTTTGGGTACTTTTGGATGGTAGTACATATTAGTACTACAAGTCTTTGGTAGTATACATCATACTACATATCAATATATGTTCGAACCACACTACGTAAGTTTCGAACTTGTGATCTCTCGCACCAATGTTAAAACACTTAACCACTTTAACAGTGGTGCTGGTCCCCGATAAATCATTTACTATGCTTGCAAAACAACGGAGAGTACCAATTTTAACAATCAAAGGAAACATCCAATTTTGAGACATATTTAACTCAACTCGTATTCCTTTTTTTGAGTCTATAATCCTACACACCATTTTTAGAGACAATTTCATGCCCTTTCCCTTAAAGATGGCCAATACTTAGTAGATTACTATTTAAACCATAATAACATTCAAAATGGTTTGTTTAGAATTATCTTAAGCCATAATAGTGATATCCCCTTTCACCATTACCGGAGTTGTCGAATTATTTTCAAATTTCAAGGAATTGTTGTACAATTTAGCTAAGTGAGAAAACATGGACTTAAATCTGCATATATGATTCGCACACACTTTATCTAGTGCCATAGGTTTTGATCATGTTTTTCATCACTACTACATGCCAGTTAGGTGAGGCATCATTGTCCAGCACCATTGTCACGATGGTTAGGCGCTCTGGATTTCGTCCATGAAGTCATTCGTTCGGTCCATTGGACATATATTGACTTGTTGTATACTATATATTATCTAAGACTTGTAGTAAAACTATGTTTTATCACTTAATTACCCGCTTTCAAAGAAAAAAAATGAGATGGCCATTTCCTTTTTCTACAAAATTAGTTTTCTCTACATATGAGTCTTTATTTAGTTTTGTGCAACATTCAAAAAGAAAATGGCCATACCTTTCCCATACTAAATTTTAGATTTATCTAACCTCCTTGATCGACGACCTTTATTAGTAGGTTTGTTTTTCACATCTGCATTTTTTTACTTGTGCTGATTTTTCAATTTTGTCGCAGCTGCCCTTCGCTCGAACCCACCATTTTCGTTCTGGAGATTTAGTGTTGAGCTGAGATTGTAAAGCTTGCTTTATTGCTGTATGCTTATTGATTTGCTGCACATGAACCATAAGCGAACTCACAGCTCATCAAATGAAAGACCATCAAGATCCTTTGATTCCTCAATTGAACAAACCACATAATCGGCTTTAAAGCTCATTGAACAAAGAATCTTTTCGATTATGCTGATATCCTCCATTTTCTCTCCATTGCTTCTCATCTTATTTGTGATTGCCATAGCTCTAGAAAAATAGTTTGAAACAAACTCTACAAGAAGCATGTAAAGATTTTCAAAATCAACAAGAAGAGCAGGTAGATGTACCCTCTTTCACCTTTACGTTGCCTTTATATTTATTCTTCGTAGCTTTCCAGATGTCTTTAGAGGTATCTTAGTAGAGGATTGTCTCTAAAACAGTTCGATCAATAGCTTGAAGCAAATAATTTTTTACCTTCAAGTCCTTCATTCGCATTTCCTCTAGCTTGGATTTCTGAACTTCAATTGCAACACGAGGTAGATCCAAATTCCAGTATCAAGATGCCAATATTCCTTTGATCTAAGGAAGTTTTTCATTAACATAATCTAATGGTCATAGTTACCCGTCAAAATGAGGAATTGGAGGCTGCACAAATGTTTCCAACAGTTGACAGTGCAGACAAATAAGAATTTAAGGGAGGAAGCTGCAGCTCTTTGGTATGGTAAAATAAGAGCAAAAAAAGGTTCAAAATTCCTCTTCCCTCTTCAAAAAATTTCAAATTTCGGTACCGTTTTGAAAATTCTGAAAACTACGCTTTAATTTCGAAATGCGAATTCCAGTACTATTTTTATAACTACAGCGATTAATAAAAAAAAATTATATAAATAATTTGAACTTTGTACAAAAAAAAAACTTTAAATAAATTTCATACAATTCATTTTGTAATAATCCATTGAGATAATAACTTAATACAAATTATTTTACCCTAATTAATCATCATCATTATCAATCCAAAATTCCTTAACAAACTTAATAACAGCACAAAACCTTCTTAACAAATCAATAGTAGTCTAAAACTTGAAAAGCCCAGCTCATCAATATACAGATACAAACCCGAAATTAGCTATTTCCTGCTACTTGCCTAAATAGATCAATGTTTGCTTCCTAAAAACCCTAGCCGACAAAGGAAAATTTAAAAGAATGCTCAGTAGGAAGCCGCTTCTCGTTCTCTCCCTGACCGATGATGTTTCGCTCTTCTCTTTTTCTTCTCATTGGTATTTGTAGATATAAATCATTTTTCTTCCTCTTTAATTGGAGGGTAATGTCAATAATGAACTTTTAGACCAATTCTGGTCCGATCACTGCTGGATTCAGACCGAAATGATCGGAATTCCGGCAGGCCGACCGGAATCTCAAATCATGGTAAAAAACTAGGTAAAAGAGGAAAAAACTGCACTTTAATCGGAAGAAACAAATATTCAAATAGAAATAAACTAAATAACCTGGTAAACTAAAAGGGGCTTTGCACGGAAGGTCCCTATTTTTGATGTTGTTGTAAGAAAAGTCCCTATGATAAGGAGTACGTAAATTAAATCCATGTTTTGTTCTAAAGCAGAAAGCGCAAACTATCTTGCGCTTTTCTTATAGAAAGTGCAAGTTAACTTGCGCTTTTTAAAAATTTAATTTTTTTTTGAAAATTTTAAAATTTACAAAAAAAATTCAAAATCAAAAAGCGCAAACTAGCTTACGCTTTCTTGATAAAAAGTGCAAGTTAACTTATGCTTTTCAAAAATTTCAAAATCAGAAAGCGCAAACTAGCTTGCACTTTGGAAAGTGCAAGTTAACTTGCATTTTTCAAAAATTTCACATTTTAAAAATAATTTAAAATAAAAGTGCAAACTAGCTTGCGCTTTCCTGATAGAAAGCGCAGGTTAACTAGCGCTTTTCAAAAATTTCAAAAGTTATAAAATTTTCAAAATTTTCAAAAAAAAAATTTCAAAGTTAAAAGGTTGCAAGTTAGCTTGCATTTTCTGTCAGAAAAGCACAAAACACCTTGCGTTTTCTATTTTTCAAAAAAGGGACTAAATTTACATTTTTATATCTACAATGACTTTTCTTATAACAACATCAAAAACATGGACATGTGACTCTTTTCTTGAAACTAAAATGTTACAAAGTAGCTAAGAGTAAGAGTGCATGACTTATTCCAACTTCTTCTGAAACAAGCAACGTTATTGAAAACATACACAAATAAAAAACACAGTTTATTCTGACATTTTATACAATGACAATTTCATTTTGCTTCTAGCTGCAATTATGATTTTGTTAGAATCCCTTACTGGATTTGGACTCTCATACTCAAACACATCCACTGATTACAAACTTAGTGGCGATAAAAGAACTAAATACGACACCAATATTTTTCTCTTTAATTGGCTAGAAAGATTTCCTGAATTATGAGAGAGAGTTATGATGGACATTACATACCAGAACTTGCTAGTGCAATTTTGGAAAACAATGAAAACACCAACAGTACTGTCATTAATCTAAAGGGCATTGCGGTAAGCATCTACACTTAATACATAGGCCATTTTGGGTCTACATTACCAAAGTTATTGCATGTTTAGAATATTTAGATACGTCATATAACATATTATAAATATAGTGTACTACTTTCTGTCATGCAGGTAGAAAAAATAATTTTCGTAGTGAGATTATCTCAAATAACATCAGTATGTACAACTTTATTTTTAAAAGGGTTACACTTGAGTCGTGTATAATCAAAGCCAGAACAACTTTCATAAACATTGGACCGAATTTTTTTTAAAGACAAATATACCGCTACTATTTGAGTACAAATTATCAATTTTTTTACTGATATAAAGTGGTCTAGGTTTTGTAAAATAGTTTTAAAATGATCTCAATGCATAATACATTTTCTAAAGAGGTCCAAACGGTTAAAAAAAATCCTTATACATAATAACATTGGAAAAATATTTTCATAGTTATTGAACAGACTAGGAAGGGATATATGGGAGGAGACATAACTATGAAAATACAGTTGGACTTAGGCCTGTCATGTCATCGTAGTGTTAACCGTTAAAGATACCAATAACTTGTTAGCACACTAATGCTACTGCGGGGTTAAAAATAATTATCGATATTTTACGGATGCCGTTGATAAAACGATGGTTGCTATGTTAGTAAAGTGGCAAACCGTTGGCTAATAATAGTAAATTTATCTATATATAAAACATTAAAAATTTATTGCATACAAAAATTGATAATGATAAAAAAAAGTAGAAATTTTGCTTTTGATCCAAACTCCATTAATTTTTATACCAATATTTTAAGTTATTTAAGTTCTACATGAAAATTTTTCTTAAAAATTGATATTTAAGACTTATAACAATAAATGGAATGGGTAAAATTTAAATTTTACATAGTATTAGACTTATAACCTAATATTAAGACTTAAAAAGAAACATCATCATAGATAATAGAACCTTCTTAAAAACTGATATACTTCCGAAATTAAAATTAATTTAAATAATGAAAAAACAAAATTAATATGATTGGTAAAATTTATAAGCACGATATTGGTTATAAATTGTTTGGAATGGGTAAGATAATTTCTATTACAGCCCTAGTTTGACTACTACTGACCCCATGCTTTGATAACTGACCAGGCTCATAAAGCGGTTCAATCAGAGTGTGTCTTTGTGAATCAGAATCATAGTTGTAACGACCCTGAAATTCCGACCCAATTTTAAAATTTTTGAATCCATTATTTTAACATAAAATTTTGGAACTTTCATACGATTTCAATTAGCGTCCAAACTTTGTTTAAAAATTGCGCATAGATAGTTATAGATATGGGAAAAGTTTCGTCGGAAAATACCGCAGCAAATTTCGTTCGCGTTTACTTCACATCAGTTCATTTTAAACGCGAAATTTTTTATCTTCTGAACCGAAATATTTTTACATAGAAAAATTTTAAACCATCTTCTAATCGAGACGTCAATTTTCGTTTTTCAAATTTCGGACATCTTCAGCTCCGTCGATCTTATTCTTCGGTGTTTTTGCTGCATTTTTCACAATAGAAAATTTTGAATTTTATAATTTAACCATACCACTGATATCTGTATACCGTTGCATTCGCCTCGTCACGCTGATCAAAATGATATATTTATTTGTGTCAATCGGAGTTCGAAGCTGCAAATTATAATTGTTTAACGGATTGCAAACGGGTCCGTTACGCTGTACAGACTGGTACCTCATTTATCTACCCTGTTGGAATTCTAGAAGCCTTAACTATTCAGCTACCTAGGGAACCCATTGGACTTTGCAGTTACCAAGGTGATTTAACGGGTGGCTTTTGAATTTCTGAACCACTTTTATAAACTAAAGCTTGGATCCCTGATCCTTTCTGTTTGCATTCTATTTCTTACTCTTCTGGTTCGTTCACATCTCCTTCTTCCTCTTCTTTTATTTTATTTCCTTTTCTTTTGAGTAAAAGAACCCACTGCAGCCCTCTCCCCTGCTCCACCGCCCAGCCCAACCCTCTGCCTGAAATCCTCCGCCTGCAACCCTCCGCCTCCCCTAGCCCTCCGCCTCCACCAGCCACGTCCCCTGCTCCCAGTACGCCTACCGCGCCCTGCAACCCCGACCTGCCACCCACTCCCACCCAGTCCCACCACTGCTCCCTCTCCCCAGCCCCTCCGCCTGCCAGTCCCAGTCCCAGCCACCGCCCGCCCCAGCCCCTCCGCCAACTGCCTTCGCCGCCTGCCCCAGTCCCGAACCCGCCTACCTTCCCAGTCCCCGCCCAGGCCTCTGCTCGCCTGCCTCCGCCCCAGCCCTTCGCCCGTACCCACCAACCCCACCGCCAGCCTCCGCCCGCGCCATCCCTGCCCTCGCCGTCTAGCCCACCCAGCCACACCCTCGCCCGCGTCCAGCTTGCGCCCGGCCACAGCCCGCCTGCCCATCCCTCTACCGCCTGCCCAGCAGCTCGCCACCGACCCCACCGCCAGCAGCCCGCCACCGACCCACTGCCATGCAGCACCCCGGCCCGCTTAGCCCGCTTCCGCGTCCGCTGCCTTTTTATTTTATTTTATTTTATTTTGTTCTTCTTTTGATAAAATTATATATCAGTTATAATTTGTAACTTATGGACTCATTTATGCTTTGTCCGCGCAGTTCCTGTTGAGGCTAATTCAGCGATCTAGTCTTCCATCCACCTTATTTGCATCTAGTCATTGATATGGTTTATATATATTTACAAATCAATATATTTACATCGTATTAAGCTATTGTTGAATAACCTTTTGTTTGATTTATATTTCGTATTCGTGCTTGTGTCGTCTATTCTAGTCTATTCAATTTCGTGCTTCGCCGTCATCTTCTTCAACCACGCAAGGTGAATATTTCATTCACGACTCAATCTATTATGCTATGATAATAAAGTGATAGTTGTTATTGATATTAATTTGAATGTTAAAATGGTTGATGTTAAATTGTGATTTGAAGTTAGATATGAAAATTATTATGACATTAAATTTGTTATGTGATGTTGAATTTGGTTGTTAATATAAGTGATAATTAATATGAAATTAGAATTGATATAGATAGTCTAAATTTCAAATAGATTATATATGTTGAACTTGTCCCTTTAAATGTTAAATAAATCGACACGTAGAAATAGGATTAGTTATACTTTGAACCATTGAATGTATGATTGCTGTAACAATTTGATAATAAACGCCAAGTGAAAACCTATAATGTTAGTGTGGATTCTAGGAATAATTTTATTTAATTTACATAAATAACAAATGTAAATTAAATACGATTATTTCGGGATTACTTAAATACGGTTAAATTGTTATGTATGGTTACTATTGATTGTTTATTTACTTTGACACCATTCCAGTTATCACACTGCAAGTTCCCTTTGTTATGCTTTGTTTTATTTAATTGTATTGGGTTGAAATGATAAATACCCAAATTGAACAACTTTGGCCTAGGATAGATAATTAAAATAAGAAACCCGATTGGTCAACAAAATCATTTTGGAATTGAAATCCATTTGAAATTAAGAAATGAACGTAAAAATTTGTTGGAAAATAAGTAACGAAATTTATGGATTTAATTGTAATAAAACAATAGATTTAATTGTAGTAAATGAATAAATTTAATGGTAATGAATGAATGGATTTAATTGTAATAAACAATAGGTTTAATTGTAGTAAATGAATAGATTTAATGGTAATGAATGAATGGATTTAATTGTAATAAAGGAATGGATTTAATTGAAATAAATGAATGGGTTTAATTGTAATAAATAAGTGGATTTAATTGAAATAAATCAATGGATTTCATGGTATTAAATTAATAAGATTAATTGCAATAAATTAATGGACTTAATTGTAATAAATTAACGGATTTAATTGTAATGAATTAATAAGTGGACCTAATTGAAATGAATTAATGGATTAAATTGAAACTGATTAATAAATCTATTTAATTAGATAAGCAGATTGACACATCTAATTTAAATGAGATTTGAATAAGCAAGTTTTAGAATCTAATAAATTGAATTTATTAGATTCGAAATTTTATCTAATTTGGATAAATTAATAAAGTTGGAATTTGTTATAAATTTAATTTGAGATTAAGTAACAAAGTGACTTAAAGGAATGTAAAACCAACTAAAGTTAAGGAGTTGATTTAACTATTGAAATTGATTAAATCAAAGTTTTGATTAAATTTAATGTAACGATGAATGGGAATAGGAATAAAAATTTAACTTGAATACTTAAGTATTGTTAACCTAAGGGCTTGAACTAAAATTTCATTTAGAAATATGATTTTAAATGTTCGAAATAAATTAAATTGTGAAGTGTCAAATTTTGAAAGTCAAACTTGCAACTTGACTTTTGGACTTTGATTTGTTTAAAACTTTAATATTAAATGACCACCGGGTAATTAATGCGTAGTTATTAAAGAGACCGGGATCAGATATGGACATACTCTCTGTCGATACCGAAACCACTTTAATAACTAATATACGCGGAGTGTTGATCCAGAACGAAGTGGATGGTTTGGTGAACGCGTTGACTGAAGAAAGAGAACGATTTTGGATGACCCTTGACATGACTAAAACAGGAGCCGCGCCGGGCCATTGAGGATCGCCATCTCTAGCGGACACACTTCTTCGATACCATATCTATTACTTCTGTGATTCGATTTGGGTGCACCCTTTGATTTGGGAGTGTTGTTTCGCGGCGTTGAGATAGTTGCTGCTATGCTCAACATCAGTCCGGATCAGGCAACTACTAGTATCCTAGTTGGTATCGCCTCATGTACCTTGTCATACTGATTATCCTATTCGCGTCCACTACGTTTTGTTTTGTACCTTTAGTATATGGATTGCCCTCTGGTGACTTCCGGTTTTGGGGAAACTACGGTCTTGTATATGCTCTTGGGAATAAAAATGTGTTAAGGGTGGAATGGGCCATGACTTAACGCTATTTTGATATCATACTTTACTGATTAGACATTATCTATTTAGCGTATTCTATTGTATATATAGATAGTTTATCGGATCCTTAAAGATGTGTACCACATTCATCTTTGAGTTATGAACTTTATTATTTGCACCTGATTATCCTGTATAAGATTTTGAGTCCTGACTCGAGTGTTTCTTTTGTATATGCTCGGGTCAGTCTGAAGCTGTCCAGTTGCTGATCAAGGTTGGTTAAAGATGCTGAAAACTTAGCATTTACCTCTATCAGTTATCTCATTTCTAGTATTTGATGAACTTATGTATTGAACATCTTGTATTTCTATTTGTCACTTTATGTTGAGACATTGTTGTATTCATGTAGTAGCTTCATGAACTACTATTATGATGATGTACTTTTCCACTGCATTATTCTGTGACTATTCTGTGTCTGTGATGTTGTATTGATTCTCATTTACATATATGTATTCATAATCCCATAATGATTCGTGTTTTGTATTATTTAAGTTGACATGTGTGGATTATTGTTAATTTAAATGGTCCAAATATACGGGTTGTTACAGTTGGTATCAGAGCTTCGGTTTCCCTAAAAACCTTAGTTCGGGATTATGAAACTCATTAGAGATAGGGTAGCAATACCCTAGAATGAGGAGAATCGATTCAATATCCAAGTCCTTTCTATTCGAACTTCTTTTGATTCGTCGATTAAAATTTCCCTTTGAGATTCTCTGATTTTATCCTTGGTCCTAAATTTCTTTTGGTATTTCAGGATGAGTGCCAGAAGAAACAATAGGGGTGGAAGAGGCAATGGTCCTGCTCAGGCTGCACCTGCCGCTCCAGCTCCTGTCAGATTCACCATCCTTAGTAAAGAGTATTCACAGCTTGGAGGTATTAATTTTTCTGGATCCGAGAACATATTGAGGCTCAGCAATGGCTTAAAAGCTTAGAGAAGATATTTTCGGGTCTAGAGATCACTGATCCTCAGAAGCGTCAGCTTGCTGCCTGGCAACTTCAGGATGCCGCGCAAGATTGGTGGGAATCAGTTACTTCTCGTATCGAGGAGGACACCATCACTTTGGCCCAGTTTAGGTATAAAATTTAATTAGATTCCGTAATCTAAATTCTCCTTTAATCTTTGGAATGTTATTCATCTTGCCTATCTTTTGATTAGGGATACTTTCTCGGCACAATGGATGCCAGCTGCTGGAAAAACCCAACTTTATAGAGCTTTCATGGATCTTAAGCAAGGCAGTATGACTTTTTCTGAGTATGAGAGGAAATTCAACGAACTCTCAAAATTCGGACCTGGCTTGATCGATACACCACTTCTGAAGAACGAGAAATTCATTTTGGGAGCTAGGCCTGAATATTATGACTTGCTTACTGGCCACACTCACTGCACCTTCACAGAGCTTGTTGACTATGCTCTTAGATATGAGGCGAAGCCTAAGGGACCTACTGCCAAAACCATTCCTACTCAGCCCTCTTCTAGCCAGCCCGGGAAAAGGAAGATGAACTTTGATCAACAAAAGAAAGCTTGGCAGAAGACTACAGGATTGGGATATGCTCAGAAAAGCCCAATCGACCTCGCTAATATCACTTGCTTCAAATGCGATAAGAAGGGCCATTATGCTAATAGTTGTCCATCTACCGGAGCTGCTGTTCCACCACCTTCTACGACTAGGAAAGATTTATGCTATGTCTGCCTCCAACCGGGTCATTTCAAGAAAGAATGCCCAATGTATAAGCGTGGCACGCCATCTGGAGTATTTGCTATCACCACTCCTACACCACCTCCACCACCTGCTCAGGATGACCAAGGTACCTTACGAAGTATTTTTCATTTACATGCTACACCTGTTAGGGTCTTATTCGATACTGGTGCTTCACATAGCTTTATATCAGTTGACCTTTGTAATACACTCAAATTAGAACCTACTCTTGCTACTACCTCCTTATGTGTCTCAAATCCTATCGGTGGACCCGCCTACCTCCGAAGTGTTTGCAAGGGAGTTGCACTTATGTATGATTTTTCTCGATTCACTTGGGATTTCTATGTACTTGGATTCCAAGCATTCGACCTTCTTTTAGGGGCTGATTGGTTAAGAAAATTTGATGCTGTTATTTCCTGCAAAACTCGTTCAGTTTCTTTGGTAAGCGACATGGATCAGCCACTTGTCATTGAATGCAAATCACCACAGAAATATGCTGGAAGCTTCATATTCTCTCTTGATGCTCATCCGGATGATCTTGATACTACCCCTATTGTTCAGAAATTTCCCGATGTATTTGGAGAGGTCAACTCTCTACCACCTAAACGGGAAATCGATTTCCGTATTGATCTTATTCCTGGAGCTACTCCCGTAGTTCTCCCACACCGAAGGATGGCTCCTAAAGAAAAAGCTGAACTAAAAACCCAAATTGATGATCTTTTTGCTAAAGGGTTGATTAGGAGAAGTTGCTCTGAATGGGGCGCCGTAGTTGTATTTGTCACCAAATCAGATGGATCTCTTCGCATGTGTGTTGATTACCGAGAACTGAACAAACGCACCCTCAAGAATCGTTATCCGATGCCTCGCATCAACGATTTATTCGATCAGCTCCATGGAGCTAAAATTTTCTCACAACTTGATCTAGCCACTAGATTCCACCAACTCAGAGTTGCTGAAGATAGTATCCATAAGACAACTTTCCGTACCGAGAACGGATTCTATGAATGGTTGGTTATGCCATTCGGTTTGACCAACGCACCTGCTTATTTCGTCGACTTGATGAATCGAGTCTTTCGTGATGTGCTTAACAAGTTTGTTCTTGTTTTCATTGATGATATTCTCGTCTTCTCCAAAGACAAGAAGGAGCATGAGACACACCTTGCTTATGTTCTGGAAACTCTCCGAAATCATCAACTTAAGGCCAAATTCTCTAAATGCCACTTCTAGCGAGACGAAGTGAGATTCCTGGGCCACATAGTTTCTGAAAATGGGATTTCGGTCGATCCAGCTAAGATTGCCGTAATCAATGTAAGTTCAATCCTATTCGCTATTTCTATTCAATTCCGCTTATCTCTTTCTAATTTGAAATTTATCTACAGGATTGGGAGACTCCTAAAACTCCTATAGATATTCGTAGTTTCTTGGGTTTAGCCGGTTATTATCGCAGATTTATTGAGCACTTTGCCCGGATTTCTGCCCCACTTACTGCTTTAACTCGGAAGGATGTTAAGTTTATTTGGAGTGAGAAGTGCAAATCAGCTTTTAATGAGTTGAAGCGTAAGTTAACTTCAGCCCCTGTTCTTGCGGTAATCGATGGAAGTGAAGGATTAACTGTCTATACAGATGCTTGCCGAGAAGGTTTAGGCGCTGTTCTTATGTAAAATGGAAAGGTTATTGCTTATGCTGGCCGTCAGTTAAAGACTCATGAATTAAACTATGCCACACATGACCTAGAGCTTCTTGCCGTTGTATTTGCTCTGAAACTATGGAGGCATAATCTTTTGGGAACAAAATTCGAATTATTCACTGATCATAAGTCCTTAAGATATATCTTTTCTTAGAAGGATTTGAATCAGAGGCAAGTCCGATGGCTCGAATTTTTAGCTGCATATGATCTTGACATCACTTATACTCCTGGGAAAGCAAATGTTGTAGCCGATGCATTGAGTCATAACAAAGCATTGTCTTGCTGTAATACTGTTGAAGGCAAGTTATTTCAGCTTGTCATCTCTCCCTCTCTTATGGATCGCATAAAAGATAAACAATACGAGGACACTTTGCTCTATTGTATGAAGGAGTTAGTTCTTGGTAGAGTTGGAAATGCCGACAGTAAAATAGGAGCGCAGATTGATAGTGATGGAATTCTAAGGATCGACAACCGTATTTGTGTTCCTAATGTCGATGGATTGAGACAAGAAGTACTTAGGGAGAATCATCAGTCATCACTTTCACTTCATCCCGGTGTCACTAAGATGTATCGTAATATGAAGCGTTTATATTGGTGGAGTGGGATGAAGAGAGATATTTCTATATATGTCAGTAGATGCACCACTTGCCAACAAGTCAAAGCCGATCACCAGAAGACTGCCGGTTTACTTCAACCGCTAGAGATTCCTTGTTGGAAATGGGATCAGATTTCTATGGACTTCATTGATGGATTACCAAGGACCAGAAAAGGTAACGAGAGTATATGGGTGATCGTTGATAGATTGACAAAATCTGCTCACTTTATTCCTGTTAAGACCACTCGTACCGCTTCAAGTTTGGCAGAGATATATATGAGAGAGATTGTTAGACTTCACGGGGTTCCATCTAGTATGGTATGCAATCGAGACCCTATTTTCACTAGTAAATTCTGGAAAGCATTTCAGGACGTCTTGGGCACTAAACTGAATCTGAGCACAGCTTATCATCCACAAACGGATGGCCAAACTGAAAGGGTAAATCAGATTTTGGAGGATCTGCTCCGAGCTTGCAAAATTGATTTCGGTGGATCTTGGGAAGACCATCTCCATTTGGTTGAATTCACTTATAATAACAATTATCAGGCAAGTATTGATATGGCACCGTTCGAAGCTTTATATGGACGGCCATGCAAATCGCCAGCTTGTTGGATTGAGCCTGGTGATCGATTAATTCTTGGCCCAGATATGATTATGGAAGCATCCGAGAAGGTTAATGAGATCAGAAGGAAGATGAAGACCGCCCAGGATAGGCAGAAGAGCTATGCTGATAGGCGTAGAAGAGATTTGGAATTCCAGGTTGGGGATGAGGTATTTCTAAAGGTATCACCTTTGAAGAATGTTATTCGATTTGGTCGTAGAGGGAAGCTTGCTCCAAGATTTGTCGAACCATTTACTATCACCGAGAGAATTGGCACACTAGCTTATAGAGTTGCATTACCAGAAAAGTTTGAGGGCGTGCACAAAGTATTCCATGTTTCACATCTCCGGAAGGTCGTGCGTGATCCATCCATGACCATTCCAATTGCTCAGTTGGATGAAGTAGATATCGAGCCAGATTTGACTATCGAAAGAAGACCACTCCGGATAGTCAATCGGGAAACAAGGCAACTAAGAAGGAAGTCTATAAATCTCGTCAAAGTCCAATGGAGTGAAGATGAGCGAGATTGCACATGGGAAACTGAGGATAGTATCCGGGATTCAAACCCCGAATTACTGATTTCAGGTATAAATCAAATTTCTTTTCTATCTTGACTTTTCCGCTTACTCCATTCTTACTTCACCGTCTCGTTCTTTTCGAGGACGAAAAGTTTTGAGTGGGGGAGAATGTAACAACCCTGAAATTCCGACCCAATTTTAAAACTTTTGAATCCATTATTTTAACATAAAATTTTGGAACTTTCATACGATTTCAATTAGCGTCCAAACTTTGTTTAAAAATTGCACATAGATAGTTATAGATATGGGAAAAGTTTCGTCGGAAAATACCGCAGCAAATTTCGTTCGCGTTTACTTCACATCAGTTCATTTTAAACGCGAAATTTTTTATCTTCTGAACCGAAATATTTTTACATAGAAAAATTCTAAACCATCTTCTAATCGAGACGTCATTTTTCGTTTTTCAAATTTCGGACATCTTCAGCTCCGTCGATCTTATTCTTCGGTGTTTTTGCTGCATTTTTCACAATAGAAAATTTCGAATTTTATAATTTAACCATACCACTGATATCTGTATACCGTTGCATTCGCCTCGTCACGCTGATCAAAATGATATATTTATTTGTGTCAATCGGAGTTCGAAGCTGCAAATTATAATTGTTTAACGGATTGCAAACGGGTCCGTTACGCTGTACAGACTGGTACCTCATTTATCTACCCTGTTGGAATTCTAGAAGCCTTAACTATTCAGCTACCTAGGGAACCCATTGGACTTTGCAGTTACCAAGGTGATTTAACGGGTGGCTTTTGAATTTCTGAACCACTTTTATAAACTAAAGCTTGGATCCCTGATCCTTTCTGTTTGCATTCTATTTCTAACTCTTCTGGTTCGTTCACATCTCCTTCTTCCTCATCTTTTATTTTATTTATTTTCCTTTTCTTTTGAGAAAAAGAACCCACTGCAGCCCTCTCCCCTGCTCCATCGCCCAGCCCAACCCTCTGCCTAAAATCCTCCGCCTGCAACCCTCCGCCTCACCTAGCCCTACGCCTCCACCAGCCACGTCCCCTGCTCCCAGTCCGCCTGCCGCGCCCTATAACCCCGGCCTGCCACCCACTCCCACCCAGTCCCACCACCGCTCCCTCTCCCCAGCCCCTCTGCCTGCCAGTCCCAGCCACCGACCGCCCCTCCGCCAACTGCCTTCGCCGCCTGCCCCAGTCCCGAACCCGCCTACCTTCCCAGTCCCCGCCCAGGCCTCTGCCCGCCTGCCTCCGCCCCAGCCCTTCGGCCGTACCCACCAACCCCACCGCCAGCCTCCGCCCGTGCCAGCCCTGCTCGCCGTCCAGCCCACCCAGCCACACCCTCGCCCGTGTCCAGCTTGCGCCCGGCCACAGCCCGCCTGCCCATCCCTCTACTGCCTGCCCAGCAGCTCGCCACCGACCCCACCGCCAATAGCCCGCCACCGACCCACTGCCATGCAGCACCCCGGCCCGCTTAGCCCGCTTCCGCGTCCGCTGCCTTTTTATTTTATTTTATTTTGTTCTTCTTTTGATAAAATTATATATCAGTTATAATTTGTAACTTATGGACTCATTTATGCTTTGTCCGCATAGTTCCTGTTGAGGCTAATTCAGCGATCTAGTCTTCCATCCACCTTATTTGCATCTAGTCGTTGGTATGGTTTATATATATATTTACAAATCAATATATTTACATCGTATTAAGCTATGGTTGAATAACCTTTTGTTTGATTTATAGTTCGTATTCGTGCTTGTGTCGTCTATTCTAGTCTATTCAATTTCGTGCTTCGCCGTCATCTTCTTCAACCACGCAAGGTGAATATTTCATTCACGACTCAATCTATTATGCTATGATAATAAAGTGATAGTTGTTATTGATATTAATTTGAATGTTAAAATGGTTGATGTTAAATTGTGATTTGAAGTTAGATATGAAAATTATTATGACATTAAATTTGTTATGTGATGTTGAATTTGGTTGTTAATATAAGTGATAATTAATATGAAATTGGAATTGATATAGATAGTCTAAATTTCAAATAGATTATATATGTTGAACTTGTCCCTTTAAATGTTAAATAAATCGACACGTAGAAATAGGATTAGTTATACTTTGAACCATTGAATGTATGATTGCTGTAACAATTTGATAATAAGCGCCAAGTGAAAACCTATAATGTAATAATCTTTAATCCGCATGAAATGATAGTGTGGATTCTAGGAATAATTTTATTTAATTTACATAAATAACAAATGTAAATTAAATACGATTATTTTGGGATTATTTAAATAAACGGTTAAATTGTTATGTATGGTTACTATTGATTGTTTATTTACTTTGACACCATCCCAGTTATCACACTGCAAGTTCCCTTTGCTATGCTTTGTTTTATTTAATTGTATTGGGTTGAAATGATAAATACCCAAATTGAACAACTTTGGCCTAGGATAGATAATTAAAATAAGAAACCCGATTGGTCAACAAAATCATTTTGGAATTGAAATCCATTTGAAATTAAGAAATGAACGTAAAAATTTGTTGGAAAATAAGTAACGAAATTTATGGGCTTAATTGTAATAAAACAATAGATTTAATTGTAGTAAATGAATAGATTTAATGGTAATGAATGAATGGATTTAATTGTAATAAAGGAATGGATTTAATTGAAATAAATGAATGGATTTAATTGAAATAAATGAATGGGTTTAATTGTAATAAATAAGTGGATTTAATTGAAATAAATCAATGGATTTCATGGTATTAAATTAATAGGATTAATTGCAATAAATTAATGGACTTAATTGTAATAAATTAACGGATTTAATTGTAATGAATTAATAAGTGGACCTAATTGAAATGAATTAATGGATTAAATTGAAACGGATTAATAAATCTATTTAATTAGATAAGCGGATTGACACATCTAATTTAAATGAGATTTGAATAAGCAAGTTTTAGAATCTAATAAATTGAATTTATTAGATTCGAAATTTTATCTAATTTGGATAAATTAATAAAGTTGGAATTTGTTATAAATCTAATTTGAGATTAAGTAACAAAGTGACTTAAAGGAATGTAAAACCAACTAAAGTTAAGGAGTTGATTTAGCTATTGAAATTGATTAAATCAAAGTTTTGATTAAATTTAATGTAACGATGAATGGGAATAGGAATAAAAATTTAACTTGAATACTTAAGTATTGTTAACCTAAGGGCTTGAACTAAAATTTCATTTAGAAATATGATTTTAAATGTTCGAAATAAATTAAATTGTGAAGTGTCAAATTTTGAAAGTCAAACTTGCAACTTGACTTTTGGACTTTGATTTGTTTTAAACTTTAATATTAAATGACCATCGGGTAATTAATGCGTAGTTATTAAAGAGACCGAGATCGGATATGGACATACTCTCTGTCGATACCGAAACCATTTTAATAACTAATATACGCGGAGTGTTGATCCAGAACGAAGTGGATGGTTTGGTGAACGCATTGACTGAAGAAAGAGAACGATTTTGGATGACCCTTGACATGACTAAAACAGGAGCCGCGCCGGGCCATTGAGGATCGCCATCTCTAGCGGACACACTTCTTCGATACCATATCTATTATTTCTGTGATTCGATTTGGGTGCACCCTTTGATTTGGGAGTGTTGTTTCGCGGTGTTGAGATAGTTGCTGCTATGTTCAACATCAGTCCGGATCAGGCAACTACTAGTATCCTAGTTGGTATCGCCTCATGTACCTTGTCATACTGATTATCCTATTCGCGGCCACTACGTTTTGTTTTGTACCTTTAGTACATGGATTGCCCTCTGGTGACTTCCGGTTTTGGGGAAACTACGGTCTTGTATATGCTCTTGGGAATAAAAATGTGTTAAGGGTGGAATGGGCCATGACTTAACGCTATTTTGATATCATACTTTACTGATTAGACATTATCTATTTAGCGTATTCTATTGTATATATAGATAGTTTATCGGATCCTTAAAGATGTGTACCACATTCATCTTTGAGTTATGAACTTTATTATTTGCACCTGATTATCCTGTATAAGATTTTGAGTCCTGACTCGAGTGTTTCTTTTGTATATGCTTGGGTCAGTCTGAAGCTGTCCAGTTGCTGATCAAGGTTGGTTGAAGATGCTGAAGACTTAACATTTACCTCTATTAGTTATCTCCTTTCTAGTATTTGATGAACTTATGTATTGAACATCTTGTATTTCTATTTGTCACTTTATGTTGAGACATTGTTGTATTCCTGTAGTAGCTTCATGAACTACTATTATGATGATGTACTTTTCCGCTGCATTATTCTGTGACTATTCTGTGTCTGTGATGTTGTATTGATGCTCATTTACATATATGTATTCATAATCCCATAATGATTCGTGTTTTGTATTATTTAAGTTGACATGTGTGGATTATTGTCAATTTAAATGGTCCAAATATACGGGTTGTTACAATAGTTGTGTTGCACTAAAGCTTTGCATTCAGTGAATGGTGAAATTGGACATAATTGATCATTTCAATATTTATGATCTTCACGTACAAATACTACTCAACCGACTGATTCTGTGAGTTTAATAGTAACGTATTTATTCAAATTAGTTTTATATTATTCATTTTAAGACCAGTGAAGTAGTTTAATGGTTTAAATAAGGAGTTCAAATTGTAAGTTTCCAAACCTGAACAATCAAATTGTGATACTTATTTCTACGAAGATTTTTCTTATAACAACAACAGAAATACGGACCTTTCATGCAAAAGCCCAAACAGCAAACACTACAACATGCAAATAACATTCCATCAATAAATAAGCCTCGATGGCGTGTTGAGAATTCATTTCCCAAAGCTCCGCCATCCCCTATTTGTTCGATTGAATTTTTTCCAATGCATTTCATATGAGGTTCGTATGACATTTTTTGATGAATTTCCTATGAGCAATTATAGATGGCATGCCTATTTATTATCCAGCTCTTGAACCGAGCCATATCTAGACGAGTCAACACCATTGAATGGTCATAAAGTAAACCAGAAATCTTGAAATCTTGAACCCTAACGTTGGAAACCAGAATCCAGTCAAAGATCAAAGATTGGTGCAGAGCTTTGAAACCAACTAGTCATTTCCAGATGAACTAAGTGGTAAAGGGAAAACTAGCCAAAAACAACTTTAAGTGTCAACTTGGTACTGAGTTGAACCCTTCAACTCGATACTGAAACATGAAACCGACTTAGTGCAGCTACAACAACGAGATTGGAGACTGAAATAAACACAAAGCAAAGTCTAAATCTAGGGGAGATAAGCCAGAGCATCGCATTCAAGAAAGTGAAGAACCAAAGCCCGATACTTGAGAAATTGGAGAATCCATAACTCGACAACAAGTTGTAAGGCACAAATCAGTACCACATTGACTATCGAGATGATAATGTGACCACGATTTCCCTTCCAAACCTCTTCCTAAACATGGAGAACGTGGATAAAAATTATCAGAGTCAAGTTCCTTAATCTACGTCGGGAGGAGAAGAGAACAAAAATGAGATCTTTATTTACTTTCGGAAATTTTCGATTTTATTCCGAGACTCTATTGAATTCTTACCGACTTGTATGCAACTGAGTTGTAAAATTACAGTTGTAAGAACATCAGAAATCATTAACAAAGTTTAAGTGGCATAGGTTTAAATATTTGCCGAACCACTGTGAATTCTTGTGTGTTATTTAATTTTTTTTCTTCCATTTATTTCTTCATTTTTCTCTACTTACAATCTAATCGGGTGTTTGTCCAATTTTTGACGCAAGCATTTTGATGCTTTCACTGAGAAATCTCAAAATTCTCACTATTTTGATCTATCTTGAACCTTTGGATTGTTATAATCCACAAGTTAGATCCTAAATTTATTATTGGAGGATCCTTGATTACTTAGATTTCCATAAAGTTTATCATTGGATCCAAGAAAGCCATAACACCTAGGAACTACAAAGATAAGTCAACCGCGTCAAGACCCACTAACGACGTAGAGAACAAAGGTTCTCAACACGAAGAGGAGATAAATTAGCCCACTAATGTAAAAGTTTTACATGCACTAGAGATGGTGACTTGGGTTGATTTGGACAGAATGATGTTTGAGATGAACGTGAAGCTGTTAGAAATTAAGTCAGGAGGTTATTCTAAAGTAGATGAAAGAGAGCATTGCTTGAATGAGTTAGCTGCCCCAGAGTTAATGGGAAAGTCATAAGGAGTTTTCATCTTTTGATTTAGAAGAAAGGAGTTATTCTTCATCCGACAGAAACAGAAGGGCTGGAAAACAGAGTGAAAAGAGGAGAAGGTGGAACTTCGAAGGCAGGAAGTAAAAAAACCCAAGTTGACAATGGTTAACTCAGCATCGATCCAACAACACAAGTCAGTACCGATCCAAGGGCCCGAGTCATGGTTGATGATGTGGACATTGTATAATGATGTTGATGTTGGCCATGCTACTAGTAGCCAGAGTGGTAGAGTTCAAACAACTGCTGTTGAGCTATCACACAAAGAACGTAGAAGTCGAATGAGTGGACAAATGGTTCTCCTAGAGACAAGGAAACCTAGATATCATGGAATCAACCAAGACTGTTTACAAAGTAAGACACTTAGGGATGCCTTGATGATCGCTATCTGATCAATCCAATCAATTTGGAATTTATTGCTTATATGGTGGGAAGGATGGTGAATGAGAACCATCATAGAAGTAATGACTATTGGGGTTCATCGCTTAGCAAAAACCTGTTCACTGAGGAAATTTTGTAGGAACAATATCCTAGGAGATTTGTAATGCCCACAATGTCGTTTTACAATGGAACGATAGATGCGTTTCCCTCTTGAAGGAGTGGCTATGACATGGTTCCCACAATGCCAGATGTGTTTCCAACAATGCCAGGGCAACAAACGTTGTGATATGTAGGAGTTTCCCAATATTTCTCGAAGGAGAGGCTATGACATGGTTCACTTTGCTCCTCTCGAGGTCCATATGCTCATTGGCCAGTTGGTTATGAAGTTTATGTAGCAGTTCAAGCTGCATCCTACTCGATCCGAGGATGTGTTGTCCTTATCTACCATTTTTCAAGATCTAGATGAGTCTTTGAAAGATTTCTTGAGTAGATTCAATACAGTCGTGGCTGAAGTGAGTAATGCCAAAGATGGCATTGAGTTGATGACATTAACTAGAGGAATTCATTTAGATACTATTTCGATAAGTGGATGAAGATGAAGCCGCCTCTAACCATGGAGGAGTTTTATCGGAAGGCGACCAAATATCTACACTTAGAAGAGGCAGATATGGTCATTGGAAAAGTTAATGGTGACAGAGTTAGAGTATGCCCTAGGTGCAGTTATGTAATTTTTTACATATATCTAACTCGATAACAAATCTTTTTCGAAATAAAAGGTGTTTTCTTTCTGTTATGTACTTGATATAATGTATTATGCTAGTTCATTAATTTAGTTAAAAGTATATTTAATAGTAAATCCATAAATGGTAAGTTTTATGATAGTAGGTACAAAGTGCTATAGACATGAGTAATTTATCACAATGAAATTAAACATACCATTTAAATATTCCTAGTCAAGAAATATTAGATTGGATATCAATGCATCCGTTAAGACTAGAGTATGTAACGCTCTCCAAATGTTGGGCAGCCTATTACTCACGATTGCTGGAGGCACCGAGAGGTTACGTTCTAATAGTTATTGGATAACTATGGAATGCCTACTCGGTAGTTTTCTGTTGGTTAATATAAATAACGTCAAATGGAAAATATCGATGTGACAAAATTACACGTTTCTCTTCACTTGAAAATACTGTTGACCATCAATGTGAAAGCTCCGCTTTAATTATGGTAAAATCGTGTTACGGCATCTATCGAAAGATTATAATTGGGTCGAGCATAAGCATTGGAAGTGAAACATTATTCAAGAGAGGATTCGTCTCCTTAGTCATATGATATTAGTATCACGGTAATTTGAAGTCAACTGAAAGCAAAAATCTCTAGCTAAAGCATTTCGGTTAATAATAATTGTTATTATTAAACCAAGGACTTTGTGTTTGGACTATAGAGTTGAATATGGACAATATTGGAATTTTGATCATTACCAAATTCCATAGGCCAAAGTGATATAGTTTTGATGAAGAAAATTTGCGTAAATAATAGTCACTATTGGGTGATGCATAATAAAGTAAAATTTGATTTTACTGAAATCGAGTAAGTGGTAAACTTGGCCATGATACCACACGACTTGCTAAGTAACGTTTGAATGTTAATATTTTAATTGTTCGATATTAATCGCTGACCAAATTTACACCTAAAAAGCACACAACCGAAATGATGAATACTTCTTTTTATCACCTGATTTAATTAATTTGCAATTGTCAAAATTAATTAAATTATTTAATATTTATGAAATATTAATTATAGGATTTTGTATTTGATGTATTGAAAAATATTAAACGGTGTATTTATGGTAGTTATAAATATATTGTTCGATATACGATAATGGTATGTGTTTAAATTTGGATTTAAATGCAATGGATATCATTCGAGCTTGAACTAATTTTAAATCCCATATAGGGCATGCATATTTCGACCAAAAATAGCTTGGTTTGGCCGGCCAAATATTGGTTAAAGAGGAAGGCTTTTTGTAACACCCCGTAAATTGAATTATAAATAAATACAGTAATTGAATTAAATATGATAAGGGTTGGATATATTTTTTTTTATAAAAGTTGGAATTTGACCACGAAAGTTATTCTGTTGTGTTCGTGGCAAAATTTTGATATGTTTCCATGTATAATATGGTGAAAACGGAGCACAAACAAAGAAGTTATGAGCATTTGAAGTTCTGAGATTTAAATTAATTTAGTTTGAATTCAAATTGAAATGAGAAATCAAATTTAGGATTTAAATTTCAAAAACTAGCTTGGGGGCTAAGTAAACATTTAATTAACGCTTAATGCTAAAAAGTTAATTATGGAAAATAATAATACGACAACAGAAACAAATAAACGTCCCTGAATAAAAGAGCGATTGACCTGAATAGGTCAACCGGTCGATCATAGCGGTTGACCTCTTGGCAACGGCAATTGCCAATGGCGGCTAGGGTTTTACGTTATGTTTTAGTCGGTTGTACACTCTAGATTTACCCGTTTCCTACCTACTTCCATCCTACGATTCTGGTGTGTTTCAACTTCTATAAATAGAACCTTATCCTCTTCACTTTTATTCATATTATTTTAGGAAATACGACAAAACTTTGTCATTGTTATCTCACTAATAAGATTCAGAAACTCCATAGAGAATTCAGGTAAGGATTCAACTTATTTCCTATTTGTTTCTTCTTCATCCGATCTATTCTTATCTTATTCTTCTCCAATTAGTTTGAATCTAATATATATATATATATATCTTCCCTATTATGTGTGTATATATCAAAAGAGAGAGATCCTGGAAGAGATCGAAAAGCTAAAAATCTATTTATGGAAAGCTAAGGCTAATCTGTGTGGAAACTTTAGTATTTCTTTTTAGCAATTGTTTAGTGTATTTCTTTGGATTTGAATATGCCTTAGGGATTTCAAAAATATGGTAGTTAAAATCCTCCAAAATTCCTTTTTATTTTAAAATGTCAATTCTATTTTGAGATTCTCAATTATTTACATTAATTTGATGGAATTTGTTTCGTTTATGCAATTTTTGATAATTTCATATTCTATTCAACTTCTCCTTCTTTTTTGGATCCAATTTGTGATCCCTCAATAAAATAAGGGGTTTAGATTATGAATTATATTCGTAGTTTACACCACTTATTCTTATCTATTTCTTTATAAAAAGAGAAGTCGAATAGAATATGAAGTTTATATTGCAATTCTTATTGTTTAAGATATTTCATTGAATTGGTGTAATAAATTGAGTTTTTATTTTATTTACAAGTCTGTTATTGCAGTTTTGGTTATGAATATTTATTCCCTATTTTGGACATTAGAATTCCATGAAATCTTGGGAAATTGAAGAGAATGGACTTATAATAATAATTATTTAGGGATTTGACATTTAACGCTAGTTTAGAGCTTAAAATCCGTGCATTTAGAACCTATTAGACGTGGATATTTATTTATTTCTATTTACGTAATAAACGTATAACTATTGCGTATATGGCGTAGTTAATTAGACATTTATTTACATTTATTTTCCTCATTAGGAAGGTAATTGTTGAGACGAAAAAACGAGGAAACTCTTATATAATCTAATTATTAAATAAAGGCATAATAAGGAATATTCCTTATGAGGCCTTATTTATGAAACGGTGAGATGAGTGTGTGTATGTAGAGTAATTAATTTATAGCTAAGTCATAAGGGCGCGAGGTCAATAGAGTTACATGACAAAAGTCTGCCCTTCATTTTGAGACTACCAGCAGTTGTGTATACTTTTATTGATGTAAGACATCCTTATAATAAATATTTGTAATGACGCGAGGTTAGTTCCAAATTCTGTAGGCGAAATCTTCCCAGCTAATCTGGCTACCAATTCCTATGAATAACGGACTAATGTGAGATGTCATTATGAGTATGGGCCATAAGATGAAGGGCCTACTTCAGGGTTTGAGGCGTTAAGTGGTCGGACTTGCCTTTTTCCTCAGATGAAGTAATTAATAGCCAAGAGGTTACGTTAGGTGGTATCTCTATAGGGGTCTGCTTTTGGAAATAGGTTTTAAATGATGGGCTCTGCCTTTTTTCCATTTGGAAGTATTAAGTGGCCTATGAGATTCCATTTGATGTCGGCTAGATAGTGCCATTGAGGAGCACGCTTCTGGAAATAGGTCTAAAATGACGAGGTCTGCCTATTTTCGATTGGGAAGTATTAAGTGACTTGGGTACCGTTTCTCATATTATTAGCTATTTAAAACGTATAATTGGAATATGGGATCTACTTCTGGAATGGAAGGTATAACGTGACTGGACCTGCCTCCTTTCCTTATAAAGAAGTACCAAATGATTTTAATGGTTTTATGTTCGTAGACATATTTTTATTTTGAAATATACTGCCCTAGTACTAAAAAGGTAAGACTCGAGGATTTTAGTCATCGGACTTTGTTGGCATGTTTATGCTTACATGATAGGGGTTCGCGCATTTTTAATGGTGGGAAGCTTTGTCTCTTGCCCCTACACGTCCCAACAATGTGGGTTGGTTGACAGTCAAGAGGCTGGCCGTAAAACAAGGAAGTCTGGAGTTACCCCTTATAGCCACGCCCTTTTAAGGGGTGACCTTTGGTTGTTACATTTGGTATCGAGCTCTAGGTTAGCCGATGAACGGGGAAAAACTATACGTATGAGAGACGTATTTTTTAATTTGAAAAAGGTTTTTCAAAAAGAATTTTCAAAGAATTCTTACTATATATACACAACTGTACCCCCTTTGAACATACACACATACTTGGTAACTTTTCTTTTCTTTCAGCATATAAATACTATCTTAGGAAATCGTCACTGAAGGTTTAACATGTAGATAGTTGATATGGCTGATGATCAATCTTCTTTCAAACAAGGGAACCCTACCCACAGAAGACTATCCATCCATGGAATGCCTGAATGGTTTAAACAATATTTTAGGACTGTCGGGCAAATTCCTATTCCTCCAACTGCCCCAACCGCTGATTCAGCACCCCATCCTGCCAAATTTCCAAAGCTATTAAGGACACTCTCAACATGGAAGGGAAGACATACTCTGGAACTGAAGGATATTCGAAAGTGAAAGCATGGATTAGTAACTACAAGAAAATATTTAGAGAGCATGGTTGGGATGATTAGCTAAGAAGAAGAATGGTAAATATTGATAGTTTGAAGGCCAATATTGATAGTCGGTTATTTAGCTATCAATCACTATTCACCACAATCACCAGATTTTAAATAATTTTTACCCAATTATTTATTTTCAAAATATCTTCGTAAGATATATTTTCACACTCCAACACTTTGAAAACCCAGCTCCACCTATCGGTCGACGCCACCCTGCCCTTCACCTCGTCTGTGTTTTGCACCAAGCTCGAAATCGCCGTCCATTCGCGAGTGCGCGCCAACACACCATCGATTCAAAATCGCAGTCGCCCACCGCCTCGAACGCGAGTGCCCCCCTCCTTTACTCCCGTTCTTAAATCGAACGAGGTCGATTTGGGTTCGACTTTGTTTTGAAAGGGGACTTCGACTGTCTGATTTTGTATAAAAAAACTGCGGCCATGGATTTAAATTTGAAGCTTTGTTTTATTTTCGAACGAAAGAGGAATGTTTTCGTTTGTTTTCCTTTTTCTTTTCTTTTTCTTTCTGAACGAGATATATTTTATTTTTTTATAAAACGCACGGCTTTGATTTGAAGAACGTATGTTGAACAAAATGGACAAGTGTTGAAACAGGCACTACGTGTTAGAAGTGGGGAAACGTATATAATTTATCTTGTGAAAACAATATTAAATTTTAAATTTAAATCGTTTAGAAAACGAGGTCTAAAATCTCGATCTCCTATCGAGGCATGCTGCTAGGCGTTTATAAGGTTAAACCCCTATTTCGAACACAATGGAAAAGGTTTCGAGTCCAAATTCGATCGTATGGAGAAGATAGCTTTTTGGACCCAGCTATTATATTAAATTTTCGATATAATTTTTCAGCACGTTTTCTTATCGTACGGCCAAACGATCACTCCAAACGTTACGAAAATTGAAATCCAATAATAATACAATATTACAGATCCAATAGAACTGGTTTCGTCAAATTCTGAGACTATGCCTCGGAAGGCTATTTTTAAATATCGATTTAAACGATAAAATTTCAAACTGAACAAAACAGTTTCAAATTAAATTCTGAAGCTTTTATTATCTTCCAGTATTATCAATATAGAATTTACAAGACTTCAAATTATTTTTAACAAGCTCAAAACTGAAGATTAAATATTTTACCCAACTTCAAAAATTAAATTTAATAATTTAATTGCCAAATAAATCCTGATATTTGAATTTCAAGTTAAACTAACTTCCAAATATTAAAAATCAATTAAATATTTCAATTTCAAATAACCAAAAATTCCGGGTCGTCACATTCTTCCCTCCTTAAAAGAATTTCATCCCGAAATTACTAGTTAAGAAGAATGATCCATAACCCGTTCATTATTTTCCAAAACCAAACTGTTTTTTTAAACAACTTTCCAAAACAAATCTTTTTATTAAAGATCCATTATTACTCTTACTAACTTCTCAAACTCAACCATAAGTTCCAAACAATATTATTTTCTCAACAATTCAAATTTCAATTCAAATTCAAATTTTTAAATTCAAAATATTCTCTAAATTTTTCTAACTCTCTAAATTTTCGAAATTTTTTGCCAGCGTCTCCTTTGCGCGGCTAGCTCGGTATGACTACAAAATGCCACAACGGGCCCCCAGATTTCAAAAGAAAACAAAAGGCCAAGTGGCTAGATCAAAAAAGGATCAAATTTCATATTGAAATTTAAATACATACCTTTTGTCGAGCAATTAAATTTTATCTTTGAAATCAAAAATCCAATTCCCTTTTCCTTTTAAAACATCTGTATACTACTAGTAACAATGTCCTATTACAACATTCAAAATCATTTTGTTCAATTCAATTACAAACTTTTCAATATTTGTTGTACTTAACCCGTACGATGTACACATATCATTCGTACGCAATATCAAATTCGATCGCTCACTCGATCACACAATTTCACTTCCGAACTAGTATCGTTCACCCGACATCCTAGTGCGGACTCAGATCTGGTTTCTTGATCAAAAACCTTCATTCTCCTTGCATAGCCACAAACTATGATAGAATTTCCAGAATCAACCAAAAATCCATATCCAGGGTTCGCCTTCGAAAATCGAGTGAAAAATCCCAATTTGGATTGATATAACTATCTCGAAATTCTGTGCTCGAATTCTAGATCAAATCGCTATGCGAATAAACTAATATACGTACATCCTACGTATTTTATTCCAATTGATTATTAGCTATATTAATTTTATTTTATTTTATTCACATTTATTTTCATTTCTATCCACTTACTTACAATCACCATTTATTTCTTAAGTTCAATATAAGTATTTACATACTTCTTATATTTATTTTCACTTCACTACCAAAGTTATATATTCATTTCCATTCAACTTTGCATTTTCAATTCCATTTGAATTCAATTTACAATTTCAATTCTATTTGAATTCATTTTATCTTCAAACTCCGAATATTGAATTTTATCAATTATCTTTCTTTCACAACTGATTCATCTCATTGTTTAAATTTGTTTCATTTACTAATTATTTCAAATTCCAATTCATTTTATCTCAAACCATTTTTATTTAACTCAATTCAATTAATCTTTTCCAAACCCTTATAAGTTTTTAAACTTATAAATATTCCATTTTTAAATAGGATTCCAGAGTTTAAATAATCACTTAAGTATTTCAAAATCATTTTTTTTGAAATCAATTATATCCAAAATCAACTATTTCAAAATCAAACTCAATTTCGCAAATATTCCCAATGTCAAAACATTTGGGTAGCAATTCCTTCCTTGGAAACTCGAAAATGAACACCGATGATGCTGTAGTCATCACCGAAATTATTTTCCAGCGACCGAAAAGAGTTTAGTGCTTTTATCCCTTCAAAAACATTTTTCAAATATTTTTAATTCCAAACTCCACCAGATTTCAAATCCAATTCAAATTATTTCCCAAATAATTTCACTATTATTTTTCCAAAACCTTTGAAAAATCGTTTTCAAACTCAGAAGGGATTTAGATTTCCCAAATCTCAAAATTTCAAATCCTTTCAATTTATTTTCAAATATTACTCTGGAATTTCATTTTAAATTATAAATCACATTTACAATTTACATTTACAAATCCCATTTGTATATGAATTTCTTAACCTTTTGTTTCAATTTCAATTTTTTATTTCCATACAACAATGATAATAATTTAATATTATCACCTCCTAACAATCAAGCAACCATATACTATAATAATTTACAAAAAATGATTTCTTTTCTATACAGAAATAGTTTGGGTAAAATTATTTCATTTACCCTATTTTAAAACAATACTGTGTCGGTTTATCTTGTTTAAGAGTTTAGAAACCCCTATCGATACAGTTGGCCACTCTACACAGACCAGAATCGATTAACAATCAACCGATAAGTCAACACAATACAAAACAATTTTTATATTCACTAACAATTACGCACTCATATCTATTATTACACTCACACTCATTCTAGAGTACTACTGACTCTATCTCTAATGAGTAATCCCCACCAGAGCCAAGCTTGTCGCTTAACCAATTGCTCTGATACCACTTTGTAACGACCCAATTTTTTGACTTCCGAAAGTCGACATCAATACGCCCACTGTATCAAATGCCGAACCATCGAATGCCGAAAAACCGAACCGTTAGGGTTAAAGAAAAAAGAGGTAGAAGAAGAAACAGAAACAATAACATAATCTCACATTCGTAGTGGAACAATATATAATAGATAAATGAATAATCTTTAAAGAAAAGAACTATATCTGTTTATACATTACATCATCAGAGTATTACAACAAAAACACACAATATTGGCAGTTATAATAACCTTCCCATATGATTGAATACACATCGGAATGATAATAGTATACAGAAGTACATCCCGCCATCCAGCTCGCCTCCTGATTTCCACAGCATACTTTTCTGACTTCGCTCCAAAACAACTGAAAACCTGACTCTAGGCTGCCCGTGTGGAAAATTATGGGCACCCAGATTTTAGAAAGAGAACAATAAAAACGCCTGGCGGCATGCCTCGATAGGAGATCGAGATTTTAGACCTCGTTTTCTAAACGACTTAAATTTAAATTTAAATTTAAAATTTAATATTGTTTTCACAAGATAAATTATATACGTTTCCCCTCTTCTAACACGTAGTGCCTGTTTCAACATTTTCCATTTTGTTCAACACACGTTCTTCAAATCAAAGCCTTGCGTTTTATAAAAAAAATTAAAATATATTTCATTCAGAAAGAAAAAAAAGAAAAAGGAAAACAAACGAAAACATTCCTCTTTCGTTCGAAAATAAAACAAAGCTTCAAATTTAAATCCATGGTCGCAGTTCTTTTATACAAAATCAAACAGTCGAAGTCCCCTTTCAAAACAAAGTCGAACCCAAATCGACCTCGTTCGATTCAAGAACGAGAATAAAGAAGGGGGTCACTCGCGTTCGAGGCGGTGGGCGACTGCGATTTTGAACCGATGGTGTGTTGGTGCGCACTCGTGAATGGGCGGCGATTTCGAGCTCGGTGCAAAACACTGGCGAGGTGAAGGGCAGGGTGGCGTCGACCGATAGGTGGAGCTGGGTTCGTCTTATTGCTGTAAGGTAAAGATTGTAGTTGCTGTCTTCAATTTTTATTCAGAAAAAAAAATAGAAATAAATATACATAAACATATTTCAACTTACAAGATTATTCCAAAATAACGTATATTGGTGATTTATTTGTTTAACTGGTTCACCTAATTATTTTAGTCGCTAAATATATTTTATTAAAAGGAAAATTAGTTTGAAATTAAATTATTAGATAAAATAAATTTTATTAAACGATAGTTAATTATTTGATCATTTCGAATGTTAATAAAACATAAAATTGTTTATACAAGGTCTAATACTGTGAAGAAAACAAGTCGTGGGGGAAATGGATTGCAAAAGCAAAAGCAAAGGTGAGATCTTCTCACTCAATTGAAATAATTAGAGTTTCAATTATTGATTTATTGTTTGGATGTGATAGTATATATAGTAGTATATATATATATATATTTGGAGTGATTGATTTCCCGCATTATATAGCGGATGAGACCCTATGCGCCGCATAATAGTGGATGATATTATATAATCCCATATACCGCGATATTCCACCTCGAAGTGGAATTAGTATTTAATTGTTGTGCTAACATCTGTGGATGTAGGGAAACAGGTTGGAGGGATCCAACTGGATTCCTCAAATTATTGAATTTATTTCATATCTTGTGATGTGATTATTGATAATCTATGAATGATTATATTGGTGGTTGAAATTTATTGAAGGCTATGGTTTGGCCGGATATATTCTGGTATTTTTAAATACCAGGATATATAATTGGATTTTCGGAAATTAAAGTAGAAATTTTAAGTAAATTAATTTTAGAGGATTGGATAAATTTAAAAGAAGGATTTATTAATTGATTTAAATGGATCATTTTGAAATGGAAAGTGTATTTTCATTGGAAAGCCGAGTATGTTTTCAAAGTAGCTGTTAAATATAAATTGAAAGTTTTAAAGATGGTTTTAAAAAGGATACTTTGGAGAAATTGTTTTCTTAAGTTGTTTTTAAATCTTTAAAGTAAAGATTTATTTGGTTAATTATAGAAGTGATTATTTTAAAGATCAAATTGAGATTTAATTTAGAAAATGGTTATTTAAATAGTTATACTCTATCTAATAATTTTATTTTAAAAACTAGTTTGGACTTAAGTTTTATATGAGATATTAGTATAAAAATTTCATAACTAATATTTTAAAATAAAGTGTTTAAAAATAGTTTTCATTTTTAAAGTGTTTTCCAAATATATTTTGGATAAGTGATTTAAATTATTTTAAAGTATTCGGACTTGGCAGATCTTCAGTGGAAATAAATAACAGTTGGAAATTTAATCCGAAAAAGAAAAGTGATTTGAAATTGGTTTTCAAAGTGTTGGAGTGTTAAAATATATCTTGCGAAGATATTTTGAAAATAAATAATTGGGTAAAAATTATTTAAAATCTGGTGATTGTTGTGAATAGTGATTGATAGTTAAATAACCGACTATCAATATTGGTGTTGGGTACGTTTATACCACCACCAAATCAGAATGAGGAAGTAGACAACGAACCATTTGGTACCGAGCCAACACAAGGAAGTAGACACCGAACCATTGGTACCGAGCCAACACAAGGAGGCAGCCACCGAATCATTCGGTACCGAACCGAAGCAAGGAACGAACTACCAAATCAAGCACTACCGCACCACCTCGCCTTCAAACCAACATTCTACCAAACCAGGCTCAAAGTAGCACTGCCGAACCAAAGCCACTCACCTACCACCGAATCAAACTCCAAACCAACTACCACCGGACCACAGTGCTACCGAACCAAGGCATTCCGGACCAACTATGCCAGGCCAGATTGCATCGGCCCAGGCCCACCAGCAGCTATATACATCCAAGACCCCTGCCCCCAGCCTCACTCTATAAATAGAGGGGCAGGGGTACAACAATGGGGACAAGTTGGAGAGCTCAAGTACGGAGAGAACTTTCAAACAACTTTCAGATATTTGTATCAAAGCTTTGTACTTGTAATCTAAACTAGAGAAGAGAAATAAAATATAAAGTGGACGTAGGCACATTCTGGCTGAACCACTATAAATCTTCGTGTCTTTTACAGTTTAGTCCCTGCTTTTCATATATTTGCATAAATCACCCAAATCACCAAGAACAACGTAAAATCAATTAAATCATACGACTTTGAGGTGTTTGTCCATTTTTTGTGCAAACATTTTTGGTGCTTTCACTGAGAGCTAGAATCTCGAAGCTTCAGCTTCTTCCACTTAACCTTTCTCCTAACAGCATCGTTCATCGCTTGGAAAACATGCCTCCCAAGCAGAAGAAAGATGTTAACAAAGGAAAAAACATCGCAACCAGCAGTCTTCCAGATCCAGTGGTCACAGATCAAGTAAATCGTCCCCCTCCAGTAGCAGTACCAAATGAAGATCAGGCAAATCCGAACACCCCCGCCGCAGAACAGCCGGCAGCAATTACTAGGGCAGATCTAGACAGGGTTGTGGCTGAAGTAACTAACTGCTTCACGTCCCAGCAGGAAGCCTTGGTGGACCATCTCATGTCACGCTTAAGGGATGCTGAAGAGTCCAATCGCAACACTGAATCATGGGGTGAGTCCTAGTCTAGAAGATCTCAGAGACAACAAAGATCTTCCTTCTTTGAAGGAGCTAACGGCAGAAGCAGCCATGGTAGGAGCCGAGATCGAGCACAACCCGAAGTTAGGCCTGAGGAAACGCTTGGAACCGAACCCAACGGGGGAGGTACCGGGTGGAGGTCAACTGTAGCTGAGCCGGTTGTACTGCCTAACCACGGAAACGCCAATGAACGGGGCCGAGCTAGAGTCCAGTCCGAAGTTGGACCCGAGGAAGTGCTTAGATCAGAACCCAGCAGGGGAAGATCAAGGCAAGGGCCAACTGTAGCTAACCCTAACATGCTCCCAGAAGACCAAAGGCAGCCACTGGAAAATATAAGGAATGATGGACGATACCATCCCTACAGGTCATCTAGACGGAATCAATCCCACAGAACCGAACCGAACTCGTTTCTATCTGCTCCAAATTCTGATGAAAGGATGGCACGCTTGTTCAGAGAGTGCGTCCAACGAGATAAAAGGGATCGAGGGATAGGCGCTAGGGTAACCAGCCCTTTCGCCCGCAATATCGAAATTGCTATAACCCCCCGAGAATGGAAAATGCCAACAATGGAACCTTACAAAGGAACCTCTGACCCCGTTGTACACTTGCAGAGATACACACAACATATGCTCATGAGCGGGGCAACAGAGGGAGTACTGTGCAAATGCTTTCCACTATTCCTAACAGATCTAGCTACCTCCTGGTTCTGCCATCTACCCCAAGGATCCATCAGCTCGTGGGAGATGTTGAAAGAAAAGTTTATCAGCCAGTTCCGCATTCATGTGGAACAACCCAAGGACGCTTATTCCTTATCCAATATCAAACAGAAACCTGGAGAGAGCTGCAGCAATATTTGACCCAATTCAATGCCGCAGCGGCCGCAGTCCAAGATGCTGATGAGAAGCTTGTCTTAATAGCCCTCTGTAGTGGTGTGCATCCGGATACTAAATTTTCTAGAAGACTAACAAAAGAAAAACCAGCTACTTTACCCGATTTCTTCCATGAAGCCGGGAAATATATGAGGCTTGAAGACGCTGCCGCTGAGGGGCAGTCAGGGCAACAAAATAAGGCAACTCACAGCAACGCGCCCGCTGTAGCAAAGGACGTTCGAAGAAATGATTTTAGAGACAATGCTGGAGGCAAGAAGGGAGAAAAGCGCCTATATCGGCCAGGACCAAGATTCGACACTTACACTCCTTTGAATGAAACCGTCGAAAACATCTTCCTTGCCACCCAAGGCGAAGTTAGATACAAACGCCCACCGTACAAGAAGGAATCAGATAACGCACAGAAGTCTGGAAAGTTCTGACGCTTCCACGAATCTCATGGGCATGATACCAATGAGTGCCATCATCTCCAGTACTTGATTGAAGAACACATCATAAGGAAGAAACTGGAACGCTATGTAAAAGGTCAGGACAGGACTCCAGCTCCTGCCAATGAGAACCCAAGGCTACCCTCACCGGAGATCGACAGAGGAAATCACAACACCAGCGGCTCCAGTCAAGAGAAGATAGTGGTCCATACCATCTCGGGAGGACCGCTCATCGCCGACAGAAGCTGGGCAGAGATGGAAAGTTATGGAAAGTCGCTTAGAAACAATGAAGACTATGTTAATTCTGTTATAGAAGAACGCCACCCGAAGCGGAAAGAGAGTGATGACATCACATTCAATAGGCGTGACCTATAGGGGAGGCAATACCCTCACATGGATCCCATGGTTATCTCTGCCCGGCTCGGTCCAGCCGAAGTTTTCCGAATTCTAGTAGACACTGGAAGCTCAGTAAATATCTTATTCAAGCATGCATTCGACAAAATGAAACTATCGATAAAGGATGTTTCTCCCTGCAATAAACCACTACATGGTTTCACTGGAGATGCGAAGATGCCCCTCGGGCAATTGGACCTCTTTGTCGAAATTGGAAGTCATCCTCGCTCCGTTGTGCGGAAACAGACATTTGTGCTGATAGAAAACCACTCGGCCTACAACGCTTTCTTAGGAAGGCCAACCTTGTCTGACTTCCAAATTGTCCTGGCCCCATGGTGCCTAAAGATGAAATTTCCGATGGACAATGGGGTAGGGGAAGTAGAGGGAGACCAGGACGTTGCTCGAGACTGCTATGTAACTGAACTCCGCAACAACCACAGGAAGGATAAAGGGAAGAGTGTAG
Organism: Allium fistulosum; assembly: GCA_030737815.1. Lineage (NCBI taxonomy): Eukaryota > Viridiplantae > Streptophyta > Magnoliopsida > Asparagales > Amaryllidaceae > Allium > Allium fistulosum. The sequence continues at coordinate 946,119,543 of CM060904.1, read as the reverse complement.
AGGTTGCCCTCTGCACAAAAAGTTTGGAAGCATAGCAACTAAAGAAAGCCCCTCCTCTTCGATATACCAGCGATCCCTTCAATGAATTAGACCCCAGGGACAGGGAGGAGGAGGCCACTGCCGAGCCTGCAGAGGCTATGGAATTTGTATCTATAGACAAACGTGACTCGAGTAGACTATTGAAAATCGAATCCCAACTAAAAACAGAGTTGAACGAACATGCATTGACTTTCTCCGCCACAACTTGGATGTATTTGCATGGTCACATGCTGACATGACCGGAATCTCCCCTGACATAGCATATCACATACTAAACATTGATCCTACCAAGGCACCCGTAAAACAAAGAAAGAGAAGTATGGGGGCGGAACGATCAGCAGCCCTCGATGAAGAAGTAAAGAATCTACTTGCCAATGACTTCATACGAGAAGCCATCTACCCAGAGTGGATCGCCAACCCGGTACTGGTAAAGAAGGCTAATGGGAAGTGGCGAACATGCATTGACTTCTCCAACATAAATGACGCCTGCCCAAAGGATTGCTTCCCACTTCCCCGAATCAACCAACTTGTAGACATCACAGCCGGGCACGAACTCTTATCTTTTATGGACGCATACTCAGGATACAACCAAATTCCCATGCATGCTCCCGATCAAGACCACACTAGTTTCATCACTAACCGGGGGTTGTACTGCTACAAGGTAATGCCTTTCGGACTTAAGAACGCAGGAGCCACCTACCAACGCCTCGTCAACAAGATGTTTGCAGGGCTAATAGGACAAACTATGGAAGTATATGTGGATGACATGCTGGTAAAGTCAAGGAAAGCCGACGATCACGTAAGCCACCTAGGCGAAATGTTTCAAGTACTTCGCCAGTATGGAATGAAGTTGGCAAAAGGTCGTCTCAGGGTAAAGTCCCAACCAAGCTTTCAAGAAATTAAGGGATGTAAGTGATTGAGTGCGGTTCGCTCAACAAATTCCTACCTCAGTAACACCAGGGGGAAATGTTTTTCTCGAATTCTAAGCTTTCTTCTCGGCCCCCCTCTAAAGTGCTCCTTCGGAGTATCATCAAGAAAGTTCCTAGGATTCATCGTCCATGCCAGAGGAATTGAAGCAAACCCTGAACAAGTCCAAGCTCTAAAAGATATCAAAATACCTTCCACTCGAAAGGAAATGCAAAGCCTGAATGGGAAAGTGGCCGCCCTAAGTCGATTCATCTCCAAAGCAACGGACAAGTGCGTCCCCTTCTTCGAAGCTCTAAAGAAAGACAAAGGAAAGTTCGAATGGACTGACGAATGCTTAACCGCTTTCCTTAACTTGATCGAACACCTCCAGAAACCGCCGGTACTCTCAACTCCAAGTGAAGGTGAAGAATTATACCTATACCTTATTGTGTCATCTCACGCCCTGAGCGCTGCGTTGGTAAGAGAAGACAACCGCACGCAGCGGCCAGTATACTTTGTAAGTAAGAGGTTTACGGGGGTAGAAGTCAGATATCCTAAACTTGAGAAGCTAGCATATTGTTTACTAATCAAGTCACGGAAACTGCGTCACTACTTCCAGTCCCATTCCATCAAAGTTCTGACCGATCAACCGCTGAGGCAGGTACTCCATCGTCCCGACACTTCTGGGCGACTACTTAAATGGTGCATTGAACTAAGTCAGTATGATATCACCTATCACCCTCGCACCGCCATCAAGGGACTAGCCATGGCCGATTTCATTGCAGAATTCACTACCAACGAAGGTAAGGAGCAATCGGAAATAGCAGAAGACATCAAGTGGAATCTCTTCGTGGATGGTGCGTCAAACGAACAAGGCTCGGGGGCAGGTGTGGTAATAATCACTCCTAGGGGAAATAAGCTGCACTATGCTATAAGGTTGGAGTTCGCTGCCACCAACAACGATGTAGAGTATGAAGCAGTGATAGCTGGATTAGAACTTGCCTTAGAAATCGGAGCCAATTCTTTGTGTCTTCATAGCGATTCTCAACTTATTGTTAATCAAATACTAGGAGAATTCCAGGCTCGAGAAGAACGACTCATAGCATATTTAAAGAAGACCAAGTTACTTCTCTGTCGATTGGACCACTACTTAGTCAAACACATCCCTCGGGAAGAGAACCGAGAGGCCGATGAATTGGCGAAGCAAGCAAGCGTGAGAGACGGCGCTACTTCCGGAGCAGTAGCCATCTCAAAGCAACTGACCCCAAGTTTTGAGCAAGTGAATCTGATAGCTGCAACCGAAGAAGCAACTTGGATGACTCCCATCCGAGACTACTTACAAAGTGGCATACTGCCCAACGGGCATAACGAAGTCAAGAAAATCTTGAGGAAAGCTTCCCGCTACACAATACAAGAAGACACCCTCTATCGGCGCGGATTCTCTAACCCCTTATTAAGGTGTGTCGCTGGAAGGGAAGCCAAGGAAATCTTATCCAACATTCATTAAGGAAGCTGCGGAGATCACACCGAAGGGCAAACTTTAGCAGAAAAGATACTCCGATATGGATATTTCTGGCCCACCTTAAGCAAGGACGCCTTAGATTTCGTCAAAAAATGTGACAGATGCCAGAAGTTTGCTAAGATTCCGCGGCTACCAACAACTGAGATTACTCAAATGACCAACCCTTGGCCCTTTGCAGTATGGGGAATTGACTTAATCGGCGAACTACCAATGGACCGAGGCGGGGCCAAATATGCTATAGTGGCAGTCGACTATTTCACCAAATGGGTGGAAGCAGAACCCCTGAATAAAGTATCTTCAGCAAAAGTTATTAACTTCTTGATCAAAAATGTTCTGTGCAGGTACGGAGTCCCACTCAAAATCATATCAGACAATGGACTTCAGTTTGACAGCGAGGAATTCGCCAACTGGTGCCAAGAGCATGGAATTCACAAAAGCTTCTCATCCGTAGCATATCCCCAGGCAAATGGACAAGTCGAAGCCGTCAACAAAATTCTGAAAACTCTAATAAAAAAGAAGCTCGAAAAGTCAAAGGGCGCTTGGGTGGATGTGCTCCTTACGGCACTATGGGCCTATCGCACATCTTTCAGAACATCAATAGGTCATACTCCTTTCTCTTTGGCATACGGATCGGAGGCTATGCTCCCAGTTGAAACCATCGTGCCTTCCCACCGTAGGATCCACTATAACCCAGAAGAGAACGAAGAACTCCTTAACATGTCTTTGGATCTAATTGAGGAGAGAAGAATTGATGCAGTCCTCAAAGCAGCAGCCCACAAGCAAAAAGTGGCAGCACAATACAACTCCAAAGTCAAGCATCGCACCTTACAAGAAGGGGATCTTGTCCTCAAGCGAATCTTCCCTCGCCCCGGAGCACTAGATCCAATCTGGGATGGACCATATGTAATTCATAAAGATCTCCACAACGGAGCTTATATTTTGTCAACAGTGGACGGAGAGGTGTTCCAGAGGGCATGGAACATCCAACACCTCCGTCGATACTTTTCTTAACTTGTACTGCCCATATGAAGTGAATTAACAAAGAGAATCAGTGGATGTAGGCATTTTCGTGCCGAACCACTTTAAAAAACCTTGTCTCTTTTTTAACTTGTTCCTTTATATCTTGGCTGCTTGTTAACTTTATCCTTTTCTGTTGAACGAAATCCTATGCATATAGCATTTCCATTCAAGGCACTCCACAGTGCAACTTCACCTGGACAAGACCTAACAGGTACTATGCGAATCTATGCCCTCGCCAATGAGACACTTTCGCTCCAGCATCCCTCTGCTGCGGGTTAACTCATTGCTCGCGACGGCCCTTAAAGCCAACTGTAATGAGCCGATTATAAGCCACCGAGAAGGCCGACTATAGCCGAGGCAGCTCATTACGGTGTTCGGCTCGCCGGCAACTGTGAACCGACTATAAGCCCCAACATAAGGTGTGGCCAGCCAGGGGCAGTTCACAGTTGACGATCGGCACCCACGCTAGCCGGCCACAGTAAATCGAATAATACCCACGATTACGGGCCATAATGGCCCGGGTAGTTACTGTGCGCGATCTCGGCTCCGATGTGTCTTAAGTGCGGCTGTGGTAAAAAAGAATTAACTCCCCGCGGAGGCGTAAGATGGGTGACAAATGTCTCCAAGACCCACAGCTAGGGAAAGTGACTACAAAGCCCATTTGCCACGAACTTAAGCACATCGAAGGCCTTTCGTGATTGGAAGTTTTACTATTTCACATATTTCAATTTTATTTAAGAAACTTTTCTCCTATCCTCTGTAACAATCCCTGAAGTACAGGACATAGAACGAGAGACATTCGCTAATGGAAGCGGATACTCACAGCAAGATACTGTACCGCATTCCATACTCGGTCACACAAGACATTCAAAGCTGCCATCTACAAGCAAAATATAAAGGGCGGTATTTCCTTCTTTCATGTATAAGCACGTGGCTATAATCTATTCACACATCACACTAACATTGCAAGTCATGAAATTATGTTTTAAACAAGAACTTGACGTCAAACACAATTTAATTACAAGAATATGCATAGCAATATTTCTCATACAACATGTCAAAATAGCAAAAACATTCAAAAGACGACATGATCAACTTAAGTTAAAGAATTACACGTCAAGAATAGTATTGTTTATTACAAGTAGCATAATTACAACCTAAGAGTTACGTTACTATTTTGAGACTAACATATACAACAATGTCAAGTTTTCACAAAAAGATTTCCAGGTCCAATCAAGGAGCCGGCTGCGTCGGAGTCTTATCCTTGTCCTGTTGCCCACCTGTCTGGTCAGAGAAAGAATTCATTAGTGATAAGCAACCAAGTTAACGGAAAGACTAGAAAGGAAGACTTACCAGCATCTGCTTCTTGATCATCTTGATCATCATCGTCTACTTGCACACCTGCCTCCTCAGCTGCAAGCAACCGCATGCCCTCCTTCACCGCCGCCTTCTCCTCCTTGGTAAACTGGGCGGTAACCACATCCATCCTGAAGGCCACACCACCCTCCTTATCCGCCTCAGCCTTGGCCTCCTCTAGAGCCCTGAGATAGATCCTAGCCATAACCCGGGGGTAATCATCCATCCAGGACAAGTTACCCTGCCTCCAAGTACGGAAGTACATATCCTGGAGCATCCCTTCCATCATCCCCTCGTTCTCTTCAAACTCCCTCATTCGGACCTCAGAAACCCGCAGCTTTGCAACAACAGCATCCCTCTCCGATCGATACCGTAAATGGTCGGCCTGAAGGGACCTCCTCATCGCCTCCATCTCCTCCTTCGACTTGGCCTGAGCAAGCTCCGCAGCCTCAAGTCTCCCCGATAGTTCCTCTACCCGCTCGAGGTCCGCTTGCCGAACCTCATCCACCATGGCAATGGCCATGTCAATCCGCTCCTTACAGACGGCCTCCATCCTCCGCAACTCCGCCCTACTGGCCTCTTCAATAGTCTTCCTCAATTGCCTGGATGCGGCCTCATGCTGGGAGATTTGGATGGCTTGGTCGGCAAGTTGTTTAGCCTGGTCGGAAACCATCAACCGCAGCCGAATGTTGGTGCTTCCTATCTATTCCCCAGCCTTGACCAGGCGGGCGTGGTGTCCCATCAATTTCCTGGTCTCCTCAGCAACCCGGTCAATATTTGCCTTAGCCTCGTCTCCCAGAGTTATGACCCGGGTAGTAAGCAGATCAAGGTCCAGGGACTTAGCTTCGTCAAGCACCCGTACCATAGGATTACGAGGGAGGAGATGCTCACCAGTAACCTCATCAAAGGAGATGTCGTGAGATGCCGGGTCCAGGTCTGGATGACCCGCAAACGGATTGCGAACTGAGCCAGGATGATCTATCGGGATGACGGTTGGATTCTCAGACGGATGGGGGGAAGGTATAAACTCGGTGTCCTCCTCCTCAATATCATGAATAGGCTGGAGTGGGGCCGGAGGACCAGGAAGAGATTCAAATGTAAACCGACTCCTCTTCTTCTTTTGTATATCTTCTTCAATAACTCCAAGAAGAGGACGATAACCGACTACGTCTCCAGGACGGTTAGTAGGAGTCTTCGGCTTGGCGGAAGCTTTGAGGAGTTTGTATTGTTCAAGCCTGTGCCGAAGATCTGAGGTCTTGGCCGTTTTTCCCGCTCCTGATATGAAAACCAAGTGTCACCAACATGTATTGAGCCATCATTCAAGAATTAAAAAGAGTAAAGAGAAATTTACCTTGAACCGCAGAAGTTTCCTCAGTAGAAGCACTCCCGGAAGATAAATCGACACCGGTCCCAACCTTATCAGCTTTCTTGGACTTCTCCGTGTCCTCCAAACCTTCGAAGGCTTGACGGAAAGCGTCATCCGTCCACTCTTGCATCTCGCCTACTTGCACAGAAGACAAAGCCCCGGTACCATCACCACCCTGTCCTTTGACACCGTCATCGCCATGACGATCACCGTCACCTTCTCCACCGCTTCCGCTCTCCGCCTCACCTCCTTCATCCTCGCCTTTTTCCCCCTCCACTTTATCCTCCTCTTGAACATCTGGATGTGTGCTAGGAGAGGGTCCATCAGACTTCCTGAGTTTCTTCCCCCCGGCGACTGGATGCGCCGAGAAGGGTCTCTTTTTGCCGCTCTTCGCCGTGGCCCCTCCTATGGCTTTGGCAGCCCTCTCCTCCGCCGTGTCTCTCTGCTTGACCACAGACTGATGTGGTAGGGTCAGGTTGTGCCCCAGAAGTGTAGCATTCCTAATCAAGTAAGAGGCCGACCTATCCCTTCCCGTGATGGCTTCTATTTCCGCAGCCATCTGAACCAGGCGGTCATTCTCTACGACCACAAAGCCACCTGTCGCTAGCAAGAAATAAAAGCATATAAGAAGAAGCATTGCAGTTATAACGGAAATTATAAATAAAGCTTCACACTTACAGTCGGAGGTGAAGCGACGGATGGAAACAAAGTCATCCCTAATAAAGAACCATTCTTTCTTAAACATACTGAACTTCGAATATAAGTCCAGGACAGGCTTGAAAAATACGTCTGATTCTAAGCTGATGTAGGGAGACCCCTTCTTGTAGCCCCTCAAGTTGTACAAATAACGGATCTCCCGGTTGGAAGGAGGACCCCCGTATCTCCTCTGGAAGATAACAAAAAGGCTCACCAGAATGGCGTAGGAGTTAGGCTGAAGCTGGAATGGAGCCACCTTCAGATATGTAACAAAGCTGACTATCCAGGCATTGAGAGGCGGGATGGCACTACACATACAGTGATACCGGCTGTAAGCGAAATATCCTTCGGGGGGATTATATGGCATCACTCCTTCCCCCGGCAACAGCATACGCGCTCTGTCAATCCCGAAAGAGCGAGAAATGACATCAAGCTACTCGTCTTTGAGGGAGCTAGGGAAGCAATCAGGAGGTGAGTTCAGAAGCTCTTGAGGACCGTACCCATCCACTAGCGATCTCGGGGCGGGCCCATGTCGTTCTAGATTCGGCTGAACTGGGGGCACGACGGGAGATTCTCTTCTGTCCGTAGATCTCTTCTTTTCTGATCGGGTTTCCACTTTGTGAGACATTTATCTGCAAACACAGGAAAGCGCGTTGTTAGAACGAAGGATGTAGAAATATAAAACAAGCAAGTGTATGATATCTGGAGTTTAACTTGTAGTTCGAAACATAAATTCATTCGGTATTGAAAGTTCTCAAGTCCATTCGGTACAGAAAGTTCTCAAGTTCATTCGGTACAAAAAGTTCTCAAGTTCATTCGGCACAGAAAGTTTTCAAGTCCAGTCGATACAGAAAGTTTTCAAGTTCGTTCGGTATCAGGTTCATTCGGTGCTGAAAGATTTCACAATCCATTCGGTACCGAGTTCATTCGGTATTGAAAGTTTTCATGTCCATTCGGCAATGAAAGTCTTTAGGTTCATTCGGTAAAACGAAGAAATTCAACCTTAAAAAGTCGTTCGGCAGAAGAGAACTTACCTGGTCCGGCAGCTAAGATTGGTTCGGCACAAGAGTTGATTCAGCAGTTCAGAATTTAACTCAGCTATTTCGCTCGGTAAGGAAGGACGAAGGCATGTGGCTCCTACTTATAGAGGAAGGTTGGATAGCCGGACCAGCCGGTTCGGTTCTCGGGCCGAATATGGTCGTCCATACTGGAACAAAGCACGACATATGCTAGCATATGCCCTACTTTGGGGGGCAAATGTTCGGTACGTTTATACCACCACCAAATCAGAATGAGGAAATAGACACCGAACCATTCGGTACCGAGCCAACACAAGGAAGTAGACACTGAACCATTCGGTACCGAGCCAACACAAGGAGGCAGCCACCGAATCATTCGGTACCGAACCGAAGCAAGGAACGAACTACCGAATCAAGCACTACCGGACCACCTCGCCTTCAAACCAACATTCTACCGAACCAGGCCCAAAGTAGCACTGCCGAACCAAAGCCACTCACCTATCACCGAATCAAACTCCAAACCAACTACCACCAGACCACAGTGCTACCGAACCAAGGCATTCCGGACCAACTTTGCCAGGCCAGATTGCATCGGCCCAGGCCCACCAGCAGCTATATACATCCAAGACCCCTGCCCCCAGCCTCACTCTATAAATAGAGGGGCAGGGGTACAACAATGGGGACAAGTTGGAGAGCTCAAGTACGGAGAGAACTTTCAAACAACTTTCAGATATTTGTATCAAAGCTTTGTACTTGTAATCTAAACTAGAGAAGAGAAATAAAATATAAAGTGGACGTAGGCACATTCTGGCTGAACCACTATAAATCTTCGTGTCTTTTACAGTTTAGTCCCTGCTTTTCATATATTTGCATAAATCACCCAAATCACCAAGAACAACGTAAAATCAATTAAATCATACGACTTTGAGGTGTTTGTCCATTTTTTGTGCAAACAATTGGCCTTTAAACGGCATTTGAATTTCGATGTGACAGGGGGTCAGATTCCAGATGGTTATCCGAAACCCACATCGAATCTTAATAGTGAATCTTTGTGACTTGTGTATATCCATGTGTTTTTAAAAATAAACGCTCATTATTCGGATTAGCCGGGAGAGGACTTTGTGCCATAAAACCCATTCCGAATTAATGATACGACGAATTGGAGTGCATTTAAAGACAGTGGTGAAGACCAGGGATTTTCGAGAACGAAAGGATTACCGGTCGATTGTCTCTGCACCGAGTTGCTCCGGTAAAGTGATTTTCATATGTGATGGGGAGTCCGATCGGGATTGTGGATACCCGGATTTGCTAGGGCTTTTTATGAAGTGCCTTCGGTTCCATTCAAACCCAGGATGGACTTGTATAGTTATATGTCTGACATTACACTTCGAGATATAAAGCTGGTTTCTATCAAATACATTTCTGTTTGGTGGCGGAGAATTTATTCTCTTAGCTTAATACCCTTCTCTGAGACGTATGAGCTCAGAGGTTATGTAGTTGATTGTTACCAGTGATATATTCCCAATTTGGTAATGTGGCATGTTAAGTGTTGCTGATCATTTGTTGATCGAAGCATGGCTTCTGTGAAAAGCGTAGCTTTGTGGATGAGACTTCGTCGGACCTCACAACCCGAAATGGTCGAAACAGGAAGGATGCGGCAAGGTTGTTTTGGGGTAGCGCCCTCAGGGTATGTCCATTTCCTTCTGGAAAAAGGTGGTATCATAGTATGGAGCCCAGATACTTAACTTTTGTGGTTGCTGCAAATTTATTACTTTGTGGTTGTTGGTGTTGAGGATCCTCGGATAAAGGTCGGTAACGACCGGAGATGGCATACTCGTGTGTGGAGTTATCTAGTTACAGCTTCATTGCACCAGAAGCCTGAGGTAACTTGGCCTTGTGTTGGTAGAGATCCGGTTAGGTTCTCGAGGCGTCCCTTCAGAGGCGTACCCATGTGGTGTAGGAAGTTCCTTAGCCTGACCATTTGTTGGAAATCCAAAGAAACAATACGTGCCCTGTACGGTTTTAGTTGTATAACCTGCCATTTACATATGGTAGTTTCATTTTCCAAAAGCATAGCGGAATTATTTTTATTCCTTTGTGCAAATAACTGTTTTAAGATCTCACACCAGTCCCATGACTGACCTGGAGTTTATTGTTCCCTTTCTAAACTCTGGGTGCCTATAATTTTCCACACGGGCATCCTAGAGTTAGGTTATCAGTTGTTCTGGAGCGAAGTCGGAAAAGTATGCTGTGGAAATCAGGAGGCGAGCTGGATGGTGGGACGTACTTCCATATACTATTATCATTCCGCTGTGTATTCAATCATATGGGAAGGTTATTATAACTGCCAATATTTTGTGTTGTTGTAGTAATACTCTGATGATGTAATGTATAAACAGATATTGTTCTTTGCTTTAAAGATTATTCATTTATCTATTATATATTGTTCCACTGCGAATGTGAGATTCTGTGATTGTTTCTGTTTCTTCTTCTACCTCTTTCTTCTTTAACCCTAACGGTTTGGTTTTCCGGCATTCGATGGTTCGACATTTGATACAGTGGGCATATTGATGTCGACTTTCGGAAGTCGAAAAATTGGGTCGTTATATGGCCGCTGTCGTCGACCGTCACACATTGGGTCTAATGTTCGTTTGAGATTAATTATAGGTAGTCGACAAAGAAACCCTTTGGATAAAATATCCTTTTAAAAGAAAGTTTATTTTTAAAATAAAAATTAACCTTTGAAAATAAGTGATTTAAAATTAAAAGCTTTTATTCAATAATTAAGTAACATTAAATTCTTTATTTACTAATAACTGAATCCTTTAATTAATAATATAACAATTAACCTTTAAATGAATAATTAAATAATAATTATCCTTTAAATAATAGTTAACTTTCAAATAAATAATTAAAAAATAATCCATCTTTAATTAATAATTAAATAATAGATTAAACTTTTAAATAATAATTAAAATTAATTCATTTCAATTAATTAATTAAGTAGTCCTAATATAATCTTAACAATAAATTAAACCTAAAATATTAAGTCATAATTGGGTTTTAATTAAATCTTAACTGAAATTTAACTTAATTAGTAATTAATTAAAAATTAAACCCTTTCTTTAATAAAATATTAATTTAATTCTTAATTCCTAATTAAATAGTAACTAATTATCAAATAAAAAAATTATCTTTAATTAATTAACTAATTATAATTAACTAACTTAATTTATAATTAAGTACAAATTTCCTTAAATAATTAATGATTAAATACTAATTAACTTAATTAATTAATTAATCATTAAATAAATTAATTAATAATTAGGTAATTACCTTTTATTACTTAATATATGTTTTAAAACATTTTCCAAAAATATTTCTAAGTGAAAACACTTTTCAAAATATACATAGGATGAAAACAATTTTTAATTTCAGAAAAATTAGTTTGTTTTTAAGAACTACACTTATAGCGACTATCGTTATGTGATCTGTACTTTCAAAACTTGCTTTAATGAACTGAAATCACTTTCAAAACTCTATCCTTTTTGAATTTACTTACTTTAAAGGCATAAGCAAAAGGTTTTGAAACTAACAAAGTCAGAAACTTGAAATTCTTTTAGTAAATTATACTTTATAAAACATGATTTTTATTTTTTCAAAGGATCTCAAGTCGCTTAATCAAGTCAAGAGCAAAAATTTTAGCATATACAACATAACGTACATCACACAACTTAACATGCATGCTATTACCACAACCACATGCAAGATCTTATCTTCAAAGTTAATCATAATATTTAGATTTACCAATCTAACTCCCTAACTCATGTACAAGCATACATAAGCAAGATTAAAACTTGTAAACTAACTAACTAACTTTTTATTTACAAATTCATATCACATAACAACCAAGCATACATATTAACATGTGGAAATTAGCCATAAGGGCCTCTTTAGTAAGTGGAATTAGTTTCTAGGACACACAACTGAAATAATTACTTTCAAAGACAAAACGTAAAATAATTAGTTTCTAAGGCCTAAAAACCTATGAAATTATGTCCTTGAAAGTAATCGGACTGTTGACTTTGTCCTTGAAAGTAATTATTCTGCTGACTTTGTCCTTGAAAGTAATTTCTTTGAGTGTGTGTCCTAGAAACTAATTGGACTGCAAAGTTTGTCCTTCTGGTGAAATGCCCCTATTAACATCATAACCAACAAATTAAGAAATGACTTTTACAACTATATATATATATATAAACTAAACTTAGAAATTTTAAGTAAAAGGGTTAGTTTTCTCACCGTAAAGCTATCCAATCAAACCAAGCTCCCATTAATCACTAGAAACCACCTAGAGCTTGGCTTTATCTTTGAAAAATTATGACTTTGAAGGCCTTAAGGCTCTAAAAACATTTGGCAATATCCTTTAATGGGTGGATGATGACTTGTTTTAGGGAGGAGGAGGATTTGTAGTAAGAGGAGGAAAGGTTTTAAACAAGTTTTCTAAAGTATTAAATTAGTGAAACTAAGGTAGCCATCAGTGCTTCTTGCGAAAGCTTGGAAAAGAACTGAGAAAATGAAATGAAATGAGAAAGAAAAAAAATAAAAAAATTGGTTTTATATAAAATGAGATAGCTAAATTACCAAACTAGCCCTTGGTACATGCCCTCCACCACTTTTTTCCACCTCACCACCTTTGTCCCCTTCACCTCATCAAAATTCGAAAATTATATCCCCTCCTTGAGCCAACATTGACCAAACATGCTTTAATACTCATTAAATGCATGTACTTATTCTTAACAACGTTCCTCCTAATGTCATTTCATGTCTAAATATCTTTTATGTTTTTATTTTAATTTCATAAAATGTCACTTCAAATTTAAATATATTCATGTGTATGAGTGTGTGTGTGTGTGTATATAAACCTAACTTTATTTATAAATGTATGTATATATGCATACAATAGTGTTACGATATTCCCGACAACTTTTAGCCGACAAAAAGTTGAAAATTCGAAAAACAAATTCTAGTCACATTTTCGATTCTTCTTTGAACTAATATTTTTGTAAAAAAAATTAAAAACTATTCCACCATCATTATTTATTATTAAAAAGGAGTTTATTTTAATTATAAAGCATATTATTTGAATATTTAAAATAAATTAAATATTCGCAAATCAAAGTAGTGAAATTTCGGGTCGTTACTCACTTCTCCCTTTAAAAGAATTTCGTCCTCAAAATTTTACCACAACCTTAACCCATAAGCAACAATCCCAAGCATATCTAACACTATATATCAGTTTGTATGATGTACACATATCATTCCTATGCAAAATCTAATTTGATCACTTACTCAAATACATAGCTTTATTTTTCGAACTAGTATCTCCCACCCGACTTTCTAGTGCGGACTCTGATCAGGTTTCTTAATTAGAAACCTCCGTTCTCCTTACATAGCCATATACTATGATGGAAAATTTTGGTGTCATATTAAGAACCCTCATCAAGCGTACACCGTTAAAAATCGAGTGATAAATCCTTATTCGAAATGGTGTGAGACACCTTAAGTCCAGTACTCTAATCTTGGATCTAGAATTATATGAAAAGGAGGAAGGATCTACATACAACTTACGTACTTATCTAAGAATCCCTACTCCTCAATTACTTTTTACCCTCCCACTCCATATTTATGAAAACATTTCATAAAATTTTCAACTTAGATTCAAACATTTAAAATATAATAACTTATTTATGAAACCTTTTATAAAATCATTCTAAATATATTAATTTGTATAGTAATCTCCTACATCCTAAGAGTACATACAAAGCATCTAATTTTAAATCCTATTAACTTTTAACTATTTAAATGTAGGCCTAAAATAATTTGGTCTCAAAGCTGAGTCGACTAATCCAACCTCTTTAACCAATCGGTCTGGTAAGTAGCTAAGAGGAGTATGACGCTGGTATCCAAACTCCATCCTAGATCTTACTTTTTGTTAGACACCTCTAAGGTAAAGACATTTATTAGCCAGCCCCATAACATCAAATAATTTTTCACTTCCTAGATGTTAAAATCAAAAGATATGTTTAACAAAAACCAAGTTTATTAAATCTTCTCATTAAATTAATTAAATTTTGACTTCATTTATTAATGTACTCTCTAATCAAAGTACCTTATGATTGGTCAACCCTTACCCCACTGAGTTTGACACAACATAAAGCCATGAACCATATTGGTTCAGGTCCTAGTCTATCTATAAGGCTAAGAGAGATAAAAGTATGGTAAGAACCAATATCAAACAAATAACAACAGAAGGAACAATACATATATTGGATATTGTTCAAACCACGTACAACCGTAGATACAAGCTGGGTGACTCCATCACAGATGGGAAGTACACCCCTAAAAGATATGATATAATAGAAAATACTAAATAAGGAACAACTTAGGATACTACTTCCTAATACTAGCCTTTAATCTTCCTAGTGCTAAACAAAACCTTCCATAACTTCTTTTCCTTTTGTTGTCGCTGATGTGGATGGTGCTGAAATGAAAATAAAGGGCCTAGGCTGTTCCCTTTTCTTGAGCATAGGACAATCTTTGGCGAAATGACCCTTCCGGTGGCAATAGTAACAATTCTACATCACAAGCTTTGGTACCTTAGTGACCCTTGCTTTCACCACTTTCATTTTCTTACCCAACCTATATTCCTGAACAAAGTGATCATTTTCCCACACCTAAAGCAACCATGTTTTGGCACATTTGTCTTGAGCTTGCGCTTCTTATTCCCAGTTGGTGAAGTAGTAAGCAGTTGTGGAGCTAAATTTTCAAAATTTAAAGCATTTCTTTTTACCTTCTCGAACGATCCCTGAATATAATTCATCACATCCTTACATAACTTGTCTCAAATGCCCAGCCAAATTTTAACCTCGATGATAAACTCAGCTCCATAGAACTTCCTTTTACTCAAAATCTCAAAGTCACGGCATAGCGAAGCAAAAGTCCATTGGGGTTTGATCTTGCGCACCTTCCTCAACAACATATGGCTTAGTTCCAAAAACACCAGTATTCATAATTCTTATTATCTGAATTCATACCAAATATCTTTAGAATACTTCCAAGAATGAGGTTACTCCAAATCAAAGGTTAAAGGATTGCCATGGGATAATTTCGAAGAAAAGATTATTCCAGAGGAAGAGATACCTAAGGGAGGGAATTTCTAAGAAAGGATAATTGAGGAGGGAAAACTTTAAGATATATCTACATAAAAAATTTGAAAATTATTTCTTTGTATATAAAATATATTCGTAGGTAAAACTATATCATTTACCAAATTTAAAACAATATTGTATCGGTTTGCGTTGTTTAAGTGTTTAGGAACCCTTATCGATACCGTTGCGTCCCACGTCTTGACCAGAATTAATAAACCACTTAACCTATAAATCAATACAATATAAAACATTTTGTAATCGCTAAAAAATGCATGCTCTTATGTATAATACACTCATACTCATTCTAGGGTCTCACTTACTCGATCTCAAATGAGTTTACCCAACTAGGGCCAAGGTTCACGCTTAACCTTACGCTCTGATAGCAAATGTTACGATATGTCTTTCTTACACCTAAAGACGACACTTAATACATTCTCGATATCCATGTGCCTATCATTTAAATGTCCAAAAGATGCGTCATTTGAGGTGAAGAAAGAAAAAACAGAACAAAAAAAACTAAGCAATACAGAATCTCACAACACAATGGAAAATATATTAATTAACTTAAAAATTTACTTAGTCATTTCCAAAATGATACATCAGAGTCATAATAGTACAAATTCTACCCTGGGATAGTTATATTTGTTTGTTTGAACTTAAAATACATAAGACACAATGTTAACAAGATAAATAAATAGCTATCGATGAAGCCACGTACTCCAAGCTCTTCTAAAAATGCATCTTTGAGAAACCTGAACTACTTGGCTGCTCATACAAATTTGAGCATCCAAAAGTTTTAAGGAAAGAAAATAAAACTCCAGGTCAATCATGGATGTGGTGTGAGAAAACTCAAACAACTAAATTTTTATTTTTAAAACTTCTTTAAAATCAAGGGTATCTCGTAAGACCACGCCGTGCATAAACATGGATGGATTTTTACCTTACGACAATCAAAATAATTTCTTATGAAATCCAATGATATTATAATAATGTCTAGGGTTTAAAATAAATACTGAATCATAGCTGAAATTGTTACATTAATTAAATTCCAGCATAATAGGTATACAACTAAGTCTGAAGGCTCGTATTGGGAAATATATTTCAACTATGACTATGTAAGGGACTACTTTCCGATGGTACATCTCTAGAAAATGTACTTAAGGACTACTGATGCATCAGCCTCTCTACTACACAGAGTCGGTCTGCCCTTTTAAAATGAAAAGCCGGATTACCTCATCTCTTGACACCGAGGCTGCAAACATTGACCCTCGATGCCTGCATGCAAAACAACTCTAATGGGACAATCTAAAATGGGATGACGACTTCTAATGGTAGCTAACCACATAACTCTACTGCATACCCTATTTTAGAACTATTTTCGGGTTGTGAGGCATGATGCTATGATTTTACCTTTTCTACTATAAACTCTCCTGGAATATTAAGATTGCCCTCCAAGAAAAGATGCAATGCCAGCATTCATCCATACAAATTGTTCTGGAATCGAACAAACGTTCAAAATTTACTATCTTCCATTTTGGAATCTCACTCAGGAAAAATATTATAGCTCCATAGCATACTTCATCATGAACGTTACTATTTTGGAGTGGTTTGGATAAATACGAAAAACCAGTGTCTCTAGACTAAGCAATAATTTTCGGTTAACTCAATTCCCTTTCTTTGGAAGTATGCAACAAGTATTCGAGTCCTCACCAGGAACTCGAATGTACAATCATTTCCCGAGTCAAAATAGGTCAAGATTTGATAGTCGGTTATTTAACTATCAAATAATCAAACAACAAAAATTCAAATATTTAATTACCCATAGCAACCACTAAACTTCAAAATAAATCTTTCATTTATTTTAAATCTCATTCCCAAATATTTATTGAAATATTTATATACTTATCCCACCTAAGTATATTCATAAAACATTGTGAAAGATTTCTGATTTTAATATCATATTAAAAAGATCAAAACAAATTTTATTTAAATTGGGGATAAAGATAACCTCAAACACTATTTCTTTGGTGTTAAGTGTGGAACGAATGTTCATACCACCAAAATTAAGAAGGTCAGTTAAAGGAAATCCAAATCTCAAATTTTGTTATAGTCTACTTCTAAAAATCCTTTTAATAAATCGTTTTTATTTATGAAATCTCCTTTACTTAAATCCCAAACCCATTTATAAAACTATTTTATAAATCTCCAAATTTATTTATAAATCTCTTTTATAAGTATCAAAACCATTTATATAACTCTTTATAAATCTTCAAAATCATTTATAAAACTTCTTTTATAAATATCCAAATCATTTATAAAACTTTTTATAAATTTAAAAAATTACTTGTAAAACTTCTTTAATAAACTTTCTTTATCTAAACAAAACTCTTTTAAACAACAAGTTATTATTTAGAGACATCCTTCATTTACTTATCTTTAAACCATATTAATAAAACAATGATTTTAAATAATGGTTTTAAAAAGTATTCAATTAACCTCAAAAACACCTTTAATAAAATCATTGCTTAATTATCCTTTAAATATCATATTTAAAATGATAATAAACTTTAAACCCTTTTCAAAAAGAATAAAATGAAATATTTGACTTCATAAAATAAGACAAAGGCTTGCTGAGCAAACTTATTCAAGTTATAACATGGATATTTACATAGAAATCAGATATGTAGAAGGAATCAACAATCCATAATCAATAACATATATGTAAATGTTAAAGTTATCAAATTGGAAAACGAGGATATGATTCTGCTTAAATAAATGACATTACAATCTACTTAGGAAATTATGGCAGAAGTGTGATTTATTCTGCTAAAACAGATATCCAACATAATTTAATTAGCAGGATGGTGATTTATCCTGCTAAACAGATGTCATTGGGTTCCATATTCATTTGAGGTTAATTAAAGGTAGTCGACAAAGAAATCCTTTGGATAAAATATCCTTTTAAAAGAAAGTTTATTTTCAAAACAAAAATTGACTTTTGAACGTAAGTGATTTAAAATCAAAAGCTTTTATTCAATAGTTAAGTAACATTAAATTCTTTATTTACCAATAATTGAATCCTTTAATTAATAATTTAATAATTAGCCTTTAAATGAATAATTAACTAATAATTATTATTTGAATAAATTTTTAAATAATAGTTAACTTTCAAATAAATAATTAAACCATAATTAATCTTTAATTAATAATTAAATAATATATTACACTTTTAAATAATAATTAAACATTAATTAATCTCAATTAATTAATTAACTAATCCTTAATTAACCTGAATAATAAATTAAACCTTAAAATATTAAGTCATAATCGAGTTTTAATTAAATCTTAAGTGAAATTTAACTTAATTAGTAATTAATTAAAAATTAAACCCTTTCTTTAAATAAAAAAAATTTAATTCTTAATCCCTAATTAAATTGTAATTAATTATCAAATAAAAAATTAATCTTTAATTAACTAACTAATTATAATTAACTAACTTAATTTATAATTAAGTACAAATTTCCTTAATTAATTAATGATTAAGTACTAAATAACTTACTTACTTAATTAATTAAATAATCATTAATTAATTAATTAATTAACCAATTTATTATTATTACTTAATATATGTTTTAAAATATTTTCCAAAAATATTTCTAAGTAAAAACACTTTTTCAAAATATACTTAAGATGAAAACAATTTTTAGTTTAGAAAAAAGAGTTCATTTTTACGAACTACACTTATAACGACTACGCTATATGATCCGTGCTTTCAAAACTTATTTTTATGAATCGAAATCACTTTCAAAACTCTATCTTTTATGAATTTAATTACTTTAAAGACATAAGTTAAAGGGTTTGAAACTAACAAAGTTAGAAACTTGAAATTCTTTTAGTAAATTAAACTTTATAAAACATGATTTTTATTTTTTCAAAGGATCTCAAGTCGCTTCATCAAGTCAAAAGAAAACATTTTAGCATATACAACATAATGTACATCACACAACTTAACATACATGATATTACCACAACCACAAGCAAGATCTTATCTTCAAAGTTAATCACAACATTTAGATTTACCATTCTAACTCCCTAACTCATATACAAGCATACATAAGCAAGATTAAATCTTGTAAACTAACTAACTTTTTATTACAAGTTCATATCACATAACAACCAAGTATACATGTCAACATCATAAGGCCATCCAATCGTGTTACGATATCCCGGCAATTTTTAGCCGACGAAAAGTCGAAAATTCAAAAAACGAATTCCAATCACATTTTTTATTCTTCTTTGAACTAAATATTTTTGTAAATAAATTTTAAAAGCTATTCCACCATCATTATTTATTATTAGAAAGGAGTTTATTTTAATTATAAAACATATTAATTGAATATTTAAAATAAATTAAATATTCGCAAATCAAAGCGGTGAAATTCCGGGTCGTTACAATCACTTTTAGAAAGCCAGAAGGTATGTGATTAAATAATTGAGAAATCTATGTAAATTATCTCCCGCTTATCAAAACTTACTACAATTACACAGTGGCTACATTTTATTTCATAATAGTTTCTCTAGATGTATATAGACAGTAGTTTTTCACCATTTGGTCTCTCTTGGCTGTGGGTTGAGAATCCAACGATCAAGGGTTGTATATATGGTGGAGTCACACTCACATAAATTAACTTAGTTTACAAACCTGCAATACTAATTGTGTTTATCTTCTCTTATCTGCTTTCATTTAAGCTCTTAAAATCAGCGTAAAAGGTAAAATGGAAAGAATTAGTATAAGTTATAATTTCAAGGCATTGACAATGTGGTTTACAATGTATGTTTGCTTCCAAACAACCCATCCTTAGATTACTTTGCTGTCATTTTTATTTAATTACTTTCTCAATTTTAAGGTGTTCCTTGCTCTTTTGATGGGCAAGAAAGAACTTCCCTCTATTTACTTATTATTCATTTAACATTTATGCTAACAGCTTGAGGTGAAAATTAAGATTTCTATATATCAAACTAGTAGAAAATATTTTTGTACAAGTAGTTAATAATAGATAGAATTTGTATTCAATTTGATGATTTCAGAAATCTTATTGAGAGAGAATAGATGTGTTTCTCTTTATTGATTCAATAGTATTGATACAAAACTGATTTCTATTTTGTTGCTGTGAGTTGGCTTTATATATAAAATACAAAGCAATAATGGGCCTTATATTCTCAGCCCAATACAGAACAAATACAGAAAAGATAAAACTGGTTGCCGTTACTTATTGCTTCATTTACTCCCCCCCTCAACCAGATGCTAGGGTTAGGGTTTCTTTTATCTTTCACGAGCGATTCTGAAGTTCGGCCAAGCTGATTCCTTTTTAAAGCCCTTTTTCATTTTTCTTAAATCTTTGCATCATGTTATTATACTAAGATTGTGATCCAATTTGCTTCGCCTTGCAAATCTGAAGTAAAATCTATCACTGCTTCAATTCGTCTTCGAGACTTGATCTGAGGACTGATACTACTATAGATTTGAAGCAAAGAGCAGAAAGATGGAACCTTTGTTTTATTCTTCACTGATTGCTTCAACCTTTGGGTCTTGTCTGAATCGATGAAAATTCTTTGCAGATAATGGCTTTGTAAGTATGTCTGCACGTTGGTAAGTTGATGGTAAGTGATTCACTTGAAGCTTTCCTTTTTGTATCAACTCACGAACGAAATATAAGTCAATTTCTATATGCTTTGTCCTTGAGTGCATAATTGGATTAGCTGCCATGTAGACTGTACTTTGATTGTCGCACCATATCGTTGGTTTAATCTCTGTTTTGATGTTCATTTCTGAAAGTAATGATTGAATCCAAGTGATTTCTACGGCAGCACTAGCTATACTTCGGTATTCAGCCTCTATGCTGGATCTGGAAATAGTAGTCTGCTTCTTTGAGCACCAAGAAATTGGATTGTTGCCTAAGTATATATAGTAGTCTGTCACTAATTTTCTGTCATCAACATCTGTTGACCAGTCTACATCTGCATACGCTGTGATGCTTAGTTGTTTGCACTTCTTTAGCATAATACCATAATTTGTTGTGCCATTGAGATACCTGAGTATCCTTTTGACTGCTTTCCAGTGTCCTTCGTGTGGTTCCTGCACAAATTGTGAAACTTTGTTAACACTGAAAGATATATTTGGTCTTGTTATGGTGGAGTATTGTAGGGCTCGTACAATACTTCTATATTGTTTAATATTTAATATTGATTCTCCCCTGTATTTGGATAGTTGTTGATGACTGATCATTGGTGTAGGCTGGGATTTAGCACCATCCATTTTTTCTTTAATCAGCAACTCCTTGATATACTTCTTTTGGCTTAAGAAGATTTCTGAATCTGACTTCCTTTTTACTTCTATCCCCAGGAAGTAATTTAGTTCACCCAAATCCTTAATTGAGAATTGCTTGTCAAGATACTGTATTATGCCTTTGATTTCATTCTCATCATTACCTGTTATAATTAAATCATCGACATATATCAGTATGTAAACAATAAGATTACTACTAATTTTGATGAATAAAGAGTTATCCGATTTGGTAGATTGATAGCCCAAATGAACTAATGTGGCTTTCAATCTATCAAACCATACTCTGGGGGCTTGTTTTAACCCATATATGGCTTTGTTTAGCTTGCACACAAGATTGGTGCCCTGCTTGTATCCCTGTGGCTGCTCCATGTAGATTTCTTCCTGCAGAACACCATTTAGAAATGCATTGTTTACATCTAATTGTCTCAAGTTCCAATTATTATTTAAGGCAATTGTAAGAACTATTCTGATGGTTGTTGGTTTCACCACTGGTGAGAAAGTCTCACTGAAATCAAAGCCATATTCTTGTGTATACCCTTTGGCAACAGGCCTTGCTTTATGTCTGGACACTGTTCCATTTGGATTTCTTTTCAATTTATAAGTCCATTTGCATCCTATGATGTTTTTGTTGCTTGGTGGATGAACAAGACTCCATGTATTGTTTTTCACTAATGCTTGATACTCTTCATCCATTGCTGCTTTCCAGTTTTTGTCTTTAAATGCTTGTTCAAATATTTGTGGCTCTGTGATGCATACAGTTGCAGTATAAACCTTTGGTTTATAAATTCCACTCTTTGATCTGGTTATCATATGATGGCATGTTCTGGTCTGTAGTTCAGCATCAGATGACTCTGAATTGCTGTCCTGATTTGCAGTATCATCTGGTTGATCTTCATGACTATTTTGATCTTGATTGCTTGATTCTACAGGTGACTGAGGATGCGTAGCAGGCTGACCAACTGCATCATGACCTGGTCCAGATGACATAGTGTGTTCTGATCCAGTGGCTCCTGTTCTTTTCTCAGTTTCATCAGCATGCCATATATGTGGCATTACTAGTATGTTTGGTATGGAAACCTTTGGATTATAAACTTTATGTGTAGTTCTAATACTTGCATTGGCAAAAGGAAATATTCTCTCATTAAAAACTACATGTCTGCTTATAAATATTTTTCCTGTTCCATCTAAACACTTGTATCCTTTCTGTTTAATTGGATAACCTATAAATGTACACGGTTGAGATCTAAATTTAGTTTATGGCTGTTGTATGGTCTCAGATAGGGAAAACACAAGCATTTAAAAGTTTTTAAGTTTTGATAGTCTGGTTTGATACCTAAAAACTTTTCTAAAGGACTTATTCCATTCAGTACTTTGGTTGGAAGTCTATTGATTAAATAAACAGCAGTACTGAAGGAATCTGACCAGAATTTTAAAGGTAGTGATGCTTGTGCTAGTAAGGTCAGACCAGTCTCAACAATGTGCCTGTGTTTTCTTTTGACCAGGCCATTTTGTTCAGATGTGTAGGGACATGTGATTCTATGAACTATACCATTATCTAGAAAATATTTACTAAGAGACTTGTATTCAATACCCCCATTACTCTGAATGATCTTAACTTTATGATTGGTCTGCTTTTCAACTTGAGTGATAAAATATATAACAACATTATAAGTTTCTGCCTTGGATTTTAAGAAATATATCCAAGTGTACCTTGTACATGCATCAACAAAGGATATGTAGTACTTATACCCATAATCTGAGCAGATAGGTGCTGGACCCCACAAATCTGTTGAAATCAATTGAAGAGGTACTTTGTATTCTGTTACAGAATCTGCAAAAGCTAATTTGTGGCTTTTGCCCATTTGACAGTAAGAACATATATAAGGCAAAGTTATATCACCAAAAGAAATTTTATTTTCTTTAAGAACCTGTTTTACAATACTTGTACATGGATGACCTAATTTGCAGTGCCAAAGGTCAAAATTATTTTTACTGGTTTCACATGACTGCAATTCCCTGTTATTACAATTTGTCATTCTTTGATTTGAACCTTTGCTATTAGTCAGGGTGAACTTGTATAGACCATTTACCGCATTACCCTGCAAGAGTATTTCCTTAGTTAGAATATCTTTAACTAAGCAATAATTTGGGTAAAATTCAAAATAGACATTATTATCATGAGCAAATTGAGAGACACTCAACAGGTTTTTCTTAATACCGGGTACTCTTAACAGATTATTGAGATATAATTGTCTTTTACCTTTGATATAAGCATTACCAGTGTGTGTGATCTCAATTGCTTTGCCATTTCCCATAATAATAGATTGTTTACCTCTGTATTCTCTGCTGCCCAGATTTAAATTCTCTAAGTTGCTTGTTAAGTGATTTGTTGCCCCTGAATCTGGATACCATGACTCATCTTGAATGTGATCTGCTTTAGCAATTTCATCCAGATTTTGATTTCTGTTTCCACTGGGTTGTTTGCCTGAATCCAGTTGTACTTGTGCCATGTTTGCACTGTAGTTACTATTTCTCTGATTGTTTGATCCCTGACCTGGCACATAATTTGCATTAAATCTGAAATAGCATTTTACAGCAGTGTGTCCAACTTTTTTACATATCTGACATTTTGGCTTGTTATTGCCATTAAATCTTCCTCTGCCTCTTCCCCTGGCAGTCTGACCTCCCCTCTGTGATTGCTGATCTGTTCTTCCATAGTTCTGATTTCTGTTTTTACTATTTGAAGCATAGTTAATAGACATGTCTGTATCTGAGGGTTTCTTGTAGTCTAGCCTCCCTTCATGAGCCAAGAGTATAGAATGGACATAGTCAATAGAGGGCGGAGTTTCTTGTGATGCAATAACTGCCACCACTGCCTCATATTCATCACTTAACCCACTCAGTATTGTTAAAACATGCTCTGTATTGGACATCTTATGTCCTGCTGCCTCAAGTAGATCACAAGTATTCTTGATCTTGGAGAGATATTCTTTCATGGATTGACTGTCTTTCCTTATATTATGTAACTGTCTTTTGTAATGCATTATTTTGGCTGCTGACTGTGTATTGAAGATTCTTTCTACTATAGTCCAAATTTGATTTGCTGTCTTGCACCCTATAACTTGTGGTAACAACTTTACACTGATTGAAGAAAGCAACCAAGAACTTATTAAACTGTCTTGCCTTTGAAATTTAACATATTCCTCATTACTCACAGTTTTGTTTTCTTGATTAGTGATAAACTTGGGTGGAGTGGCTATCATGCCAAGAATGTATCCATCAAGACTATATCCTCTGGCAACAGTTTCGACTTGCACTTTCCAGAGAAGATAATTGTCATCTTCAAGTTGTGCAGTGATGAGATTGGAGTGTGGGCTAATTACAGTTTTGATCAAACTGTCAGTGACATCCATAGATTGCAGTGAGGTGCTAGTATCATTACCTGATGTTGCACTGCTTCCTTCAGCCATGAAGAAACTTCTTTAGAAAATAGAATTGAGAAAAAGGAATCAAAAAATGGGTTGTGAAGAAATCAAGAAATTCTTCCTTCAACAGGTATGTTGCAACCGAGCAATATGATGAGGCTTCTCTGATTGCTCCTGGTATGGCACTTACCTTTTTTTATTTTGGTTGATGAGTTTCTGTTCTCTTCCATGTCTGGATTTCTGATTTCTTTTTTTTCTTGATTCTTGATTCTGTTTTTATGAATATGCTGCAGCCGATTGTAAATCTTGGCAAGGCAGTAGATCCTTGAACAGATTCCTTACCCAAGTGATGATAGAAGAATTCTGATGGGTAAACTGATCCAAATGATGAGATTTCTCCGATGGATCAGTTTTTGTACAAAAGCTGTTAAGCCTATAGATGATTCTGTCTGGCTCTGATACCAAGATAGAATTTGTATTCAATTTGATGATTTCAGAAATCTTATTGAGAGAGAATAGATGTGTTTCTCTTTATTGATTCAATAGTATTGATACAAAACTGATTTCTATTTTGTTGCTGTGAGTTGGCTTTATATATAAAATACAAAGCAATAATGGGCCTTATATTCTCAGCCCAATACAGAACAAATACAGAAAAGATAAAACTGGTTGCCGTTACTTATTGCTTCATTTACTATAATAGTATATACTAATGTTCTAGCTCCAACAAATTCAATGCATATAATTGAAGTGATGGATCCTTTCCATTCAACTTTATCTTTATTCTATATATTGTCTCTTTTTGACTCAAGTAAATTTTCATATAAGTGCTTTCTGAAATAAAGTTTTATCTTGCCTCTAACTATGATATGCTCTTATGTTGTTTGTGGTCATGATAAATGGAAAAGGTAAGTTTTTACAGAAATGGTATTATATATAGAACTATAAGAAAGATTTAACCTATATAATGAATTAGTAAAATCTATTGGATTTAATTGCATTTGTTAGATGTAATTAAAACATCGGTGAGAACTGTTTATAAGCTTTTTAAAGACTTTGAAAGCAATTTAAAAACATTTTAAGATAATTTTGAGATATGCAGTAAAGAAACCGATTTATATGTTTATTTGATGAAGATGGATCATCAATATGCTACTTATATTAAAAACGTTTTATTTCTCAAACAATTTAGAATAATTGATTTATACATGCATAATCTCTATCAATAGAAATATCATAAAGTTTGTAGTTGGTGGTGAAAATGGTCCGTCGGTCTAATATCTGTAAAAACAGTTATTGCGTTTTGAATAATATTAAATTGAAAACGAGGTGTGAAGTATTTAAAGGAGTGTGACAATAATGACGTTTAATGAAGGAAATGAATAAAAGGGACTTGTCTACAAATAATTATAGAGGAATGGTGTTTTGTTTATGATAATTAATAAAAGAAACCTACCCTCCAAAGCCCCTTCTATATACTACATATTTGGTTGATATTTAAAGAGGACGCATTTATAAACTGCCGAAAAAATTTTATGCAAACACATATATGTTTATTAATTAGGTCGAAAACAATTAAATGTAGCATGTGTTGGAATAATGCTTGGCATCCCTCTATGTTAGTTACCAATTGAGATTTATGTGTTTGATTAAAGGTTAAATGTTCCTGAGATATGTAATTTGTGTTCCCCGAATTTTATATCAACAAAATTTGCTTCAAACTCATCCAAAAAAATATCAAGAAGATAATTTTGCCAATCTTGGCACTGATTCGGTGCCAAAAATAAACAGATATCATTCCAACTACCTCATTATTGAACTTTCTTCCTTACCTTTCTTTTATGGTCAAGTAGAATATAGAAATTGCAATTTGTCCTATTTTTACAACCATTGTAATTTATTTTTCCTGAACATTTTATAGGATATTGAATTTCATTTTAAGAAAAATATAACAATATTTTTTCCTGTTTATTGATTTCTTACTATGCTCAGTGCATTTAACTGAACTAATTTTTTATTTTTTTTTGGTTACTCAATAGGACCTTTAGAAATTGTTTATAAATTTTCCTTTCCAACGATAATGAATAATTTCCGTTATTATACTAAAAACTTACTATGCTAAGTTTGGTAGTAAATAACTAGCTGCCATGTCTTAATTCTCAAGTCAGGTTGAGGCTCTCTTTGTAAAGAGTAGCATTTGATATTTTTATATTGAAATGTTCAACTTTAATAAATTTTGAAATATTTTATTTTTTATTGTCATTCAGATTGCATTTTAATTTTCTTTGGAAACTGAAGAATCAGAGGCATTTTTGAATTTAATGTTCACATATTGTATTCCATAAGAATTCCTTTTTAGCTTTTTTGTTGCTGTAAAATTTGCATTAATTGTGTACAGAGTTGGCTTCCAATATATACACTTAACTTTTACTATCTCATATTGTGTTATAATCTATTATGTCAAAACTTCCCTTTTTATATTGTATAATAGATCATTATGTACTGAACTCACTTTTTTTACTTTGCGTAATTGGATCGCTATTAAAAATGAATTAGAAAACATGGAAGCTCATTACTTAGTAAGGACCTTATTAATAAAGTGATTTCAATAGGAATTTCACAATTTGAAACTTCATTATGTTGGTATTGGAAGTTTTGAATATAGAGTAGACACAGAAAATACAGTCCTGATAACTTGATTCTTGACCGTGACTATCGGACGGTCAAAATTATAATGGGCTAGATCCACTTAGGATGAATTTTAATTTAAGATAGACGAAACTTGATGAATTTATCTTCTACAAGATGAAGAAAAAAAGAAGGCCATCACCTTGGTGAGCACAACCAGATCACATATGTGTTATTGAAAATTTATCTAAAATTACCTAACAATTTAACCAGATCATACATTATGTTATTCATTTTTTAACTTAAACACTTCAGAATCTACGCATATGTGCAGCGCATGGGATTTATACTAGTAGTGACATAAATCACTATATATATTGTACTAATTATCATTTTAATATTTGGTATTTTGCTTATTTATAAAAAAGTTGAATTATGCACTTTGAAGTTGAATAGAAAAGGTTGTATAAAAAGTTGGTATTTTGCTTATGCAATAGCTTGATTAATTATGCTCATTTAAATGGTATTGTATAAAAAGATTGAGTTATAAATTATCCTATATAAATATACACTCATGGATACACACACACACACTCCTAGATGAAATTTTTTGAAGTGCCGAGGCAGTAAAAATCATTTTAATATTTTTTTTAATTATTCTCTGAATAATATTCTTTTGAATGTTAATTATTTTATGAATGTTGTTATGTATTAATTATTTCTGTTAATTATCTTTGTGGTGGAGAATTCTGGATTTTATATACCTGTATTAACTAGGTCAACGTGTTTCCATGCATCATACCTACTTCCTTAACAAATATGTGTACTTCTACATAATTTACTTTGTTATATGCACTAGTTCAAATTTTGCAAACCATGAATATTTATACTTAGCCCGACATATTCCCTGATTAATTGATTGAGTTTAAGATTGAGACCACACTTTGCTCATTTTGAGCACCATATTCAGGATTTTAAAAGAAATCGACTCACTTCAAGTTCAAACACATTGTCGTCCATTGGCTCCACATATACTATATATCTCTACTAATAATACAAATACTTGAATTTGGTGAAGCTTTTTTGGACTTCCCAACTAGCTCTTTTCAGACACTCACGCAGGAATCTCTACTAATAATACAAATACTTGAATTTGGTGAAGCTTTTTTGGACTTCCCAACTAGCCCTTTTCAGACACTCACGCAGGAATTAAATAGAAAAAATGGAAGAGGACATATGTGTCCTTTATCCTCCCCATGTTCTGTATCCCCACTAAATTTCGGTCCACATTTACTTTTTTTTCTCCCTCATCGCTCTCAACATTTTCTCCTTCAACCATTTTTTCTCCTCCTATTTGCTGTCCTGTACAAACCCTCTTCCAAATCCACCGCCTCTCCCAAAATTCCAATCGCTTCACCGTACTCTTACCTCCAACTTCACCATACTCATAAATTCAACTTCACTATCCTCCTAAATCAGTTTTTTGCTAAATCAAACGCCATCGCCCATAATTCTTTCCGTGCGACCGCCGACAGCAAGTGGCCCAGTCCAACTCTCACAGCGACACGACCGCTCAAATACGACCATCGGCTCAACCTCTCGAACCATGCTGACTGCCTCAAAACTGCTCCTTTTACTTACTACTTCATGCTTCCGTCTTCATATACAGATTGTCAATCAGGTAAAATCATCGATTTCTCATTCATTTGCCCTTTTCGATTTAAACATAATCTGATTAAAATTACTATTCAGATTTAGATGTAGGTTATTTGACCGGCGTGAATGAGGATCGACGGCGCTTGAGGTCGGCTTTTTCTCTAAACTATTTAAGACACGTTTTACGGTTATTTGCATTTTTGGGACCTTTTGATCTTTGTGTACCCAAGCTTTGATATCTTATAAAGAGTGGTTGTTCATGTTTATGATGGATTAATTAAAACATTATAGATTTCTTGAACTTAATTTTGAGTGATATATGGGCTATACAATAAACAAAAGTTCTTTTCAGGAATAAGTTTCATGTAGATAGTTGTTTAATTCATTCTTATGTATGTACCGCTGCATTTAGTATAATATAAACAATTGTTTCAACCTAGAGGCACATGGATTGTTATTTTATCTTTACTATAATGTTCTTTTTATGCTAGGATTCAACATAATAGAGATTGTTGCCTAAACATTCATATTGTCTAATTAAATAAGAATTGACCCATGCTCTTCTGAAGCCATATTCAATTAATTGTTTTTCACTTTATTCTTTTATATTCCACATCTTCTTATCTTCTACTCGATTTTACTGTTGTTAAAACCATAAATTTTGACTTGGGAAAAAAATGTTCAATTATTCATTATGTTATGCTGAAGTAGAAATTCTAAAAAAGCCAAGGGAAATTTCAAATCCCAGCTCCATCTCTGACAGCATACAATCTTCGGAGTATAAATGTCACTTTTATTTTCAGATTTTGGTTAATAGTGTGGAGCATTTTAGTAAATTTGTGATTGCAGTTATATAAGAAAATTGATGCAGTGGCATATGTTGCATAAAATTCTAAGACATAATAGGCATGCATGGTTTGTTTTATAGATAAAATCTAAAATTTACATGATCTAGAAACTCCGATTACATTGTTTTTATTTTGTCTTATAGGTTTTCCAGAAATCAAATCTTTTGCAAAAGAATAGAAAAGGATATTCCAGTTGCTTTACACTGTAAGTTAAAATTCAAACCTCATTCTTTCTTTTATTGTTCCATCAAGTTGTTGGTTTTTCTGA
Source organism: Allium fistulosum (assembly GCA_030737815.1). NCBI lineage: Eukaryota > Viridiplantae > Streptophyta > Magnoliopsida > Asparagales > Amaryllidaceae > Allium > Allium fistulosum. The sequence continues at coordinate 946,089,240 of CM060904.1, read as the reverse complement.
GTTTACAAATGATAGTTTAAAATAATAAATTGTCAATTTTATGAAGTTGGCAAATAAAAAGAAAGTATTCATGTTTTGAGAATATAAATCTATATAAATCCTTTTATATGCAATCTGATAACTTTATGAGAATAAGTAATATCGCATCTGATATCTGCTTATACATGCCATTGTATGGTAGAAGTGTTATTGAAGTACTTTTGAGGCCACAAAGTAGTTCTTAGGTTGTTACCATATGAATAACAATTTTATTCTCACTGATTTTGTTTTATTTTGTTTTTATTCAGTTGCAGAAGCTTCATGTGAATTTTGTGGTAGAGGGTATTATTAACTTATTCTTAAGGTCATAGGTATCTCAGGTGTGAAAAAATTGCTAAATTATTTTATCTTTCGAGATCGCCTCAACTGATATAGTGGGCTTTTACTGATATATAGTCCTACATAAATGCTTCAGGTTAGTCAACTTGGTGCAATTACTCAAAGATATCACAATTTCTTTCAAAATTGATCTCCTATCTTATCTTCTTAGCATTCTTATAGTACTGTCATAGTTAAATGCCTCTTTTAGGTAAATCAACTTAGTACAGTTGCTTAGAAATATCAAAATTTTGTTCACTGCTCTGTTATCTTTTTCGAGTTTGAACTACAATGGGTAAGTTAAACAATAGTCAAATCATAATATACCTTACCGAAGTTAATAGTTTAGTTTTTAGAACTTTCATTTTACATAAAATGACGAGTAATTTGATATTTTTTGTTTATTTGTATTATATGAACATGTAATTTACTTACAGTTTCACATATTCCATGCCTAACTTTTCTAATCATATATACTTTAATTTTTTATATACAAAAGTACTACAATTTTCCCGAAAAGAAAAGTTAACACATTTACAATTTTTTTATTTGGACAAATAAATAGAAAGTGTACATTCAAACTTATATTTATAAATATCATTTTCTTTTACATGCAATGTAACTTCAGGAGGATACACGTGTGAACATGTATATTAGAAACTTACAGCTGTAAGTTGCAACCGTATGAGCTTTTTGAAGTTTTTTTTGTTGGGCTAAATATTTTCTTTGGTTAGTTTACCAAACGAATAACTGTTTCATCATCATTGAATAGTTGTGCTAAATATTTCTAAAAAGTATTATTTTTGAACAGAACTGCATTTTATTTGTTGGTTAGTCACACACATGGAAGAGTAAGAAGTTAAGTTCTGCATTTTTCTCTTTAAGTATGATTGTTTGATATATATACAGGGTCGCTATTTGACTAATTAGGTTATTATTAAAAACATTTTATTTTGTAATCTGATTGTCCCAACAAAAAGGTGATTTTATTTCTATAATTTTATTCTGATAATGCAATGTCTAAATACTCACATGTCTTTTCTTTTTAGTTACTAGACGAGATTGCATTGAACTGTTATGGCATAAGCAAAAATAAGGTGGCATTGACATCATGTTGTTAGTCAATGAAACGTTGGAGCTTTAACGAGTTACTCAATTGTTTCACTTTTTTGGTTTTCAAGTAACAATTTGAAAGATTGGAATGCAGGCAGTATTTGCATCATTGCAGTGGTTGATGAAAGCATGCTTTTCTCATGATATGATCCATATGCTTCTGTAAAGTATCATAATGGGTACATGCTTTTAGGAGACTATTAGATTATTATTCTTTCTTTAGTGTGTTAATGTATAAATTAGTAGATTATGTTGTTATATTAACTAATAAAGTTGCAAGATTAAATAGAAAGGACAGTTTCAACCTTTGTCTATCTTACGTTATCACTATGTTTGTTTGAATTTGTATCAAGTTGTAAGCTTTAATATTGATGAAAATAGAGAAGCTTATTAACTTCAATATTGATGAAATTAATAAAAACAGTGGGAGAACTGAAACTATATTACTTGGTGGATTCCTTGCATGTGTAATAATTACATAGACTATCTTTTGCTAGACCGTTAAACCATTTCTATACATACACCCTCCCAACATGTGTATTGGAGCTATCTACCTGATGAAATGCTTCGTCATTTATGCAACGTACCGAAGATAAGGCAATTGGTCCAATGCAACACTCATTCCAAGTCAACGCTAAAATGATGATAGTATAATATTTGATTGTCATTCTTTCTCCCTTTTATTGAGTATGTGCATAGGATACCCCTTACTTTTGTACTTTTATATGGTTACTTGAACATTGCTTTCAACGAGGTTGTGCTACGATGTGTAGAAGGATGATAGTCCTATTTTTTATTCTCATTTATTAAACTACTTAAAAAATCCATAGTCGATTACTTTTCTGTTTAATTATTTACTAAAATTACTTAGTCCTATTCATGTTTGATAAATGGTTGATTTGTGCATGTACACGCATTAAGAAAAATACAAATTACGTACACGTCAACATTTTGTAAGATAAAAAAAAACTTATAACCACTGTTTTTTAATACAGATTCCTCCTGCGCACGTGCATCGCACGTGCCAAAGTACTTGTTTATATAAGTCATAAGATCTATTTGTTATAAGCATGATTCATGTTGTTTTTGTGCATTGCTTTTACTCTATACATTGGATTTAGGCAAACAGAGTAACATGAACCCTTTTGACTTACATGATATAACACCGACAAATATATATATATATATACTTTTAAACTTCTTACTATGCGTTTATCTGTCATTATTAAAGATGCAAACACTTCAGATAAAGGGCATCATTAAAATAATGCTTTTTTGATTTAGACAAACTCATAAGTGGAAAATGATAACTATGTTCTTCCTCTAGGTTTAAGAATTAAAATAAAATGTTTATCATTTCATACAAGAATAAATAAAAAATTTGCTTTTATAAAATTATGAGGTTTATTTTATTTAGGCTTGTGTGCCTTATGAACATTTTTCACATATACAGGGAAGATAAGAAGAGTATCAAATACTGTTCTCTAATCCACAATAGCTCAGTGCAAATAATATATAAAGTAAGGCAGTTTAATGCATTTCAACTATGGTAAACATAATTTAATTGGTGTTTCTATATTTACATATAAATTGATGCATTCCTAATAACATATGCAAGTATCTAACTTTATCAAAACGCACTATCCTAAATATATATATGCTTGATTGAGCTTAACGAGCGAGTGTAATGATGCATTTATAAAATGTGCAATTTATATTTTACTTCACCGAGTCATAAAAAGTGTGGATTTGCAGATTAAAGAAACTGTTATATGCACTTTAGTACCTTAAAGTGGCTGTTTATGTTAGTTTTGCTTTCTTCTTTGGGAATATAGTTAATGAAAAGTAAGGTGTATACTTATAATAGTTATTAGGCATACTATACAGATGTAATATGTTATATTCATTTGTTCAATCATGTTAAAGATTAGGCTATACAACTGAATGGAAATTATTTTTAATACACATGACAGACTATTCTAATGAAGCATTGTCGCATCCTGACATCTCCTATCTCAGTTTGCATAGTTCACTTTTTCAGCTTGATAGGCCCATGTTTCAGACTGCTCAGTGCATTTACGTCTTATTACCTGATGATGCTAGTGATAGCAATGCTTAGTTTCAGACCCCTTATTTTATGCAGTTCTTGGATGTATAGGTCCATCATTCATGTTGCTGGCTCCTTTGATTTTTTGTTTTACAGTTTTCTGTGGTTGTTGACATGTTGTTATGATTTCTTATAGATTGTTAGCTTATTAGCTTTAGCTGAACTTTGCACCGAAATAGACATCACTGTGCGTAGCTTTACATTTTTTTGGCATACATTGACATTCAGGTAACTCTGCTGCTCTCTTATCATCATTAGAGTAACTGATTTTTCTTACCATTCATTGACTTATAAACTAAATGAAGGGATAACAACTAATTAATTTTTTTGTCATTTGTTGATTGAGTGCCAGTACAGGGTTGATACTGGTTCTTGCTTTTTGCAAATCTATAAAAATGAATTCTTTATATTATTATCTTCATCTATTTAACATTCTATAGGAATCCAGCTTAGGTATAAATGATCATTGAGGATTAGCATCTGGCCTAAAAATAATTTCACCTATTTGTAGGTTGGAGATTGGAGATGCTTCTTAATCATGATTTGATCAATTGCTGCATGCTTGAGTCGATTGTAAAATATTTGTTTTTCTGGTTTTTGCAGTGCCTATCTTTTTTTTATAGCTAGGTTCAAAATTTGTCTTTGACCTCTTATATGATTTGTTTATGTTTATAGGATGCATTATTTATAATCTGAGAAGCTTAACCCATTAACTTGATTAAAGACATTGGTTTGGTTAGTTTGTCAATCCTATCTCACTTGGCTAACTTGAAAGTATGTATTCCATCCCTTTGCATCATTATCGGTATATATATTCAATGAAAGTCTTTTTGTTGCATGATTATTCACTGATTTAAATACCTGATCATAGAATGAACTGCATGTTGTGATGATAATAGTTCAGTATCAGTATTGATTTGCTCCAAACTTAACAATTTTGAACAATCTAAATGTTGTGAGCTCCAACAATAATGCTTTAACAGGATATGTATTTCGGGAGGACTAGAAAACATATTAACCTTAAGAAACGCTATGGCCAGAATATGGCTTGGCTCCTTTCAAATAAGATTCTTGCTTGGGTAAAAAAAAGAGCGATGTTATCAGTTGGTCACTAGATATAATTACGCGAGCATGCACTCTATCAGCCTGAATTTGTCTCATATCTTTAGGGGTCAGGTATTGCCGGCACTCATATATTTATGCCTAGTCTAACGCAGCGGATTAAACAAAAACAAGGTAGATCGATGAAAGTAGCAATCGGTGGATTGAGAAATACTGAAATGCCCAAATTCGTTGATATGAAGATACCGAATTCTAGCTATCTCTAACACGTTGATCGCGCACGATACCGTGAAGAGAGATCTACAATTCTTCGAGCGTTGATCAAGCGCACTTGATTCCGCGAATTGGCTTCAACGATCGAAGATTCGAGCGCACTCGAATGTCGAAGGTGGAGATAGGAGATTACACTCGACTATCAATTTGGATGAAAGCACAAAGCTAACAAAACGAAATTTTATTCAAAATCAACTAACTTTCAAATGTACAACACACGCCTATTTATAGCATTTACAACCCAGACCCTTAAGTCGTTCACGACTTACGACTCATCATTGGTCGGCAGCGACCTATCAATAGCAGCGACTCAACAGTACACAACAAATATTTACAACACTTAGGTCGTATACGACCTAACTACTCATGACTTATACAACATATACAACACAATATCATGACATATAATTCTCACGACTTAACAAAATGTTTAAACCAGTTGCGACATAACATCCTCGCGACTTATAGAATCAATGACATAGAGTAAAACGGCATAAAGAATCTACGGCTTCAAGCTTCAGTGACCTATCCTAGGTCGTAACCCGCTTCTACGACTTAACCTAGGTCGTAACTCGGCAGCGACCTATCGCTTGAACGACCCAAAGAAAATGGCCTGTGTACGTTAGGTCGTTCGCGACTTATAGAAGCATACGAGTTAAGTCGTTCGCACTCTTCTTCCGCGACCTTAGAGTTAGGTCGTTCACGATCTAAGCTTTCTTCACGTTGCACTGCATTTTTAGGTCGTAAATTCCCACTAGATCGTGTCCGACCTAAACTGTCAGCTTGCCAACCCTCTTTGTTAGGTCCACAGTCCTTAGGTCGTATACGACTCATCATTTCCAAACGACCTAAGATTTCGTTAGGTCGTGGACGACTTATAACTTCCTCCTTAGGTCGTGGACGACTAATAACTTCCTCCTTAGGTCGTGGACGACCTAAGTCTTGAGAATTCAAAGGCTGCGCTGCATCATCCTCTCCAGATTGAGAAAAATTCGTCCTCGAATTTGTAAATTCTTCCTCATCGAATCGTTCATCCCCATAATATGGTACGAGATGCTTAACATTGAACACGTCAGAAGTGTACACATCCTCCGGCAGCTTCAACTTATAAGCATTTTCATTAATCCGTTTCACGACTTCTATAGGACCAATTTTCCTGGCTTTCAACTTGTTATAAGCGTCCACTGGAAAACGATCCTTTGTTAACACAACATATACCATATCTCCTTTATTAAACTCAACATTTCTTCGCTTCAGATCTGCAGAGCGTTTATACTTCTCATTCGCCTTCTCCAATCGTTCCTGGACGATTTTATGACATTCAGTCAACCCATCAACAAAATCAACAGCTCGTTTAACCGTCCCCTTCGGTTGTGGTACTACCGTTAAGTCCAACGGTGCCTTTGGCAAGTTTGAATACACAACTTGGAATGGACTGAACCCTGTGCTACGATTTACCGCATGATTATGAGCGAACTCTGCTTGGCATAACTTCATGTCCCAACTCTTCAGATTATCTTTCACCAGACATCGCAATAAATTCCCCAGCGATCTGTTAACCACTTCCGTTTGTCCATCAGTTTGTGGATGGTAAGCGCTACTAAAATTTAGCTTCGTTCCGACCATCTTCCACAAACTTAGCCAAAAATGACTCAGAAAACGAGTATCCCTATCCGACACAATAGATTCTGGCAATCCATGAAGTCGATATATTTCTTTGAAAAATAACTGAGCAACATGAACAGCATCCGCCGTCTTCTTACAAGCAATAAAATGTGCCATTTTCGAAAATCGGTCAACCACCACATAAATGGAATCATTACCACGTTGCGTTCTCCGCAATCCCAACACAAAGTCCATACTCACATCAACCCAAGGCTTAGTTGGTACAGGTAACGGCATATATAATCCAGCATTGGTCGCAGTTCCTTTCGAAACCTGACAGATATGACATCGCTCCACAAACCTTTCCACTTCTTTCCTCCTTGATGACCAAAAATAAGATTGAGAAATCAGCTGTAGCGTACGGTCTCTACCCACGTGGCCTTCTTCATGTAGCTCCTTCACAATCTTCATTCTCAAACTACAATCAGGTATGCACAATCGATTTCCTTTGAACAAGAAACCATCTACCATCATAAACTCAACCGTCTCTCCCTCCTTGACTTTATCAACAAACTTTGCAAAGTAAGGATCATCGACAAATAATTCTGGCAACACATCAAACCCCGTCACTTCAACCTTCATTGTGGTTAACAAATGATTCCTTCGGCTCAACGCATCTGCCACACTGTTTGTAACTCCAGATTTATGCTTCACCACAAATGTAAATTGTTGCAGGTACGCAATCCACGATGCATGTCTCGCTGAAATCTTGTCTTGCCCTTGTAAATGCTTCAACGCCTCATGATCAGTGTAAAGAACAAACTCTTTCTGAAATAGATAGTGTCTCCAGTGTTTAATAGCTTGTACAACAGCATAAAATTCCACATCATATGTACTATATCTCATCTTTGCTCCTGATAACTTCTCACTGAAATATACAATAGGACGTCCCCTCTGACTCAACACCCCTTCAATCCCAACCTTGGATGCATCAGTATGTAGTTCAAATACTAACTGAAAATCCGGTAATATTAGAATTGGTGCAGACATCAGCAACTCCTTGATCTTCCCAAAAGCATTCCCTGCTTCCTCTGACCATGAAAACTGTTTACCCTTCATACAATCTGTAACAGGTGCCATCACACTACTAAAGTGTGGAATAAATCTTCTATAAAATGAAGACAACCCGTGAAAACTACGAACTTTCGTTATCGTCTTGGGTTGCAGCCAATCTCTAATCGCCTCAACTTTACTCCGGTCCACCTGTATTCCTTCCTCTGATACAACATATCCCAGAAATAAAACACTATGCGTCATGAACACGCATTTCTTCGTTGCCGCATAAAATTGTTCTTGTCGCAGTACCATCAACACTTCTCTCAGATGATTCAAATGTTCCTCTGGGCTTCCACTATATATCAGAATATCATCGAAATACATTACCACAAACTTCCCAATGAATGGTCGAAAAATCTGATTCATCACCCGCATAAATGTACTCGGCGCATTTGATAAGCCAAATGGCATTACCAACCATTCGTATAGACCCTCCCTGGTTTTAAAAGCAGTCTTCCACTCATCACCTGGCCTGATACGAATTTGATGATATCCGCTCTTCAAATCAATCTTCGAAAAGATAGTAGCCCCACTCAATTGATCTAGCAAGTCATCCAACCTCGGCATTGGAAATCTATATCTTACAGTAATCTTATTCAATGCTCGACTGTCAGTGCACATTCTCCACGTTCCGTCCTTCTTCGGTACTAACAAAGCTGGCACAGCACACAGACTCAAACTCTCCTGAACTCGCCTCTGTTCCAGTAATTCCTCCACCTGTCTCCTTAACTCTTTGTGTTCCCTTGGACTCATCCGATAGTGTGGTCTATGAGGCAATATTGCTCCCGGAACAAGATCAATTTGATGTTGAATGTCTCTCAGTGGTGGTAACTCCTTTGGTAACTCCTCTGGAAATACATCCTCAAATTCTTTAAATACTGGTTTCACTTCTTCTGGAATTTCAACCTCTTCACTGCTCTCACGTCCAATCAACTAGAATACTTCCGGCTCTTCCTCAACCTCCTTAACAGACTCCTTCAAAGATAATAAAGTTTTCAGCTCTTCAATCTCCTCTAGTTTGTTTTCTTCTTGTTGTTGCTTCTTCGGAACTAGAGTAATCTTCGTGCCTTCAAACATGAAACTGTAACTGTTGGTACGCCCATCATGTTGCACCGCCCTATCATATTGCCACGGTCTCCCCAGCAACAAATGACAGACATCCATATCTACAACATCGTACCAAATTTCATCTTTGTATTTCTTCCCAATTGAAAATTTAATACAAGCTCTTCGTCCAACTTTCACCTCCCCGCCTTTCCTCAACCAAGCCAACTTGTACGGTTTCGGGTGTTTCTCAGTCTTCAATGCCAACTTCCTCACAGCCTCTGACGAAATTATATTATCACAGCTTCCAGCATCAATAACAAATTTGCAAACTTTCCCCAGAATAGTACATGTCGACTGAAATATATTGTTCCTCAACCAACTACAATCCTCCTCTAGCTTTGGTGTCAAACAAGACCTCCTCATCATCAGATTACAACCTTCGTCCCCTGACACTTCTTCTTCCCCCTCATCAGGTGGTGAATTAGAACATTCAGCTTCTTCATCCTCATCCTCAACCTCTGCTATCATAGCTCTCTTCTTCGGCTTAGGACATTCATTACTTTTGTGTCCCACTTCTTGGCAATTATAGCACTTGAACCCATTATTGACTTTCGTCTTTCCAACCTCATTCACAGCTGGTTTTGCAACAGCTTTTGAAACATTAGAACTTCCACTAATGCCCTTTACTTAATTGTTGGAATTTGTAAACACACCACCTCCTCGTCTTCCCTGTTTCTCCCAAGCCAACGCTTTCTGGTGTGCTTCCGCTACAGATCTGGGATCAAACATATTTACCATGTCTTGAATCTGCATACGCAACCCTCCAACAAATCTAGCTGTTAATTGTTCCTCTGTCTCCATGATATCGTTCCTTGCAATCAGTTGATAGAATTCGTCAGCATAGTCATTAACAGACTTCGTTCCTTGCCTCAAGTTTTGCAGCCTCTGATACATAAGCGATTGATAATTGTAAGGTAAGAATGTGGCTTTCATCATTTTCCTCATCTTTTCCAATGATTCAACCTTTGACTTCCCCATCCGTTCACGTGTAAGTTTGGTTTGCTGCCACCATGCCAAAGCTCTACCCCTCAACCTTGTAGCAACCAACTTCACTCTACGATGTTCTGGAACTTCCTTGAAGTCAAAAATCTCCTCCACATTAGACAACCAATCCAAAAACTCCTCAGCTTGCATACCACCCTTGAACTCCGGTATTTCAGTTTTCATCCCAAATTCCCACTTGTGATCATACTCCGATTGATTTCTTCCTTGTCCACGTCCTTGTCCATGAACACTACCACCATCATACTCTTCTTTAAAATCTAATGATTATCGATGTCGATCCTGACCACCAGCATCTCTACTACCATCACGTCTTCCACCAACATCCCTTCTATCTACATTCCTCCGTTCTCGATCATTCACGTTTCTCCCACGTCTTTGATCATCATCAACACTTCTTTCTCGATTGGAATGTGGTGAGACTCTACTTCCCCCATGGTTGGATTCAGGCGAAACCCTTCTCCGATTCTGATTCATCTCCAACATTATCTTCTCTAATCGTCCAATCCCTTCATTAAGCTTTTCACTAAAGTTTTCATTAATTCGTTGCTCCATCTCATCAGCTTCTTCTCTTCTATACAAAGCTTCTACGTTTTGGTGACGATTAGCTCTTCTCGGCGGCATGGTTGATTCTTCAAAACTTTGACTTTCGGCCTTGAACAAACAAATGATCAAATGATACCAAATGATACACTTTCAATCTACTCTCGGCTCCAACTCCAAGTTTCAAACACCTTTCGAACTTTGATCCAAAATGAAATGGATCGAAAACTCCAACTTTGTTGCAATTTGCGATGAACACGACGAACACAAACTTCTCCAAATAATGCAACTTGCAATCTCCAACACTTCTACTTAGCTCGGCTCAACACTTCAAGCTCGGCTAACAATTCAACTTCAAAATTCTTGGCTCCAAGGCTCGATTTAGCTATGATTGGCTAAAACAAGCTCTGATACCAAACCGACGCAGCGGATTAAACAAAAACAAGGTAGATCGATGAAAGTAGCAATCGGTGGATTGATAAATACTGAAATGCCCAAATTCGTTGATCCGAAGATACCGAATTCTAGCTATCTCTAACACGTTGATCGCGCACGATACCGTGAAGAGAGATCTACAATTCTTCGAGCGTTGATCAAGCGCACTTGATTCCGCGAATTGGCTTCAACGATCGAAGATTCGAGCGCACTCGAATGTCGAAGGTGGAGATAGGAGATTACACTCGACTACCAATTTGGATGAAAGCACAAAGCTAACAAAACGAAATTTTATTCAAAATCAACTAACTTTCAAATGTACAACACACGCCTATTTATAGCATTTACAACCCAGACCCTTAAGTCGTTCACGACTTACGACTCATCATAGGTCGGCAGCGACCTATCAATAGCAGCGACTCAACAGTACACAACAAATATTTACAACACTTAGGTCGTATACGACCTAACTACTCACGACTTATACAACATATACAACACAATATCACGACATACAATTCTCACGACTTAACAAAATGTTTAAACCAGTTGCGACATAACATCCTCGCGACTTATAGAATCAACGGCATAGAGTAAAACGGCATAAAGAATCTACGGCTTCAAGCTTCAGTGACCTATCCTAGGTCGTAACCCGCTTCTACGACTTAACCTAGGTCGTAACTCGGCAGCGACCTATCGCTTGAACGACCCAAAGAAAATGGCCTGTGTACGTTAGGTCGTTCGCGACTTATAGAAGCATACGAGTTAAGTCATTCGCACTCTTCTTCCGCGACCTTAGAGTTAGGTCGTTCACGACCTAAGCTTTCTTCATGTTGCATTGCATTTTTAGGTCGTAAATTCCCACTAGATTGTGTCCGACCTAAACTGTCAGCTTGCCAACCCTCTTTGTTAGGTCCACAGTCCTTAGGTCGTATACGACTCATCATTTCCAAACGACCTAAGATTTCGTTAGGTCGTGGACGACTTATAACTTCCTCCTTAGGTCGTGGACGACCTAAGTCTTGAGAATTCAAAGGCTGCGCTGCATCATAGTCTCTATCCACTTTTTTGCTATGTTGTTGCTCTAGGCTTTCCGATATGCTCTTTTGTTGTTGTCCGTGTGTTGAGGTCTGCTGTTAAACTTCATACTTCATGCTTGATAGAAAAGTTGATTTAAAAGATAAAGCTGTGAAAGATTTGTTTTTATTTCACTAAAATGAATAAAATAGACTGTGTTCTTACTTTTATATTGTACAGCATACATCAGTATTTGATAAATACAGTATTGGGCTGCACTTATAGGCCCAGACCCGAAACACTGATTACAGTATTGGGCTGCACTTATAGGCACAGACCCGAAACACTGATTACAGATATTGGTTTAGAGATATCTTTCATCCATAATTTGCCCCTTCAATTAGATCTAGGGTTTCTCTCTTCTTCTCTGTCTCTTCGCCGCCACTTCTAACTCTGAGTTCCTCCTTCAATCTAATGAAATTTGTTGTAGATAGCGGCTTCGTAAGGATGTCTGCTCTTTGATAGAAGGCTGGAATGTGGTTTACTTTCAGTCTCCCACTTATAACCTTCTCACGAACGAAGTAAAGATCAATTTCAATATGCTTCGTTCGTGAATGTAAGATAGGGTTTGCAGTGAGGGAAACTGAACTGAGGTTGTCGCACCAGATGATCGGTGTGCTTTTGAGATCAATTTTGATTTCTTGCAATAGTGGTTCTATCCAAGTGATCTCTGCTGTTGTGCTGGCAATGGATCTGTACTCAGATTCTGTGCTAGAACGAGACACAATAGTTTGTTTCTTTGAGCTCCAGGAAATTGGGTTGCCGCCCAGGTAAATACAATACCCTGATGTCGATCTTCGGTCATCAGGGTCGAAGGCCCAGTCTGCATCAGAGTAAGCCTGTATACTTAATTGTTTTGTGTTGTTGAATGTCAGACCATGATTCAAAGTCCCTTTTAGGTATCGTAAAATGCGCTTAACTGCTTTCGAGTGTTCATTGAGAGGTTTATGCATATATTGACATACTTTATTCACGCTATAGCTTATATCTGGTCTGGTTATAGTAACGTATTGTAATGCTCCCACAATGCTTCTATATTGCTTTTCATTTTCAATGGTTTCACCTCTATCTTTTGAGAGTCGAAGATTGCTAGTCATAAGGGTAGGTAATGAATTAGCCTTATCTATGTTTGCTCTTTTCAGTATGTCTAGCTAGAATGTATTTTTTCTAGCGTAGGAATAGTTCTGCACTTAATTTCTGTATGACTTCTATACCCAGAAAATATCTTAGATCACCCTGGTCCTTGATGGAGAATACTTGATCCAAATGCTTTATTGTATGATCTATGATTTTGTTGTCACTTCTTGTAATAATAATATCATCAACATATATCAGTATATATGTAATACTGTCATTCTTGCATTGTATATAAAGAGAGTTGTCCGATTTTGTTGGTGTAAAGCCTTGCTCCATCAGTGTTGTCTTGAGTTTTTCATTCCATACTCGTGGAGCTTGTTTTAGACCATAGATAGCTTTATGTAGCTTGCACACAAGTCTGCTATTGTCCCCTTTTACATACCCTTCTGGCTGTTCCGTAAATACAACCTCCTTTAGATCTCCATTGAGGAATGCATTGTTTACATCCAATTGTCTGATTCTCCATTTCTTGTATAGTGCAATGGTCAGTATGACTCTTATTGTAGTTGGTTTAACTACAGGAGAAAATATCTCATTAAAATCAAAGCCATATTGTCGATTGTAGCCCTTAGCTACAAGTCTTGTTTTGTATTTGGAAATGCTTCCATCAGGATTTCTTTTAATCTTGTATGTCCATTTGCAGCCAACTACATTGCTATCTTTAGTTCTGGTTATAAGACTCCAAGTTTTGTTTTTAATGAGTGCTTTATATTCCTCATCCATTGCTTGTTTCCAGTTGATGTTTGTAACAGCATCCTTATAGTTGCTTGGTTCAGTCTGATCTAATTGAGCATTTTACACTTTTGACTTATATATTCCACTATTTGATCTTGTGATCATATGATGTCCTGTTTTTGCAGATTGAGGCTCATGTGCACTGATGTTATCATCTGTATGTTGAGACTTGGATGGAGACTGCTCTTCCTCTAAGCCTATATCATTGTTTTGGCTTGTATTATTATGAGGATTTGAGATCTCTTGAAAATCATGACCTGATCCAGTATCTTCTCTGGGTACAGTGAGTTGTGATTCATTGTTTCTCTGTATGCCTCTTTCAGTTGGACTGGTACTCCAGTCTGATATAATAGGTATCGATGATAATGATGTAATGCTTTTGTCATATACTTTCTTTGTGGTTCTGATATTTTCATCTTCAAAAGGAAAAATGTTTTCATTAAATACAACATGTGTTGAGACAAATATTCTACCATCATTACTCAAACATCTATATCCCTTTTGATTGTTTCCATATCCAAGAAATGTACAAGGGGTGGACCTTAGGCTTAGTTTATGATTGTTATATGGTCTGAGACATGGGAAGCATAAGCACCCAAATGTCTTTAGACTTTGATAATCAGGTTTAACCCCAAATAGTACTTCAATGGGATTTAGGTGTTTGAGTACCTTGGTAGGAAGTCTATTAATCAGATAACTTGCAGTGTTGAATGCCTCTGGCCAAAATTTTAAAGGCAGAGAGGCTTGAGCTAGTAGAGTTAGTTCTGTCTCTACTCTGTGTCCGTGTTTTCTTTCAACTAGCCCATTTTGTTCTGAAGTATATGGGCAAGTTGTTCTATGAACAATTCCCCTTTTTTGAAAGTATTCCCTTAGTGGTTTATATTCACTACCTCCATCAGTCTGTATTATTTTGAGTTCATTGTTTATTTGCTTTTCTTCTTGTGTTATAAACTGCACTACAGCCTTGCATGTATCTGCCTTTGATTTTAAAAAATATATCCATGTATATCTAGAGTAGGCATCAACAAAAGGTATATAATACCTGTATCCATAGTCAGAACTTACTGGTGCAGGTCCCCATAGATCTGTGGCCACCAGTTCAAGTGGTTTACTGACTATAGTATTGGAATCTGCAAATGGTAACTTATGGATTTTGCTTAATTGACAGTAGGTAGATATATATGGTACAGATACATCAAAAGAAATATTGTTATTATTGAGTACTTGTTTTACAACATTTACACTAGGATGTCCAAGTTTACAATGCCACAAGTCAAAAGTTTCTTTGCATTTCTTAACATTTGATACTGAACTGTTGCACCACATATTTCTAATTTTGCCTTTTTCTGTATTTCCAAAGTTGAACTTGTATAAACCCTTGTCCAGTTTACCCTGTAGTAATATTTCTTGATTCAGTAAATCTTTAACAACACAGAATTTTGGGTGAAACTCAAAATACACATTGTTGTCATTAGCAAATTGAGATACACTCATCAAATTTTTCTTAATTTGAGGAACTCTTAACAAGTTATTGTGGTAAAGATATCTCTTACCTTTGATACTGCTAGTTCCAACATGTGTGATGTTTATAGCTTCACCATTACCCATATGTATAGTATGCATACCTGTGTATTCTTTATTGCCAAGATTGAGGTTTTGAAGATTACTTGTAAGGTGGTTGGTTGCACCTGAGTCTGGATACCAGTCTTCATTTGTTATGTTCTCTGTTCTGGTAAGCCTTTCTGAACTTAACTTTTGCATTCTTGTACCTTCTGACTGATTGCTTGATCTTTGGTCGATGTGTGCTATATTTGAACTTGATTCAACATTTTTTTGATGACTTGGGTAATATTCAGTGTTGAGTCTGAAGTAGCATTGCCTTGCTGTATGACCAGGTTTCTCACAAATCTGACACTTTGTTCTATTGTTATTCCATCTATTATTCCTACCTCTTCCTCTCTAACTGCCACCACCTCTCTAATTATATGAGTTTTGTTTGGCATTTTGATTTTCTTGTGCCTTGTTTTTTGAACTTGATGCATAGTTGATTGATAGTTCTTTTTCCTTCCTTTGTTCCACTCTTCCTTCATGTGATAATAGAATTGAGTGAACATATTGCATATTGGGTAGATTTTGTTATGATGAGATGATTGCAACAACAGATTCATATTCTACATCTAAACCATTTAGTACAATAAGAATTTGCTCTGTTTCTGACACTGTGTGACCAGCAGTATCAAGAAGATCACAGTATGACGTTATCTTTGTCAGATATTCCTGCATTGTCATATTATCTTTCCTTAAGTTTTGCAATTGTCGCTTGTAATACATGATTCTTACAGCTGATTGTGTGTTGAATATTTGTTGTATTGCAGTCCATATCTCGTATGATGTTTTGCATCCAACAAGTTGAGTCAGCAGGGGTGGACTAACAGAAGATATCAGCCATGCTGCAAACAGGCTGTCTTGTCTTTGATAGCTGGTGGATTCTTTGTTGATGATTCTTTCTCCTTTGTTGTTGGTAACCATTCTTGCAGGAATATCTGTAGTTCCATACAGATAATCTTCTAAACCATAGCCTCTTATGCTGGTTTCAACTTGATATTTCCACAATATGAAGTTGTTTTCATCAAGTGCAGTGGTTACTAAGTTATTCTTTGGTTTGATAATATTGCAGGAATTTGTTTCGATGGTTGATACTTCTTGATTGTTTAGTCTTGACCCTTCCTAATTCTTGATTCCACTTGATGCAGTGGACGATACATCATCATTTCCTGCCATGGTGTAGTGTCTGGAAGTGTTGTTGAGGTTCTTGATATTGGATCTATTGCGGTGCAGCCAAACTTGCGAATCTTGATGCAAGACCCTTGGCATGGCACTTCAGTTAGAGGTTCTTGATTAGAGAACACGATAAGAAAGATGATACTGCACTCTCAAATGATGAGAATGCCTATAACTGAGAGCAACAGAGGGTGGTGGATGATGACACTGATCTGACACCACCTCCGGATGGTTCGATGATGAGGCTGAAATTCTTTGATTAGATTTATGGATGATCAACAATTGATTATTGTCGTTTGACAGTTTAGTGCTCTAATACCATGATAGAAATGTTGATTTAAAAGATAAAGCTGAGAAAGATTTGTTTTTATTTCACTAAAATGAATACAATAGACGGTGTTCTTACTTTTATATTGTACAGCATACATCAGTATTTGATAAATACAGTATTGGGCTGCACTTATAGGCCCAGACCCGAAACACTGATTACAGATATTGGTTTAGAGATATCTTTCATCCATAATTATGCTTTGGTCCTTGTTTTGCTATCTGACTTAACCTTGATTCTCTGACTACCTTTTGCTTCAGCCTGCACTTTGATTTAGCCTGCAATTTTCTTTTATCTATTTCCTGCATCCATATGCTCTCTTTTACACATGTTGCTAAATTGTTTTTTTCATATGCCACATAATAGCCTGTATATATGTTCTCTCTCACAATAGATCAAACTTATGTTGATTAGTTGTCTAAACTATTCAATAATTTATCTAACCTATGTTCATAAATGAAGAGTCTAACTTGTACTTATGTAAATCACAAGTTTTGAAAATTTAAAATGTGCATGAGTTGATAGGCGGAGGACGGTGGGATCATGGTTTTCATGTATAGCTTTTTTGGGAACTATGTCTAAGCTTTCATTATTTACTCGACTATGTAAGATGATATTATATCAACTATGTAAATGATATTATATCAACTATGTAAGAAATTTTTAATTGTTTTATTATATGATTTGTGTTTTACTATCAAATATGTTTTTGCTATCAGATTTGTTTTTTTATATGATTTGTGTATTTTAAAAATCTATCGTTGATTGAAATGGCTTCTTGTAATGTGCAAAAAATTGGTAACTCGGCTAAGAGAAAAGATATGTTTGTACAGTACTATAGAAAAAATAGCATAGCACAATTTCGAACTATTAATAGTGGAAAACTACCGCTATAGAAATAGAAGGAAAAATGCTATTAAAACTTGATGCGCAAAAATAAACGCCACATAAAGCCATATTATAGCGTTTTTGCTGAGTTGTGAAAAAAGTGAAAACGCTGTAGAAAACATTTTCATAGCGGAAACAAAATACTATAAAATGTTTTGTATAATAGCACTTTTTTAGTGCTACGAGATGTGTTTGGGTATTATAACATGTCATTCTAAGCGTATTCATTAATGCTATGAAAAGCAAATATAGCATTTTTTGTGCGCTATTAAAAAGTAAATATGGTGTAGTGTTTGCAATTATTTTGGAATTATAGACTAAGCTATAGTTTTAAGAAATATTTTGATTATATAACCATGAATCTTATGATATTAGTTAATTATATCTCAAACAATTAAGGGTAAAGCACCAATTCAGCGAAAGTGTGATAAGAGTTTATGAACTCTTCGAATTGATACATATAGATGTATGCAATCATAAGTCTATTAATACAAAAACGGTTCCACGTACTTCATTATATTCGCCGATGAGCTATCACTAGCATAGACATGTGTATTTGATACACATGTAGTATGTCTATGATAAGCTCATATAGTATAAAACGGAAGTAAATAAAACAACATGCAATAGAAAATAAAATTCATTTGATATGATCAAATAGGTCGGTATATTAGAAAGTATTCCAAACGTACTTGAAAATGAATAAATATTCAATATTAGAAGTTACTCCTCCCTATGATACATAATGATATATCGATAAGGAGTAATCGAACCCTGTTGAACAAAATACGATTAATTTGAGTGAAGTTGAGTTAAATTTTTTCTATAAGGTCATGTACTTAAGAGTAGTTCACAAGGTTAAAATTGATATCATCGAAAGAATGTTTACAAAATCCTATAAGATAAAGGTTTATAAGAAACTCTAACATAATCTAGGTCAAGGAGTTGGAAGTTTGTGCGAGTCGAAAGACTACATGTAATAACTATTTATGAGGGATCTTGTCGCCCCCAAAAAAAGTTTGAGAACAACTGCCATTGGATGACTAACTTATGTTTTGAACATAAGTATTGTAAACTAAAACTAAATCAGTTATATGTAAAACACAATTCATAAAATGTTTACGAATACTCGTTCCATTGAATTGAGAAACAATTGTTGTTTCAAGAAATACTATCTTCATAGCGAAAGAATATCTATGAGAAATTATTGGTAGTAAAATGGATTTGGATACGATTCAAAAATAAAATTGATTTACGTGGGATGAAATGAGATTAACTTAACCTAAATGAACACATCACATTAGAGTGTCTATTAAGTATTCTTGCATACTGAAGAGAAGCTATGAGTTTCTTATCAATTTCAGAAAGATAATCCTCAGTTGTCAATTAAACCATTAAGAGTATTGACTCTACGATATGGTATGATGAGCAAATCCAATGTGGATTCCAAATACGTTATCCAAATATGATTTTTGTTAGCTGTACCAAAAGGGATATGATTCATTAGCCGTGAATGTGTCTTTAAGAGCAAGACTACTGCAGTTGGAGTATAATGAGCAATGTTAATAAGAATAACATCGTAAATTTCAATTGTTGAAATTTGCATAATAGATTTATTATTCTCATTTTATTTATACAAACATTTCATAACATCTCTAGTTCAATTCCTAAAAGAAAACTCAAAATTGGCTTCTTCTTTCTCTCTTCTTTCTTCACTTTTCTACACCAAATCAACTCCTTTCTCCTCCAAACTCTAGTATAGTTCTTAGAACATAAAGGCAACACAATATAGCCAATCGAAGTTTGAAGAAAAATAAAAACACACCACCTCCACTTAGACCGTGAGCAATTGGGTGGTTTGGAGGCATGGTTGTAAGCTAGGTCGATGGTATGGAGTGTTTTGGGGTACTTGCAAGGTTAAGGTAGGAAGTTGATGCTTGTACTTGTCTTTGGTTTGAAAATAGGTGAGTTTACTCACCATTAAATGGATATTTTTTGTGTACATACAATTGTTATGTTGAAATATAAAATGTAATAGGAAGAACAATGCAAATTATCACTTTTTGACCCCTCTTACTTTTGAAAGCAAATGACAACATATATGTAGTATAATCTCTCTTATAAACCCTCTATAATATGTAACGTAGCCATGATTTGTTGTGTATATGTTTGATAATGTTGTATGTGAATTTGAAGTATGTTGTGAATTTCTGAAGCAAAATATTCTTTATAAACGCACTTTGAAATCCCTTGTATTTGATATATGTTAAATTGGTTAAAATGTGAATATATTGTGAAAAAATAACATATTTGATTGTTCTCTACACCTGTTTCAGTGTGATTGACATAAAGAAATTGGTTTGTAAAGTTGTGGAAATAATAGAACAAAGTTGTGAAATGTAGAAGTGAAAAAGTCGCTATGGATGCACTTTGAAATTGCTTTGTGTTCGGCGATTTCTAAGTCAATTTTGGAAGTGATCCTTAATGGTTTGTTTGCGGTTAGAAAAAAATATGTACTTACTGATGTAAAAATATAAAGTTTTAAAAAGATTTAAAACTAGCAAAGTAAAGTTGAAAAAGTTAGTTGCGAAATAGTTGCTATATCGACACTTTTAAATACCTTGTTTTTGAAAATTAATGTTCAGTTTTGTAGAGACTTTCTTAGGAGTTCCTTTACAATTTTAAATAGTAAATTATATTTATTTCTTACTGTAAAATTTTTGAAATTTAAATCATTTAATAAGCAGTCGAACGATGTGGAAAAAGTTATAGCAAAAAGGTCGCTATATGAGCACTTTGGAAAAATACCTTATCTTCAAAATTTTATATAAATTAATCAAAAGATATTCCTAGGGATTTCTCTTCACTATGTTTTAGTACTCTAAGTATACTAACTATTGTTAAAAAATACTGGATCGAAAATCGACTATTTAAGATCGAAAACTAGTCTCAAAGTTGTTGTAAAATCACGCTAAAAATTGGCCCAGGACTTTATATATCATTTCTGAAATGTTGTATTTGCTTTTGAAACACATTTTATCCGTTGCAGAACTTTAGATAGCATTTGGAAACTACTGTCTTTGCTTTTGAAACACTTTTTACCCATTGCAGGTACTTTAGATAACATTTCCAGAAACGTTATCTTTTCTGTTCGAAACTTTAAATTATGTAAAAACGATATTTAAATTATGTATTTTTATCTAATAATTTCAGGGATTTTTCTAACTTATACTAGAGTGTTTTAAAATTGGTTTCAGGTCTAAATATATTTTTAATAATCAATTATGAATTTTTAAACTAAGAGGCTTTTAAAATAAAACATGTTTTTTTTCTATTTGTTTCAAAATTTGTTACTTTTACATAGTATTATATATAAATAATTACAACATATTTTTAGGTATTTTAAAAGTCTTTTAATATATCTATAAGTATTTTAAATGTATTTATATATATAAGTTTTAAAAAGTAAGTTAAATATTTTATAAAAGCAATTAAAGAAGTTTTGGATTTTAACTCTTAAGTCAAAATACATGGTTTTGTGAATTTAATTAAAAGTGCATTACCTTAGTTAATAAGTGTTGATACGATTTGATCTTTAAAATGAATGTGTTAAAGTTAATGATAATTATAAAAATGGTTTTAGGTTGTAGTAAACGTTCTTTTAGAAACATTTACTTCTAACCCTTATTTATTATACTTACGAATATAATTAGATATTTAATAATGAGTACTTTAAAGATAACTATAAGTAAATGGTTTTTTGTTGTAGTAGACAGTATATTAGTAACAATTTTTTTAACCCTTATTAAATATACATAGGAATATAATTAGTACTTGAATAATAAAAACTTCAAGGATAATTATAAGTGAATGGTTTTGGGTTTGTAGTGATAATACTTAAGTAACAATTGTCTTTAACCCTTGTAAATATACTTAAATTTTTAATAATGGATATTTTACATATAATAACAAGTATGAAATCTTTTTATAAAATGTGGAAAAAGTAAAAGTTTAACTTATAAAAGAGATGAGGTTTATAATAACAATGTTTAAGTAATATTTGTTTTAACTCTTTGATTAGATTTAAAGTAAGTAAATATATTTATTGATTTGTGAATATACTTATACCATTTGAGATAAGTACATGAATACCTTTGAAGTATAGAAAAGAGTATAAATGAATAGTAAAGTACGTGAATAGTAAAATACATGAATAGTAAATACAAGTATATATCTTTTGTAAATAAAAATTAAGTATATATACAAGTTTAATAAAGAAAGTTTATTTTATAAAGGAGTTTAATTAAATAAGTGAAGTTTTAATTAATAAGAAGTCTAATTAAATAAGTTGAAGTTTTAATCAGTAAGAAGTTTAATTAAATAAGTTAAGTTTTAATTAAAAATAAGTTTAATTAATAAATGAGTTTAATTAATAAAGTTTTTTAATTAAAAGAAGTTTTAATTAAAAAAAGAAGTTTTAATTAAAGGAAGAAGTTTTAATCAAAGAAATAAGTTTAATTAAAGGATGAAGTTTTAATTAAGTAAAGAAGTTTTATTAGATAAAGAAAATTTACTAATAAAAGAGGCTTTGATTAATGAAAGATTAACTAACTAAAAAAGGGATTAAAAGTCGTCTATATTACTTGATCATGCTCTGCATGAGTTAATTGTGGTTTGTCTGTTACTTGTTTATGGAAAGTATTTAGTTATGTGCTTAGCACTAAAAGCCGACGAAGTAGAATTGATTCTATCTATGGGAGTCCGAATGATGATTCGAGTAGGGTGTAGAAGCAATAGTGCTCTAACCTACTAGACTTCACTCTTGACCGAGGGATTGTAGAAGTTGAAAAGGTTGAAAACTTAATAAGTCTACGAGACTTGGTTTTCATATGCGATCGTTCTCATTGTTGTTAAATTTGACCAATTAACTTAGGAAATATCTAGAAGAAACATGGAAGTTATATAGCACGATTATTCACTCAATGATGATATAACCTACGTATAAACTTGTCTCGCTCTTCTAGGACAAGAGATAAGGAAATCCATCCAGATAGGAGATGATCTCCACCCTTATCATTTTCTGTTTATTTCTAAAAGAACCGGAGTTATGTTAACTGAAAATTCAACGATTCAGTCTTGAGGAGACCAAATCAATAAGGTTTTTACTTATCGAAAACCACTTCAAGATAGAGATACATGTTTTATCTCTTAGAAGTGGATTTGTTCGAAATGATGGAATCCATTTGGGGATTCATGACCTGTTCAACTTGTGGCTCGTGTGTAAGGATGCTGAACGTGACTTCACCATTGGTAACGATAGAAAAAAGTAGGGGCATATCCAGAGGGGTTTAGCTAACCTCAAAGGTATATCAACTCCAAATCTAGATATGCTTTCGATTGTGAGGCTAGGGGAGTTAATGATATTTGGATCACACATTAGGGGTGGTCCAGCTATTGCTTACCTTATTGGTATATTTTATTTAGGGATATACTCGAAAGATACTTTCTGACCCTTGTCATGAGGTCCCCTCGAGGTACTAAGGGTATCTCTAATGGAAAATCCATATGCAAACGCGCCTTAGTGGTTTTGATTGTACTTTAATATTGTTGTGGTGTAAATAGTGTAAGCATCATAGTTATTTTCTAATTTATATTCTTCACTGTAGGCATTATATATTATATTTCAATATGTACTTATTAGATGAGTTTGGTTCTTTTGAGGGGATAATCGTTATGATGATCTTAAAAGTATTATTATATGCTAGCTACATATTTCTTGAGTTTCTCACACCAGACTTATGTCCACTCATGGTTTTATTTTTCCTTTATTTCCAAGGGTGCTCTTTTGAGTAGTTTGAAAAATGTAGGTTTTGGTTGGTGTTCATTGGGCTATTGGAGAGGAGTTGGATGTTTTACCTACCGTAGTACTTATTTCCGCTGCATTACTTATGTATATATATCAGCAATTGTAAGGATAGACTATTATAACCGTCCAAGATGATGATAGTACTTTGATTAGTAATTCTAAATATTAGAGTAGCCAAGTGTACTATTTTTGATATTATATGTTATTATTCTGATGTTTTTGTTCTCCTCGTTCTTGTTTGCTTTATTTTCTCCTTATTCTTTACCCTAACGTTCTATCTTTTCGGCACTTGGGCGTTCGACACATGAATACCGTTGATGTATTAGTGTCGACATTCCAGGGTCGAAAAGGCCGCGCATTACAACGTGGTATTAGAGCCGAAGGTTAAGCAAGAACCTTGGATTTGGTTGGGTATAACTCATTAATAGATAGGGTAATGGAATGCCTAAGCATGAGTTGATTGTATTATATATATGAGAGCGTATATGTATTTGTTATATTTTAGTTATATATATAAGTATAAGTTGATAGTGTAGTTAATTAATGTAGGGTTTAATGATGTCCATTTATCCCTCATTTATTAGCTTAGTCATGCTCGTCCAGTTTATAAGCATTGATTATTGCTTGTTGATTGTTGTTTTGTGCTTAATCAGTTTATAAGTAATTTACCTTTTTACTAATGGGTTGGGTAGATAGTAATTGTGGAAACATTGGAACGAACACCTTGTGAATTAAGTTTTACAGTTTGACTATAAGGCCTTTGATGATAATGTTGAATTAAAAGTTGACTTTAATAAAAGTTGTTTAATATAATCTAAAAGAAAGATAAGATATTTTTGAGAATAAATATTTATAAAATGATTGTATGTAAGAAATTGACTTAATAAAATGTGGTTTATAAACTAAAAAGGATTTAAACTAAGAATTTGAGAACTTAAATCCCAGTGTTTTTGGAAATGGTTTTCAAGGTTTTGCAGAAAATAATAATAGTATTATATGAAAGTATTTAAAAGACTAATATTAAAAATAAAGAGTTTCAAGATATTTTTTTGAGTTCGAGGTTGCTCTCAGAATCGATGAGTCGATTTGGGAATAAAGTAATTTTATGTTAGGTAGTTCGAGCGGCTTGAAAGTGATCAAAAATGGATAAAAGATGTGTTTGGATGGTAAGAACTTCTCTTGAGTATTGCCCTTCTTAGTAAGGGGATGTACGATACTGTTTGTAGGACCCAGTTCCTTGGTATCGTTTTGATGTTACTCAATATATATATATATATATATTTTCTATGGATTTTAAAGAAAATATTTAGGAAATTGGTTTTGAAGATTATTTTAGTTTAATCTCGAAAGCATAATTTGATATATAAAAGATATATGTATGTATTGTTATTTTAAATGATTTGAAATGAAATTCGGTGTTTAGTTCTAAAGTTTTCTTTTAGAAAAAAATCTTGAAATAAAAGTTGAATTTTTATGACTTTACTTTGAAAAGGTAAAACAAGTTTCAATTTTATTGAGCATCCTTGAAAAGTAATATAAATATGAATGTTTTGTATATACTCTTAGGATGTAGTGGAGTACTATATGAGTAATGAACTTAAGTCTTGGAATATTTTATAAATCAATTATGTTTTAATGAAATGTTTTATAAATAAAGATATAAAATGTTTATAAACTTAAGTAGTTTTTTATGAAATGCTTCATAAATGATTTTAAAATTAAATGAGAAATACTAAATGAAAGATTGAAGGTGATTTAAAATGTAAAATAATTAGTGTAGTTAAGAAACCAATGTAATAAAGTATGCAAGTTGTACTTAGGTTATTTTATTTGCATCATAGTTTTTGATCAAGGATTTGAATACATGGTTTCAAGGTGGTTTATATCGGTCCAAACAAGGATTTTTCACTAGATTCTCGATGGCAAATACTTGATATGGATTCTTGATACGGTTCTAAGGTTTTCTATTGTAGTATATGGTATGTAAGGAAAACAGAAGTATCCAATCAAGGAAATTGATCGGAGTTTGCACTAAAGAGACCAAGTGGTCTATACTAGTTTGGAAGTGGAATTTATGTGATCGAGCGAGTGATAAAATTTGATATTGCCTACGGATAGTCCATGTATATCATACGGGCTTTAGTATAATTGTATGCTATGTTTGTTGGATTACGGAGAGTTTGGAGAATGAACCTTCGATTTGTTCTAAGGTAGCATGAATAATCATCTAAGTAATAACCTAAGGCTGTTGAGCGTAAGGTATGCTTAGTAAGTTGTTTATCGTCCTTATGCGATGAGAAGGTTTCTGAACCAGGGGAAAACCAGGAGCTTTGTTTGTTGGTGAATTTGAATGCCATTAAGTATTAATCTGTGATTATTTCTTTTGTTGCTTCTGTTGGAATTTCGAGGATGAAATATTCTAAGTGGGGTGAATGTAATGAATCGGAATTTCGAACACTTTTTTATTTAAATATCTGAATTATTTAAATATTTGAATCTTGGATCTAATGCGATTAAATTGATTTTATAACCTTGTTAACCCCCTTTTAAATAATAACTAATGATAAAAACTTGTTTTTGAAATTTGTTTACAAAAATAATTATTTCAAAGAAATATCGAAAATGTATATCATTTTATCGATAAACGATTTTTTTTCAACAAAAGTTGTTTGAACTTTTTGGAACTTTTAACATATGAATACATAAATAACAAGTTAAAAACACTTAAGTTAATATAAAATTAATTAAGTTAAAAGAGTTTAATTAAGGGGACAAAGACCCTTGATTTAAGACATGGATGGTGGAGGGAATACAGGCTTGTCTCAAGGCATGTTCAAAGGAGCACATGCTTGCATTGGAAAGGAGGAAAGGCGGGGGTTTGGCTGGCAAAAATAAAAGAGAAGGGGTTATTATTCTAATTTTTATTACAAACATTTCATAACATCTTTAATTCATTTCCTGAAAGAAAACTGAAAATGGCTTCTTCTTTCTCTCTTCTTTCTTTACTTTTCTACACCAAATCAACTCCATTCTCCTCCAAACTCTAGTATAGTTCTTAGAACATAAAGGAAACACCTTCTAGCAAGTCTAAGCTTGAAGAAAAGGAGCATAACACCCCACCTCTACTTGGCTCATGAGCAATTGGGAGGTTTTGAGGCATGGCCATAAGCTAAAGTGATGGTAGGAAGTGTTTTGGTGTGCCTCAAAGTTAAGGTTGGAAGTTGGATGATTGTACTTGTGTTTTATTTGAAAATAGGTGAGTTTACTCACCATTGAATGAATATATGTTGTGTGTGTATATTCGTTGGGTTGAAATATAAAATGTAATAGAAAGAACAATGCAAGTTATCATTTTTGGAATCCGCTTACTATTGAAAGCAAAAGACAACATATATGTAGTATAGTCTCTCTTATAAACCCTCTAAAATATGTAACATGGCTATGATTTGTTTTTTACATGTTTGATAATGTTTTATGTGAAGTTGAAGTTTATTGTCAACGTTTAAAGCGAAATAGTTGCTGTAATACACTATGAAATCCCTTGTATTTGACATATGTTAGGTAAAAATGTGAATATATTATGAAAAAATATATATATTTTATTGTTCTGTACACATGTTTTGGTGTGTTTGATATAAATGAATTGGATTGGAAAGTAATGGAAATAATAGAATAAAGTTATGAAATGCAGAAGCGAAAAAGTCGCTATGGATATTGTCATGGAACTCCATAAAAAGTCATAGAACTCCATTGAGAAGCCTTGGGAACATGAGATATTGTCCGGAGTTTGATAGTTATTATATGTTTGTTAATGGAGACGGGGAGAGTCGTCGGTTATATTATCATGTTGTAGGGAATGGATTGGTATTTTCTTCCCTTCGAGAAGATAAGGACGACAATAGAATTGTTTTGGTAAATGATACTTAGGATTGAAAATACTTATCCTCCAGTGATTCGGTGGATTTTGTTCCTAATTTTGCAGCTCTTTTCTTTGGTTTTATCCATGTTATCGGATCTGTTTCAGTTGATGACGATAATGATTCCTCCTCTCATGAGGAGGCTTAGTCTCTATTGTAGCAGTTTAGTTTTTTTTCCTAGCTCCTATGCTTTATTTATTGTAGCTATTTTGGTGCATGTGCTGAACACCTGTTTCTAAATTTTTTTAAATAAAAGTGGATGGCCCACTGCAAAGCAGGCTAGACTTGCAAAAAAAGCTGCTATAGATGCACTTTGAAATCGCTTTGTGCTCGGCGATTCCTAAGTCAACTTTGAAAGACGTCCATAGGGGTTTCTTTGTGGTTTTAATAAGTAAAATATAAGTACTTACTAATTAAAATTATCAAGTTTTAAAAAGGTTTAAAACTAGCAAAACAAAGTTGTAAAATTTAGTAGCGAAATAGTCGCTATATAAACACTTTTAAATACCTTGTTTTTTTAATTAACGTTTATTTTTGTAGGGGCTTTCTTAAGAGTTTCTTCACTAGTTTAACAAATAAAATTTATTTTGTTCATGTTGTAAAAAGTTTGAAGCTTAAATCATTTAATTATTAGTTGAACAAAGTGGAAAAAGTTATAGCGAAAAGTTCGCTATATGAGCACTTCAAAAAAATACCTTGTTTTCGGGAATTTTTATAAATTAATCGAAGTTATTTTTAGGGGTTTCTATTTATGGTTTTTAGCGCCCTATGTAAACTAACCACTAAAAAAAATTTGTATCGAAAAGCATTTGTTTAAGCTTCGAAAACTAGTCACAAAATTGTTGCAAAATCACATTAAAAATAGGCCCAGAACTTTAGATAGCATTTCGAAATGCTCTTTGCTTCTAAAACACATCTTACTGTGGCGGATATTTAGATAGCATTTGGAAACTGCTGTCTTTGCTTCTGAAATACTTTTAATCCATTGCACGTACTTTAGAGAGCGATTCCAAAACACTATATTTTCTGTTTAAAACTTTAAATTGTGTAAAAATGATATTTAGATTAAGCATTTTTCACTTATCTTTTTAGGGTTATTTTCTAACTTATATTAGACTGTTTTAAAATCAGTTTCAACTTTAAATACATTTTTATATTAATTATGAATTTTGGAAGTAAGAGGCTTTTAAAATAAAACATGTTTATATTTTTTTTCTATTTATTTCAAAATTTGTTTTTTACATAATATTCTATATGTAACATCCCCCATTTTGAGGCCCGAAACTAAGCGTTACGGATGCAGCAGTCATCCGTAATATTAATTTCTGATGACGAAATGCTATGTTAATCATATCAACAGTCAAAAGCACATGAATATGAATTTTTTTAAACATAATATAATAGTAGAATTTCAAATTTCATTCCATAAATAATCTTTCATATTCATTACACAATCCCATTGTCATTCCCACGTTCAAAGAAAATATAATTATTACAAAATAATCCTAAAGCGACATATGAAGATGCCCCCTTGGTCAACCAGAGTGTAACACATGGTAATTATATAACTTTCTATTACATCCATACAGACAAAATCAAACAACACAGTGAATTAGATAAGAACTCCTAAATAGCTAGATTGCCTCATGCACGTCTCTGGAAGCTATTCGTCTAACTGGAAACCTGAAATCCCTTACTCCCAACCTACTCAAATGAGTACCCAAGAGTTTAAGGGGGAAAACAAAAACTTCGGATTGGACATACAGTCTGGTGTGAATAATAACCTACCATCTCAAACCAAAAATAGATATCTAGTGAGACCACGCTGCTGAGAGAAATGGGTTTTTCCCTCACTAGTATCGTACTGAAAACACATTAACTATATACTGTGCTCCTGCATCCACAATTTAGAACATAGAAAGTTAGCATTTGCAGTTATGCAACATATATTGGACTACCCATCCCAATTAAGTGGACTATCCGTCTTAATTCTCATTTGACTATCTGTCTTGATTACAATTGACTATTCATCTTAGATTTATATGGACTACCCATCTCTTATGTAATTATTTGAATTACCCATCCCCTAACATATGGACTACCCATCTCCACATGGTTTCATTATCATAGTTATGTGGACTATCCATCTTACATATAAACATTTTTATGGATTATCCATCCCTTCCCATATGGACTACTCATCACATATGGTTTCATCAATTTAAAATGATGTAGACTATCCATCACACATCCCATAGTATTCCTAGGATGACTATGAACGCTTCATTAACCATTTAGAGACTATCCATCTTCAACATGATGTGGATTATCCATCTCACATCTCATACTTTTCCTAGGATAACCATGAATCCATCACCTATCAATTTAATTCATGTTTAACCCACATGTTCGACCGGTATACCCATTAAACTTATAACATCTCAAAATAATATACATTGGTATCCCCAATGATCTATATCAGACTCATTAAAACTATACATTGGTATCCTGAATGATTATTGTCGAGTTTATTAGATCTTGGTATCCCTCAATAAATAATGTAAACTTCATATACTTATAGCACATAACAATGTAAAACATTGGTATCCTTAACGATCAAAGTCTAAATCATACAACATATGGCTCACTACCGTTAATTAGGACAGTAGATAATATTTTTGACATTAATAACAATGTCGACCTCTATCAAAGGTCGAAAACAGAAGCTTAAATCCTTTTAAATATAAAACTCTATGTCAAAAACAAGGTTGTCAACATATATATGATATAGGCTATCCACCTTTTTAAAACAAAACTTTTAGATTTTTATAAATCATATGCCTAACTGCCAAAATCATTGGGTTGTCGATCCTCTTGAATATTGGCTATATCGCCTCCTTAAAATATAGTTTTAATTTACATAAAACTAAGCCTCGTCGGCGTTAAAAAGGAAGAAATGCATCATCGATGCGGTGCGACATCGTTGTCAACACAATGCAATATAAAATCTTGCCTACATTGATGCATAGCGACATCAAAACTAGCAGTGTCATTGTAAAACATTATACTTAGCATACTTCGGCTACTATGCCGCCAAATATATAAGGTCAAAATTAAAGCAGGTGGCAACAATGACGGCGAAATAAGTGAGGATACCTCAATGATTACGATGTTAAAACTTTAAACAGTTAAATGAGTCACGAGAATGCAATGCCATCGATGATAGGTTGCCGACGAAGTCGACTTCGACATTGTAGGAATCATTCCATAACTACCTAAATAGTTATCACATGCTTCTTTCCATATCGACGCCGATCCTCCTAGCTGCGGCATTATCATGTGTATTGGAGTGGCATGGCATTATCATAAATATTATGAAAACTGATTTATTACCGATAAAAGCTAATACTTTTCACCAAATCTTATTGTACGTCAAATTCCTATTGGACAACAAAATGCTTTACCCAATTCTTTTCAGAAAATCTGTCGTGGTTAGTATTTAAAGCCTCAAAATCATTTACTAACTTAACTTATGAATGTCCTTAATTAATTATTAATTTAAATGCATATCTTGTAAAATAAATTCATAATAATTCGTATTTACTTGGGAAAAATCCTTGAAATTTCCTAGAATTTCAAAAATATCGTATTCTTTATCATATAAAAAATTTCAAGGAAGAAAACTATATTTAATTATTTTAAATAATCAAAACCCGAATTAAACCCAATTTCCACCTTAGGAAATTCATAAAATATTTATTGCAACTTGAAAAATTATGATATTAAAAACCCGTCTCTAAATTAATATTTTACACAACATATCAGAAAATCAAAGCATTTGGAGATTAAAAACATAGGTTTTATCCTTAAACCCCTTTCAAATAATTTCATAAAAATTCCATAAACCATTATTCTATCCAAACAATGATTATTCAACCATAATTTGGCAAATTAAACACTATAAATTCGGGTACTATCCATAACCGAATCAAACAAAAAATAAAAGAAATGGTTTTAGCCTTATTCACCTTAGATTTGCTGTTGGAGTTGAGATTTGATGTTGCTCTAGTTTCTCTAAGCTTTACCTTATGAATGTCCTTTGATTTTGTACCCTTTTCCCTTAGGTTATGGTCGACTTCCTTATGTTCTTCTTTTGACTGTTTTGTGTGAGTAAAATGAGAATTATATGAGGGGGAGAGGGTTTAAGGGTTAAAAGATGGATCTACCTATTTTCCCCCTCTTATATATTATCTTATGTACTAAGTTTTTCAAAACAATCTCATTACTTAATTTATTAAGGCATGACCTTTTTAATAACCAAGTCTCATTCTCCTTAACCATTTACATTATTCTATTTAATCTATTCAATTAAATATCTCGAATAATGTTAAATTAAAACTAGGGGTGTTACAGGCTCCCCCTAAAGAATTTCGTCCTCGAAATTCAGTAAGGACTACATAACAAGCATATCAAACATGCAAACAATGCTAGTGTATCCCACCAGCTATAAAGTCTATGTACAACAAATATAGAACATAGCATCATTTGGTATCAGAGCTAGACTTAGCCAATCATAGCTAAGCCGAGTCTTGGAGCCAATTCTTATTGAAGAAGTTTGAGGAGTTAGTGAAGCCGAGCTACATCAAGCAAAGCCGAGCTAAGTGAAGTATTTGGAGTTAGAGCTGAGAGCAAGTGAAGGCCGTGCATCGTATTTGTTCACACCGAGAGTTGAAGTTTGTTTCATTTAACAATGCCGCCGAGGAGAGCTAATCGACATCAAAATATTGAAGATTTGTACAAGAGGGAAGATGCCGAGCAAATGGAACAACGCATAAGTAACAAATTCAATGAGAAGTTAGATGAAGGTATTGGAAGGTTAGAGAAATTGATGAATGATATGAATCAAGGTCAAAGAAGGAGGTCGCCAATCTCGAACCATGGAGGAAACCGAGTTTCGCCATCGGTTACGGAAGCGAGAAGGGTATCGCCACAATCTGATCGAGGAAGAAGAGAATCATCTGTTTCGATGAGAAGAGATCACCATGAGTATCGAGATGAGGAAAGAAGAACTCAACGTGAGTTTGAGTATGAGCCATATCGAGATGATGAAAGACACAGTAGAAGAGACATGCGTGATCGAAGAGATGTTGATGGTCGAGATCGATATCGAAATACACGTGAATATGATGAAAAGAGTGATAGAAGCAATAATCATTATCGAGATCGAGACCAAGGACGAAATGCATATCGGGATGTTGAGGATGATCGTCGATGGGAATCGGGGATGAAAAATGAAATTCCAGAATTCAAGGGCAGTATGCAAGCCGAAGAATTCCTTGATTGGTTGTCTAATGTTGAAGATATTTTTGACTTTAAGGAGGTTCCTGAGCATCGAAGAGTTAAGTTGGTTGCTACACGCTTGAAAGGGAGAGCTATGGCATGGTGGCAGCAAACTAAACTAACACGGGAGAGAATGGGAAAGTCAAAGATTGAATCTTGGGAGAAGATGAAGAAATTGATGAAAGCTACATTCTTACCTTACAATTATCAATCTCTTATGTACCAACGTTTGCAGAACTTGAGACAAGGAACAAAGACTGTTAATGATTATGCTGATGAATTCTATCAATTAATTGCGAGGAATGATATCATGGAGACAGAGGAGCAGCTGACAGCTAGATTTGTTGGAGGGTTGAGAATGCAGATACAAGATATGGTAAATATGTTTGATCCAAGATCTATCGCTGAAGCACATCAGAAAGCTCTAGCTTAGGAGAAGCAAGGAAGGAGAGGTGGTGGTGTGTTTACAAATTCCAACAATCCAATGAAAGAGGCTAGTAGCAATGTGAATGTTTCGAAGGCTGTTGCAAAACCGGTCGTTAATGAAGTTGCTAAGACCAGAATCAATAATGGTATCAAATGTTTCAATTGTCAGGAGCTTGGTCACAAAAGCAATGAATGTCCAAAGCCAAAGAAGCGAACGATGATTGCTGAGGTTGAAGATGAAGATGTAGAAGCCGAATGTTCTAATTCATTGCATGATGAGGAGGAAGAAAATGTGTCGGGAGATGAAGGGTATTCATTGATGATGAAGAGATCTTGTTTAACACCAAAGCAGGAGGAAGAGACTAGCTGGTTGAGGAGTAACATCTTTCAATCAACATGCACTATCTTGGGAAGGGTTTGCAAGTTTGTCATTGATGCGGGAAGCTGTGACAATATTATCTCTACAGAGGCTATGAAGAAGTTAGCATTGAAAACAGAGAAGCATCCGAAACCTTACAAGTTAGCTTGGTTGAGGAAAGGTGGGGAGGTGAAAGTTGGACGAAGAGCTTGTGTTAATTTTTCAATTGGGAATAAATACAAAGATGAAATTTGGTGTGATGTTGTAGACATGGATGTATGCCATCTGTTGTTGGGAAGACCATGGCAGTATGATAGGGCTGTGCAACATGATGGACGTGCTAACAGTTACAGTTTCATGTTTGAGGGTACAAAGATTACTTTAATTCCTAAGAAGCGACAACACGAAGAAAGCAAGTTGGAGGAGATTGAAGAGTTGAAAACTTTGTTATCTTTGAAGGAGTTTGTTAAGGAGGTAGAAGAGGAGCCTGAAGTATTTTTGTTGATTGGACGTGAGAGTCATGAAGTGGTTGAGATTCCTGAAGAAGTGAAACCAGTGCTGGGAGAGTTTGACGATGTATTTCCTGAGGAGCTACCAACAGAGTTACCGCCGTTGAGAGACATTCAACATCAAATTGATCTTGTGCCAGGAGCTGTGTTGCCACATAGACCACACTACAGAATGAGTCCAAAAGAACATGAGGAGTTGAGAAGGCAAGTGGAAGAATTGCTTGAACAGGGGCGTGTGCAGGAAAGTTTAAGTCCATGTGCTGTGCCAGCATTGTTAGTACCGAAGAAGGATGGGACGTGGAGGATGTGCACTGATAGTCGGGCACTGAACAAGACTACTGTGAGATATAGATTTCCTATGCCTAGATTGGATGACTTGTTGGATCAGCTTAGTGGAGCTACTATCTTTTCGAAGATCGATTTGAAGAGTGGTTATCATCAAATTTGAATCAGACCAGGGGATGAATGGAAAACAACGTTCAAGACACGTGAGGGGTTGTACGAATGGCTGGTTATGCCGTTTGGTCTTTCGAACGCACCGAGTACATTTATGCGGGTTATGAATCAGATATTTAGACCATTCATTGGGAAGTTTGTAGTGGTGTATTTTGATGATATACTGATATATAGTGGAAGTCCAGAAGAACACTTGCAACATCTGAGAGAAGTGTTGATGGTACTCCGACAGGAACAATTTTATGCTGCAACAAAGAAATGCGTGTTCATGACGCATAGTGTTTTATTTTTGGGATATGTCATATCGGGAGGAGGTATACAGGTGGATCAGAATAAAGTTGAAGCAATCAGAAATTGGCCACAACCCAGGACGATAACCGAAGTTAGAAGTTTTCATGGTTTAGCGTCATTCTACCGAAGGTTCATTCCACACTTCAGTAGCGTGATGGCACCAGTGACTGATTGTATGAAGGGGAAACAATTTTTATGGTCGGAGGAAGCAGGGGTTGCCTTTGAGCAGATCAAGGAGCTTTTGACGACAGCACCAATTCTAGTATTGCCAGATTTTCAGTTGTTGTTCGAATTGCATACTGATGCATCGAAGGTTGGAATTGGAGGGGTGTTGAGTCAGAAAGGTCGTCCTATTGCATATTTCAGTGAGAAGCTATCGGGAGCAAAGATGAGATATAATACTTATGATGTGGAATTTTATGCTATCGTGCAAGCTATCAAACATTGGAGACATTATTTGTTTCATAAAGAATTTGTGTTATATACTGATCATGAGGCGTTGAAGCATATGCAGGGACATGACAAGATTGTGGCAAGGCATGTTTCGTGGATTGCGTACTTACAACAATTTACATTTGTGGTGAAGCATAAATCGGGAATTACGAATAGAGTGGCAGATGCATTGAGTCGAAGGAGTCATTTGTTGACTACAATGAAGGTTGAAGTGACAGGGTTTGATGTGTTGCCAGAATTGCTTGTTGATGATTCTTACTTTGCTAAGATCATGGATGAAGTCAATGGAGGAAAAACTGATGAGTATGTGTTAGTGGATGGTTTTCTATTTAAGGGCAACATATTGTGTATACCAGAGGGCAGTTTACGAATGAAGATTGTGAAAGAGTTACATGAGGAAGGTCATGTGGGGAGAGACCGTACATTACAGTTGATTTCGCAATCATATTTTTAGCCTGCTATAAGAAAGGAAGTTGAATGATTTGTGGAAAGATGTCATGTTTGTCAAGTATCTAAAGGGACAGCGACGAATGCGGGATTGTATATGCCATTACCTGTGCCTATTAAACCGTGGGTTGATATCAGCATGGATTTTGTTTTGGGTTTTCCTAGAACTCAAAGGGGAAATGATTCTATATTCGTTGTGGTGGATAGATTTTCCAAAATGGCACATTTTATCGCTTGTAAGAGGACAGCTGATGCCATCCGTGTTGCTTAGTTATTCTTTAAAGAGGTGTATCGATTACATGGTCTACCTGAATCTATTGTTTCGGATTAGGATACTAGATTTCTAAGCCATTTTTGGTTAAGTTTGTGGAAGATGGTCGGAACGAAGTTGAATTTTAGTAGCGCCTATCATCCGCAAACAGATGGACAAACAGAAGTGGTTAATAGATCATTGGGAAATTTGTTGAGATGTCTTGTGAAAGACAATTTGAAGAGCTGGGATATGAAATTCTGTCAGGTAGAATTTGCACATAATCACGCTGTTAACCGTAGTACGGGTTTCAGTCCGTTCCAAGTTGTATACTCAGCAAGTCCGAAGGGTCCATTGGATCTGTCGACAGTGCCATATCAGAAAGGAGTTGTTAAGCGTGCTGGTGATTTTGTAACTGAGTTGCAGCAGTGCCACAGAATTGTGCATGAACGATTACTTGCATCAAATGAGAAGTATAAACAACTGGCAGATAAAAGGCGAAGATGTGTGAATTTCAGAGAATGTGATTTGGTTTACGTCGTGTTGACAAAAGATCGTTTTTCAATGGGAACGTATAATAAGTTGAAAGCTTGAAAAATCGGTCCAGTGGAAGTCTTGAAGAAAATCAATGAAAATGCATATCAGTTGAGATTACCGGATGATGTTCATACGTCTGATGTTTTCAATGTCAAATATTTGACTCTGTATTATGGGGATGAACTTGTTGTGGAAGAGGAAGGTGCAAATTCAAGGTCGAATTTTTGCCAACCGGGGGAGGATGATGCAGCGCGATCTGCCAATTTAGGTCGCTCACGACCTAGTGAAGGTCGCTCACGACCTATGGAAGGTTGCTCACGAGTTAACAGAATCAGTATGAAGGCATGTGAACAAGCTAACGAGTTAAAGGAAAAGGCGCTCAAACGACCTAACGAATTACTCAGTTCTTTAGGTCGCTCCGATCTTGCGAGTACCAGTTTTTACGAGCTACGACCTATGCTAGGTCGCGGGGAAGAGTTACGACCTATGTTAGGTCGCGGAAGCGAGATATGACCTATGATAGGTCGCTGAGTTGGATGCCGCTTTATTTTAGGTCGCTACCTTCTGTAGTTAGGTCGCTCACTACTACATTTCGTTAAGTCGCTCATGGGGTAGGTCGCATGAAGATTTCCAGAGGCTATTTCTTAAGTCACATGAAGTGTTAGGTCGTTAACGACCTATACTAGGTCGCTGATGGAGGCTGACGTATTGAAGTTAGGTCGTGTGAGTTGTATTTTAGGTCGAGACCAATCTATGTGTTGTAAATATGTGATATCATGTGTTGTAATATGCTATATTTCGTACTATATTGCTGTGTTGTTTCGTTAGGTCGCAGACGACCTTAGTTAGGTCGTAAGTCGTAAGTGTTAGGTCGGTGCCGACCTAGGTGTTGTAATATGTTGAGTCGTGTTGGGTTGTAACCTCTATAAATAGCGGGGTGGTGTCCTTTGTAATAGTTAGTTGATTTTGAATAAAACTTTTGTTTGTTAGCTTTGTGCTTTCATTAAATTGGTAGTTGAGTGTAATCTCCTATCTCCACTTTCGGTTATTCGAGTGCGCTCGAATCAACGATCGTTGAAGCCGATTCGCGGAATCAAGTGCGCTTGATCAACGTCGAAGAATCGTAGATCTTTAAACAAAGTATCGTGCGCGATCAACGTGTTTGGGATAGCTAGATTCCGGCATCTTTGGATCAACGGAGTTGGGCATTTGGTATTCTTCAATCCACCGATTCCTACTTTCACAGATTTATCATTCTTGTTATCCGCTGCTGCATCATTGCCTGATAACTATTATTAAAGGAAAACTCAACCGAGTGCAAATGGTTTTCCCACAACCCACCAAAGTTTAGTACACAAGCTCTCAACAAATCTTCAAGTACCTTATTGACTCTCTCTGTCTGCCCATCCTTCTATGGGTGATAACCGGTACTCATCTTAAGCTTTGTACCTAATACCTCCTATAGACTCTTCTAGAATTCACTAGTGAACAAAGCATCTCTGTCACCGACTATGCTACTAGGAATCCCATGCAGTCTAACAATATTCTTTATAAATAACTTAGCTAATACAGGTGCCGTCCTAGTTGACTTAATAAGAATGAAATGTGCACTCTTGATCAATCTATCCACTATGACCCAAATACTTTCATTTCTCTTTTCCTACCTTGGCAACCCATCAATGAAATCCATAGATATTGAATCCCATTTCCAAACTGGTATATCTAATGGCTGAAGCAATTCGCTCGACTTCTGATGCTCGACTTTGAGTTGTTGGCAATTCGCAAGTTGCTTCAACCATAAGCCTACATCCCTTTTCATACCTTTCCAGAAAAAACTTCTCTTCATATCCTGATACATTTTTGTTCCTCCAGGATGTATGTAAACTTCGATCGAACATACTCCCTAAGAACTTCCTTCCTTAAGCACTTTCACCATTTTTAATTCTCATACTTCATCTCAAGCTTAGTGAATTAGTAATTTATTCCTAAGGTTATGCCCCTCCTTATATAGGCTTAGGAATGAGATGTTGAATGACCAAAATCCCTTCACGAGGGACCGAATATTAATTACAAACATCACTTCTCCTTTATCATTTGCTTAACACTTAAGCATTTCCATTTATGCTCATTTCCTACATATCTTTGATGACATCACCCATGACATCATCCAAAAATTTTATTTCCATAAATTGCAATTTTTTTTCATTTTCTTTATTTCCTAAGAAAATAAGTGTATGTCAAAAAAATATGAACAACTTTTGATGGTTAAAAAGTTGTTTATTGATAAAATGATTTTCGGTCACATTATCAATATTTTTTCAAAGTATTTATTTTTGTAAACATTTTTCAAAAACAAGTTTACTATCATTATTGATGATTTAAAAGGGGGTTATAAAGCTTATTAAAACATTTTATTAACATTTATTCCAAGATTCAAATATTCAAATAGTTCAGATATCTAAATACGAATTGTCCGAAATTTCGGGTTGTTAAATTCTCCCATACTTAGAATATCTCGTCCTTGAAATTCCAACACAAGCAACCAAAAAAACAATTACTAAACAGTATTCAAAATCACTTAGCCACCAAAACTCACGGTTTGCTCAAGTTCAAAATTCTCTCATCGCACAAGGATGATAAACAATCTACTAAGCGTACCGTACGCTCAACAGCCTCAGGTAAGCATTTAGTAGCAATTCATGCTACCTCATAGCAAATCAAAGAGTTATCACCTAAACTCTTCATAAGAGAATCAAAACATAGTATGCGTATACTAAAACCCACACAATGCACATGAACCATCCATACGCCATATCAATTCCGATCACTTGCTTGATCACATAATTTCACTTCACAACTATTATAGATCACTTGACCTCTCTAGTGCAGACTCCGATCAGGTTTCTTGATTAGAAACCTTCGTTCACCTTACATAGCCATATATAATGATAGAAAACTTTGAAATCATATCAAGAATCTGTATTAAGTGTTCGCCGTCGAGAATGTAGTGAAAAATCCTTGTTCAGACCAGCGTAAACCACCACGAAATCATGTACTCGAATACCGGATCAAGAAAAGTCATGCGAGTAAAATGATCTATGTATAACTTACATATTTATCATATTGGTTTCTTAAATATACCAATATCTTTTATCACTTTTATTTACACTAACAGTATATCCTATTCAATACTAAATCAATTATGAACCATTTCATAAAACATAATTTCAAGTTCATAAATAGTTATAACTTAAGTTTGTATTCTTATAATACTCCATAACATCCTAAGAGTATATACAAAAAATCAAATTCAATTTAATTAACAGGAATGTTCAACAAATTCAAAACTTATTTTAACTTACTACCCTCTTAGTTCAAGTGTTACATAAACTCATCTTTATGTTTTCACAAAACACTTGGTCATAAATTTTATATGATTCAGAAGTTTTTAGCTGTCCAAGATCGTCGAAAATCTCATATTATTTTAACAAATGAAAACTACCAATCAATATATCATAACATGATATACATACCATACAATCCTAATGTATATGTTACATGTATCTGTAAATAGCTTAACAAATTTTGGTAATTTGTTAAAACACACTTTACCCAAAAAAGGAAAAACATTAAAAGTTCCAACATTTATTCCAGGTTATGCCACAACCACTCGGGCACCCTACAAAGTATATAATAAAAACCTTTCTTCATAAAAAGTTCATATCAAACCTCCTTTAAAGAAAAAATTTAGAACTAAACACCGGGTTTTATTTCAATTCGTTTTAAAATAATAATACATACATATATCTTTTGTATAACAAATCATACTTTCGAAATAAAATATAAAATCTATTTTACTAAAACAACCTTGTTGCTTTCCCAACTTAGAAACCCGAGAATGAATGCCGATGATGTTGAAGTTATCACTAAAATTATTTTCAAGCGACATGAGTGAGTTCAGTACATCCAATTCATGCCTTTCGGATTTAACCAAAATCATTTCTAAATGGTATCAAATACTTTGTAAATATTACTAAGTACCATGATCTAAATTTTATAAACCAATTTTCCAAATACGTACTTTCAAATAATACTACTATAATTTTCTCCAAAATCTTGAAAAACATTTTCAAAGACACCGAGATTTAAGTTCTCAAAATATCAGTTAAACCCTTCTTGTTTATAAACTATACCTATATAAAATCACTTTCTTATATAAAATCTTTTCACACATGTTTATTTCCAAAATAACTTATCTTTCTCTGATTAAAATAAACATCATTTTTTACTAAATTCAACTTTTATAAGAGCGAACTTTTAATCCAACATTATCACTGAACTCCTTATAGTCAAACCATGAAACTAAATTCACAAGGTGTTTGTTTTAATGTATCTACAAACACTATCTAACCAACCCATGCAGTACATGGTAAAACTGCTCATAAACTGGTTGAGCATAAATCAACAATTAACAAATGATAGTTAATGCCCATAAATTGGCCGAGCATAACTAAACTAATTAACGAGGAATAATATATGAACATCATTAACCCCTACATTAATTAAACTATACCTTGAAAATTCACTTATATAAGTTACCTAACAAAAGATCTTTAATTTTTGCAGTTATAATTACCATTAAGGTAAATGTTTATAACAATTAAAGATACGTTCTCATGTGTATACTACACTCAACTCATTCCAGGGCATTCCAGTACCTTCTCTTAAAGATTCACACCCACCAAAGCCAAGGTTCTCGCTTAACCTTCAGCTCTGATACCAAGTGTAACGATTCACCCTTTCGACCCCTAAATGTCGACCCTAATACATCCATGGTTTTCATGTGCTGAGCACCTAATTGCTGGAAAGGCGAAAGGTTAGTTTAAAATAAAAAGAGAAAGAAATAGAACAAGAATGAAGAGAACATTATCAAAATCTCAGTAGTGGAACGGTAATATATAATGTCAAAAGAACAGTACAAAGGGTTACTCCGATGCAGAAATTTCGGTGTTTTGTATTGTCATCAGCCTGGATAGTTATAACTACTTATCCTCACAAATGCTGATATATACAACAGTAATGCAGTGGAAATAAGAATACCATGGTAGGTGAAACATCTAACTCATCTTCTCGAGCTCCAAAGAATATCAACGAAAAACCTGTATTTCTTAGACTACTCGAAAGAGCATGCGAGGAATTTAGGGAAAACAAAAACCTAGCGTCAAACATAAGTCTGGTATGAGAAACTCAAGAAATATGTGTCCAGCATGTAACAGTTCTTTTGAGACTGCATGGAATGCCATAACGGTTGTCCCCTCAAAAGAAAAACCATCTAATAAGTACATAAGTAATGACTAGGGTATAGAATACAAATATTATAACATAGCTGGAATGGTTAAATTGGTTACATTCAACAGGATATTAGAGTGTACAATCAAAACCAATAAGGAACGTTTGCACAAAGGTTTTTCCATCGGAGACATTCACAGATAAACTGAGGCCAGCCTCCTAACAAGGGTCAGAAGTACTCTAAGTTTCGTATATCTCTAGATAAAATATGCTATTATGGTAAATACAACAAGCCCATGCACGAACGAGCTATCCCGAACCACAAGGAACCATGTATCATCAACTCCCTCCGACCAATAATCGAAAAGTATCTCTAGATATGGAGTTCATGTACCCCATCGTGGGTTAGTAAAACTCTAGGTTATGCATCCTACTCTGTTTTCTGTCATTTCCGATATCGTGGTTACATTCGGCATCTTTCACACGAGTTTTCGTCACTCGAATTGAATACGAATTCACAATTAGATTCCTTCATCTCAAACAGATCACTACACATGAGTCTCCTACTTGAACAGATCTCGAAATCATGCATGGGTTCCCATATCTCTACATATTTCTAAATCAAACATGGAGTCCTATATCCTGAATAGATCACGAACAACTACTTGTGTTCGAGCATTTTAAACAGATATCAAATCTAAAAATAGATTCCAGCATCTCGAACAAATCCATTCCAAGAGATAGAACATATATCTCAGCCTTGAAGTGATTTTCGATAAGTAAAACACTTACCGATGCTGGTCTCTTCAAGAATGAATCGACGAATTCGGTCATTCAATGATAATGTGAGCAATCACATATGGAAACCAAGTCTCATATACTTATCACGTTTCCGATATTTTCATCTCACACTATCCCTCGATCAAGAGTGAAGCTAGTAAAGTAGAGCTCTATTGCTCATATCCCTACACGAACATCAGTCTTAATTCTCACAGATAAGAAATCCAACTTCTTTGGCTTTTAGTGCTAAGTATAGGACAATTTCTTCCCCATAAAGGAATAAGCATACAAGCATGATCAACTCTTACAAAGCACGATTAAGTCACATAAGCGACTTCTAATCCTCTTTTTGTTTAATTAATCTTTTATTAATTAAAACATCTTTTATCAATTTTTACTATTCATTTGTGCTCTTCCAATACTTCAAGAAGTATTCATATACTTATCTCAAATGGGATAGGTATATTCATAAATCATAAACAAGATTTCATATTTTAAAACTTTTCTTTTTCTGTACTTCAAAAGGTATTCATATACTTATCTCAAATGGTATTAGTATATTCATAATCATTAACAATATTTCTTTTCTTTTTCCAAAAGATTCCATATTTATAATTTCCTTTAAAATATCCGTTAAAGATCTAAGTGCTTTCACAAACCTATTCAAAAGGTTTAAGATTAATATTACTTAAACATTGTCACTACACATCTAAAACCATTTCATTTATGCTTATCTCTAAACATTCTTTTTAAAGATCTAAGTTAATAATAGGTTAAGTTCGATAGTCGACTAATCGATTAACTAGTTAAAACAATAACTTATACAAATCAATGTTCATATACTGAACTCGTTTTTGACATTTCAACTTAACCATTCCTCATCCAAGAGTAAAGCCTGGTAAGTTAGAGCACTTGTTGCATCAAAGTCTTTCCTAGACACTTCAATCTTAAATATCACAAATAGATAAGTCTACTCATTGGCTTTTAGTGTTAATTATGGTAATACTGATCTACATAAATAAGTAAACAAGAATATTACCATGTTTTTGACATTCCGATTTAACCATTCCTCGTTCAAGGGGAAGCCCGGTAGGTTAGAGTTCTGTTGCTCCATCCCTACTCGACATCAATCTTAACTCTCAGAAAATAGAGAAGTCTAACTCGTTGACTTTTAGCGTTAACCTAGTCAATTACCTTTTTCAAAACTTATATATACTTGTAAATATGTTTTAAATATCTATATATAATATTACTTGAAAGTAACTTATTTATAATTTGATTATAGGCTTGTTTTATAATACAAAACCTCATTACTTTAAAATTACGTATATAATTATTAAAAATATATTTTCAAACCAACTTTAATACACTTCAACACATGTCTAAAAATATCTCTAAAAAGATTTGAACAAAACACCGAATTTAAATATCATTTTCGAACACTTAAAACTATACTATAGTATTTATAAATGCTGTTAAAAGTCCTTGTTAAAACAACATTGAAAAGAACGATCTTTGCAACTAGTTTTCACCTAAATAAATGACTTAAGACTTGAAACTTTTATAGTATGTACTACCATTAAGGTACCAACAATCATGAAATGAAACCCTTAAGAATATATTTCCATTTATTTATAAAAATTCCCAAAAACAAGGGATTCAGAAGTGCATTTATAATGACTATTCTCGCTTCAAACATTTTCAAACTAACTTCAATTTAACACACAAGTTAAACAACCATTTAAACATCAAGTCAAGACCATGCCACATGTTTAAGAGGGTAATAAAGTGATGTTATACAATATAAACTTGTAATTTGCTTTCAAAAGCAAGAGGGGCCCAAAGTTTATAACTTTAATT
The DNA here is from genome assembly GCA_030737815.1 of Allium fistulosum. NCBI lineage: Eukaryota > Viridiplantae > Streptophyta > Magnoliopsida > Asparagales > Amaryllidaceae > Allium > Allium fistulosum. The sequence goes on along the minus strand of CM060904.1, from coordinate 946,044,795 downwards.
AGTTAATGTCATTTTAACTTAATACTTTGCACACAACATATATATACACAATATATATTTATAAGATAGTGAGATAACTCACTTAGGTCAATGCCAAACCTAAGCCCAAACCCACAAGAACCAAAAAAACACCTCCTTCCATCACCACAAGCTTAAAGATCCAACCTTTAGCACTTCCAAACCAAAGCAATACCTCCCCTCCCCCTCCAATACTCATAGCCCCTCCGTGGAACCCCCTCTTCCTCTCACATTCCCCCATTTCTTACTTGCTAATCATACTTCCTATGATTTTTTATGCCTATAACCAAAGTTTAAAAGGGATTGGAAATGATTTGGTTAAGACTTGAAAAAAGTTAGAGAATAATTAGTGGATTAGTGCTTAAGCATTTCCGCCATTTTCAATTCTCATACTTCATCTCAAGCTTAGTGAATTAGTGATTTATTCCTATGGGCATGTGTAACATCCCCTATCTTGAGACCCAAGTTAAGCGCTATAGATGATGCAGTCATCTATAGTATTAACTTTCGGTGACAAAATACGGCAATGTTAATGGTATCTATAATATCAGAAGCACATGAATATGAAATAAAAACAGCATAGGTTAAAACAACTTTTCTGATTACATTTCAAAACAATATTTTATATTCAAATTACACAATCCCATAATCGATTCCCAGTTTTGATCAAATCTAATTATTATAAAATACGCCAAGAGTGACATATGAAGATGTCCCATTGGATGATCAGAGTACTAAATAGACATATAAGTCTTAATACATCACAGCGGAAATGAAACTAAATAGCAACTCTTAAATAGCTAACTTTGCCTGCTGCACATCTTTGGAAGCTTTGTTCGTCCACTTACTGAACCTAAAAAACATTAACTCTCAATCTACTCAAATTAATTTTGAGCACCCGAGAGTTAAAGGGGGAAAAATAAACTTCGAGTCAGACATAAAGCCTGGTGTGAATAATAGTATTACATCTCGGTTTACTGATATTAAGTGAGACTACACCACTTAAGGGAATGGGTTTCCCCTCACTAATATCCCTTTAAAATATATCTTTTGCAAATCAGAATCCTACAACCAAACTAATTAAAACAATAATAGCAATATCATATATGCTCAAAATCAGGTAATAAATTGACCATCTGTCTAAACAATATAGTTTTGTTTGGCTAACTACTAACCATTGGCTGACTCGGACCTACCAGACAAACTAAATAATCTAACATCTGTTAGACAAACTTTTGGACAGTCTGTCCTTAACTTACTTTTCCAAGGGTCACCTGATCCTAATAGTTTTGCGTGCTCGCCAATAACCTGTCCTCCTTCTCTGTATATATTCCTTTCTTTGTGTAACCATCATTTGAGTCTTACCTGTGACTAAGCCCTACACATTGGAATTTTGGACTAAATTAGGTAGGGGCTACAGATAATGTATAGGGCGCGACCCTATACTAGTCCTATCTGGTATTCTAATATCCGAGTCATTTACTTAGGGTTAACTACCCTTTAAATTTTCCTTGAAAACCCTTCAAATTGATTTAACCCTTTAAATAATACTTAAACAAGGAAAATATACTCTATGCTTTACTCAAGTCACTTTTCCATGTTATATATACTTTACACAAAACATTGTTGATGAAAACATTAGAAACCATTGTTTAAACCTTTAAACATTCTCCTTCGAAAACATTGAAAGCACCTCTTTTGAAAGCATTGAAAGTACCCTTTTCGATGCAAGTAAACTACTTTACTCCATAACCTTAGGCCAAAAGGCCAAAACATATCTCTCGAAACCATTTATAATAGACCTTTCGAAAACATTGAAAGTTCCTTTCGAAAGCTCTATAAAACCTTAGACATCCTCTTTTCAAAACACTTTAAACATGCCTTTCGAAAACATTGGAAACCCTCCATTTAACACTAAGGTAAACCTTTCGAAAACATTGGGGAACAACAACTTCGAAACCTTCATCATATACTTTTCGAAAACATTAAAGTTTTCTACTTAAAAAAAAACCTTTCGAAAGCATTGTGTTCAAGTAAAAACATGTGGAACAACCTTTTAAAACCATTCAAAACCATTCCTTTCGAAACATTTGGGTTTAACTTCCAAAATTTCTAAAGGGTCTTAAAAGAACTAAGTCGAAAGCAACTCCTTGAAGGCAATTTTTTGTGTAAAAGAAGTGGATGGTGTCGAAACCAATCCCTTCGAAAGCATTGGAGAAACGGCTCTTATTTTAAAAGCGAAAGCACCCCTTTGAAACCATGTTTCAAGGCAACGAACTCAATTGGGTCGAAAGGTAGAATTGCGGCAGTGTATGTTTCGACCCTGTTGAAAGTTAGTTTAAAACAAAAGGCGGTGACCTCTGTCTAAAACTATCTTTAAACACTTTCGAAAGCATTCTTTAAAAAGCAAGCAAGCAGCATTTCCATTTGAAAGCAAAACGAGGTCTCGACCTCTTCGAAAGCACTGTTTCGACCTTATGCCTTTCGCCTAACTCCAATTCACTACGTACCAAGCCATTGATACCATGTGAATTAGTTTCGACTAGGTCGAAGGCGGAAGCATGAAGTCGAAAGCTTGCTGCCGATAGTGGCGAAACAGCAAACACTTACAAAACTGTTTTCTTTCTTTATAAAGTAATTTCTTTCCTACTAACTTGCCTATTTATCTTAATATAATTGGTTGCCTATTTCTTTTCCAAAATCTTTTCTAAAAGTGCTACCAAATTCCGTAATTATTTATTTAAAACATTTAGAAATTGCCCCTTCTCTTATTTTAAACATATAAAACAATTAAGTCTCATACCTTAAATAATTTTATATACTTAATAAAACACTAGGGAAGTTCTCCAAAAATTCCAAATTATCACTTTCAATATGTTTTCTAACATATTTAAATTTCTAACCCAAACCTAACGTATAATAGTCGTAATTTATTTAAACCCAAATAACCATTTTCTTCACTAGAAAATTCTTAATAAATCCACAATAATTCAGAAAATTACGAAACTTGAAACCCATCTCTAAAATAATATTTTTGACCTCATATCAAAAACGTAAGTCATTTGGATGTCATTTAATAGGATTTCCAAATCAATTCTTATCATAAAATCTATATGAAATAGCCTAAATCATCAACAAGTGTATATATATCCATCAAAATAATCAAAACATGGCAAAACATTTGCAAAATAAATTCGGATCTCAATCTAGCAACCGAAAATCATAAAATAGGAGATGTAATCTATTATTCACCTTTAGCTTGTTGTTAAGGAGTTGAGATTTACTCTTGAATAAATTTGGTTAAGACTCCTCCTTCTTAATTCTTGCTTATCTTCCTCTTAGTTCTTCTAATAGTGGCCGACCTCTTCTTAAATTTTGTTTTGCTTATGAACGTGTAAAATGAATGTGGTATGAGGGTTTAGGGTATAAGAATATGACTTATTCCTATTTTTCCCTTATCTAATTTCCCTTACTATTTCATTTTAATTCCATTTTAGTTCATTGTTTAACTAGGCATGGCTACCCTCTAAATATACAAATCTCAATCCCTTAACCATTTAAATTATTTCACTTAATTTAACTAATTAAATGTCCTAAATAATGTTAATCAAAATTAGGGTCATTACAGACTCCCCTCCTTAAAGTATTTCATCCTTGAAATTACGATAAGGTACTCATCAAAATCAATCATAAAGGTAAAACATACGATGAAACAGGTTAGGATAAGCGTCTCTAATCCTGCTCTCAGTTTCCCAAGTACAGTCTCTCTCGTCATCGCTCCACTGGACTTTAACTAATCTGATTGTCTTGTTCCTTAGCTTCTTCTCATCTCTCACAACTATACGAACTGGCTTTCTAACTATAGTTAAATTCGGTTCCACTACTAAGTCCTTTAACATAGTTGGTGCTATAGTAGTCTCCGGATCTCGAATACAATTCCTTAGATGAGAAATATGAAAAACATCATGGACTCCTGCCAAACTATTTGATTGCTCTACCCTATATGCGAGTTTCCCGATCCTTCCTACGATAGGAAATGTTCTAACGAACCTTGGTGCCAATTTCCTTGATTTCTCAAATCTGATCGCACCCTTCATTGGTGATACTTTGATGAAAACATAATCTCCAACTGAGAACTCCGAATCTTTCCATCTCTTATCAGCATAACTCTTCTTCCTAGACCAAGCTTCCTTTATTCTAGCTTGAATTAGCTCAATCTTTTCTGCAGTTTCTCTAACCAAATCCAGACCAAGAACTAACCTATCTCCGGTCTCAAACCAACAAACTAGAGATATGCATGGACTTCCATGCAAAGCTTCAAATGGTGCCATCCCTATATTAGCCTGATAAATGTTGTTGTACGAAAACTCGACTAAGTGTAGATGGTCTTCCCATAATCTTCTAAAATCTAGCACACAAGCTCGTAACAAATCTTCTAAGACTTTGTTAATCCTTTCCGTTTGCCTATCTGTCTGCGGATGGTAAGCGATACTCATCCTGAGTAGGTACCCAAAGTCTCCTCTAGACTCTTCCAGAACTCGCTAGTGAATAAGAAATCTCTATCGCTTACTATACTACTAGGAAGTCCATGTAGTTTAACTATATTCTTCATGAATAACTTAGCTAAAACAGGTGCCGTCTTGGTTGGCTTAACTGGAATAAAATGAGCACTCTTGGTCAACCTGTCCACTATAACCCATATACTTTCATTTCCTCCATTTGTCCTTGGCAACCCGTCTATAAAATCCATCGACATAGAATCTCATTTCCATACAGGAACATCTAAAGGCTGAAGTAACCCACGTGGTTTCTGATGTTCGGCTATTAGTTGTTGACTGTTCAAACACCGTTTCACCCATAAGCCTACATCTCTCTTCATACCTTCCCAGAAGAAACTTCTTTTCAAGAGCTTGACCAAGGTTAGAAAATTATATACAGGCCCGTGGTTATTTTATAAAGTGTTTTGGATATTTTTAAGTATTTTAAAAATTATAAATTTATGAAATTTGATTTAAATAGATTTTGAAATGTTTTAAAATAAAGAAATTATGATTTTTTTCTATGTGTTAAAAATGTAATTAATGAATGGTTTAACTGGATTTTTGAAATATAACTTAAGTTGAAAATTTGGAATTTTGGTTAAAAATGATATTTAAGTTATATAAATAAAATGGATATTAAATTTTATTTGGAAATGGTAAATATGATAATTTGATTAAATTTGAATTTAAGTGATTTATTAAAGTATTATTGATTTTTCTATGAATTTAAGTGGTTAAATAAATGAATGTTTAAAAGTGATCTTTTAAAATATAACTTGACTAGGAAATGTGAAATTTGGTTTTAATTAAAGGTTTAAGTTAATTAAATAAAATTGGAAATTTTGTTAAATTGTGAAATGGTAATTTAAATTTGAAGTGTTAAGTCTATTTGTTGAAATGTGAAGAATTGTAACTTTTACACTTAAACTTATTAAGTAAATTGTTGAAAATTGGATTTAATTATAAGAAATTTATTGTGAAAAAGATATATGTTAAATGATATGTAAATGAACATTTTAAAAGTTAAAATATGATTTTTAAAATGTTTATGTGTTTTAAATTGAAGTTATTTAATTGCTGGAAATACACTAACACCTGAAATCTACTTTTAATAGCATTCAGAAATGCTATAGATTCTGTTTTGAACTAAAAATATGTAAAAAGAGCTATTACAGCATTTCTGAAATGCTGTAGTTGCTGTAGTGGAACTTATAGGCTAATATTGAACTCAGGCCTATTATAGCATTCTCTGGAAATGCTATAATGGTCTGCAGTCTTTGCTGAAATCAAATTTAACCTTCACTTTGAAATCTGAACTACCGCAGCACTTCTGAAATGCTGTCTTTTCTGTTTTTGAACTATAATTCAACTAAAACTGAGTTTTAACAGCAGTTTTAAGTGCTGTCTTTGCTGAATTAAAAATGTTTTCAAATATAACTTATAGCAGTTGTTTTTAAATGCTGTAAAATGCTGAAATTTTAATAATTAGGGTTTTTGACTTAGTAAACGAACTCAGAATGGTTTGAAACTTTGGAAATTGAATACTTGATTTGAAAATATAATAATTACACTTTTAAAAGGTTTAAATGAATTATTTTGATTGGAATATAAACTATTTAAAGGTGATTTGAAATGATAGTAAATGAACGATATCTTTGAATTTAAAAGGTATTTAAAGTTGAATATTTGGATTTGAACTGATAGGATATTTTATTTTATTAAAATGATTTGAAATGAAGTTTTGTAAGGATATGATATATTATTATATTAAAATGATTTGAAATGAAGTTTTGAAATGATATGAAAATTTAAATATATGGAAATGGTTTGGAATTGATTTAATCTTTATTTTGATAAAGATATGGTTTGAAATGATATTTTATTTTGAAGTAAAGTATTGTTTTTAAAAGTTATAACCACGGGTTATAATAACGTTGGGTTGTTAAAGAGACCGGGATCAGATATGGACATACTCTCTGTCTTACCGAAAACCACTTTGGCAACTGTGTACGCGGTGGAGATTCCAGAATGAAGTAGGATGGTGGCGACGTTCTTAAGGTATGTTCCGTGGACCCAACTCCCATGAGTTGGCATAAGGTGGCTAAAACAGGAGCGATCTCGGACCAGTGAGGTAGCACCTCTTCTCGGACACATTTCTTCGATATTATACTCTTACTTGTGATTAATTAGATGGCCATCCTCCGATTTGGGAGTGTTGTTCGAGGTGGAATGGTAGTGGCTGCTATGCGTATCCATCAGTCCGTGTGCGTAATTGGTATATCTACCCTGGCATTGCCTAGTTGTGCCGTGTCACCTACCATATCGAGCTTTACTACGATTATGATTTTAAGATCCGACCGCGTTAAGGTTCTCCATCCCCTTAACGCTATTTTCTATATGATTATACTTTACTTATTTAGACACTATTATAATATCGAATATTACTACATAGTAGATAGTTTAACGGATCCTTAGAGGATGGGCGGTCCCAAGCATCTTCTAAGTTACTTGTACCTTTATTACAGTTCACTTGAGTTGGTTTACATTATATAAGTATATATTGTCCTAACTCGAGTGTTTTGTGTTTTGCTTTACGCTCGGGTCAGCCTGAGTTATTCACAGATTTGGATTTCCACTCTCTTGGAGATTTGAATCGCTGGAGATTATCTGCTTGTCATGTCCTATCTATTTCAGTTCCGTTGTTCTACTCAGCTTGTACTTGGTTATTTTATTGAGACTTTTGTTGTACTCTATTTCTTCTGTTGTATCTTATGTAACTCTGACATATTTATATAGTAGCTTCATGAACTACTATTTCTTTTACTTCCGCTGCATTATTTTACTCTGTGTCTGTGATCTGTGATTATATTTATTTACTGTATATTCTGAGATTTGCCAAATTTTATTTACAACGCGGTATTTTGAGCAATTCAACTCCGGCATGAGTGTCTACCTATACACTTATAATGGATGCGAATGGTTGAAAATATCGGGTCGTTACAGTACATCTTAGTTCCTCCCAGATGAATAGTGAACTACGAACGATGGCATTCTTCTATCACTTCCTTCCTAATGTTTCCTACATTTTAAACGCATAGTTTCCCTTTCTTCCTCAACCACCCATTCTGGTCAAAACTGAAATCTTTCAAGTCATCGTTCTCTGTTCCATCCCTTAGCTTTCTGATCCACTCAACTAACACTGGGTCCTCTCCTTGTTTAGAAGCAATCCTTTCGATCATCACTGGTCGAACTTCTAAACATGAAAATATTACAGTTTCCTTGCTAGATCTAGCTTCCGATCTCCAGTGTATCCTGCATGTAGTTAATGCTTCCAAATCTTTCCACTCAGCTATCGTTGCTAAATCTGCATTCTGATGTTTTCTGCTAAGTGCATCCACAACCGTGTTGTCTTTTCCTGGTGTGTACTCAATACCAAAATCGTAAGCGGCTAAAAATAACCACCTCTGTTGTCTCATATTCAACTCCTTCTAAGAGAATAAATACCTTAGAGACATGATCCATATAAAACTCGAATCTCTCTCCCAACAGGTAATGTCTCCATACCTTCAACGCAAAAATTACCGCAGCTAATTCCAAATCATGTGTTGGATACCTAACCTCATGCGGTTTAAGCTATCAAGATGCATAGACAATCACTTTATCTCTTTGCATTAACACAGCTCCTAGTCATGTTCCATATGCATCTGTATACACTATTAAATCCCGATTCCCTTTTAGAACAACTAACATAGGTGCATTAGTCAATAAGTGTTTTAGCTTCTGGAATGCCACCTCACACTTATCAGTCCAAACAAACTTCACATCCTTTCGCGTTAGCTTGGTCATTGGTGCACTATCCGCGAAAAATCTTTAATGGATCTTTGATAATACCCAGCTAATCCAAGAAAACTCTTTATCTGAGTCACTTTCTTGGGTCTCTTCCAATTATTCATTGTTTTATCTTAGTCTGATCTATAGGCAACCCTTTCTCCGAGACTACATGACCAAGAAATTTCACTTCTTTCTTCCAGAAATTACACTTCGAAAATTTCGCCTTCGGTTGATGCTGCCTCAATGTCTCAAGCACCACTCTAAGTGAACTTCATGCTCTCTCTCATCCTTAGAGTATATCAAAATATCATCTATGAATACCAACCTGAACCTATCCAAGTGTTCTCGGAAAAATTGGTTCATCAAATCCACAAAGAATGCTGATGCATCAGTTAGTCCGAGTGGCATTACTAACCATTCGTAGGATCCATATCTGGTTCTAAACGCCGTCAAAGGAATACTATGCTCTGCCACTCTAAGTTGATGGAACCCTGTTGCTAAATCCAACTGGGAAAATAGTCTGGCTCCACTCAACTGGTCAAACAAATCGCTAATTCTAGGTAATGGGAATCAATTCTTTATCGTCTTCTCATTCAACTTACGATAATTGATACATAACCTTAACGATCCATCCGACTTCTTAGCAAACACTACGGCTACTCCCCATGGCGAACTACTTGTTCTAATAAAATACTTGCTTTTCAAATCCACCAACTGCACCTTTAACTTCTTCATCTTGATAGGTGTCATTCTACTTGGCAGTCTACTCACCAATTCTTCCACGGGTACTAAATCTATACAAAACTCAATGGCTCGTTTCGATGGTAGTCCTACTACAAGTTCAAAGACATCTGCGAATTCTCTAACAACGAAAACTCGATTCAATTCGTCTTCTACCTCAATAACACCCAACAAGGCACTAACCTCAAAACTAGGGTTTTCTACGGAGTATATATTCTGATGTCTACAGTCAGGGTGTCTAAGCGATATTTTCCTATCATGGCAAAATATCCTAGCATCGTATTTACTTAACCAGTCCATACCCAAAATAATTCTGAACCCTAGGAAATCAAACACGTGCAAACTACAAGCAAATACATGACCTAACAATTCAAACTCTAAGTGGTCACATCTCATCCCAAGAGTCGCATAACCTCCTATCGGATTTGCAACCCTTAAGGAAGTAACTAGGTATGAGAGTTCCAGGTTAAGCTTATCTACCAGACAATGCGATATAAAAGAATGCGATGCACTGGTATCAAATAGAAGTCTAACTGATGCACCATAATCAAAAGCGTATCTCCCAACACAGCTTTTCCTCTCTCCTCTATTGTTGGTCTCGAGGTAGTTGGTTCCAATACAAACACTTTGCCTTTCCCATCCTTGGCTGGCACCTTGCACTGGTTCTTACAGTGCCCAATCTGATCACAATTGGAACACCTTACTCCTATCTTCTCAACAACTTTCTTTCCTTTTCCTGTTTGACATTCAAGAGCGTAATTCCCTTTCTTATCGCACTTGTAACAGACAACCTCTGCCTTCCCTTTCTTAGCAGCTCCACCCTTCTGAGTTCCTTTTTTGTGGAAAAATTTCCTTTTTTGACTCTGCTCTCCTTGAGCTTCCTTTGCCTTATTTCCTCCAAGATAAGCAAGCATCTCCTCATGCCTCAAGGCCATCTCAACAACAACATCACATGGAACTCTAATGTGTGATAACATGGCCTTAGGAAGCTCAGGCTTCAACCCTCGAATGAACTTTTCATTCCTCTTAATTACAATATCAACCGTAGCATAGCCGTATCTTGCTAGCTCCTCAAACCTTGTTGCATACTCAAGTATCATATCCCCCTGCTCCAACTAAGCAAACTTCCTAAGCAGAGTGGACTTAGCAATCTCTGACATAAACCTTTCTTTGAACCTTCTACTGAACTCAGCCCAAGTCATGGTCTCCTCATAGACTCCAACCGTCACACTGTTCCACCAATACAGTGCTGCTCCTGTAGCTGTCTAGAAGCGGTCTCCTTTTCTGCTTATTGTTGAGCCCCAAATCAGCGAAAATTGTCTCGCAATGAAGTAACCAATTCTCCACTTCAATTGCATCTATAGTACAAAAAACGGCTTTCCTCCCAGCTGAGCATAATCTCTACTAAAAATAGCATAATTATTGACCACTGGAGCTTCCTGATTTCCTCCTTCAACATTTCCTCCAAATACTCCAACGGCAATTCTCGCTTGCATCATGTTTATGAAGAACTGATACATTGCTCCCATGTCTACTTGCGGGACTCCAGCACCCACATTTGCAGTTTGTGCCTGACCTTGATTCCTCTTGGTATTTGGTCTGGCATTTCCATTAGTTGTGGTGCTTACCCCACCAATGTTAACTCTTCCACTTATAGCATCCATATCTGCATTCGAGTCTTCGTAAGATACAAAAGAATAGCCTAAGAGAGATAGGAGAATAGAGATAAAGCATATACTTATATATATATATAGCAAATACAAGTACATTACTATAGCGTTATCCCATACCCAATCTTTTCTCAAATTCCTTAGGATTATGTTTTCAAAATCATTTTAAGTTTAAAGTTTTTTTATAACCCTATGCTCAGATACCAAGTTGTAACATCCCCTATTTTGAGGCTCGAAGCTAAGCGCTACAGATGCTGCAGTCCTCTATAGTATTAACTTCTGCTAACAAAATACGGCAATGTTAATGATATCTATAATATCAGAAGAACGTGAATATGAAACAAAAACAACACAGGTTAAAACAGCTTTTCTGATTACATTTCAAAACAATATTTCATATTCAAATTACACGATCCCATAATCAATTCCCAGGTTTTTAACAAATCTAATTATTACAAAATACGCCAAGAGCGACTATGAAGTTGCCCACTTGGATGATCAGAGTACTAAATAGACACATCAGTCTTAATACATCACAGTGGAAATGAAATTAAATAGCAACTCCTAAATAGCTAACTTTGCCTTATGCACGTCTTTGGAAGCTTTATTCATCCACTTACTAAACCAGAAAAACCTTAACTCTCAATCTACTCAAATTAATTTTGAGCACCCGAGAGTTTAAGGGGAATAAACATAAACTTCGAGTCAGACATAAAGCTTGGTGTGGATAATACAATTACCTCTCAGATTACTAATATTAAGTGAGGCTACGCCACTTAGTGGAATGGTTCCCCTCACTAATATCCCTTTAAAACATATCTTTTGCAAATCAGAATCCTGCAATCAAACTGATTAAAACAATAATAGCAATATCATATATGCTCAAAATCAGGTAATAAATGGACCATCTGTCCAAACAATATAGTTTTGTTTGGCTAACTACTAACCATTGGTTGACTCGAGCCTACCAGACAAAATAAATAATCTAACATTTGTTAGACAAACTTTTGGACGGTCTGTCCTTAACTTACTTCTCCAAGGGTCACCTGATCCTAATGGTTTTGCGGGCTCACCAATAAGATGTCCTCCTTCTCTGTATATATTCCTTTTTGTGTGTAACCATCATTTAAGTCTTACCTATGAATAAGCCCTATACACTAGAATTTTGGAATAAATTAGCTAGAGGCTATAGCTAATGTATAGGGCGTGACCCTATACTAGTCCCATCTGGTATTCTAATATCTAAGTCATTTACTTAGGGTTAACTACCCTTTAAATTTTACTTGAAAACCTTTTCAAATTGATTTAACCCTTTAGATTATACTTAAACCAGGAAAATATACTCTATGCTTTACTCAAGTCACTTTGCCATGTTATATATATACTTTACACAAACATTGTTGATGAAAACATTTGAAACCTTTGTTTAAACCTTTAAACCTTCTTCTTCGAAAGCATTGAAGTACCCCTTTCGAAAGCATTGAAAGTACCCCTTTCGATGCAAGTTAACTACTTTACTCCATAACCTTAGGCCAAAAGGCCAAAACATATCTTTCGAAACAAGTAAACTACTTTAATCCATAACCTTAGGCCAAAAGGCCAAAACATATCTTTCGAAACAATTTACAATAGACCTTTCGAAACATTGAAGTGTACTTTTGAATGCTTTGTCAATCCTTAGACATCCTCTTTTCAAAATACTTTAAACATGCCTTTCGAAAACATTAGAAACCCTCCATTTAACACTGAGGTAAACCTTTCAAAAACATTAGGGAACCACCCCTTCGAAACCCTTATCATATACTTTTCGAAAGCATTAAAGTCTTCTACTTAAAACAAACCTTTCGAAAGCATTGGGTTTAAGTAGAAACATGTGGAACCACCTTTCGAAACCATTCAAAACCATTCCTTTCAAAACCTTTGGGTTTAATTTTCAAAACCTCAAAAGGGTCTTAAAAGAACTAAGCCGAAAGCAACTCCTTAAAGGCTATTTCCTAAGTAAAAGAAGTGGATGGTGTCGAAACCAATGCCTTCGAAAGCATTGGAGAAGTGGCTCTTATTTTAAAAACGAAAGCACCCCTTCGAAACCATGTTTCAAAGCAATGGCCTCAACTGGGTCGAAAGGTAGAATTGGGGCAGCGTATGTTTCGACCCTGTCGAAAGCTAGTTTAAAACAAAAGGCGGTAACCTCTGTCGAAAGTTATCTTTAAACCCTTTCGAAAGCATTCTTTTAAAAGCAAGCAAGCAACATTTCCATTTGAAAGCAAATTGAGGTCTTGAGCCCTTCGAAAGCACTGTTTCGACCTTATGCCTTTTGTCTATCTCCAATTCACTATGTACCAAGGCATTGATACCATGTGAATTAGTTTCATCTTGGTCGAAGGCGGAAGCATGAAGTCGAAAGCTTGCTGTTGATATTGGCGAAACAACAAACACTTACAAAACTGTTTTCTTTTTTTTATAAAGTAATTTCTTTCCAACTAACTTGTCTATTTGTCTTTATATAATTGGTTGCCTATTTCTTTTTCAAAATCTTTTCTAAAAGTGCTGCCAAATTCCGTAATTATTTATTTAAAACATTTAGCAAATTCCCCTTCTCGTATTTTAAACATGTAAAACAATTAAGTCTCATACCTTAAATAATTTTATATACTTAATAAAACACTTAGGGAAATTCTCCAAAAATTCCAAATTATCACTTTTAATATGTTTTCTAACATATTTAAATTTTTGACCCAAACCTAACATATAATAGTCGTAATTTATTTAAACCCAAAATAACCATTTTCTTCACTAGAAAATTCTTAATAAATCCACAATAATTAATAAAATTACGAAACTTGAAACCCATCTAAAAAATAATATTTTTGACCTCATATCAAAAACATAAGTCATTTGGATGTCATTTAATAGGATTTCCAAATCAATTCTTATCATAAAATCTATATGAAATAGCCTAAATCATCAACAAGAGTATATATATCCATCAAAACAATCAAAACATGGCAAAACATTTGCAAAATGAATTCAGATCTCAATCTAGCAACCGAAAATCATAAAATAGGAGATGTAATCTATTATTCACCTTTAGCTTGTTGTTAAGGAGTTGGGTTTGCTCTTGAATAAATTTGGTTAAGACTCCTTCTTCTTAATTCTTGCTTATCTTCCTCTTAGTTCTTCTAATAGTGGCCGGCCTCTTCTTAAATTTTGTTTTGCTTATGAACGTGTAAAATGAATGTGGTATAAGGGTTTAGGGTATAAGAATATGACTTATTCCTATTTTGCCCTTATCTAATTTCCCATACTATTTCATTTTAATTCCATTTTAGTTCATTGTTTAACTAGGCATGGCTACCCTCTAGATATACAAATCTCAATCCCTTAACCATTTACATTATTTCATTTAATTTAACTAATTAAATGTCCTAAATAATGTTAATCAAAATTAGGGTCGTTACAGTATGCCCCTCCTTTTATAGGCTTAGGAATGAGATTTTGAATGACCAAAAACCCCTCACAAGGGACCTGACATTAATTACAAACATCGCTTCTCCTTTATCATTTTTTAACACTTAAGCATTTCCATTTATGACCATTTCCTAGATATCTTTGATGACATCACCAATGACATCGTCCAAAAAGTTTATTTCTATAAATTTCAAAAAGTTTTATTTCATTTTCGTTATTTCCTAAGCAAATAAGTGTGTAAAAAAAATCTGAATAACAGTTAAAAAGCTGTTTATTGATAAAATGATTTTTAGTTGCATTATCGATATTTTTTCAAAGTATTTATTTTTGTAAAAAAATTTCCAAAACAAGTTTACCGTCATTAATTATGATTTAAAAGGGGGTAAAAAGCTTATTAAATCATTTTATCAACATTTAATCCAAGATTCAAATATTCAAATACTTCAGATATTTAAATACAAAGTGTCCGAAATTCCAGGTCGTTACATTTAGTTTGGAGGTTGAGGAGATTTCACGGCGCGTGATTTGATGGTTTTTTCGTGTGATCAACTTAGAGTCCTGATGTTATTTCTCTATGGCGAGCGATTTATATGGTGAGGTGATGATGTGACACATCGACATGGGAGTTGGTACTTCGGATTATGACTCGATGATGTATGGAGTAAGTTTCGAAGTTGATAGTTTTAGGACTTTATAAATCGTGCTAGAGGTGTTGGCTCGTTCGCATCATGGGAGGATGACGATGTAACAACATGATGAAAAGCCTTGTATCTTTGGTTTGTGACTCATGGTGGGAGTAAGTACCAAAGATTATACACTCCGTATCTTCGGTTTGCAACTGGATTAGGGAGTAGCTGAAGAGGCTCATGTTGGGAGTCATGGAGTAGAGGAACGTGGTGGGTTCCTAGATAGTGGAAATTGGATTAAGCAAGTAAGGCTTAGATCCATATTGAGCGAGTAGGGCTCGAATCGATGTGTATGTACTAAAGTATCATTGATAGGTTGGAGTGTTTTCTATTGTACTCGAAGCAAGTGTATTGTATAGTGGGGATGCCTATGGATTTGTAGCGAGGATCTGTATACTCTGGACTTATGGCATTGGATCTAGTATCTAGCTTTGGGCCATGAGATATTTATTGAGCATTGGACTGCATGATACGTGAGTACAATAAAAATCAGGATTTTCCACTAGTCCCTGGCAGTATGGAGGCCATACGAGTTATCATATATCTAGGGCACACCGGATGACAATTAGTATTGTTTGATGGATGCTATGTTTGTTATGATTGCTTCACTAGCCATGTGACGTCCCACCTCTATACTCACACTAACCAAGGACACTACTGGGTAATGCCGCCAATTAGTACGAAGAATAAGGCTGTTGAGGAGCGACCATCTGTGTAATTGGTTTGTGCGAGTACCGATATGCCAGATAGAATATCATGCATTTCATTTCAAGAGGAAATCTAACATATCAAATACAAACTCAAAGCTACTACACAGTGGCTATGTGGCCTTCGAAAATAAATATAAAATAAGCATAACACAAAATCAGTCACATATATTTATATCACTAAGGCGGAAATAGATATGAATATAACACATAGAAGTGTACATCAAAGTGGTGGTCATACAAGATCCACTACATCATAAAAGAATAGGTACAAGTGCTAGACAAAAGAATATGTATACATCAAGGAGTCTCTGTCTCGAATGTATAAAAGCAAAAACTACTAAGCTAAAGTAGTTAACCAAAAGTCAGAAGCTAGTCCCTGCTAAGAAGTCAAGTGGAAGCACCTGAAACACCTCGGTCCGACCCGAGTATTATTTAAGAAGAAAAATAATAAACGGATCAGTCTAGCTATAAATATCACATAAAATGAGATAGGATAAGAGATATAACAAAAATATATGCTAACAATGAAAATCATACAATATCTCAAATCTTCTCAAAACACCAAAAAGAATGTCATATTCTTTAGCTTATTCACCAAACCTCAAATGTTGATAAAACATATCAATGCAAATCGCAATATATGGCGAAACATATATTCTAGAAATCCATAATAGAAAATCCAGAAAGCATAAAAAAGGGAGGAAAGGCCTATCACAAATGGGAGCATGAAAACTCACCAACACGTGTATCACAAATGGGACGCTATCCCCAAAAAAATGAGCCGAAGCTCCTCCTAACAGGGTATGTCCCCCTTTGTGGACTATGAGCCAAAACTCCTCCTAACAGGGTATAGTCCCCCTTTATTGGATTATGAGCCGAAGCTCCTCCTAACAGGGTATAGTCCCCCTTTGCGGACTATGAGCCGAAGCTCCTCCTAACAGTGTATAGTCCCCCTTTGTCGGACTATGAGACATCGCACATCGCTAGTCTAAAACTCAAAATGATCACCATTGATCAATAAGAAGTGTAAATTACACTAAGCTAGTAAATAAATGAGTTTAACTTCATGTTCCATAACCACTGGCTTAACATAAATATTTACGAACAAATTGTAGTTTTTTGTCATGAGATTTCAATCGAACAAGTCCAAAAATTAACCAACGAAGTAAACGCAAGTGTTTCATACCATTTGTTTTGCTAAGTCGTTTAATTATATTTCTCATACGAATGAGGTAAAGGTTTGTATATACTAATAGATTGGAAAACGGATTTAAAACGAGCTTTGTATTAAAAGTAATGTTGAAATCATTTTTATGAAAAAGTTTGAGTATTTACTACTAGTATAAAAACCTTTGTATTTTAAAGTGACAAAACACAAAAATGATTGTAAAAAAAACAATCTATCACCAAAATCCACATTCGACGACGTGAATTAAAATCATAAAAATTGATATCAAATCCATCAAATGGATATTCCCAAAAATCCATAAAAGAAGTCATCAAAGTCGATAATAAATGACAACAACTATTCGGAACAACAAAAATCGATAAAAATTGGTAATTCGCACAAAAATAGGCAAAATGGGCAAAAACCAACAGGACTAGACGTCTGGTTGGATTGGCCAGACGTCTGACCTAGGGTTCTGCCTTTTTCTTTTATTTTTTCGTTTCTTTATAATTTCCAGAACCCCTAACCAGACGTCTGACCGATTGAACCAGACGTTTGGTTCATGTCTCTAGATATATATATTTTTCTGCCGTATTTTTTTTCTTCTGGTGCCCTAACTAGACGTCTGAGTTCTTCAACCAAACGTTTGGTTGCCAGTACTAGGCAACAGTTTGCCTAGGCCATTGATGGCCAAATCGGTTCGGAAGTGATCGAACGAGCGACAGAGGCTGGGGAATTATGCCAAGCGACAACCCAGCCTTATAGGCTCTTTGATACACCCTAAATAACATGTCCAAACATCCAAGATAGGATCTTTAAAGATTTTGACTTCAAAATACCAAAATTGGAAAATTCACCAAACCAATTCAAATCAAAAGCAAATGAACATGAAATAGATGTTAGGAATTCATACCTAACAACTATCAAAGGTATAGCCATAGTTGTTAGTTCAAAAACTCACCTTTAAATTCAAAAACAACAATTGAGAAGCTCTAAAATAAGGAAAGATCAACTCCACTTCAATCACAACTCTAGAAGCTCCAATCTATGATCATATGCAAATATTTCCTATGTTAGGTTATAGAAAATTATGAAAATTGGAGAGGGATTGAGATGGAGAAGATGAAGAGAATGCTTATCTAAGCTTCTCTTTGATTTTTAGAACTTGAATTTGAATTTCCTAAGAACCTAGGGCTTAGGAATTTCTAATCTCTTTTCTTTTCCCCCATTTTTCTAGGGCTTGAGTGTTAGTGTTTGCACAAAAAATGGACAAACACCTCAAAGTTGTATGATTTAGTAGATCTTATGTTGTTCTTAGTGATTTGAGCGATTTATGCAAATATATGAAAAGCAGGGGCTAAACTGTAAAAAGACACGCAATTTATAGCGGTTCAGCCAGAATGTACCTACGTCCACTTTATATGTTATTTCTCTTCTCTTGTTTTGATTACAAGTACAATGCTTTGATACAAGTAAAAGAAAGTTGTTTGAAAGTTCCCTCCGTGCTTGAGCTCTCAAACTTGTCCCCATTGTTGTACCCCTGCCCCTCTATTTATAGAGTGAGGCTAGGGGTAGCGGTCCAGGATGTGTATAGTTGCTGATGGGCCTGGGCTGATGTGATCTGGCCTGGTACGTCTTGGTTCGGCATCGCTTGGTTCGGAGGTGGTTGGAGTGTAGAGTGGACCGGCTATAGGTGATCCGGTGCTATGTGGTAGTACCTTGGTCCGGTTTGGGGGTTGGTCTGGTAGGAACATGAGAAGTGCAGTTTGGACCGGTAGTTGCTTGGACCGGTGGTGGGATGGTGAGGTTGGTGCGGTGTGGAGATGGTTCGGCATGGTCTGGTTCGGCATTGGGTTGGTCCGGTTATGGAGTTGGTTCGGCGATGGTTGGGTAGGCGTTGGTCCGGTGGAGCTTCGATTCGGTTATGATGGAAGAGTTGGTTTGCTTTACTTGGAGGGTGGCTGGTTCGGCTCTTCCGGTCTGGGGGTGAGAATTCACCCAACACTTGCCCCCCAAAGTGGGGCGTATGCTGGCATACGGCTTACTTTGTTCCTTGGTCGTCTTCATTCGGTCACTGAGTGCCGGACCAGCTGGTCCGGTGTCCTTTGTTTGCCTATAAGTAGGGGTGGTACGCCTTCGTCATTCCATTCCAATCCAAGATAGCCGAACTAAACATCTCTACCGAATCAAGCTCTCTGCCGAATTGCTTCAGAAACACCGAATCAGGTACTTGACTTTCCTTTGCCGAATGAAACTCGTATGTTGCACCGAATGAACTTTAGCTGTGAATGCCGAATGGACCTTTGTGTAATATCCCGGAAATTTTATCAATATCAATTTAATAATCTGTTAAATAATTAAATTGATATGGATAATCTTTGATAATAAGATTTGAATTTAATTTAATAATCTAATTAAATTAGTATTAATTGATGATTTTATCTTTTAAAAGTTAATAAGATATTTTCTATTTGAATATATATATTTAAATTGTTTTGGATTTTTAAAATATTTGTATAAACCTATATTTATAAAATATAATTAGTTTTTGTTTTTCTTTAAAAAGTAATATATATAGATAAGTGTTTAAATAAATAAGAAAAAGGCTTTTTAAATAACTTTTAAAATAAATAGAAATATGAGTAATTACTTATAAGACATGTGTCATTTATCTAAAGCTTTGTAAAACATGTGTAATTAAATAAACAAATGTATAGGACAAGTGTCCTTATTTATTTTCATTTTCTTTTATTTTATAAAATCAAAAATATACATGTATATAAACATTGCATTTCTTCATTTCCCATTCTTTTCTAATCTTCTCATTTTTCAAAAGCCAAGAGAAATCAATAATCTTTTCCTCTAATCTAAATCAGTAATTATTTCTCAAGCAAAATGAATTCATATTCAAATGCTTCAAACTGAGATCAGTAAAAATCTTCCTCAAAACATAAGATCTGTAACCAAGTTACAGATCTGAAATCAAAAAGCTTGCATTCATTTTAAATCTGGAATCAACTCAGAGAACTGCCTGCATTTTTCATCTCTGGAAGCCAACTTGCATGTAGATTTAAAGCAATTTAAAGATTCAACAATTCAAGCTTTTAAATCAATGAGGCATTCCAGTTTAAGATTGCCAGTTTCAAAAACTATTTCCAAAAGATAGGCTCTGCCTCTGTTTCATCTTTAATCAAGTGAGTAACTTTTAAACTTAAAGTAAAATAGGGTTGCATGTTGAATCTCTGTGACATATATATGTATTGATGTATGAATAAGTGCATTCTCCTGTTTGTATATATGGATGTATTGTGTGCATGTATGACAGTGTACTCTGTTATTGTTTTGTCTGCCCAGGCTAAAAAAATTATTTGAAATTTCTCAACACTTGATCTAGATTTTGTTAGGACTTGATTTACAAACCAGGAGTGTTTAAAATAGTGTAGATTAAGTTTAAAAACTTAAAATTTGTTAAATCAAATCTGGTATTGCTGTAAAGCCAAGATATCAAAATATGTTGAATAATATGAAAACTTCAAATTGAGAAATAGATAGATTCAGTATGAGGAATTAAAAACTAAAATCAAAACATGATTTTTAGAACAAAAATTTGGATTTTTAGTTAAGAGGGTATGGTGCAGTTCTGTGTTGAACAGAAAATGGAAATAAGGGATTTTTGGGTGATCTCGGGAATTTGAAGTGTCGAGTTTCTTCTGGTAGGTGGAGGAATAGTCAGTATTGCCGAGAAAAATATTGGGTGGCGTTGCAGTTCATCGTGGTGGCTGCGGTGATGAGATTTTGCCTGTAGCCCTAGTTTAAGCTAGGTAGTTCGTTTTGGTCAGTACTACCTGTAGAGATGATCGAGTTCGATGAAAATTGGGCAGATGGAAGCTTGGCCATAGTTGAAGTCGCAGCCGGAGTTGTTGGATTTTCGGTGGTCGGAGGACCGTGATCTTGGCGATGTCAGGTTTGGGAGAAATGGGTAGTTCCTGTTCCAGTTTTGGATTTAGGCTCGATCTTGAATTCGTCTTCATTTCGTTGCTCGAGTGATTTAATTCTGGTAGGTGGATGAACGTCGACTGGTGGGGGAAGTCATCGATGATCGGAGCTCTGGCAGTGGGTGTGCACGTGCACGCGGTCGAGAATATGTCTGGATGAAGTCTGTTTTTATAGAGGAGTGTGGCTCGAGTTTTTCTCGAATTGTTTTGAGTGATGCTCGAAGTTTTTAGGGTTGCGACTCGAAGCAAATTAGGTTGGGCTCGAGTACCTTTGTGTTGACAAGTTTTTAAAACTGTCTGTTTTTAAAACTTTAAACTGATTTTAAATTTGTAAAGGAAATTTTAAAAAAAGAATTTAAATCAAGTTTAACTATATAGATTCAAGTTAGTTTTGAATCTTAAAGATTTGAAATAAATAAGTTATAAATTTATATGTTTTAAATAGGTTTTAAATGATAGTTAGATTTAATTAAATGTTTAAAAATAAGAAGGAAATTGGTTTAAACTCTTCTTAAATTTCTTTTATAAGAGATAAGAATTTTTAATAAGTAAAAGTTTTTAAATTGGTTTTAAAAACTTAGTTAAAAATAAATTGGTATTCATTTTAAATACAGAATTTAAAATGAAATTTAAAAGTAGATTTGAAATGGATGTTTCAAATATGAATGGTAAATGATAACTTGTTTATCAATAAGAATAAAGTTTATCTTAAAATAATTAAAGACTTGTGTTTATTTAATTTATTAGGAAATTTAATAGATAATTAATTTAATTTGATTAATTAATCATTTGGATTAATTAAATAGGTAATTAAAGGTTTAAACTAATTTATTTATGATTAAGGTTAATTAATTAAGAATAATTAATTTATAATTAAGGATTATAAATTAGAGTATTAATTAATGATTAAGAATTAATTAATAAATAATTAAATATTAATTAAGTTATGGTTAACACTTAATTAATTAAGTAATTAGAGATTAATTAATTGATTATTAAGATTTATTAATTTAGAATTAATAAAAATTAATATAAGTTAATTACTTAAGGAAAGTAATTAAATAATTGTTAATGAAGTCATTAACTATGGATTATTAAATAATTAATTAATAGGATTAATTTTGATAATTAATTAGTTTAATTAATTTAAGAATAATCATTTATGAATTTGTTTAAATGTAATTACTTATTGGAAGTAATTAAGAATTAATTACTTATTGTAATTAATTGAAGTTAATTTGATTTAGTTAAATTAATTAATTAAGTTTAATTAATTTAGAATAATCAAGAGATGATTTGATAATAATTACTTAATGTAATTATTAAGGTAAGTTTATTTAGGGAAGTAAATAATAAGATAATTACTGGAAGTAATTAGTTGAATAAATGATTTTATTAATAGAAGTAATTTGAGTTAATTACTTTGAATAATTAATCAAGGGATTAATTAAGAAATTAATTAAGGAGTAATTAATTTAGTTATTAAAAGTAATTAAGGGTAGTTAATTACTGATTGAGATTAATCAAGGTGATTAATAAATGTGTTTTAAATTAAAGGTTAATTACTTAATGTAATTAATTTAATTAGAATAATAATTAAATAAAAATGTAATTAAGGATCATTAATTAATATAATTAATGATGTAATTAAGATTGGTTAATTAAGTAATAATTAATAAATGAGGTGATTAATTAATGTAATTAATTAAGGATTAATGTAATTAATTATAGTTGATTAATTTAATTAATTATGGTTAATTAATTAAATGAAGTAATTAAAGGTTAATTACTATAAGCGGTTAAGAATAATTAATTTAAATAATTAATTAAGGATAAATTACTTGGAGGTAATTAAAAGATAATTAATCAAAGATGATTAATTAAAATGAATTATTAAAGGATAATTTATTAATTGATTGTAATTAATAAATAGTTAAGTAAGAAGGATTTATAAAATGAAGTAATTAATTTAATTCTTTAAATTAATTAAAAGATAATATAAATCATTACTTATGAATGGGTGTTAGTATTGAATACTTGGCATTGATTGATATCTCTGATGAGATATATGCTGTATGATATGGATGTTAGTTGAATTGTATGGATTATCTGATAATGTTGATTATCTGTTGTAAATTATCTTTCTTTGTGTATAAAGATAATGAATTAAATTGTTTTAACCTTTAAAACAACTTGGCCTTAAAAGATACGTCTTTGGATTTCGATGAGACCGGGATCGGGTTTCCGTATACCGGATTTCCAGGTCTGGAGACCCGAATACCACATCGATCCAAATTAACGATAGGTCGTGAATCAAGTGAAGATGAAGATTCAGAGTGCAAGGGTTATTGTCGTTAACTCTGAGGGTGATTCCAAGACGAGTGTAATGAGATAATGCCTTCGGTTTCGTTCGAACCCGGAACGAACTTGTATGGACTGAATGCTTTCAGAACATCGTCAGGTGGACGATGAGCATTCTAAGTGATGTGTTCTTTTCTAAGGTAATCGTGACCTCAAGCCTCACAAACCGGGAATGGCTAAAACAGGGGAGGTGCAGCAAGGTTAGTGGGTAGCACCCAAGTAGGACAAGGTTACCTCTGTCTAGATGTCCCTTTCTATTTTCGACTTAGTGGTGCGGTTGCTGATCCCAACCGTGAGGTATCTTGTGCGGGAATTATCCAGTAAGGGATGTTCCGACCTTGTGTTGCAGGGGATTGGGAGTGATCCTCGGTACGGTGATCTAGGCCACGTACTGTGACGGGCGGTACCCCGGTAGCCGTGCCATTGTATGGAATCCAAACTCCAATAAGTGCCGTACGTATTAGTTGTGCCCAACTATGTTGGAATGTGAGATGTAAGCATTTCAGCTATTTCTGTATTTTACTTGAAAACCCTAGACCCTATTATAATACAATCGAATTTCCTATCAAATGTTTTGGTTAGCGTAAGGTAAAAACTTACCCATGTTTATTTGTGGGAAGTCTTACGTGATACCTTTTCTTTCAAAAGGTTTTGAAGTTAAACAAGTTTAACCTGTTACTCACACCAGACCCATGTCTGACCCAAGTTGTTTATTTCTGTTTTATAAACTCTTGGGTACTCAAATTTTTACGAGTAGCCAAGGGATTCAGGTTAGCCTTGACGAATCTGGAGGAGCAATGGAGCAGGAGGCTTCAGCGTTGTAGATATAGATAGTAGTTTCCACTGTGTTGATCTTGTTTAGATCTTTGTTTTGTATTGAGTTGTAATAACTAGACAGATGTTTATAACTGTCTAGTATGTGATGTGTAATCTGTGTAACTCTGATAGATGATGTATATGATACTATGTAATAGTTATGTGATATATTATATTATATTCCGTTTCCGCTGTGAGTATTTGTGTTTGTTTTCTTTCTCTTCTTTTCTTTTCTACTTCTCACCCCTTTCTTTCTTACTGTCGATGCGATTTTCCGGGAGTGGAAAGTCGGGTCGTCACACTTTGAGAGTGAGAATGCCGAATGGGCCTTTGTGAATGAGAATACCGAATGGACCTTTGAGAGTGAGAATGCCGAATGGACTTGATACACTTGATTTTTTCACTTTTTATATCGCGAGCGAAATTTCAGACTACACACACTTGCTCCTTTACTTCCTCTATTCTCACGACGTTCTCCTTTGTGTTTGCAGATAAATGTCTCGAAAAGCAGAAACTCGGTCAGATAAAAAGAGGTCTCAGGGCGAAAGAGAATCTTCTGCAGTGCCCCCTGCTCAGCCAGGACCGGAACGTCACGGATCTACCCCGAGATCACTAGTGGACGGGTACGGCCCTCAGGAGCTTCTGAACTCCCCGCCTGATTGCTTTCCCAGCTCCCTCAAGGAGGAGCAGCTTGATGTCATCTCCCGTTCTTTTGGAATCGATAGAGTGCGCATGCTGTTGCCAGGGAGAGGAGTTATGCCATATGATCCTCCCGAAGGGTACTTTGCCTACAGCAGATACCACTGCATGTGTGGTGCCATTCCGCCTCTTAATGCTTGGGTAGCCAGCTTCCTCACATATCTAAAGGTGGCCCTATTCCAGCTTCAACCCAACTCCTATGCTATACTGGTGAGCCTCTTCGTCATCTTCCAGAGGAGGTATGGTCATGCTCCTTCCAACCGGGAGATCCGGTACTTGTATAATTTGAGGGGCTATAAGAAGGGGTCCCCATACATCAGCTTGGAGTCAGCTGTGACCTTCAAGCCGGTCTTGGATCTGTATTCCAAATTCAGCATGTTCAAGAAGGAGTGGTTCTTCGTCAGGGACGACTCTATTTCTATTCGGCGTTTTACTTCTGGATGTAAGTCGATGCTCTATTTATAATTTCCATTCTGGTTGCAATGCTTCTTCTCATACATTTTCATTTTTGCTAGCGACAGGTGGCTTTGCAGTTATGGAGACTGATCTCCTGGTTCAGACGGCGGCTGAGATAGAAGCTATCCCCGGGAGAGATAGATCAGCTGCCTACCTGATCAGAAATGCGGCCCTCCTGGAGTATAACTTGATCCTTCTACAGCAGTCAGTAGTCAAGCTGAGGGAAACGGCGGAGGAGAGGGCGGCTGCTCAGGCTAAGGGAGGTGTCACGGTAGAGAGTGGCAAGAGGAAGCCTTTCACGAAACCTCCAGCTGTCGGAGGTAAGAAACTTAAGAAGTCGGATGGTCCTTCCCTCAGCACTTGTCCACTTACTCCGGGGAAGGAAGATGTGGAGGAGGAGAGAGGTGAGGGTGGAGATGACCGAGAAGGTGGTGACGGTGGTGATGGCATCGGGGCCTTGCTTCCTGGGCAAGCGGGCGAGATTCAGGAGTGGACGGATGATGCGTTCCACCAGGCTTTCGAGGGGCTGGACGGAGAAACGGCTTTGGTAGAGAAATCCAGGAAAGCGGACAAGGCCGGGGCCGGTGCAAGCGAGTCTTCTCAGACCATTCCAGCCAAGGTGGCTCCGGCGACTCAAGGTGAACTTTTGACTCCTGCAGGCTTCATTAATGATAGGGACTTAGGAATATTTTATGATCCGCTCCCGTCCTGGAATGAAATCCAGGACTCATTGCAGTATTCTACTTCTCCCCAGGGTTTGTATAACAAACGTGTTTCCTTTCTTCTTTTAACTTTTAATTTACTGCGTTTTTCGAATTATGCATCGATGTAAGCTTGTGACACTTGTTCTTCATATCAGGAGCAGGTAAAATGGCCAAGGCCTCAGACCTTCGGCACAGGCTTGAACAATACAAGCTCTCCAAAGCTTCCGCCAAGCCGAAGACTCCAACCCACCGTTCTGGGGATGTAGTCGACTACCGTCCTCTTCTCGGGGTTATTGAAGAGGGTATTCAGAAGAGGAAGAGGAGTCATCCCTTATCCGAACCTTCACTCGGTCCCCAGCCCCCAATTCAGCCCCTTCATGATATCACAAAGGAGGATACTGAGTTCGCACTCTCTCCGCACCTGTCTGAAAATCCTACCGTCACTCGGATTGATCGTCCTGACTTGGTTCGGAATCCATTTGCGGGTCATCCGGACCTGGATCCAAGTTCCCATGATATTTCCTTTAACGAGGTCACTAGTGAGCACCTTGAAGGAGGGTATGCGGTTGCTTGCTGCTGAGGAGGCAGGGGTGCAAGTAGATGATGACGACCAGGATGGCCAAGAAGCATATGTTGGTACGTCTTCCTTTTTAGTTTCCCCATTAACTTGGTTGCTTCTCACTAATGAATCCTTTCTTTGTCTGGACAGGTGGGCAACAGGACAAGGAAAAAACTCCAATGCAGCCGGCCCCTTGATTATACCTGGAAAAACTCCTTTTGTGGACTTGATAGGGTTGTAGATGTTAGTCTTAAAACAGTAAAGTAGCTTTTAGGTTGTATTATTTTGCTACTTGTAATAAATAGCTCTATTCTTGATGTGTAATTCTTTAAGATGATTTTGTTGTCTTCTGAATGTTTGTTGCTATTTTGACATGTCGTATGAGAAATATAGCTATATATATTCTTGTAATTGAATTGTGTTTGATGTCAGGTTCTGGTTTTAAAACATAATTTCATGACTTGCAATATTAGCGTGTGGTGTGAACAAATTATAGTTATGTATTTGTACACAAAAGAAGAAAATACCGCCTTTCATGTTTTAATCGTAGATGGCAGTTTTGAATATCTTGTATGACCGAGCATGGAACGCAGTCGAATGCCCTGCCATCCAATTGTGAGTCCCTACACCCATTGGCGGGTATCTCCTACTCTGCATCCTGTACTTTAGGGACTATTATAGAGGATAGGGGAAAAGCTTTTTAAGTAAAATTGAAATACATGAAAAAGTAAAACTTCCAATCACGGAAGGCCTTCGATGTGCTTAAGTTCGTGGCAAACGGGTTTTGTAGTCACTTTCCCTAGCTGTGGGTCTTGGAGACATTTGTCACCCATCTTACGCCTCCGCGGGGAGTTAATTCTTTTTTACCACAGCCGCACTTAAGACACATCGGAGCCGAGATCGCGCACAGTAACTACCCGGGCCATTATGGTCCGTAATCGTGGGTATTATTCGATTTACTATGGCCGACTAGCGTGGGTGCCGATCGTCAACTGTGAACTGCCCCTGGCTGGCCACACCTTATGTTGGGGCGTATAGTCGGTTCACAGTTGCCGGCGAGCCTAACGCCGTAATGAGCTACCTCGGCTATAGTCGGCCTTCTCGGTGGCTTATAATCGGCTCATTACAGTTGGCTTTAAGGGCCGTCGCGAGCAATGAGTTAACCCGCAGCAGAGGGATGCTGGAGCAAAAGTGTCTCATTGGCGAGGGCATAGATTCGCATAGTACCTGTTAGGTTCTGCCCAGGTGAAGTTGCGCCATGGAGTGCTTTGAGTGGAAATGCTATACGCATAGGATTTTGTTCAACAGAAAAGGATAAAGTTAACAAGTAGCCAAGATATAAAGGAACAAGTTAAAAAAGAGACAAGGTTTTTTAAAGTGGTTCGGCATGAAAAGGCCTACGTCTACTGATTCTCTTTGTTAATTCACTTCATATGGGCAGCACAAGTTAAGAAAAGTATCGACGGAGGTGCTTGATGTTCCATGCCCTCTGGAACACCTCTCTGTCCACTGTTGACAAAATATAAGCTCCATTGTGGAGATCTTTATGAATTACATATGGTCCATCCCAGATTGGGTCTAGTGCTCCGGGGCGAGGGAAGATTCGCTTGAGGACAAGATCCCCTTCTTGTAAGGTACGATGCTTGACTTTGGAGTTGTATTGTGCTGCCACTTTCTGCTTGTGGGCTGCTGTTTTAAGGACTACATCATTTCTTCTCTCCTCAACTAGATCCAAAGACATGTGGAGGAGTTCTTCATTCTCTTCTGGGTTATAGTGGATCCTACGGTGGGAAGGCACAATGGTTTCAACTGGGAGCATAGCCTCCGATCCGTATGCCAAAGAGAAAGGAGTGTGCCCCGTTGATGTTCTGAAAGATGTGCGGTAGGCCCACAGTGCCGTAGGGAGTTCATCCACCCAAGCGCCCTTTGATTTTTCGAGCTTCTTTTTGATCAGAGTTTTCAGAATTTTGTTGACTGCTTCGACTTGTCCGTTTTCCTGGGGATATGCTACGGATGAGAAGCTTTTATGAATTCCGTGCTCTCGGCACCAGTTGGCGAATTCCTCGCTGTCAAACTGAAGTCCATTGTCTGATATGATTTTGAGTGGGACTCCGTATCTGCATAGAACATTTTTGATCAAGAAGTTAATAACTTTTGCTGAAGATACTTTATTCAGAGGTTCTGCTTCCACCCATTTGGTGAAATAATCAACTGCCACTATAGCATATTTGGCCCCGCCTCGGCCCATCGGTAGCTCGCCGATTAAGTCAATTCCCCATATTGCGAAGGGCCAAGGGCTGGTCATTTGAGTAATCTCAGTTGTTGGTAGCCGCGGAATCTTAGCAAATTTTTGGCATCTGTCACACTTTTTGACGAAATCTAAGGCGTCCTTGCTTAAGGTGGGCCAGAAATATCCATATCGGAGTATCTTTTTTGCTAATGTTTGCCCTCCGGTGTGATCTCCGCAGCTCCCCTGATGGATGTTGGATAAGATTTCCTTGGCTTCCCTCCCAGCGACACACCTTAATAACGGGTTAGAGAATCCGCGCCGATAGAGGATGTCTTCTTGTATTGTGTAGAGGGATGCTTTCCTCAAGATTTTCTTGACTTCGTTACGCCCATTGGGTAGTGTGCCACTTTGTAGGTAGTCTCGGATGGGAGTCATCCAAGTTGATTCTTCGGTTGCAGCTATCAGATTCACTTGCTCAAAACTTGGGGCCAGTTGCTTTGAGATGGTTACTGCCCCGAAGATGGTGATGTCTCTCACACTTGCTTGCTTTGCCAATTCGTCGGCCTCTCGGTTCTCTTCCCGAGGGATGTGTTTGACTAAGTAGTGGTCCCATCGGCTGAGAAGTAACTTGGTCTTCTTTAGATATGCTATGAGTCGTTCTTCTCGAGCTTGGAATTCTCCTAGTATTTGATTAACAATAAGTTGAGAATCGCTATGAAGACACAAAGAATTGGCTCCGATTTCTATGGCAATTTCTAGTCCGGCTATCACTGCTTCATATTCTGCATCGTTGTTGGTGGCAGCGAACTCCAACCTTATAGCATAGTGCAGTTTGTTTCCCCTGGGAGTGATTATTACCACACCTGCCCCCGAGCCTTGTTCGTTTGATGCACCATCCATAAAGAGATTCCACTTGATATCTTCTGCTATTTCCAATTTCTCCTTATCTTCGTGGGTAGTGAATTCTGCAATGAAATCAGCCATGGCTTGTCCCTTGATGGCGGTGCGAGGGTGATAGGTGATATCATACTGACTTAGTTCAATGCACCATTTAAGTAGTCGCCCAGAAGTGTCGGGACGATGGAGTACCTGCCTCAGTGGTTGATCAGTCAGAACTTTGATGAAATGGGACTGGAAGTAGTGACGCAGCTTTCGTGATGTGATTAGTAAACAGTACGCTAGCTTCTCAAGTTTAGGATATCTGACTTCTGCCCCAGTAAACCTTTTGCTGACGAAGTAAACTGGCCGCTGCGTGCGGTTGTCTTCCCTTACCAAGGCTGCGCTTAGGGCGTGAGATGACACAGCAAGGTATAGGTATAATCCTTCGCCTTTGCTTGGAGTCGAGAGTACCGGTGGTTTCTGAAGGTGTTCGATTAGGTTAAGGAAAGCGGTTAAGCATTCGTCAGTCCATTCGAATTTTCCCTTGTCTTTCTTTAGGGCTTCGAAAAAGGGGACGCACTTGTCCGTCGCCTTGGAGATGAATCGGCTTAGAGCGGCCACTTTTCCATTCAAACTTTGCATTTCCTTCCGAGTGGAAGGTATCTTGATATCCCTTAGCGCTCGGACTTGTTCAGGGTTTGCTTCTATCCCTCTGGCATGAACGATGAATCCTAAGAACTTTCCTGATGACACTCCGAAGGAGCATTTTAGTGGATTCAACTTCATTCCATATTGTCGAAGTACTTGAAACATCTTGCCTAGGTGGCTTACGTGATCTTTGGCTTTCCTTGACTTTACTAGCATATCATCCACATATACTTCCATAGTTTGTCCTATTAGCCCTGCAAACATCTTGTTGACGAGGCGCTGGTAGGTGGCTCCTGCATTTTTAAGTCCGAAAGGCATTACCTTATAGCAGTATAAACCCCGGTCGGTGATGAAACTAGTGTGGTCTTGGTCAGGAGCATGCATAGGAATTTGGTTATATCCTGAGTATGCGTCCATAAAAGATAGGAGCTCGTGCCTGGCGGTGCTGTCTACAAGTTGGTTGATTCTGGGAAGTGGGAAGCAATCCTTTGGGCAGGCGTCGTTTAGGTTGGAAAAGTCAATGTAGGTTCGCCACTTCCCAAATGCCTTTTTTACCAGCACCGGGTTGGCGATCCATTCCGGGTAGATAGCTTCTCGTATGAAGTCATTGGCGAGTAGATTCTTTATTTCTTCATCGAGGGCTGCTGATCGCTCTTCTCCCATACTTCTCTTTCTTTGTTTTAGAGGCGCCTTGGTAGGATCAATGTTTAATGAGTGGCATGCTATGTCGGGGGAGATTCTGGTCATGTCAGCGTGTGACCAAGCGAATACATCCAAGTTGTGGCGGAGAAAATCAATGAGTTGTTCCTTCAATTCGGCTTTTAGTTGGGACCCAATTTTCAATAGTCTACTTGAGTCGTGCTTGTCTACAGATATAAACTCCATAGCCTCTGCAGGCTCGGCGGTGGCCTCCTCCTCTTTGTCCCTAGGGTCTAATTCATTGAAAGGGTCGCTGGTATATCGAAGAGGAGGGGCTTTCTTTAGTTGCTATTCTTCTAGACTTTTTGTGCAGAGGGCAATCTCTACACCCTTCCCTTTATCCTTCCTGTGGTTGTTGCGAAGTTCAGTCACATAGCAGTCTCGGGCAACGTCCTGGTCTCCTTCCACTTCCCCCACTCCATTGTCTGTTGGAAATTTCATCTTTAGGCACCATGGGGCTAGGAAAATTTGGAAGTCAAACAAGGATGGCCTTCCTAAGAAGGCGTTGTAGGCCGAATGGTTTTCTATTAGCACAAACGTCTGTTTCCGTACAGCGGAGCGAGGATGGCTTCCAATCTCAACAAAGAGGTCCAGTTGCCCGAGGGGCATCTTCGCATCTCCAGTGAAGCTGTGTAGTGGTTTATCGCAGGGAGATACATCCTTCATTGATAGCTTCATTTTGTCGAATGCGTGTTTGAACAGGATGTTTACTGAGCTTCCAGTGTCTACCAGGATTCGGTAAACCTCGGCGGGACCAAGTCGGGCAGAGATGACCATGGGATCCATATGAGGGTACTGCCTTCCTTCTAGGTCACGCTTACCGAATGTGATGTCATTACTTTCTTTCCACTTCGGGTGGCGCTCTTCTATAACCGAATTGACATAGTCTTTATTATCTCTAAGCGACTTTCCGTATCTTTCCATCTCTTTCCAGCTTCTGTCTGCGATGTGCGGCCCTCCTAAGATGGTATGGACCACTATCTTCTCTTGACTAGAGCTGCTAGCGTTGCGGTTTCCTCTGTCGGCCCCCAGTGAGGGTAGCCTTGGGTTTTCATTGGCAGGAGCTGGGGTCCTGTCCTGACCTTTTACATAACGTTCCAGTTTCTTCCTTCTGATGTGTTCCTCAATCAGATCTCGGAGATGATGGCATTCGTTGGTATCATGCCCGTGAGATTCGTGGAAGCGGCAGAACTTTCCAGACTTCTGTGCGTTATCTGATTCCTTCTTGTATGGTGGGCGTTTGTATCTAACTTCGCCTTGGGTGGCAAGGAAGATATTTTCGACGGTCTCGTTCAAAGGAGTGTAAGTGTCGAATCTCGGTCCTGGCCGATATAGGCGCTTTTCTCCCTTCTTGCCCCCAGCATTGTCTCTGGAATCATTTCTTCGAACGTCCCTTGCCACAGCAGGGGCGTTGCCATGGGTTGTCTTATTTTGCTGTCCTGACTGCCCCTCAATGGCAGCATCCTCAAGCCTCATGTATTTCCTGGCTTCATGGAAGAAATCGGGTAAAGTAGCTGGTTTTTCTTTTGTCAACCTTATAGCAAATTTAGTGTCCGGATGCACACCACTACAGAGGGCCATTAGGATAAGCTTCTCATCGGCATCTTGGACTGTGGCTGCCGCGGCGTTGAATCTGGTTAGGTATTGCTGCAGCTTCTCTCCAGGTTTCTGTTTGACGCTGGATAAGGAATAAGCGTCCTTAGGTTGCTCCACATGAATGCGGAACTGACTGATAAATTTTTCCTTCAACATTTCCCACGAGCTGATGGATCCCTGGGGTAGATGACAGAACCAGGAGGTAGCAAGATCTGCT
This sequence comes from Allium fistulosum, assembly GCA_030737815.1. Taxonomy (NCBI): domain Eukaryota; kingdom Viridiplantae; phylum Streptophyta; class Magnoliopsida; order Asparagales; family Amaryllidaceae; genus Allium; species Allium fistulosum. The sequence goes on along the minus strand of CM060904.1, from coordinate 946,012,103 downwards.
AAGAAGAGCGGAAAGCATTTGCACAGTACTCCCTCTGTCGCCCCACTCATGAGCATATGTTGTGTGTACCTCTGTAAGTGTACAACGGGGTCGGAGGTCCCTTTGTAGGGTTCCATTGTTGGCATCTTCCATTCTCAGGGGGTGATAGCAATTTCGATATTGCGGGCGAAAGGGCTGGTTACCCTAGCGCCTATCCCTCAATCTCTTTGCTCCCGTTGCACACACTCTCTGAATAAGCGTGCCATCCTTTCATCAGAATTTGGAGCAGATAGAAATGAGTTTCGTTCTGTCCTGTGGGATTGATTCCGTCCAGATGACCTGTAGGGATGGTATCGTCTATCATTCCTCATATTTTTCAGTGGCTGCCTTTGATCTTCTGGGAGCATGCTAGGGTCAGCTACAGTTGGCCCTTGCCTTGATCTTCCCCTGCCGGGTTCTGATCTAAGCACTTCCTCGGGTCCAACTTCGGGCTGGACTCTAGCTCGGCCCCGTTCACTGGCGTTTCCGTGGTTAGGTAGTATGACAGGCTCAGCTACAGTTGACCTCCGTCCGGTACCTCCCCCGTTGGGTTCGGTACCAAACGTTTCCTTAGGCCTAACTTCAGGCTGTGCTCGGTCTCGGCTCCTACCATGGCTATTTCTGCCGTTAGCTCCTTCGAAGAAGGAAGATCTTTGTTGTCTCTGAGATTCTCCAGACTGGGACTCGCCCCATGATTCAGTGTTGCGGTTGGATTCAGTGTTGCAGATGATTCAGTATAAAAACCTTTGTATTTTAAAGTGACAAAACACAAAAATGATTGTAAGAAAACAATCTATCACCAAAATCCACATTTGACGACGTGAATTAAAATCATAAAAATCGATATCAAATCCATCAAATGGATATTCCCAAAAATCCATAAAAGAAGTCATCAAAGTCGATAATAAATGACAACAACTATTCGGAACAACAAAAATCGATAAAAATTGGTAATTCGCACAAAAATAGGCAAAATGGGCAAAAACCAACAGGACTAGACGTCTGGTTGGATTGGCCAGACGTCTGACCTGGGGTTCTGCCTTTTTCTTTTATTTTTTTGTTTCTTTATAATTTCCAGAACCCCTAACCAGACGTCTGACCGATTGAACCAAACGTTTGGTTCATGTCTCTAGATATATATATTTTTCTGCCATATTTTTTGTTCTTCTGGTGCCCTAACTAGACGTCTGAGTTCTTCAACCAGACGTTTGGTTGCCAGTACTAGGCAACAGTTTGCCTAGGCCATTGATGGCCAAATCGGTTCGGAAGTGATCGAACGAGTGACAGAGGCTGGTGAATTATGCCAAGCAACAACCCAGCCTTATAGGCTCTTTGATACACCCTAAATAACATGTCCAAACATCCAAGATAGGATCTTTAAAGATTTTGACTTCAAAATACCAAAATTGGAAAATTCACCAAACTAATTCAAATCAAAAGCAAATGAACATGAAATAGATGTTAGGAATTCATACCTAACAACTATCAAAGGTATAGGCATAGTTGTTAGTTCAAAAACTCACCTTTAAATTCAAAAACAATAATTGAGAAGCTCTAAAATAAGGAAAGATCAACTCCACTTCAATCACAACTCTAGAAGCTCCAATCTATGATCATATGCAAATATTTCCTAAGTTAGGTTATAGAAAATTATGAAAATTGGAGAGGGATTGAGATGGAGAAGATGAAGAGAATGCTTATCTAAGCTTCTCTTTGATTTTTAGAACTTGAATTTGAATTTCCTAAGAACCTAGGGCTTAGGAATTTCTAATCTCTTTTCTTTTCCCCCATTTTTCTAGGGCTTGAGTGTTAGTGTTTGCACAAAAAATGGACAAACACCTCAAAGTTGTATGATTTAGTAGATCTTATGTTGTTCTTAGTGATTTGAGCGATTTATGCAAATATATGAAAAGCAGGGGCTAAACTGTAAAAAGACACGCAAATTTATAGTGGTTCAGCCAGAATGTGCCTACGTCCACTTTATATGTTATTTCTCTTCTCTTGTTTTGATTACAAGTACAAAGCTTTGATACAAGTAAAAGAAAGTTTTTTGAAAGTTTCCTCCGTGCTTGAGCTCTCAAACTTGTCCCCATTGTTGTACCCCTGCCCCTCTATTTATAGAGTGAGGCTAGGGGTAGGGGTCCAGGATGTGTATAGTTGCTGATGGGCCTGGGCTGATGTGATCTGGCCTGGTACGTCTTGGTTCGGCATCACTTGGTTCGGAGGTGGTTGGAGTGTAGAGTGGACCGGCTGTAGGTGATCCGGTGCTATGTGGTAGTACCTTGGTCCGGTTTGGGGGTTGGTCCGGTAGGAACATGAGAAGTGCAGTTTGGACCGGTAGTTGCTTGGACCGGTGGTGGGATGGTGAGGTTGGTCCGGTGTGGAGATGGTTCGGCATGGTCTGGTTCGGCATTGGGTTGGTCCGGTTATGGAGTTGGTTCGGCGATGGTTGGGTAGGCGTTGGTCCGGTGGAGCTTCGATTCGGTTATGATGGAAGAGTTGGTTTGCTTTACTTGGAGGGTGGCTGGTTCGGCTCTTCCGGTCCGGGGGTGAGAATTCACCCAACAGTTAGGAATTTAGAAATTGGAATGAATGAATGAAGAGGAGTGAAGTGGGAGGTATTTGGTAGAAGGTTTGGGTTCTCTTATTGGGTTTGTGGGCTAGAACACAAACCAAAGCCCAAACAAAATACCAAAATCCTAATCAACTCCAAACATATCAATGCTTATACTCAAAAAAGTTGTAAACGTCGTTTTGAACTTAATGGAAGTGGTCTCAAGTCCAAATTCAACTGTTTACAAAAGTCACATTTTGGAATTTAATCCAACTAACGACGCTATATTTAAATAAAATATTTAAATATATAATAGTAAAATTTCGGGTTGTTACAAGCCACCTGTCACCCTAGTGATGTCACACGAGGTTGGTATTGTGCATTGGGATTCCTAGACACCCTGATAGTTTATTTAGTGTGAAGTAGGTGTTGTGGGTGGACATACCTAGGTACCTCGATATTTTATTGAGTATGGAGTACCCTTTTATAATGTTTTAGAGTAGCATATTATCAATGTTATGTGTTGACTTTTTGGCTGCAGGGACAGGTCTGGTATGATTTGTTTACCCTCTGTTCTGTATACTATATCAACTTGTATAATATTTTGAGATTGTGTAACGCTCACACCAGACTGTTGTTTGACCCAAGGTTTTATGTTTTGCTTCTTATTATCTCGAGTACTCTTACATGAGTAGATTAGAGAGTAGGTATGGATGACATATGGAGTATTACAGATGGACTAGCAAGAGGCGATGTTTACTTATATTTGAGTTTGTTATTATATATATTCCATTGTATGACACTGTGGAGCCTTGACAGTGTTTGACATACTAGTGTTAGGGACAATTATCAGTTGAGTTTATGTATCAGTTGTATAAACTCTTTTACCCTGTTGTATAACTCTGTGGATCTTATACTCTGATGATTAGTTATGTTCAAATTGTTATTACTGTCTCGACTATTTTATATCTGTGTTGACTATTGTATTTTATCTGATGCATTGTGAGACATACGACATGTTATTTTATTATTTGATGTTTCCTTTTTCTCCTTTTCTATTCTCTTCCCTTATATTTCCTCTTCTTTACTTCTTTTCTTTCCTTTGACTACCATTCTACATCGTAGATGGAGGGCGGTCATTACATAACGTACATTTATGTATTTATTGTTTAACTCAAGGTACGCACATCTATACTTAGACCTTTGCGAAATGGTGGATATGAGTGAATAATATCTTTTTATTTGTTGAGCAAACTCATAGTCGACATTAAGATATGGACAAGCACCATGGGTTAGGAGTTGTGTATGATACAATCGATAAAGTGTTATACATGGCACGGGCATTTGATTTGTTGAGAAAACTCAAGTTTATAATCCCAAGGCAAGCAAGTCCTAATGCCTATAGGAGAATCGATTTCTATATTTGTTTAAGGTTTTGAGAAAAATAAAAATCTAGTGGAAGCCTAATTTGAAGATTCAATTTAACCTTTCGAATATTGTAAGGACATTTGCTATATAAATTTAAATAATCTATATCAATAAATTTGTGCAACTAATATAACTGATAAAATATTATTAGTTAAAATGTACAATTGAAATGAATTAAGATTGACAAGAAATATAAAATATACTCACCTTAAAATCTCTTAGCATATTTTCACTTCAAAACCCACGGAAGTGCCAATTTACAAAACCACTAAACCATTCATGCCTCAATCGATTAAGAATTTATTTGTCTAGACTACGTATTGTCTTTTATGAGTTTTAAACTCTTAAGAACTATAAGAATATTGATATTTTATCCATATTCAGTCACATATAAATATTATGTGGTGAACGGTTACACTTCGTAATGTACAAAACTTCATTGAAATTAGTTCATTGAAAATAAGCTAATAAACCATTATGTGAAATTGTATATTCAATACAATTGATTACAATAAGAATATCCCTTAAATGGTTGACCATTTTGGAAAGAAAAGTGAATGCTCAAGAGCGAAGTTACTTAGGCACAATTGGGATGAAGAGAGTGAATGGTCATCTCTGCTTCATAAGAGACAACAGAAATGAGAATTTTATAAAATATAAAACACCATTACTATGGAAGGAGAAATGTTGTTTTGATTCCAAATTGCGTTATAATATAAAAGGTTATTTAAAAAAAAAGTAATTTATATGGGTTTAAGATATTTGATCGAAAACCCTCGACTCTAACCTAGTTACAATAAAAAATAGACCATGATAAGTAGTTGAATTGTAACGACCCCGGATTTTATATATATTTAAATTGATAATTAATTTAATTTTTGAATAAAATTTGGGAAATTTAATTGATAAATTGATTCGAGTTTCCCCAAGCCCAATAAATTCTATGTTAAATCATTTAAAAATTAAATATTGTATATATATATATGTATATATGTGGATATATATGTATACGGGCATATATGAGTAAATTTGGATTTATATATATATATATATATATATACATTGAAATTGAATTTAAATCCTAGATAAATGGTTTAAAAATAAATAAAAATAAATATAAATATAGGCAATTGACACGAGTATCAGAATAAGTAAATAAATGATTTAAATTTGAAATTGATGGGTTATGTTAAAAATAAAAATAAATTAATAATAAATATTTATGCTAGAAATAAAATATAAATATGTAAGATAAACTATTGAAATAAAAATATAGAAAAATACAAGACAATTTGTATGAAGATAAAACAAATACTTAAGTTGGAAATAGAAACAAAAATTTATAAGATGAATTGTGTAATATAAAGTGACCCATTAGCTAAATATAAACAAGTATGTACTCATGAAAATAAAGTCAACAAACAAAGTAAACATATTAAAATAAATTATAACAACATATTAACTATAGAATGTCATTTTTATTACAAAGCAAAAGAAGATAATACGATATATTCAAGTGTGAACAATAAAAAGGTAAGTATGTAAAAACAAAGAATATACATTCAAGTATTCAAACATTTTATATGTTGAGCTGCAAAGGAAAACAGCTCACATCCAAACATATAAAAGATATAAATAAATGAAGGGCCGAAACAAAGCAAGGTCAGGTTATATAAAAAGAAAAGATAAAAAGGATAAGTATATGTAGATTGTACAAAACAATTAATGCAATATCATTTCAGCCTCCATTTGTTAATAAAAATTTCTAGTCAAACAAAGAACAAGAAAAAAATCTCTAAATGATTGTACAAAGGAAAAAATATATATAACATCACTTGTACAAACAACATGAACGCCTGTACAAATATGTATACTGTAAACTTCTTGTTATATACATCAACTTCTCATTTCAGTCTCGTTCATTCAAAGCTCAATAAAATCTGAAATGTATTTCTTCTCTAACTCAAACAAACAAATCAACTCAAGCCAGAGATCAAAGAAGAGGCTTTAGCATGTAGTTTCAACAAGCTTGTTTCAAGCTCTATTCATTCCTTAATCACTATGAGTAACATCACCTTTAAAACTTAAGTATTTGGATTAGTTGTATGTTTATATCTGGAAAATGTGTATGTTGTGAATATAGAGATAAGTTTTTGGGTATATATATGAATGTATGGATAAGTTGCATGTCTGTTTTTACCTGAGACATTTGTTTCCAGTTCAAACCCAAGTTTTGATCAAAATACATTGTCTCTTGATCTGATGGTTGCTAAGACTTAGGATTTATATAAAGTTTGTTTGTTATATGATAAAGTAAAGCTTAAAAACTTATTTAAGTAAAAATAAATTGGAATTGTCTTTGGAAATCAAGAACAACAGAGAAAATTTAATCTAAGTCAAAAATTCAAACTTTTTAAATCATTGATTCAGGATTACAAAATGATTACTTAATCAAAAACTAGATTTTTAAAACTAAAATCAAGATTTTTAGTTTGGGTTCGAAGAAGCATTTCTAGGTTGAACTGAAATGGATGTTTTGGGTTGCCTCTGGCGATCAAGTTGATCAGAAGGCTTGTGGTCTTTCCTGGAGATGGAGGAATGACTGGGAGATTGGGGAAAAATGTCAGGTTGGTGTTCAAGGCACTGTGGCGGTGATGGGAGATCGGTGAAGTCTGTAAACCTAGTTTTGACTAGGTCAGGATATTCGATCGGCATAACTTCAATTGATGATCGAGTTCGACAGAACTCTGGGGAAAGGCAGCTATGGCATGGACGAAGTCGTGACCGGAATTGCTGATGCTCCGGTGGTCAGAGGAGCAATTTCGATGATGTTCTAGGTTTTACTTTTTGGTTCCAGGTTTGGGTTAGTATGTTCGATTTTGATTTCGAGTTGGTTTCGATGTTCGAGTGGTCGGAATCTAGCGTGGAGTGGATCGTCGACTTGAGTAAGTCGTCGTGGATTTCCATAGATGATCGGAGCCATCGTGCATATGCACGGTGAATTTTGTGCCTGGTGAGTTTGATTTTGGAAGCAGAGAAGATTACTCGAGTTTTTACTTGCGTCGATTTGTGAGTTGCTCGAAGATTTTTGGATTTGGCTCGAAGTCTTTAGGGTATGGGCTCGAGTCAAATATTCTAGTTACAGGTTTTAAAACCTGTCAGTTTTTAAAATATTAAAAATGATTTTTTTTAAAATTGTAAAGCAAGATTTAAACCAAGTTTTAAATCAAATTTAAATATGGATTCAAATTTAATTTTGTATCCTAGTTTGAAATAAATAAGTTTTATAAAATTTAAATTGTTTAAAACAACTTTGAATGTTAAAGTATATTTTAAAATGATTTGAATTTAAATGAATTGGTTTAAAACTCTTATAAATTTCTTTGATAAATGATACGTGTTTCTTTAACATTTGAATATAAAAAGGTTTTGTAAATTTGATTTAAATTTTGTTAAAGTTAAAATTGTAATTATTTGAAATCTTTAAATTAAAATGAAATTTAAAGAAAATTTAAAGCAAAAGGTTTCAAGTGCATTTGTCAATAACAATTAAGTTATTAATTAAGGATAATGTGTTAAATTAATTAAGGTAATTAATTTGATAATAATTAACTTATTAAAGGTAAATTAATTAATGAAAGTGATTAAGGAATAATTATTAATTAAGGAGTAATTAATTAGTTGTTGTAATTAATTAAGAATTAATTATTAATTAAAGGTTAATTAATGATTATTAAAGAACAATTTATTAAATGTTTTGTAATTAATTGATTCTTAATTTACCATGACTAGCAAATTTATTCATAGAAATTAATCTGATTTAAATTAATCAAATAATTAAATTGATCCTACTTATGGATGTTTGGATTGTATTGAATGGGTGAATTGTTTGATATCCCTGATTTGTGATGCTTTGTGATATATCCTGATTTATGTTGTGATCTGTTTCTCTGGGATGAATGTAATTAATTCCCTATGATGTAATTTATTATCTGTGATATATATCTATCTGTGATTTGTGTATGAAAGATAAGCGTTATAGTTTATACCGCTTATCAAATATATTATTGTATTTGAACCTGTGATGATTGAATGATGTTGCACTATTGTGTGTGAAACCCCTGGACTACACCATACACACACAAATATAGATTTCACGAGGAAATCGGTTAAGTCACAGATGATTTTAAATTTAATGTTTTTGAGATTGAAATTTTAATTTCAATTGATTTTGAAATTGGAAATTGGGGTTTAATATGAAAAGCTTTTGAAAGGAGTTTTAAATATCTTGAAATTTAAATAATTTAATTTGAATTCAAAATTTGGAATTGAATTCCATGTTTGGAAATTATGGTTAAGATGTTATAATGTGTTTATATGAATTTAAACCATTTTAAAAGTATGGTTTTGAGAATTTAAATTTAACCCAAGGACTTTAACTCGTATAAATGAATCAGAGTTTCCGAAATGAAAACTAATTGTTTTCAAATGATAAAAGCTTTCATATGAGGAATAAATTTTCAATTTGTGTCAAAGTAATTTCAAGTTTGAAATGAAAAAGGTTTTCCTAGTTATGAATAAATTTTTGTGAAAGATTGTTGAACTTTGTTTTGAAATTGGAAAGGTGTACCTTTTGTATAAAAGGTCGAAATGGAATTGTTTGAAAGCTATCAGCTAAATCTTTGTTTTAAAGATTGGACGAGTTAATCCAAAGTGAAATGGAAATTGATTAGAGAATCTATGAATAAATCTTTGTGAAACTGGGTGAACTTTGTGAGATAAATAATTATGTAAAAGATTAAAATGGTAATGTGTTTAAACCATTTGAAAAGAAGTTTTGGGTAATAAGTTGTGACTTAATTGAAATCCCAATATCCATATGTTTTAAAATATTACGCTCATTATTCGGTTTAGCCGGGAGAGGACTTTGTGTCATATAACCCATTCCGAATAATGATACGATGTATATGGATAGCATTTGAAGACCGGTGGTGAAGACCGGGTACTTTTGAAAATGAAAGGATTACCGTTGATTGTCTCTGCATCGGCTGATCCCCGGTATAGAGATTTTAGCACCCTTTGTGATGGGAAGTCCGGACGTGATTAGAAATTATCCGGATTTGCAAGGGCTTCTTTCGAAGTGCCTTCGGTTCTGTTCGAGCCCGGAACAGACTTGTATGGTTGTATGTCTGACATTACACTTTGAGATATAAAGCTGATTTCTTTCAAATACATTTCCATTTGGTGGCGGAGAATTTATTCTCTTAGCTTAACACCCTTCTCTGAGAAGTACGACCTCAGAGGTTATGTAGTTGAAGGTTATCAGTGATATACTCCCAATTTGGTAGTGTGGAATGCTAAGTGCTGCTGTGTGTTGGTGATCATTTGTTGATCAAAGCATGGCTTTGTGAAAAAGCATAGTTTTGTGGACGAGACCTCATCGGACCTCACAAACCGGAAATGGTCGAAACAGGAAAGATGCGGCAAGGTTTCAGGGGTAGCTCCCTTAGGGTATGTCCATTCCTTCTGGAAAAAGGTGGTATCATGGTATGGAGCCCAGATATTTATCTGTGTGGTTGCTCCAATCTCATTTACTGTGTGATTGTTGCTTTGTGATCGAGGGCCCTCGGATAAAGGTCGCAAACGACCAGGGGTGGCATATCTCAGGTTTACTACCCGGGAAGGTGGTAACTGGCCTTGTGTTGGCAGAGATCTGGGTAGGTTCTCGGGGCGTCCCTCCATAGGCGTTCCCATGTGGCATAGGAAGTTCCTTAGCTTGACCATTTGTTGGAAAATCCAAAGAGACAATACGAGCCTGGTACGGTTTTAGTTGTAGAACCTACCATTTAAAATGGTAGCTATAGTAGGCATAGTATAATGGTACCTATGCTGGCTAAGATTAATATTATACTTTCAAAATGATTTCTGCACGATGCACTAATAATAATATCAAAAGAGTTTTTCTTGCGTAGGAAGCATGTTTGACTATCATAAGAAGAAATCTCCTCCAAGTTTGCGATTGCATTGTGTGTGTGGTGGGAGGTCTTATGGTAGTCTCATTTTCCAAAAAGCATTGCGGATTTCAATGTTTAAAATTCTTTGTTGTTTGTTTTAAAGATAAACTATTTTTGTTACTCACACCAGTCCCATGACTGACTCGTAGTTTATTGTTCCCTTCCTAAACTCTGGGTGCCCACAATTTTCCACACGGGCAGTCTAGAGTTGGGTTTCTTTTTCAGATAGTCAGGTTTAGTAGATTATCTGGAGCTAGTTCAGTTTTTTGGAGTTCAATGACTGTCGTTGCTTATCTTGGTGAAACGTGATTGGGGTTCGAGCTTGACATTGGAGTGGTTGGACTCAGCCTCTCTGATAGATCTTTTGGAGTATCACTTCTGTTTTCCGCTGTAGCATCTTTATTTATCTCTGATATTATTGTATCATATTGATATCATTTTTGTATATCATTCTGGATATTGTATTCATTGGAGTTGTATATGATATCATCTATTTCTTTCTTCCACTGTGTTGTTATACTTAATGGTGTTATAAGCTCCGGAGAGCTAGATTCTGCGTTTGAATCTGTGGCATTTTGAGTACAAGTGAAGTACAGGTGCCGATTTTCGAAGGCCGAGTTCAGGATCTTCACAAGTGGTATCAGAGCTAAGGTTGAACTTTAGCTCAGCAATATAACACATTAAGTAGTTCATTAGAGATAGGGTGAAGTATACCCTAGAATGAGTATCTCTAAGATATCCGTCCGTATGCCTCAGTAAATTCTCTTACTATTCACTGATAGTAAGTTTGAGTGTAAGAAGAGGATGAGATAGGGGACAGGGAAATACGACAATAAATGGTCAATACTCTGTAACAAAAAGGAAACAGTCTTTTCTCTATCAATCTCTTTTGTTCGACATATTTTCTCAATTCTTTGATAGTTCCTGGTAGATCCAGGAAGAAGATTTGATATGGGACATAAACTCTAAATAGGTCAGGATTGTTTGTTTGGATGTATTGGTTGCCTTGTTTGCTTTGGTTGTTATGGTTGATAGGTATACTTTAGTTCTAAATTAAAAGTTTTGAAATTGTATCTATATATCTATACAATTTGGGTCCCAATATATTCTACGAATGGTTAGTTATCCCTTCGGACTAACCGATGCCACTGCATATTTCGTAGATCTGGATAACCCGAGTATTTTGTGGAGTGTTAAATAGATTCGTTCTTGTATCTATTATTGATATTCTGATTTGGTGAGACAAATGCAGAATAGATATTCAGTTTGATTTGATGAAATATTTTTCATCTATCTTTGTGTCTCCCTAGCAAATTTCGAGGACGAAATTTCTTAAGGGGGGAAGGTTGTAACGACCCCGGATTTTATATATATTTAAATTGATAATTAATTTAATTTTTGAATAAAATTTGGGAAATTTAATTGATAAATTGATTCGAGTTTCCCCGAGCCCAATAAATTCTATGTTAAATCATTTAAAATTTAAATATTGTATATATATGTATATATGTGGATATATATGTATACGAGCATATATGAGTAAATTTGGATTTATATATATATATACATATAAATATACATTGAAATTGAATTTAAATCCTAGATAAATGGTTTAAAAATAAATAAAAATATATATAAATATAGACAATTGACACGAGTATCAGAATAAGTAAATAAATGATTTAAATTTGAAATTGATGGGTTATGTTAAAAATAAAAATAAATTAATAATAAATATTTAAGCTAGAAATAAAATATAAATATGTAAGATAAATTATTGAAATAAAAATATAGAAAAATACAAGACAATTTGTATGAAGATAAAACAAATACTTAAGCTGGAAATAGAAACAAAAATTTATAAGATGAATTGTGTAATATAAAGTGACCCATTAGCTAAATATAAACAAGTATGTACTCATGAAAATAAAGTCAACAAACAAATTAAACATATTAAAATAAATTATAACAACATATTAACTATAGAATGTCATTTTTATTACAAAGCAAAAGAAGATAATACGATATATTCAAGTGTGAACAATAAAAAGGTAAGTATGTAAAAACAAAGAATATACATTCAAGTATTCGAACATTTTATATGTTGAGCTGCAAAGGAAAACAGCTCACATCCAAACATATAAAAGATATAAATAAATGAAGGGCCGAAACAAAGCAAGGTCAGGTTATATAAAAAGAAAAGATAAAAAGGATAAGTATATGTAGATTGTAGAAACAATTAATGCAATATCATTTCAGCCTCCATTTGTTAATAAAAATTTCTAGTCAAACAAAGAACAAGAAAAAAATCTCTGAATGGTTGTACAAAGGAAAAAAAAATATAACATCACTTGTACAAACAACATGATCACCTGTACAAATATGTATACTGTAAACTTCTTGTAATTTACATCAACTTCTCATTTCAGTCTCGTTCAATCAAAGCTCAATAAAATTGAAATGTATTTCTTCTCTAACTCAAACAAACAAATCAACTCAAGCCAGAGATCAAAGAAGAGTTAGCTTGCAGTTTCAACAAGCTTGTTTCAAGCTCTGTTCATTCCTTAATCACTGTGAGTAACATCACCTTTAAAACTTAAGTATCTGGATTAGTTGTATGTTTATATCTGGAAAATGTGTATGTTGTGAATATAGAGATAAGTTTTTGGGTATATACATGAATGCATGGATAAGTTGCATGTCTGTTTTTACCTGAGACATTTGTTTCCAGTTCAAACCCAAGTTTTGATCAAAATACATTGTCTCTTGATCTGATGGTTGCTAAGACTTAGGATTTATATTGTAACGACCCGATATTTTCAACCATTCGCATCCATTATAAGTGTATAGGTAGACACTCATGCCGGAGTTGAATTGCTCAAAATACCGCGTTGTAAATAAAATTTGGCAAAACTCAGCATATACAGTAAATAAAATAATTACAGATCACAGACACAGAGTAATATAACAATAATGCAGCGGAAACAAAAGGATAGTAGTTCATGAAGCTACTATATATACAACAGAGTTAAACAAGATACAACAGAGGTCTCGAATGCACTAGATGTCTCAATACAATAATCAAATACCAGATCTGAATACATCATTGGAATCAACAGAATAACTGAAAGCAGGATCGATAGATTGCTGGTTCTCCAAGCGAAGCTCCAACTCCAAAGGTGAGTCTCAAATGCTGTATCACTCAGTCTGACCCGAGCGTAAAGCAAAACACAAAACACCCGAGTCAGGATTAACATTCTTATATTCAATAAATCCAACTCAAGTGAAATATCAACTGGAATACAAGTAACTTAAAGGATGTTTGGAATGACCATCCTCTAAGGGTCCGTTAAACTATTTACTATGTAGTAATATTCGCTATTATAATAGTGTCTAAATAAGTAAAGTATAATCATATCGAAAAATAGCGTTAAGGGGATGGAGAACCTTAACACGGTCGGATCTTAAAATCATAATCGTAGTAAAGCTCGGTATGGTAGGTGACACGGCACAACTAGGCAATGCCAGGGTAGATATACCAATTACGCACACGGACTGATGGATACGCATAGCAGCCACTACCGTTCCACCTCGAACAACATTCCCAAATCGGAGGATGGCCATCTAGTCAAATCACAAGTAAGAGTATAATATCGAAGAAATGCGTCCGAGAAGAGGTGCTACCTCACTGGTCCGAGATCGCTCCTGTTTTAGCCACCTTATGCCAACTCACGGGAGTTGGGTCCACGTAACATACCTTAAGAACGTCGCCACCATCCTACTTCATTCTGGAATCTCCACCGCGTACACGGTTGTCAAAGTGGTTTTCGGTATCGATAGAGAGTATGTCCATATCCGATCCCGGTCTCTTTGCCAACCAATCGTTATTATAACACCGTGGTCATTTCAAAGTAGTTTATACTTCAAAACCAAAATATCATTATCATTTCAAAAACCCAATTTAATACGATATCACTTCATTTCAAATATATCCATTTTCAAAATCATATTACTTTCCAAAATTATAATGCTTTCGAAAACATAATCTGGAAATCACGGTATTTTGGAAATCATAGCACTTTCCTTTTAACAGTTTAGATATTAAAATTTCATTATAAAAATAAATTAGTTTCCTCAAATTTCATAAATCGATTCAAATTAGCTCGAATTCCAAAATTTTATTTAAATCAAATCTCACATTATCAGTTTCAACTCGATTCAGCTTCAAAATAAACCATTTCAAATTTATCGATTTCAAATACATATCTGAACCATAAAATAAGTTGTTTCAATTTGAATATATTTCAAAGCTTTAAATATTTCAAAACTAAATTCGATAAATTTATATACATATCAGATTCACTTTACAAATATTTAGTTTTGAAATTTTAACTTAATATTTCCAAGATATTTGAATACAATTTCAATTTACAATTTAAATAAACAAAAGATCTCATTTAAATATTTATACATTTGACATATCCATTTAAGTCACCTTCTCAAATTTCAAGTTGTAAATCACTTCTTTAAATTTCAAATTCAATACATTTCAAATCAAACTTATTTAAGTATAATTCTTAAATAAATACAATTTTAATCAATTTCAAATCATTACAAATTCTATATTTGAAAATATAGATATTAAATAAATACTTAAACATATTATTTATCAACTTTATTAAATCAACTTTAATAAATCTTTTAAATCAATATTTATCAAAACCATATATTCTTTTCAAAACCATAGAAATCATTTTCAAACGTTTATATATAGACCAACGGTGCCTGTATATAATTTTCTATCCTATGGTCAAGTGATACGGATATTTATCATTTCAATCCGAAATTTAAATCATATTCGGGTATATATCTTTTCAACCCAAAATCCCAAATTCAATTAATTGAAAATCGCTTGGGTTTATCATTTCAACCCATAACGATTTCCTCCTATTCTATAGATCGTTCGGGTATGTATCATTTCAACCCATAGTGATTCTATACTAACAGGGAACTTGCAGAGTGATAACAGGTATGATAATAAAATAACAACAGTAACAGGCATATATCAACAATAATAAATAACAGATAATGGTGTCAGATGTCACAGGTGAACAGATACAAATAATGACATATATAACAATGTAAATAACTAACATCAGCATATTTCAATTGATATTTCAATTGAAATCAAATTTAATAAATATAAGAACGTTAATCAGAGTGATTGCTCACCTTTCGAGGCTAGAGAAATTGGACAATACGACAAGCTACAGATTGAATCACGGACTTGACAATTGACTAATTCAAATGACCAATCTCAAAGCAAAGCAAGGTTGGCACGAATAAATCAACAAGGCTGATAGAAAGGAATTTGATGAAATAAATCAGAATCTGTTTATTATAGAATGAAACGATTTATATCATTTACTATATTATTTTCTTATACCAATAATAAATTTGGAACTTATATTTAAAAATAATAATGTATATACCTCCAAATAAATACTAAATCTAAACTCCTATATATAAAATCCCTATATGTTTATTAAAACACCGAACCCAGTATACTTATATACACAAATATATATATAGGCCAATATAAACCGACATATATGTTAGAATTGTAAAACAATAAATCTATATATAACATATTGTATTATAACCAAAACCATATGTACGTACAACACAAAATTTAGTATAAAACCAATATACATAAACACATATGGACAAACTTTATATCTATACTCATACTTTTTTTATAAAAAAAAAACAAACCCGAAAGTATATAGTTAATATATAACTGACATGCATGCGTGCACATAAAAACTAACAGAAGCCTTTTGTTATAACCCCTATAACTAAAAATTATAAAGTCTATATACAAAACAAGTTCAGGCGAAACATTTATATACAAATTTAAGCAAAAAGAGACTAAGGCTACAGATCCAATCCAAAAATTTCAGTAACTTACTTTATTATAAATATAAACATATATTCAGTTCGGCAGATCTAATATGGATTCATACAAACTACAAACATATATAACTGACTTCTTATAGCCTAATATATATATACAGTAAAATAACATATATATTTATAAACAAATATTTTACAATAAACCAACAGATCGATTGTATATAAATCAATATAAACAACTTATATAATTCATTTTATATAAACAGGACATATACTTCTATAACCTATACACACTTTATATAACAGATAAATATATATCTAGTTATATATATACTATATATAACATATATAAAATTTAAGGCAACATACAGTTAACAAATATACTATATACCTTAATAAAGAAGATGGGCTGTGACTGGTCTCGGAATGGAGTTGTGGTGGAGTTCCGGTGCGGGGTTGGGTGGTGGCAGGGGTCTAGCAGGCGTGGGGTGACGTGGTAGTGCATGGGTAGGGCGGAGCACAGTGGAGCGGGTCTAGCAGGCGAATGGGGTAGGTGGTCAGGCGAAGGGGTTGGTCACGGTCTGGTGAGGCGTTGATGGAAGGCAGGGCGAACGGCTGTGGTGGAGTAGATCTGGCGAAGGTCTGGTGGAGGAACATGGTGGCGGTCTGGCCTGGGTTCGTGGGATCTGTAGATTGGGTCTCGGTCTGGTGTTGCCTTGGAGGCGGTGGTGGGTGGCACGTTGGTCTCGGCTGGCATGGGGTAGATCTCGGTCTGTAGAGGAGATGTGGCTGGTGGCGAAAGGCATGGAGTGGTGGTGGATGGCCGGCGTAGGGCGTGGTGGCAGGCGTAGGGTAGGGGTTGGTTGGGTTCGATGATGACAGGTCTGGCTTTCGCATGGGGTGGAGGCGAAACTGTCATGGCAGGGAAATGGGTAGGAGGTGACAAACACGGTTCAGCTGAATAAAAACAAGGTACAACAAAGAATTGAAGATAAATGAAAAGAAAAGGACGTGTCCACTACCTTTTGTAAAGACTCACGAGATTTCCAGAGATTTGCAGAATAGAATATTTTTTCTTACTTTTGAACGAAAAAGGAAAAGGACAGGCTGCTTATAATTTTTGAGAGAAGGCGAAGAGTAAAGCTTTGAACGGTTAGAGGAATTTAAGGCAAAACTAAATGTTGAACGAAACGTAAGGGAGGTAAGTGGAATAATTCTCACGGCAAAGTAAGGCAAGATTTGAAATTTTCAAACTGAAATATACAGCTGAAATTAATGGACAGTGGAACAATGCACGTACAGTGTAACGCCCGAAGTAACGTACAATTTGATTTATTTCTTTTATTAATAAATTAAAAATGTTAACGGTTTCTTAAAAATATAACGTATCATTTTAAACTAAAATTAAAATAGCTATTATCGTCATTAAATAAAATTTGATTGTTAAATATAAGATAAAACGGATGTTAATATACGGAATGAAATGTAGAGTTTTAAATTTTTGTTTTCACACTAATTTTTACACTTTAATTTAAATCAATATTTCAAAATGTTAATTTTTAAATAAAATTTCGTTTAAAAATTTGGGCTATTACACTCTCCCCCACTCAAAGCTTTTCGTCCCCGAAAAGGAACGAAAAAGGAAACAAAGAAAATAAGACAGAATAGCAAATCAAGAGTATAAGCACGAAAAGATTCTCTAGAGTCTGAATCACCCTTTTTACTTGAGCGACGGTCCATAGACGGAAAACAGTGTTCAGATTCCAAAATGAGTAACAAAGATTATAAAAAGATTCCTAAACAGGCTGGTATAAGCAATAGCATTCCCATTCTGTAACAAGATAAGAGAAATAAGGACAACCAAAAGATAGTTTGAAAAACAAAATAAGATAATAAATTTGAAACAATAATGCTTTGAAATCATAACAATTTAGGGATGTTTATCATTTGGAAATCATACTACTAAAAATCATAACACTTTGGAAATGTTATTCTTAAAAGTACATAATACTTAGAAAAATCATAACACCCTTTTTTAAAATAATCTTCCTTTAAACCATTTTAATTCAAGGTCAATAATATTCATTTTAAAGTTGTAGCATTTCTAAGTTCATTCAATTATAAAATTTCCAAAACATTGTATTTTCAACGGCAGCACTTATAAAAATGCTACAGTAGATATATTAGTATTCCAAATCAGTTTTATTCCAGAAATATTCATTTATTAAGTCAAAAGTTCATTATTTTACTTAGCTCTTTATTTAACAAATAACCTAACACTTTATTTAAAATGTCCATTTCATAACTAGATATTCCTTCAATAAGTTACACTTAAAATTTCCATTTGAAAAACCAAATTCTCAATTATCCAATTTAGTGATGTTAAAATACATTTTAACTATCATAATTATTCATTTTTCAAGACATATCAATTTCATAAATAAATTTTTTATCATAGCAAATATAACAATCAAATTTCTTTACACATTTATTCATTTAGACATCACTTAAACTATGAATTCAAATTAAATAATCTTTATTACAAAATGTCCAATTCCAATGTATTTTATTTTATCTATTCAAAGATACATTATTTATTATACAACATATTCATTTCAGGAAATAACCATTATTAAAATTCCTAGGTTAGACTTAAGGTTCCATATTAAATCAAATTTGATTATTAAGTTATTTAAATAAAATCTCTTTAAATTCCCTTTTTCAATATTTACCTCTTGTTAATCTTTTATAACTAAAATTTAAGTGTATAACATGTATTATAACCACTCAAATTTTATTTATAAAAATCCCTTTTTATATTGTATATTATCCAATTTCATATTCAACTTCCGTGTAATTTAAGGTAAGTTATATTGGAATGAAATTGTGGGTTATAAAATTAAAACTTTCCAATTCAATTATCTCAATTTCGATCATTTATCCCAAAAAAAAAAATTCTTCTTATAATTGAAATTATTTTTCAAGATAAAATTTAAGAATTTGAATCTCCGAACATCTTCAAACCATTTGGAGATAAGTAATTATATATACATAATATGTTAAATCAAATTTAAATCATATATATTATAATCCAGTCAAATTTTAGAAATTCAAATCAATTAGATTTTCCAAAACAAAGCTGTAGCAAGACTACAGAATGGTTTCTTCACTTCGAAACTCGAAAATGAACGTCGATGATGCTGTAGTCATCACCGAAATTATTTTCCAGCGACAAAGAGAAAAGCACTAAAATTTTTAAACTTTAAAATCCTTTAGAGACAAATTTTTTATTCAAAATA
The DNA here is from genome assembly GCA_030737815.1 of Allium fistulosum. Lineage (NCBI taxonomy): Eukaryota > Viridiplantae > Streptophyta > Magnoliopsida > Asparagales > Amaryllidaceae > Allium > Allium fistulosum. The sequence continues at coordinate 945,992,874 of CM060904.1, read as the reverse complement.
CCTTAAATAATATCCCTTTAAAAATTTTAAACACAAGGTTTGAAACCATCGGAAATTAAATTCTTTAACTTTCTTGTTTTAAATTCATTTCAGTTCCCAAATAAATTTATAAACAACTATTTATAAATTCATTTGTAGAACAATAAATGATAAATCAAGTATTATCATTTCAAGTTATCAATTTAAATCAATTTATTAAGTTCCATAAAATTATATATCCAAATTTATTTCATTAACCAAATTTTTAAAATAATATTGTGTCAGTTTGTTCTGTCAAAGTGTTTTAGAAATCCTATCGATAGCGTTGATCAGACGAATCGATCGGAAACCCAAATCAACATCAACAACTCAAACAACACAATATAAAACAAGACATTAATTTACAAGTACAGTTAAAAATGTTTGGAAGATAGATTGGAACAAAAGACAAGATGATTAAACGGAGTAGAGAGATGGGTAAGCTTAGATAAATCGCGGACAACCTTAACCGGGTCAACCGTGACTTAATGGATAAGATCAAATGTGGATTTTCTGGGGTAAATCTACCTTCGATCTCAAGAGATAGAGTTTGGAATAACAAAAGATATTAGCATCTAAACCAAGGATGAATATAAATCTCTGGTTAATCGATGCTGATTGTAAAGGAATTTCACCCCTTTACAAGAAAATTAGAATATTGGCGAGAACGCCAATTTACTATAAAGATCATCCGAAGTGGAGTTATGGGATACTCCAGAATCAAAAGACACGAATGGGGAGACACGAATGGACTTTGGAACCGTAGTGAACGTTCCAAAATCCAAAGGAACCGAGTCAAAAGGGAAGGAATTCAAGCTCGAACGAAAGTGATTCTGTAATCGAATTTACTACATATGCTGAGTTTTGCCTAAAACCAGAGCTCTGATACCAACTGTAACGACCCGATATTTTCAACCATTCGCATCCATTATAAGTGTATAAGTAGACACTCATGCCGGAGTTGAATTGCTCAAAATACCGCGTTGTAAATAAAATTTGGCAAAACTCAGCATATACAGTAAATAAAATAATTACAGATCACAGACACAGAGTAATATAACAATAATGCAGCGGAAACAAAAGGATAGTAGTTCATGAAGCTACTATATATACAACAGAGTTAAACAAGATACAACAGAGGTCTCGAATGCACTAGATGTCTCAATACAATAATCAAATACCAGATCTGAATACATCACTGGAATCAACAGAATAACTGAAAGCAGGATCGATAGATTGCTGGTTCTCCAAGCGAAGCTCCAACTCCAAAGGTGAGTCTCAAATGCTGTATCACTCAGTCTGACCCGAGCGTAAAGCAAAACACAAAACACTCGAGTCGGGATTAACATTCTTATATTCAATAAATCCAACTCAAGTGAAATATCAACTGGAATACAAGTAACTTAAAGGATGTTTGGGATGACCATCCTCTAAGGGTCCGTTAAACTATTTACTATGTAGTAATATTCGCTATTATAATAGTGTCTAAATAAGTAAAGTATAATCATATCGGAAAATAGCGTTAAGGGGATGGAGAACCTTAACGCGGTCGGATCTTAAAATCATAATCGTAGTAAAGCTCGGTATGGTAGGTGACACGGCACAACTAGGCAATGCCAGGGTAGATATACCAATTACGCACACGGACTGATGGATACGCATAGCAGCCACTACCGTTCCACCTCGAACAACATTCCTAAATCGGAGGATGGCCATCTAGTCAAATCACAAGTAAGAGCATAATATCGAAGAAATGCGTCCGAGAAGAGGTGCTACCTCACTGGTCCGAGATCGCTCCTGTTTTAGCCACCTTATGCCAACTCACGGGAGTTGGGTCTACGTAACATACCTTAAGAACGTCGCCACCATCCTACTTCATTCTGGAATCTCCACCGCGTACACGGTTGTCAAAGTGGTTTTCGGTATCGACAGAGAGTATGTCCATATCCGATCCCGGTCTCTTTGCCAACCAATCGTTATTATAACACCGAGGTCATTTCAAAGTAGTTTATACTTCAAAACAAAAATATCATTATCATTTCAAAAACTCAATTTAATACGATATCACTTCATTTCAAATATATCCATTTTCAAAATCATATTACTTTCCAAAATTATAATGCTTTCGAAAACATAATCTGGAAATCACAGTATTTTGGAAATCATAGCACTTTCCTTTTAACAGTTTAGATATTAAAATTTCATTATAAAAATAAATTAGTTTCCTCAAATTTCATAAATCGATTCAAATTAGCTCGAATTCCAAAATTTTATTTAAATCAAATCTCACATTATCAGTTTCAACTCGATTCAGCTTCAAAATAAACCATTTCAAATTTATCGATTTCAAATACATATCTGAACCATAAAATAAGTTGTTTCAATTTGAATATATTTCAAAGCTTTAAACATTTCAAAACTAAATTCGATAAATTTATATACATATCAGATTCACTTTACAAATATTTAGTTTTGAAATTTTAACTTAATATTTCCAAGACATTTGAATACAATTTCAATTTACAATTTAAATAAACAAAAGATCTCATTTAAATATTTATACATTTGACATATCCATTTAAGTCACCTTCTCAAATTTCAAGTTGTAAATCACTTCTTTAAATTTCAAATTCAATACATTTCAAATCAAACTTATTTAAGTATAATTCTTAAATAAATACAATTTCAATCAATTTCAAATCATTACAAATTCTATATTTGAAAATATAGATATTAAATAAATACTTAAACATATTATTTATCAACTTTATTAAATCAACTTTAATAAATCTTTTAAATCAATATTTATCAAAACCATATATTCTTTTCAAAACCATAGAAATCATTTTCAAACGTTTATATATAGACCAATGGTGCCTGTATATAATTTTCTATCCTATGGTCAAGTGATACGGATATTTATCATTTCAATCCGAAATTTAAATCATATTCGGGTATATATCTTTTCAACCCGAAATCCCAAATTCAATTAATTGAAAATCGCTTGGGTTTATCATTTCAACCCATAACGATTTCCTTCTATTCTACAGATCGTTCGGGTATGTATCATTTCAACCCATAGTGATTCTATACTAACAGGGAACTTACAGAGTGATAACAGGTATGATAATAAAATAACAACAGTAACAGGCATATATCAACAATAATAAATAACAGATAATGGTGTCAGATGTCACAGGTGAACAGATACAAATATTGACATATATAACAATGTAAATAACTAACATCAGCATATTTCAATTGATATTTCAATTGAAATCAAATTTAATAAATATAAGAACGTTAATCAGAGTGATTGCTCACCTTTCGAGGCTAGAGAAATTGGACAATACGACAAGCTACAGATTGAATCACGGACTTGACAATTGACTAATTCAAATGACCAATCTCAAAGCAAAGCAAGGTTGGCACGAATAAATCAACAAGGCTGATAGAAAGGAATTTGATGAAATAAATCAGAATCTGTTTATTATAGAATGAAACGAATTATATCATTTACTATATTATTTTCTTATACCAATAATAAATTTGGAACTTATATTTAAAAATAATAATGTATATACCTCCAAATAAATACTAAATCTAAACTCCTATATATAAAATCCCTATATGTTTATTAAAACACCGAACCCAGTATACTTATATACACAAATATATATATAGGCCAATATAAACCGACATATATGTTAGAATTGTAAAACAATAAATCTATATATAACATATTGTATTATAACCAAAACCATATGTACGTACAACACAAAATTTAGTATAAAACCAATATACATAAACACATATGGACAAACTTTATATCTATACTCATACTTTTTTTTATAAAAAAAAAACAAACCCGAAAGTATATAGTTAATATATAACTGACATGCATGCGTGCACATAAAAACTAACAGAAGCCTTTTGTTATAACCCCTATAACTAAAAATTATAAAGTCTATATACAAAACAAGTTCAGGCGAAACATTTATATACAAATTTAAGCAAAAAGAGACTAAGGCTACAGATCCAATCCAAAAATTTCAGTAACTTACTTTATTATAAATATAAACATATATTCAGTTCGGCAGATCTAATATAGATTCATACAAACTACAAACATATATAACTGACTTCTTATAGCCTAATATATATATACAGTAAAATAACATATATATTTATAATCAAATATTTTACAATAAACCAACAGATCGATTGTATATAAATCAATATAAACAACTTATATAATTCATTTTATATAAACAGGACATATACTTCTATAACCTATACACACTTTATATAACAGATAAATATATATCTAGTTATATATATATACTATATATAACATATATAAAATTTAAGGCAATATACAGTTAACAAATATACTATATACCTTAATAAAGAAGATGGGCTGTGACTGGTCTCGGAATGGAGTTGTGGTGGAGTTCCGGTGCGGGGTTGGGTGGTGGCAGGGGTCTAGCAGGCGTGGGGTGACGTGGTAGTGCATGGGTAGGGCGGAGCATAGTGGAGCGGGTCTAGCAGGCGAATGGGGTAGGTGGTCAGGCGAAGGGGTTGGTCACGGTCTGGTGAGGCGTTGATGGAAGGCAGGGCGAACGGCTGTGGTGGAGTAGATCTGGCGAAGGTCTGGTGGAGGAACATGGTGGCGGTCTGGCCTGGGTTCGTGGGATCTGTAGATTGGGTCTCGGTCTGGTGTTGTCTTGGAGGCGGTGGTGGGTGGCACGTTGGTCTCGGCTGGCATGGGGTAGATCTCGGTCTGTAGAGGAGATGTGGCTGGTGGCGAAAGGCATGGAGTGGTGGTGGATGGCCGGCGTAGGGCGTGGTGGCAGGCGTAGGGTAGGGGTTGGTTGGGTTCGGTGATGACAGGTCTGGCTTTCGCATGGGGTGGAGGCGAAACTGTCATGGCCGGGAAATGGGTAGGAGGTGACAAACACGGTTCAGCTGAATAAAAACAAGGTACAACAAAGAATTGAAGATAAATGAAAAGAAAAGGACGTGTCCACTACCTTTTGTAAAGACTCACGAGATTTCCAGAGATTTGCAGAATAGAATATTTTTTCTTACTTTTGAACGAAAAAGGAAAAGGACAGGCTGCTTATAATTTTTGAGAGAAGGCGAAGAGTAAAGCTTTGAACGGTTAGAGGAATTTAAGGCAAAAATAAATGTTGAACGAAACGTAAGGGAGGTAAGTGGAATAATTCTCACGGCAAAGTAAGGCAAGATTTGAAATTTTCAAACTGAAATATACAGCTGAAATTAATGGACAATGGAACAATGCACGTACAGTGTAACGCCCGAAGTAACGTACAATTTGATTTATTTCTTTTATTAATAAATTAAAAATGTTAACGGTTTCTTAAAAATATAACGTATCATTTTAAACTAAAATTAAAATAGCTATTATCGTCATTAAATAAAATTTGATTGTTAAATATAAGATAAAACGGATGTTAATATACGGAATGAAATGTAGAGTTTTAAATTTCTGTTTTCACACTAATTTTAACACTTTAATTTAAATCAATATTTCAAAATGTTAATTTTTAAATAAAATTTTGTTTAAAAAGTATGGATTCAAATTTAATTTTGCATCCTAGTTTGAAATAAATAAGTTTTATAAAATTAAAATTGTTTAAAACAACTTTGAATGTTAAAGTATATTTTAAAATGATTTGAATTTAATGAATTGGTTTAAACCTCTTATAAATTTCTTTGATAAATGATAAGTGTTTCTTTAACATTTGAATATAAAAAGGTTTTGTAAATTTGATTTAAATTTTGTTGAAGTTAAAATTGTAATTATTTGAAATCTTTAAATTAAAATGAAATTTAAAGAAAATTTAAAGCAAAAGGTTTCAAGTGCATTTGTCAATAACAATTAAGTTATTAATTAAGGATAATGTGTTAAATTAATTAAGGTAATTAATTTGATAATAATTAACTTATTAAAGGTAAATTAATTAATGAAAGTGATTAAGGAATAATTATTAATTAAGGAGTAATTAATTAGTTGTTGTAATTAATTAAGAATTAATTATTAATTAAAGGTTAATTAATGATTATTAAAGAACAATTTATTAAATGTTTTGTAATTAATTGATTCTTAATTTACCATGACTAGCAAATTTATTCATAGAAATTAATCTGATTTAAATTAATCAGATAATTAAATTGATCCTACTTATGGATGTTTGGATTGTATTGAATGGGTGAATTGTTTGATATCCCTGATTTGTGATGCTTTGTGATATATCCTGATTTATGTTGTGATCTGTTTCTCTAGGATGAATGTAATTAATTCCCTGTGATGTAATTTATTATCTGTGATATATATCTATCTGTGATTTGTGTATGAAAGATAAGCGTTATAGTTTATACCGCTTATCAAATATATTGTTGTATTTGAACCTGTGATGATTGAATGATGTTGCACTATTGTATGTGAAACCCCTAGACTACACCATACACACACAAATATGGATTTCACAAGGAAATCGGTTAAGTCACAGATGATTTTAAATTTAATGTTTTTGAGATTGAAATTTTAATTTCAATTGATTTTGAAATTGGAAATTGGGGTTTAATATGAAAAGCTTTTGAAAGGAGTTTTAAATATCTTGAATTTAAATAATTTAATTTGAATTTGAATTCAAAATTTGGAATTGAATTCCATGTTTGGAAATTATGGTTAAGATGTTATAATGTGTTTATATGAATTTAAACCATTTTCAAAGTATGGTTTTGAGAATTTAAATTTAACCCAAGGACTTTAACTCGTATAAATGAATCAGAGTTTCCGAAATGAAAACTAATTGTTTTAAAATGATAAAAGCTTTCATATGAGGAATAAAATTTCAATTTGTGTCAAAGTAATTTCAAGTTTGAAATGAAAAAGGTTTTCCAAGTTATGAATAAATCTTTGTGAAAGATTGTTGAACTTTGTTTTGAAATTGGAAAGGTGTACCTTTTGTATAAAAGGTCGAAATGGAATTGTTTGAAAGCTATCAGTTAAATCTTTGTTTTAAAGATTGGACGAGTTAATCCAAAGTGAAATGGAAATTGATTAGAGAATCTATGAATAAATCTTTGTGAAACTGGGTGAACTTTGTGAGATAAATTTTTATGTAAAAGATTAAAATGGTAATGTGTTTAAACCATTTGAAAAGAAGTTTTGGGTAATAAGTTGTGACTTAATTGAAATCCCAATATCCATATGTTTTAAAATATTACGCTCATTATTCGGTTTAGACGGGAGAGGACTTTGTGTCATATAACCCATTCCGAATAATGATACGACGTATATAAATAGCATTTGAAGACCGGTGGTGAAGACCGGATACTTACGAAAACGAAAGGATTACCATTGATTGTCTCTGCATCGGCTGATCCCCGGTATAGAGATTTTAGCACCCTTTGTGATGGGAAGTTCGGACGTGATTAGAAATTATCCGGATTTGCAAGGGCTTCTTTCGAAGTGCCTTCGGTTCTGTTCGAGCCCGGAACAGACTTGTATGGTTGTATGTCTGACATTACACTTTGAGATATAAAGCTGATTTCTTTCAAATACATTTCTGTTTGGTGGCGGAGAATTTATTCTCTTAGCTTAACACCCTTCTCTGAGACGTATGAGATCAGAGGTTATGTAGTTGAAGGTTATCAGTGATATACTCCCAATTTGGTAGTGTGGCATGCTAAGTGCTGTTGTGTGTTGGTGATTATTTGTTGATCAAAGCATGGCTTTGTGAAAAAGCGTAGCTTTGTGGACGAGACCTCATCGGACCTCACAAACCGGAAATGGTCGAAACCGGAAAGATGCGGCAAGGTTTCAGGGGTAGCTCCCCTAGGGTATGTCCATTCCTTCTGGAAAAAGGTTGTATCATGGTATGGAGCCCAGATATTTACCTGTGTGGTTGCTCCAATCTCATTTACTGTGTGATTGTTGCTTTGTGATCGAGGGCTCTCGGATAAAGGTCGCAAACGACCGAGGGTGGCATATCTCAGGTTTACTACCCGGGAAGGGGTTAACCGGCCTTGTGTTGGCAGAGATCCGGGTAGGTTCTCGGAGCGTCCCTCCAGAGGCGTTCCCATGTGGCATAGGAAGTTCCTTAGCCTGACCATTTGTTGGAAAATCCAAAGAAACAATACGAGCCCTGTACGGTTTTAGTTGTAGAACCTGCCATTTAAAATGGTAGCTACAGTAGGCATAGTATAATGGTACCTATGCTGGCTAAGATTAATATTATAATTTCGAAATGATTTCTGCACTATGCACTAATAATAATATCAAAAGAGTTTTTCTTGCGTAGGAAGCATGTTTGACTATCATAAGAAGAAATCTCCTCCAAGTCTGCGATTGCATTGTGTGTGTGGTGGGAGGTCTTATGGTAGTTTCATTTTCCAAAAAGCATTGCGGATTTCAATGTTTAAAATTCTTTTGTTGTTTGTTTTAAAGATAAACTATTTTTATTACTCACACCAGTCCCATGACTGACTCGGAGTTTATTGTTTCCTTCCTAAACTCTGGGTGCCCACAATTTTCCACACGGGCAGTCTAGAGTTGGGTTTCTTTTTCAGATAGTCAGGTTTAGTAGATTATCTGGAGCTAGTTCAGTTTTTTTGGAGTTCAATGACTGTCGTTGCTTATCTTGGTGAAACTTGATGGGGGTTCAAGCTTGACATTGGAGTGGTTGGACTCAGCCTCTTTGACGGATCTTTTGGAGTATCACTTCTGTTTTCCGCTGTAGCATCTTTATTTATCTCTGATATTGTTGTATCATATTGATATCATTGTTGTATATCATTCTGGATATTGTATTCATTGGAGTTGTATATGATATCATCTATTTCTTTCTTCAGCTGTGTTGTTATACTTAATGGTGTTATAAGCTCCGGAGAGCCAGATTCGGCGTTTGAATCTGCGACATTTTGAGTACAAGTGAAGTACGGGTGCCGATTTTCGAAGGCCGAGTTCAGGATCTTTACAAATGGAACTTTGTATTTCATACACTATTACAGTAATGGTAAAAATTGTAGGAGCATGCCATATAATAATTATCAATAGATGGATCAAGATACAAAAAATTATTTTCATAAATATGTGAAATAATTATTAATTTCAGTATTGATTGAAAGTGAATATAGTTTTATTTTATTATGAATGTTTTGAATATCCTTTATGAAAATAAGCCTACTAGAATAACTGCATTTGTTGCTTTAGCTACATAACACAAAAGTATCTATAAAAAATTTACATTTATTGTGGAATTAAGGACAAAGAACTCATTTACATAGGAGCGACATAAGAGTTGGTGAACCCTTCATATTGATTCATAAATGTATTCGAAATAAATGTAGTCGAAAGTCAAATGATACCAAAAATGGTTCCACATGCGTCGTTTAATTTACAGATTAATTATCCTAAAAATAAATATGTGTATTTGATATAGGTGTAGTATGTTTATGATAAGTTCTTTGAAAATAAAATAAAAGTTGAAAACGTAATGTACAAAAGAAATAAGATAATTTGATCGAATATGTTAGTATATAGGAAAATGGTTCCAGGAGTACCTAAAAACGAATAAGATTGAACGTCAAAAGTCACTCCTCCCTGTGATACATAATGATGTATTGATAATGAATAATCGAAATTTATTAGACAATGGACGATTGATAATGAGTGAAGTTGAGTTAACTTCTTTCTGTAAGGTTGTGTACTTAATAGAAAGTACATAAGGTTAAAATTGATTTCATCCATGGCACAATTTACGAAGCTTATAAGAAACCCATACATATCCTAAATCAGCGAGTTGACATGTTGTATGAGTTAAGAGGATGTACGTAATAATTTCTAGTAAGGGATCTTGTTTGGACCACCCCTAAAAGAGTTTGGGACAGATCAATATTAATTGATCATTTTGTGTTATAAATATAAGTATTATAAACTAAAACATTTATCAAAATATGATCTTGATAGTTGTACCTGAAGTGATATGATCCATCGGCCGCAAAAGTGTCTCCGAGAAGAAGACACGTGCATTTGGAATATATTAAGCTACATTAAAAGAGTAACATTATAATTACAATTGTTAATAGTAATGTAAAAGATTCATCATTCAACATACATAATTTAATTTAGATTTTACTCCCAAGATTATCGACTGATATTATTTTGAGTATTGGTATACGTATGTTGAAACAAAAATTCTAAATAATGATTTTGAATATGTTGTTTGGTCTTAGAAACTGTAACGACCCAGAATTTTGAACGAATTAAATTGAGAATATTTAATTAATTTTAAATATTTGAACGATGATTTAATTTGAATTCCCGATTTAACTTGGAATTTGGCGATTAAATTATATAATTTAATCTATTGAATTGAATAAAAATTTAAATCTTCAATTTAAAGTTGAAGAAACATATTTCGAAAGCTTTTAAAATTTATATTGATGATACTGAAGATAATAGAAGCTTCAGAATCGAGTTTGAAACTGTTTTGCTCAGTTTTGAATTTATCGTTCGAATCGATATTTAAAATATAGCCGTCCGAGGCGCAGCCTCGGAATTAGACGAAACCAGTTCCATTGGGTCCGTAATATCGAATTATTACCGGATTTCGAATTTTGTATTTTTCGGAGTTGAGATGTGACCGTACGGTGGGTAGACGTGTTGAGATTTAAATCGAATTCGATTTAAAATTTATATTTATATTAATAAAAATCACACGTTCTCTTCCCTTAGTTCCAGCCTAAAATCACGCCGAGACCATGAAATAGATCGTGCAAAACCATGCCTCTTTTAAATTTTAAATAACAATCTCCCTCTCCAGTCTTTCAAAATCAAAGAAAAACGAAACCTTTTCGTTCGAAATTTATAATGGCCGCTCCCCTCTTCATTAAAAATTCTTCAGTTTTATTTCGCGAAGCTCCGAATCAAGTGCGTGTTCGTTCTAATTTATACGAACTCGATTCCTTTCCTTTTCATTCGTTCGAAATCAATTTAAGGCTGCAGCTTCAAAACGATAGGATACGAAAACGAATTCGAATCAAAGTCGAATCTTCTCATTCAAAACAAAATTTCGAGCCTCCCCCTTTCCAATAAATCACGAATTCATCACGTCGTTCTGCTCGAGTTCGAAGGGGATACTCGATTGACGAGGCAGCAGGCGTGCAAATTTGGGTTCGACGTTGGCAATCGAGGTATTCTGGTGGGTCGCGTGGGTTCTCGAGTTCATCTCGAAGACGCGACAGTGGGCGGCGTTTGGGGAGTTCGTAATCGCGATGGCGACAACCTGGAGTAGGCGGGAGGCGATGGTCGCTCGCGTACGCGAGTCGAGTCGCGAGGCGCGTGGCAAGCAGCGATGTCGCGATTTTGGAGAGCTCGATTTCGAGCACCACGAAGTAGAGGCGGTTTCGTAGGGAGTGGCAGATCGAAGTAGACCTAAGTGTCGATGTAGGTGGATGTCGCGAGCGCGGAGGCGTTTAGCTGCCTCGGGACCATGGGCTTTGATCAAGTTGTCATCGCGAGGCCTAGGGAAAAATTGGAAGAAGACTTCTTCGCCGCGGCGTCTAGAGCAGTGGTGGGGTTCGCGAGCTCGGCGAGATTCATGTCGTGTTGGGGCCTTGGCAGTAGGGTAAGGCTGAGGTATATGTTCTTTATTTTTGTTTTTAATATGAACATGTATATCCAGGAAGATAAAGAAGGTAAATCTTTGGAAAATCTGTTTTAAAAATTTTTTACAGTAAAAGAAATTTAATTTTTTTGGTTAAAACTAAATCTTTGTTGAATTAAAATTTTAGTTTCAAATGAAGAAGTTAATAAAGAAGATTTGTTAGAGATTTAATTTATTGGATAAAATGATTTATATTAAAGGTTGGATTAACTGGAGTTTTAACTTGGAATATAAATTTATTTTGCTAACCTAGGGGATTATATTGGTAATTAGGAAATATTTTATTAAAGGGGAAATTTGTTTGAAAATTTTAAATCAGGTAAGATAAAACTTTCGGTTAAGTAAATAAATCAAACGATAATTTAATAGTTCGGTTTAATTCGAATGTTAATAAAATTTATATGATTGTTATACAAGGTATAAATCAAGAAAATCAATCTGGAATGGAAAATGAGATGGCAAATAAAAAGCAAAGGTGAGATTTTCTCACTCAAATCGAAAGTGGAATTTTCAGTTATTGATTTGATTGCTATTGGATGTGATATTAGATATAGTAGAATATATATCTATATATAGCAATATATACATATTGGCATATGTATATATTGGATTGATTGATTCCCGCCTCGTATAGCGGATGAGACCCTATTGCGCCGTTAGTAAGCGGATATTTTTATAAAACCCATATACCGCGATATTCCACCTCGTAGTGGAATTGGTATTGTGCTAACGTCTGTGGATGCAGGGAAACAGGTTGGAGGGATCCAACTGGATTCCTCACCGATATTATTATTTGCAGATATTTGTTGTATATGCTGTTATCATATTGATATATGATATTGAATGTTATGATTGACTAATTGATGCTGTTGCATCATCGGATTCAAATTTTGAAATTTAAAAATAACGATTTTTACTTTAAAAAGGATTTTGAAGTGATTTTTGAAAGTAGACGTTTTATTCAATTTTTGAATCGATTTACTTTAAATAAATAAACGTTTAAATTTTCGAAAGTTATAAAAATTAAGATCTTTGGGAAATATCATCGAAAAGCGATTTTTGAAGTAAATAGTTGATTTGATTTATAAGATGGTTTAAATGTAGATTTTTGAATTATTGTAAACGGTTTATATAAAAGGTTTAAACAATTGATATCTGTAAATTAAAAAGTATTGGACTCATAAAACGAGTTTTATAAGTGTTAAAATTGAAATATCAATGGAATTCGTAAGTGAATGAAATTTATAGAATTATAAATTGTGAAGATATGAAATTTATAGATTTATAAATTGTGAAGTTATAAAATGAATAAAAGTGCAGAATAGAAGATTTATAAGAAATTAACTTATAAAACTAGATTTTTGCCTTTAAAGGGAGTATTGATCGAACTTGTTAATAAAGGGGATTTATAAATCAAAGTTGTTGTGAAATATAAGGTTGAATTTATAAACGTTGTTTTATAAATCTGAAATCACTTATTTTAATAAGTGTATTACAGAAATTAATAAAAGGAGATTTATAAACCGAAGTTGTTATAAAACAGAAATGGAATTTATAAGCGTTGTTTTATAAATTCGAAATTAATTGAATTTGATGAATTAAATAGTGAAATGTGATTAGTGAAGTATATTCACGATTTTGGACAGTGAATATATTGTTAAGTAAAATGGATATTGTTTGGGAAAGCGATATTATAAAATGAAGTTAATTGTTTTAAAGATGTTTTAAAATATATTGACTATCGAAATCATAGATTTCAACATTTATTGTTGAAATAGACGTTTTCGAGAAATAAGGAAATGGTGGACTATAACACTGTTGTTATAGTAAATGATTTCCGGAAGGAAATATTTTGTGTAAGTATTGGGATTTATATATCTATCTAAATTTCGAATCCCTATACTAGTGATTTTGGGTCGTCGTAACGATGTTTTACGCAACATTCGTTTTGACCCAAATAAATGTGTTAAAAGAATATTTTCCTTAAAGAATGAAATTATACTTAATTTTGATTTAAGTATATCGAATATTTTCAAATGTTGAAACTAAATAGATTTGTGAATTACTTATTATAAAATAAGTATGGAAGTGCTTTTCCAAAATGAAATGAAATGTTTTAGAATTTATCTTTGTAAAGATAAATTGAAAATGAATATTGAAATCGATTTGAGAATCGTATATCAGTAGATATTTTGAAAATATAAATTCACTATGGAATTTATAAAAGGAAAGAGAAACTGTTTAGAAAAATAAACGTTGATTTATTTTTGAAGTGTGGAAATTTTATATCTAGTAAAGATATTTTGGAAGATAAAATAATTTGGAAAATTATTTGGAATCTGATGATGTTGCGCATCTTTATTGATAGTTAAATAACCGACTATCAATAATTACCTTGAATGGTATTTGTTGTGAATTGGATGAATTTGAATGCCACACTTATTTTTGAATAAGCGCTCACTATTCGGGTTAGCCGGGAAAGGACCATGGGGTCGTATAACCCATTCCGAATATGTGATACGTCGTTATGAATTGCATTCGAAGACCGTTGTTGAAGACCGGATATTTTTGAAAACGGAAGGATGACCGTCGAGTTACTCTACATCGGCTGATCTCCGATTTAGAGGTTTTATCACCCTTAGTGACGGGAAGTCCGGACGTGATTAGAAAATTATCCGGAAGTGCAAGGGCTTCGTGAGAAGTGCCTTCGGTTCTGTTCGATCCCGGAACAGACTTGTATGGATTGTATGTCTGACGTTACAAATTTGAGATATAAAGCTGATTTCTTTCAAATACATATCTGTTGGTGGCGGAGAATTTATTCTTTTAGCTTAACACCCTTCTCTGAGACGTACGAACTCAGAGGTTATGTAGTTGAAATTTATCAGCGATATACTCCCAATTTGGTAACGTGGCATACTGAGTGTTGCTGTGAAATGATCAGTGTTTGATCATCTACGATATGATCATTTGTTTGATCTTATATCTTTGTGATCATAGGTTGATCATTTGTTTGACCCGAAGCATGGCTTTGTAGAAAGCGTAGCTTTGTGGACGAGACTTCGTCGAACCTCACACCCCAGAAATGGTCGAAACAGGAAGGATGCGGCAAGGTTCTAGGGAGTAGCGCCCCTTAGTGTATGTCATTCCTTCTGGATAGAGGTGGTATCATGGTATGGAGCCCAGATACTTAACCTATGTGGTTGCTGCATTTTTACTATGTGGTTTGTTGGAAATCGGGGATCCTCGGGAAGATCGGTTACGATCGGGGGATGACATACGCGTGTCAGTAGTTACCTATTTTTGCAGAGGTAACCCGGCCTTGTGTTGGCAGAGATCTAACCGTGATGTTAGGTTATTTCTCGGGTCGTCTATTCCAGGGACGTACCCATCGTGGATAGGAAGTTCCTTAGCCTGACCATTTGTTGGAAATCCAAACTCCAATACGAACTTTGTACGGTATTAGTTGTAGAACCTGCCATTTACGTACGGTGGTCACCACTGTTTAGATGGTAGCTATAGTAGGCATACGATACTGGTCGTATGTTGGCTAAGATTAATATTATACTTTCGAAATGTTTTCTACACTATGCACTAATAATAATATCAAAATGATTTG
Organism: Allium fistulosum; assembly: GCA_030737815.1. Classification (NCBI taxonomy): domain Eukaryota; kingdom Viridiplantae; phylum Streptophyta; class Magnoliopsida; order Asparagales; family Amaryllidaceae; genus Allium; species Allium fistulosum. The sequence goes on along the minus strand of CM060904.1, from coordinate 945,977,538 downwards.
ATTTTGCGTAGTAAGCATCTTTGACTATCATAAGAAGAAATCTCCTCCAATTCTGCGTTTGCATTGTGTGTGTGGTGGGAGGTCTTATGGTAGTTTCATTTTCCAAAAGCATTGTGAATTTGTTTTATTTTCTTTGTCAAAAATAACTGTTTTACGATCTCACACCAGTCACCATGACTGACTCGGAGTTTATTGTTCCCTTCTAAACTTTGGGTGCCCACCAATTTCCACACGGGCAGCCTAGAGTTATGTTATCAGGATATTCTGGAGCTTTGGAAGTAAGCTGGATGGCGAGACGTAGTATTTGTATCTGATATTATTTATTCCGCTGTGTATTCTGTATGAGGACAAGTTTATATAACTGTCCATTGATGTGCTGTGTTGTATTGAGTTGTATATTGACTCTGATTGATGTATGTATAAAACTGATATAGTTCTTTGTTTTAAAAGACTAGTAATTATCTATTGTATATTGTTCCGCTGCGATATGTGAGATTCTGATATTGTTTCTGTTGTTCTGTTGTTCTTCTCTTTATTTTCTCTTCTTCCGTTCTTTCTTGTTCTTCTTTCTTCTTCTTCTACCTTTTTCTTCTATTTAAAACCCTCACTATTGGAGTTTCCGGCACTCGATGGCTCGGCAGTCGATAAAGTGAGTATCGATGTCGAATTTTCGAAAGTCGAAAATTCCTGTACGTGACAGAAACCAAAGTTTCTTAAAGTCAATGGGAGCAATTATGATTTTGTAGGTTTATTGAATATGATCCAAGAAATGATATGAAAGTATTATTAACAAGCATAAGAGTTAAGTCGGTATTTTGACAAAGAAATCAAATAGTTTGAATTTAAGTCAAAACACAGTGGAAGTGTATGTTTGTAAGAAAGAATAATAATAGGTGTTAAATATTTCTAAAATCTTAAGTTAACAACAAACTTATGATTGTTAGCGATGTATTTGTGTTAAAATCATTTTAGTTTTGGTTGTTTAATTCTCAATATAGGATTTGAAAAGACATCTTTTATAATCAGTATAAAAGGAATTTCCCAAAATCGATATACACAGCGACTACATTAAATTATTTAGTATGGAGTATTTAAATGGATTCCATATGAATTGATAATTGGAATTATCATACATGCTATATTGTCTACAATATAACACTTCGTTTGTGTATTTGATATATAGAGCATATACTAAATCTGAATTAAGATCACTAATGCCAATTTTGAATGTTCTCGAGTGTTGATGAAATACTAGAGAATTGTTTATAGAAACAATAAATTCCATATGAAGGAGTGGGCATACTTGAACTTTATAATTGTTATCGAGTATAGTTTCAATCCTAATTCATATTCAAACTTAAGTTAAGAATTTTAAGTTGGAAATGTTCCAAATAATTAGTAGCGATTGATTCAACCAAAGGCAAAGTACATTGCCCTAAATTGCATTACAATAAAAGAAGTATAAATAAATGCACAAATTTACAATTGAACTAGGGGTGATTCCAAAATCTAAGAATCCTATGACATTATTGTATGATAATAATGCTGCAGTATAGTTTGTATAAGAACCTAGAGCTTGCTAGAAATTGAGAGACATACTCTAAATAGTTTCACAGGATAAAGGAAATTTATTTACGATGAAGAGAGTTGATTAACAGAGTAGATAATTAAAATAAAATAGCTTGCCCAATCGCATAGAAAATGACCCAGTTACTTTTAAAAAACCAATCTAAGAAGTTGGAATTAGTTTCCGTAATTGACCCTGAGTGCAAGTAGGAGATTGATAGAGTTTGGGGTATGCCCTAGGGCAATGTAATATGTTACGTATACCTAACTCGATGACCAATCTTGTTTAAAATAAAAGGTGTTGTCTTTATATTTTATACTTGTTATATTGTGATGTAATTAAATAGGTAATTAATTTAAATACATTAAACAGAAAAACCAATAAATGATATGTCGTCTAATAGTAATTACAATGTGTTGCGAATATAAGAATTTATCACATTAGAAATAACATATTATTTTAAATATTCCTAGTTAAGGTGTTTTGAGATGGGATATTGATACATCCTTTGAGACTAGAGTGTGTAACGCTCTCCAAATATTTGGGCATGCATTACTCTTGTCTACTTGGGGCACCAAAGGGTAACGTACTGATGGTTAATGGATAACTATGGAATGACTCAATCAAGAGTTCTCTATTGGTTAATATAACTAAGGTCATACAGAGAATCTCGAAGTGACGATGTTAAACAATTCCCATGACTTGAGAATATTATTGAACTTCAATATGGACACCACACTTTGATAATAGCTAAATTGTGGCATGACATCCATTGAACAACCATAGTTGGGTCTGAGTTGAAGCATTGGAAGCAAAACGTTATTCAATAGGAAATTCATCTTCTCATTTATATGAGGTTAGTATAAGGTCAACTGTAGTTAACTCAAAGTCAAGTTCTTTTGCCAGAGCAATATAATTAATTATAATTGTTATTATTGAATCAAGAATTTCTTGTTTGGACTTACAAAGTTGAATATGGACAAAGTTAGAGTTTTGACCAAAATCAAATTTCATATGTCTTATGTGATATAGTTTTGACAAAAAATGGTATTAATAACCTTTACTACCGGGTCCTGCTTACAATAGGTAAAATTGGATTTTGTCGAAAGACATGTAAGCAATAAATTTAGCCAAAATGTCACACCATTAGCTAAGGTGATGTGTGAATGTTAATATTAATTGTTCGATGATAATAGTTAACTGAATTACACCTTTGAGTCACACAACCTAAATGATGAATGCTTTGAATGAACCTCATAACTTAATTAATTTACAATAGTTGTAACTTAAGTAAAATAATTAATATTTATGAAATATTAGTTGTTAAATTTTATTTAATTTTATTGAGGCCATTAGTGTTTAATAAGGTGCCTATATAAAAGTTATAAACATGCGTACCGATATACGATGTCGATGGAATGTTTAAATTGGATTTAAATATAATAAATACTAAGTGGATTTTAAATAAACTAAATGAATTAATGTTTTTGGTACATTATATATTAAAATTTTATTTTTTGTTTTGATTACCATTTGTACTTAATAAGTGCGTATATAAAATTTATAAATTGGCCCAATGATATATGATATTAGCAGAACATTTAAATTAGATTTAAATGGGATTAATGCGAATGTGATTTTGGATATTTCGAGGGCTCATGTGGCACCATCTATGATCGGCCATGCTTGTAGAAGAAGGAGAGGATTTTATTGAGATTTAACAAAGAATTAGTGGAGGAATATTTTAAGGAAGGAACATGAAAGATTTATGTCATTTTTGTAAATAAATCTTCCTTCATTTCTTTTATTTAATCCACTCTTTCCGAACTAATTTTGTTCTTAACCTCTTCCTCTCTATTTTTGTGGAAATTTCCATGGCTTCTAAGCCACAAAATTCCCAAAAGCAAATTAAAACCGAATCAAATTAATTCAAGCTGGTTCTTATCTCTCAATCCTGGAAGATCCAAAGGTCAATTCATTGGAATCTAGAAGTACTTCATCTTTCAAGATGCGTTTCCTTGGCTGCATCTTATGGTAACCATTCTAATTTCATTTATTCATATAGTAACCTTGTTAATACTATTTGAATCCATTACATACCTCATCTCATTTATATATTAGCTTGTTTTGTTACATTGACTAGATCCCCCTTTTTTACACCTCAATTAATAACATATGTTCATCATGTTTATTTTTATTTAGATCCATTTTATAATATTCTTTAATTTATTACACATTTATCTTGTTAACATTAGATCTATCACATGTGACGTCTCATTTAATATATTATTTTATATTTTTTATGTAATTTAGATCTGAAACTTTTATCATGAATTTATATATGCCTAAGTTGTCCTAGTTATTTTGTCATTATTTTAAAAACCATTGTTTAACAAATACTATTTTGATTAAAATCTAAGTGATAGCTAATTGACATAATTTTGTTACTTGTTATGTACATAAATATGGATAAACTGTTGGATCTAGGCCAACACAAAGTAGGTTAAATGGATAAGAATTTTTTTGTCATTTTGGATCTTATTAGGCCTATGAAGTCTTATTATTTTAGATCTGATATAAATTAATTTAAAATAAAATCATGATTTTATTTAATTAGTAAATAAAGTTTATTTTGATATTATATTTATATTATATAATATATGAACATGTGTATCATATACACATGTGTGTGTACGTGCACATGCTGGATATATAGTATACATGGTTTAACATATCCATATATAAGTGCTGCGATTTACACCGCAACAGACATGATAATCCCTCCATAAACGCATGTACTATCTAATACACACACACACACATATGTATGTATGTATAGTTTAATGTGGTATAAAATATATTTATAATGGTATAAATATTGACATATATATTAAATTGTAAAGTAGTTATATTTGAAAATGCAATTAGTAATAATCATAAATTCAAATTTCAAATTCTAAATTTCGCATATACATCTAGATTTTACAATATTTTATAATTTAAATTGAAATCAACAAAAAAATATTTTGATAAAATAAAAATATATAAATATAAGAAATTAATTTATATTTTTTCGGAAATGTGTGTTTTTTTATATTTAAATTTCAAACATAAAATAACATTATATATTTCGAATATAAATAAATAAAATATATGTGTATTTGTATATATTTTCTAACTAAAATATGTTTGACAAAATTCATTTTTTTTTAAAAAAAACCTTTACAGTTTTTAAATTTTGTTTCTTTATTTAAATCATTTTTGTATGGAAATGTTGGAAAAAATGATTTTTTTTTTAAATTTCATAATCATAAGTATAATTAGTGTATACTAAAATATAAATACACACATATTTTATAACACACACACACACAGATATATATATATATATATATTAAAACAACATTTTGTATTTTAAAATAAATAATTTTATTTTTGAGAATGGGTTCCTTTCACTATGCCACAAAGCGAATCAGATAATAGTGATCACACGACATAAGGTAGATTTTCTACTATCTCACTTTTTCACACAACACATGACAAAACCATTTGTTGTCTACAGAGCCACATAATCTTTCATCTGTTGTCTGAATGGCCCGTGAAATCCCTATGTACAAGCTTGTTATTCAGACAACATTTTATATGTCGTCTTATTTAAGTTATCAAATTTTTTATTTTTGGCTCCACCTTTTCCCTCTTAATTATTTTGTGGCCACTCTTTTGTTCGATTCCCCCCTTATTATTTGTTCCCCCTTTATTATTTCGTTCCATTCCCCCTTTATTATTTCGTTCCCCTTTTTATTTTTATTTAGGAGAAAATCACCATCTTCTTCTCATCGTTAATTTAGGGTTTTATGAAAATGAAGTCGTCTCCTTCTCGTCTTCTCATCTTTGTGAAAATTGATGGTTGTGTGCTACATTCCTTGGGGCTTCCTAATCAAAGCCACCTTTTTCGTCTTCGTTCTGAAATTAGGGTTTCTTGAAGGTCGCTGCTTAAAAGTTAAGCTTCAAATCACATGCTCCTTTCCTCACTGACTATTGATGGTTGCGACTCTTCCTTGTCGAGCGTTCTTCGATTGATATTGGTATGATTTATGCCCCTATCGATTTATATTGTTCTCAACTTATAATCTCTGGCTGATGATGATTTGGGTTTCTTATGTATGAATTTATTTCCTAAATATGCGAATATATGATTCAATTTGATCCTTGAATTTCTAATTTTGATTTCGATTTCTGTTTGATTTGGTTTTCTGATTCTTGAATTTCTGCTTTGGTTTCCATTTGCTAATTTTATGGCTAGGTTGGACCTTGTTTTTCACTATGTCACCTGACCATGTGCCCTTGACTTCATGTCGAAGTTAGTGGATTACTATGTTGAACCTTGTAGTCCACGGCAGTGCACTTCAACACTTAATATGTCTTGTTGTATATACTTGTTATATATGTGTCCCGTTTCTTGAGTCTTGTGTTAAATTGCAGGTCCATAGCATTGCCTATTGATGTGAGTCTTGTTGGTCCTACCTTGTTTTAATTTGTGTGAATGTTTATACTTGTGTTCATGTATTCATATGTATATACTTATGTTCATGTGTTCATGTGTATAAATGTGTAATAGGATTTTAGTTTTGAGATATATGGGATTTCAGTGTTGCATATATACATGTATATACATATGTGTATATGTGTTGTTACATCTTACTTCATTTTTATATATGTGTGAAAAGTCTGTATAATTATACCCTTGTATGTGTGTTATGTTGTTTCAGTTCTCACATATACTTGTATGTACTTGAGCTTGAACCATTTTTGAGTATGTACATATATACATGTATTCACATATGTGTATATATGTATATTACTTAAAGCATGCTATTGGTTGAATCTCTGAACATGCATTGCATATATACATGTATACATGTATAGACATATGTGTATATATGTATATTAGTGTGCTAATTACATCCCACTTCATTTCTGTTTTGCTGATTCATTTATGATCTAGCTTGGTCTTGTGCCTTGAACTGATTCATTTCTGCACTTGAACTGATTCATTTATGATCTGGTCTTACGCCATGAGTCTGGACCATGTGCATTGAATTATTCATGTGTTCATATGTTATATATATATATATATGTATACATGCATATACGTACATGTATATACATGTAAAATCCCTTAACCAGATTTTGAATAGCTTTGGGCTGCTTTTGAATTGTTCATGTATATATGTATATACATATGTGCTTTGAGCTGCTTTTGAATTGTTCATGTATATATGTATATACATATGTGCTTTGAGCTGCTTTTGAATTTTTCATGGGTTCATATGTTGAATTTTTGATGCATTTTGCTTTGATACTTGAATGGATTTTGCTTTGATTGCTTTCACTGAACCTTGAATGCATTTTGATACATGTATACATCCTTTTGTATGCATTTTGGTTTATGCATATATACATGTACACATTCAAGGTTTATACATATACACATGTATGCATTTTGCTTTGAATGGTTTTTATATATATATATATATATATATGTATACATATATATATGTATACATGTATCAATTTCAGGCCAGTCAAGTATCAAAGCAATCAAAGATTTATACATGTATATATGCTTTGATACTAAAATGCATTTTTCTTTGATTCCTTTCCCTAAACCTTGAATATATACATCCTTGCCTTCCTTGAACCTTGAATGGCCTGAAATTGATACTTGAATAACTTGAACCCTGATGGTCTGAAACCTTGAATGGTTGTTACTGCTATATGTAGTCTTCTTGCTTGTTACTTCCATGTACATACACACATACATATGTATTATATATGTGTGAAATATTGCCATGTTTTTCCTTGTTTTTGTCTTGTTTATAAATGTGCACTTCAGTTTTGTTCATGCTGCTCCTATGTGCACTATGCATAAACTGTTTTGAGATTTCTTGCCTTGTATTCACTATGTACTCTTGTATTTATTGAATTGATGAAATTTGTATTCACTATGTACGCTTGTGAATTTTCCTGGCTACACTTGTATATTTCTAGTTGGTGCACCTAAGTTTGATTTTTTGGTTTGTATAATTCTGGTTTGATTTTCTGGTTTGAGTTGCATTTCCTTGTGCATCTGAGTTGAGCCCGATGAGGCTTGGGCTTGACCTTGTGGACATTTGCACTGTGTTGAGCCTTCGGGATTGACCTTTATAATAGTCCGTGAGATTTAATCGATGTTCGGCCTTGTGATATTCATAGTGATACATTATGCATATCATAAGTTGTCCGCACATATATATATTTGTCCGGCCATGTCTAAAACATGAAGAGAAAACAAACCCATAAACTGAGGCAATATTAATAATCAAATTTAATTTAATTTTTGCAATTTAGGTTTGTTTCCTTTTCCATTTTACTGCGTTGTTTATTTGATAGGTATAAGAGATGACAGGACACAAGCTGGAGCAAGCAAATGAAGATCAATATCAAAAATAAACTCGAGTGAGTGTAAGTGAGTGCTAGTAAAAAAAATGTTATACATGAGAGTGTAGAGAAAAGTTGTATATATGAGAGTGATAGTGAAAGTTGTATTGTATTTGAAAATGTAAGAAAAGTGAATGTTGTATTGTATTTGAAAATGTAAGTATAGTGAAAGTTGTATTGTATTTGAATTTGATTTGAAATAAAATATTTGTTTAAATAAAATTGTGATTCATTATTTCATTTTGCAAATATGACATAGGTGTAATTGATATGCATATCAGTCAATATTTATATGTTGTGTAATAGAAAATTTTAGAAATGATACTATAACATCAGACAACGTATGGTTCTTTTCTTTTGATGTGTTAGTGCATATCAGAAGACGGTCATATCTGTGGTCTAATATGTAATGAGACAGCACAGAAATAGACAATAGATAGGTATTCATTCAGACAACGGAGCATATCTATCGTCTGATTCATTTTTTCTCATAGTGTTTATTATTATTAAAAATATATGACAACACGAGCCATACTACTATACACACCTCAGCTCGTGTTGGGGGTATTTCCACGTATTCATACATATGACAATAATTAACCTAACATAAAAAGCTAAACAAATTTAATAGGCATTGCATGGACCAATCACATATTTGCTTAATAGACTTCATTATCCGCCTTGATGCGGCCTATTTTTGTAGAAATTGGAGTCTAATTCAAAAGTTATGGAAATCCACTTAGCCCACAGAAAAATAGAACATGCCTTCTTCCATACAATGGTAGCGGTTCTCATAACTGTAGACAAAAAAATTCTCTCGAATGTGTTGAAATTGCTTCACATGATTCCTTTTCCCCCTCAACCATTTGCATGTGAGTTGTTGCAAACTTCCAATTTCACATAGTGGTTGGGATAGCCGTTTCATCGATTCCCTCTGCTATCATCCGCGCTTTAGAATTATAAATTGAACTCGTTTATTTGCTGGTTTCTTGCAAATTAAGAATTATGGAACGTAGTCACACTTACTCATCATTGAAGAAAATCCATCCAATGAAATACACTATGCTATGATTTGTGTAATCTCTACAATCACTATAATTCATTTTTATTCAGATTTGCAGTCTTTATTGACTTGGTAGCACTATATGCAACAAGATGATTTTGAATCAATCGATGTATACCCATTAGCCTCGAAAAGTTGGAAACTATATCTCCTCACAGCCCAAACAACGCCTTTAATTATAGAACGTTGAAGATCTCTTTTGCTTGCCTTTTGAACCTAGGAAATGAAATTGGAAAAATTATTCCATCCCTTTAGCCATTGGAGAGGAACTCTCTATAAGAGATTTACTATTATAATAAATAATATATAAATGTGTATATAATTATTTTTGGAAATGATTACATATATATGGTTTAACAAAATTTTATACTATATATATACATTAAAATACAATTTTGTTTTTAAAACCAATTTTAAAAATTATTGTTTAATTCAAAATTATTTTTTTTCTTTGCTGACTAAGACACTATATGCATATATATGCATATATATATATATAATCATAGTACATATATACATACATAAATCCTATATTGATAGCACAAATATATAGGGATTCGTGATATTATAATCTAATATAAGCATATATAATTCAAGATAATTATCAAATATTATAAATAGATAAGTTTTCCTTAACTATAGCCTAACCAGTACACATTGAATAGTGAATCGATCGACCCCGCTTGAATCTGAATACAAATCCTTCTAGATAGAGCTACCAGATTGAAAGAAGTACGCATCAATATCCTATTTTATTTGAAATTATGGTGCTTAATGCTTGAATTAGTAGAGGATAAGGGCAGGTAGGCTCGGCCTAATATGGATGAATAAAATGCCTAAATAGAGGGTGAAAAATGAGGGCTTAAGGGAGCTTAAATAGCGAAGAGAGGAGCTAAAAGTGGATTTGGATCCACAAATATCTCTGCTAATTCAAACCCTTTTAAAATCAAATCCAACCACCTTTCCTTAAACCCAATGGTCGACCATCCTTGCCCCATATATAGACCTCCTAATCACTTTAAGCTCGATCAACTACTATATTTTTAAATTCATTTTAAACGTATATTGGTATCGTATATCGATATATGTATACAACTATTTTATATAGACCGCTTTCAACACAAATGAAATAAAATTTTATAATTAATATTTCATAAATATTATCTAATTAAATTAAACATAACAATTATAACTAATTAAACAGGTGGTAGATGGAATATTCAACATTTCAGCAGTGTTACTCTTAGGCGTAAATTTTGTTAAAGATTAATATCGAACGATTTAAATATTAACGTTGACATATCACGTTAGCTATTTATGTGATATCATGGCCAAATTTATCGCTTATATAGCTTTGGTAAATTTCAATTTTACATATTTTAAGCATTATCCAGTAATGATAATTATGTACGTCAATTCTCTTTGTCAAAACTATACCACACTAAGATTTATGGAATTTGGTAATGGTCAAAATTCCAGTATCGTCCATATTCAACTTTATAGTCCAAACACAAAGTCCTTAGTTCAATAATGAAAATTGTTATTAACCGAACTGCTCTGGCCAAAGACTTTGAATTTGGGTTGACTTAAGTTGACTGTGATACTAACCACATATTACCGAGTAGAAGAATTTTCTATTGAATAGTGTTTCACTTCCAATGCTTCCACTTAACAAAATTATAATCGTTCGATGGACGTCGTGCCAAGATTTTACTATAATCAAAGTGGATTTTCCACACTGAAGCTCGATGTATTATCAAGTCTAGAGAATTATGTAATTATTATCACATCCATATTTTTTGTTTGACCTTAGTTATATTAAAAATAGAAAAATATCGAGTGAGTCATTCTATAGTTATCCAATAACTATCAGTACGTAAATCCTTAGGCCCTCCATCAACCATGAGTGATATACTACCCAATATTTGGAGAGCGTTGCATACTCTAGTCTTAACAGATGTATCGATATCCACTCTCGATGCATCTTGATTAGGACTATTTAAAACGATGTTTTTATTATATTGTGATAAATTATTGTTGATTATAACACCATTTAATTACTATCACAAAATACACCATTTATTGATTTTATGTTAAAAATACATAAATTAAATAATTAAATTAATTATAACACATTATGACAAGTATATAACAGAAGAACAAAACACCTTTTATTTTGAACAAGATGTTATTACAGAGTTATTAATTTACAATAAAGTCAAAATTGCACCTAGGTCATATCCCTAACTTTGTCAATATCCCACTTGCATTGGAGCCATGATTGGAATCTCAATCCCATCCCTTCGATCAGCTAAGAACCGACCGAGGTAGTCCCTTCGTGAATGGTTCTGCTATTTTGTCTTTGGTATCTATGCTTTGTATCACAACTTCTTTCTTCTCAATGAATTCTCTAATTAGGTGGAACTTTGGATGAATATGTCGTGATTTCTTGTATGGTCTAGGTTCATTCGTGATCTGCATCGTCGCTTTCCTCAATTAAAAATTATGCATCCAGATTGCTTATGTGGCTGCTTCATCGAGGGCGATGTACTCGGCCTCCATCGTGGAATCAGCTACTATTTCCTATTTGGAACTTTTCCAAGTAAAGGCCTCATCGTTAATAGTAAATATAACACTCCATATTTTGGAGAGTCCTTAACATGGGAAATTAAATTAAAATTAATAATAAAGGTATATTATTAAAAGGCCTTGTTAATGAAAATACATAAATAAGTGTTAGATTGGGAAGGATTAGTGTTAGTGGAATGAATAAGTAAGACTAGGCCACATGGGATATTAGCCCAAGCCAAAACCACTAGTCCATTTTTCCTCAACCTTACTCTCCTATCCCACCTTCATTTCATTCACGAAACAAATCCCTAAACCCTAAAATCAACGCCGACCACATTTCTCAAAAACGAAGTGGAAAATTAAAGCTAGAAGATCAAGATTTCAACTTTAATGATCAGGAAAAATTAAATAAGGTTTTTCATAATGAAAATTGAGCAAAACTTTCCCTAAACCCTATTCTAACCAGTTTGGGTTTGGAGTGACCATGTTTGGATGTTTTTTATGATGGAAATCATGTTAAATGATTAAACATTGTATGGTTATGCTTAGAAATTTAAATGAAATAAATCAATTCATGTTTAGTGTAAAATATGATTTAATCGTAATCACATGATTTGAAAATGGGATATTGTATTTCCAATAATGAAATAATGGTAAGTTTTTAATTTCATAACTTTTAGAGTTAATTTGAAACTTTTAGAAATATTATAAGTTGAGAAAATAGATATTTTTTGGTAAATTAATTATTAAAACTAATAAAAGCAATAATTTGGATCTGAAATTTTGGGATAAGGTAAAACATGAGACATAAGATTTTTGGCGAATTTTCAGGATTTTTCCCATAATGTTTCGATTTTATATGAATTAACTAGTGAAAGAAAGAATTACTTAATAAAGGATAATTAATTAATTAGAAGTGACACCAATAAGTCATGGAAAAAATAGTAAACTAAGGAATTATCCAATAAGATTTCGTCACCAAATGGGGTTTAGTGAAAAGTAACCATTCAATAAGGCAATTAATCAGTTTTCAAGTTATTTACAACAACGCCATTTTTCAACCCTCGATGGCCTAAGGATAGTCAACTTGCGACAACTAAGTTGGATACATCTTGTGATAGCTAAGGTTGAATCAATATGTGGAAGTTAATAAGTGATCAACCATCGATAGCTTGGAGGACTCGACTCTCAAACGTTAGCGCAATGTAAAACACGCAATGATTATACAAAAAATCAATATGTGATAACTATTCCAACTATCAATGTGTGACAACATTAAGGCAATCAACTCACAATGGCTCTTGAAGAGTCAACCCACAATAGCATTAAGGCTATCAACTCACAATGGCTCTTGAAGAGTCAACCCGCGATAGCATTAATGCTATCAACTCATGATAGCTCTTTGAGAATCAACACGCGATAGGATTAAGGCTATTAACTCATGATGACCCTTGGGGAATCAAACCACGATAGCATTATGGCTATCAGCTCACGATAGGTCTTAGGGGTCAATACGCGATGGCACTTGGGGGAGTCAACACAATAGCTCTTAGAGAATTAACACGCAATGGCTTGGGAAGCTATCAACATGCGATGGCTATATGCAATTCAACACATGATAGCTTAGTAATATATCAACTTGCGATAACTAATGAAACCTATCAGTATGCCATGGAATTAGTAGCCCAAAATGTGAAAGCTATGTGAGTTGAGTTGAGATAATAAACAAAGCTAAGAAAATGCTAAGTAAACGTGATGACAAATCCTAAAGATGAAATAGCTTTGGGAAATAATAAGTTAAAGCTAAATAACTTATTTGGGGGATGAAATTGATATTTAGGTTGATTAAGCTATGAGATGATGAGTGAATCATAAGAAATAATGAAACGAAAATATGAGGCCTTAGTTGCAATAATACATCTAAGCACGACAATTTTTTGGTGATTTAGATAGAAGACCTTAGTGACTACAAAACATCTAAACATAACATTATATTTGATAATGTTGATAGTAGGTCTTAGTGGAAAACATATACGAGATTGATGGAGTAAAGCTTGTGTAGCATCTAATTGTCTATTCATGAAAAATAAGCAAGAAAGATGGAGTAAAGCTTGTGTAGCATCCAATTATCTATTCACGATAAATAAGCGAGAATGATGGAGCAAGGCTTATACAATATCCAATTGTCTACTCAAGTCAAATAACTAAGAATGATGGAGTAAGTCTTGTGTAGCATCCAATTGTCTATTCATGACAAATAAGCATAAATAATAGAGTAAGGCTTGTGCAGCATCCAATTATCTATTCATGCCATAATACGGAAGTAATGGTGTAAAGCCTTTATGGCAACCTAATTATATGTTCACGTTAAAACTGAGGTAAAACACCTAAGAATAACACTGAAGTGTCAAGTACTGGAATCGAACTGGTAACAATTAGGCATGTATGGCAATTTAAGATGAGACCATGGTAATCAGTCGAACATATGTATAAGAAATCTCATACTTATTATGACTAATGATTAAGCATATCCAGATGCAATACTATTGTCAAGTATTCTGTAATTGATTGTGATGACTAGAATAGTGATGAGGAAACCTATTCCGTGCTTCAGCAGCGTGGTCTCACTATATGTTTGTTTGTTAGGGTAGATCTTAACTCATACCAGCTTGATGTATGACCCGTCTTTTATTATTTCCCATGAACTCATAGGTACTCATTTGAGTTTATGGAATAGATAGGTATCCATTAGGAGGATGAATAAATACTTTAAAGATGAAGCAGGAGGCTTATCTAACTAATAAAAGTTATTTTTGATTAAGTTACCTTTGTAAAACCAAGATTTATAACGAGTTATTTTCATGTTGACATCTTTATATGTTGGATACAGCGCGGTTCTTATTTTCATATTGTATTTACCCATACATGGGAACAAAATGAGTTAAAATGATGTAACGAATTTTATGATTCAAATTTAAGGAATGATAAAGTTATTTAGCTTCTTTGTTTACTTAAGTTGTGCAAAATAATACCGAACTTAGTTTGTCGTTGGAAAATGATTTTGGTGATGACTATAACATTATCGGTGTCTATTTTTCTAATAATTACTGAACTTAGCTCTGTCTTGTCTACCCTTTTACAACTCTCTTTACTTCCATTTGTTACGAATCCTTACTAATGCATAAGGCAAGAATGGACCTATGTAACAAATGGTTGGCTATAGGAAGTGTGAGAGCGAATCCTAGTAGAGGATATGAAAGAGTGCAAACTAATAGCCAAAGAGGGAAGGATGTGCTGGAAGTTCGTACAGAAGCTGGTAATGAAATGCTTGCTCTGGCTATTGAGAATTTGGACATGAATGCATTCTTCTAGTAGTTCTTGGCAAACTTGGCACAACAACAAGCGCCACCACATGCCTAGGATGTACCAAGGGGCCTAGTGTAACCAATTAGGGAGGAATTCGGTAAGATGAATAAAGGTTTCACAGAGCTTGGGAGGAGAGATGTTTGATGGAACAAAACATGCATTGGAGGCAAGTGATTGGCTGGTGATGTATGATAGAGTTTGTGGGACTAGGGCCGATGGATGCATAGAAGGTAAAGCTTGTATCTAGATAGTGCAAGGGTTGGCAAGCGTCTGGTGGGGAACAGTGAGAGCCGAGATTCCTGAGCAAGAAATTACTTAGGAAAGATTGAAGGAGATGTTTGAGGAGCAGTATATTCCTGACTTGGAGTTATCTACAATGTTTCAGGAATTTGTAGAGTTTTAATAAGGGAGTTTGTTCGTGCTTGGGTATGTGCAAAAGTTCGACGCACTGTCTAAGATAGGGCTGGCTTGATTAGGACTTCAAGGAAGAAAGCAGAGAAATTTATCTTTGGATTGAGGCCTGTGCATAGTGATAGGACAATGGATCATCTAGAACTTCGGTTCAATGAAGTGGCCGATATGGTAATGAGGTATGAGTTGATGTATACCAAGAGAGAAGTGTGGGGTAGAAGGCTCAAGCCAAAAAGAAGAAGTTCAATCCTTATCAGAAAGGAAACAAAGGCCAATAGTCGAAGGCAAAGGATCAAGGTATTGGAGAATGGAAAGGTATGGTAGAGATAATACGATATAATTGTAGGTAGTAGGGGCACTATGCCGATAAGTAGCCAATGCCAATAGGAGCGACAAAGCTTAAGAGCTTCATCTGTGATAAACTTCGACACAAAAAGAATGATTGTCCTAAGTGAAAACAGCCAACGGTTTTCACTCTAGAAGGACCATTGTCTGGACCAACTGATGAGGAGAAAGGAAAGGGTGTGTTGGAGGTATGATTTTGTTTTCTAGTATGTCAATTAAGGCTCAACTGGTGCTACTCATTCTTTCATTTCAAGAGATTTGGTTAATAGGTTAGAACTAGACACTACCTATTTGATTATGTCCTTGCCCGTTGTTAATCCAATTGGTGGTACGCCACTCTCAGATTAAGGTGCACCGACCTTGAGTTCGATTTGTGTGGACAATTGTTTGTTTGCGACCCATATGTGTTAATTCGTTAGTGGATAATGAAGCTAGGGTTTATTGTTCGAAATCCAAAGGGTGGAGAAAGAATCATTATATCATTAGGCGTAATGAAGGAGATGTCGGACTTGATGTTATGTTCTATGGAAGATCATGGAAATGAGATCAGTAGAGTATGTGTAGTCCAAGAATTTGCAAATGTTTTTGAACCTTGAAAGGGATTACTGATAAGAAATGCAATTGAATTCTTCATATATTTAATGCCGAGGGTGTAACCTATTAGTGGACTACCTAGCAGAATGCCACCCAAAGAGATGGGGGAATTTAAGAAGCAGCTAGTGGAACTTAAGGATAAAAGTTTCATCATGCCAAGTAGTTCGTCGTGGGGAGCATCCGTAGTATTCATGAAGAAGTCGAATGGTTCTTTGTGGATGTGCATTATTACCAAAACTTGAATGTGTTGATAGTGAAGAATCATTATCTTGTGCCTAGGATATACGACATGTTTGGTCAGTTGAGTGAAGCTCGGGTGTTCTTACAGCTTGACTTGGCAGCAATTTCCATTAACTGAGAGTAGCAAATGATAGCATTCCAGTGATCGCGTTCTGAATGAGGTACGGTTCATATGAATAGTTAGTGATGTTGTTTAGATTAACCAATGCCCCTGCATTCTTTGTTGACCATATGAACCGAATATTTCACGATTAGTTGGATAGATTTGTGTTGGACATCATCGATGATATTTTGGTATACTCAGAAGATGAAAGAGACCATGAAGTCCATCTAAGATTGGAGTTAGAGACGTTGAGACAATACGAGTTGAAGGTATGGTTTTCAAAGTGCGACTTTTGAGAACGAGAGGTTAAGTTTCTTATGCACGTGTTTTTGGAAAATCAGTTAGTCGTGGATCCATTGAATATAAAAACTATTAATGTTTGAAGAAGACCAAAGAAGGTTGTGGAGATGAGAAGTTACTTGGGGCTGGCTAGCTATTACCACAGATTCATTATTGATTTCTCACGTGTAGCAGCACCCTTGATTAATTTGACCCGAAAGAATAAGAAGTTCGTATGGACTTATAAGTGCAAGGGATCATTCCAGAAGATGAAGAAGCTATTGACAAACTCTCCTGTGTTGCAAGGGAATCAGGAGTTAGTTATGTATATTGATGCTTGTGGAACAGGTAGGGGGTAGTGCTGATGTAAAGAGGACGAGTGGTAACTACTGCATCAAGGCAGTTAAGACCACGTGAAGTTAGATATCTGACTCATGACTTAGAATTGATAACGGTGGTTTTGGGCCGAAGATTTGGAGACATTAGTTGTTGAGAGAGTGGTACAAATTGTATACAGACCACAAATCCCTTACATATCTACTCGCTCAGGGAGAGTTAAATATGAGACAGCAGAGATGGCTGCAATTGTTGGCAGTATATGACTTTGGGGTAAAATATACGTCACAAAAAAAGAAAATGATGCTTTGAGTAGGAAGCATCTGAATGGAATGTGATTCAAGAATGGAAGACGTTAGAGACATTAGCCTCTTGCGAAGTGCATTATAGGTGGAAATACTAGATCGAGCAGAGATTCGAGCGTGTTAGCAAGTTTGAAGGTATGTCTAGCATTTATGGATAAGTTGTAAGGCAAAAGGAGGATCCGCTAATTACCGAAAGGATTAGGCGACTATAAATAGAGGCATATATTGAGGATCTGAAAGGATTCGAGATGGACTTGAAGGGATGGCTTAGAAAGAAAGGGAGATTGTTTGTCCCAAATGTAGGAGACATTCGGAAGGAACTCTTGGGGAAAGTCATCCGTCGAAGTTTACTATTCATCCTCGAGGCACGAAGATGCATCATGATATGAAGAGATACTTCTTTTGGGAAGGGATAAGGAGAGATATAGGAGAATATGTGAAGAAGTGCTTCACTTGTTAACAAATGAAGGGTGAGCCTCATAGGCCGAACGGTTTACTTCAACCCTTGGAAGTACTGACTTGGAAATAGGAATCAGTGTCTATGGATTTTATTGACGGATTGCCTAGGTCGAGTATGGAAAATGATAACATTTGAGTAATTGTCGAAAGATTTATTAAAAGCACCCATTTTTTCCCCGTGAGATCGGCAAGGACGACAACTAGCCTAACAAATTTATATATGAAGAATACAGTGAGACTACATTGGATACCGAGTAGTATCATAAATGAGAGAGACCCATTTCTTACTAGTGAGTTCTGGAGAAGTTTGTAGAGTGCATTGGGTATGAAGTTGAACTTGAGCACGGTTGACTATCGAAAGACTAATGGTCAAACCGAGAGGGTAAACCCTGTACTTGAGGATTTGCTGAGAGGTTGTGTTTTGGATTACAAAGGATCCTGGAAAGATCAGTTGCATTTGGTAGAGTTTCCTTATATAATAGTTACCAGTCGTGTATCGAGATGGCACCATTCGAGGCGTTGTATGGTAGACCATGCAAGTCACCTATTTTTTGGTAAGACATAGGAGATAGACTTGTGTTAGGGCTTGCTTGGGTAAGAGATGCTATTGAGAGGGTAGAATTGATTTATGCCAGGATGAAGGCAGCGTAATCAGGGCAGAAGAGTTATGACAACAGGTGAAGGAAAGAGCTTGAGTTCGTGGTTGGCATTCATGTATTCGTGAAGGTTTCTCCTATGCAAAGAGTTATTCGCTTTGGGAAGGCCGGGAAGTTGGCACTTAGATATGTAGGACCATTTTCAATGATTGAGTGGATTAATAAACTCACATATCGAGTCGAGTTATCGAGCAGTTTGGCGGGAGTGCATAATGTTTCCCACATATAAAATTTGAGGAAATGTGTGCATGATCCAAGTCCAATAGTGGAATCGTGGGCGATAGAAGACTTAGCTGTAGAGCTAGATTTGACATATGTGAGACGGTCGAAAGAGATAGTGGGACGTGATATGAAGGAATTAAGGAAAAAAGTCATTAAACTTATTTGCATCCAGTAGAGTGACGACAAAGAAGATTGTACCTAGAAGGTAGAGGATAGGATTAGAAATATCCATCTCGAGTTGTTTTGGATATTCATGTACATAATAGCGCGGGGCATTGTTTGTCGATTGTATGGACTAGTAGGATACTAGTATATTCATATATGACATGGCTGTTATTGGTAGTTGCACTAATACCTTATGTTTAATGATTGTTAGCTTACATTAGTATGGTACTAGTGAATTCTTTTGTACTTGTGAGTACTAAATATGACGATGACTTTGCATTTTCAGGATGTTAGTGTAAATCTTACTTTCGTTATCGAAATTTCAGGGATGAAATTTCTGTAAGAACAGGAGACTATAACACTCCATATTTTGGAGGGTCTATAACATGGGAAATTAAATTATAACTAATAATAAGATGATATTATTAAAGGGCCTTGTTAATGAAAACATATAAGTAAGTTTTAGAATGGGAAGGATTAGTGTTAGGGGATTGAATTAGAGAGACTGGGCCATATGTGATATTACCTAAGACCAAAACCACTATTCCATTTTTCCTTAGCCTTACTCTCCCATCATATCTTCATTTCATTCTCAAAACAGATCCCTAAAACCCAAATTTAAGGACGACCACATTTCTTAAAGAAGAAGAGGAAAAACTAAAGCTACAAGTTAAGCTTTTAAATTTAAGGAACATAGAAGATTAAACATGGTTTTTCATAATCAAAGGTGAGTAAAACCTTCCATACAACCTATCCTAACCCTTTTGGGTTCGTATTTGACCATGTACGGATGTCTTTAATGATGGGAATTGTGTTTGAATGATTAAACATTGTACGGTTATGCCTAGAAATTTAAATGAAATAAATTAGTTCATGTTTAGGGTAAAACATGATTTAATCATAATCAAATAATTTGAAAATGTGGTAGTGCGTTTATAATAAAAAAATAATGATGGGATTTTAATTTCATAATTTTTGGAGTTAATTTGGAATTTTAGACATTTTTAAAGTTGGAAAAATGGATAATTTTGGATAAATTAATTATTAAAAATAATATAAAAATCATTTTGATCTGAAATTTTGGGATAAGGTAAAACTTGATAAATATGATTCTTGTCGAATTTTTAGGATTTTACCCACAAAATTTTGATTTTATATAAATTAATTGGTGAAAAAAGAATTAATTAATTAGAAGTGCAACTAGCAACTCCTGAAAAGAAAACTGTAAATTAAGAAATTTGGCAATAAAAATTCAACATCAAATGGGATTTGGTGAAAAGTAACCACTTAACAAGGCACCTAATCAGTTTTCAGATTATTTACAAAAACACCATTTTTCGACCTTCGATGGCCTAAGGATAGTCAACATGCGATAGCTTAGTTGGATTTATCTTGCGATAGCTAAGGTTGAATCAACGTGCGATAGTTAATAAGCAAATAATCATCGATAGCTAGGTGGACTCAACTGATAAAGTCTAGGGTAATGTAAACACATGATGACTACGCAAATAATCAATAAGCGGTAGTTATTCTAGCTATTAATATGCGATATCATGAAGGCTATCAACTCACGATGTCTGTTGGGGGGTCAAACCGCGATAGCATTAAGGCTATCAACTCAAGATAGCTCTTAGCGAGTCAACCCACGATAGGATTAAGGCTATCAACTCATGATGGCTCTTGGGGTTCAACACATGATGGCACTTAGGGAGTAAAGACACGATAACTCTTGAGGAATTAACATGCAATGGCTTGGGAAGATATCAACATGAGAGAGCTATATACAGTTCAACACATGATAACTTTGTAGTTTATCACCCCGTAATAGCTAATGAAAGCTATGAATATGCGATGGCATTAGTAGGTCAACATGGGAAAGCTATGTGAGTTGAGTTGGGCTAATGAAAAAAGCTAAGAAAATGGTAAGTAAAACGTGATGACAAATTCTAAAGATGAAATGACTTTGGAAAATAATAAGTTAAAGTGAAATAACATATTTGGGGAATGAAATTGAGGTTTAGCTTGATTAAGCTATGAGATGATCAGTGAATCATAAGAAATAATGAAATGTAAGTATGAGGCCTTAGTGGCAATAATATGTCTAAGCACAACATTATGTTATGTGATTTAAATGAAAGGCTTTAGTGGCTACCAAATGGCTAAATATGACATTATATTTGGTAATGTTGGCGATAGATCTTAGTGGCAAACGTATGTCGATCCACGACAATATACGAGATCATGGAGTAATGCTTATGTAGCATCCAATTTTTAATTCATGATAGATAAACAAGAATGACAGAGTAAAGCCTTGTGTAGCATCCAATTGTCTATTTAGGATAAATAAATGAGAACAGTGAAGTAAGGCTTGTGTAACATCCAATTATCTATTTACGACAAATTAGCAAGTACAATGGATTGAGGCTTGTGTAGCATCTAACTGTCTATTCATGGTAAATAACCGAGAATGATGCAGTAAGGCTTTTGCAGCATCCAATCGTCTATTCATGACAAATAAGCATAAATGATGAAGTAAGGCTTGTATAGTATCCAATTGTCTATTCATGACATAATACAAGAGCAATGGTGTAAGGGCTTGGTGGCAACCTAATTATATGTTCATGACAAAACTGAGTTAAAACACCTAAGAATAACCATCAAGTGTCTGGTATTAGAATCGAACTGGAAAGAGATAGGCCTATGGGGAAATTTAAGACGAGACCATGGTAATCGATCAAACATATGTGTAAAAAATCTCACACTTATTATGATTGATGATTAAGTAGGTCCAAGATGTAATACTATGTTGAAGTATTCTGTAATTGATTGTGATGACTGGAATAGTGAGGGGAAAACCCATTCGTGCTTCAACAGCGTCGTCTCACTATATATATGTTTGTTGTGATAGAGTTTTACACATACTAGACTTCATGTCTAACCCGTGGTTTTATTATTTCTCATAAAATCATGGGTACTCATTCGAGTAGGCTGAGTTTGTGGAATAGATATGTATCCATTAGGAGGTTGAATAAAGACTCTAAAGGTGAAGCAGGAGGCTTATCTAGCTAATAAAAGTTACTTTTAAATTCCACTTTGTAAAACTAGGTTTTGTAATTAATTATTCATTGTGTTGGCACCTTCATATGTCGGACACAACACTACTCTTATTTTCTTATTGTATTTACCTCTGTGCAGGAATGAAATGGGTTGAAAATGAAGTAATGAATTATGTAATTCATATTGAAGTAATGGAAAAGTTATTTAGCTGCTCTGTTTACTTATTTATGAAAAATAATACTTAACTCACTTTGTCGTTAGGAAATGATTTCGATGATGACTGCAACATCATCGGTGTTTGATTTTTGGTCTCGTGGTAAGGGACGTTACAGTAATTACATAACCCGACACTGATTTACTATCGTCGATATTACTCTAAATGCTAGTGTCAATATACCCTTCATAAGATAATCTTCATTCCCATATATCAAGAATAAGTCTCTATTATTCCTTAAATACTTAAGTATACATCTTAAATTTGTCCAATACTTTCTCCAGGATTAAACTGGTATTGACTTATGAATCCCAATGTGTATGCCACATCTATTCTAGTACATAGCATAGTGTGGAACTGATTGCCCAAGAATACCATGTCTTCTTTATATGCTCTTTCTCCTTATTAGTCAGAGGTGCATCCTTCTTTGAAAGGACAATTCCAGAATGTGTTGGAAGATATTTAGGCTTGGAATTCTCTATACTGAACCTTTTAAGTATGGTATCTATGTATAGGGATTGGGGCAATTCCAAAAATCTCTTAGTCTCTACCAATTTTTATATCTAGTATATAGGCTGCTTCTCCAAAATCCTTTATGTAGTAGTTATTAGATAGCCAAGCTTTCACTGCTTGCAATAACAAATGTCATCTCCGATCAATTGAAGATCATCAACATATAGGACCAAAAATATGATAGCGTTTCCTTGTACCTTTCAGAATACACAACCTTCGTCCATGTTCTGATAAATACCAAACTGTTTGATCACTTTATCAAAACGTTTATTTCAACTATTTGAAGCTTGTTTAAGTCTATAAATGGACCTTAACATCTTACAAGCTTTGCCCTCACTCCCACTAACCTCAAAACCTTTGGGCTGTGACATATAGATGGTCTCTTAAAAATCATCATTTAGAAATGTCACCTTTACATCCATTTCCTATTTTCCATATTTCATAGTTATAGAAAACATCTCGTTATAATCAACACCTTGAATTTGACGAAATCCTTTCACAACTAGCCTTGCTTTATAAGTCTCTACTTGTCCATCTACGTTTAACTTTTTCTCAAAAATCCATTTGCAGCCTATGGGTTTTATCCTTTGGGTATGTCAGCCAAAGTCCATTTTTTATATACATGGAATCCATTTTTAATTTCATTGCTAAAAGCCAAAGTGCAGAGTCTTTATTCCGTAGTGCTTGTTGGAACGATAGAGGAGTATCCTCATTAAAGACACAGTCCTCCTTCTTGCCATCCACAAGAAGACCATAGTATCTCTCTGGTATGAGAGATTCCCTATGAGACATTCTAACAGGTTACATGTTCTCATATACGGGTGAACTTATTTCTCTTATTGGTTTAGTCTCCATGTTTGAATTTCGGGTCTCGTACGTTCTACAACTCTGTAGTTAATTTCTTTTAATAGAAATTCCTTTTCCAAAAGGATAGAATAATGAGAAACAATGACCTTTTGTTTCTCAGGGTTGTAGAAAGTATATCCCATGGAATTCATGGGATATCCTATGAGTTTATACAAGACCAATTATACTTCAAGCTTATTGGGACCTATGTTTTTAACGTAGGATGGACAACCCCACACCTTCAGATAATTAAGGTGGGGTTTCTATCCATGCCACATCTCATATGGCATCTTAGGCATAAATTTTGTGGGTAACAAATTCAGCATATGTGATGCTATTTCAAGTGCATATCCTTAATAGGACAAAAGTAACTCAGCCCAACTCATCATGGAACGAACCATATATAATAAGGTTCGGTTCCTTCAGTCCGAAAAAACCATCGTGTTGCCGAGTATATGATGGAGTAGCATGAGAGATAATCCCCTTATCTTTTAAGAACTGTTGGAGGTCTTGTCCAATATACTCACCTTATCGATCAGATCAAAGTATTTTAATCTTTCGATTCGCCTAGTTTTCAACCTCGTCTTTATATTCAATAAATCTCTCAAAGACATCGATTTGTTCTTCATAAGATACACATATCATAGTCTATAGAAATCATTCGCAAAGGTTATAAAATAAGAATAATTATCTTTAGTAATTATAGGCATCGGGGCACATTCATCACTATGTACGAGACTTAAGAGTTTGTTGACTTTTTTATTGCTCCCATCGAAGGGAGCTTGGTCATTTTGCCTATGAGACATGACTCACATGTATAAAATGATTCAAAATAAAATGATGATAGAAAAACTTCAGTTTTCAATTTGTGTAGTCATTTTTCGCTATATGACCTACCTACAATGCTAATGATAATTTTTATTTATATTATCATTCGATGAATTACTCATAGCATAGACATAATTTGTATTGATAATATAGATGTCATTATCTACAATAGCATCGTATAATTTATTTTTTTAGCAAGGCTAGCCAGTTTTTAAGTGGACTGTCCACTTTTATGGAAGAAATCTTAAAACAAGTTTTCTACACATAAGCATAATAGCTATAGAACCAATAACATAGGAGTTTGGCAATAAGGCCAAAACTACTAGCAAAAGCAAAAACTAGTCCCTTTCCACAGAAGAGGATCCACTACCATTGTCCGAAGAAACAAGCCCTATAACATGGAAGTAACCTAAAATCAAAGAAACTAAGGAAGGAACATAACCAGCTGAACCAGAGCAATATAAATATTTCGTATTCCAAGATGTATCTGCCAACAAAGATCTATTCCTCTATCCAAGCTCACCAATAGTGTAAAGCGATAAATCATCAACCACTATCTGATAATGAATATGTCTACTCTCCTCATCCTCTCCAACATACTTAAAGAAAGCGGCAAATTTCGGATCATATCTCATTTCTGAACTTTCATGAATCTAAGCCCACTCAACAGAACTCTATAATATATCCCAGTCAACCAAACTCCAAGCCTTCTCAACTGAACTCCAAGCATCATAGACTTTATTACCATCTAATATAATGTTCATAACATTATTAGCACAGTGGAAAATATAACCAGTCTCAAATAGCCTAGACAAAGAAATAATCCCACAAATAAATTCCTTTATGTAATAGCAATTATTTAATATAAAAAATAATCCATTAGGCAAACTTAAATGAAAATCTCCAACTTTCATTGCATATTCTAGAGATCCATCAACAACTTGAAGCCTCATCTCTCTCTTTGCTACATGATGCATATTCATTTGCCCCTCTAATGAATTACATATGTAAATTCCAGAACCAACATCTAACCCAAGATAGTTTTTTATTGCAAAACAATTTTGAATCATAAATATACCTATAGGAGCGGTAGAACAATTTTGCTTCTTCTCTCCGACAATATTTAAGTGCTATGGATAAATTAGTTCCAAGTGAACCTTCTTGTAATAGTAATGATATTCACCCTTGTCAGTTAGAGTAGTCTTCTTGTTCTTCTTATTAACCCTTTTCCACTTCTTCGAACCTTTTGAAGTTAACTCATTCTCCTTAATAGTGACCACCACATTCTTATCTTTGGACGAAGACTTGGTTGATCTCAACATATTGAAAAGCTTCATGAGGCTTACGTTCAACCAGTCCATATTATAGTTTAATATAAATAGCTCAAACTGAGGAGTAAGAGACCCTAAGATCAGATCTACTTATAGCTCGTTGCCTATCGTAAAGTCCAATCGAGCAAGTCTGTCAATATAGCCTTGTATCAATAGAATGTAATCCTCCACCTTTTGTCCCTTCATCACGTTAATATTGAACGGTTTCTTCGTAAGTTCATACCTTGCGAAACGAGTCTTTTCCTAAAAAAACATCAAGCCTGTCCAAAATTTGATGGATAGTAATGTTTTCATGTTATCTCTACAAGGTTTGTCTAATGTAGACAACAAGTACACTTAAGGCGATTTCGAGGTCTGAGACCCATTATTTATTGGCTAATATCAATTTGGGGTATGCATCATCAGTGGGTCTAACCTTAGGAGGTTCGGTTATCGACGAAAAAAGAAGTTCATAAGTTAATGCTATCTTTATTGCTCGTAGCCAGTTTATGTAGCTAGGTCCTGTGAGAAATGTGGATTAAGGATCTTAAGGCTAAAATTAACACTAGAGGGGGTGAATAGTGTTTTAAGAAATTTGTTAATCTTTTTGAGTTTATCTTACTTTGTTAACAATGTATACACTAATCAGACACATATATGAACACAGAATCAAACACAGATGCAAATATAAAGTAAAAGCAGTAAAGGAAAGAACACACCGGATTTTATACTGGTTCGGAGTTACCCTACATCCAGTCCCGCAACACAAGTACGGATTTCCTTTCAAACTCAATTCAACAATTAAAACCCTCGGTTTCAAGGCTACGAGGTACACCCTCCAGAATCACAATCCTTTGGGTAGAGATACTTGATTTCCGGGGCAACAAGTTCACCCAATTTATTTCCAGGGCTACAATCACACCTTCTCTCGCTCGATTGATTACAAAAAGTCTATAACTCAGATTAGCACTTGGAACTTGTAGAGATAGTGGAGAGAATCAAAACCAGAAATTATCTAGTTAGATTCGATATTGATTTCGGTAGAGTAATGGTGTAATTTGTAAATAAGAAAGTGGAGAAGAAGAAGAGAAGTTATATCAGAGAAAAGTGATTAAAATTTCGTTGAAACTGACCCCTATTTATAGAAGAACAACAGTCATGTCCATTCGTGAAGAGTTATGGCGAATAGACACTTCTTTTGAAATTTAAATTTTGAACTCAACTGTCACCATGTCGACATGGTGCCTATGGGCATGTCGACATCCCACAGCCTTTTTTGATGTTTTGAATTTCTTTGAAAATAACATTTATCTTATATAAAAACTATTTTAAACTTTATAAATATACTTGACTTTAGTTGAAATTCATAAGTAAATATAAAGAACAATATATACATATTATTTAACTATAATTTAAATCAAAGTATAAATAATTTAAAAGTTAAATATATTATTTGAAAAGATAGTTTAAAATCAGGAGTAATTTGACTTTGAAATTAAAGATGTTTTTTAGGCTAAAATTATTTAAAATCAGGATAGAGAGTTCTGAATCTTTTAAAAGGAAAGTTTTGAAATAATTTTGAAAACAAGATAATTTTGTAAAATCATTTTGAAATAAAAGTAGGTGGATACAAAAAGATGTTCCACTAGATTTTTCGTAGGTTCCATCCTACTTAGGGTTCCATCCCTTTAACGAGCACGAAGTGGATTCCATTCCACGAATAAAATAGATTTTAAGATGTCAGTGCCTTTCTATGAGTTTTAACAATATTCCTAACTATATAACTTATCTTGGAAACTTGAACTCTTGAAATTCTTGATACTCATGAGTCTTCTATCTCTATATCTTGAATCTCTATACTGTACAGTCTTCATTCTTGATACCTGCATGGTTAGATCCTGCATATACATATATATCTAAACTTGTAATGTTAGTATTTATATTTTATAATCTATTCTAAGGTTGTTGTCATCAAAACCATCATCTCATGGACTAACAATCTCCCCCTTTTTGAAGATGACAACCTTTGTTTATAAAATATCACTTCTATCCTAATAACTCCCCCTAAAACTAACAACTCCCCCTTAATCTATGCCTAACTACCCTATTTTATATTTCTCCCCCTTTGTCATCAGCAAAAAAAACTTACTCCCCCTTATTCTTGGACTTCAGTACCTGTATTGATAAACTATACTCATGAGCATAATAACTTAATTAAAGACTATATTCATTTCAGTGTATATATATATGTTTCACACACCAAACTTCAAACCAAATAAAATCAATCCACACAAAGTATCAATTCAAACCAAATTAAATCAAACAAATCAATTCAAACAAATCAAACAAAGAAAGAAAATTAAACGTTACGAGGAACATCTACCCATCCATCTTCTCCAAATATAGGATCTGCTTTAATTGCTTCCCAATTTTCATTGTCATTGGTGAGAGAGACGGGAGGATGTGCTTCATTATCATCCTTGTGTAGAGAGGAGATCATCTATCGTATTGCATCGAAATGCCTTTCTTGCTCCTTGATCATCTGCATTTGACTCAACTCTAAGTGACGCTGGTTTCGTAGAATAAAAGAGAGAATATTCTTGAATGAATTGAGTGTTTCTTCAAGATTTTCAGATAGATTGTGAATAGGATTGGCCATAATTGAATTAGAGAAAGAAATGAAGGATACAGATAATGAGAAATAAATTTCAGTGAAGATTTTTGGAAGAAAAGGGTATATATAGGTGTAGAATTTCGTTTGAATTGAATAGACATTTGGTAGTTATTCAAATTTCAAATTCAAAATCAATAATCACTTATGACCAGTACATGTCGACATGGTCTTCTAGGGGATGTCGACATGGGTTAGTGAAAATTTATGACAACTTTGATTTTGTGAATAATTGTGTATATGTATATATTTATATAATATACTAACATTTATTCTAGAGATAAGATAAGATAGATAACAGAAAGGAAATTTCATTTCATTACGATAATAAAAAGATTAAGCATAATGAACTACACGAACATTCGAAAAAAAACAAACTAAGACAAATACAATAAGATACTAAAAGATAAAACTAGTTAGAAGACGAAGATGATGAAGATAGTCCAAGTTTCTTGCTGACTTTTGAAAAGAACTTGTTCATCTTCGAAGAAATGTTATCCAACTTCTTACTAACGGATCGTTTTAAAATCCGTTGATTCTCCACAATTATCTTTTGGTTTTTGAGAAGGGTTTTGTTGGATGGATTGGAAGGATATTCGATGCTTTCCAAAGAGGTTTCACCTTCTTCTTCTTCTTCTTCAATTTCCATTTCATCCCCTTCTTCTCTTTCTTCCTCTTCCTCTTCTTCCATTTCCTCATGAGCCAAACGCTCTTCCTTTTCGGTAAGGGTTTCATAAGTTGAAAAACATATGGGATTTTCATGAGAGAAATGTTTGAGATATTAAAAACTTTTCTTGAAATAAATTCTTCTCCTTTGAAATTTACTCCAAATAGTTGAAAATCCGAGTAAGGTAAATTCCATGATATAAAATCTTTTCTCCCATTTCCAAGTTTTTAGGACGAAGTTCATCTAAAATAACTTGCACCCAATTGATATCATAATTTCCGAAAATAGCAAAAAGTGCTTTGCACACTGTTGAAGTAGGATTGTTAAAATTTCCCGATCTTGGGGTTAAAGTATGTTGTAAGAGAAGTTTGACAATTCTTGCTTTAGGATGAAAGTTTCGATTCTTAAATTCAAAGTTTTCATCTCCTTCAAAAATATGATGAAATGTCTCACGATCATGTTCATCGATTTGAAAACTATAAAGATCCATTCCCGTGCTTTTGCAATTGAGAATGGTACCCAAAAGATCACAATTCAAAACAATTTGAGTGCCTTTGACACTACTCCAAATTTCATTCTCATTTCCAATATAAAAACCACGGTTTAAATTAGCATAGAAGATTTTGACAAGATTAGGATAGCAAACAAAATCATTTTGAGAAGAGTCAATAAGACTTAAAACATCATTGTTTGCAAAAAGAGAATCAATTTCATAAGAAGAAAAATCTTGAAAAATAGCAAATTTTCTGGAATGGACTTTGGCATAATTAGCATAATTGATGTATGCTTTAATTGCCTCCGGATCATTGAATAATTGCTCTTTGATTTTTCTGGAAATTCTCATGGTTGAGGGATTGCTTGAAAAAGCCATTAGAGTAGAGAGTAGAGAACTTGAAGATATGAAGAGAGAGTTTGAATTTGAAAATGAAAGTGAAAAGATATGATAAAAGATAGTGAATAAATAGACTTTCAAAGGACATATTCTCTGGTCAAAAGGTATCTTTTCAGAGAAATAAATGAAGTGAAAAGGTGGAGGGAAATTCAAACATTTGAATTCAAAATTTGAGATTCAAATTCAGGTAGGCATGTCGACATCATGGTAGGGGTCATGTCGACATGTGGCTTTGAATTTTCATGACATTATTTTTCCTAAGTTATCTAATATACATATATATAAATATTATTATTAATGTCTATATTTCTGAAATATTATTGTATTTATAATATTTCAGAATGTGTCAAAAATAATAAAAATAATAATAAAATAATAGTAAAAAATAGAAAATAAATTTTAAAATTCAAACAACATATCAATTCAAAATCAATCAATCAATCAATTAAAAAACAACCAATCAATCAATCAATTCAAGCTTGCAATTTCAGCCAATGTATTGTAAACGTGTACCTTTTTCAGATTCCGTGTCTTTGGTATTGACTAAATCGAGAATAGCTGTGAAACAAAGATTTGAATTATCTTTCTTCTGTTCATCGTCGCTGGAGGATGAGTCAGAGTCATCTAGAGTAGCAGTGAATGCACGTTTCCGTTTCTTTGCAGAATCATTGTTTCTAGGAGAGTTTTGCTTATCTGGATGCGGACAGTCTCTTTTGATATGACCTGGTTCGTCGCAATTGAAGCATTTGATATAGTTTGGTACTGTAGTCTGATTACCGGAATTCTTAAAGTTGTTTCTCTTGGAACTATTCAATTTTCTGTACTTCAGGAATTTCCGAAAATTCCTGGTCATAAATGCTATCCCTTCATCATTATCACTGTTTGAGTCTGATCCGTCAATTAATGCATTGAATGCCATTGATTTCTTTTCAGATGCTTTGCTTTCTCTTCTCTCGATCATTTAACTTCAAACGACATTAGATTTCCAATCAATTCTTCTATCTTTAAAGTACCGATGTCATTTGCCTCTTCAATTGCAAGTGTCTTTTGATCCTATTCTGGAGTGAGAGAATTTAATATTTTTCTGACTTGATCTTCTTCCGAAAATTCTTTTCCCAAAGATATTAAACAATGCACAATATCTTGAAATCGACTATACATATCTGAAATAGACTCATTAGTATTCATTTTAAATAACTGAAACTGATTTGTGAGCATGGAAATTTTGGTCTGTTTAACTTTGCTTGTTCCTTCGTGAGTTACTTGCAAATTTTTCCAGATTTCATATGCAGACTTATAAACTGACACTCTATTAAATTCATTTCTTTCAAGTGAACAAAACAGAATATTCATTGCTTTAGAATTATTTTGTGCAACAGTCTTTTGCTCAGTGGTCCACTGTGCAAAATTAGTTGTGGGTTCAGAATATTCAGTTTGTGTGATATTCCAAGTATCTAATTCTACAGATTGTAAATATATTTTCATCCTACATGCCCAATATGCATAGTTACTGCCATTAAAAAGTGGTGGTCTGGCAGTAGACTGACCTTCTATAAATGAACTAGTGTTGGTGGTAATAGCAGTACTAGTGTTAGTAGCCATTTTGAAATTTTTCAAAATTCAGATAATGAAACTTTTGAAAACAAGGCTCTGATACCAAATGTGAGAAATGCGGATTAAGGATCTTAAGGCTAGAATTAACACTAGAGGGGGGGTGAATAATGTTTTAAGAAATTTGTTAATCTTTTTGAGTTTATCGTACTTTGTTAACAATGTATACACTAATCAGACACAGATATGAACACAGAATCAAACACAGATGCAAATATAAAGTAAAAGCAGTAAAGGAAAGAACACACCGGATTTTATACTGGTTCGGAGTTACCCTACATCCAGTCCCGCAACACAAGTACAGATTTCCTTTCAAACTCAATTCAACAATTACAACCCTCGGTTTCAAGGCTACGAGGTACACCCTCCAGAATCACAATCCTCTGGGTAGAGATACTTGATTTCCGGGGCAATAAGTTCACCCAATTGATTTCCAGGGCTACAATCACACCTTCTCTCGCTCGATTGATTACAAAAAGTCTATAACTCAGATTAGCACTTGGATCTTGTAGAGATAGTGGAGAGAATCAAAACCAGAAATTATCTAGTTAGATTCGATATTGATTTCGGCAGAGTAATGGTGTAATTTGTAAATAAGAAAGTGGAGAAGAAGAAGAGAAGTTAAATCAGAGAAAAGTGATTAAAATTTCGTTGAAACTGACCCCTATTTATAGAAGAACAACAGTCATGTCCATTCATGAAGAGTTATGGCGAATAGACACTTCTTTTGAAATTTAAATTTTGAACTCAACTGTCACCATGTCGACATGGTGCCTATGGGCATGTCGACATCCCACAGCCTTTTTTGATGTTTTGAATTTCTTTGAAAATAACATTTATCTTATATAAAAACTATTTTAAACTTTATAAATATACTTGACTTTAGTTGAAATTCATAAGTAAATATAAAGAACAATATATACATATTATTTAACTATAATTTAAATCAAAGTATAAATAATTTAAAAGTTAAATATATTATTTGAAAAGATAGTTTAAAATCAGGAGTAATTTGACTTTGAAATTAAAGATGTTTTTTAGGCTAAAATTATTTAAAATTAGGATAGAGAGTTCTGAATATTTTAAAAGGAAAGTTTTGAAATCATTTTGAAAACAAGATAATTTTGTAAAATCATTTTGAAATAAAAGTAGGTGGATACAAAAAGATGTTCCACTAGATTTTTCGTAGGTTCCATCCTACTTAGGGTTCCATCCCTTTAACGAGCACGAAGTGGATTCCATTCCACGAATAAAATAGATTTTAAGATGTCAGTGTCTTTCTATGAGTTTTAACAATATTCCTAACTATATAACTTATCTTGGAAACTTGAACTCTTGAAATTCTTGATACTCATGAGTCTTCTATCTCTATATCTTGAATCTCTATACTGTACAGTCTTCATTCTTGATACCTGCATGGTTAGATCCTGCATATACATATATATCTAAACTTGTAATGTTAGTATTTATATTTTATAATCTATTCTAAGGTTGTTGTCATCAAAACCATCATCTCATGGACTAACAGGTCATATGAGTTTGTCGTTTCAAGAAAATAAATTGGGTGTAGACATTTTTTTGCAAATTTTAACTTAACAGATTAGGACATTTTCATAGTAGATGGTTTTAGTATATTGATATGGTTAAACGTTATATTTCATTTTACTAATAAGCTCCCTTTTGTCTTTTATATTTCCCCAAACCGTAAGATGAGACAGATAAGTCTTTCGAATTCACTAATAGGTGTTAGGACTCGTTTTCCTTAGAATTCTGACCCTGAAGAATATCAGCAAACCATACTCTTGCAAATGATGGATAACTCCTTATCGGTTGTATCATATATAACTCCTAAAACATGGTTCCTTGTCCTAATCTTATTTCGACCTTGAGGAATATCAACAAATCGAAAGAGATTATTCATTCGTAAATACCATTTTACGTCGGCTTATGTATAAATGCTAATACCATGAGTAATATCAACAAAAATTCAAATATATCTTACCTTATATATTCAATATATTAATAGCACTACACATAACATCCTTAGCCCGATGAATATCAACTACTAAGGAGTATTCAAGTAATATAATAATAAATAAATGGTAGATGAGAACTTTATATTAAAGATTCATAATCATTAATATATTAAATTGAGTGATATCGATTATGCAATACTATATTTCTCATGGAAAACCCTCATGATTCAAGTGTTAGACACATCAACAATCACGGTATATATACTATATGCATGCATGGATGTATGTATATATGTATGTATGTATGTATCCCTTAAGTCTATTTAGGGTTTCTCATCCTTCCACCTTTAACTATGCATTCATATTATATAAGTTTTATTTATTATATAACATTTATAATTTTGATTTACTTATGTAATAGTATTATGTATAACATAATATTAATTAAGTACTATTTAATTAATTTGATAAATAACATTTTAAATAATTTCAATATTATTCAATTAAACATTTTATATTGAATATGTATACTACAATATTTATTGTTATACACATATATCTTTACATATATATGTATGTATGTATTTTATTATTTATTAATTAACTTTTAAAAAATATATTTAATTAATTATTATTTTGAATACTTTATATATATATACATATATATTTACATAATCTTAACAAATTTTGGATAATGTAACATAAACCATTATATATATACTTTAATTAATTAGTAATTTAATTAATTAATTTAATTTATATTAAAAAAATTAGAATACATTTGTTATATTTTCAAAATACTTTTAAAAATTATAACATAACATTTATAATATATTTATTATATTTAAATTTAGCTTTTAAATTTAAAATTTTATTTTAATTTCAAAACAATTTTGAAAACAAGCCCAAGGTCCAATTCAAATTGGGCTTTTATATTAGGGACAACTTTGGGCTTTCTTTACCTTTCGGCCTTGGTTGGTAGCCAGGTATGGCAGGGTGCTTTATTATCTAAACACATCCTAAACACTACTTTTATAGACACCCTACTAAATAGGTAAGCTTAATTAGTTAGCCTAACATGACTAATTTAGATCGCATAGGCTATTGGGCTTTAATACCGTTGTTAGATCTGGGTCAACATGTAGCGGGTTAAATGAGTAAATTTCAAAAAAAATGCCATTTTTGGATCTTATCAAGCGTATGAAGTCTGAATTTATTTTAGGTCTAATCTATTAAAATCACTATTTTATTTAATTTTTAGAAAGTAGATAAATTTTGTTTTGGTATTTGATTTATATTATATAATATGAAAATGTGTGTCATGTATACTTATAGGTGTACGTGGACGTGCATCATATATAGTGTATATGGTTTAACATGCACGTATATAAGCATTGGGATTTACACCGCAACAGATATGTTAGCCCCCCGTATACGTATGTGTTGTCTAATATATATATATAACTTAATGTGATAAAAAATATATTTATAAAAGTGTGTGTGTGTGTGTATATATAATATTATAAAATAGTTCTATATGTAAATGCAAGTATTAATCATTATAAATTTAAATTCAAATTTTAGACATAGTTCTAGGTTTTAGAAAAATTTCTCATTTCAATTTTAAGTCAACAAAATAATATTTTGATAAAATAAAATAAAATTTTATAAATGTACAAAATTAATTTTTTTCCCAAAAATATATTTATATGTATATATGTATAATATTTAAATTTTGAATATAATATAACATTATATATTTAAAATAAAAATGAATGAGATTATATATATATATATGTATGTATATATATCTGTGTGTGTGTGTATTTGGCCTAAAGTATGTTTGAGTAAATCTATTTTTTTAAATCCTTATGGTTTTTAAATTTGTTTTTTATTTAATTCATTTCCATATGGAAATATTTTAATAAAATATTTCAAAAAAATTTCATAATCATAAGTATAATTTATGTATATTAATATATATATATATACATATTTTATAATATATATATTATATTAAAATAAGATATGATATTTTAAATAAATAATATGTATATATTTATATAATTTTTTTATTTTCGAAAATGATTACTTGTATATGATTTAATAAAATTTTATATGTACATATATGCATATTAAAAATCCAATTTTGTTTTAAAATCACTTATAAAAATTAATATTTAAATTTGAAAATAAATTATGTTCTTTGATGGCCGAGAACTATATATGCATATATACTAAAAAATTTAATCGCCATACATATATACCGAAACACCCTTACCTCTATGTGACGGCTTCGAATTTCGACCCTCGAAAATTGACACTAATACATCCTCGGTGTTCACGTGTCGGAAATTCAAGTGTCAGAAAAACCGATAGTCATGGGAAAAAAAGAAGAGAGAAGAAGAGAGAAGAAGAAGAAAGAGAAACTAAATCAAATACAGAATGTCACAATCACAGTGGAACAACATATAATATAATATAATATCAATGAGCTTTATAAAAGAGAAACTATAATATAATTTACATACATCCATCAGAGTACAACAGTCAAATCACAATCATCAGCCTGGACAATTACAATCACATGTCCTCAAAATTGCTAATAATTTGAACAACAATACAACGGAAAATAAACATATACGTGGACTACGACCTGAAGACCTCCAGCCCGTCTGCTGAATGTAACGACCCGACCTTCCAGACCCGGAAAATCGAACCATTTTAGTTAAGAAGAAGAGGTAGAAGAAGAAAAATAGAAAACAACAACAGAATCTAACCATCGCAGCGGAATAAAATATAATATATATATCAACAGATCTTTACACAAATCAAAACTATATCTGTTTATACAATTCATCACCAGAATACATCATCAGAGTATATTAATACAACCAACCATAACCAGTCAAACAATCTCAACAATCACAGCAGCGGAATAATACAAGTACGAGAAATACGTCTCGGACTCCAGCTCCTCTCCTGAGCTCCATAGATACCTATCCTGTAACCTATAATACTCGGTCTGACCCGAGCATCATATAAAACAATACCCGAGTCAGTCTGGAATACCAGCGTGAGAAAATCACACTCAAATTGATTATTAAAGTTTCAAAATCCTTTGAAAACAAAAGCATCTCGTAAGACCACGCCACAAATAAACATGTCGGGTTTTTACCTTACGATAGCTAAAACACATTTTATAAAAATCCTTTGATATTATAATAGTGTCTATAGAAAGTAAAATAGAATCTAGCTGAAATGCTTGCATCTCACATTTCAACAATAGTTGGGCACAATCAAAACCGTACAGGCACATAGGGAGAATGGATTTCCAACGAATGACTAGGCACTGGGGTACTACCTGTCACAGTACGTGGCCTAGATCACAGTACCGAGGAGTACGCCCGCTCCCCTGCAACACAAGACCAGAATCATCCCTTACTGGATAATTCCAAATAAAATCACCCCACGGTTGGGATCAGCAACCGCACCACTAAGCCGAAATAAAGGGACATCTAGACAGGGATGACTTTACTCTCAAGTGGGGGCTACCCACGAAGCCTTGCTGCATAACCCCTGATTTTCAGTCATTCCCGGTTGATGAGGTTCGAGGCTAAACGATACCTTTATAGCACATATCCCTTAGAATGCCCATCGTCCACCTGACGATGTCACGAAAGCATTTGTCCATACAAGTCCGTCCTGGGTTCGAACGGAACCGAAGGCACTATTCCTACTACATCCATTTTGGAAATATCCTCAGGATTAGTAGCGACTAGCCCTTGCACTTCACAGCTCCATCTTCGACTCTGAAATTGTTTTCACGAAACGTACAAACCGAATCGAAGTGGTATTCGAGTCTCTAGACCTAGAATCCCGGTATACGGAAACTCGATCCCGGTCTCTTCGAAACGATCAGCGCATTTGGCCAATATTGATAGTCGGTTATTTAACTATCAATTAACATCCACAAGCAACCATCACACAATAAATAATTTCCCACAGTATTTATTTGCCCAAATATCTTTCCAAGATATATTTCCAAATTTTCAAAGCTCATTTGAAAACAATTCCAAACAGTTTCCGCTTACGGAATACATTTCCAAATATTTATTTCCTCTGAAACACCAAGTACAAAACACTTTTAGATTTTAAAATAATTTAAAACACTTTATTTTAAATATATCTTATAACATTGAAATCAAACTACTTTAATACTTTATTAAAAATATATACTTTAAAATAAACCACTTTATAATATAAACTAAATTTCTCCTTTTAAAACATAATAGCAAATCACTTTTATATAATTACTACAATAATAGATTTTTGAAAATACTTACTTAGGAAATTAACATTTAGAAATAATCAATTTTCTAAAACATGCTTTTAAAAACACAATTAGAACTTTTAACTTATATTAAAAATTGCTTTGAAAACGTACTTGGCTATCCAGAGAAATACACTTCTCATTCCCATCTTTTAAAAATAAATCAACATTTATTTTTAAACCAATTCATATTCCTTTATAAATTCCCACCTTCAATTTATATCTCAAATATCCACTGATATTCCCTTTCACTTTATAAACCCAGTTTATATCTTCAAAATCTCATTTCTCTTTAAAATTCCAATTTTAAACAACCAAATCAATTTCCAATTGATTTTCCCATTTACTTTACTTACTTTGAAATAAATTTCCTTTGCTATTTCATTTATTCCAAAATACATTAACTTTTAGATTTTATTTCTCATTATGATTTAACATCTTTAAACTGAAACACAAGTTTCAGATTTCCCAAATTCCTTCTTTCTTTTTAATTACATTTAAATATTGAATTAAAATAAATTATTTATTCTTTTAAATAATATCACATAAGTTTTCTTTAAATTCAATATTTCTCTGTTTATTCAAAATTCCTCTTTCCCATATTTATTAGAATTTTGGAAATCACTTTTATTCTTAATCAGATTTATTCTCAAATTTATTCCAAACTCTTTATAATTATTTTACTTAAAAATTTACTCTTTTATTTCTTTTCAAAAATTCCATTCTAGAGATTTTGATAACTCAGCATATCCAAATCGGTCCAACCAAACCATAACATCCAATTATCCATATAAGTCATCACAAGATATCAAAATCATATCATAGAATATTTAAACAAAATTAAATATTTTGAGGAATCCAGTTGGATCCCTCCAACCTGTTTCCCTGCATCCACAGATGTTAGCACAATACCAATTTCACTTCAAAGTGGAATATCGCGGTATATGGGTTTTATAAAATATCATCCGCTATTATGCGGCGCATAGGGTCTCATCCACTATATAATGTGGGAATATCAACAACTCTAATATATACATATGGCAATATATATATATTGGTATACTACTATATATATCACATCAATCAATGCAATCATCCAATCAATTAATTAAATTTAACCATTTAAATTTAAATCTAACTGAGTGAGATTAACTCACCTTTAACCATCAATTTGGAATCCATTTCCATATCGATTTGTTTTCTTCATGATTTTGACCTAGTATAAACAATTATATGATTTTATTAACATCTGAACTAATCGAAAATCAATTACCTTCTAAATACATTTAATTAACTGACTTTAATTGATAGTTAAACCACCTAGCTTATATATTAAATAGAAAATGGTTTATACTAACTGAAATCAATTATTTTTCTGCTTATCTGTATACATATTTCCGTAATATATTTTTCTCTGATCTACGAATATGTTTAAATAAAATCTAATTGAATACCTGCAGTAAATATTTACATATATTTTCCTGTTTCTACTGATACTAAAATTTAATCTGCATAATACAATAGATTTCTTTACTGTAGATATATCTTCCTAATCTACAGATTAATTGGAGAAATGGATAAACCTCACCTTATCGTCGAGTGACATCGTTGCACTACCCAACCCATGACTGCGCGACTTCGGCCAAAATCGCGAGTTTCAGCTCGCGCTCACATCCTCATGACTCGCCCTCGACGAAGGATCCTTCCTCCAGTGC
Source organism: Allium fistulosum (assembly GCA_030737815.1). Taxonomy (NCBI): domain Eukaryota; kingdom Viridiplantae; phylum Streptophyta; class Magnoliopsida; order Asparagales; family Amaryllidaceae; genus Allium; species Allium fistulosum. The sequence goes on along the minus strand of CM060904.1, from coordinate 945,937,743 downwards.
TCGAGAAGATCACGACCATCACGAGCTCGATCTGGTCGTACCCAAGTATCGCGACCCATAAACGAGAGCCGCCTCCCTCGTCGACCGAAAATCAGCAGCCACGCATCACCGCCTTCACCTCGCTGGACTTTCGCCTCCTTCCACGCGTTCGAACTCCGCGTTCGACACTCCAAAACCCCAAATCGATCGAGACTGTAGCAGGACCTCAAATCAGCAGTAGAAAATATCGCGTAGGAGCAAGGACGAGCAAACGATGGCTGATGGAATAGCCAAGTTCGCAGCGATGATTAACTCGAAGGCGTTGATTTGCGAAACCCTAGTTTTCTCTTTTTTTCGAATAAAGGAGGGTGGAGGGAAATTCAATTCGAACTGGAAGAGGAATCGAAATATGAAGGAGAAAATGGAATGCAGGGGAATTCAGAGAGGTGAACAATTGAATGAGAACTGGGTTCTTAATGAACGATTTTGATTTCATTCAGTCTTATCATTTTCTTTGTGTGGATTTAGAGGGGTAAAGGAAAGATATTTTGCGTCATGGCGTATGGAAGAAGGAAGTAAAATAGTGACCAAAATAAAACGATATTAACTTAAAATTTACGATATAAGCTGCGATGCGTTTATCCATCGTATGATCACACGACAAATCCAAACACCCCAAAATTTGAGATCCGGTAATAATACAATATTACGGATCCAATGGGACCGGTTTCGTCGAATTCCGAGACTGTGCCCCGGACGACTATTTTTAAATTTAATTTAAACGATATATTTTAAAACTGAACAAAACACAGTTAAATTTGATTCTATCACTTTTATTATCTTCGGTATTATCAATATAAATTTACAAGCCTTCAAATATATTTTAACCAGCTCAAAATTTCAGATTCAATAATTTATCCAATCCCGATAATTAAATTTAACAATTAATTATCCAACAAATATTGATATTTGAAATTAAAGTTAATAATTATCTTTTTAATATTTAAAATTAATTAAATATTCCTATTTCAATTGCTCAAAAATTTTGGGTCGTCACACTGAAGCTCCCAAGCATCCAAATCTGAATATGTAAATATGCTCGGTCTGACTCGAGCATTGAAAGGGAAGAATGCTCGAATCAGTCTGGTAAACCAGCGTGAGAAAATACATCTCGAATTTATTTTAAAGTTATAAAACTTTTCGTTATCAAAACAAAGGTATCTCGTAAGACCACGCCGTACATAAACACGGACGGGCTTTTACCTTATGATAACCAAAACATTTCATATCAAATCATCTAATATTATACTAGTGTCTGGTATACAAATAATAATCAATCATAGTTGAAATTGTTGCCATTATTAATTCCAAAATATGTTAGGCTCTACAAACGAAATGGCAGGCACGTATTGGAGAATGGATTCCATAGAGTGGCAAGTAAGGCACTACATTTCGTACAGTACATCTCTAGAGGAATGTATGGAGGATACACAAACAATCCTCCGCATCTGGCAAGACCGATCTATCCCTATTTGGCACTCATACATGGCCTGGATAGAAACCGAATATGTCGTCACCCCGGTCGTTATAGACCTATCTGAGACGTCTCTTAGCATACACCACATACCTGACATATAAAGGGTTATCTAGAAAGGTGATGAACATACCCTAATGGTTGTGAACCACATAGCCTCATGGCGTACCCTGTTTAAGCCATTACCGGGTGATGAGGCTTAAGGTAACGTTTACCTTTCACATAGCACATTTCACTTTGAATGCCACATGGCCATTCCTTCGATCACTATTGACTTTCACAAACATGCAACCTCTGAGCTCGTACATCTCAGAGAAGGGTGTTAAGCTAAGTGAAGTTGCCTTCTCTGCCACCAAACAGATGTACATTTGTAAAAGTCAACGTTGTGATTTCAAAAATGCAATGTCGGACATCCATCGATACAAGTTGTCCAGGAACAGGACAAACCGAAGGCACTCTCCTACCACATCCTGTCGGGAATTACCCCTAGAATTAGTAGTGATAAGTCCTTGCATAAGTCAGATTTTCATAACGAAGCACTATTGCCACCATATATACATGATATGGTAAATTTAACCTCGAAGGACTAGTGGCAAGTAGCCCTACATCATGAAGATCTCCATCTTTAAAAATATTATCATAAACCTGCACTTTCGAACGCATACATTGGTCCATAGTGGTTTTCGGATAAATCCAACTCCGGTTTCTTCGGATCAACAATGATAAAGAGGCCCTTAACCTCAAATGGAAACCAAGTCTCGTAGACTTATCACGTTTCCAACCCTCAACTTTCTATCCTTCAGCCAAGAAGGAAGCCCGATAGATTGGAGTACCATAGACACTCTGCACTACTCGAATCAACATTCTTAATCCAAATGATAATCAATCCTACTCAGTCGGCTTCGTGCTAAGTGCATGACTAATCAGTTCCCACATCAAGTCAAGGAACCAAAAATGGCCAAATTTGATAGTTAGTTATTTAACTATCAAAATAACAAACAATATCTAGCACATAAGCAGTCACTAGGCCCATTTAATTAATCTTTTATTAATTAAATCAATTTCCAAACATTTACTTTAAATTATCTTTAAAAAGATATATCCTCAAAAACCATTTCAATCCTTTGATATTGGAAAACATTTCCATATACTTATATCAGCGATATAAGTGTATTTAATAATACTACCATTTTGAGACACGCTAAATAGATTTCTATAATTGTACAACTCCAGAGTTCGTACGCCTCCAGACGGGTGTTAAGTATAGGAAGCAATGCTCCTATACCACCAAGCCTTTAGTACGATCATAAGAACCGATTTGTGTATTTCACGATGGAAGGTCAAAACATCTTTTATTGGGTCAAAACGAATGTTGCGTAAAACATCATCACGACAACCCAAAACACTGGTATAGGGATTTGATTAATTATATATATATATATATATATATATATATATATAAAATCCCATATACTATATAAAACATTTCCTTTCGGAAGTCATTTACTATAACAACAGTGTTATAGTCTGTGCCTTCAATACTTCCCCGAAAACGTCTATTACAACAATAAATGTTGAAATCTATGTTTTTGATACATATCACATTTTAAATCATTTTTGAAAACCATTTAAAATCCATTTGAAATTATTACTTTCAATCATTACTTTATAAAGATAAATCACTTTTTTAAAGCCATTAACTTCATCGAAAAACATTACTTTTAAAACTTTCCTTTTTATAAAAATCCATATTTAAATCTCAACATAAATCATTTCCATATTTATTAAACTATGTTTATAAATCTCCTTTCTATTTTATAAAACTTCTATATTATAAAATTTCTTTATTTATAAATCATTCTTTATAAAAACTCAATTTACTATCAAAATCCATTTATAAATCCATTTCTTTATAAATCTAATTTATTTATTAAATCTACTTATAAATCCATTTACCAGAATATTTACAAATTTCAATCATAAATCTATTTCATTATTTATAACATATTACTTTTATAAATCCTTTTTATAAGCTTATTCAAAAATCTCTATTTAAAGTATTTCTCAAAACTACACTTTTATAATATCAAAAAATCAAAACTTTTTATTTGTTTAAAAACAAATTCTTTCCTTTAATAATTTAAAAGTTATTAAAACATACATACTTCCGAAATCACTTTAAAAATCATTTCAATTCCAAATCGCTACTTTATAGTATTTCAAAATACAAAAAATATGGCCCAGTGCTACCATAGCACTAAATAACCAAAACAAATCCATGTCATCAAATATGGCATCCATCGCATAATATATCAAAATATATAAAAAGTAACATCAACAGTGTGAGGGATCCTGTTGGATCCCTCCAACCTATCCCCCTGCATCATATACAGTATATAATCAAATAATATAAAAATCAACCACTTCGACGCAGGATTCGTATACAAAGGGTCATCTGCTCATACACGGAAACGTATAATATCTCATCCGCTCCAATAGGTGGGAATATAACCAAACAACCTAATAAATATAGTATATCATCTAAACAAGCAACAAACAACATAAATAAAATTATTTCCACTTATACAAAAATATAAGTAGGCCAGAGAGGTGAGTTAACTCACAAAAATTTCAGAAATCGCCAAAGCGCTTCGGTTTGAATTAAAATTAAATGGTCGTTCAATTTAACCCAAAATTCCTACTAGCACCAAATCCATCCAATCCATCTCCATATCGCAGTGCTCGCTGATATGAATGCAACGAAACTTGTCGCGCTCGAAACCGACCTCGTATGAATTAGTTGTGAATTTATTAACATACGAGATAATTAAATTAAAAATTAACTTAGCTAAATAAAGTTTAAACTTTAAACCTATTCCCACCATCTTCGTTCGCATTTCCAAGCACACGCTCGCCTTTCACCCTTTTTTATTTCGAGATTGAATGCACAACCTCCAACGCTGCCGTCGACCACCTCGCCATTCGCCCACCTGCCGCCTTTAAAAGTATTTTTTGGTGATTATAGAAGCCCGCTTCATATTTAGAAGTATTAAGTGGCAAATGGGTTTGGAAGTACTGAGTGGTCAATAAGGCTTCATCGGTATTTTGTACCTTGGAAAGGGGTAGGTAAGTAATCGTGTATGCAATGTAAGGTTAGATTAGAATTGCTAACCTTAATATACATAACAATTAAATGAAAACCAATCGGTATAAATTTATGTTATGTACAGTTTGTAGATTTTCAAGTCACCGGAATATTGTTCTGACCCCCTCCTCATTACAACCCACAGGATAGATTAGAGGAACAAGTCACTGGAGCTGGATGTGTTTATTTGTTGGAGAAGTCTTCTTTTCTCTCATGCTCGATACTGATGTGACAACCTGTTATCCAAGGAATACCATTAATTCCAAGGTAGTAGTCAAAATAAGTATTCTTATTCTATTATTGTTTCTGCTATGAGTTTAGATTTCTATCAATCTCTGATAATGCTCATGCTTATTTGCAGGTACCAAATCCAATGATTTGTGCTTTGATGGACTTGAATTTCGATTTTTGTCAAAATTTAGGCTCATTGAGGTATGATTTGTTACATTTATAATACAGGGATATAATACATTAAACAACATAATATTCAGATGATATACAATAATACAATATCCTAATCTCCTCTTTACTCAGACCAACACAAGCTGGTCTCATCGTCCCTGAATATGTACTGTCTCGGACTGGCCCAAGTATTATACAAATAACACACGGATCAAACTATATCTAAATCCAAGGTCAATAAACATATGGAACTTTATATATATTAGGTATAAATATAATAATGTTATCTCAAATAATCCCAAATATCATAGAACACAACAAACCTAACATAACATGCCATTACCCGTATAAAATCACATCAAATCAAAAATTACGAAATCAACATCAAGAGTTGAATCATCCGTGTTCAGAAATCATCATCAAAATTTAGAAATCATCAATACGGGGGATATCACCAGGTATAGTTAGGCCTAAATACAGTAATGCCCAAATATATCTCTCAATCTCACATTATAAAATATCATCATTAAATCACCAAAATCAATAAGAAAGATTTGAGCTAGCTCATAACAATGCTCAAGTATAATCAATAATAAGTAGGCCGTTCGCCTAAAAAGAATCGGCCATCTGCCTAGAATGAATAGGTCGTCTGCCTAGAATAGATAGGTCGTCTGGCCATCAATCATATAAGATAAGGTATAGGGATTTTCTATACTCTGGACATAGTCTCAGATAGGAATATAAATAGTATATGTCTCTCTACCACACATACAAGAACTAGATAGAAGACTGACATCACGTTTGCCTGCTCCAGGAGCCTCATATGTGTCCATCTGACACTGCTCCTACAGTCATTGGTTAACTCCCCTCGATATCATGAAAATATCCACCATATTTCATAAACATGCCGTAAGACTACGTTATACATCGATCACGACTCGACATACTACCCTTATAGGTAATTGACTGCTGTTCTAGGTGACACGGGGCAAACACAAAGAGCAAAGATGCACATAGCTAAGGCATACAACAATAAGGGTATTACAGATTTGGGATGCGACCACCGCGATCAGGCCGCCGGGGAGGATACTGGCCAATCTTTTTCACTTTCGAAATAGAAAGAAAGCTGGAAAAGGTAGATAGACACATAGTATCTACACTCGATAGCTAACACATAGCTACTAAAAAAATGCAACATATGCTTTATATGTTGCTGCCACACAACTTGATAATATTTTTGAAACACGGCTATACGTATTGCTGCCACACAGCTTGATAATATTACCGGCACATGGTTATAAATATTATTGCCACATGGCTTGATAATATTGCCAACACATGGCAATTATGTGATTGGCGACACATGGCAATACACATGACTCACCGCAATGGGTCTCCACAAATCCCCGTTATGTAAATGTCATCTACTTCCAATGAATAACCGAATAAATATCCCAACGGCGTCCTATACTACCATGTGATACTCAAACGTTTATTTACTGCTTATAAACTATAGTCGATCTCCATAATATTCTATATAACGAGTCTAATGAATAATCGGAGAAATGTTGAAATAATAATGTACGAGAAAATATTTATTTAATAATTAAATCCATTATTCAAATTTATATGTGTATATATAACATTCAAAATCACTTTATAGAAGTCAAACATAATTCTCTATGACCGGTTATTATTTCATAATATGAATATATACACACAGACTTCAAATAAATTATATTTATTTCCAACTATAAAATATAATTCCAAGATAAATATTTGAATACCAAAATATCATTTCCAAATCTTTATATATATTTTTCCAAAACTTCCAAAATCACCTTACACATCAAAATTAATTATAGAAACTATTTCATAATTTTCTATAACTAAATAATAATTTAAAATAAATTTATAAACCACCAAAACAATTCTTTTCATTCCAAAACATAATTCATAATTCAAAACATTCACTATATAATTAATATCTCTAGTAGCTCATATTGAAAAACATCAAATATCGCTTTAAATCCATTTCATAATCTTCTATATAAAAATACTATTCCAAATAAATTTGTAAGTTACAAAATAAATTATATTTATTTTAAACCATAGAATATAATTCAAAATCTTCTTATTCTATAGAATTTCTCAAAATATCAATAAATCGATTTCGAACCACCAAAGTTTACATATAAAAAAAGGGACTTATATTATAATACTCTTAAGACCATTCAATAATATTTCAAAATTGGTTTATCTTCAGAATAGGTTTATATACTCAAAAATCCCTTTTCGAAAATATCACTTAAATCCTATTTATTTAAACATACACTATATAGACAAAATTCCTTTTAGAAAATATTTTTAAAACCTTTCAATTATATAAAATCATAAAATAAATTAATTCTATATACTTAATTACTGTTGAAAATCTGTAACATCCCTCATTTTGAGGCCCGAAACTAAGCACTACAGATGATGCTGTAGTCATCCATAGTATTAATTTACAATGATAAAATGCGGTTATGTTAATTGCATCGAAAACATCAGAAGCACAAGAATATGAAATTTTCTTACACATAATTTCAAAACAACTTTCATATTTCATTTCAAAGATAATATTTCAAATTCATTGCATAGTCTCATACGTTGCCCAGGTTCAGATAAAATGTAATTATTACAAAACATTCCAAGAGCTACATATGAAGATGTCACCTTGGTTGATCAGAGTTTACCACTAGACAGTTATAACATTTGTCATTACATACATTAAAACAGAATAAAACTTCAACACAACGGATAATATATAGACAAATTCCTAGATAGCTAGCCTTCCCTCCTACATTCCTTTTGAAGATTTATTCGCTAAAACTTAACTTGAAAACCTTACTCCCGAACTACTCAAATGAGCACCGGAGAGTAAAAGGGGAAAAAAACTTCGGATCAGACAAAAAGTCTGGTGTGAATAATAATATGCCATCTCGGTTAATGGATACCCAGTGAGACCAGGGCGCTAAGCGCAACGGGTTTTTCCCTCACTATTATCCTCTATATCTATGTCAATCATAATTGTACTCCTGTAATCATTGTAGTTAAACAATAACACAATAATCATATGCATGCATGCAACATGGGTAATCATGACCAATCTGTCTAAATTAATGGACTATCTATCCCAACATCATAGTTCTCTCTAGGTGACTACAAACCTATATGCCTGACTCGAGCCTACCAGATATATCAAATGTTCTAACTTACTATTAAAGGAAAACTAGATTGTCTGTTTGGAACTTACTATTTCTAGGTTCAAACATATTCAAATAGTTTTGCGGGCTAACCAATAATCTAACTCAGCTTTGTGTATTCCTTTCTATCAATAAACCTACTTTTAGAAATCCCTATGCACCAGAATTGTTGACTGATATCAGCTAGAGGCTAACAACTAAAGTATAAGGCGCTACCCTCCACTAGTCCCATACGGTCTTCCAATCTCTGAGTTAATTCATCCTATCATAATTTATCTATAGGCGATAGTAACAATGATCTCTTTAGTAAAATCTTGGGCTAGGTACCCTTTTTATTCTCCCTTGAAATAATACTTTAAAACAAGGAAAATATAGCCCTTCACTTTATCCAAAATATGCATGCTATGATATATGACTTTATAAAATAACATTGATGAATGTCGATATCACTTAGAGGTTTTCGTACCTCAAAACATAGGCTATAAAGCCAAAACAATAAAACCATGTATATTGACAAAATGCGGCATGAATATAGCCAACGTGGGTCATCGCCACTCTTTACTATCAAAATATTTTAAAATCTTTGATTTTATAAAACATAAGCTATATAGTCGATGATAACTATATCGCGTAGCATAGTATAGAGTTTCATAGGCTTGCATAGTGTAAAGTTTTAAGGTTTAAAATATGAAAATGGTGACATTGTTGATCGGCGACATCATTGCCTTAAGACAAATAGAACGTCATTTTAGCTGTTATAAAATCAATGTCGAAGGTAATAGGGTCGGCGTCACCGCCTAAAGGAGTTAACATAGTAAAATAGGGGCATCGTTGCCTTATAGTGTTGGCGACGTTATAAAAATATACGGCACAATATAGGAGGCATATTTGTTATCTAAAACAAGCTGTATCAAGACAAGCAGCATAAATAAATCGACGTCGATATTGAAAACGTGCGGCATTGTTTACGTCGAAGTTCACGATGTCGATTTTGATGCTATACTTCATACTTCAACCAAGGCCGATCCATTCCATATCAACCAAAGATGATATCCTGTGCATCGCACTTGATTGACATCGAAGATCATAAGGGCGGTGTTATAAACTGTGGCATCGATAACTTCGGCATGCCAATGTCGTAATTAACATAAAAACTGCAAATTTTCTCTTTAAAGTAATATCTTTTTATCAACTCCAAATTCTTGTCAAATTCTCATTGGATAATAATTTGCTTTACCAAAATCTTTATAGAAAACTGCTATAGAGCAGATTTACTATTCCCAAAACATTTCCAAACCTATTATTTTGTATTGATATTTTAATATAATTATTAAGCCTTTTTATCCTAATAAATGCATAATAATTCATGGGAAAAATTCCTAAAAATCAAAATAATTCAGATTTTACATATTCTTTAACATATAAAAATTTCAAGGCCAAAACATTATTTAATTATTTTTAATAATTAAAACCCGAAATAAACCATTTTCTCTACCTAGAAAATTCATAATAAATTCATACTTGTTTAGAAAATTATGAAATTAAAAATCCACTTCTAAAATAATGTTTTTAACATCATATCAAAAATTCAAGTTGATAGGGTATCAAAAACTAGGTTTTCACACTTAAAATCTATTAAATAGTTCCATAATAAATCTTATAATTCATCATTCAAGCACACAATCATCCAAACAATTAAAACATGGCATGATACAAGCAAAAGATTCAGCTTCATACTTAAAATCGAAAATAGGAGATAAAACTTGAGATGCATAACTATTATTCAATTTGATTAGTTAATGAAACTTGAGATTTGAATTTAGATTTGACTTCCCATTAGCCTTAATCTTGCTTCCTAGCTTTTCTTCTTTCTCTTTGCTCCTAGTGATGGCCGGCCTTAGTCTTTAATTTTCATTTTTCTGAATGAAGTGAGGGAGGAATGAGAATGGTAAGGTTTATGTTAAGGAAATGTGTTATTTTCCTATTTTGCCCTCCTAACATATCCTCCTTCTTAATGTTCTAAATAATCATATTAGTCCATTAATTAAGGCTCGACCCATATTAATTACCAAATCTCAATCTCCTTATAATCTTACATTATTTTACTTAATCAAATATCCGAAATAATGTTAACTAAAATTAGGGGTGTTATAAAATATCTATTTCCATTTTTTTAATCAATTTTTAGTTCTAAAATAATTTTCAATAACTCATTTTACTTCTTAACCACTTTTATTTATTTATAAATATACTTTAAATTAATTTTAAAATACCAAAATAATTTATTGAAGCTTTTAGAAATATTTTAAACCCATAAAATCAATTGAACGTCCAAATTATTAATTATGGAGCAAGATTCTCCAAAATCATCGACGATTCGTCAATCTAAATTTTCACCATGTGGTCGAGTCAAATTCCATCGAATTTCTGCCATTGATACACTATGCATACAAATGTAAATAAATTACATAAATTGAAATGTAATCGGACAACATCTCTTTTGCATTTCGAGCATCCAACGAACACAAAACTCCACTATCAAATGCCAAATAACATCCAATACCTCAATAATCAATCGAATATCCCTAACAAACTATTTATCCAATTAAATAATTCAATATCAATCAAGAAATCCAAAACTACCGATTCAACCAAGAAATTCCATAAATAATCACAATAATAATTATTAGAATCTTGATTTTCATCGTTTTGATTGTGACAACTATATAAATCCATATTTTTGTGTACTAATCATTTATGCAGGAGATTTGTTGCAGATTCAGATTCAGAATGTTTTGAAATTGTTAGTCTATTGTTTAGAGTTTGTATATTATTAGAAATATGTAAAAATATCTCCGATATGGTATATATATACTAACATGCACACACATGCACACATACGCACAATTCAGGTTGAAAACAGCCGGCTTAATGACCTCATTCAGCCGTTTGTTTGCTGAAATAAATTTTATATTTCATGTATATTCAGCCGGCTTAATGAGTTCATTCAGGCGGCTGAATTAGGCCTAAAAATGCCTATTTCCTTGCTGGTTCGAATTTAATTAAATTCAAAAGGCTGAATTATAATTTCAGCCAGCTGATTATTTATAATGGCTAGTTTTTATGAAAAGACGTTTCTCTTCAATGAAGAGAAACATCTCGAATCTAACAGTTGCATCTGTTTCTTTCATGAAAGGTTGCAACTTTTAAATCTATATAAATAGAGTTTAGAATTCAACAATCAATTCACCTAACCGATTTTAGTTTTCTTGAATTCTTATCTCTTATTCTCTATTTTCAATTTGCACTCAAATTGCATACAATCTCTGATTATTGATCACTTTATCTTCCACATTCTTCAAGCACATTACACTATATATCATAAAGGAGAAGATTATAGGAAGATTGTACTTTATTGACTTATCATTGCTATTTAAAGAGCATATTACAGTCGGATACTTTTGTTTATTTGAAAAGAAGTCCTGTTCGGTTGCTCAGGCGGTAGAAGTCCTATTCGGTTGCTTAGGCGGTAGAACTCCTGTTCGGTTGCTTAGGCGGTAGAACTCATGTTCGGTTGCTCAGGCGGTGTAAACCTATTCCTCCGGGTTAAGTGAGGGTTGCTATTTTAATTCCAGAAGGAGTCTGGGACTGGACGTAGAATGGGAGTTCGAACCAGTATAAAAATCTCTGGTGTCATTAACTTTACTGCTTTATTTATTTATTTACTTATTTTATATTCCGCACAAGTACCATATAAATTCATCCATATTACACAATCCTATAGCACAGTCACTTTCATTTGGTATCAGAGCTTAGGTCATCTTATAACCATAACATAGTTATCTGATATTTTAATATGGAAAACAACACCAGCGCCGTAACTAACACTAGATTTCTTGATGGTCAATCTACTACATGACCACCTCTATTTAATGGAATGAACTATTACTATTGGGCTACTAGGTTGAGAATTTATATACAAGCCAATAGTTATGAAACTTGGAACATTACTTAAACTGAATATGACATACCTACTACAGAATATTTACAATGGTCTAACACAAAAAAACCGGATGCTATTGCAATGCTAAAGCCATAAACATGTTATATTATGCATTAGACAAGAATGAGTTTAATAGAGTAAGCATGTGTAAAATGGCTTATGAAATTTGGTGTATACTTAAAATTACACATGAAGGTGATAACAAAGTAAAACAGAGTAAAATCTCTATGCTCAAAAATCAGTGCCAAAATTTCAAAATGAAGCAAGATGAAACAATAAATTAAGTGTACTCTAGATTCCAATATATATATCACTCTCTTTTAGCTTTAGGAGAAACATATATAGACTTTGATATTATTTCAAAAATCCTCAACTCTCTAACGGATGAGTGGGAACAAAAGGTCTTAGCAATCCATGAAGCTAACAAAATTTCAACCATCAAACCAGAAGAGTTGATAGGAAATCCGTCTTATGAAGTTAATCTCCAGGCAAAACGATTATAGGCTCAAGATAAGAAGAATATAGCATTCTAAGCATAAAAGGATGAATCAGATGTAGATGAAGAAGATACGTCATTCATTGTTAAAAATTTCAAAAGTTTTTGAAGTTTAAAAAGAGAAACAAATTCAGGAATAATAAGAATAGCTCCAGCAACAAACCATCATCGCCTGCTCTATAATGTTATGAGTGTCACAAGAAAGGCCACATCAAGAAAGACTATCCTGATAGAAAGGAAGACAAATATAAGCACAAGAAAGACAGATTCAGAAAGATTTCTCTATCACTTGGGATGATTCATAATCATCTTCATCATCAGATAGTAACACAAACAGTGATACTGAGCAAGCCAATGTATGTTTTATGACCACAAAAGACAAGGTGAGTGATCTAACTTTTGATGATTTATGGGAAATAAACTCTGAATTACTTGACAAACTAACAGACATCAAAAGAAAGTATAAAGAAGCTCTTGAAAAATTAAATAGGACTAAAATTGAGGTTGATATGTTAAGAGATGAGAAACAAATTTTAGAAGAAGAACTTGAAGTTACTCAAGAATATTGTTCTAATATGACATCTCAACTCTCTATGTTAAGTCAAGAGATAGAAACTCAAAAAGAAAAGAATGATGCTCTATTAATTGAAAATCATGATCTTAAAGCTAATGTCAAAATTTTGGAATTAGATATCTCTGGTCTTAAAACAAAATTAGATGATATTACTAAAAATGTCTCTAATTTTAACAAAGGTAAGGAAAATCTTTCTTAAATTATAGAAAATTCTCAAACTATTTGAAATAAAAGAGGACTAAGATATAAGCAAATTTCTAAAGTTATTCCAAAGAAAACGAATTCATTATATAGCAATTTTAAAAAGAGAAATATTAAAATTAAAAAACCTAGTTCAAAAGTTACAAATTATTCTAAATCAATTAAGATTTGGGTTCCTAAAACAAATAATTCTTTGATTAGAAATAAATAAATAAAATCTTTCATAGAAACTGTTCATAAAAACAAAGATTTTATTTTTAAAAAGAGTTCTGAACCCTCTTGGGTTTGGCTTCCTAAGACCTAACTCTTAGGACCCAAATAAAACGGTGGGTGCCAATGTTAATTCTATATTGTAGGTACCACTTAAAAAGAGAGAAAAATGGATATTAGACAGTGGTTGCTCGAAACACATGACAGGAAATAAAGAGATGCTAACAAACGTTATCTACTCAGATGGAGGTTCTGTCACATTTGGAGACAATTCTAAAGGATATATCATCGGCAAAGGAGATGTGAGCAATGATGGTATATCTAATTTCCTCTTATTACAAATGTTTTATTAGTTAAAAATTTAAAACATAATTTACTTAGTATCAGCCAACTGTGTGACAAAGGATTCAATATTTATTTTTCTGAAAATAAGTGTAGCATTTTTGATCAAAATAAAAATCTTATTTTTGAAGGTTTTAGAGACAAAAATATATATGTTTTGAATATGAATATAAATTACAATACTAATATGTGTTTAATAGCCAAAGAAAATGATCCTTGTTTATGACACAAGAGATTTTGTCATATTAATTTCAAAGCTATAAACAAATTATCTAAAAACGTATTAGTAAAAGGTTTACCAAAAATGAATTTTAAAGTAAACAATATTTGTGATGCTTGTCAATTGGGTAAATTATCAAAATCATCCTTTAAATCAAAGAAAAATATTTCTACTGTACAACCACTTGACCTATTGCATTTGGATCTCTTCGGTACAACTCAAGTTCAATCTATAAACCATAGCAAATATGTGTTTGTTATAGTTGACGATTTTTCAAGATATACTTGGACTATTTTTCTGAAAAATAAAAGTGATGCTTTTGAAAATTTCAAAATTTTTGCTAAAAGAATTCAAAAATTAAAAAAAATTAGAAGTGATCATGGAGGTGAATTCGAAAATGAAGCTTTTGAACATTTTTGTAATAAAAAGGAAATTTACCATAATTTTTCTTTTCCTAGAACACCACAACAAAATGGAGTTGTAGAAAGTAAAAATAGAACCTTACAAGAATGTGCAAGGACTTTATTAGACGGAAGCACTTTACCAAAACATTTTTTGGCAGAAGCTGTAGCAACTGCCTGCTATGTTCTAAATCGTGTTTCCATCCGACCACTAACAAAACACACTCCATATGAACTATTTCATCAAAAAAACCAAATATTTCATATTTTAAGGTTTTTGGCTCAAAATGTTTTACTTTAAACACAAAAGTTCAGCTTGGAAAATTCGATCCAAAATCCGATGAAGGAATTTTCATAGGATATTTGGAACGAAGCACGGCTTATTGAATTTTTAATAAAAGAACTAAAACAATCGAAGAAACACTTCATGTTTCCTTCGATGAAAATTTTAAGTTTAAAAAGAATTTTGAGGATGACAAGATAATAACTAAGAAGATCACAAATATGATTACTCAAAATAATTTAGAAGTAAATGAAAACATTGTTCATAATATTGAAGAAAATATTGTTCAAAATGAAAATGAATTAAGATCTCCTCCTAGGATTTTACGAGATCACCCAGTAGAAAATTTCATAGGAGAAATTGATTCACATGTCAGAACTAGAAATCAACTTAATCAAATGGGCCATGTAGCTTTTCTTTCTAATATTGAACCTAAAAATGCAAAAGAAGCTTCTACTGATGACTATTGGATTATAGCTATGCAAGAAGAGCTAAACCAATTCAAACGAAACGAAGTTTGGGAATTAATTCCCAGACCAAGTGATTAAATAGTCATTGGTACTAAATGGGTCTTCAAAAATAAAGCAGACGGACAAGGAAATATGACTAGGAATAAAGCTAGATTAGTTGCACAAAGATATAATCAAGAAGAAGGAATTGACTATGAGGAAACGTTTGCTCCAGTCGCACGACTAGAAGCAATAAGTATCTTACTGGCCTTTGCATGTTTTCATAATTTTAAACTTTATCAAATGGATGTTAAAAGTGCATTTTTAAATGGATATATAAAAGAAAATGTTTATGTTGAAAAACGTCCTTTATTCGCACATGAAAAATTTCCAGACCATATCTATAAACTTAAGAAAGCCTTATACGGTCTAAAACAAGCACCCCATGCTTGGTATGAACATCTTAAGAGGTATCTTATAGATTCTGGTTTTGAAATTGGGAAGGTTGATCAAACTCTTTTTATTAAACAAACTAAAAAGGATATTTTAATTATTCAAATTTATGTAGATGATATTATTTTTGGTTCTACAAATGAAAAATTATATTAGGACCAAAGAATTTTAAAATGTCACATATGGGAGAATTATCTTATTTTCTTGGTTTACAAATTAAACAATTAGAAAATGGAATTTTTATTAATCAAGAAAAATATTGTAATAATCTAATTAAACGCTTTGGTATGAAAAATACTTCTGTCAAACCAACTCCAATGAGTACAACAATACATCTCGATAGAGATGAAGATGGCAAGAGTGTTGACCAAAAATTATATCGAAGTATAATTGGACCATTACTCTATCTAACTGCTAGTAGACTTGACATAATGATGAGTGTTTGTTTATGTGCTCGATTTCAAGCAAATCCTAAAGAATCACATATGCGAGCAGTGAAACAAATATTACGTTATCTAAGAAAAACCAAAGATTTCAGACTTTTCTATCAGAAAGAATGTCCTTTTGAGTTAGTATCATATAGTGACGCCGACTTTGGAGGATGTCGGATGGATCGAAAAAGTACGAGTGGGACTTGTCACTTCATTGGACAATCCTTAGTCTCTTGGTTTAGTAAGAAACAAAATCCTGTTTTCTAATGCTTTAGCATGTGCACAAGTCATTTACATGCAACAAACGCTTCAAGATTTTGGTATAAATTTATCAAAATCAACTATTTTCTATGATAACAAAAGTGCTATAAAATTATCTAAAATCATGTCAATCATTCACGAACTAAACATATTGACATACGTCATCATTTCCCCTACGATAATATTGAAAAGGATATAGTTAGATTAGAATTTGTATCCTTTGAAAACCAACTGGCTGATATATTTACAACACCTTTAAATGAAATATTTTTTATAAAATTAAGAAGCGAATTAGGAATTTTATCTTTTAAAGATTTATAATTTTTTTATTTTAATTTTGTCAAAAATAAAATTTTTACAAAAATTGAGTTTCCACGACACGAACTCTAGTCACTTACTTGTAATTCAGATGCACTACCACTTCACTA
The DNA here is from genome assembly GCA_030737815.1 of Allium fistulosum. NCBI lineage: Eukaryota > Viridiplantae > Streptophyta > Magnoliopsida > Asparagales > Amaryllidaceae > Allium > Allium fistulosum. Next base: position 945,920,683 of record CM060904.1, on the reverse strand, counting down.
TAGAACACTTCACAACAGAACCATATTTCAAATTTGTATTATATCTTTTTACTATTTTTATCTATTTTTTTCTACCTTACATATTTTTCTTTCATTTTAGCCTCTCATTGTTTTCTCTGGCTAAAAACAATTTGACCTCTAATCCTATTTCTAATTCTGATTTCCACATTAGTATAAATACTTCTCTTCCTTTCAAGTTTTTTTAATATCATTACAAGGAAATAGAAAAACATTTCTCAAACTCTTTTAAAAATGTCTTCTCAACACAACTCTGAATCCTCCTTACTCTCATACTCTTCTACAAGATCGAGATCAGTAAATTTACCTACCCCCACACCCATTTATGAACCCATCCCGATTGCTCCTCCTTCCACTCACACGGGTTATACTCCACCCGGTAAAAGAACCAAATGCTCTCTATTTTTCGGCTCACCATCTACTAAAGAAAAATAAATGATATTCATCACTACCAAAGAGAAACGCTGGAATTACAGCGCGAACTTTATTATGAACAAAAAGTTAATGCCATGCATTTAAGCTTTTTGGAGCAAGTCACCTTGAAATTCTGCGGTTCCTCATCAAAGAGCACGGTTCATCAACCATCTCCTATCCGTTCTCCTCGGCACAATCCTTGGGAACCATCGCCACAACGTCCTCCAGTGTCTTCGAACTCATGGGAACATGGAAATTGATGTTCCCCTCTCCGTCCACTGCAGGAGAATACCAAGGTTGAACCGATGGAATATCACACTCCCAGTTCCTCATCAAAATCTGTTTAAATTATATATATATATATATATATATATCTAATGTCTACTATATTCTACTAATTGTTCATATGAATATATATGTTTTTCTTTCAAAAATAATGTTAATTGTTCAAAAAGAGGGCGACAATATTTTTTTCTGCAAAAACAGCCTGCTGAGCACATCAAAACAGATGGTTGAATATTGTAATGGGGATAATTTTTGCCCAGATTCAGATGGCTGAATACACTGTAAACAGCCGGCTGAATCAGTTCACTTTTGAACTGTTTTCTTGCGGGAATGAAAATAGATGGCTGACTATAGTCGGTCAGCCGGCTGAATGCTCCCAGGCAATTTTTTTTTGTGCGCTTTCAACCCAACAACCCATTCTACCCTCACTTTTTACCCTATCCGTATATTCACTTTTTCACCTTTTACCTCCCCACTTCAGAAACCTAGCCTCCACTCTCTCAAATACTCCACTTTTAACTTCAAATTTTCAATCAGCAATGGCTCCAAGATCAAAAAGGTCAAGACACTCCACCTCCGGACCTTTCGAAGACCAAATCCGAAGATGGCTATGGAATGATATTGCTATCTCGTGCTACAACAACCTGAAAACTCCAACAATTTTTATGGGGACTTCATGAAATTTCCGGATTTCGCAGCATATAGGATTCTAGAAATGACCGAGCAATATTACTTTGACAGTCTCATAAGGTATAAACCTAATAATGTTAGAATAAATCATCTTTTGGTTAAACTATTCCTTGTAAATTTGAATCTTGATCACCAAAACCCTCAAAACCGAGAAAATTGTGTTTGGTCATTAGTTTGTGGTGTTAAAATTTTCTTGCCTTTGCAATGATTGGGCTATATTTTGAATTGTCCGTATCAAGGTACCGATATATATGAAATGGAGGTTGATATTGATTATCGAGATGAAGTTTCACACCACTTCCTGTCCGATCAACTTATCAATTTAAATGAGCTAAAATCTAGTGCTTTAAGACCTTAAGCACGTCTCATCACCGAGCTTTCATTCGATCCTTACAACCCCGTACGGGAAGCTATGAAAAAGTTTACAAAAGAGACTTTCAAGCTCTCTATGTCATCTACTCTCACCAACAAGTAAATTGAGGCAAAATAATTTTAGATGAATTTCAAGATGTCACAATCCAAAGGAAATACAGGACCATCCATTATGGCGCTTATATTATGTGTATCCTTCTCAATTTTAGTGTTCAAATGCCGGACTCCGAGTATTCAACCATATGCGAGTTTGGAGCAAAAACCTTAGGATCGATGGGCCTTCCTCACCGGCCTCCTCCCAAACAAATTATTTCCTTCCAAGAATGAGCTCACAATGTTGACCGAGGTGTTCTACAACCTCGTGACACTAATATTCCTTCCTCTTCGCGAACCCACCAAGAAGAAGAAGAAGAGGATGATGAATCCATTCAAATTATCGGCCTGGACACCTCCTCTAGACAAGCTACCATCACTTTATCCTAAAATCAATCAAAGCTTCATTGGGAAATCAAATCTCTTGAAAAGAAGACGAAGAAAAAATTCAATTCTATAAAACGGTTTCTTAATAGGATTTGGGATAAAATCTCTTGCTCCGGTTCAACATCTACCGAGGCTTACAACCCATCTCCTTTCCAATGGTCGTCTTCAAGTTCGGAAAATAATGATGATGGTAGCGATGATCCCTCTCCTTCTATCTAGTTTTATCTTTTATGTTCTATGAACTTTAATATTTGACTTTGTAATATTGTTTTTAAACTTCTATGGTTCTATTCGGTTGTGTATGCAATGTTGTACAGGATGTTATGACTTTATTTCCGTAATGTTGTCTCTAGTATGTTTTTGCTTTCACTATGTTCCAATTTATCTCTACGTGTTTTTATTTCCAAAATTACTTTTGGATATCTTTCCTTTTTGTCGATGACAAAGGGGGAGAAATTTGGTATAAATTTGTTTAAATTAGTATGCATATTGATAGGGAGAGAATTCATGTAAGTTTCATTGTAATATATTATTTATACTTATATAGTTGTCGTCATAAAAAAGGGGGAGAATGTTAGAGTCTCGATTTTCATCGTTTTAATTGTGACAAGTATATAAATTAATATTTTTGTGTACTAATCATTTATGCAAGAGATTTGTTGTAGATTCAGATTCAGAATGTTTTCAAGTTGTTAGTCTATTGTTTAGAGTATATATATTATTAAAATAAGTTAAAATCTCTCTGATATGGTATATATATTAACATGCACACACATGCACACATATGCACAATTCAGGCTGAAAACAGCCGGCTGAATGAGTTCATTCAGACGGCTGAATTAGGACTAAAAATGCCTATTTCCTTGCTATTTCGAATTTAATTAAATTTAGAAGGTTGAATTATAATTTCAGCCGGCTGATTATTTATAACGGCTAGTTTTTATGAAAAGACATTTCTCTTCAATGAAGAGAAACATCTCAAATATAATAGTTGCATCTGTTTCTTTTCATCATTCTCTTTCATGAAAGATTGCAACTTTTATATCTATATAAACAGAGTTTAGAATTCAACAATCAATTCACCTGACTGATTTTAGTATTCTTGAATTCTTATCTCTTATTCTCTATTTTCAATTTTCACTCAAACTGCATACAATCTCTGATTATTGATCACTCTATCTTCCACATTCTTCAAGCACATTACACTATATATCATAAAGGAGAAGATTATAGGAAGATTGTACTTTATTGACTTATCAGTGCTATTTAAAGAGCATATTACAGTCGGATACTTTTGTTTATTTGAAAAGAAGTCCTATTCGGTTGCTCAGGCGGTAGAAGTCCAATTCGGTTGCTTAGGCGGTAGAAGTCCTATTCGGTTGCTCAGGCGGTGTAAACCTATTCCTCCGGGTTAAGTGAGGGTTGCTATTTTAATTCCAAAAGGAGTCTGGGACTGGACGTAGAACGGGAGTTCGAACCAGTATAAAAATCTCTGGTGTCATTTACTTTACTGCTTTATTTATTTATTTACTTATTTATACTCCGCACAAGTAGCTTATAAATTCATCCATTTTACATGATCCTATAGCACTGTCACTTTCAATAATATATAGGCAAGATGGGAATAGTTGTTACTGAGAAAACTCAACAAATTGATGCTTGTTCAATCGTATCAACGTTTAATCGTGGTGCTTCGTCCGAATTCGTCCACTCCGCCAAGCAACTACCCTCGTTCATGCCAGCACGCTCACAAGACCACTCATCGTTGTCACAAAAGCTCCTCTACCTCCAACCATCTCAACCACTACTGCATCCAAACCTGCATAGAATCTCTCCCTTAACTTGATACTCACGCAAACTACTCATCATGCATATGTACAACATTGTAGGTCAAGTGAAATCACCTCCCCTTCACCTTCCAAGTCGCGACTCCAATCGACGCCGCTAGCACATCAATTTGCATGCACCATCTCCCAACTAACCCCATCGCCTTCCCCCATCTCGTTGTTTTAGTCATGGTAACCCTCTATGGTGCTCGCTATCGTTTACACCTTCAACATCGCGAAGTCGATTGATTGATTTATATATGGATATATAGATATGTATGCATGTATGTATGTATTAAAAAAATGCAATTTCCATTTTCTGATAGTGGCTAAATCAAAATAAGAGGGGAACATGTTTAGGCTTAGTCTAGAAGAGGGGCGAGATTTCCAAAAGCAAACGAAACAGACTTAGGCTATTATTTGATTTTAGCACATTAACTTTTACTCTATTCTTTTCACTTTTATTTTCTTTTAATTAATTCTATATTTATTTGTAAACAAATTTCCTCCCAATTTAATTTAATTCAGTGTCCACTTGTCAATATCCCACTATTTTAATCACCAACAATTATTTACATTTTAAAAATTATTTTATATACAATTAAAACAATTTATTCAATTTACAAATCATCATAAATTGAATTCAAACACCTTTATTATAATGAAATTTATTTATTTATACGGCGTAGAAAGTAAGGTTGTAATATATACATATTCACATCCAATGTCGACAGCATACACATATAGTGAATCATGATAATTAATCTAATTTGAGCACATATAATTCTAGATAATTATCAAATAAATATATGTAACTATAAATATATAAGTTACATTAACTATAGCCTAATTAGTATACATTGAATGTTGAATCGGTCAACTCCATTTGAATCTGAATTCAAATCCTTCCAAAGAGAGCTACCAGACTCTAAGCACTACCCACAAATGTCCTACTTTATTTTAATTGTGTTGTTTGATTCTTGAATTAATGGAGCTACATGAGAGGTAGGTTCGACACGATATTAATGAAGGAGATGCCAAAAGAGAGGGTGACAAATAAGGGGTTGCAACGGTTTAAATAGATAGAGAACAAGAAGAGGTAAAATTAGATCTGGATCCACAAATATCTCTACTAATTCAAACCCCTTTTGAATCAAATCCAATACCCTTTTTCTTAACCCTTATGGCCAACCATCCTTGCCCCATATACATGCCTCTTAATCACTTCAAACCCGATAAAATAATATACATTTATATCAAATTTAAATGTACATCGATATTGTATATCGATACATACGTATACTACTTTCGTATACACACTATTTCCAACACAAATCAAATAATTTTTAATAATATTTCATATATATATTAATTAATTTATAAAAATTATAATTAATTAAATCAGGTGGTAGTTGAATTATTCAATATTTCGATTGTTTGACTCTTAGGTGTAAATTCTGTAAGTGATTAATATCGAACAACTCGAATATTAATGTTCACACATCACCTTAGCTAGTAGTGTGATATTATTGCCAAATATTTCGCTTACATAACTTCAATAAAATCCAGTTTTACTAATTTTAAGCATTACCCAATACTGATAGTTATTTACACCAATTATCTTCGTCAAAACTATATCATTTAGTACTTATAGAATTTGGAGATGATCAAACTTTCAATATCATCCATATTCATTTTATAGTCCAAACACAAAGTCCTTGGTACAATAATAATTATTATTATCAACTGAACAGCTCTGCCTAGAGACTTTGACTTTAGGTTGACTTTTGTTTACCGTGATAATAACCTCATATAACTAAGAAGATGAATTGTCTATTTTAATAGTGTTTAACTTCCAATGCTTCCACTCGACCAGACTATAGTTGTTCGATAGACATCATGCCACGATTTAACTACAATCAAAGTGGATTGTCCACATTGAAGCTTGATGGTGTTCACAAGATGAGAGAACTATTTAATTATTGTCAAATCGATATTTTTTTGTTTGACTTTAGTTACATTAAACAATAGAAAACTATTAAGTGAGTCATTCCATAGTTATCCAATAACTATCAGTACATAACCCCTTGGTGCTCTAGCAGCCACAAGTAATACGCTGCCTAACATTTGGAGAGCATTACTCTAGTCACAACGAATGTATTAAAATGATGCATTCATTATATTATGATAAAGTGCTCATGATCACAACACTGTGTAATTACTATCACAAAACACACCATTTATGGATTTTCTATTTGATATGCTTAAATTTAATAATTAATTAATTATAACACATTATAACAAGTATATAACAGAAAAAATACAACTTTTGTTTCAAAAGAGATTTTATTACAGAGTTACTAATTTACATTAAATACATAATTACCCCTAGGGCATACCTCTAACTCTATCAAAACTACATAGTTGTATATTTGAAATTCTTTGGAAAATGAACGTATGACATTCATGCTTGTTATTTTGATTATAATTTTATCGCTTTATACTTCTGTTTGAATGTTTTTTTAGTAAAAAATCAAATGGACTTTTGCGCAAAACATTATAAACCAATTCCTTTCCTTTCAAGTTATTCCAATATGTTGTGTCAAATTCAAAAGTATATTAGATTATAAACTTTACATATAGTGTGGTGCTAAAGGCAACACGCTGCTTACTTAGGGCACCATGGTCAACGGCAAACACCGACCAAATACTATTTGGTTGGCAGTTGTCCATCGACCACGGTGTAAGGAAAACAAATTTGTTTGGCAGTTAAACACCAACCGCTATACCCCTAGCACAAAACATGGTATCGTTAGCATTACACCATATATATATATGTATGTATGTATGTATATGTTGTTTTAATTTTAATCCTAGTTTGCAATTGTTTGTATATATATGTAGGTAAGCGTGTGTGTATTCTCTATCATATATATATATTTAAAATAAAATTATGGATAATAAAGGCAAATATAGTGGACGATGAGTCCGTTGCGATGTAAACCCCAACACCTACGTACATACACATTAACTATATACACTACTTATATGTGGCACTTACATAGTATACACTATAGTATATTTGAATATACTCACAATTTATGCTAGGTATAAATGGCTCATTAACGACATTAAATAAATAAATCAATTTAATTAAAGAGAGAGAAATACAAGATTTCTCTCTCCAAATAAAAACAAAAATTTTCCCTTAATTAATTGCATAAGTTTCAAAGAAAGAAACGAAAGGTTTCCTTCTCTACATTAATTTAACAAGTAACTATCGCAAATATGGGTGTATTTGATACACTCCTACATTTAAATTTAAATCAAATTCAAACTCCTTTTTAAACAACTTAAATCAAAAAAGATTTCATTTAAAAATTTATTACATTGGATCTAATATACCTTTAGACTTAATAGGCCTGAAAGATCAAAAATAGGAATTCATTTTGAAACTTGCTCATTTCACATGCTTTAGACCGGCCTAGTGCCATCACAAATTGCCTATTCAAGGTGTTTGAATATGGACATATAGTATATGGGATAGTTAAGAGGTTATAGTTGACAAGCACTAGTCCAACAGCCTTGGAGAGGGAAATTCCCTTCAGTGGTTCAAGTTTGGAGTAAAATCTATTAATTAAATTAAGCCAACCATAATGTAGGAGGGAGGTCAATCTTAAAATGATTCCTAGAGACGTAATGAGAAAGAGCTCAAGATTGCAATTAAGGGAAGAGGCAATTTTGGTACCAATACATAAGTCAATTTCCACAATCACAAGGGAGCTTTTGCTGAAATTGATGGTCGATCTCGAAGCAACTTCAAAGCAGTATAGCAAGAGTTTTAAGGCAGTGATATGTTTAGGTGGGGGAGCTAAAAAGTATGGTACCATTAGCATTACAGGGAATAAATTCCTCCTTCAAGAATAGAGGCCACAATATCCTTAATAGGATTGTTGGAGCCACCGAGTTTGATCATCGAAATTAACACATCTACAACCAGATCAAAGCCATCATAATTAAGGAGGTACCTTGGCTTCTCACTCCAGCATAGAAAAAGCTCTAGCTCCCTCAAGAAGAGGTCTGAAGTGGAGAAAGAATGATGATGGTGGGTCCAATTGTCATATTCTTTCTTGTAGAAGCATCCCCTACCTCGGTGACCCGATTTCCAAGCACATGTGCTTTCACATTGAGCTTAATCCGTATATAGCCAAATCTATTATTAGTATGAGCCCATTCACAATTGTCCAAATCTACAAAATTCCCAATAGGCTTAAGCAACCGGATCAACACCTTCTGGTCTCTCATTTTCATAGGTAAGCCAGAGAGCTTGAGCCAAAAGGTCTACAAAAGGCATAGATTATTGGTGTATAGGTTGGGTTTCCACTGTATAGTTTGGACAACACCAGTGGCTTTAAAAAATCTTGCCATTCTGTAGTAGTGTAGAGGAGTTCATCCGATGGGAACATTACCAAAAACTTGAAATCTCTAAATATGTTAATATCCTAGATCTAGCATCTAAAGTAAGTCTCGAGACCCCTTTGCAAGTTAGAGATCGTCCACTTCCCCAAGATTATTATGAAAATGGCACCCAGCTGGGCATCTTGGAGACGAGAAGGGTTCACATGCATGGTGGATTTAGTATTCTTATATGGAAACTGGCTATATGGCTTTTTTATGGTGTGAGATTTAATAAACGAAGGACTTGAAGTAGGTCGAATAGAAGAATATGAATTTATACCATAGGGAATCAAGATAGCCTAGCTATATGATATGGCCTAGTGAGTTGTCATGTCAGTAATATCGATATCATTACAAATATTCATCATATGCATCAAGTAAAGACATCGCCATCATCATACCATATTCGTACAATTCTTCCTAATGTGTTCTCAGGCCCGACATTTAAAGAAATGTCCCTTCCTTTTTAATTTTGAAAAAGCATCCTAATCGAAAATGCTTGCATTCGGAAAGATTGAATCCATATCGATTCCTAAGGTAGTGGTGTTACTATTCTTGAGAACATCAGCATATGAGTGGCGGCTGAGGTTGAAAGAAGGTGATGGTTGGTAAGGAGCAGACGGAAGAGAGGTTTCTTTGATAGTTTGGATGGGGAGATGGGTGAAACAGTGAGGGGGTGCAACAGCGAGGCCTCTACGATCATCAGGTCTAGGTCAATCGTTGGATTGTGGATAAAGGTTTATTTGGGTGGTGGTCGGTGGATGGAACAATGTTGAAGGAAAGTAGAAGTTGTAGTCATTTTTTCATATATTGAAATGAATATGATTAATATAAATAAATAAATAAATATAGTAATTTTACTTTCTGTTATAAATTAATATTTACAATATAAATAAGTGTGAAAATATATTTTTCTACAAACTAGATTTATATATAAATATATATTTTTTGTTTAAAACTAATTTTTACAATCATATATGTATGTATGTATGTGTCTATATATATATATATATTATAAAATCTCCCAATTCGAATCCCGAAAATAGATGTTGATGATGTTGTAGTCATCACCAGAACCATTTTCAAGCAATAGAAGGAGTTTGGGAATAATTTGTACAACGTTAAGTAAAAAGAACGGCTAAGTAAATTTATATTACATCAAATTGTTTTACATGATTCATTTACATCATCATTAATCATTTTCGTTCTCAAGCTAGGTAAAAATAATTAAACATAAATAGGGTGCCATTCCCAACTTACGAAGATGCTTATATAGGCACTTAGCTAGATATAATTTCTGGTTATACATGACAGTATTTATAAATAACTTTTACATGCCAAATAATCTCAAAGCTTCGTCTTTAGCTTCTTTGTTTATCTTTCCAAAAGATACATTTCTATGTCATAAACTCATCCTACTCGAATTATGTAATGACTTAACTTTTCAACCTCAAATGTTGAAACTAATACATCCATGGTATTCGTGTGTCGAAAGCCCAAATGCCAAAAGGACAGACTGTTTGGGTTAAGTAAAAAAACTGAACAAGAAAGAAAGAATACAATATTAGATCTCACAAGTGGAACGATAATATACAATATCCAAAAAGACAGTACAGAGGGTTACTCCAAGATATAGAGTAACTTCAGAGTTACAAAATCTAAGTACTATCATCAGCTGGACGGTTATAACTGCATATCCTCACTATGATGCTACATACATACTAATAGTGCAACAGAAATAGAAATAGACAGATAAATGGAAGTCTCTAGCTCGTCTCCCAAAGCTCTAATGCGTCCACAATCAAATCTGCTTTACTTAGCCTACTCGAAAGATTACCTAAGGAATTAAGAGAAAAATAAAACCTCGAGTCAAACATGAGCCTGGTATGAGAAAACTCAAGATACATGCATCTATATAATAGTAACTTTTAAGACCATATGAATCGCCGTAGCAGTTTTCTCCCCAAAAGAAACCAAACCATCGGATAAGTAAATATAGTGATATAATAGATAATGTCTAAGCTATAGAATGTAAAGTATAAAACAGTTGTGTTGCTTGCATCTTAGAATACAACAATATTAGAAGTTCATCTAAAACCACTAAGGTACATTTGCATATAGATTTTCCTTGGAGATCTCCTCAGTACTTCGAGGCTGGCTTCCTTACAAGCGTGAGAATCTACCTTCCAAAGCGAGGTATATATCTAGATAAAATATACCACAAGGTAAATATAGCTGGTCCACGCCTAAACACGTGATATGGAATATCATCAACTCCAACTGGAAACATCGATAAGCATCTCTAGATATGGATGATATATGTAACGCCCCACCTCGAGACCCACATTAACAGAGAGTATTACTGGGTAATACCGTCTGCTAATGCGGAGAATAGGGCTGGATAGGAGCGACCATCTATAGCCTTGTCTTAAATTTCTATTGAATACATCGATAAATGCTCAATATTTTTTTTCTAATTCAAGTGGATCGACATATCCAATAAATACTTAATACAAAGCCAGAGGTGGCTATAGGATCTATCAGAACAAAATACAACAACTCAAATGCATAACACATCATAGAACAACAAACAGATATATATACATATATACTAATACATCCCAACACAATACAAATATTACATCATAAGTGGTATGACGACCACAATATACACACGAGTCAAAACAATATACATATCAGAGTAGCGACAAAAAGACTACAACAAAAAGGGCTAGCAGATAAGTTCATGCGGAAGAAGAATAGGCTAAGTCCATAAGGGTACCTAACCTGAAACACCTCGGTCTGACCCGAGTATAAAATACACGGATCAGTCTAGCTAAACAAATCAGTTAAAGGGAATATATGATAACATAAGCATAGGATAAAGGTGATGTTCTTCTTAAACAAGAAGAAACAATAATAAGCATGAGCATGAGCATACGTATGGTATGGTTACTTTAAGTGATGAGATGATATCACTTACACAAACATATAATCTCAAAAGAGATAAGACAATCCATAAAACACTAAATATAGCAAGCCTCATATCATCGGCATATCACAAATCATCAATATTGGCAAACTCAAAGAAATCTCAAAGAAATCACCATCTCAAAAATGCGCCATAAGGCAATCAAATATAACTCTCCAACATAGGAGAATATAATCCTAAATAAACGCCAAAAGGCAAATCTCATGTAATAACGCCAATAGGAAAATATCAATAATAACGCCAAAAGGGAAATCTCAAATAACGCCAGTGTAGGCAACTCAAATCTCAAAAATAGAACTCCCAAGAGTTAGAATTCCCGAAAGGTAATCTCCATAAATATATATCAAATGGTTCAAAGGACCAATTCCGGAAAGGGGCGATACACTAGGGAAAATAGTCAAAGAAAACATCTTAAAAGTGTTTGCACGTGCATATGGCCGAAGCCTTGCCAAGTACTATTATCTCAAATAGGTACCTCACCCTAACGCAAAACATCACAATTACAAATACGCCGTAATGGCAAATATGCCACAATGGAAAACGACGCAATGACAAACTTCTCGAAGACAAATACGCCGCAATGGCAAACGCCGCAATGGCAATGACCCGAAGGTCTAGTGCTGGCATGCCGCAATGGCAAATGTGTCACAAACTCTCGGATAGGAACACGAACAGTGTTAACGTGTGTCCCATACCACACATTCACACTAAATGGTTTACTAACTGCTATTAAATTTCACACTCAAAGCAGTAAAAAGTTTACCTCATCTCATCTGTAAATTCGACTCGAAGGTCAAAACGATCAAACAGACAAGTTTGGAATTAACCGATAAGATAAATGCATGTGTCCCATACCACGTGTTTTACCAAACCATTTAATTCTTCTTCTCATTCACTCGAATAGTGCAAAAACGTGTATTTTATATATAAAATAATTTACTTTGAAAAACAAGCTTTGAAAACCAATTTTCGAAATCAATTTGAAAACCCATATTTGAAACTTCTCTTATTATAGAGAATAAATTGATTTTATACTCGAAAATACTTTAAAATATGATATAATAATTATTTTGAAATGCCCATTAATTTTAAAAATAATTTCAAAAAGATTTGGAGAAAACCGTGCTCGAAAACGAATAAAAACAAGGAAAATCACTCAAACCGATATTCGAATTCAAATTCAAATTAAATTGAAAACCATTCAAATTTGTAATTTTAAAATCTCCAAAATTTGGCTAGTCTAATGAGACATCATGGCCTAAGAATATATGCAGAAATATCACAAAACAAGGCAAGAAAACAAGCAGAAAAGACTAGAAAACAACCAGAAAAGAAGCAGAAATGGGCTGCAAAAAGCCCATCACCCAGGTCGACATGGAGGTCGACCTCTATGCCCCTTAGGTCGACCTCCCTGTCAACCTAAGGGTCCTCTGGGTCGACCTGCATGTCGACCCAGGGAGAGGAATGTCGACTTCTTCATACGCGACTTGTTCCAGGTCGTTTTCAAGCTGCAAACTGATTTTCAGAACAAGGTTTGACATAGCAAATGACTATAAAATTCAACCAAAATTTACAGAGATGGAGTTCAACATGCAAGCAACCACATGCAAGAAATCCGGTAGCATTTCATTACCGGAATCACGAGTTATAAGGTTTCAAAGGAGCAACATAAACTGATTATAAACTAGAGAAAAACCAACTACACAAAACTAGAGACAGAGGCTAATTTTACACAGTTTCAAACTTAGGAACTTTTGTTTTTTCTAGATTATGAACTTATACAACTCAACTTGCTATAAAGAAGATCAAATCTTGATAACTTGAAGAAAGATTAAAGCTTTTAGGAAGAAACGACTTCAAAAACATGTAAAACTTCAATATATAGACATGCAACAGGAATACACAGTAAATTAGAAAAACCTCTCTTCACAAATAAGAATTTTGATGAAATAGTGAGGTTTGGAGTGAGATTACTGTTTGCTCAAAAAATGGACAAACACCTCCAAGTCGTATGATTTAGTCGATTTTCTGTTGTTCTTAGTGATTTGGATACTTTATGCAAATATGTAAAAAACAGGGACTAAACTGTAAATGACAAACGGGTTTATAGTGGTTCGGCCAGAATGTGCCTACGTCCACTTTATATCTTATTCTCCTTTACTGTTCAGATTACAAGTACAAAGCTTTGATTACAAGTGTATGAACGTTGTTGGAAAGTTCTGTTCGTTCTTGAGCTCTCCAACTTGTCCGCCATTGTTGTACCCTTGCACCTCTATTTATAGAGTGAGGTTGGGGTAGGGGTCTTGGATGTATGTAGCTGCTGGTGGGCCTGGGCTGATGCAATCTGGACCAAAAAATGTTGGTTCGGTAGTGCTTTGGAAGCGAGTTGGTCCGGCGATGCCCTGGTCCGATGGTGAGTGGAGAAATGGGTTGGTCCGGTGGTGGGAGTAGGTGATTGACTCGGCAGGGAGTGGTCCGGTAGGGAGTAGGTGATTGACTCGGCAGGGAGTGGTCCGGTAGGGAGTAGGTGATTAACTTGGCAGGGAGTGGTCCGGTAGGGCCTTGGTTCGTTAGGGCCTTGGTTCGGTAGGGCCTTGGTTCGGTGGTGAGAATACGCCCAACACTTGCCCCCCAAAGTGGGGCATATGCCTGCATATGTCACGCTTTGTTTTCCTCAGTTTTTTTTTATTCGGCCCAAGTGCTGAACCAGCTGGTCCGGTCAACCTATGCTCGCCTATAAGTAAGGGCCTTACGCTCTCGTTATTCCTTACCATCCGAAATAGCCGAACCAAATTCTTGCCTGCCGAATCAGTCATTTCACCGAACCAGTTGTTAACTCCCTTTTAGCAACGACCTACCGGGTTAGGGAACTTCACGACCTAACGAAGCTAGCGACTTAGTGAAGCAGCGACCTAGCTACAGGAATGTCGCGACCTAAGGAGATCTACGACCTAACTACTCAAAGGACTTACGGCTTAGTAACTTAACAAGCTACGACTTACGACTTACCGGGTTAGGGAGCTACGACCTAATAGAGTCTACGACCTAACTGCTGAAGGTAACTTCGCGACCTAGCAGGTTGCGACCTAAAGACTTCGCGACTTAACAGTTTACGACTTAGTGGGTGTACGACTTAAGAGCTTCACAGCCTACGACTCATGGTCCTAACGACTCAACGAGTTAAGCTCTACAACTTAAAGAAAGGGGTTCCGACTTAACGACTCAGCGAGTTAAGGTCTAACGACTTAAGGGGTTTACGAGTTAAGGTCTTACGACTTAAAGGGTTTACGAGTTAAGGTCTTACGACTTAAGGGTCTTACGACTTAAAGCCTACGAGGTTAAAGTCCAGAGCCCATACCTATACTACCTCAGATAAGTCGTCCACGACTTAACACTTCGAAGACAAAGCCACAAGATAAGCCCAGAACAACCCAATCCCTTAACTCGTCACCGACTTACCCTAAGTCGCTCACGACTTACTAACTCGTTCTGGAAGTACCAACTGATACAAGTGCTTTATCTCGTCGCCGACTTACGACCTAAGACTTCTATAAGTCGGCCACGACTTAAAGACTTAGAGAAATTTCCTGAGTCCAAATCAGCTCCTATAAATACCCCACCACTTCCAACTTGGAGAGGACTTTTGGCCATTCATTTCTTCAAGCGCCGTTACGCTGTCGAAGTCTCCTTTCATTCAGCAATCAAAGATCTTCAAGCATTCGAGACGCTACAACAAGCTTCGAGAAGAACTCCTTACATCCAACACGGATTCGTCGAGTTTCATCATCAAAGATTGAGCTAGTAGTCAAGAGTGCTTTCATGATCAAGTTGTATTGTATTTTGAAGGATATTGTATCAAATTGTAACCGAATCAGCAATAAAAGACTATAAAGTGGACGTAGGCTCAATTACTGGCCGAACCACTATAAATCTGTTGTTCATTTACTGCTTTTCTGCTATTTTCAGCTTATATTCTGTTCCCGTGCCAACGGGTGGTGCTTTCACAATTCTATCACACACACCGGGTGTTAGCGTTCACTTTTTATCGTTAACATTTTGGTGCTTTCATTGAGAGCCCAACTCAGGCGATCATCCACCGTTGCTTCGCAAAGATTCATAAAAAGAACCTCTCTTAAAAACCAAATCCGAAATAATGGCTCCTGGAAGAAGAGGTAGACCTATCAGATCCGGAAATGCTCACGAAGGAACTTCCGCTTCCCCGACAACAGACCAAGCAACTCCAACCGTTGGAGTCACCAGGGCTGAGTTGGATGATGCAGTTTCTGGATTATACCAACAAATTGAAACTCAAAACGCTTTGATGATGGATAGGTTAACTGCTCTGCTCGGGGCAAATCGCCAACCAGAAAACCGTCAAACTACTCTTCCTGAAATGCCACCTTTCCAGGCTGATGGTTCTATGCCGCAACCAACTTGCCATGAACATATGCCCGGGCAAACTTCTGAGGGAAGAACTGATGCTTGTCCGGAGGTGTCTTTGAACAATAAAGAATACCTGTCCGAAATGGTTAGCCGCATCATGAAAGAGAGCATGCAAAGGGAAGAGGATGAGAACGACTGGGGATTCGCGCCAAGCAGAACTCCGTTTACTGAAAGGATCCTGAGAGCGGAGTTTCCAAGGAAATTTGCACCCCCTACTATCCAAGCCTATAGGGGAACTGGTGACCCTAATAATTTCCTATACAAATACGATTGGCATATGACCGGTGCAAGAGCATTAGACGAGATCAAGTGCCGATACTTTCCGGTATACCTGGAAGGTGTGGCTTTACTTTGGTTCACAAAGCTTCCAGTTCGGTCTGTAGATAAGTTCTCCGACTTAACGCAAAAGTTCAAAGAACAGTTCAGATTGTATGCTTCAAAAGCTAAGGATATAATGTCACTGTCTAACCTGGAACAAGCGCCAGGAGAATCAATCAAATCTTTCTTGAGCCGTTTCAATATAGCTTTAGCCGAAGTAGAAAATGCGGAACCACGCATGATCCTGACTTATTTGATGCGAGCCATTGATAAATCGAGTAAATTTGGAATATGGCTAAAGATGAAGGAACCGAACTCACTTGATAAATTTTATAAAAAGGCCGACGAGTTCATTCGCCTTGAAAGCCTTTCTACGACATCGAAAGTGGTTGCTGCCCAAACTAATAATAACAATGTCCCATCTAATAAAAGAGAATCTAAAAGTCAGAAAAGGGAGAATGAAGGAGGAAAAAGCCAGGGAAATGAAAAGAAACCTCGCCGCTTTAATACTTCGGATTTTACTCCTTTAACTGATACACCAAGAAATATCTTTTTTGCAACAAAGGACGTTGTCAGGTATCCTAAGCCACTTGAGATGACGAGAGGTGCAAAGCGTAATGGAAAATTCTGCCAATTTCACAATCAACCTGGCCATGACACTGACCAATGTCGCCAGTTAAAGAATGTGATTGAAGAATTGCTGGAGCAGGGTAAACTCCAACAATACGTTAAGAGAAGCGGAGTCACTCCATCCTCATCCACTCGGGATCAACAACATCCTACCCATCAATCCGATTCTCTCAACAACACTGCAGTGCAGGATACAGAAAAGCTTGTCATTAATGTTGTCACAGGAGGTCCACACCCAGCAGGCAGAAGTTGGGACGACTGCTAATTGTCCACAAAGCTGCAACTGGGGCATCTTTCACTTCCTCTGGCACATAAATCCAAAAGCTATGAATCAAGCACAAATGGAAATCCAGCTTGGAGATTCTGAAACAACAATAACTAGCACCCATCTTTTACTTAGCAGCATTCCTTGAAATTGTAAAAATAATAATGGATGTGTGACTTCTGAATTGTAAACCGCTGAGAAATCAGCGTGACTGAATAATGAAAAACTATGCATTCTGTGTTTTCTATTATAAAATGCCTGTTATATTTCGATGTTTAAATACTCTAAGTGTATTGTTAAAATGTCGATCTAATATTGCAGGTCATTAAAGCAAAGCTCACCCATCGCAAAGCTAAGCGAGCCTTACAAATCATTCATTAAAGCAAATACCAAGCAACAAAAAATTCCATATTCAAATCCTATACAAGAAGAACCTCACATAAAAAGTTGGCAACTTCACTGGGGCAAGCCTTCGTTAACCGGTTGTGATTGTCAATATTAACAGACATCCAGCTAGGTAACTCGCGTTTGTCCCATGAAGTTATTCAATAGTGAAGTCCACTTCTTCGGATGAGGCAATTTACTTACAAAAGGAACGAAGACACGCTTGGAAATGATAATAAAAGGTCGCTAATGGGAAGATGATGGGAGAACATGGCCAAGCAAGCACGGAAGCAACCAAAAGGAATATTGCTCCTCAATAAAAGGGCCAGTAGAACCACCAAAGGGCACTTGCTAACTGATCGTGATGCATCCGATCAGGCAGCTTGCGTCCGTCCCGTGGATCTACTCGCCCCTGAGAAGCAACCTTCCTGGCACACCAACCAACCGATGCTCCTTCCCAAAGTTCAACAGAGCCCTCTAACGAGGCACGCCAATAAATGGGAGAGCTTTCCTCAATCAAAAAGATCGGTGGGACTAACAAAAGGGGCACCGTGTTAGTCAATTGCGATCGTTTGTGCAAACAAACATCCAATCAAGCAACTTGCGTTCGCTCCGAGGACCCCTCCGACCATGAGAAAGTAACTTCCAGGCAATCAAAAGCCCTTTTCGGAGGCACAAGCCATCTTCGGAGGCACGCTTCACCCTGCTTGAAGCACAAAATCAAAAGCCCTTTTCGGAGGCAAAAGCCCTCTTCGGAGGCACATTTCACCCGTGTAGAAGTGCAAAATGCTTCTCTTCGGAGACCCACTTCACCAGTGATGAAATGCTAAAAAGCCCTTTTCGGAAGCACATTTCACCCGTGTAGAAGTGCAAAATGCTTCTCTTCGGAGACCCACTTCACCAGAGCTGAAATGCCAAAATTGCTTCTCTGCGGAGACCAAAATTGCTTCTCTTCAGAGACCAAAATCGCTTCTCTTCGGAGACCAAAATCGCTTCTCTTCGAAGACCAAAATTGCTTCTCTGCGGAGACCAAAACTGCTTCTCTTCGGAGACCAAAATCGCTTCTCTTCGGAGACCAAAATTGCTTCCCTTCGGAGACCAAAATTGCTTCCCTTCGGAGACCAAAATTGCTTCTCTTTAGAGACCAAAAGACCTCTGCAGAGGCGTACTTCACCTTGCTTGAAGTACCAAAAATAAACCCTTTACTGGGGCACAAAAATCAAAACCTTCTTCAGAAGCTCATTTCATTGTGCAGGAAAATTCATTTTTAAACAAATAAAAGTGATCATTCCCAAAAGTCGAAGTGTTCTTCTGACAGAAAGAGAAAGTAAAAATTTCTCCAGAAACGAGATATACTCTACTAAAAGCAGAATGATTCCTTCCTCAAAAATGGAATAGTTATTCTCTAATATAAGAGTATCAGTCTTGTAAAAGCGAGAAATATTGCAATGCACTTGTGGTGTGGGGGCAACATTATACAATTCAGTTACATTAATAAAAGTAATATACAAGCGACACACCACAAGTTCATTACAATATCACATAAAGAAGATGTGGAATAAATGTGTTCTTGAAACACAGACAAGAGTTTGTGCAAGTAAAAAGAATCGTTTACTCTACACTTCAAATGAGAAACAGATATATTCCTACATACACAAGAATTTGTACAAGTAAAATAGCTATTTTATTCAATATTATGGAAGCTTTTTACATTGTGCAGATTACAAAAAGGAGCGGAGACCGGTATCCGCACAATCTCCGGTCAATACAAAAAGCAGAAAAGACAAAATCAAACTCATTTCTCCTTCTTCCCACCCTTGGAGCTTTTACCCGGCTTGGTAATTAGTTTCGAAGGCCGTATCGAAGAAGAAGGAGAAAGAGACTCAGCCGGATCAATCTCTGCTTCATCCCCAACAGCAGAAGGACTTTTCTTTCCTTTCTTCGAAGCCACACGTCTCCCCTTCTTCTTGGAAGAAGACTCACTCCCCGGAGCAAGAAATGTAGAAGGCTTTGTGTCGTAGTCAAAAGACCGCTCCGGGGTCTTCTCGCTATCTTCCAGATCTTCTGCTTTCTGTTCCTCGGAAGCAGGTGGTTCGTCCAAACCTTGAAGGGCCGCTATCGGTTCTTCCTGTGAACCTGGTTGAGAAGCTGGAAGAGGAGTAACTTGAGAAGGAGGAGGAACGGCATCTGAAGAAGGAGGAATTGGTGCAGTTTCCGGCACGTTTGCTACATAATAAAAGAAATCAAAATCAGTATTCTCCGAGAAAAAAGAAGACCGTGAATCGTCAAAGTTACCTGGAGAAGCCGGTTTAGCGAGATCAATCTCAAATTCTCGAGCCTGAAAGTCCTTCATTGCCTCTTCCTCTGTAGGGGTGGTCACAGTTTCTTTGTCAACCTTAGCAGGAGGCGTGAAATGAGAACTAGAGCCAGTAACATCCGCGTAAGCTAAAGCCGAAGTATAAGCAGGAGCAATAGGAGGTATTTCTCTCTCAGGAAGCTTCTCTCCCGTCGCCTCGGCACACACTCAGATAAGCTGCTCTTTTCCTTTGGCAAGGGCAACGCGATCGCTTTCACCTAAGTAGGTAGCTTGAAGATCTGTTTCAGAATAACCGGCACCGCCAAACAAGTCGATGATTGCCTCCCATACTTCCGCTAAAGTGACCTCATATTCTGGTCCCAAAAATGAAAGGCTCCCACGCCCCAGGACGCAATGCATATAAAAGTCAAATAAAGTCGCATCAATGGTGGCTTTGGTTGCCTTTTGGGATTCTTCAGCCGCAGCCTTACCAGAGAGAGCTTCATCACGCTCTCTTTCAGCTTTCAATAACTGGGATTGCAGCCTCGCAATTTCTAAGTCTCGAGAGCTGATTTTCTCCTGAAGTTGAGCAGCGTCATCACGATATTTTCTAGTAACATGCTGTTCTGCTTCAAGTTTTACTTCAGTATCTCGCTGAGCAGCATGGGCGTCTCGAACTTGTTTTTGAAGCATTTCTTCTTTTTGAGAATAAGATGTGGAAGAAGCGGCAAGCTCATTTTTGAGTCTTTCAACTTCAGCTTCGAGCTTCCCATAACCATCACTAATGCTTTTCATCTCCACATCATGCTGCTTACACCATTTGTCCCATTCTGATTTATCATTCTCCATGGTCATCATCGCCTCAAGGTTCAAATGGTTGACCCTTTGAAGTTCATCAACCAGCTTCTGCCATCCAAACATTCTTTCAATGTCAAGCTTGACGGCATCGACATTTCTCAGCATCGCCTGCTTATCAATGGGAACCAAATCTAAGTCAAAACGGACTCCTCTTAAACACCAATTTGGAAATCAGCTCTGAAGTGTGGGAGGCCCGTCCCCAGCTTTATACTGAGGCCTATTGATAATTGCCTGGATATCAGATTCCTTAAGGGTAGGAGAACCGGACGATGTATTAGGAGGAATAGAAGCGGTAGTCTTTTCCGAGATGTTAGATGTGTCTTTCTCACCAAGTCTGATCCGTTTGCTGGAATCATCAGAAGTATGACTCTTCCCCTTATCGTCGTAAGATTTCCTCTTGTAAGGATCGTCGCTTTTGCGGGAAGAGTCACGTCGCTCGTCTCTACTCCCATAGTGCTCTTCGTCTTCTCTCCGACGACGTTCTTCATAAGCTCGCCTTTCGTGGGCCTTTCTAGCAGCCCTTTCCTCATCAGTCTCCTTCGGAGTGCCAATATAACTCCTAAAGTCATAAGCATCCCGGCTTCCGTGACGCTGGAATTTGTCAAAGTAAGAGCCACTTTGCCCCATTGTAGAACCTGAAATTGAAAAAGAAAGGCAAGTCTTAGAAATTTTCAAATTAAAGGAGCTAAGTGCATATAAGTGCCAAAATCCTAAGTGCGTGTGGCGTGTGGGCTATGCGCGTCGGACTACAAACCACTTTTTTGTGTGGGAATGGTGACGGCTTGTATAGAAGGCGTTGTGGTTTGTTGCAAGGAAGAAGTTGCTTCAATAACAGGAGAGATCACTTTAGAAACATCATCTTTAAAGAGCTCCTGAGAGGTTATCATAATGTCGCTCAGACTGTCAAAAGTATCATCGCCATGATGCACGGGAGAATCATCTTTTTCAGCTTCCACCTCAGCCGTCTTTTCGAGAATGTGAAGACTTTCCTCCTCTTCAATAACCAGGGCAAGTGCTAACTTACTGGACGATCCCGCAATGTCGGTAGGAGTAGAACACTTTACCAATGAAGTCTCAACGGTAAGTTCTTTCGGTAAAGGTTCTTTAGCAGGAACAGGGGCATCTGACTCCTCAGTTGGAGAATCAGGGACTTCATGTGACTGAGTGGAGCGGGAAGGATGTAAGAGTCCAAATTCATGGAGGAACTCATCTTTCAATAAAAATTGAACACTCCTCTCCTCAACCGGCACAGCCATAAGCCTCTCGAAGGTAGTTTTGTGACGAGGTTCCCTAGAGGGGGGAGGGAGCGCTGAAACAGTAGAAAAAGAAGTTAACACTTGACAATTTGGACTTCGAAGAATTTAGAAAACACAGGGAAAAGATAGATAATCGTACTTCCCACTCTCCAAATGGCGTAAAATCCCGGGGGACAACGAACAAAGAAAAACTGGCTCAGAAACCCAGGAACGCTTTCGGGAAGACCAATAATCAGTTTACGGTTCCTGGCATTCCTTACAACTGTGATAGAGGGATGGTCTTTGTTCTTTGCAAATGAGCACAGGAAGCAAATTTCTCCAAAACTGGGAAAACGGTCCAGCGTTCTCCTAAAAAGCACGCACAATCCCAACAGGATGGCATAGCCATTAGGGTGTAGTTGAAAAGGGGAGATAGATAATCGAAGGAGAAGTTCTCGAAGATATTCATTAAACGGGGGAATCGCTCCACTCAAGCACATTTGGCGGTTCACTGCGACAAAGCCGTGGGGCGGCCTATCAGCAGTGTCATTTACTCCAGGGAGCAAAGCGTCAGATTCAGCAATGCCAAATTGGGTACATAGTTGACGGAAGACTTTATGACTCAGAGTGGTAGGAGTCCTTTCCGGGGGATCATTCAACGGGGTAGCAATTGGAAAAGCTTCTCTAGTTGGTTCCAAGTCTTCTTGATGAGATGCCATTCTACACAATCAGCTGAATGTTCAAAAGTGAAGGTGCACGTTTCCTAAAAGTGTGAAGTGCTGTGCAAAACTAATGAAAACAAGAAAAAGCAAGTATAACTGGAATTAAACTAACTGACAATCAGTCGATTACGGGATTTCAGAACTTGTTAATACTCAAGTGTAGTGTTAATGCAGACAAATCAGTTTTAGTTTACCATTACGATTTTGCTTTAATACTTCACTTGAGTTGATTATTGTGTAGCATTTCACTCATACAGTTCATTTAATTTAATTTTCTCGTTATCAACTAATCTGTCATTCGATGTGGGCAGTCAGTGGCAGTATATTCGTCCCAGTATTCTATGAATGTTGTGTTAAACAGGTTATTAGCATTAAAGTCAAGACAGTGTGAGAGGTAACACAACACAATTCAAATTCAAGAGTTCAGCCAACTTCTGTGCAAAATCATCTAAGTCTTAAGTCGTTAAACGACCTATCATAGGTCGGGGCTTTTAGGTCGTATTGTGCGAGTCAAGATGTTCAAGGCATGTTCTCTTAAGTCAGATCATTCAAGTTCAAGAATTCGAAGTCATGGAGTTCCAAGTTATTAAGTCGTTCATATGGGTTCGCGAGTTACGAGTTAAGGGCTATCTCATCCACGACCTAGTCATTCAGATGTGCTCGCAAGTTAAATCCTTAAGTGATAACTCGGCAATGACCTAAGAAAGATTTCCTATGAGTTAAGTCGTTGGTTATCTAATTCTTTGAGTCATCAACCATAACACTTATAGAGATATGAAGCTTCGGTTTGAAACAACACATCTGCTAACTCGTCCACGACCTAAGGGGCAGGCTACGATTTAAGTTAAGCCATCAGTCTATTAAGGAGTGCTGCATAAGAAAGGTCTCGAGGCAATGAAAAATTGTCAAGTCTTAGGTCGTTACCGACCTACGACCTACTTTAGGTCGTATATGATTTAGGACTTAGGTCTCAGGATTTCTATTCAAAACACGAAAGCCTTAAGTCGTTCGTCTTCTCCCCAATACATCAATTCGCTAACTCCTTAACCCGTTAACCCATTAGCTTCTCCTCCAACCAAAACTCTCGTTCCCTCAGCGCATTTAATCATCCCGAAATCACCATAAACCCGGTCTAATGTCATTCCATCACAAACCACGAATCAATCAAACTGAAATTCTGCTGTCCATCGTCTTGTTCTAACCGACTACCCAAAACCAGGACAAGCCGTCTCAAACCCATCAGTAATCAATTGAAACAAGGATTGCAGAGAAGTACGGCATGAGAAAAGGGGGTCGATGGTGAAAATGGGATTCGTAATTGGGTGATAATCGAGGAATGAATAGCAATCAAATCCACTTACGTGAGAAGGAAATAAGGATGGCTGGCAACCGGTAGGTCTGAGTCGTCTTTGGAAAACTTGAATGCTTGCAAATGATGGAATGAAACAGGTAAAGGAGAAGAAGGAACGACCTAAGCTATTTATACCCTAGGACAATGAAAGGTGAATCGACACATCTGACTTACGACTTATGCTAAGTCGTTCGCGACCTACGACTCATCTTAAGTCGGTCACGATCTAGCGCACTCATCAAGAAACGAGCTAAGGAAATCGAAGCACACGACTTACGACTCAAGGCGTGTACTTCGAGGGGCAAATGTTAACTCCCTTTTAGCAACGACCTACCGGGTTAGGGAACTTCACGACCTAACGAAGCTAGCGACTTAGTGAAGCAGCGACCTAGCTACAGGAATGTCGCGACCTAAGGAGATCTACGACCTAACTACTCAAAGGACTTACGGCTTAGTAACTTAACAAGCTACGACTTACGACTTACCGGGTTAGGGAGCTACGACCTAATAGAGTCTACGACCTAACTGCTGAAGGTAACTTCGCGACCTAGCAGGTTGCGACCTAAAGACTTCGCGACTTAACAGTTTACGACTTAGTGGGTGTACGACTTAAGAGCTTCACAGCCTACGACTCATGGTCCTAACGACTCAACGAGTTAAGCTCTACAACTTAAAGAAAGGGGTTCCGACTTAACGACTCTGCGAGTTAAGGTCTAACGACTTAAGGGGTTTACGAGTTAAGGTCTTACGACTTAAAGGGTTTACGAGTTAAGGTCTTACGACTTAAGGGTCTTATGACTTAAAGCCTACGAGGTTAAAGTCCAGAGCCCATACCTATACTACCTCAGATAAGTCGTCCACGACTTAACACTTCGAAGACAAAGCCACAAGATAAGCCCAGAACAACCCAATCCCTTAACTCGTCACCGACTTACCCTAAGTCGCTCACGACTTACTAACTCGTTTTGGAAGTACCAACTGATACAAGTGCTTTATCTCGTCGCCGACTTACGACCTAAGACTTCTATAAGTCGGCCACGACTTAAAGACTTAGAGAAATTTCCTGAGTCCAAATCAGCTCCTATAAATACCCCACCACTTCCAACTTGGAGAGGACTTTTGGCCATTCATTTCTTCAAGCGCCGTTACGCTGTCGAAGTCTCCTCTCATTCAGCAATCAAAGATCTTCAAGCATTCGAGACGCTACAACAAGCTTCGAGAAGAACTCCTTACATCCAACACGGATTCGTCGAGTTTCATCATCAAAGATTGAGCTAGTAGTCAAGAGTGCTTTCATGATCAAGTTGTATTGTATTTTGAAGGATATTGTATCAAATTGTAACCGAATCAGCAATAAAAGACTATAAAGTGGACGTAGGCTCAATTACGGGCCGAACCACTATAAATCTGTTGTTCATTTACTGCTTTTCTGCTATTTTCAGCTTATATTCTGTTCCCGTACCAACGGGTGGTGCTTTCACAATTCTATCACACACACCGGGTGTTAGCGTTCACTTTTTATCGTTAACACCAGTTAAATTGCCGGACCAGGTGAGCTTCTCTTCCGCCGAATAACCTTTATGTTTGAATTACCGAATGATCTCCTAAGAAGCTTAAGTGCCGAATGAACTTCAAGTCTCGACTTACCGAATGGCACTTTTATGTTTTGAACTATAAATGAGACTCAAGACTGTTAGGTATTTGCTTGTTTATATTTCTATACTCCTTGTTCTGACGATACGTTTTCTCATGTTTGCAGATAATGTCTCATAAAGTAGAAACCCGTTCTGACAAAAAGAAATCTAAGGATAAAGGAGAGTCCTTCATCGTGCCCCCAGCCCAGGCAGAACCGGGGCGACATGGACCTACCCCGAGATCATTAGTGGACGGGTACAGTCCGCAAGAGCTCTTGAACTCACCACCTGACTTCTTTCCCAGTTCCCTTAAAGATGAATAGCTTGACGCTATATCTAGATCTTTTGGGATTGATAGGGCGCAGATGAGGTTGCCGGGGAACGGAGTGATGCCGTATAACTCCCTAGAAGGAGATTTTGCTTACAGCAGGTATCATTGCATGTGCGGTGCCATTCCTCCGATTAACGCCTGGATAGTCAGCTTCGTCACATACTTGAAGGTGGCCCCTTTCCAGCTTCAGCCTAGTTCCTATGCTATCTTAGTGAGTTTGTTTATTATCTTCCAGAGGAGATACGGGTGTCCTCCGTCCAACCGGGAAATCCGGTACTTGTACAACTTGAGAGGCTACAAGAAGGGGTCTCCGTATGTTAGCTTAGAGTCGGCTGTGTCCTTCAAGCCAGTCCTGGATTTATATTCGAAATTCAGCATGTTCAAGAAGGAATGGTTTTTTGTCAAAGATGACTCTGTTTCCTTCCACCGCTTCACCTCTGGCTGTAAGTCGAATCTCATTTATGATTTTTGTTCTGACTGCAATACTCCTCCTTACATGCTTTATTTCTTACTAGCGATAGGTGTCTTTGCGGTTGTAGAGAACGATCGTCTGGTTCGGATGGATGAGGAAATAGAAGCCATTCCGAAAGGGAAAGGGCGGCTTCTTATTTGATCAGGAACGCTACTCTTCTGGGGCTCAATCTGATTCTGCAACGTAAGTCTGTGGTCAAGTAGAGAGACACAACTGAGGATAGGGCTGCCAAAGCTAAAGGAGGGGCTACGGCGAAGAGCAGTAAAAGGAAACCCTTCTCAAAGCATCCAACTGCCGGGGGGAAGAAACTGAAGAAATCCGATGGATCCTCCCCCAGCACATGTCCAGACATTCCAGAGGAGGAAGATGAGGAGGAGGAAAGAGGCGAGGGTGAAGGAGGTGAGGCGGAGAGTGGATGTGGTGGAGAAGGTGATGGACAGAGTGGTGATGATGGTGGCGACGGACAGAGTGGTGATGGTGTTGGGGCTTTGTCTTCTAAGCAAGCGGGTATGATCCAGGAGTGTACGGACGATGCTTTCTGCCTAGCTTTCGAAGGGCTGGAGGAAGAAACGGCTCAGGTAGAGGAGCCTAAGAAAGCTGACAAGGCCGGAGCCGATGCCGACTCATCTTCCAAAAGTGTTCTAGTTGAGGCAGCCCCCGCGACTCAAGGTGAATTTTTGACTTCTGCAGACTCCATTTATGATAAGGACTTAGGAATATTTTATGGTCAGCTCCCGTCCTGGAATGAGATCCAGGACCAATTGCAGTATCCACTCCTCTCCAGGGTTTGTATAACAAAAGTGTCTCCTTACTTTTCCTAACTTGACATATTTCTTGAATTATAGTTCAACGTCTGCTTGTAACACTTGGTTTTTGTCCCAGGATCGGATAAAGTGGCCAAGACATCGGGTGTTCGGCACCGTCTTGAATAATATAAGCTCCTAAGGGCTTCCACTAAGCCAAAGCCTCCGACTAACCGTCCTGGAGACGTAGTCGGCTATCGTCCTCTTCTCGGAGTTATCGAAGAGGATATCCAAAAGAAGAAGAGGAGTCGCTCCTTGTTGGAATCTCCACCTGACCCTCAGCCCCTGACTCAGCCTCTTCAGGATACCACAGAGGAGAATACTGAGTTTATTCCTTCCCCGCACCCGTCTGAAAATCCTACCGTTACCCCAATAGACCATCCTGGCTTGGCTCGTAATCCGTTTGCGGGTCATCCAGATCTGGATCCGGATTCTCACGATATTTCCTTTGATGAGGCTACTAGTGAGCACCTTCTCCCTCGTAATCCCATGGTAAGGGTGGTTGAAGAGGCCAAGTCCCTGGACCTTGATTTGCTTACCACTCGGGTTGTAACCTTGGGAGGCGAAGCTAAGGCAAACATTGACCGGGTTGCTGAGGAAACCAGGAAGCTGATGGGGCATCATGCTCGACTGGTTAAGGCTGGAGAAGAAATCGGCAGTGCTAACATTCGACTGCGTTTAATGGTTTCCGACCAGGCCAAACAACTCGCTGATCAAGCTATCCAGATCTCTCAACATGAGATCGCATCTAGGCAATTAAAGAAGACCATGGAAGAGGGCAGCAGGGCAGAGATGCGAAAAATGGAGGCCGTTTGTAAGGAACGGATTGATATGGCTATTGCAATGGTGGATGAGGTTCGGAAAGCGGATCTCGAACGGGTACAGGAGTTGTCCGGGAAACTTGAGGCTGCGGATCTTGCTCAGACCAAGTTGAAGGAGGAGATGGAGGCGATGAGAAAAACCTTTCAAGCTGACAGCTCGCGATACCAATTAGAGAGGGACGCCACCATTGCAAAGCTGTTGGCTTTTGAGGACCGAATAAGGGAGTTTGAGGAGAATGAGGGGATAATGGATGAGATGCTTCAAGATATATACTTTCGCACTTGGAAACAGGGCAACTTATCTTGGATGGATGATTACCTCCGAGTCATGGCCAGGATTTATCTCAGGGCCTTGGAGGAGGCTAAGTCCGATGCAGATAAGGAGGGTGGCGTGGCCTTTAGGATGGATGTGGTTATGGCTCAATTCACCAAGGAGGAGAAGGTGGCGGTGAAAGAGGGTATGCGGCTACTTGCTGCTGAGGAGGTTGGTGTGCAGTTGGAGGATGACGATCAAGGAGCAGAGGCTGGTAGGTCTTCTCTTTTAGCTTTTTGTAACCTGACCGCTTATCGCTTATCTAATGGATTCTTCTTCTGGATTGGACAGGTGAGACCTCTGAGGTACCGACTACCTCCGGCCAGCATGCTGAGAGTTCCGATCTCGTGGCTAAGTAGATCTTGGAGGGCCGGTAGGATAGAGATGAAGCTCCGATGCAGCTGACTCCCTGACTCGACCTGGATGTCCTTTTGGTTTGTTTGACATTGCTGTCTACGCTAGTTCTAAAACATTAGTGTAACTTTTAGGCTGTAATTATGTTATTGGTAACAAACGACTTTATTGTTAGCCTGTAATTTTTAACTTAAGCTGATTCTGTCATATTTGACTGCCTTAGTTATATTGATGTGTTGCATAAGAAATACAGTTGTGCACATGCCTGTGATTCCATCGTGTTTGATGCCAGTTTCTTGCTTAAGATATAATTTCATACCTTGCAAAGTTAATGTGATGTGCGAATAAATTATAGCTATGTATTTATTTACAAGAGAAGAAAGTACCGCCCTTCATGTCTCAGTTGTAGATGGTAGGTTTGAATGTCTTATATGACTGAGTATGGAACGTATTTGATTGACCTGTCATCCCATTGTGAGTCCTTATCCCCATTGGTGAGCGTCTCCTACTTTGCGTCCTGTACTTTAGGGATCGTTATAGAGGGTAGGAGGAAAGTTTTTAAATAAGACAGAAATATAAGAAAAAGTAAAACTTCCAATCACGGAAGGCCTGCGATGTGCTTAAGTTCGAGGTAAACGGGTTTTGTAGTCACTTTCCCTAGTTGTGGGTCTTGGAGACATTTGTCACCCATCTTACGCCTACGCGGGGAGTTAATCTTTTTTACCACAGCCGTACTTAAGACACTCGGAGCCGAGATCGCGCACAGTAACTACCCGGGCCATTATGGCCCATAATCGTGGGTATTATTCGATTTACCGTGGTCGGCTAGCGTGGGTACCGATCGTCAACCGTGAACTACCCCTGGCTGGTCACACCTTATGTTGGGGCTTAAAGTAGGTTCACGGTTGCCGGCGAGCCGAACGCCGTAATGAGCTGCCTAGGCTATGGTCGGCCTACTCGGTGGCTTATAATCGGCTCATTACAGTTGGCTTTAAGGGACGATCGCGAGAATTGAGTTAACCCGCAGCAGAGGGATGCTGGAGCAAAAGTGTCTCATTGGCGAGGGCATAGATTCGCATAGTACCTGTTAGGTCTGGTCCAGGTGAAGTCGCGCCGTGATGTGTCTTGAATGGAAATGCCATTACACAGGATTTCGTTCAATAGAAAAGGATAAGGTTAACAAGCAACCAAGATATAAAGGAACAAGTTAAAAAGAGACAAGTTTTTAAAGTGGTTCGGCATGAAAATGCCTACGTCCACTGATTCTCTTTATTAATTCACTTCATATGGGCAGTTAAGAAAAGTATCGACGAAGGTGTTGGATGTTCCATGCCCTCTGGAACACCTCCCCGTCCACTGTTGACAAACTATAAGCTCCGTTGTGGAGATCTTTGTGAATTACATATGGTCCGTCCCAGATTGGATTTAGCGCTCCGGGGCGCGGGAAGATTCGCTTGAGGACAAGATCTCCTTTTTGTAAGCTACGACGCTTGACTTTGGAGTTGTATTGCGTTGCCACTTTTTGCTTGTGAGCTGCTGCTTTGAGGGCTGCATCGTTTCTTCTTTCCTCAATTAGATCCAAAGACATGTGAAGGAGTTCTTCGTTCTCTTCTGGGTTATAGTGGATCCTACGGTGGGAAGGCACTATAGTTTCAACTGGGAGCATAGCCTCCGATCCGTATGCCAAAGAGAAAGGAGTATGCCCCGTTGATGTTCTGAAAGGTGTGTGATAGGCCCACAGTGCCGTAGGAAGTTCATCCACCCAAGCGCCTTTTGACTTTTCGAGTTTCTTTTTTATTAGAGTTTAGAGAATTTTGTTGACAGCTTCGACTTGTCCGTTTGCCTGGGGATAAGCTACAGATGAGAAGCTTTTATGAATTCCGTGCTCTTGGCACTAGTTGGCGAACTCCTCGCTGTCAAACTGAAGTCCATTGTCCGAAATGATTTTAAGTGGGACTCCGTACCTGCATAGAACATTTTTGATCAAGAAGTTAATGACTTTTGCTGAAGATACTTTATTTAGGGGTTCTGCTTCCACCCATTTGGTGCAATAGTCGACTGCCACTATAGCATATTTGGCTCTGCCTCGGCCCATTGGCAGTTCGCCAATCAAGTCAATTCCCCATACTGCAAAGGGCCAAGGGCTGGTCATTTAAGTAATCTCAGTTGTTGGTAGCCGCGGAATCTTAGCAAATTTCTGACATCTGTCATATTTTTTGACGAAATCTAAGGCGTCTTTGCTTAAGGTGGGCCAGAAATATCCATATCGGAGTATCTTTTTTGCCAGAGTCTGCCCTCTAGTGTGGGCTCCACAGCTTCCTTGATGGATGTTGGATAAGATTTCCTTTGCTTCCCTTCCAGCGACACACCTTAATAAGGGGTTAGAGAAGCCGCGCCGATAAAGGGTGCCTTCTTGTATTGTGTAGCGGGAAGCTCTCCTCAAGATTTTCTTGACTTCGTTACGCTTATCGGGTAGTGTGCCGTCTTGTAAGTATTTTTGGATGGGAGTCATCCAAGTTTCCTCTTTGATTGCAGCTATCAGATTCACCTGCTCGAAACTCGGGGTCAGATGCTTTGAGATGGCCACTGCTCCGGAAATAGTGCCGTCTCTCATGCTAGCTTGCTTTGCCAATTCGTCGGCCTCTTGGTTCTCTTCCCGAGGGATGTGTTTGATTAAATAGTGATCCAATTGATCGAGAAGCAGCTTGGTATTCTTTAGATATGCTGTGAGTCGTTCTTCTCGGGCCTGAAATTCTCCTAGTATTTGTTTTACAATAAGTTGAGAATCACTATGAAGACATAAAGAATTGGCTCCGATCTCTAAGGCAAGTTCTAATCCAGCTATCACTGCTTCATACTCTGCATCATTGTTGGTGGCAGCGAATTCCAACTTTAGAGCATAGTGTAGCTTATTTCCCCTGGGAGTGATTATTACCACACCTGCCCCCGAGCCTTGTTCGTTTGACGTTCCATCCACAAAGAGATTCCACTTGATGTCTTCTGCTATTTCCGATTGCTCCTTACCTTCGTTGGTAGTGAATTCGGCAATGAAATCGGCCACGGCTTGTCCCTTGATGACAGTGTGAGGATGGTAGGTGATATCATATTGACTTAGTTCAATGCACCATTTAAGTAGTCGCCCAGAAGTGTCGGGACGATGGAGTACCTGCCTTAGTGGTTGATCAGTCAGAACTCTGATGGAATGAGATTGGAAATAGTGACGTAGTTTTCGCGATGTGATCAGTAAACAGTATGCTAGTTTCTCAAGTTTAGGATATCTGGCTTCCGCCCCTGTAAACCTCTTGCTTACAAAGTATACTGGCCGCTGCGTGCGTTTGTCTTCTCTCACCAAGGCGGCGCTTAGAGCATGAGATGACACAACAAGGTATAGGTATAGCTCTTCGCCTTTGTTCGGAGTTGAGAGTACTGGTGGTCTCTGGAGGTGTTCGATTAAGTTAAGGAAAGCTGTTAAGCATTCGTCAGTCCATTCGAACTTTCCTTTGTCTTTCTTTAGAGCTTCGAAGAAAGGGATGCATTTGTCAGTTGCTTTAGAGATGAATCTGCTCAGGGCGGCCACCTTCCCATTTAGGCATTGCATTTCTTTTCGGGTAGAAGGTATCCTGATATCTTTCAGAGCTCGGACTTGTTCAGGGTTTGCTTCAATTCCTCTGGCATGGACGATGAATACCAGGAACTTTCCTGATGATACTCTAAAGGAGCACTTTAGAGGATTTAGCTTCATTCCATATCGGCGAAGTACTTGAAACATCTCGCCCAGGTTGCTTACGTGATCGTCGGCTTTCCTTGACTTTACCAACATGTCGTCCACATAAACTTCCATAGTTTGTCCTATTAGCCCAGCAAACATCTTGTTGACGAGGCGCTGATAGGTGGCTCCTACGTTTTTAAGTCCAAAAGGCATTACTCTGTAGCAGTACAATCCCCGGTCAGTGATGAAACTAGTATGGTCTTGATCGGGAGCATGCATAGGAATTGGGTTATATCCTGAGTATGCGTCCATAAAAGATAAGAGTTCATGCCCGGCTGTGCTGTCCACAAGCTGATCGATTCGGGGAAGTGGGAAGCAATCCTTCGGCCAGGTGTCATTTAAGTTGAAGAAGTCAATGCATGTTCGCCACTTCCCATTAGCCTTCTTTACTAGTACCGGGTTAGCGATCCACTCTGGGTAGATGGCTTCTCTTATGAAGTTATTGGCAAGTAGGTTCTTTACTTCTTCATCGAGGGCTGCTGATCGTTCTGCCCCCATACTTCTCTTTTTCTGTTTTACTGGCGCCTTGGTAGGATCGACGTTTAGTACATGGCATGCTATGTCTGGGGAGATTCCAGTCATGTCAGCGTGCGTCCATGCAAACACATCCAAGTTGTGGCGGAGAAAATTAATGAGTTGTTCCTTCAATTCTGCTTTTAGTTGGGACCCGACTTTCAATAGTCTACTCGAGTCGTGTTTGTCCACAGATATAAATTCCATAGCCTCTACAGGCTCGGCGATGGCCTCCTCCTCTTTGTCCCTGGGGTCTAACTCATTGAAAGGGTCACTGGTATATCAAAGAGGAGGGGCTTTCTTTTGTTGCTATGCTTCCAAACTTTTCGTGTAGAGGGCAATCTCTGCACTCTTCCCTTTATCCTTCCTGCGGTTATTGCGAAGTTCAGTTACATAGCAATCTCGAGCAATGTCCTGGTCTCCCTCTACTTCCCCTATTTCATTGTCTGTTGGAAATTTCATCTTCAGGCACCATGGGGCCAGGATAATTTGGAAGTCAGACAAGGCTGGTCTTCCTAAGAAGGCGTTGTAGGTCGAGTGGTTTTCTATCAGCACAAATGTTTGTTTCCGCACAACGGAGCGGGGATGACTTCCAATTTCAACAAAGAGGTCCAGTCGCCCGAGGGGCATCTTCGCATTTCCAATGAAACAGTGTAGTGGTATATTGCAGGGAAGAACATCCTTTAATGACAGCTTCATTTTGTCGAATGCATGCTTGAATAGGATATTCACTGAGCTTCCAGTGTCTACTAGAATTTGGAAAACTTCGGCTGGACCGAGCCGGGCAGAGATAACCATGATATCCGTGTGAGGGTACTGCCTTCCCTCCAAGTCACGCCTACTGAATGTTATGTCATCATTCTCTATCCGCTTCGGGTGGCGTTCTTCTATAATAGAATTAACGCATTCTTCATCGTTTCTAAGTGACTTCCCGTACCTTTCCATCTCTGCCCAGCTTCCGTCGGCGCTGTGTGGTCCTCCCGAGATGGTATGGACCACTATCTTCTCTTGACTGGAGCCGCTGGTGTTGCGATTTCCTCTGCCTATTTCAGAGGAGGGTAGCCTTGGGTTCTCATTCGCAGGAACTGGAGTCCTGTTCTGACCTTTTACATAGCGTTCTAGTCTCCTTCTTCTGATGTGTTCTTCAATCAAGTCCCGGAGATGATGGCATTCATTGGTATCATGCCCATGGGATTCGTGGAAGCGGCAGAATTTTCCAGACTTAATTGCGTTATCTGATTCCTTCTTGTGCGGGGGGCGTTTGTATTTAACTTCGTCTTGAGTGGCCAGGAAGATGTTTTCGATCGTTTCATTCAAAGGGGTGTAAGCGTCAAATCTCGGTCCTGGCCGATATAGACACTTTTCTCCCTTCTTTCCCCCGGCATTGTCTCTAGAGTCATTTCTTCGAACGTCCTTTGCTACAGCGGGCGTGTTGCCGTGAGCTGCCTTATTTTGTTGCCCTGACTGCCCCTCAGTGGCAGCGTCTTCAAGTCTCATATATTTCCCAGCTTCATGGAAGAAATCGGGTAAAGTAGCTGGTTTTTCTTTTATCAATCTTCTAGCAAATTTAGTATCTGGATGCACACCACTACAGAGGGCCATTAAGATAAGCTTCTCATCGGCATCTTGGACTGCGGCCGCTGCGGCATTGAATCGGGTTAGATATTGCTGCACTTTCTCTCCAGGTTTCTGTTTGATACTGGATAAGGAATAAGCGTCCTTGGGTTGCTCCACATGAATGCGGAACTGGCTGATGAACTTTTCCTTCAACATCTCCCATGAGCTGATGGATCCTTGGGGTAGATGGCAGAACCAGGAGGTAGCTAGATCTGCTAAGAATAGTGGAAAGCATTTGCACAGTACTCCCTCTATTGCCCCACTCATGAGCATATGCTGTGTGTATCTCTGTAAGTGTACAACGGGGTCAGAGGTTCCCTTGTAAGGTTCCATTGTTGGCATTTTCCATTCTCGGGGGGTGATGGCAATTTCGATATTGCGGGCGAAAGGGCTGGTTACCCTAGCGCCTATCCCTCGATCTCTTTGATCCCGTTGGACGCACTCTCTGAACAAGCATGCCATCCTTTCATCAGAATTTGGAGCAGATAAAAATGAGTTCGGTTCTTCTCTGTGGGATTGATTCCGTCCAGATGACCTGTAGGGATGGTATCGTCTATTATTCCTAATATTTTCCAATGGCTGTCTTTGGTCTTCTAGGAGCATGCTAGGGTCAGCTACAGCTGGCCCTTGCCTTGATCTTCCCCTGCTGGGTTCTAATCTAAGCACTTCCTCGGGTCCAACTTCGGGCTGGACTCTAGCTTGGCCCCGTTCATTGGCGTTTTCGTGGTTAGGCAGCATGACAGGCTCAGCTACAGTTGACCTCCGCCTGGTACCTCCCCCGTTGGGTTCGGTTCCAAGCGGTTCCTCGGGTCGGTGTTCGGACTGAGTTCGGTCTTGGCTCCTACCATGGCCGCTTCTGTCGTTAGCTTCTTCGAAGAAGGAAGATCTTTGTTGCCTCCGAGATCCTCCAGACGGGGACTCACCCCATGATTCAGTGTTGCGGTTGGACTCTTCAGCATCCCTTAAGCATGACATGAGTTGGTCCACTAAGGCTTCCTGTTGGGATGTGAAGCGGTTAGTCACTTCAGCCACAACCCTGTCTAGATCTGCCCTAGTAATTGCTGTCGGCTGTCCCGTGGCAGGGGTTGTCGGATTTTCCTGACCTCCATTTGGTACTGCTGTTGGAATGGGATGATTTACTTGATCTGTGACCATTGGATCTGGAATACTGCTGGTTGCGATGTTTTTTCCTTTGTTAACATCTTTCTTCTGCTTGGGAGGCATGTCTTCCAAGCAATGAGCGATGCGGTTAGGAAGAAAGTTAAGTGGGAGAAGCTGAAGTTCGGAGTTCAGTTCTCAGTGAAAGCACCAAAAATGTTTGCACAAAAAATGGACAAACACCTCCAAGTCGTATGATTTAGTCGATTTTCTGTTGTTCTTAGTGATTTGGATACTTTATGCAAATATGTAAAAAACAGGGACTAAACTGTAAATGACACACAGGTTTATAGTGGTTCGGCCAGAATGTGCCTACGTCCACTTTATATCTTATTCTCCTTTATTGTTCAGATTACAAGTACAAAGCTTTGATTACAAGTGTATGAACGTTGTTGGAAAGTTCTGTCCGTTCTTGAGCTCTCCAACTTGTCCGCCATTGTTGTACCCTTGCCCCTCTATTTATAGAGTGAGGTTGGGGGTAGAGGTCTTGGATGTATGTAGTTGCTAGTGGGCCTGGGCTGATGCAATCTGGACCAAAAAATGTTGGTCCGGTAGTGCTTTGGAAGCGAGTTGGTCCGGCGATGCCCTGGTCTGGTGGTGAGTGGAGAAATGGGTTAGTCCGGTGGTGGGAGTAGGTGATTGACTCGGCAGGGAGTGGTCCGGTAGGGAGTAGGTGATTGACTCGGCAGGGAGTGGTCCGGTAGGGAGTAGGTGATTGACTCGGCAGGGAGTGGTCCGGTAGGGCCTTGGTTCGGTGGTGAGAATACGCCCAACTATTACCTTTTAGTTTTATATTAGATTTGATAAAATTCTCGGTTTGTTGAAGCAATTTGAAGATTTTAGCTTGGAAATTGAAAATAGAGGGAGTTGGGTTTCATTTTCTTTTTTTTCTGGTTAGAAGGAGAAGAGGAGATAAAATGAACGTACTGGAAAACTCTCTTCTCACTATCTCATTACCAGGCTAAGAGCTAATGGGCCAAAGGACCCAAAATTAAAAGAAAAGATAAATTAGTCTAAGGTTAAATTCAACACTTAACAAAAAATGCACATACACATACTATATTATAAAACAAAGACATTTTCTTTCAAGTTTTCACTCCAACGATATATGTAAATTTATATACATACTGAATAAAATATTTTTCATCATCTAAAAAGATTAATTTTTATTTTTAAAACATTTTTATTATTAAAATCCTTTATTTCACAATAATACACAATTTACTCAAATAAATGAATAAAACATTGTTTTTAACTTCTAAAATTCTACAAAAATACTTTTCTCACTTAGAAAAATATTTCAAACCATTTTAAACTCAAATTTATAGCCAGACCTTATTTTTAAACCAATTTTCACCTTTTATTTCAATAAACCACCTTTAAAAATTACATACTTCTTTTAAAAATTATTAAAAGGAGCACATGGGCAATAATTAATATAATTATTGCATTTTCTCTAAAATGAAATCATTTTCATTATTTCAAGCCCATATTCCATTTATTATCACTCCAAACAAAATAGAATAAAGCTTGGAATTTCATTTTCACATTTTAAATTCCAAAATCCATTGTTTATTCCAAATAAACAATTTAATTTCTCCAATACTAATTTAATTTACAATATTAAATTATAATTATCATTATAATTCAATATTGAAAGGTAATCTCCAAACCAGGGTTGTTACAATATATATAACCTTAGGGTTAGCAAAACCCCATGGCTAATCATCCTACTTTATTTCTGTCATTTCCGATGGTGAAGTCATATTCTGCATCTCTCACATGAGTCTTCATTACTCAAACAGATCATGATTCTCTACATGGATTCCAACATAAGACATCCGACAAATGCTAATACTGACCTTCTCCTTGGATATAACCTTGGAATAGATAGTTCAACTCTATAACATTTGTTTGAAATGTTAACGCTGAGATCAACCTTAGACTTAAACGTATGATAGACAGTTCAACTCTATAACATTTCGCTTCAAAACCGTTTCCAAAATGTAGACTCGTATATTAGTGTTGAAGTGGTATTCGGTAAGTAATACATAAGTATACTTATCCGATCCTAGACTCATCGAAACTAAATCGTTGAATTTTCGATTAACTCAATTCCAGTTCTTTTAGAAGTAAGCGAACGATATAAAGGATTCCCCCTAGGGAATCTTGTATATATACATTCTTAAAGCTAGAGACGATACATATCGATGATTCCTCCCCAGGGGATTTTAAACCGTATGAAGCCATGAAGCTTTCATAGACTTCCTAAGAATTTGGTCAAGTTCGATAGTCAACTAATCGACTATCTAGTCCTAAATGGATCACAAATGGAAGTCAAATCTTATATACTTATCATGTTTCCGGCCTTTTCAACTTACTCTATCCCTCGATCAAGAGAGAAGCTGGTAGGTTAGAGCACTGTTACATCTAAACCCTACTCGAACATCATTCTAAACTCACACAGATAGAACAAGTCTACTTTGTCGGGTTTTAGTGCTAATTATATGATTGATTACTTTCCATAGATAAGTAAACACAAAAGCACGATTAAGTTACCTAAGCAACTCCTAATCCCTTTTTAAATTATAATACACCTTCATAATTACTTGTACATATATTTAAAAACCTTTACAAATGATATAGATATATGCATGCAAATTTATTACATAGCTTATATACTTAATAAAATTCAAAACAATTTAAAAAGGAAAAATGCCACATAAACCTTTTAATTCATTAATAAAATATTAAACAAATTTTTCTAAAACTATATATATATAAACTGTAATGGCCCACTTTTCCATACACTTTAAGCTGACAATAAACCACACATGTCTAACCCAAATTGAACGGAAAGGCGGATAGTTAGGGAAAAGAAAGAAGAAAGAAGACAATAAGAAACTAAACAACAAAGAATCTCATAGTGGAACGAATAATCTATATTATATAACAAATCTTTACACAAAACAAACTGTAATTTATATATATACAAACATCAATCAGAGTATACTAACCTATTCAACTCGGATAGTTATAACAACATGTCCTTACAATTGCTGATAAACACAACCATGTATACAATGGAAATATAATCATCTACGTGAATACGTCTCTGGGCCTCCAGCTCCTCGCCTGAAGCTCCAAAATATCCATCTAAACCTGGAAATATGCTCGGTCTGACCCGAGCATTTTTGGAAAACAACGGCTGAGTTAGTCTGTTAAAACCAGCGTGAGAACTCAAATCATAAGGAATTTTATTTATTTTAACTTGTAAAATCCTTTAAAAATTAAAGGCATCTCGTAAGACCACGCTGCACATAAACACAGACGAGTTTTTACCTTACGATAGCCCAAACCCTTTTATATTAGAAAATCCAGTGGTATTATAATAATGTCTAAGGGCGAAAATAATAATAAAAATCAAGTAGATGTGATGCTCTTGAGTGTACATCACAACAACACTAAGTATATAATCGAAAATTGATAAGGCTCATTCGCTAATTGTGTAGGATTTCCATGGAGGTGCCCTCAGTACTTCGAGAATGGTCCTCCTGCACAAGGATCAGAGTTATCCTTCCGAAGCATCGTACCCGTCTAGCCGGGGTATTATAGGAAAAACATAAATGGTCTTGCTAAGACCGAGTGCATCGCTCCCGGCATGCCAATACTGTTAGATAGATATTGCTGGAAAAGGGAGCCGACTACACCCTATGGGTTTGCCAACCCTACTGGTCATGCCTTCTATCTCTGGTTTTAGTCATTCCCGCTGATGAGGCTACGTCCGGCATTCCAGCTTACGCACCGCCACTAAATAGATCACGGAATCCCATATGGATTCCAATACCCCAATGAGTCTCGGAATCACACACAAATTCCCACATCTCAATTAGATCTTGGAATCACACCCGGATTCCCATACCCAACGGGTTTCAGAATCACATATGGATTCCAACATCTCAAAATAACATGAAACTCCTCCATAGTACCGTATATGGTTTTCGGAGTGGTCACGGGTTCGAGTCATCTCTTACGAGTACACTCTTCCATTTCCCGGGTGCTCCATAAACCATTCGTCGATTTTCTAGATTGCTCAATACCGGTTCTTTAGGAAATAATCAGACAATACATAAGAGCAAGGATCACCCCCTAACCATTTAAGTGAATGGATCTCCTTATCATTTGTCCTAGAAGAACGAAACGAGTTTATACGTACAGTATAACACTCTCGATGGTAACTGTACCATATAATTCCCGTGTTTCTCCTAGATATTTCTCGAGTTAAAAGCCTTCAGTGTTAAGTAGGGAATCGTTTCCCTACCACTAAAATTAAGAAGGATTACATGTTTAGGCCAATATTTGATAGTCGGTTATTTAACTATCAGATAAACAATCATTCCAACAAAGATCACATTTCCCACTGAAATCACTAAGCCTCATTTAATTCAATTTTGATAAATTGAATCTCTTTATCACAAAAAAAATATACTTAAGTATATTCACAAACCATTCCCCTCAAAATTATTTGAAAACTTCATATATATATATATATATATGGAAAGTACCATTCGGTATCGACCATGGATCGCAGCTCAATGGTTATGTCTCTATCCTTGAGAAATCCAAACTTAACTACAGGTAATCTCTGCCTCTCAAATTACGCCATGAAATCAATCATAGATCGCAGTTTGCACAATGGTTACGTTGCTATCCTAGTGAAAACAGAACAAACTATAAGCAGTCTCTGCCCCTCGAATTACGCTATGAAAATATACCATTACTTCCCGAAATATTTTATTTTGATAATTATCTCAAAATAATGCTTATAAAGTTTCTATAATAATTTCCAGGTTTAATTTAGGAAAATACTCTTTTATAACAGTTTACTATATAATATATTATTTTTAAAACAATATTAATATTTGAAAAAATTATCTTTGAAATAATAACATTTAATACTAATTAACTCTTAAATAATAATTAACTTTTAAATCAAATTATTATAAGATAACTTGAATTAATAATTAAAATATACGTTTAAACATTTTTAATAATTAAATAAATTTGAAACAATAATTAAATACTTTTAAATAACTTTTAAGAATCTTAAAATAATTAACTTTAAATCATTATTAAATAATTATTAATTATCTTTAAAATCTCATTAATAAATAATAATCATCCTTAAAATAACTTTGGTTCAAAAAAAAATCAACTTCCAAATTTGGAATGAGGCTTAGTAACTCCAATGGTACTTAATCAAGTTGCCATTAATTCCAATAACTAT
The DNA here is from genome assembly GCA_030737815.1 of Allium fistulosum. Classification (NCBI taxonomy): domain Eukaryota; kingdom Viridiplantae; phylum Streptophyta; class Magnoliopsida; order Asparagales; family Amaryllidaceae; genus Allium; species Allium fistulosum. Next base: position 945,879,574 of record CM060904.1, on the reverse strand, counting down.
CTAAGTTATAATTATAGTATTTACGTAACATCAAATATGTAAATTAAGCTCACCATTAACAATTAATTGTTAATACAACACTTATCCAATACTAACCAATTGGAATGTAATTAATTGTCCATACTAATGTAATAGAAGAACGAGGTTTATTTCTTCTAAGTAAATGTCCAAATTTGACATATCCCGTTAATAATAGCAGAACGGTGATTTATTCTGCTAAATAGGGGTCTAATTAATTTAATTAGTGGACGGTGTTTATTTTTGCTAAACAAATGTCCAATTTACCACATTCAGTTCAATTTAACTCAACGGTATTTATTTGTTCAAATAAACATCAATATTTAAGGTATATAAATTTAAATGATGTTATTATTTAAAATAATGTAATTAAATTCTATCTGTTTCCATATATCATAAATTTATACTTGTCCAAAGCTACCAACAGGTTAAACTATAACATTCTACTCGTTAATACGAGTCCATCGCAAAAATCCGTGTGCAAAACGGATATCATACGGACAAATTATGCAAGTTCATACCCAAACAAACATATATATATATATATATATATAAAGAAAAACAAATTTAAATCCTCACCTTCAAATCCCTTTGGACTGAAATCCAACCCAACTCGCCTGAACCCTCTAACCACCCTTCCTACCCAAATAGAAAATCAAAATCGAATGCACAAGACCGAATGCATGAACGTGCACGTATATGTGCACCACTCCATCTCTCCAGTGATCAATTAACCGCTGCCGCTAGCGAACCTTCCTTCTCGTGCTTGTCCAATCGCCCACCCCCCTGTACTCCGACCTACCAAAGAGGAATCCACCCATTCACCCAAAAGTTTGAAACATGGAACCCAATTGACGCAACCCCAACCCTCGTTCAAACCACCAATCACCGCCCCTATGACACACTACAACCCCTGCTGCCAACACCTCCGAGACCCCCACATCTGGTGCCACCCCCTAACCCAACGCACCCCGGTTCGATGCTTCCCACTTGCAACACCACCCTGATAACCAAGCATGACCAAACCATGCCATTAAACCCTAATCCGAGCAACACATGACAAACCAAGGCCCAAATCAAAATTCGGCTACGGTCACGACCTCCGCCTCATCCCAAGGCTCCTCCCTGACATCTCTGCTCGACCCCTCGACCACCGGTTCGCCAAATTTTTTTTTAATGTTTTCCGATCATCTCCTTCCCTACGACAAACCGAGCCACTACAAATCATGTGACCAACTCTAAAAATCCCTTATCGTCGATACGAATCCGACCATACCCTCCGTTCGCCAATCCGTGATCGTCGAAAACGATCGTTTTCTCAACCACTTGCTGTTATTTGCAGATATCTCTCAAACCACTTGACGAAAATCCATGAAACTATATTTAAAGGAAACTAGACTCGATGACGAACAACTTTCATTTTAGTGGTTTTGGATGGTTTTGCTTAGATTAGGAGATATTATTTTTGAAACAAGATGAACTCATGTTTTTTTCCTTTTGGGAAGCTTACTGTAAACAAATGGAAGAGCCAAAAAAATAAAAACCTAATGAGAAGAACAACAAGACTAGATACAAGCCCGAAGTATTTATAATAAAAATTAGAGGGGACAAAAAAAATTAAAATGGCAGTAGACAAAAAAGGTGACACGAGATGTAGAGTAAAAGAAATATCAAGGCAACATGTATGCGGCTGCACTGGTGGGCTGAGTTGAAGCAAGGTGTGGTGTGTACATATACATGTACTTGTATAAATGATTTGAATAGATTAGGTTGTCCGGCTACTCCATATTGCATCCGCGTCCGAGTGGTAAACGACAGGAAATAATATACGGTCGCATATAGCAACGTTACGCTGTCACAAAACAAAAATAAAATTGACAAGTTAATAAATTCTGTGAAGTCTCAAAATGCTAGGGTTTGCCATAAATGCATCAAACGAGAATTTATTTATTTTCCAAATTAAAAATTATGGAAAAATTCTAAAAATTAAATTAAAAATACATTATAAGAAATCAAGTCAAAATTTGAAACATAGATTTTATTACAATTAAATTCAAATCCAAATATTTAAATAAATTAAATATTCAAATTCGAAGACCAAAAAATACGGGTCGTTATACTCTTCCCCACTTAAAAGAATTTCGTCCCCGAAATTCCAGCATAAGAACACTCAATACTATTTATAAGCCCGCATGACGTTCATAGATCATCTATATACAGAATCTGATTCGATCATTACTCGAATACATGACTCCATTTCCAAACCAGCATCGCGCACCTGATTTACTAGTGCGGACCTAATCAGGCTCCTTGATTAGGAACCCCCGCTCTCCTTACATAGTCATAGCTATGATAGAAAACCTTGGTTCCGTATCAAGAACCCTCATCAAATGCTCGCCGTCAAAATCGAGTAATAAGTCCTTATCTAGAACGGTTTAAAACAACTTAAAGCCCTGTACTGGAATATTAGATCAAAACTATATGGGAAGAGAAATGATCTATGTCTAACTTCGCACTTATTTAATTGGTTTTTCCAATACCAATTCCATTTCCATATTTAAAACATTTTATATAACTCCATTGGATTTATAAAATTTATAAAACACTCTATCACATTACAGGGGTATACCCCACTATTAAATTCATTTTTATTTTTAATTAACTTAACAAATTTTTAAACACCCGGTTTATATTCAAAACACTTTTTGAAACGATGCCTTATATTTGGAAACTTAAGGGTCAAATACTTTGCTATTTATCTCAAAAACTTTTGAAATGATATTATATATATTTTATTCCATAATATATATATATATATTGCTCGAGTAACTCCAAAATTATACTAAGGAATTGGGTACTACCAAACAGTATTATATATTCCTTACTATAAGGATAATACTCAAGGGAAACGTTTACAGTCTGAACGTATCTCTTTTCCATTTTCAGTTATTTTTGAGCCACTCGAACTAGTTAACTTAAAAACAAAATTTCCAATTTTCAAAATCCCTCTTTTGAAACCATACCAAATATATTTCTAAATAAATAGTTTTATTAACTATCAATTTCCAATTTACTTTGGATTCATCTGGATTCGAACTCATCCCACCCGTACAATGATAAAGAGAATAATTTATTAAGTGCACAATACCGTTTGCCTAGGCAAACATTTGATCGTCACTTAGAAGATTATTCTGATCACCACAAAATGAATCGGGACTTGTTCCCCAAACCAAAGAAATGCCCATTTTTCCATAAAATTTCTTTTTCAGATATATTTATCCTCAAATATGTTTCTAGGCAACCCTTTCCAAAATATTGGTACAACAAAAACCCCTTTAAGACCCAAAGCTATCTCAAATAAAATTATTATTTCCTTTCTCCAAAATCATCTGAATTAACGATATACACTTTAATTTATAGTAAATCAAACCAAACTTTTGGAATCAATTCAATTTTTTTTTATCAAAACGGTTATATAGCAAGGTCCTAATGGTAACAGTTCCCTATTAAGAAACTCGAAAATATTTCCAACTACTACTATTAACCCTTTAAACCTTGAAAACCATTTTGCCAAAATATTATAGATTCCTTATATAAATCATCATTCAAGTAGGTATTCCAGAAATATTTAAGTATTTTTTTTTCTTTTTTTCCTCTCTCTTTTAATAATCTTCTTTTACAAAATCTCAATTTTTAAACAACCAACTTTTAAGTTCAACCATTTCCAAATATATTTTTCAAAATATTCCAACTTTTCTTTTAATAAAACAATATTTATCTAAACTTAATCAAATCAATCTTTATATTTCTAAAATATTCATTCCAGGATATTCAAATTCTCTGTTTAAATAAACACCCCTAGAAATCAAATTTTAACTCAACATTATCAACAAATGCCTTATATTCAAATTGAGAAATTTAATTCACAAGGTACTCATTTCAATGTTCCCAAATTTCCTATCTACCCAAACCAAGTTTCAAAAAGGAAGATTCAAGATAGATTTATGGATAATAGTAAATGCCCAGAAATGGACGAGCATGACCGGTCAAATCCTAGATGATAGTGATGGAATATAATCAATTCCTAACAACCAAGCACAACCAGACCAACTATGAAAATTTATTGTTTTATATATAAAATACATCTCAAGGTAAAATTATTCCATTTAACCATTTTAAAACAATATTATGTCAGTTGGTCTTGTTCGAGTGTTTAGGAAATTCCTATCGATAACGTTGGCCAAACGCATCGACCAAAATTCTTAAGCCACTCAATAGATCAAACAACACAATATAAAACATTTTTATATCACTAACAAATACGCGCTCTTATATATATATACACACACACATTCTCAAGCTCATCCTAGGGTCTCGCTTACCCTATCTCAAATGAGTAAACCCCCACCTAGCCTAGGTGTTCGCTTAACCTAAGCTCTGATACCAACTGTAACAGTCCACTTTTCTGTACAATTTAAGCTGACAATAAACCACACATGTCTAACCCAAATTGAACGGAAAGGTGGATAGTTAGGAAAAAGAAAGAAGACAAGAAGAAACTAAACAACACAAAATCTCACAACGGAACGAATAATCTATATTATACAACAAATCTTTACACAAAACAAACTGATATATATACATATATATATACATACATCAATCAGGGTATACTAACCTATTCAGCTCGGACAGTTATAACAACATGTCCTCACAATTGCTGATAAACAAAACCATGTATACAATGGAAATATAACATCTACGTGAATACGTCTCTGGGCCTCCAGCTCCTCTCCTGAAGCTCCAAAATATCCATTTAAACCTGGAAATAAACTCGGTCTGACCCGAGCATTTTAGGAAAACAATGACTAGGCCAGTTTGGCAAAACTAGTGTGAGAACTCAAAGCACAAGGAATTTTATTTACTTTAACTTGTAAAATCCTTTAAAAATCAAAGGCATCTTGTAAGACCACGCCGCACGTAAACACGGATGGGTTTTTACCTTACGATAACCAAAACCCTTTTATATCAGAAGATCCAGTGGTATTATAATAATGTCTAAGGGCAAAAATAATAATAATAATCAAGTAGCTGTGATGCTCGTGAGTGTACATCACAACAATACTAGGTATATAATCGAAAATTGATAAGGCTCGTTCGCTAATTGAGTAGGATTTCCATGGAGGTGCTCTCAGTACTTCGAGAATGATCCTCCTGCACAAGGATCAGAGTTATACTTCTGAAGCATCATACCCGTCTAGCCGGGGTATTATAGGAAAAACATAATTGGTCTTGCTAAGACCGAGTGCATCGCTCCCGGCATGCAAAAACTGATAGATAGATAGATATTGCTAGAAAAGGGAGTCCATTACACTCTATGGGTTTGCCAACCCGACTGGCCATGCCTCCTATCTCTAGTTTTAGTCATTCCCGCTATTGAGGCTACGTCCAGCATTCCAGCTTACGCACCGCCACCAAATAGATCATGGAATCCCATATGGATTCCAATACCCCAACGGTTCTTGGAATCACACATAAATTCCCACATCTCAATTAGATCTTGAAATCACACATGGAATTACGCTACCCCAACGAAAACATAACAAACTGTAGGCAATCTCTGCCCCTCGAATTACGCTATGAAAATTTACCATTACTTCCCGAAATCTTTTATTTTGATAATTATCTCAAAATAATGCTTATAATGTTTCTATAATAATTTCAAGGTTTAATTTAGGAAAATACTCTTTGATAACAGTTTACTATATAATATATTATTTTTAAAACAATATTAATATTTGAACAAATTATCTTTGAAATAATAATATTTTAATACTAATTAACTCTTAAATAATAATTAACTTTTTAATCAAACAATTATAAGATAACTTGAATTAATAATTAAAATATACTTTTAAACATTTTTTATAATTAAATAACTTTGAAACAATAATTAAAAACTTTTAAATAACTTTTAAGAATCGTAAAATAATTAACTTTAAATCATCATTAAATAATTATTAATTATCTTTAAAATCTCGTTAATAAATAATAATCATCCTTAAAATAACTTTGGTTCAAAAAAAATCAACTTCCAATTTTGGAAAGAAACTTAGTAACTCCAATGGTACTTAATCAAGTCACCATTAATTCAAATAACTATCTAAGTTATAATTCCAGTATTTACATAACATCAAATATGTAAATAAAACTCACCACTAACAATTTATTGTTAACACAACACTTATCCAATACTAACCAATTAGAATGTAATTAAGTGTCCATACCAATGTAATAGTAGAACGGAGTTTATTTCTGCTAAGTAAATGTCCAAATTTGACCTATCCCGTTAACAATAGCAGAATCGTGATTTATTCTGCTAAATAGGGGTCCAATTAATTTAATTAGCGGACGATGTTTATTTCCGCTAAACAAATGTCCAATTTACCACATTCAATTCAATTTAACTTAACTGTATTTATTTGTTCAAACAAACATCAATATTTAAGGTATATAAATTTAAACGACGTTATTATTTAAAATAACGTAATTAAATTCTATTTGTTTCCATATTTCATAAATTTATACTTATCCAAAGCTACCAACAGCTTACACCACAATGTTCTACTCGTCAATACGAGTCCATCACAAAAATCCATGTGCAAAACGAATATCATATGGAAAAATTATGCAAGTTCATACCCAAACAAACAGTTATATATATATATAAAGAAAAACAAATTTAAATCCTCACCTTCAAATCCCTTTAGGCCGAAACCCAGCCCAACTCGCCTGAACCCGCTAACCACCCTTCTTTCCTAAATAGAAATTCAAAATCGAATGCACAGGTCCGAATGCACGAACATGCACGTATACATGCACGTCTCCATCTCTCTACTGATCAACTAACCGCCGCCGCCAGTGAACCTCCCTTCTCGTGCTCGTCCAATCGCACCCAACCCCCTGTACTCCGGCCTGCCGAAGAGGAATCTACCCATTCGCCCAAAAGTTCAAAACCTGGAACCCAATTGATGCGACCCCAACCCTCGTTCAAACCACCAATCACGGTCCCTACGACACGCTACAGCCCCTACTGACAACACCGTTGAAACCCCCACATCTGGCGCCACCCCCTAGCCCAACGCGACCCAGTCTGATGCTTCCCACTGTCAACAACACCCTGATAACCGAGCGTGACCAAACCATGCCCTTAAACATTAATTCGAACAACACATGACAAACCAAGGCCCAAATCAAAATTCGGCCATGGTCATGACCTCCGCCTCGTCCCAAGGCTCCTCCCCAACATCTCCGCTCGACCCATCAACCACCGGTTTGCCGAAAATTATTTTTTAATGTTTTTCGATCAATTCCTTCCCTACGACAAACCGAGCCACTAGAAATCACGCGACCGACTCTAAAAATCCCTAACCGTCGATACAAATCCGAACATACCCTCCGTTTGCCAATCCATGATCGTCGAAAACGATCATTTTCTCGACCACTTGCTGTTATTTGCAGATATCTCTCAAACCACTCGACGAAAATCCATGAAACTATTTTTAGAGGAAACTAGACTCGATGACGAACAACTTTCATTTTAGTGGTTTTGGATGATTTTGCTTAGATTAGGAGATATTGATTTTTGAAACAAGATGAACTCATGTTTTTTTCCTTTTGGGAAGCTTACTGTAGACAAACGGAGGAGCCAAAAATATAAAAACCCGAAGAGAAGAACAACAAAACCAGATACAAGCCCAAAGTATTTATAATAAAAATTATAGGGGTCAAAAAAAGTAAAATGGCAGCAGACAAGAAATGTGACAAGAGATGTAGGGTAAAAGAAATATCAAGGCAACATTTACGTGGCTGCACTAGTGGGCTGAGTCGAAGCAAGGTGCGTTGTGTACATATACATGTACTTGAATAAATGATTTAAATAGATTAGGTTGTCTAGCTACTCCATATTGCATCTGCGTCCGAGCGATGAACGACAGGAAATAATATACGATCGCGTATAGCAACGTTACGCGGTCACAAAACAAAAAAAAATTGACAAGTTAATAAATTCTGTGAAGTCTCAAAATGCCAGCGTTTTCCGTAAAATACGTTAAACGAGAATTTGTTTATTTTCCAAATTAAAAATTATGGTAAAATTCTAAAAATTAAATTAGAGATACGTTATAAGAAACCAAGTCAAAATTTGAAACATAGATTTTATTACGAATTAAGTTCAAATCCGAATATCTAAACAAATTAAATATTCAAATTCGAAGACCCAAAAATACGGGTCGTTACATAAACACTTCTAAAATTCTTATAAATATGTTATAAATATCCATTTAAAATATTATTAAAAAATAACTACTTTATAATTATTTAAAAACTTCAAAAAGCATGTTATGAAATGCATGTTTATATTTATTAAACCCTCTTACTTCAATAATTCATAATTAATTAATAAAAATATATTTAAACTTCAAACCACTTTTAAAATACTCTTATTTATGTTATTAAACATCCCTAAATTGATCCCATAGAAATAGTTAATTTAATTATTATTTAAACTCACTTTAAATCACAAAAGGTGTTAAAAATAACACTACACAACCAATGTTGTAAAAAGAGCCTAGAAATGCTATCGTATATCAAAGAGAGCTTTATAAGTGTTGTAAATGCTATTGGTCAGAGAACACTGGGAAAATTGCATAAATCTTTGACCCATTTTTACAGCACAAATAAAGGTTTTAAGATCTAATTTATTTTGTAGTAAGTAGTATACTTAAACTACTTGAAAACTGCAAAGAAACACCTAAGGATATCTTCCAATCATATTAAAAATTCCCAAAAGCAAGCTATTTTAAAGCACATATAGTAGCCTTTTTCGCTATAATTTTTGCAACTTCCTTCAACTGTTTATGAGATGATTTAAACTTTCTTTTTTATAGTAAGAGGTGAACATAAAGTACTTATTAAAATAGCAAAAAACCCCAAAGGATGTCTCTCAAAATCTTATTAAAAATTGTCAAACACAAGGCAATTTAAAAGTGCTTTTATATCTACTATTTTGCTTATAAATTTTTAAACTTTGTTCTATAAATTCTATTACTGTCCAAATCAATTCTTTGCTGTCACGTACACTTATATATGTGTAGAGTACAACAAATATATATTATACCACAATATTATAGAATATAAACCATTTGTACAAGTTTAAACCAAGGAGATTAAAAGGTCTTTCATAGCAACTATTGCTATATTACCATTATATATTCAAGTCCAAACTGAACACCATCCAATCAACCACATATAAACAATTCCAAAGTCACATCACATGTCATAGAAGATCACAGAAGTGATGGTATGCCATAATTACTTGTCATTTGATTTCAAAAGCAAGTATGGTCTAAGTATACAACATTAATTAATTAATAACTTTATTATATTATACACGCAATATTATACAACTTTGTTACAATTAAATGGTGAATTAACTCACTCTTTTCCATATCCGCAATCAAGCACAAGCCTCTACCACAATACCACTTCCTACCTCCACTAACACAAGCTCCAAAGTTCAATCTTACCTCTTTATATTCAAGGCTTAGGCTAGAATTGGCCTATATAGTTCACAACCATGCATGTGTGTAGGGGTGTGTGCTCCGTTTCTTCAAATTTTGAGTTATTAAACCATGTTTTTATGTTACTTGGACTATAGCTTGAGTTTGGTGAAGTTTTAATGTGATTTGAGATTGTTTAAATAGACTTCAGTAAGAGGTAACCTTTACCTTCTTGCTTTCCACCTCACCCTTGATAAAAAACAAATACCTGAAAGATATTCACCAAAATATTTTCTCCTTAATTCATTTTTTAATCTTTTTTTACTATTCTCATTTAGTTAGCCAAGACAGAGAAAATATTTTTAGTTGTTAATTAAATACACATTAATATATTAGGAAGGCACAACAAGTTCGAATAAATTTACCAAGAAAAAACTATCTATCGATAAAACGATTTTCGATCACATTATCGATATTTCTTCGAAGTATTTGTTTTTGTAAACATTTTTCGAAAAATATTTTAGCATATTTAGTTATTAATTAAAAGGGTTTAACAAGGTTATTAAATAAATTTTATAACATTTAACCATATTTTAAATATCCGATATTCAAGGACGAATGTTCAAAATTATGGGGTGCTACATTCTCCCCCACTTAAGAAATTTTATCCTCGAAATTCAAATAATAATGACAGCACAATTGAATAGAAGAGACAAGTACATATATAGAGTATGATTGAAACTACATACAAATCCACATGCATACTAAGTGACTCCACCTCAAGTGGTGAGTACACTACAAAAGCTATCATAATATATAATAATAAGAAACCACTAACCTAATCGAAACTTAGGATAGGACTCCCTCACACTATCCTCAGTTTCCCAAGCACAATCTCTAGCATCACCACTCCACTGCACTTTAACTAACTTTACAACCTTTGTCCTCAATTGCTTTATATCATGCTTAATAATTCAAACAGGTTGCCTCGGTATAGTCAAGTTACACTCTATCTCTATATCTTCTTGTTGCGATGCCTCCAGTATAAAGAAGGATCATGCACATACTTATGCAAATGAGATACATGAAACACATTGTGCACTCTCTAGTACCGAAAATGCTCCTATAAAGCAAGGAACCAACTTCCATGTCTTCACAAACTAAACAACATTCCTTGTCGAAGGAACCTTTATGAACATAATGTCTCCAACTGAGAACTCCAAATCCCTACGCCTCTGATCTGCATAACTCTTCTACATATTATGTGCTCCCTTACATGTATCTGAATCTCCTTTACCTTATCAGTCGCCTCCCTAATCATATTTAGAGTACTCAATGATCTCTAGGTTCTACCCAACATAATGGAGAATTATAATGTCTGTCATATAATGCCTCATAAGGTGCCATCTCAACGCCAACTTGGTAACTATTGTTATATAAAAACTAAACTATAAGTAAGCGCTCTACCTAAGAACCACCAAAGTCAAAGATACAAACCTGAAGCAAGTCCTGCAATACACGGTTAACTCTCTCCGACTGCCTATCTATCCGTTGTTGGTAAGATGTACACAAACTCTACTCTGTTCCTAAGGCACCATGTAACCCTTTCCATAACTGACTACTGAATAGCAGATCTCTATCACTCATGATATCATAAGGAACACCATGAAGTCTGACATTCTTCTTAGCATACAACTTAGCTAAATTCGAAGCTGTCCACGCTGCCTTCACCAGTAAGAAGTGTGCAATCTTGGTTAATCGGTCCACTATAACCCAAACGCCTTTATTACCTCTCCTTGACCTAAGTAGTCCGTCAATAAAGTCTATAGATTTTTGCTCTTATTTCAACTTTGGAATCTCAAGTGGCTGAAGCAGTCCAGCTATCTTCTAATGGTTGACATTGACTTGTTGGCAATTAGAACATTTACTCACAAATATTGAAGCATCCCTATTCATACCTTCCTACCAGAAAGTCCGCTTCATATCCTAATACATCTTGGTAACTCCCAGATGTATCATACGTCTCAAATGATTACTTTCTACTAACACCTCTTGCCTACACTACACCATACATCCCATTTTGCCACACCCAAGTGCGGAAAAATTGCCACGGTCTTAAGCCATGGCAATTTTACCACGGTCCAAAGCTGTGGTAAAACAAATTAGCATGGTTCTTGGCTGTGGCAATTTTGAAACGGCCGTAGACCGTTCCAAATTTACCAAAAAAAATTCAAACCCCCTCTTTGCATCTTAGAATCGATATACACCTAAGCAAAACACCCTTCCTAAATTAGCCAGCGTACGTAAGAAATATTTTCCATCCCGCGCGCCCTAACTCTTATCCATTTTCATCCAAATCCCAAACGACGTTCCTTGAATCGCCTAGATACATAAATCACTCCTTGGATCACGTAAACCAAGTTCTCACTCAAATCGTTCTCGAGGTATTAATTTGTCTCTTTTATTAGTATGGTTTGATTCAAAGTTCTTTGATTGAGATTGATTTTTGGTTAGTGGTTAGATGTTTAGAATGGACTGACTTTCAATTCCATTGGTTTATCAAAGATTTATCGAAGAATAACCAGTTATCAATATTTTGGAAAGTTGCCTTTCAATTCTGCCTTGAATCTAGGGTGAAGAGCAGAAGAAGTTGGGTGTGTTCCCAAACGAAGCGTTTGTCAAAGCTTTAATTAGCAGTAGTCAAACTATATGACTTATAAACTGTGAATTATTGGATATTATGCTTGTTTATTCTTAATGCAATCTGATTGATGTTGAACTCAATACCATTGTCAATGTCCTCCCTTTGTCTGGAGTGATGAATTCAAAACTTTTTGTTGTTTATTGCCCTTAATGTTGGAGTCATATTTTACTGGTACTCTTTATGGCATGCATCATCGTTAAACACAGATAAATGCTCATTCAAGCATGTGCTTGTTTATATTTTTTTCATTCTAAATTCTATTGTCATATGAGTTTTGCTTTCATGTTCAGGTGGCCTTTATATAGGTGATTGCAATTAGCAAGTTGTTTTTATAAGAGGATTAATTGATGGTCTTTTAGCAACATAGTTTATTTATTAGTTTTATAAGGCTTATGATGCAATTGGATACATGTGAATGCCCAAATTAAAAGCATACCTCTATATTGATTTTGTTTAAAAAATAAAAACTATTTGTCATCTGGAACTACATTGATTGTATAGCATCTTAGCTTACGCATATGAGGTGTTTGCTATTTCGATCTTACATTCAGATTCCAATTGTTTCTTACCTGTATAATAATTCTAATTTGTGCTTATGAAAATATCTATCGATTTCTATGGAAAGAATAAGGGGAAAAAACATATGTATGGTTGGGTAGTGTGGAACTCTACAAAAGTGTGATGCTAATCAGTTGTGACATGAGTATTAAAATTTTGAAATCTCGTAAGCTTTTCACAAATTAGTTTACTTCCCTATGTTACATTTTCAATTTCTATATATTTTACACAGGACCATTTGTTTTTATCTCCATAACTCCATTTCACTATAAATAAAACCGACCTTCTTCCATCATGCATTTATTAAAATAACTCTTTTTTGTAATGATTTGTCCACGGATTCCTAGAACCAGTATTGATTGAATTGGAAAAGAGAAGTGGTCTATAGTGAAACCCCTGTTAGCATCATCTTTTACTGGATATGGCACTTCTTTGGTAAATCGCAAAATATAACTTATTCATATGTCGTCTAACATATCCTACGAATTTTTTACTTATCACCACGTACAAAATTTTAGTTGTATTAATTCCACTCTTTTCTGCATAAACAAGGAGCGGAATTGAAGGTCTTTTAACACTTTGGATCGTGTCCAAAAGATGGAGATTTCGAATGGTATTTCGGATATGAAGAATGAATTCCACTCTTTTCTGGTATGCCAGTGCTCTTAAACCGACTTATTACTTGTATTTACAGTACATATTTGGATGGATGTAACATATAAATATATATATGAACCCCGATATTTCTAAACTGAACAGAAAAGAACCATTCAGTTCTATGTGCTTTTGGATGTGTTTAAGCATATCAGGTCTATCACATGGTATAAATATATAATAGTGTTATCTAAATGCTAATCGTGGGTAGAATTTGCTTTCAGATTATCTATAAAAAAAATTAATCTTTTCTCTTAAATACGGTGAACGCATAAGACATGAAACTGTTTTCCTATTGAGTATATGAAAGGATATTGATGGATATTTTATTTTAGCTTAGCTTGCCTAGGTATGGCTCTTGGTTTGAATTGTACAAATAGTAACCCCCCCATTCAAGTATTTTAGCTGATGTTTATAACTTTTGGTTGTAAATAGATTTCCTATGATGAACTGCTGTACAACTTATGCTTGATTTGCGTATCATATTTCATTTATATGCATACATATGTAAATCTTCCAGTTCTAATTTTTCACATCCCATTATAGATTTATTTTTATAGTTTGTAATTTGATTGACATTTGCAACATGCATTACACTATATTTCCATGCATCCATTATAAGAATAGATTTTCTGATAAACTGCAAATGTATAAATAATTTTAGTTTCATGTATGAGTGGATGTCCACCCATGTTCCATTATAAGGACAGTTTTTCTGATAAACTGCAAATTGAGGAATTTTGATGGTGGTAATAATCCATCCCCCTCCAAGAACTATGAAAATGGATCAAGGCAGCTTAAGCGGTCAATTTCCATTGTGAGGCATAGGAGAGGCGGTTTTGTGGTAACTAAATTTAGGAAGAAATTTTTTCCCTTTCATGGGTTGGCATTTGCATGTGAATTTGAGTTTCGGTTAGAACATAAAAGTTTGTTCGTCCATGTTTAAAATATAAGCTAGCATGAGTTCCGTACTTCGTACACGGGAAGATGGTACTTCTTTAATGATGCAAGTTGCAATTATTTTAGTAGTAAATTCTCGGATTATAGTTGACCACGTAACTATGCCCAAAATAAGGTAGGGATGTTTTCTTCGATAAGGCAAAGTTAATATTTCATGGGTTGGCATTTACATGTTATCATTATTATTAATATTGCTGTATCGGAAATAGTATCAATATAATACTTTTTGGAATATAATTATAAATAAAAATAAATTAACTGTTAATAATATTATAAATAACAATTAGCTTAATAATAGGATATAAAGAGAGCATACATAACTAGTTATTTAAATAACTATTATTGATCTATTCAATAATAGTTATAATATGATATCATTAAAGTAGTTTCCTAATTCAAGCCTGAAATTTAAATAATACAAGCTGACCTATTTTTGACCTATTTAAAATTAATTGTTAATAATATTATAAATAATAGGTTTATAATATTATAATATTTCACATCTATTGTAGGTAATATTAAATATTCTAGATATCAATTGTTATACTGGTTTGTAAATTAACTGTGATTAATCAACAAAACTAAATATTTTTTGCATTAATTAGTATTTCATCATCTCTAAATTATATCTTAACATTAGCATATCTTTTTTTAGATCCATCTAAAATTGTCATAAGAAAATGTAAAAAAATGCATGCATGCATCTATTAGAATTGATCTCTTTAAAGTTGGTAGGAAAATATATGCATAAGAAAATAAATTACCTGTTTCATGACATTTTGAAGCTGCTGAATACAAGAAATAATTTTAGAACTATGATGCATAACTGTATTTTGTAAGCCTTCATCATCCATTTTGGTATCATTTGTTTTCTCAAATATTTTTCTTCGATATGGGATATTTTGTTCTATGTAAACAGTTCCTATATTCTACTTTGGTGCAATATGATGAGTACAATTGATTCGGAATTTTTTCATGTATGATGTGTACCTTTCAAGTAGACAGCCTGTTAAGTCTATATCACACCAATAAAGTCACAAGGAAAAACCCTTTCCTGGAAAATTGATGATTCTGTAAAAGTTTTATTTTTCAAAGTTTAAGTTGACAAAAAAAGTACAAAGAGAAGCAAATTTCATGATACATAAAAAAGTACAATAAATTTTGCTATTTCGAGTCCTTTAAATGCAACTTTTATATGATACATTTGATATCTGTTAACCCGCCTTTTGGCAAGGCCGCGGACAGACGGATTTAACTTAAACAACTTCACAACTATCGATACTAAAGTATGATGGGTTCGGTTTAAAATGATGAAGTTCACTTGAACATGTCGTTGGGAAAAGGAGTGGAGAAATTACATGGCTCGGCCTAGGCAGTTTGGCAGATGTCGCTCGGCATTGGGATGGTTCGGCGTTGGAGGTTGTTCGGCATAGAGAGATCGTCGTTCGACATAGAGGGATCGTTCGGCATTCCAGGAACACTCGGCATTCAGTAGCGCTCGGCATCCAAGAGCGCTTGGCATTTAGAGGCGCTCGGCATTAGAGATCGTTCGGCATGATGGGCGCTCGGCATTAGAAACTGATCGGCATCAGACATGGTTCGGCATGACGGAGGTTCGGCATTAAGTATCGTTTGTCATTGGATGGGTCGTTTGGCATACCTCACCTCGCTCGGCATTGCACCTCGCACCTCCATATCCCGGTACCTCGCACCTCGATACCTCTGCACCTCGATACCTCTGCACCTCGATACCTCCATACCTCGCACCTCCATGTCTCCATACCTCGCACCTCGATACCCTGGTACCTCGTACCTCCATACCTCCATACCTCGCACCTCCATGTCTTGGTACCTCGCACCTCGATACCTCGGTACCTCGCACCTCCATGTCTCGGTACCTCGCACCTCGATACCTCGGTACCTCGCACCTCCATACCTCGGTACCTCGCACCTCCGTACCTCGATACCTCGGTACCTCGCACCTCCCAACGTTCGGCATGAGGAGATCGTTCGGCATTCACACCTTGTTCGGCATTCAGCGTTCGGCATCTATGGTTCGGCATATGGAGACCACTCCATTTGGGCTGAGGTACTCGGCTACCAGGCCCACCAGGGAAGTCCAACCCATCTTTGTCTATAAATAGAGAGGCAGGGGCACAGTAAAAGGGGATCTTCTTTCTGCTCTCTTACTTTCTCTTTTCTAAGGCTAAGGCAACTCTGCCATTTTGTAACTGTAATTGATTATTACAGCAATAAAAAGCATACTTCTGGAGTGGACGTAGGCCGGAGTTAGCCGAACCACTATAAAATCTGTTGTTCTTTACTGCTTTCATTTCAGTTTTAACTGTTCTTCACATTATTACTCTCTACATACATTCTATCTCTGAGCTGTGACTGGTATTTGGTGCTTTCATATGGATTTGGGGGTTAGTGACCAATTTTGGCGCTAACACTTTGGTGCTTTCACTGAGAAATTGAAACACTCATGAATTTTGGAGTTAGGAACTTGGATCTTAGAAAGCAATGGCAAGACCACCAACGAAGAGGCAAGCAGTGGAAAGGAGCAATCAGGAAGGAAGTCAAGCGGCATCTTCTGGAGCTGGAGAGGGTCATGCATCCATCTACATAACTCGGGACGAGATGCAAGTGATGATGAATTCTATGCAAGAGCAGATGATGAAACGGCAAGAGGAGATGATGCAGGCTCTTCTTAGGCAATTTGGACAACCAGGAACTGCAGGTGCTCAAGATCATGGAGCTGGACCAAAGGAACTCAACCAACGGATAGATGGAGTGAATCAGCAGGGGGTAGCTCCCAATCAACAAACAGTTAACAATCTAGATGGATCTAGACTCGGGGGCACGCCACCAGGAGTACGTGATGAAGAATATATGCCAGAATTTCCTCGGGGACTTGGGGGGCAGTCTGGATTAGTTGGAAACACTAGATTGGCTGACATTATCAGGCGGACTATTCGCGGAGGTCTGACAAATAGGGATTCAGAGGGAGTTAACAAAAGTCCGTTTACCCGGAACATCAGGACAGCTAGGAATCCGTCCGATTTCAAACTACCCACTCTGGAAGTATACAACGGGAAGACGGATCCCACCGACCACTTGATGAGATACACTAGGCATATGGAAGTGCTGGGGTAACGGAGGAGGTTATGGCCCGATGTTTCCCCCTGTACTTGACTGAAATTGCTGCTATGTGGTTTAGACTGCTGGAGGATGGATCCATTGGAACATGGACAGAACTGGTGGCCAAGTTCTTAAGTCAGTTTCGAGTTCACATAAAAAGGCCAAAGAACGTGATGACGCTAACGTCAGTCAAACAGGGGGAAGATGAATCGCTTAGGACATTCTTAACTCGATTAAATGCAGTAGTCGCTTCGGTGGATCGGCCAGATCCATCAATGGTTCTGATGGTTGCGGTATCAGGAGTCAGAGATAACTCGGATTTCAAAGTATCACTGGTACGGGACCCACCGTTGGATCTTGGGGAATTCTTTCATGAAGCTGAAAGATTTCTTCGACAAGAGGATGCATGTTTGGATGTGAGGTCAAAGGAAGTAAACATGACTAAGGATGGAGGACTACTCGGCGAAAGCTCAGGTGGGGGCAAAGGATAAAGGGAAAAGGAAGCGCTGGGGAGAACCAAAGTTCTCCACTTACACAGGATTGAACGCAACGTTGGAGCGGATTTTCTTAGATACTCAAGATCGCCTTCCCTATCGAAGGCCATCGAGGAGGGAACCCACAGAACGTGAAAGGGCATCAGGAAGGCACTGTCTCTTTCATGACCTGGACGGGCATGACACTAACAGCTGCCGACATCTAAAGGATATAATTGAGGAGCATATAAGGAATGGTCAGTTGCGACAGTATGTCGGAACTCGGAATGCGGCGGTGGAACAGGAGCAGCCACCGCCTACCTTGAACGACAAGGGCATGAGGCCCAGGAATGGTGGCCGATTGGTCATCAACTAATTTTAATGGTTTGGAATAAGTAACAAACTTCGGGCAAATGGTTAAATCACTTACTCATGTACGGGGTCGGAGATAACCCTCAGGCATGCTCTGAAATGATGGCTTACCGAGACGCCCGGGTTTGCAAAATCTGTTTTTTCCTTTGAATTTGACATTTGCTTTTTCTGGTTTGGTTTTGGAGTTTGGTTTGAACTCCCTGTTTTTCTCGTTTTCTGGTTTGGATTCTAGTTTGGATGTTAGTTTTTTGGTATGGATTTTCGATATGGGTTTCTGGTTTTCTATTTTGGATTTGGATTTCGGATCGGATTTCGATTGGATTTTCTCTGGATTTTGGCTAAAAGGTCGTCGAGTATGGACTATGCTCGGCAAGGGTCCGAAGAGACCAGGATTCGGCCTAGGACTTAGGCCATATATTATCGGTTACTATTTTAGATCGTCGAGTATGGACTATGCTCGGCAAGGGTCCGGAGTGACCAGGATTCGGCTTAGGACTTAAGCCACGACATTCTTCGACGTTCAAGGACACCGAACCATGAACACCATGGAATTACTTAACGTAGGTTGCCAAGTGTGGATTGCGCTTGGCAAGAACCCGGAGAGGTTACGGATTTGGATATTGGCTATGAATAGCTAAGGATTCAGACAAGGACCCGGAGCGGTCCCGGATTTGGATATCGACCCGGAGAGGTCATGGATATGGTTATAGGTTATTGGATATGGATGGATTGGAACTCGGTAGTCGGGTTCAGATGGATGTGGAATTGGGTAAGGACTTGGTTACTGGATAAGAATCAGACATCGACTCGGAACAGTCGCGGAAATGGATCAAGATATGGCCGTGGCACTCGGATAAGATGGCTTGGTAATGGATTGGATTATGAATCGGAAAGTATGGATGTGGATAACATACATACTTGGGATATTGGACTTGAGGCTATTCAAAACACACCTTTCATAGCAAGGCATGTTTTGGGGGGCAACTGTTAACCCGCCTTTTGGCAAGGCCGCGGACAGACGGATTTAACTTAAACAACTTCACAACTATCGAGACTAAAGTATGATGGGTTCGGTTTAAAATGATGAAGTTCACTTGAACATGTCGTTGGGAAAAGGAGTGGAGAAATTACATGGCTCGGCCTAGGCAGTTTGGCAGATGTCGCTGGGCATTGGGATGGTTCGGCGTTGGAGGTTGTTCGGCATAGAGAGATCGTCGTTCGACATAGAGGGATCGTTCGGCATTCCAGGAACACTCGGCATTCAGTAGCGCTCGGCATCCAGGAGCGCTCGGCATTTAGAGGCGCTCGGCATTAGAGATCGTTCGGCATGATGGGCGCTCGACATTAGAAACTGATCGGCATCAGACATGGTTCGGCATGACGGAGGTTCGGCATTAAGTATCGTTCGGCATTGGATGGGTCGATCGGCATGCCTCACCTCGCTCGGCATTGCACCTCGCACCTCCATACCCCGGTACCTCGCACCTCGATACCTCTGCACCTCGATACCTCTGCACCTTGATACCTCCATACCTCGCACCTCCATGTCTCCATACCTCGCACCTCGATACCCCGGTACCTAGTACCTCGATACCTCCATACCTCGCACCTCCATGTCTCCGTACCTCGCACCTCGATACCTCGGGACCTCGCACCTCCATGTCTCGGTACCTTGCACCTCGATACCTCGGTACCTCGCACCTCCATACCTCGGTACCTCGCACCTCCATACCTCGGTACCTCGTACCTTCGTACCTCGATACCTCGGTACCTCGCACCTCCCAACGTTCGGCATGAGGAGATCGTTCGGCATTCACACCTTGTTCGGCATTCAGCGTTCGGCATCTATGGTTCGGCATATGGAGACCACTCCATTTGGGCTGAGGTACTCGGCTGCCAGGCCCACCAGGGAAGTCCAACCCATCTTTGTCTATAAATAGAGAGGCAGGGGCACAGTAAAATGGGATCTTCTTTCTGCTCTCTTACTTTCTCTTTTCTAAGGCTAAGGCAACTCTGCCATTTTGTAACTGTAATTGATTATTACAGCAATAAAAAGCAAACTTCTAGATTGGACGTAGGCCGGAGTTAGCCGAACCACTATAAAATCTGTTGTTCTTTAGTGCTTTCATTTCAGTTTTAACTGTTCTTCACATTATTACTCTCTACATACATTCTATCTCTGAGTTGTGACTGGTATTTGGTGCTTTCATCTAGATTTGGGGGTTAGTGACCAATTTTGGCGCTAACAATATCTTATGTTATTTCTTTATATACTTAATTATATTTTTGCAGAGGTTTGGTGCTTGGTTAGTGTTACTTCATGTTGTTGCTTCATTAAGATCTGCAGTCATCATACTATGATGGTGAATTCAAGAATCATTTCTTTCTTGTTGTTTAGTGTTTACAATGTACAATAGATGTTGTTTACTTGTTTTACTATGAACTGATGGTTTCACTATGAAATGAAGTTGTATTATGAACTGAAAGTTTTAAGTTTGTAATCAAGCACTTGTAGCAGTTGTATTATAAATTGTGAGCACCATGTAGAATGCTGGGTTTGTCATCTATTACTCGTTTTGTATTCACGTTGTTTATTCCATGTACTATATATATTTCGAAACTGCATGTAGAATGTCTGTGTGTCATGAAACTGCGTTTAGGAATGGATTTGAGCTATGGTTAAAATGGTTATGAGCTATGGATGTTTTTAATTTCTCCACGGCTTTGAGCCGTGGCAAAAGTTTGATTTGCCATGGCTCTAGGCCATGGCAAAATTTTATTTCGCCACGACCTAGAGCCGTGGCAAAATATTTGCCACTGCCAATTTTGCCACGGCTTAGGACCGTGGCAAAATTAATTAACCACGGCTCAAAGCCGTGGCAAAATCGCTTTTCTGGTGTAGTGCTGATCGAATCAATATTTAGGATGCATAACATCTCGTTCGTTCTTAATATACCATGGTTATCAACCTCGAATCCCGACCACCACGTGCCTCATTCTTACTTACAACCTTAGTTATCCTTGCAATACGGAGATCTCTCAGCTGATTAGCTAAAACATAATATATAAGGGTCAAATGCACTTCTACATTCACTTTAACCGCATACCTCCTATTAAGTGCATCAGCTATAATATTCGCTTTATCGAGTGTATACATTATCAAGACCATAAGTCGCTAAAAACTATAACCACCATTGATGTCCCATGTTGAGGTCTTTCTAGGTGAAAAGATACTTCAAGGATTTGTGTTCCATATGTAACTCGAACTTCTCACATAGTAAGTAATGCCTTCATATTTTCAATGCGAATACAATAGCTAATAACTCCAGGCCAATGGTTAGATACCTCGACTCATCCAGCTTGAGTTATTGATTGACATAACCAATAACCTTTCCATGCTACATCAACACTGCACCTAAACTAGTCCCATAAGCATCTGCATAAATATTTAAACACTCACCTTAATCCGGAATAATCAAAACAGGTGCGCTAGTCAACCTTGCCTTCAACTCTTTGAATGCATGTTCATATTTATCAGTCCAAACAAATTTGACGTCTTCCTTTGCCAAAGCCATTAAGTGTGAATCAATCTTCGAGAAATCTGAATAAACCTCCGATAATAACCTACCAACCCCAAGAAGCTCCTAATTTTGGTTTTGCTTTCTAGCCTCTTCCAATCTTGAACAGCCATAACCTTTAATGGATCAACAGAAATACCCTCCCTTAAGACAACATGTCCTAAGAACCTAACTTCAGACTTCCAAAAGTGATACTTCGAGAACTTACCTTTCAACACATGCTCTCAAAGTTTCAAGTACAATCCTCAAATGGCGAGTATGCTCCTTCTCAGTCTTAAAGTATACCAAAATATCATCAATAAAAACAATCACAAATTTATTTAACACATTCCTAAAAATTCGATTCATTAAGTCTACAAAATATGCTGGAGCATTGATTAGGCTGAACGGCATAACCAACCATTCATAAAGCTTATCAGACCTGAAAGCTATCAAAGGTACACTCTCCTCTACTACCCTCAATTGATGAAACCCCATGGCAAGATCTGGTTGAGAAAATACCCGACCACCATGCAGCTGATCGAACAAATCATCTATCGTGGACAAAGGTTATACATTCCTAATAGTTCGCTT
This sequence comes from Allium fistulosum, assembly GCA_030737815.1. Taxonomy (NCBI): domain Eukaryota; kingdom Viridiplantae; phylum Streptophyta; class Magnoliopsida; order Asparagales; family Amaryllidaceae; genus Allium; species Allium fistulosum. Next base: position 945,856,983 of record CM060904.1, on the reverse strand, counting down.
ATTGAGCTCACAGTAATCCACAAAAAGTCTTAAGGAACCATCCGCCTTCATAGTAAATAAGATGGGCGCTCCCCAATTCAATCGACTAGATCAGACCAAACCTTTACATAACAAACTGTTGTCCTGGTTAGCTAACTCTAACTTCTCCTTTGGTGATAGCCTATGAACAGACAACATAATAGCTTTAGCATCTCGAACCAAATTAATATGAATTCAATCTCATGGTGAGGGGGTAAACCAAATATTTCTGTAAACACATCAACAAATTCCTGCACAAAAAAGATCGACCCCAACTCCTCTTTCTCCACATCAAGAGAATAAAGAAAACTATTCATTAATGAGCTAGACCCTTCACAAGACACTACTTGAACCCTCCCATCTTCTCTCTTCAATGATACATGTAACACCACACCTTTATACCCATAATACCAAAGAGTGTTACTGGATACTACCATCTGATAATATGGAGAATGAAGCAATATTGGGCTGTCACGCATGAATATTCCCTTAGGCTAATACTGATACGTATTTAAAAATCAAATAACATGCCATCTATAAATACTCAGTATCAGCATAAAGCAACATGCATCTTCAAAATAGAATAACACACAATATATATAAAAATAAAGAACATAGAGCTATCCATGCAGCGATAATATATAATAACAAATATACACGAGTCCAAATAGGTCTACAAAAATAGTCAAATGCCCCTTATCATCAAAAATACACATAACATTTCAATATATACATCTCAACAACACATGAACACATGTAACTACAAATATACAAAAAAAATATACAAATACTCTATCCTCCATCAATGCCCAACATCCATAAACTGGTCAACTTTTCGCTGAACCTGAAATGTCTTGGACTAACCCGAGTCTATGTAAATAACACACGGGTCAAATTATGTCTAGACTGTAAATGTCAGTGTATAATAATAATTGGCATGGTGCTAAAAATATACCTATTAAAATATGTATGAACATATCAAGTATATCACATATACCATAGCATGCACAAATCATCACCCTTCAAAATAAACATCACATCAAATAAGTAAATAAGACATCCATATATCAACCTATTTAACCATAACACCCATCAATAGAACCATAACATAGCAGGTGAATCAATTAAATGCCCGATCATCAGCCAACAAACCCATAACACAAAAAGGAATCAACTATCAACAAGCACCCAATCAAGTGAGGTGTTATAAGCATGGTATCATATGTCTATATATCTCAAATCACATAATTCAAGTGGTAGTGTCACAACACGTAACACGCTCCAGTAGGTTAAGAGGTCCTCGCCTCGTAATAGATGCCTATAAGGGTATCTAAATAATATAGTATAATCATATAATCTCATATATTCTAGATAGGAGCTTCACAGTACACAACATGCTCCAGGCGATAGCACATACCACTAACTGCACACGACACATGCCACAATCTTAACTACTCCCAGTCATCGTGACTCTATGTCCATCCATACACTATCATCATGAGCCTACTACCCAATGGCAGCCGACTATTTGGCTAGTGTGGCATCGAGCCATATCATCACGCAATCTAAATATCAACATACAACACGTATATATAATATCGTGATGCCATAGATCCAGGGCACGACCCCACGATTAGCCAACTAGGATGGACTCTAGTCTCTCTGGACAAATAAGACACGGTATAAGTTGGCACATAATAAACCTTTCCTTCAGACATTAACCCATAAAATAAGAGTGCCCCTCAATTATAGAAAGTAATCGAACAAATATCATGCAAGCGGGGTGTCACTAATTTGTTTGCTTAACTTCCCCATAATCTAGAATTTCACACAATATTATTCTGTATAACAAGTCCAAAGAATAATTGAAGAAATATTACCAAAAGTCCCATTCCAGATGGCATTATAACTCCATTTATTCTGATTCCTCATTACATAGAAATATCAATTATTCTTTATTCAATTGATTCAGAAGGGTTTTAAAATACACTTTTATCAAAATCTTCACTACAATTTCAAATATCAATATTCAATTGAATGAAGATTAGATTATAAAAATCTCATTCTTTCCTCAAAATCCATTTACAATTTCATAGATAAATATTTGCAACCCTCTTGTTTTACTATAAGGAAATCTATAAATTAAACTTCAATCAATTCCAAATCTTTTAAACTCCTTTTGAAAACAATTCATAATTCTGACATTTCTTCTTTAATAATTCAATTTAATAATACCAAATGAGTTCTACAATTTATAGTTTCCCTTAAACAAAAAGTTTACATAATCCAGCTTTCCCAGTAAGGATTTTCAATTTTAAAATATTTGGCATAAGCATAATATATAATTCCGCAAACCATTATTTCAAAACTCTTATTTACATCCAAGCCTTTTTAAATTAATATAAAATGATAATTAATCAAACTAAAATTTTTCTTTATATAAAATCTTCTAATATTTGACATCCAAATATTGATTCACATTATTTATTTGTATATAAAATTCCAAAATTGCCCATCGTTTAAAATAATTAAATACTAAAGATAATACTTTTAGAAACCATCCTTAACAAAATTTAAAATCGAATTTTGTTAATAGTAATTTCCATTTAATGAATAAATCACATTCAAACTTATTTTTATTCCAAAATATTATTTTATAAAACTTCCGATTTATTAAATTCCCATAAATATAAACTCAAAACCTTATGTTATAAATTTTAAATTACTTTTATAAAAATTCTTCAAATACTTATATAATCTTAGACAAAAGTAAATATGTTCAAAATCCACTTATTTAAACAAATAGCAAAAATCACAACTTTATAATATTTTCTATCATTAATAATATTTTTTAATATTAAATGAAAATCATTCCAAAAACTCACCATTTATATCCAATACAGTTTTAGTTCTTCCAAGATTCGCATTTCAATCCATTTATTCTGATTCGAACAATGTCAAATGCCATGTACGGTTATCACAAGCTTCTATTTCATGTGCACAACATATTATGTGTGAGTTCAACAATAAACTAATATATCATTATAGTAACCAATAATGAAGGATATGAAATTCAATATTCATCCGGTCCAATCCATATCTACCCATATTAATCACAAAACAAATAAATGAAATAAAAGAAAAGTGAATGTAGACAATAGTCGTAAGTTATAAAATAACTCACCAAATCAAAGTGTTGATGCTTCAGCCCCTCTCCTCAATAATTCCCAAAACCCATGCCAAAAATGCCTCGCTGCCTCGTTTGCCATGGTGGCCAGCTCCCATCACCAGAACTCGCCTGGTCGATTTTCAGATATGCTCATGCAACCGTTGCTCGATGCACCCAACATCATGATCTAACGTGATGGCCAAGTCTACCACCTTCGCACAATCGTTGCTTCATCCTCAAGTTGAGATGCTCTCCTCAATCAACCGCCTTCCCTATCGTCAATCGCCTCAGCCATCTTTGTGCTTTCATGCACGATTTCCTCTTTTTTTTATTAGTCGCAATTTTGGATCTTTGGGCTAAAGAGGAAAAATATGGATAACAGGATTGGCTATGAGTAAACAAAATGAAGTGGAGCATTTTAGAAAAATGGAGAAAAGAGTTTAAATGGGCTTGACCTTAAATTTTCATTAACAAGTTTTAAATAATCCGCTTTGCCTATTTATTTATAAATAAACCTCATTCTAACTTAATTTGATTGACACATCATTTTATGAAATATAACCCAATAGGTGCACGTCATTATACTGTTTTAAAGGTAAATTTATTTTTCAACTATTTCAATCATGTAGAAATTATTTACACTTCAAAATATTTTATATTAATTAAAACATTTTATTTGGTTTCGACATATTATCTAAAAGGAACTATTAACCAATTCAATATTCTTAAAACAAAATATTTTATTAACTAGACTTCAATTAAATAAATATCCATTTCAAAAATAATAATTATCAAAAACCAAATTCAAATTTTTCTATTTTAATTACATTTATTACTTTACAGCGTGGAAAGCAGGGTTATTACAACATAGTTCGCTTAACACTATCCAGGACTGCATGATTCCAAGACAACCAATCCATCCCAAGTAACACATCAAATATTAGAGAACAAAGAACATACATATCACATGGAAGGAATAGGTAATCAAAAGTAACCAGAACTACTAAACATATCATTCTAAGGATGGTCGAGCCCTTCACAGGGTTTGACACACAAATAAGGTCATAAGCCATACTAGGCTTTAGTTTCAGCCTATCAATAAGGTTACGGGATATTAATCTACTTGGAGCATTAATGTCAAACAAAATAAGAGATACCTTCAAGAACCTGCTTTCCCTTTGCGGCTGTGGAAGTAGAAGGTGTTGTAGCAAGCATAAAAGCCCTAGGCTGCTGACCACATTTCTCAAAAACGAAGTGGAAAATTAAAGCTAGAAGATCATGGTTTCAACTTTAATAATTAAGCAATATAAATAAGGTTTTTCATAATCAAAGGTGAGCAAAACTTTCCCTAAACCCTATTTTAACCCGTTTGGGTTCGAAGTGACCATGTATGGATGTTTTCGATGATGGATCATGTTTGAATAATTAAAGTTGTATGGTTATGGCGAGAAATTTAAATGAAATAAATTAATTCATATTTATTGTAAAATATGATTTAATCACAAACAAATGATTTGAAAATTGGATATTGTGTTTCCAATAATGAAATAATAATGGGTTTTTTATTTCATAATTTTTGGAGTTAATTTAAAATTTTTAGAAATTTTTTAAGTTGAGAAAATAGATAATTTTGGGTAAATTAATCATTAAAAATAATAAGAGTAATTATTTGGACTTGAAATTTTGGAACAAGGTAAAGCATGAAAAATATGATTTTTGGCGAATTTCTGGGATTTTCCCCATAATAGTTCGATTTTATATGAATTAACTAATGAAAGAAAGAATTACTTAATTAAGGATAATTATTAATTAATGAGAAGTGTAACCTATAAGTCCTAGAAAAAAATGGTAAAGTAAGGAATTATCCAATAAGATTTCATCACCAAATGGGGTTTAGTGAAAAGTAACCATTTAATAAGACAAATAATCAGTTTTCAAGTTATTTACAAAAACACTATTTTTTCAACCTTCGATTGCCTAATGATAGTCAACTTGCGACAACTAAGTTGGATTCATCTTGTGATAACTAAAGTTGAATCAATATGCGGAAGTTAATAAGCGATCAATCGTCGATAACCAGGTGGACTCGACTCTCAAAGGCTAGCGCAGTGTAAAACACATAATTACTACACAAATAATCAATGCGTGATAACTATTGCAACTACCAACGTGTGATAGCATTAAGACTATCAACTCACAATGGCACTTAGGGAGTCAACCCACAATAGCATTAAGGCTTTCAACTCACAATGGCACTTAGGCAGTCAACCCACAATAGCATTAAGGTTGTCAACTCATAATGGTACTTGAAGAGTCAACCCAGGATAGCATTAACGCTACCAACTAACGATGGATTTTCTTGAGTCAACTCGTGATAACAATAAGGCTATCAACTCATGATGACCGTTAGGGAATCAACCCACGACGACATTATGGCTATCAGCTCACGATGGGTCTTAGGGGTCAACACGCGAGGGCACTTGGTGGAGTCAAGACACTATAGCTCTTAGAGAATTAACACACAATGGCTTGGGAAGCTATAAACATGAAACAGCTATATGCAATTCAACACATGATAGCTTAGTAATCTATCAACTTGCGATAGCTAATGAAAGCTATCAGTATGCGATGGAACTAGTAGCCCAAAATGTGGAAGTTATGTGAGTTGAATTGAGATAATGAACAAAGCTAAGAATATGCTAAGTAAACATGATGACAAATCCTAAAGATGAAATAGCTTGGAAATAATCAGTTAAAGCCTAATAACTTATTTGGGCAATGAAATTGATATTTAGCTTGACTAATCTATGAGAAGATGAGTGACTCATAAGAAATAGTGAAATTTAATATGAGGCCTTAGTGGCAATAATACGTCTAAGAACATCATTTTTTGTTGATTTAGATGGAAGACCTTAGTGACTACCAAATGTCTAAACATAACATTATATTTGGTAATGTTGACAGTAGGTCTTAGTGGCAAACGTATACAAGATTGATGGAGTAAGACATGTGTAGTGTAACGACCCGGTGTTTTGAACTATTAGCATCCGCACATGTCGGACTTGAATTGCTCAAAACAACAGATTGTTAATTTATATTTGCCAAACTCAGCATATACAGTAAATAAATCAATCACAGAATCACAAACATAGAGTATTACAACAATAAGTAGTGGAATAGATAAATAGTAGTTCATGAAGCTACTATAAACATCAGAGTGTGAAACAAAATACAACGGAATCTCAAATACAAATGAGTCTCTAATACATAAGCAACGGACAAGTCTGAACATAAATGACTGAATAAACTGATAGCTGGATAGATAGATCTTCAAACTCCAATCTCCAAAGGTGAGTCTCAAATGCTGTGACACTCAGTCTGACCCGAGCATAAAGAAAAACACGAAACACTAGAGTCAAGATTAACATTCTTATATTAGTAAATTTAACTCAAGTGAAATGTCAACCGAAATACAAATAACTTAAAGGATGTTTGGGATATCCATCCTCTAAGGATCAGTGGAACAATCTACTATGTAGTAATATACGCTATTATAATATATCTATCAATAAAGTAAAGTATTAAAATAGCGTTAAGGCGTTACCCATATCCCCCTTAACACATTTTATATATTCACATAGTCTATACAGTACCGTAACTCCTCCGTAAACTGGAGGCTATCAGAGGGCACTCCATAGGTATGGTACAGACCAAACTCATAGATGGCGTGATAGGACATGCGATATGGCACTCGAGGCAATGCCAGGGTAGATATACCATTTGCACTCCCGAACTGGTGGTAATGCATAGCAGCTACTACTGCCCACCTCATGACACACTCCCAAATCAAAGGTGCACCCAATCAAATCACAAAATCTATAGAATGGTATTGAAGAAATGTGCCTGATCGGAGGTGTGACCTCACTTGGCCCGGTATAGCTCCTGTTTTAGCCACATCAAGCTGACTCGCGGGAGTCGGGGCTACGTAAATACCTCATACAGAATCATCACCAAACCATCCTACTTTATTCTGGAATCTCCACCACGTACATAGTTGTTAAAGTTGTTTTCGGTATTGGCAGAGAGTATGACAATATCTGATCCCAGTCTCTTTAACAACCAAACGCTTATTTCATACCATGTCATTTCATTTCAAATAGTTCATACTTCATATCAAAATATAATATTCATTTCAAAACCATATCAATTTGATATGATTATTCACTATAAATAGTATTCATTTCCAGAATCGTAACACTTTCAAAATTATAACACTTTCGAAATCATAACACCTTTGAAATCATAACATTTTGGAAATCATAACACTTCTGAAATCATAACAATGCTGTAATCATAACAGTTTCCACTTAAACGGTTTAGATATTGAAAATAGTATATATATATTAAAATTGTTATAAATTAAAATAGTTTATATATTGAAATAATTTATATATTAAAATAGTTTATATATTGAAAATAGTTTATATAATAAAAATAGTTTCCTCCAATTTCACAATCGATTCAAATCAGCTTATGTTCCAAAATTCAATTAAATCAAATCCATGTTCAACACTTTCAATTTAAAGGGTTAAAGATTCAATTCAAATTCTAAATAAACCATTTCAATCTTTATCAAATTTCAAATCCAGGTTTGGATTTTCTCTTCAATTCCAATAAGATTCAAAGTTTAAATATTCAAACATTTTCAATATAAGTTTCATTTATATTTCAACATTTAACTTTACTATTATTTTTTTTTGAAATATTCACTTAATCAATCTAATAATCATTTAAATAAAATCGCAGATTAAAATTTTAAATAAAACTAAATATCCCATTTCAATATATTTAAATTTGAAAATACTCATTTAATCACCTTAAATAAAAAATCAAGTTATAAAATCATATCTTTAAAATCTCAAATTCAATAAGTTTCACGTTAATTTTATTTAAGTATAGTTCTTAAACAAATACAATTTCAATTTATCATCCCAACCTTAATTTATTATAGTTATTACAAAATCTATTTTTAAAATATAATTTTAAATAAATACCTAAACATATTACATACTGATTAGATTAATTTTACTAAATTAAATCTTATTATTAAATTTATTTTATATTAAATCTATTTTTATATATTTTTAAAATAATAAAAATTATAAATAAAATCTTAAAAATTATATTTTTCAAAACTAACTTATAAATTTAAAATTTCCAAAACATATAATTTTAAAATTCAAAATTTTAGACATATATAAATATAACATTTATACGCATTATGTTTTAAAAATCAATATTTATTAAAACCCATAGATTTCCTTTCAAAACTTCCGAAATCATTTTCAAAATATAGACCAACGGTGTCCGTATATAATTTTCTATCCTATGGTCAGGTGATACGGATATTTATCATTTCAATCTGCAATTTAAATATCTACGGGTATATATCATTTCAACCCGCAATCCCAAATTCAAAGTCAATGAAAATCGCTTGGGTTTATCATTTCAACCCATAACGATTTTCCCTTAATCTATAATATCGTTCGGGAATGTATCATTTCAACCCATAAAGATTTCTAAACTAATAGGAACTTGCAGAGTGAGAACAGATATGATAAAAATATAACATATCAACAACATACATATATCATCAATAATAAATTTAATTATAATATATAAACAATAGGTGATGGTGTCAGCTGTCATAGGTGAACAGTTACAGATAATGGCATGTCATATATAGCAATTAAATAATAAGCAGTTCAAATTTAACAACATATTTCAATTGTCATTTCAATGTGAATTTAATTTACTAAATATAAGAATGTTAATCGTGAGTGATTGCTTACCTTTCGAGGCTAGAGAACGATGAGAATGGGAACAGTGACACGGACACGCACACAGATAAGCGATAAGGCTAGAGAGCTACTACGACAAATTGGATATTGAGAATGTAAGTCCAGATGGACAAGAGATCGATGCAACAAAATATATATATATAACTATATATTTTAAAGTCTAAAATTTAAACACGTATTAAAAGTAAAATTCTTTATAATATATATATTTGAAAAATCAATATTAAATTCAAACATATGTACATATATCAAAATCAAAATCTATATATATATATATATATATATATATATATATATATTCCAAGATCATTATTAACACATATATTAAAATATATATATTTTTTATATATACAGTACATGAAATCCTTTCTTAAAACTAATATCTTATATGTATACTAATACAATTTTGTGCACGTGTACCCTTCAAATATAAACTCAATATCAACTATATAATATGTATATATAGGAAATATATATAATCAATCGTATTCAAAACATCACGTATAGATTATAATATATATATATATAGGTAATGCAAAAGAGATATCACAACCTGGTAAATGTACCTACAACCGATATATATATATATATATATATGGTATATATATACCTCTGTAAACAAATATACCATTGTAAATATATATATATATAATACTTCTTACATAACTTTCTTATATAATATATATACTATAATCATATATACTATAAACATATATACTCCTTTTAAAATATAATACATCCTGTAAACAAAATTTTATAATACATTTATATATAGACTAACTGTAAACAAATTTCTTATAACTCATATACAGGAAAATTTGTAAAACATATCTATATATACGTAACTTTATAACATGTCATGTCTTTCAAAATATATACTTATAAAGTTATTACAACAAATTTAAATATAGAAGCAAATATAAAACAACTTGTATAAACCTATATTTTATACTAACAGCTCATGCGATCTTTATAAACTTATAAATAACACCTTATATACAACTTACAGATGTATATAATTTTTTTTACTTTACCAAATATATATAAAAACAATAGCAGATGCACTAGACAATCCACTTGATATAAACTTACCCTATTATTGTATATATACAAATTCAATGGAAGGAGAAGAGAAGTGCTCGGCTGACAGGTGTTCGGAAATGCGGAGGTGGTTGGGTGCCTGCAGTGTGGCGGTGAGTGAGGGTGCGGCGGATCCAGTAGCATAGGGCGGAGGTGTGCCTCGGTTGGCGTGGACAGTAGAGTGGTGGCTGAAACTGGTGGTTAGGCGGCAGAGGAAGATGAGGCGGAGGTAAGTAAGGGAAAGGAGTGGCGTTAAGTTCGTGGTTGCCGAGCTCGGCTGCTAGCAGCAAACATTGATCAACGGCGAGTTTGAAGAGCTCGACAAAGGGAAATGGCGAAGGTGCTTGGGCTCTGGGTGGGGCCCGGTTTTGGTCAGGGAGGAGGCGGTGGTCTGCGTTCGGTTAGGGTGGTGCTCGGTTACCACTTGGGTCGAAGGGAAGTGCTGACGTGGAATAGGTGGGCTTGGCAGTTTAAGGTGAAGAGGGATGGGAACGAGCATGAGAAGGTGATGGACCAAGTGTGGAAATTAGCAGGTCATCATGGAAATAGCACTTTATTGGCAAACAATATATATAGCCTACCATATATACTTTTGAGAATAGACGAAGAGAAAAGGGATGAGCAGATCTCAAAGAAGAAGGAGAAGTATACAAGTAGTATAATATATATTTTTCTTTCAAAGGCAACAGAGAATGAACAACCACAATAATTGAAACCATAGGAATAGAAAAAGGCAAAAGTTGAAATCTAGGAATAGTAAAGGTCAGATTATTAAATTTTCAGGAATGCTAAAAGTTATGGCTATTGAATTTCAACACGTAGACAAAAGAAAGGTAAGAGGAAAATCAAAAGTTCAAAAATAGGTACCGATACGGGGAACTGTTTTGTCATTTCCGTCGTGTATCGGACATCGAATTACAGGAACAAATATACTGTGGGGATCACCATGACGAGACGAACAGAATGGTACATAGATATCAGCGATACGCCCATCCTATCAAAAGTCGATATTTCGCTGCTAAACTTCTATGAATTCGTTGAAAATAAGATAACAGGGCTAGAGCAGTCCAAATTCGACGAATCGAAATACGACGTCTTACTCAGAAAATAGTTTACATTTTCATTGTATAAAAATATTCAGGTTTGAGAAATATTTTATTACCATCAAATATTAAATGATTTAAATTGAAATTGAAAATTATACAATAGAATAAACTTTCATATTATCTGATGAAAATCTGACATTTGCTACGTTTAATTAGACGCATACCAAAAATCAAATTTTTATTTCCAAATTCAATTATTTAAAATTTCACAAAAATTCAGTTAATTACATTATTAAAACCGTTAAAATTTACGGGTCGTTACATGTAGCATCCAATTGTTTACTCATGAAAAATAAGCAAGAAAGATGGAGTAAAGCTTGTGTAGCATCCAAGTGTCTATTCATGATAAATAAGCGAGAATGATGGAACAAGGTTTATGCAGTATCAAATTTTCTATTCATGACAAATAACCAACAATGATGGAGTAAGGCTTATGTTGCATCCAATTGTCTATTCATGACAAATAAGCGTAAATAATGGAGTAAGGCTTGTGTAGCATCCAATTATCTATTCATGAAATAATACAGAAGTGATGGTGTAAAGCCTTTAGGGGAACCTAATTATATGTTCATGATAAAACTGAGGTAAAACACCTAAGAATAACACTTAAGTGTCAAGTACCCGAATCGAACTGGTAAGCGTAAGGCTTATGTGCCAATTTAAGATGAGATGATGATAGTCGGTCGATTGTATTTTGATATAGATATATAGGGGAGTATACCTACACCACTATGATTGATTCACTCTATTTACTTCCATTTCTTATGAATCCTTACTTATGTAGAAGGTTAGAATGGACCTATGTAACCAATGTTTGGATGTAGGAAGTGTGAGAGCGAATCCTAGTAGAGGAGATGATAGCATGCAAACTAGTAGCCGAAGAGGGAAGGATGTGCAGGAAATTCGTATAGAAGATGGTAATGAAAAGCCTGCTCTGGCTATAGAGAATTTGGACACGAATGCACTCTTCCAGTAGTTCTTGGCAAACTTGGCACAACAGCAAGCTCTACCATAGGCCCAAAATGTACCAAGGGGTCCAGTTTAGTAAATTAGAGAGGAATTCGCTAAGATGAATAAGGATTTCTAATGCTTGGGAGGAGTGATGTTTGATGGAACAAAACATGCATTGGAGGCAAATGATTGGCTGGTGATGTATGATAGAATATATAAGGGATTAGAGCTGGCGAATGCTTAGAAGGTGAAGCTTTTATCTAGACAGTGCAGGGGACTACCAAGCATCTGGTGGGGAACAGTAAGAGTTGAGATTCCTGAGCAAGAAATTACTTAGGAACGGTTGAAGGAGATGTTTGAGGAGTAGTATATGCCCGACTTAGAGTTATCTGCGATGTTTTAGGAATTTGTAGAGTTGAAATAAGGGAGTTTGACCATGCCTGGGTATGTGCAGAAGTTCAACGTAGTGTCTAAGCATAGAGCTGGCCTGATTAGGACTTCAAGGAAGAAAGCAGAGAAATTTATCATAGGATTGAGGCCCAGGCATAGCGACAAGAAATTGGCTCATCTAGCACTGAAATGGCAGATATGGCAAGGAGGTATGAGTTGATGTATACCGAGAGATGAGGTGTAGGGCAAAAGGCTCAAGCTAATAAAAATAAGAAGTTCACTCCTTATCAGAAAGGAAAAAAAGGAAAACATTCGAAGGCAAAGGCTCAAGGTAGTGGAGAACAAAAAGGTGTGGTAGATATAACATGATATAATTATGGGCAGAAGGGGCACTATGCCAATAAGTAGCTAAAGCCGATAGGAGTGAAGAAGGCTAAGTACTTCGTCTATGATAAACTTGGGCATAAAAAGAATGATTGTCTCGAGTTAAAACAGCTAAGGGTTTTCACTCTGGAAGGGCTATTGTTTGGACTGACTACTGAGTAGAGAGGAAAGGGTGTGCTGGAGATATGATTTTGATTTCTAATATGTTAATTAAGTCTCAACTAGTGCTACTCACTCTTTCATTATGAGATTTTGGTTAATAGGTTAGAATTAGACACTGCCTATTTGATTACTCCCCTACGTGTGGTTAATCTAATCGGTGGGTATGCCACTCTCAGATTAAGGTGCACCGACCTTGAGATCGAATTGTGTGGACACTTATTTGTTTGCGACCCACATTTGTTTATTTCGTAGGGTACGGGATGATTTTTGATATGGACTAGTTAGTGGATAACGATGGTAGAATTTATTGTCCGGAATTGAAAAGGTGGAGAAAGAATCATGATAGCATTAGACGTCATGAAGGAGATGTCGGACTTGATGCTATGTGCAATGGAAGATCAAGAAAATAAGATCAGTAGAGTACGTATAGTCTGAGAATTTACAAATTTTTTTAAAACTATAAAGGGATTGCTGACAAGAAAAGCAATCGAATTCAGGATATATTTGATGCAGAGGGAGCAGCCTATTTGTAGACTACCTAGCAGAATGCCACCCAAGGGATGGGGAAATATAAGAAGCAGCTAGTGAAACTTGAGGATAAAAGCTATCAAGCCAAGTAGTTCATCATGGGGAGCATCCATGGCATTCATGAAGAAGTTCAATGGTTCTTTATGGATATGAATTTATTACCAGAAGTTGAATGAGTTAACAGTGAAGAATCATTCTCCTGTGCCCAGAAAAGACGACATGTTTGATCTGTTGAGTAGAGCTTGGGTGTTCATGCAGCTAGACTTGGCAACAATTTCCATCAACTGAAAGTAGCAAATGATATTGTTCCATTAATTGCATTACGAGTGAGGTACCGTTCATATGAATAGTTGGTTATGCTATTTGGACTAACCAATGACCCTGCATTCTTTGTTGACCATATAAACTGAATCTTTCGCGATTAGTTGGATAGACTTGTGTTGGACTTCATCGATGATATTTTGGTATACTCTTAGGATGAAAGAGACCATGAAGTCCATCTAAGATTGGTATTAGAGACTTGAGACAGTACGAGTTGAAGGTGAAGTTTTCGAAGTGCGATTTTTGGGAACGAGAGGTTAAGTTTCTTGTATATGTGGTTTTGGAAAATGAGTTAGATGTGGATCCATCGAAGATAGAAACTATTAATGTTTGGAGAAGGCCAAAGAAGGTCATGGAGATGAGAAGTTGTAACATCCCCTACTTGGAGGCCCAAAACTAACGGCTACGGATGCTATAGTCATCCATAGTTATTAATCCTCAACGACCAAATACAGTAATGTTAGATACATTGATATAACAGAAACACATGGATATGTAAAAACTTTAAAATCATCAAATAACTTTCACATTCCATTTCAAAACATTTCAAGTTCATTACATAATTCCAACACAAGAACGATGTTCAGATAAAATATAATTATTACAACATACGTCAAGAGCGACATATGAAGATGCCCCCTTGGATGATCAGAGTATATAGCTAGGCAATAAAACAAATTTGCCTTTACAACAAAAAACACAACGGAATCAAAAATAGAAAGGAACTCCTACTAGCTAGATTGCCTCCTGCACGTCTCAGGAAGCTTATTCGTCTAAGAAGAACATGATATCCTCAACTCTCAAACTACTCAAAATCAATTGAGCACCCGAGAGTTTAAGGGGAAAAACATAAACTTCGAGTCAGACATAATGCCCGGTATGAATAATAATCTACCATCTCAAACCATTAAAATGTCTAGTGAGACCATGCCGCTTAGCGAAATGGGTTTTCCCCTCACTAGTATCCTAAAACTTTATAAAACCATATACTGTGCTCCTGCATCCACAATGGTTAAAACATAGCAATATAAAATAATATGATGATATGCAAACAAATAATCAATTTCTAGATTTCTCATCCTCATTCATTTTTGACTAGCTGTCTCATTTTATAGTTTCTACGGTCACTATTAACCTAATAGTTTTTATGGGCTGACTAATAACCTGTTTAATACTTATGGACTCCCTGTCCAGTTTCATAGTTTTCATGGGATCACTAAGAACCTATTGGCCCCTGCCAATAACTTTATTGTTTCATGGGTTCTTCCTGAACCTATTGGTATCCCCAATAACTTCCCTCTTATCCTAGTTTTCATGGGTTGACTAGGAACCTATTGACTTCTGTCAATAACTTAATTCGGATATAGTTTTCATGGGTTGATTAGGAACCTATTGACTTCTGTCAATAACTTAATTCGGATATAGTTTTCATGGATTCACTACAAACCTTTTGGCCCCTGCCAATAACTCAATCTAATCATAGTTTTCATGGGTTTACTATGAACCTGTTGGTCCATACCAATAACTTTTCCTAAACATAGTTTTCATGGGTTTACTATGAACCTATTGGTCCATACCAATAACTTTTCCTAAACATAGTTTTCATGGGTTTACTATGAACCTGTCTACCTGACAACTTCTTTAGTCAATATTCTGGCATCCTACATTCAGGTTTATCTGACCTCTTGGATGCAATTCTACTCATTCAGGAGTTACCTTAATTTATATTCACTACTGGGTCAACCTAGCTGGTTATTCTTCCCTTCCCAAAATATAGTTATGGGTCCATTACAATGTGAATATATATATATATATATATGAAGAAGTAAACATAATAATACCAACATCTGTGGTTTAATATCCTTGAAATCATTTTATATAAAACTTGGTTAATCCCTTTAACCTATTAATTAAGGAAAACTTCTTTAAAAACTCCATACTAAAAATCATTTCAAAACTCTTTTATTATGCCATGGTTTTCCTTTAAAATGAGATTGGGTTATTTGTTTTGAAAACTAAGGCTTTGAAACCTTAAAACTTTACTTTCGAAACCGTTGGATAACCTCATTCAAAAGCATTTAAATCTTCTTTTCAAAACACAAACATATACCTTTCGAAACACTTTAAAACAACTCTTTCGAAACCCTCAGTTCAAACCTTTCTAAACCATTGGGTTGATCTTTGAAAATAACTTTTGGGTCAAAGTGAATATATACGAAAGTACTCCTTTCGAAACCATTTACCTTTAACTAAAAATGATTGGGGGATAATTTGATGGCTTCAGAACCATCCTTTTGAAAGCTTCAAAACATTAAGTAAAACATTAAAGGATAGCATCGAAACCCTCTTTCGAAGTCGTTGCCTTCGAAATCCTTGAACCCTTTCGAAAGATTTTAGGAAGTGGCTTAGTATGATTTTAAAACAAAAGCTACCTTTCAAAAACATCGATGACTTCAATACCTTTGAAAAGGCATAAGATTGACAGCGAGGTTTCGACTAAGTTGAAACCACCCTTTTCGAAAGCATTGATTTATAAACAGAGGAACTCATTCGAAAGCTCCATTTAAACAAAGAGGCGGCAATAGATTCGAAAGCAACATCTTTGAAAGATTAAAAAGGTTTTGGCTTGGTCGAAATCATTCTTTTGAAAATAAGGCAAGCGTATATTTTTTGAAAGTAAACAAAGGTTTTGACACCATCGAAAGCTATGTTTCGACACCATGCCTTCCGCGCTTCTCCAATCCACTGCGTACCATCCTTGTGATACCTTGTGTATTAGTTTTGGCTTTGTTTGTTTTGACACAGTTGGTTTCGACTGAGTCACGGCGGAAATCGAAAGGGGCTTCTGAAAGAGGCGGAACCTATTTTTCTGAATAAAATCTGATTTAATACCATTTAAAGCAATTACTTTATAACTAACCTACCTATTTGTAAATATTTAATTGGTTGCCATAAACTTTTCAAATTCTTTCCCAAATAATTGCCACATAATTTCATATCTAAATCAAAATTTAATTTTACAAATAAGCCCTTCCATTAAGCAAAATCAATAAAGCAATAAAGTCCTCCTTCTAAAATAATTTAATTTCCATTGTAATCACTTAGGAAAAATCCCCAAAAATTACTGAAATTCACTTTCAATATGTTGTCTAACATATAAAATTTCCAGACCCAATTTCTTTATAAGATAATCGAAATAAATTTTTAAACCCAATTCATTCAAATTTTCCTTTGAAAATTCATATTAAATTTTCCATAGCTCGGAAAATTACAAAAATTGAAACCCGTCTCCAAAATCATATTTTACATGACATAAAATTTACTCATGGCATTTGAAATAAATTATAATCAGTTTTACCCTTAAAGCCATGTAAAATGATTATCTAATATTTTGCTTAAATCAAACATACCAAAATCCAAGCATATCATCAATCAAAAATTATTTTAATATTGGATTTAATCTTAAACCCGAAAACAAATGATCATAAAACAAAATAGAGATGATTTAGATTATTATTCACCTTGATTAGGATAAGGACTTTGAGATTTGATTGAGATTAATTCTTCTTGCTTAAATTCTTAGCTTTAATTTCAATCTCTAAATACTGTATTTCCCTTGGATCTGGTCCCAATCCTACTATTTTCCTTCCTAGATCCGCTTAGTCTTCTCTCAAATAGCTAGATCTTCTTTAATCTAGTTCATTTATTTTGATTTTATTTTTGTTCATTTATATGTAAATATAAGAAATAATGGAGGAGAGGTAAGAAGATGACAACAACTAGGATTAGAGAGAAGAGTGAAGAGTTAGGTTAGGTTAGTGGTTTAATTCATGGGAGATCTATATTAATCCTAACCATTGATTGATTGCTTTATTTCCAAGTGATCTTATCTTATTAAACCTAGACCATTAGATTTAATCTAATGAACCTAGTCACGTTTTTAAATAATATGTCAAATCTCCTTCTAAGGTTAACAATATGTATACATGCCTATAACATCAATCAATCCATAAATCAATTTTTATTTACTTTCCTTTCTAAATAAAATCTTCCCATTGCCATCATTTATTTTATGCTAATTAATTCATTTATACCAATTTAGTCCATAATACTTATTCACATTTTACACTTTACTACTAAAATTAAATATGGCAGAGTACCATGTATTTAATTCAGAAGGATATTCATATATATATATATATATATACACACACACACACACACACACACATACATGTTGGTTTCCTCTTTACTTATTAAAGAACTCCAGTGAAGATTTATTTATACCAAAAATCATTTCTTTAGTCGTGTCCCTTTATTTGTATAAAATAAACCCTTTTCCTTTTCCAACAATTACATTGCCCAAATCAGTGCAACAAATTTACCATTTAAGTCAGTCAATTAAGATTCTAATCATAATTAATACTCTTAATTTCCATTCCATATTTTGTTAAATAATGTCTTTTCTCTATATTTTCCTTAAAATAATTTATTATCCAAACATATAATTTTTAAACATATCTTTCAAAATGTTTAACTTTTATTAAATGCCGGATTTTAAAAATAAAACTTTTCCTCTTGCATAAACTGTTATTCTTTTCAAACATGCATTAATATCTTCCTTTTCTTTGATTAATAATTCACTACCTTAATTTATTGCGTTCCTTCTTATAACGTGGTATGCACCCTTATTTAAACATATTGACATATCTCCATTCAAACCTGAACTTTCTATGTTTGGTAATAAATGTCCATATTGTTTAGTATCCTTGTTTACATACTTCTTTTTAGATAATTGCTACTTTCTTATACATTTATTTTCCAAACTTACAATTGTGTAACTTTAATGAAATGCTCCCTTTTCAAAATAAACTCTTATATTTGCGCACATGAATATCTTTCCATTCTTCTCTTATAAATGCACATACCACATCGTACACCTTTTTCTTCATTTTCCTTTATTAGTGTAATTCATACACATTTAAATTATTTCTTAACAAATAAGTTTTTCTTTATTCTAGCATTAATCCTTTATTTTCAAAATAGATGCAAAACGCAAAATGCGAGCTACAGTAAATGCTCTGTATCTTCTTTATACAGTATCCATTTCTGACAATTTATATATATGAATTTGGGCTAGAAAAATCTACTTAATACGATGGAAAAGTCAAAATTCCCAAATTCATTTATTTGCGAAATTTTACTATTTTGTCCTTTTATGTAAATTTACATTTTTATCATTCTAATTCATTATTAAAACTCACTGGGTGTTACAAAAGTTTCTTGGGAAAGGCAAGCTATTACCACAGATTAATTAAGAATTTCTCACATATAGCAGCACCCTTGATTAAGTTAACCCAAAAGAACGAGTTCATATTGAATGATAAATGCAAAGGATCATTCTAGAAGTTGAAGAAGCTATTGACTAACGCTCCTGTGTTGCAAGGGGAATCAGGAGTTAGTTGTGTATACCGATGCTTGTGTAACAGGTTTGGGGGTGGCGTAGATGTAAAGATGGCGAGTGATAACTTATGCGTCAAGGTGGTTGAGACCACATGAAGTCAGATATCTGACTCATGACTTAGAATTGACAGCAGTGGGGTTTGCACTAAATATTTGGAGACATTACTTGTTGGGTGAGTGGTTCAAGTTATATACAAACCACAAATCCCTTAAATATCTATTCTCTCAGGGGAAATTGAATATGTGACAGTAGAGATGGCTGGAATTCTTAGCGGTATATGACATTAGGTAAAATATACGTCGGAAAAAGGGAAATTGGTTGTTGATGCTTTGAGTAGGAAGCATCAGAATGGAGTGTGAATAAAGAATGGAAGACATTAGAGACATTAACCTCTTGCTAAGTGCATTATAAGCAGAAATACTGAATCGAGTTGAGATCCAAGCATGTTAGCAAATTTGGAGGTACGTCTAGCACTTATGGATAAGCTGCAAGGAAAAAGGAGGATCCACTAATTACCGAAAGGATTAGGTTACTATAAATGGAGGTATGTATTGAGGTTTTGAAAGGATTCGAGATGGACTTGAAGTGATGGCTTAGAAAGAAAGGGAGATTGTTTGTTCCAAATGTAGGAGATATTCGAAAGGAAGTCTTGGAGGAAAGTCATCGGTTGAAGTTTACTATTCATCCTGAAGGCATGGAGATGTATCATGATATGAAGAGAGACTTCTTTTGGTAAGGAATAAAGAGAGAGATATAGGAGAATGTGTGATGAAGTGTTTCACCCGTTAGCAATTGAAGGGTGAGCATCATAAGCCGAGCGGTTTACTTCAACCCTCAGAATTACCGACTTGGATGTGGGATTTAGTGTTTATGGATTATATTGACGAACTTCCTAGGTCAAGGATGAAAAATGATAACATTTGGGTGATTATCGATAGATTGACTAAAAATGCCCATTTTATCCCCGTGAAATTGGCGAGGACGGCAGCTAGCCTAGCAAAGCTATATATGAAGAATATAGTGAGACTATATTGGGTACCGAGTAGTATCGTAAGTGAGAGAGACCCATTTCTTACCAGTGAGTTCTGGGGAAGTTTGCAGGGTGCATTGGGTGTGAAGTTGAACTTAAGCATAGTTGACCATCGAAAGACTTTTGGTCAAACCAAGAGGGTGAACCGTGCACTTGAGGATTTGCTGAGAGCATGCATTTTGGATTTTGAAGGATCCTGGAAATATCATTTGCATCTTGTAGAGTTTGCCTATATAATAGTTACCAGTCGAGTATCAGGATGGCACCATTTGAGGCTCTTTACGGTAGACCATGTAAGTCACCTATTTGTTGATTGGACATAGGAGATAGACTTGTTTTAGGGCCCGATTTGGTAAGAGATGCTACTAAGAAGGTAGAATTAATTCATGCCAGGACGAGGGTAGCGTATCAAGGCAGAAGAGTTATGCCTACAAGTGAAGGAAAGAGCTTGAGTTTACGGTAGGCATTCATGTTAAGTAAGATAACTATCAACATGCAATGGCACTAGTAGGCAAACATGAGAAAGCTATGTTCAGTTGAGTTGGACTAATGAACAAAGCTAAGAAAATGTTAAGTAAAATGTGCTGAAAAATTCTAAAGATGAAATGACTTTGGAAAATAATAAGTTAAAGTGAAATAACATATTTGGGGAATGAAATTGAGGTTTAGCTTGATTATGCTATGAGATGATTGGTGAATCATAAGAAATAATGAAATGTAAATATGAGGCCATAGTAGCAATAATATGTCTAAGCACGGCATTATTTTATGTGATTTAAATGGAAGGCCTTAGTGGCTACCAAATGGCTAAATATGACATTATATTTGGTAATGTTGGCAGTAGATTTTAGTGGCAAGTGTATGTCGATCCATGACAATATACGAGACTGATAAAGTAAGCTTATGTAGCATCCAATTTTCTATTCACGATAAACAAGCCAAAACGATGGAGTAAGCCTTGTGTAGCATCCAATTTTCTATTTAGGAGACAAACAAGAACAGTAAAGTAAGGCTTATGTACCCTCCAATTTTCTATTCATGACAAATTAGCAAGAACAATGGAGTGAGGCTTGTATAGCATCCAACTGTCTATTCATGACAAATAACCGAGAATGATGGAGTAAGTCTTGTGTAGCATCCAATTGTCTATTCACAACAAATAAGCATAAATGATGAAGTACGGCTTGTATAGCATCCAATTGTCTATTCACGACATAACACAGGAGCAATGGTGCAAGGGCTTGGTGGCAACCTAATTATATGTTCATAATAAAACTGAAGTAAAACACCTAAGAATAACCGTTAAGTGTCAAGTATGAGAATCAAACTGGAAAGAGTTACGCCTGTGTGGCAATTTAAGATGAGACAATGGTAATCTATTGAACATATGTGTAAGAAACTCACACTTATTATGATTGATGACTAAATATGTCTGTGATGTAATACTATTTTGAAGTATTCTATAATTGATTGTGATGACTGGAATAGTGAGGGGATAACCCATTCCGTGTTTCAACGTCGTAGTTTCACTTTATATCTATTTGTTATGGTAGAGTTTTACACATACTAGACTTCACGTCTAACCTATATTTTTATTATTTCTCGTAAACTCACGGGTACTCATTCGAGTAGGCTGAGTTTATGGAATATATAGGTATCCATTAGGAGGATGAATAAAGACTCTAAAGATTAAGTAGGAAGCTTATTTAGCTAATAAAAGTTATTTTTAAATTCCACTTTGTAAAACCAGGATTTATAATTGATTATGCATTATGTTGGCATCTTCTATGACGAACACAACACTACTCTTATTTTTTTTTACTATATTTACCCTTGTGCAAGAATGAAATGGGTTAATATAAAGAAATGGATTATGTAATTCAAGTTGAAGTAATGGAAAAGTTATTTAGCTGCTCTGTTTACTTATTTGTGCAAAATAATACTCAACTCACTTTGTCACTGGAAACTGATTTCGATGATGACTGCAGAATCATCGGTATCTATTTTTCGATCTTGTGGTAAGGGACGTTACAGTAATTACATAACCCGACAATGATTTTCTATCATCGATGTAACTCTAAATGCTAGTGTCAATATACCTCTTCATAAGGTGGTCCTCATTCCCGTATATTAGGAATAAGTCCTATTGTTCCATAAATACTTAAGTATACATTTCAAAGTCGTCCAATGCTTTTCTCCAGGATTCAACTGGTATCGACTTGTGAATCCAAATATGTATTCCATACCTATTCTAGTACATAGCATAGTGTGCAACTGATTACCCGAGGCATATCGCGTCCTCTTTATATGCTCTTTCTCTTTATTAGTCTGGGGAGCATCCTTCTTTGAAAGGACAATTCCTGAATGTGTTGGAACATTTTCAGGCTTGGAATTCTCCATGTTAAACCTTTTCAATATGGTATCCATGTATAAGGATTGGGACAATCCCAACAATCTCTTAGATCTATCTCTACGAACTTTTATATCAGGCTGTTTCTCCAAAATCCTTCATGGATAAGTTCTTGGAAAGCTAAGATTTCAATGATTACAATAACAAACATCATTTCCAATCAATAGAAGATCATCAACGTATAGGACCAAAAATACAATAGCATTTCCTTGTACCTTTCAGTATACACAAGTTTTCTCTATGTTCTGATAAAAACCAAAATGTTTAAACACTTTATCAAAACATTTATTCTAACTCTTTGAAGCTTGTTAAAATACATAAATGGACCTTCACATCTTACAAGCTTTACCCTCACCCCCACTAACCTCGAAAGCTACAAGCTGTGACATATAGACGGTCTCTTCAAAATCATCATTTAGAAATGTCATCTTTACATCCATTTGCCATATTTCGTAGTTATAGAAAACCTCTCATCATAATCAACACCTTGAGTTTGACGAAATCCTTTAACAACTAGCCTTGCATTATATGTCTCTACTTGTCCATCTACATTTAGTTTTTTCTCAAAAATCCATTTGCAGCCGATAGGTTTTATCCCTTTGGGTATGTCAGCCAAAGTCCAAACTTTGTTTTATAGATGGAATCCATCTTGGATTTCATAGCTCCAAGCCAAAGTGTAGAGTCTTTACTCTATAATGCTCGTTGGAAAGATAGAGGAGTGTCCTCATTTAAGACACAGTCCTCCTTCTTACCATCCATGAGAAAACTATGATTTCTCTCTAGTATGCGAGATTCCTTACGAGACTTTCTAATAAGTTGCATGTTTTCATATAAGGGTGAACTTATTTCTCCTACTGGTTCAGCTCCGTGTTCGACTTTCGAATCTCATACATTCTACAACTCACTATTAATTTCTTTAAATAGAAATTCCAATTTTGAAAGGATAGCATAATGAGAAACAATGGCCTTTTTTCCTCGGTGTTGTAGAAAATATATCTCATGGAGTTCATGGGATATCCTATGTGTTTATACAAAACCGATTATGCTTTAAGCTTGTTGGGACCAGTGTTCTTAACGTAGTATGGATGGCCCCACACCTTTAAATAGTTGAGATGAGGTTTCTATCCATGCCACATCTCATATGGCATATTAGGCACCAATTTCATGGGTAACAAATTCAACATATGTGCTACTACTTCAAGTGAATATCCTTAATAGGACAAATGTAACTTAGCCTTACTCATCATGGAATGGACCATATCTAATAAGGTTTAGTTCCTTCACTTCGAAAATGCAATTGTGTTGCCGAGTATACAATGGAGTTACCTAAGAGATAATCCCATTATCTTTTAAGAACTGTTGGAGGTCTTGTCCAACGTACTCACCTTCTCGATCAGATCAAAGTATTTTAATCTTTCGGTTCGTCTAGTTTTCAACCTCGTCTTTATATTCAATAAATTACTCAAAGACATCGAGTTGTTCTCCATAAGATACATATATCCTAGTCTATAGAAATCATCCATAAAGGTTATAAATTAAGAGAAATTATCTTTAGTAGTTATAGGCATCAGGCCACATTCATCACTATGTACGAGACTTAAGAGTTCTTTAACACTTTCATTGCTCCTATTGAATGGTGTTTGGTCATTTTACTTATGAGATATAACTCACACGTGTAAAATGATTCAAAATCAAATTACGGTAGAAAAACTTCAGTTTTCAATTTGTGTAGTCATTTCTCACTGTATGACCTAGCCTACAATGTTAAAGATAATTTTTATTTATATTATCATTCGATGAATTACTCATGGCACAGACATAATTTGTATTGATCATATAGATATCAGTATCTACAATACCATCATAAAATTTATTTTTTTAGCAAGGCTAGCCAGCTTTAAAGTGAGCTATCCACTTTTTTAAATGAAATTTTAAAATAGGTCTTTTGCACATGCGCTGAACAACTGTAAAACCAATTATACGACATTTTGGTAAGGTCAAAATTATTACTAAAAACAAAAACTAATCCCATTCTGTACAAAAGGATCCACTACCATAGTCCGAAGAAACATGCCCTATAACATGGAAGTACCTTAAGAATAAAGAAACTAAGGATCATAATCAGCTGAATCCGAGCAATATAAATATTTCCTATTCCATGATGTATCTGCCATGGGAGATCTATTCCTTTGTCCATGCTCACCAATAGTGTAAAGTGATAAATCATCAACCACTGTTTGATAATAAAGACGTCTACTCACCTCATCCTCTCAAACATACTTATAGAAAGTGGCATATTTCAGATCATATCTCATTTCTGAACTTTTGTGAATCCATGCCTTCTTAACTGAACTCCATGATATGTCCCAGTCAACCGAACTCCAAGCCATCATAGAGTTTATTACTATCTAATACAAAGTACATAACATTATTAGCACAGTGGAAAATATAACTAATCTCAAATAGTCTAGAAAAAGAAATAATCCCAAAAATTAAGTCTTTTACGCAATAGCAATTCTTTAATATAAAAAACAACCCATTAGGCAAACTTAGATGAAAATATCCGACTTTCATTGCATCTATAGAAGATCCATCAACAACTTGAAGCATCATCTCTCTCTTCGCCACATGACGCTTATTCCTTTGCCCCTATTATGAATTACAGATGTAAATTCCACAACTAGTATCTAAAACCCAAGATAGTTTTCTATTGTGAAACAATTTTAAATCATAAATATACCTATAGGAGCGGTAGAACCATTGTGGTTCTTCTCTCTGACAATATTTAAGTGCTTTGGATAATTTTGTTGGAGTAATCTTCTTGTTCTTCTACTTAACCCTTTTCCACTTCTTCGAACCTCTCGAAGATAACTCATTCCCCTTAATAGTAACCACCACATTCTAATCCTTAGACGAAGACTCGGCTAATCTCAACAGATTGAGAAGCTTTGTGAGGCTTACGTTCAATCGGTTCATATTATAGTTTAATATAAACAGCTCAAACAGAGGAGTAAAAGACCCTAAGATCAGATCTACTTACAACTCGTTGCCTATCATAATGTCCAATTAAGCAACTCTGTCCTTATAGCCCTTTATCAATAGAATGTAATCCTCCACCTTTTGTCCTTTCATCATTTTCATATTGAACGGTTTCTTCGTAATTTCATACCTTACGAAATGAGACTTTTCCTAAAAAAACATTGAGGCTATCGGAGTTTTGATGGACAGTCATGTTTTCATGGTGTCTCTGCAAGATTTGTCTAATGTAGATAGCAAGTGCACTTAGGCGTTTTAAAAGTCTAAGACCCATTTTCTATAAGCTGATCTCAATTTGGGGTACGCATCATCAGCGGGTCTAACCTTAGGAGGTTCAGTTATTGACGACAGAAGAAGTTCATAAGTTAATGCTACCTTTATCACCCTTAGCCAGTCTATGTAGCTAGGTCCTGTGAGTTTATTGTTTTAAGAAAACAACTTGGGTGTAGACATTTTTCTGCAAATTTTAAATTAGCATATTAGGACATTTTCATAGTAGATGTTCTTAGTATATTAATATAGTTAAATGTTGCATTTCATTATTCTAATAAGCTCCCTTTGGCCTTTTATATTTCCCCAAACTATAAGATGAGACATATAAGTCTTTCGAATTCACCAGTGGGTGTCAGACCTCGTCTTCTTAGGGATTCTGACCCTGAGGAATACCAGCAAACCATACTCTCGCAAATAATGGATAACTCCTTATCATTTGTATCATATATAACTCCTAACACATGATTCCTTGTCCTAACCTCATTTTGACCTTGAGGAATATCAACAAATCGAAAGAGATTATTCATTCATACCTACCATTTTACAATGGTCTAAGTATAAATGGAAATATCTTGAGTAATATCAACAAAAATGCAAATATATCTTACCTCATCTATTCAATATATTAATAGTACTACACATAACATCCTTAGCTTGAGGAATATCAATAACTAAGGAATATGCAAGTAATCTATTAATACATAAATGGTAGATGACAACTTTATATTAAAGATTCATAATCATTATTATATTAAATTGAGTGATATCGATTTAAGGAATAATATACTTCTCATGAAACCCCTTGATGATTCAAGTGTCAAACACATCAAAAATCACGGTATACGTACTATATGTATGTATGTATCCCTTAAGTCTATTTAGGGTTTCTTATCTTCCACCTTTAATTATGCATTCATATTATATAAGTTTTAGTTATTATATAACCTTTATAATTTTGATTTACTTATGTGATAGCATTATGTATAACATTATATTATTTAATTAATTTAATTAAATAAAATTTTAGATAATTTCAATATTATTCAATTAAACATTTTATATTGAATATGTATACTATAACATTTATAGTTATACAAATATATCTTTATATAGACACACATATATATCTATGTGTGTGTGTATCTATGTATGTATTTATTATTTATTAACTAGCTTTAAAATAATATATCTAATTAAATTATTTTAATTAATTATTATTTTTGAAAATTTCTTATATATATACATATATACTTACGTTATCTTAAACAATTTTGGATAATGTAACATATATCATTATATATATACTTTAATTAATTAACAATTTAATTTATTTATTTTTCTTTGTTTATCTAATAAACATTAAAAAATTGGAATATATTTATTATATTTTCAAAACACTTTTTAAAATTATATGATGACATTTATAATATATTTATTATATTTAAATTTATCTTTTAAATTTAAAATTTTATTTTAATTTCAAAATAATTTGAAAACTTGCCCAAGATTTAATTCAAATTGGGCCTTCTCTATTAGGGATAACCTTCGCCTCACTTTACCTTTCGACCTTGGCGGTTAGCCAAGTAAGGCAGGGTACTTTATTATCTAAATCCATCCTAAACACTACTTTTATAGACACCCTACTAAATAGGTAAGCTTAATTAGGTAGTCTAACATGAGTAATTTAGACCACATAGGTTATCAGGTTTTGATACCGTTGTTAGATCTGGGTCAGCCTGCAGCAGGTTAAATGAGTAAATTTAAAAAAAAATTGCAACTTTTGGATCTTACTAGGCTTTTGAAGTTTGAAATTATTTTAGGTCTAATCTATTAAAATCACATTTTATTTAATCATTTAAAAAGTAAATAAAGTTTATTTTGATATTCAATTAATATTATATAATATGAACATGCATATCATATATACATATATGTGTACGTGCATGTGCATCATATTTTGTGTACATGGTTTAATATGCCCGTATATAAGTGTTGGGATTTACACCGCAGCAGGCATGTTAGCGCTTCCATTTACGTATATACCATCTAATACACACACACATATATATTCATTTGATATAAAATATATTTATAAAAGTATATATATAATATTGTAAAATAGTTGTATATGTAAATGAAATATTAATAATTATAAGTTTAAATTTAAATTCAAATTTTAGACATAAATCTTGGTTTTTGTAAAATTTTCTTTTTTAAAATTTAGGTCAACAAAATAATATTTTGATAAAATAAAATAAAAATCTACAAATATATGGAATTAATTTTTTTCCAAAAATATGTATGCATGTATATATGTACAATATTTAAATTTTGAATATAATATAACAATATATTTTTAAAATATAACTAAATAAAATTATATATATATATATATATATTCGACTTAAAGTATCTTTTAGTAAATCTAATTTTTTTTAAATCCTTATGGGTTTAAAATTTTTTTTTTATTTAAATTATTTACATATGGGAATATTGTAATAAACTATTTAAAAAAAATTCATAATCATAACTATAATTAGTGCATATTAAGTGTATATACAAACATATTTTATAATATATAAATATATATATATATATATATTATATTAAAATAATATTTGATATTTTAAAATAAATAATATGTATATGTTTATATAATTTTTTATTTTTTTCGAATATGATCACGTGTATATGATTTAATGAAATTTTATATGTACATATATGCACATTAAAAATCCAATTTTGTTTTAAAATCCCTTTTAGAAACTAATATTTAATTTTAAATTTAATTTTGTTCTTTAATGATCGAGAATTATACATGCATATATATTAAGAAAAATTAATCGCTCCACATATATACTGCACCCTCACCTCTATACCCATACTATCCAAGAGTATTACTTAACAATACTGTCAAATAATACGGAGAATGAGGCGATATGGGGTACACACGTGAATATTCCATTGAGCTAATACTAGTACGTATTTAAACATTGATTAACTAACTTACATTAACATACCCTGTATCAGCACAAAGCAATAAACATGTATGCCTCTCGGATAGAACAATACACAATACACAGCAAATATCAAAGATCACAAAGTCAATCGAAGTGCTAATATAAATAATACATAATATACATGGTATATCAAATATATAATACAAGGATATACATACATACATACATACATTAAACAACATAAAACTCTGACGATATACAATAATACAATATTCTATTCTCCTCTATGCCTAGAACAACACAAGAAGATCTCATCGTCCTTGAACTTGTAATGTCTCATACTGACCCGAGTATTATACAGATAACACACGGGTCAGATATATCTAAATCCAAGCTCAATAAGAATATGGAACTCTGTATATGCTAGATATAAATATAATAGGGTTATCTCAAATAATCTCAAATATTGTAGAACATTACAAAATCCAGCATAAAATGTCATCATCCATATAAAGTCACATCAAATCAGAAATTACGAAATCAACATCAAATGGGTGAATCATCCATATTCAAAAATCATCATTAAAATAAAGAAATCATCAATAAGGAAGATATCACCAAGTATAGTTAGGCCTAAATACATTAATGCCGTAATATATCTCTCAATCTCACATTAGAAAATATCATCATTAAATCACCAAAGTCAATAAAAAAGATTTAAGCTAGCTCATAACAATGCTTAAGTATAATCAATAATGAATAGGCTGTTTGCTTGAAAAGAATAAGTCGTCTACTTAGAAAGAAAAGGCCATCTTCCTAGAATCGATAGGTCGTCCGCCCATCAATCATATAAGATAAGGTACGGGGATTTTCTATACCCAGGACATAGTCTCCGGTAGGAATATAAATAGTATATGTTTATCTACCACACACATCGGAACCAGATAGAAGACTGATATCACGTTTTCCTGCTCTAGGATCCTTAAATATGTTCGTTTGATACTACTCCTACAGTAATCGGTTACCACCCACTTGGTATCATGAAAATATCCACCGCATGTCATAAACATGCTGCAAGACAATGCTATGCATTGATCATGACCCAACACATTGCCCCTATAGGTAACTGACTGTTAGCCTAAGTGACATAGGAGCAAATACACACGGCAAAGGTGCACATAGATAAGGCAAACAACAATAAGGGCGTCATAGATTCGGGGTAAAACCCCAACGGTCAGGCCGCCAGAGTGTATATTGGCCAATTTAGTTCGCTTTCGAAACATAAAGGAAGCTGGACAAGACAGATAGACACATAGTATCTACAGTCGATAGCTAACACATAGCTACTCAGAAATGCCAACACAAGGCTCTGTATGCCGCTGACGCGTACCATAATAATATTGCCGATACATGGCTATAAATATTACTACCGCACAGCTTGATAATATTGTCGACACATGGTTATAAATATTGCTGCCACACATCTTGATAACGTTGCCAATACACGACAATAAATATTGCTACGACGTAGCTTGATAATATTGCCGACACATGGCTATAAATACTGCTGCCACACAGCTTGATAATATCGCTAACACATGGCTATATTTGTGAATGCCGACATATGGCAATACACACAACTTATTGCGGCGGGTCTCCACAAATCATTGTCATGTGAATGTCATCTGCTTTACAATGAATAATCGAATAAATATCACAACGACATCCCATACCACCACATGATACTCAAACATTTATTCATTGCTTATAAACTACACTCAATCTCCATAATATTCTATATAATGAGTCCAAAGAATAAACGAAATATTTTTGCCGAATGCCCCATCCCAAACGCTATTATAACTCCGTTTATTCAGATTTTTCGTCACACAGAATGAAATCTCACAAAATCAATCATAAGGTTGTCATCAACATACCATATCAAAATCACCAATTAAATCTATATCAACGGTGAATCAATCACAATGTTAAAATCTGTATAGGAAATGAGGAATCAGAAGATGTAGAAATCATACATAAAATCCCAATTTTAATTCAAACATTGAAATGATAAAGTTCAATAAAATATTTCTTTAACAATTAAATCAATTATTCAAATTTATATATATAACATTCAAAATCACTTTATAGAACTCAAACATAATTCTTTGTAATCAGTTATTATTTCATAATAAAAATATATATACCTTAAATAAATTATAATTATTTCTAACTATAAAATATAATTCAAAATAAAGATTTAAATACCAAAATTTCATTTCCAAATCTTTATGTATATATATTTTCCAAAATCACTTTATACAACAAAAATAATTATATAAACTATTTAATAATTTTCTATAAATATATCATACTGTAAAATAAATTTATAAATCACCAAAATGATTGTTTTCATTCCAAAACATAATTCAAAATTCAAAACATTCAATATATTCTTAAAATCTCTAATAGCTCATATTGAAAATCATCAACTATTGCGTTAAATCCATTTCGTAATCTAATATATTAAAATACTATTTCAAAATAAAATTTATAAGTTACAAAATAAATTATATTTGTTTCAAACCATAGAGTATAAATCAATATCTTCTTATCATAGAGAATTTCTCATAATATCAATAAATTAATTTCGATCCACCAAATTCTATAAATGTGAAAAGGGATTTATACCATAATACTATGAAAACCATTCAACAATATTTCAAAATTGGTCCATCTTCAAAATAGGTTCATATACTCAAAAATCTCTTTTAGAAAATATCTTTTAAATCTTATTTATTTATACATACGCTATACAAACTAAATTCCTTTTCGAAAATATTATTAGAACCTTTCAATTATATAAAATCATAAAATAAATTAATTCCGTAAATTTAGTTACTTTTGAAAATCTCTATTTCTAATTTTTTTAAACAACTTTTATTTCTAAAACAATTCCACAACTCATTTTACTTCTCAACCACATTTATTTATTTATAAATATACTTCAAATTTATTTTAAAATACTAAAATTATTTATTGAAGCTTTCAAAAATATTTTGAACCCAGAAAATCAATCGAATGTCCAAATTACTAATTATGGAGCAAAATTCTCCAAAATCATCCTCAGTTCATCAATCTAAATTTTTATTGTGTGGCTGAGTTGTATTCCATCAAATTTCGGCCATCGATACACAATGCACATAATATAAATAAATTACAAAAATTGAAATATACTCAGACATCATCTCCTTTGTATTTCTGGCATCCAACAAACACAAAACTCCACTATCAAATGCTAAATAACATCTAATACAATAACAATCAATCCAATATCCCGGGCAAACAATTTACCCAATTAAACAATTCAATATTCTCAATCAAAAAATCCCAAACAACCAATTCAACCAAGCAATTCCATAAATAATCAGGATAATAATATATATGCAATATGCGAGTGAAAATAAATATAGTTGTGAGTGAGAAAACTCTCCAAATTGATTCTCGTTCAACCACATCAACGTGTAATTGTTGTGCTTCATTCGAAAACATCCACTCCGCCAAGTAGCAGCCCTCGTTCACGCCAACAGGCTCACGAGACCCCTCGTTGTCATCGCAAAAGCTCCTCCACCTCCAACCATCTCAGCCACTACTGCACCCAAACCCATACAACACCTCTCTCTCAACTTAATACGCACACACTACTCATCAAGCACACACATGACATTCCAGGTCAGATGCAATCACCTCCATTTCGCCTGCCAAGTTGTAACTCCAATCGACATCACCAGCATAAAAATTCGCACACACCAATCTACATGCCAACTGCATCGCATTCCCCCATCTCGTTGTTGCAGATGTTTAAAAAATTTGATCCACTATAACTGTTAAAGCAGGATTATGCTTTAACGTCTTCAAAGTGCAGGTGTATTTATACATTTAAACATTATAATTATATACTTGATGAATCCATGCCAATTGAAATGGTAAATACAAATTATAAATTACACAAAGTGCAAACTTATTACAAACAACACCATCGTGTGAATTTATGATTGTTCTAAATTTTATTATTTAAGGGTATCAAGGTTATAATATAGCCTTTATGTATTGTTATCAAATTGCTATACTTTATCACCACTGGCTATTTTTACTTTTTTTAACATTTATGCAATCTACAACACAAATATTCAAAAGTGACACACAATTTATTTCAACTTTCATCATATTTTATATCATCAAATAATAATTTTAATTATTTTTATCAAAATCAAACATCACTCAAAATATAATTTTCAAAATATTAGTTTTCTTTTCAAAACATATTATTTTTTGCAAACCACTATGTATAAATGCCTTGTCCTAGTGTTTAGGAACCCCTATCGATAACGTTAGCCAAATGCATCGACAAGAATTTTTAAATCACTCGATAGAAAATTTAACACCAAAATAAACTATTAAAACATTTTAAATCACTTTGAAAAAATCAAATTCATATTTATTAAATCATATGCTTATTTTTATTTTCAAAATTTGTATATGCATATAATTTAGCAATAATTAATAACATTACAAATCATCACACATCCATAATATCAATCAAGCATGCTACCCGTTTAATTTAATTTTCCTTTCCACATCTTTAAATATATATAAATATATATCTGCATATATATATATATACATATTTGTGTGTGTGTGTATTATTTCTTAAACAAATATTATTACCCTTAGCAGTTTAGTTTTGGATAAACCATTGGCTTATATTAATATTTGGCTTTGTCCAGCTAAAGTTGGTTTTTTTTAAATATTTGAGTGATAACTCCTACTGAATTCCACATTCTTGACTAGGCCAAATGAAAACAAAATTTATACAATCCAATACACATCAAATAAACAAACGCCATCAGTGGAAAGCTATTTATCAGCATCCGCTGCGTGCTTTGATCACTACTGGATCCTTCTACTCAACTTGCCACAAAAGGATTTATTCACCTTCACCAATGCCGACACTACTGGTCTAGCTAACAACTCTTTACTTCATTACCTCCATAAACAACTTAAATACCATATGAAGATTCACACACCAATGTAATAGGGATAAAATAATATACATATATATAGTAGGAAGAATAACAAGTATGTCTCTAGATGATTACCCCAGTAATCATCGTATACTCCTACTATCCCTTTAATATAGGGTAACTACCCAACACACCCAAGGGAACAGAGACTCTAAGTCCCTCTAAGGTCTTAATTCGTGTCCTATATATATGATGTATTGTTTTGAACCTGCACTAATACAAAATTAAAACACCCCCATCGCTATACCTACACTATCCAAAAGTATTACTGAGGAATACTGTCAGATAATATGGAGAATGAGGTGATATGGGGTACACACATAATATTCCCTTGAGCTAACACTGGTATGTATTTAAACATTTATTAAATAAATTATATTTGCATACCCAGTATCGGTACAAAGCAATAAACATGTGTGCCTTCAGGATTGAACGATACACAATATAAAGTAAATATAAGAGATCACAAAATCAGTCGCAGCGATAATATAAATAATACAAAATATACATGGTATATCAAATTTATAGTACAAGGATATAATACATGAAACAACATAATACTTAGATGATATTCAATAATATAATATCCTAGTCTCCTCTATGCTCAGAAAAACACAAGCTGGTCTCATCGTCCCTTAACCCGTAGTGTCTCGGACTAACCAAAGTATTATACAAATAACACATGGGTCAAACTATATCCAAATCCAAGGTCAATAAACATACGGAACTCTATATATATTGGGTATAAATACAATAATATTATCTCAAATAATCCCAAATATAGTAGAACACAACAAAACCCAGCATAACATGTCATCACCCATATAGAAACACATCAAATCAGAAATTATGAAATCAACATCAAATGGGTGAATCATCCGTGTTCAGAAATCATCGTCAAAATCTAGAAATCATCAATAAGGGGGATATCACCATGTATAGTTATGGTTGAATACAGTAATGCCCAAATATATCTCTCAATCTCACATTAGAAAATATCATCATTAAATCATCAAAATCAATAAGTAAGATTTGAGCAAGCTCATAACAATGCTCAAGTATAATCAATAATAAGTAGGTCGTCTGCTTAAAAAGAACATGCCATTTTCTTAGAAATATAGGTCATTTGCCTAGAGTAAATTGGCCATCTGGCCATCAATCAGATAAGACAAGATATAGGGATTTTCTATACTCTAGACATAGTCTTGGGTAGGAATATAAATAGTATATTTCTATCTACCACACATATCGAAACCAGACGGGAGACTGACATCACGTCTGCCTGCTCCAAGAGCTTCTCATGTGTTCGTCTAACACTGCTCCTATAGTCATTGGTTAACTCCCCTCAGTATCATGAAAATATCCATCACATTTCATAAATATGCTGCAAGACTATGCTATACATCGATCATGACCCGACACATTGCCGATATAGGTAACTGACTGCTGGCTTAGGTGACACAGGGGAAAATACACACAACAAAGATGCATATAGCTAAGGTACACAAAAATAACGGTATTACGGATCTGGGGAGCGGCCGCTGTGATCATGCCGTCAGGGTAGATACTGGCCAATCTGGTTCACTTTAGAAATTGAAAGGAAACTGGACATAGTAGATAGACACATAGTATCTACACTTGGTAGCTAACACATAGCTACTCGGAAATGCAATACATGGATTTGTGTGTTGCTGCTACACAGCTTGATAATATTGTCGAAACACGGCTATAAATATTACTGCCACACAAATTAGTAATATTGCCGACAAATGGTTATAAATATTGCTGCCGCACAGCTTGATGTTATATATGTAAATACATAAGGGGACATGGCATTAATACACATCATCTCAAGCAAACAATAAATCAAATCCTCCACCTCAAATTTCAAATCAACTTATAATGGAATCAAATCAAGTCAACAAATTATCAAAATCAAATCTGCCAAATGGAAATAAAATAAAAATGAAGAAAAATCTTGAAAGTTGAAGCCTGTAACAAGCTCAACCCTCCCATCCTCTCCTATATATGCCAATGCCTTCACATTTAACATTTCCACTAGCCTAATATTTCGAAAGAAGAGGAAAATATATGTATGAAGATATATACATATATATGTGTAAATGCTTAAGGGAACATCATTATAGCCAATATCAAAATCAAGTCATGTGGAATCTAATCCACATAATAAATAAAATCATCTTTTATCAAATCAAGTCTATATATTTCAAATCAAAATAAAATAAAAGATAAAGAAAAATAAAATAAAACATAGCCTGTACAAATCTGCAACCACCATATTGCCTCACTATCTTTTTCAGCTATATATATATGCAAAGTGTAATATCCCGGAAATTTGGGGCAATATCAATTTAATAATCTGTTTAAATAATTAAATTGATTGATAATTTTTGATAATAAATATTTGAATTGATTTAATAATCTAATTAAATAAATACTTAATTGGTGAATTCTATCTTTTATAAGTTAATAAAATGATTATTTTAGATAAGTAATTGTAATTTATAAATTAAGAAAAGGCTTTATTTACATTTAAAATGAATAAGTGTTACTTAAATGACATGTGTAAATCTATAAAGACACCTACATAACAAGTGTAAATTTATTAACAACTCTAAATGACAAATGGCAAGTTTTTAAATTTTAGTTTTCTTTTATTTTTATTTTTAATAAACTACATAATAACTTATATAAACAGTTACCTCTCATCTCATTTTCTTTCCCTATTTTTCTTCAATTCAAAGATAAGAAATTTCAGCCTATTCTCAGAAACCAAAAATCTAACGTATTCCTCAAACTAAATCCTCATAAACAAATTAGTAATCAAATTCCTCAATCTCAAAACAAAGATATGTAATTCATTTTCCAAAATCAAATGATAACCTGTAACTCATTCTTCAAATCTGCAATTCTTCAAACCTGCAAATCCCTTCTTCAAAACCTGTAAATGAACTTCTTCAAACCAGAGACTAAAAAGCTAGTACATTTTATTTTGTCTGAAATAAAAAACAAGTAAATCTGGAAATCAAAGCATGCATGCAAGTTTCTTCAGAAAGTATTCAAGTTTTAAAGTTTTAAAGATCAAAAGGGGATCTCGGTTTAAAAGCATTCAAAGGCTTTTCAAATGCAGTTTCAAAGAGGCTCTGTTCATTTTAAAATTTGTGAGTAACACTTTTCTAAAAGCTTAAGTATTCTTTTAATCTGGTTGCATGTTGAAATTATGGAAATAAATATGTTATGTGTGATTTTATATAAGTAGACTTATCTGTATATATGGATGTATATATATGTTGGTGTGCATGTCTGTTATTTGCTCTGTTCCCAGTTTCAAGTTCAAAGTTTGATTAAATGCTGTATCTCATGACCTAAATAATATTATGATGTAAGATATAAACAATAATTGTTTGTTATATCATATATTAGAATTTAGAATTTATTTAGTTAAAATAAAAAGAAAATTTCTCTGTAAATAAAAAGGAACAGGGAAATTTTAGTTTTGAATAAAATTCAAATATGATAATTTAGCATTCCAGGATTATAAATTGAAACTTTAAACCAAATTATGATTTTTAGAAGAAAAATCAAGATTTTTAGATTTTTAAATGATGAGATATTCTTGTTTGAACGGAAATGGGAAAGTGATGAAATTCTGGCGATCGATGAAATCTGGAAGGTCGTGATCTTCTCTGGGGGTAGTAGAATGATCATAGAGTTTGGGAAAAATGTCTGATGATGTTGAATTTCACTGAGGCGATGGGGGTTGATCGGGAAAGTCTATAACCCTAGTTTTGGTGAGGTTGGGAAAGGAGTTCGTCACGACATCTAGAGGGGATCGAGTTACACCAAATTCTGGGGATCGGAAGCTTGAAGGATGACGTAGACATGACCGTAAGCTCGGATGTTCAGGCGATCGGAGAAAAGAATTTGAGCGTTTTTCCAGGCTTTGGGTTCCTGGTTCGAAATGGTGATGGGTTACTCGATTTCGAAATCGAGTTGATGTTGAATTTCTGATGGTCGTATACGGGTTGGTGGTCGATCGTCGACTTGAGAGCGTCGTCGTCGAGGTGGCAGCAACGTCCAGAGCAACGTGCACGTGCACGGTGACATTTGCGTGCATCAGTAGTTTTTAGAGTTTGAGGAAGAAGATGTTCTCGAGGTAGATGATGAGTTAACTCGAAGTAAGGCTCGAGGAGATAGGGTTCTGGTTCGAGTTCGTTCTCGGGAAAAACTTGCGTGGGTTTAACAGTTTTTAAAAATTTAAATATAACAAGTTTAAAAAGGAAAGGAAAGAAACTCGAAGTTAGTCTCGGGTTTTCTGTTATTTTGCTCGGGTATTTGAAGTGTTGGGCTCGGGTCATTAACCTGTTACAGGTTTTTAAAAATCTGTTTGTTTTAAATTTTAAAACTTATTTTAAAAAAATTTGAAAGCAAGATTTAAATCCAGTTTTAAATCAAATTTGAAGGTATGGATTCAAGTTTAAATTGTATTCCAGAATAAATAAATTTTTATTAAAATGTTTAAACATCTTTAAATGTTTAAAAGTATAATTTAAAAGGTTTGAATAAATAAATTGGTTTAAAAATCTTATAAAATTCTTTTATAAGGTTAAGTGTTTCTTAACATTGAATTTAAGAAGATTTTGTAAATTTGATTTAAATTTGGTTAAAGTTAAATTTATAATTTATTTTAAAACTTTATTTTGAAATGAATTAAAGGGAAGATTTTAAAGTAAAATATTTCAAAGCCTTTGTTAATAATTAAAGTAATTATAAAGGTTAATACTTTAATTTAGAAAGTAATTAAGGTTTAATGATTTTGGTTCATTTAATTTATAAGGTAATTAAAGAATAATTTAATAATTAATTAATGAGTTAATGTTAATTAATTAAATAAATAGGATTATAAGTTAATTAATTAAGGTTAATTAATTTGGGATTAAAAATCATTTATTTAGATAAGTATAGATTTTAATAAATGATTAGAAATTTATTAATCAAGTGATTAAAGGTTAATTAGGAAATTAATTTAGTAATTATTAATTAATTAATTGGTGATTAAGAATTTATTAAGTTGAAATTAATAAATAGTTTATTAAAGATTAATTATTTAAAGAAAGTAATTAAAAGAATTGTTAATAATTAATGAGAGATCATTAATTAGGGATTATTAGATAATTAATTAACATGATTAAATTTGATAATCAATTAGATTAATTAGTTAATATGAAAATGGGTTAAGTATAATTACTTAATAGAAGTAATTAAGGTAATTAATTACTTAAGGTAATTAATGAAATAATTTGATAAGTTAAATTAATTAATTTAAGATAATCACTTGGTTATGTGATAAGTATAATTACTTAAATGTAATTAGTGAAGTGTAATTACTTAGGAAAGTAATTAAAGTTAATTAATGGATATAATTAACTAAAGATGATTTTAATAATGAAAGTAATTTGAGTTTAATTACTTTTGAATAATTAATCAAGGGATTAATTAAAAGATAATTAATTAATGAGTAATTAATTTATGGAAGAGTAATTAAGGGTAGTTAATTACTAAATGTGATTAATCAAAGATGATTAATAAATGTGGTTTAATTAAGAATTAATTATTAAATATAATTAATTTAAATGATGTAATTAAGGATTGGTTAATTAAGATTAATTAATAAATAATTAGTGATTAAAGTAATTAATTAATTATAATTAATTAAGGATTAATGTAATTAAGTATAATTAATTAATTAATGAAGTAATTAAAGATTAATTACTGAATGGTTTAAGATAATTAATTTGTGAAATTAATTAAGTATTAATTACTTAAAGTAATTAAAGGATTATTAATCAGGAATGATTAATTAAGATGATACTTAAAGTATGATTAATTAATTGGTTTAATTAATAATTAAGTAAGCAGGATTTATAAAATGAAGTAATTAATTTAATTCACTTTAAATTGATTAGAGATGATATAAATCATTACTTATGATGGATGAGTAGTATTAAATGCTTTGCATTGTTTGATATCTCTGATGAGATATATACTGATCTATGATATGGATGTTG
Organism: Allium fistulosum; assembly: GCA_030737815.1. Lineage (NCBI taxonomy): Eukaryota > Viridiplantae > Streptophyta > Magnoliopsida > Asparagales > Amaryllidaceae > Allium > Allium fistulosum. The sequence continues at coordinate 945,816,667 of CM060904.1, read as the reverse complement.
GTTGAATTGGAATGATAATATGAGTTATCTGTTTGTGATGATAATGTAGATTATCTATTGAGTTATCTATCTGTGTGTAGTATAGATAATGTAACGACCCGACTTTCTATGCCCAGAAAGTCGCATCATTATGAAGAAAGAAAGGGGTAGAAAATAGAAAAGAAAAGAAGAAAGAAAGAAACAACAACAACGATCTCACAGCGGAACGAATAAATTATATTAATAACATAAACTATTACATAGTATACAACAATTACAGAGTTACACAGCATATACATCACTTACTAGACAGTTATAAACATCTGTCTAGACATTACAACTCAAATACAAGACAAGACACTATCACAGATATCAACATAGCGGAATACTATATCTACGAACGCCGAAGCCTCCTGCTCCATTGCTCCTCCAGAATATTCGTCAAAGCTAACCTGAATCCCTTGGCTACTCGTAAAAATTGAGTACCCAAGAGTTTAATAAAACAGAAAATAAACACTTGGGTCAGACATGGGTCTGGTGTGAGTAAACGGGTTAAAATTGTTTAACTTCAAAACCTTTTGAAAACAAAGGTATCACGTAAGACTTCCCACACATAAACATGGAAAAGTTTTTACCTTACGCTAACCAAAACATTTGATAGGAAATCCAGTTATATTATAATAGGGTCTAGGGTTTTCAAGTAAAATACAGAAATAGCTGAAATGCTTACATCTCACATTCCAACATAGTTGGGCACAACTAATACGTACGGCACTTATTGGAGTTTGGATTCCATACAATGGCAGGGCTACCGGGGTACCGCCCGTCACAGTACGTGGCCTAGATCACCGTACCGAGGATCACTCCCAATCCCCTGCAACACAAGGTCGGAATATCCCTTACTGGATAATTCCCGCACAAGATACCTCACGGTTGGGATCAGCAACCGCACCACTAAGTCGAAAATAGAAAGGGACATCTAGACAGAGGTAACCTTGTCCTACTTGGGTGCTACCCACTAACCTTGCTGCACCTCCCCTGTTTTAGCCATTCCCGGTTGATGAGGCTTGAGGTTACGATTACCTTTAATCAGAACATATCACTTAGAATGCTCATCGTCCGCTTGACGATGTGCTGAAAGCATTCAATCCATACAAGTTCGTTCCGGGTTCGAACGAAACCGAAGGCATTATCTCGTTACACTCGTTTTGGAATCACCCTCAGAGTTAACGACAATAACCCTTGCACTCTGAATCTTCATCTTCACTTGAGATTCACGACCTATCGTAAATTTGGATCGATGTGGTATTCGGGTCTCCAGACCTGGAATACCGGTATACGGAAACCCGATCCCGGTCTCATCGAAATCCAAAACGTATCTTTTAAAGCCAAGTTGTTTAAAGGTTTAAACAATTTAACTTATCTATATTCATACAGATAGATAATTCACAAATCACAATTGATAATCACATTATCAAATAAACAAATGATCTATAACCAAATAGGTAATCCATATCAACATCACAATAGTTAATCTATATTACCATCATAATGCAACCAAGCATTCATACTACACAACATTTCTTATCTCATTTCTGAGATTACATCCATTCAAGACAATCAATGTCATCCATTCTTATATAAGCGATGATTTACTTAATCACAACATAATTAATTTAAAATGAATTAAATTAACTATCTCTATCTTAAATTAATTTAAAGTGAATTAAATTAATTACTTCATCTCTTAATTAATTTAAAATAAATTAAATTAATTACTTCATTATAAACCTTACTTATATAATCATTAATTAATTACAAATAAATTAATTAATCTTTCTATAATTATCTATTTTAATTAATCACCTTTGATTAATTATACTTTAATTACATTTAAATAATTATCTTAATTAATTTCATAAATTAATTATCCTTAACCAATACAGTAATTAACCTTTAATTACTTCATTAATTAATTAATTATAATCAATTACTTTAATCCTTAACTAATTACAATTAATCACTTATCATTTGATTAATTAATCTTAATTAATCAACTCTTAATTACATCATTAATTATAAACTAATGATCCTAATTACACCTTTAATTATTTATTAATTACATTAAGTAATTATTCTTAATTAATCCATAATTATTAATCATCTTTGATTAATCTAATCCAGTAATTAACTCTAATTAATTATCTTCCTTAATTAATTACTTTTAATTAATTACCTTAACAAATAATTAATTACCTTATTAATTATCCTTAATCCTTTAATTAAATAAATTATTTAATCATTTAACTATTTATTCAAATTTAATTAATAATTTCTTAACTATTTATACTTAAAGACTTTATTTAAGAAAATCATTATCTTAATTAAATAAATTAAATTGACCAACAATTTAATTATCTTCACATATTAATTTTCTTTAATTAATCAAAACTCTTAATTACTTAAGATAACTCCTTTATTATAATTGATTTACTAAAATCCTTATTATTTAAACTTTATTTAAAATAAAACATTTTAGAATTCAATTATAATTAAAACAACATAAACTTCTACTTCAACTTTCAAAACCTTTAAACTTCCAAAGTTATTAAATTAACTTTAATACAAAAACATTTTGAAAATCTACTTATCTACCCTTTTTACTTATCTATTTAAATATTTAAAAACTTGTTTAAAACAATTATTCTTTTGAAAACAATTTATTTTATAATTAAAAACTTGTTTAACTTTGCTTAAAAACTTAAACATTCTGTTTAAAATTTAAAACCTGAACAACTTAAAACCCGAGTAAAACCCATAGAAACTCGAAGTAACTCTCGAGACAACCCACAACACTCCTGCTTCGAGTCACGCGAACAAAATCCCGAGAAAGACCCTGATCTCAACCTTCTTCCCCAAACCACCAATCCACCCAGATGCACAAAAACGTGTACGTGTACGTGTACACCATTACTGATCGTCGACGAACCCTACTCCGGCCTCCGACAAGTCGCTCACGATCCCTACACGCATCGCGCAACCCAGAAATTCAAATTCGATCGAGCATCGATTTTTGACCCTCGAACCCATCACTCGAAAACAACATCACCAGGAAGTTCGACCATCACGGCAACCCCGGCCTCGAGAAAACCCACAGTGTCTACCGTAGCTCCGCCTCACTTTCCCCTGCCTCCAACACCCTACGCGATCGCCTCCGGTTGCAAATCGACGTCGCGAATCCCAAAAGAAAACTCACGACAAACACAGGACCAAAAACCCTACTTCCTCGATTTCCGATCAACCCCCTCATCAATAAATTCCAATTTGATTTTTCCTATGATCTCCATTGCCCCCTCCACCTTCGAGCTCAATCACGTTGATCAATTCGACGTTGATAGATGAAAATTGCTCGAAAAAGCCCATACGTTCATCTCGGCAATACTCAATAAATTCTAAACTAAAAATTGATATATTTATATCAAAAATCATGGTTTTCTATACTGAATACAATTATATAATCAAGACTTAAAATTGAATTAATAAATTTTTGACCAAATTGACATTTTTACTGTTGTTTATAAAATTTCAAGACAAATACTTTATATAAGTTCCAGATCTTATTTTTAGGAGTTATGCTACATGTTTTCAATCCTTTTTCATTTGCACATCAAAGACTAACGGTGATTAGATGATGAGATATAGGTTTTTAAAAGAATTCAAACTCTGATAAATCAACAGAGACTATATCATAACTATACAGGCATTCAAATATTCATATACAAACATGCTTTTAATTCAATTCAAGTATTTCAGATAATAGCATGATATTCATTCAAAATAACAGTATGAAATCCAGGGTTTAAAAACTGTTTTTAAAATCTAATTGTTTACTCACCAGACAAGTAGAACAGAGACAGAGAACAGAAACTATTTCCAGGCTTGCATGTTTGGTTTTGAACTTCTATTTGCCTTTGATCTCCTTTAAGTTTGCATGATCACAGGTTGTTTGTTGATAGATTATACTTGAAGAAATTTCGAATCTTGTTGCTGTTGGTTTTCAGTTTGCATGTTGATATACTTCTTTCGTTGATTGCATTTGAATTTCCAGCTTATCATCTTGTTTTCATATTGCAATTCCAGATTTCATTTTCAAGATGAAATTCTAGGTTTCATTCATTTCCTGATATTTTACTTCTTCATTTTTATGATCTATGTTTCGATTCTAATTTTGGTTGAGAATTGTAGAAAAATATCTTCAGCTGAAGAATAAAACCTCTCTTTTATTTTACAATTTTAGATTTTAAATTAAAATATCAAGAGTATGACATTTGTCCCCTCTTATGTCTTAATTATCTTACACCTAAGCTTATATGTTTACAAGTGGTTTTTACCAAGTATTAAAATGTTTACAAGTGTTAATCTTGTTTTAATTAATTTATTTAAGTCATTTATATGTATTAATGAAATAATTATATGTATATAATGTATTTATCTTTTTTATAATTTAAGCTTTTAGATTTACATAAATATACAAATGTGAATTCAAGTAAACATTTATTTATAATAACTTATGCTTTGATCAAATAAATATAACATATTTTTATATGCTTGAGAAACTTATTTTAACTATATATATATCTTTTTACAAACCAATTTATCTTATGTTTGAATTTTTAAAAAGGAAAGAATATTAAAACAATTGAACTTCTAAATTTAATCTTATTTAAAAATTAAACTAAAATATATCTTTATAATAAATAAGAAATTATCCTTGTTATTTAAATCTCAAATATCATTTTCAAAAGTATTAAGTCAAATTACAATTTCCAAATTACAAATTATATATATATATATATATATATATATTAAAGTTTGAAAACATCTTAATTTAATTCAAATCATTACCTTTCCATTTCAATATATAAATATATACATTCTAAATGTGAAATATTTTTAACATAAATTTTGATAATTATCATATTGAATTTAATACATAACTCCAAATCACAATATATATATATACATATATATTATAATTTGAAAACATAACTTTTATTAAATTAAAGACTTCCTATATATATACCAACATACATATATACATTATAAATAGAAAACATTTATATAAGTTTTGAAAGATAAATCTTACCAATTTTAAATTGTTAGAAAAGATATTAATAAATATTGCCAATTTAAAATGTTATTAACCTTTTAAAATGAATAAACTTGTCAATTTATAAAATAAATCAACAAATCAATTTGATTATTTATAAAGATTATTAAATTGATATTGCCAAAATTCCGGGATATCACATTCCTTCCCCCTTAAAATAATTTCGTCCCCGAAATTTAAAAGCAAAGATAATTTAATAACCCAGCAAAATTTTAATTTTAATTTCAAACAGCAACCATACATATCAATCATATTCTAACAATCATAGCAAACAATTTAATCAAACAAATTTAACTATCCAGACAAAATTCTGGATAGAATTTCCTCGAGTTTCCCCAAGTATATATATATACCGGGATACTCGTTCTACAGGATCTTAACTAACTATCTACAAAAATCTAGAACTCCTTCCCATCTAGATTACAAATCTGAACAAGATATCAGACTAAACTCAAAACCATCTCAACTACCAAAGCCTTCTGAACTGCTGATTCCATCCCTCGATGAATCATACACATATTCCTCAGAGATATGTGAAATAAAATGAATTCCAGTTATCCGAACTGGCAACTCAATCCTATAGATCAAAGAACTAATCCTTTTGAGAACACAGAAAAATCTCATAGTACTTCCGGAGCTTACTCTCCAATTTTTCCAAATCTTATATTTCCTTTGATTGGAGAAAACTTAAACAATATCCAATTTCAACTTCAAATTCCAAATTCCATCAATTCTTAATTGCATAACTCTCTTGACGATCCTGAGTCACTTCATCCTTCCTGATCAGCTTAATCTTTGCTGATGCTTCTTAAAACAATCTAGACCAAGATCAAACCAATTTCTGGATCCTACTCAACCTAATGGTTTTCAAAAATACAACGAAATCCAGAACACAACTCTACTCCACAATTATTAGAGCACTTCGAACTACTTCTCCTATCTAAAATAGCCAAACAGTTGCACTTGACAACCTTACCTCCCAATCCTGAAAATTCCTTCACACTTAGAGGTACACTTGAATTTCCTATAGAAATCCTCTACTCCAAGAAAATTACAACTCCCGGTTGCTCCCACTCTAGAATAGCTGTTATCTTGCTTCCGCTGCACAACTTTGATCTGGAATAGATGAGAATGCCATCGGAGATACTCGAGCACATACTTGATCATCCACAGTTCACCATACCGATAAAATCTTAGTGAACCCTCCACTTGGTCAAAACACCCCAGCAGAATCCTCTCCAGAAAATTAGGTGTGATCAATCCAAAGAATCCTGAGCTGCTTCACCAATTTCTTCTCTAGGAGACATCCTCCTACAAAGCTGAATCACAGGTAACTCCACGAATCAAATCGATACAGAATCTCAATCTCCAATAACCCAAGAGAACACTCAAACAATCGCAAGTCACTTTTGCGATCAGCCCGGCCTAATTTCCAAAGATAACTGTTCTCTCTTCACTAATCAGAACAGCTTACACTTAACCATCCAATTCATCGAAGAAATGGATTCACTCTGCTGCTTCTGGACTTTACCTTCAGAAAAACTGCTCAGCCAGAAACTTCCTGCCAATCACAGAACACTCCAAGCCGCACTGTTGCCACAGACGCCAAAAACTTCTTATCCGAAACTCCTCGAGAAACTCGGACCTCAAAGCAACAGAAACACCCCACTGGACTCAGCCACAACACCGAAGCAGACACTCTTCCTCAAACTTACTTCAGAAGAAACATCTTCAGAAACGTCCATAGTCACTGCGTCTCACTATACAGCTACTACTTCTTGAGGTTACCAAAATACCATCACTCTCTTCAGCTCATCCAATAGATCTACTCTATTCATCCAACTTCAAAGATAAACTCTAAACCATAACTGGTTTCCTTCAGAGATCGGTGAAATCTTTACACCACAACAAAGTTCACTCGAGACAGTATTAGGTCTACAGTCTCGTCAGATACCCTTCCAACCTCAACACTCAAATTCTAACTATTGGTAGTCGTGTTACTCACACTACCACCTTATCTACCTTTATAACTTATATTGGAAAACCCGAACAGGTAACCCAACAAATAGGTAGAAATATATATATTTAAAATGATACTTTTTATATAGAAATTATTTCTGGGTAAAATTATTTCATTTACCTCTTTTAAAACAATATTGTGTCCGTTGGCCTGGTTCAAGTGTTTAGAGATCCCTATCAATAACGTTAGCTACTCGTATTGACCAGAATCCATATACCACTCAACCGATCAATTAACACAATATAAAATCATTTTATATAACTAACAAATACGCGCTCTCGAATATATATATATATATACACACTCAGACTCAAACAGGTTGCTACAGATCCTGTCTCTAATGAACAATCCTTCCGAACCTAGGTATTCACTCAACCTAGTGTTCTGATATTCACTTAACCAATAGCTTAGGTATTCGCTCAACCTTTGCTCTGATACCATATGTAACTACCCGGCTTTCTATGCCCAGAAAGTCGCATCATTATGAAGAAAGAAAGGGGTAGAAAATAGAAAAGAAAAGAAGAAAGAAAGAAAAAACAACAACGATCTCACAGCGGAACGAATAAATTATATTAATAACATAAACTATTACATAGTATACAACAATTACAGAGTTACACAGCATATACATCACTTACTAGACAGTTATAAACATCTGTCTAGACATTACAACTCAAATACAAGACAAGACACTATCACAGATATCAACACAGCGGAATACTATATCTACGAACGCCGAAGCCTCCTGCTCCATTGCTCCTCCAGAATATTCGTCAAAGCTAACCTGAATCCCTTGGCTACTCGTAAAAATTGAGTACCCAAGAGTTTAATAAAACAGAAAATAAACACTTGGGTCAGACATGGGTCTGGTGTGAGTAAACGGGTTAAAATTGTTTAACTTCAAAACCTTTTGAAAACAAAGGTATCACGTAAGACTTCCCACACATAAACATGGAAAAGTTTTTACCTTACGCTAACCAAAACATTTGATAGGAAATCCAGTTATATTATAATAGGGTCTAGGGTTTTCAAGTAAAATACAGAAATAGCTGAAATGCTTACATCTCACATTCCAACATAGTTGGGCACAACTAATACGTACGGCACTTATTGGAGTTTGGATTCCATACAATGGCAGGGCTACCGGGGTACCGCCCGTCACAGTACGTGGCCTAGATCACCGTACCGAGGATCACTCCCAATCCCCTGCAACACAAGGTCGGAATATCCCTTACTGGATAATTCCCGCACAAGATACCTCACGGTTGGGATCAGCAACCGCACCACTAAGTCGAAAATAGAAAGGGACATCTAGACAGAGGTAACCTTGTCCTACTTGGGTGCTACCCACTAACCTTGCTGCACCTCCCCTGTTTTAGCCATTCCCGGTTGATGAGGCTTGAGGTTACGATTACCTTTAATCAGAACATATCACTTAGAATGCTCATCGTCCGCCTGACGATGTGCTGAAAGCATTCAATCCATACAAGTTCGTTCCGGGTTCGAACGAAACCGAAGGCATTATCTCGTTACACTCGTTTTGGAATCACCCTCAGAGTTAACGACAATAACCCTTGCACTCTGAATCTTCATCTTCACTTGAGATTCACGACCTATCGTAAATTTGGATCGATGTGGTATTCGGGTCTCCAGACCTGGAATACCGGTATACGGAAACCCGATCCCGGTCTCATCGAAATCCAAAACGTACCTTTTAAGGCCAAGTTGTTTAAAGGTTTAAACAATTTAACTTATCTATATTCATACAGATAGATAATTCACAAATCACAATTGATAATCACATTATCAAATAAACAAATGATCTATAACCAAATAGGTAATCCATATCAACATCACAATAGTTAATCTATATTACCATCATAATGCAACCAAGCATTCATACTACACAACATTTCTTATCTCATTTCTGAGATTACATCCATTCAAGACAATCAATGTCATCCATTCTTATATAAGCGATGATTTACTTAATCACAACATAATTAATTTAAAATGAATTAAATTAACTATCTCTATCTTAAATTAATTTAAAGTGAATTAAATTAATTACTTCATCTCTTAATTAATTTAAAATAAATTAAATTAATTACTTCATTATAAACCTTACTTATATAATCATTAATTAATTACAAATAAATTAATTAATCTTTCTATAATTATCTATTTTAATTAATCACCTTTGATTAATTATACTTTAATTACATTTAAATAATTATCTTAATTAATTTCATAAATTAATTATCCTTAACCAATACAGTAATTAACCTTTAATTACTTCATTAATTAATTAATTATAATCAATTACTTTAATCCTTAACTAATTACAATTAATCACTTATCATTTGATTAATTAATCTTAATTAATCAACTCTTAATTACATCATTAATTATAAACTAATGATCCTAATTACACCTTTAATTATTTATTAATTACATTAAGTAATTATTCTTAATTAATCCATAATTATTAATCATCTTTGATTAATCTAATCCAGTAATTAACTCTAATTAATTATCTTCCTTAATTAATTACTTTTAATTAATTACCTTAACAAATAATTAATTACCTTATTAATTATCCTTAATCCTTTAATTAAATAAATTATTTAATCATTTAACTATTTATTCAAATTTAATTAATAATTTCTTAACTATTTATACTTAAAGACTTTATTTAAGAAAATCATTATCTTAATTAAATAAATTAAATTGACCAACAATTTAATTATCTTCACATATTAATTTTCTTTAATTAATCAAAACTCTTAATTACTTAAGATAACTCCTTTATTATAATTGATTTACTAAAATCCTTATTATTTAAACTTTATTTAAAATAAAACATTTTAGAATTCAATTATAATTAAAACAACATAAACTTCTACTTCAACTTTCAAAACCTTTAAACTTCCAAAGTTATTAAATTAACTTTAATACAAAAACATTTTGAAAATCTACTTATCTACCCTTTTTACTTATCTATTTAAATATTTAAAAACTTGTTTAAAACAATTATTCTTTTGAAAACAATTTATTTTATAATTAAAAACTTGTTTAACTTTGCTTAAAACTTAAACATTCTGTTTAAAATTTAAAACCTGAACAACTTAAAACCCGAGTAAAACCCATAGAAACTCGAAGTAACTCTCGAGACAACCCACAACACTCCTGCTTCGAGTCACGCGAACAAAATCCCGAGAAAGACCCTGATCTCAACCTTCTTCCCCAAACCACCAATCCACCCAGATGCACAAAAACGTGTACGTGTACGTGTACACCATTACTGATCGTCGACGAACCCTACTCCGGCCTCCGACAAGTCGCTCACGATCCCTACACGCATCGCGCAACCCAGAAATTCAAATTCGATCGAGCATCGATTTTTGACCCTCGAACCCATCACTCGAAAACAACATCACCAGGAAGTTCGACCATCACGGCAACCCCGGCCTCGAGAAAACCCACAGTGTCTACCGTAGCTCCGCCTCACTTTCCCCTGCCTCCAACACCCTACGCGATCGCCTCCGGTTGCAAATCGACGCCGCGAATCCCAAAAGAAAACTCACGACAAACACAGGACCAAAAACCCTACTTCCTCGATTTCCGATCAACCCCCTCATCAATAAATTCCAATTTGATTTTTCCTATGATCTCCATTGCCCCCTCCACCTTCGAGCTCAATCACGTTGATCAATTCGACGTTGATAGATGAAAATTGCTCGAAAAAGCACATACGTTCATCTCGGCAATACTCAATAAATTCTAAACTAAAAATTGATATATTTATATCAAAAATCATGGTTTTCTATACTGAATACAATTATATAATCAAGACTTAAAATTGAATTAATAAATTTTTGACCAAATTGACATTTTTACTGTTGTTTATAAAATTTCAAGACAAATACTTTATATAAGTTCCAGATCTTATTTTTAGGAGTTATGCTACATGTTTTCAATCCTTTTTCATTTGCACATCAAAGACTAACGGTGATTAGATGATGAGATATAGGTTTTTAAAAGAATTCAAACTCTGATAAATCAACAGAGACTATATCATAACTATACAGGCATTCAAACATTCATATACAAACATGCTTTTAATTCAATTCAAGTATTTCAGATAATAGCATGATATTCATTCAAAATAACAGTATGAAATCCAGGGTTTAAAAACTGTTTTTAAAATCTAATTGTTTACTCACCAGACAAGTAGAACAGAGACAGAGAACAGAAACTATTTCCAGGCTTGCATGTTTGGTTTTGAACTTCTATTTGCCTTTGATCTCCTTTAAGTTTGCATGATCACAGGTTGTTTGTTGATAGATTATACTTGAAGAAATTTCGAATCTTGTTGCTGTTGGTTTTCAGTTTGCATGTTGATATACTTCTTTCGTTGATTGCATTTGAATTTCCAGCTTATCATCTTGTTTTCATATTGCAATTCCAGATTTCATTTTCAAGATGAAATTCTAGGTTTCATTCATTTCCTGATATTTTACTTCTTCATTTTTATGATCTATGTTTCGATTCTAATTTTGGTTGAGAATTGTAGAAAAATATCTTCAGCTGAAGAATAAAACCCCTCTTTTATTTTACAATTTTAGATTTTAAATTAAAATATCAAGAGTATGACATTTGTCCCCTCTTATGTCTTAATTATCTTACACCTAAGCTTATATGTTTACAAGTGGTTTTTACCAAGTATTAAAATGTTTACAAGTGTTAATCTTGTTTTAATTAATTTATTTAAGTCATTTATATGTATTAATGAAATAATTATATGTATATAATGTATTTATCTTTTTTATAATTTAAGATTTTAGATTTACATAAATATACAAATGTGAATTCAAGTAAACATTTATTTATAATAACTTATGCTTTGATCAAATAAATATAACATATTTTTATATGCTTGAGAAACTTATTTTAACTATATATATATCTTTTTACAAACCAATTTATCTTATGTTTGAATTTTTAAAAAGGAAAGAATATTAAAACAATTGAACTTCTAATTTTAATCTTATTTAAAAATTAAACTAAAATATATCTTTATAATAAATAAGAAATTATCCTTGTTATTTAAATCTCAAATATCATTTTCAAAAGTATTAAGTCAAATTACAATTTCCAAATTACAAATTATATATATATATATATTAAAGTTTGAAAACATCTTAATTTAATTCAAATCATTACCTTTCCATTTCAATATATAAATATATACATTCTAAATGTGAAATATTTTTAACATAAATTTTGATAATTATCATATTGAATTTAATACATAACTCCAAATCACAATATATATATATATACATATATATTATAATTTGAAAACATAACTTTTATTAAATTAAAGACTTCCTATATATATACCAACATACATATATACATTATAAATAGAAAACATTTATATAAGTTTTGAAAGATAAATCTTACCAATTTTAAATTGTTAGAAAAGATATTAATAAATATTGCCAATTTAAAATGTTATTAACCTTTTAAAATGAATAAACTTGTCAATTTATAAAATAAATCAACAAATCAATTTGATTATTTATAAAGATTATTAAATTGATATTGCCAAAATTCCGGGATATCACAGATAAGAATTGAATTGTTTTAACCTTAAAACAACTTGGCCTTAAAAGATACGTTTTGGATTTCGATGAGACCGGGATCGGGTTTCCGTATACCGGGATTCCAGGTCTGGAGACCCGAATACCACATCGATCCAAATTTACTATAGGTCGTGAATCTCAAGTGAAGATGAAGATTCAGAGTGCAAGGGTTATTGTCGTTAACTCTGAGGGTGATTCCAAAACGAGTGTAACGAGATAATGCCTTCGGTTTCGTTCGAACCCGGAACGAACTTGTATGGATTGAATGCTTTCAGCACATCGTCAGGCGGACGATGAGCATTCTAAGTGATATGTTCTGATTAAAGGTAATCGTAACCTCAAGCCTCATCAACCGGGAATGGCTAAAACAGGGGAGGTGCAGCAAGGCTTCGTGGGTAGCACCCACTGAGAGCAAGATAGATCCCTGTCTAGAGGTCCCTTTTCTTTTTATTCGGCTTAGTGTGTGGTTGGTCGTGCCAACTACGGGGTTATCTTGTTCGGAATTATCCAGTAAGGGATGGTTCCGGCTTTGTGTTGCAGGGGAGCGGGCGTACTCCTCGGTACGGTGATCTAGGCCACGTACTGTGACGGGCGGTACCCCAGTAGCCCTGCCATTGTATGGAAACCCATTCTTCCTACGTGCCCTTACGGTTTTGATTGTATAACCCACTTTGTGGCTAGTATGCTGGAATTTAATAATGTAACAATTTCAGCTATTTCATATTTATTTGAAAACCCTAGACCCTATTATAATATAACTGGATTTCCTATCAAATGTTTTGGTTAGCGTAAGGTAAAAACTTACCCATGTTTATTTGTGGGGAGTCTTACGTGATACCTTTTCTTTCTAAAGGTTTTGAAGTTAAGCAAGTTTAACCTGTTACTCACACCAGACCCATGTCTGACCCAAGTTGTTTATTTCTGTTTTATAAACTCTTGGGTACTCAAATTTTTACGAGTAGCCAAGGGATTCAGGTTTAGCTTTGACGAATTGTGGAGGAGCAATGGAGCAGGAGGCTTCAGCGTTGTAGATATATATAGTAGTTCCGCTGTGTCTGTATCTCTGTAGTGTATTGAGTTGTAATGTCTAGACAGATGTTATAACTGTCTAGTAAGTGATGTATATGCTGTGTAACTCTGTAAAGTGTTGTATACTATGTAATAGTATATGTTATTAATATAATTTATTCGTTCCGCTGTGAGATCGTTGTTGTTGTTTCTTTCTTTCTTCTCTTCTTTTCTATTTCCTACCCCTTTCTTTCTTATTAATGATACGACTTTCTGTGGAGAAAAAGTCGGGTCGTTACAGTGGTATCAGAGCATAGGTTGAGCGAATACCTAAGCTATTGGTTAAGTGAATATCAGAACACTAGGTTGAGTGAATACCTAGGTTCGGAAGGATTGTTCATTAGAGGTAGGATCTGTAACAACCTGTTTGAGTCTGAGTGTATATATATTCGAGAGCGCGTATTTGTTAGTTATATAAAATGGTTTTATATTGTGTTAATTGATCGGTTAAGTGGTATATGGATTCTGGTCAATACGAGTAGCTAACGTTATTGATAGGGATCTCTAAACACTTGGACCAGGCCAACGGACACAATATTGTTTTAAAAAGGTAGATGAAATAATTTTATCCAGATATAATTTCTATATAAAAAAATATCATTTTAAATGTATATGGTATTTGTAATGATTGGTTGAGATGATAATAATTTATCATCTAGGATTAGGAGTCTGAGTGTTGAGGTTAGAAATGTATCTGTCGAGACTGTAGACCTAATACCGTCTCGAGTGAACTTTGCAATTGTGAGGATTTCATCGATCTCTGAAGAAAACCTGTTAAGGTTCGGAGTTCATCTTTGAAGTTTGGATGGGTAGAGTTGGATCTGTCGGAGAACAGAAGCGAGTGATGGTATCTCAGGTAATAGTAGCTGTGTGATGAGACGCAGTGACTATGGATGTTCCCGAAGATGTTTTCTTTGGAACAAGTTAATAAAGTGTGTCTGTTTCGGTGTTGTGGCTGAGTTCACCATGGTGATTCTGTTTGGGAATCGAGTTTCTCGAAAAGATTTGGTTAGGAAATCTTTGGCATCTGTGGCAGCAGTGCAGCTCGGAGTGTTCTGTATTGGCAGGAAGTTTTCTGGCTGAGCAGTTTTCTAAAGGTGAAGTTCAGAAGCAGCAGAGTGGATCCATTTCTTCGATGGATTGGATAATTAAGTGTAAGCTGTTCTGATTGGTAAAGAGAGAATAGTTTCTTTGCATTTTGGCTGGGTTGATCGCAAAAATGACTTGCGATAGTTTGAGTATTCTTTTGAGTTATCCGAGATTTTTTTGGGATGAGTTGTCCAGTCTTTGCTCGTGTTCTTCATCAGTATTTTCATTCTACTCCAGATCAGAGTGGTGCAGCGGAAGTAGTTTGGCGAATGCATCTGTTTGTCTTTTCCAGATAGGAGAAGTTAGTTCGGTCTTCTGATGTTGTGAGTAGATTTGTGTTTTGGATTATGGGTAGATTTTGAGAGGATCATTTTGTTGAGTTATTTTTGGTCTTATTTGTTTCGAAGAGTATCAGCAAAGGTTGAGCTGATCAAGAAGGATTTGTAGGAAGCCGAGATCGTCTGAAGATTTTGTGGATAAGAGACGGAGGAATTTTGGAATTCGAAGTTGGAGACTTCGTTGTTGTTGAAGTTTTCTCTGGTAAAAGGGAGCTATAAGATTGGGTAAGTCTGGGAAGTCAGCTCCGAGTTGTTTTGGATCTCTTCTGTGTTTTGATTTGGATAAGTACTTTGATACACAAGGTTGAATTGTCAGTTTGGATAACTGGAATTCAATGTATTTTACGTATCTCTGAGGGAGTACGTGTTTGATCTATCTCTGGTTTTGGAACCAGCAGTTCTGGAGGAATTGGTTGTTGAGTCAGACTCGTCTGTAGTCTGATATTCTGTTTATTTTTGTAGATCTAGAGAGTAGAAGCTCTATAGCTTAGTAGTATTGGTTGTTTGGATTCTGTAGAGCGAGTATCCCGATATTTATACTTGAGAAACTCTAGGGAATTATCCAGAATTTTGTCTGGATAATTAGAATTGTTTGTTTGGATGATTGGTTGCTATGGTTGTTAGCATATGGATGATATTATATGTTTGTGGTTTAAAATTAAAATCTTAAATAAGATTATAAAATTACCTTTGTTTAAATTTCGGGGACGAAATTATTTTAAGGGGGAAGGAATGTAATATCCCGGAAATTTGGGGCAATATCAATTTAATAATCTGTTTAAATAATTAAATTGATTGATAATTTTTGATAATAAATATTTGAATTGATTTAATAATCTAATTAAATAAATACTTAATTGGTGAATTCTATCTTTTATAAGTTAATAAAATGATTATTTTAGATAAGTAATTGTAATTTATAAATTAAGAAAAGGCTTTATTTACATTTAAAATGAATAAGTGTTACTTAAATGACATGTGTAAATCTATAAAGACACCTACATAACAAGTGTAAATTTATTAACAACTCTAAATGACAAATGGCAAGTTTTTAAATTTTAGTTTTCTTTTATTTTTATTTTTAATAAACTACATAATAACTTATATAAACAGTTACCTCTCATCTCATTTTCTTTCCCTATTTTTCTTCAATTCAAAGATAAGAAATTTCAGCCTATTCTCAGAAACCAAAAATCTAACGTATTCCTCAAACTAAATCCTCATAAACAAATTAGTAATCAAATTCCTCAATCTCAAAACAAAGATATGTAATTCATTTTCCAAAATCAAATGATAACCTGTAACTCATTCTTCAAATCTGCAATTCTTCAAACCTGCAAATCCCTTCTTCAAAACCTGTAAATGAACTTCTTCAAACCAGAGACTAAAAAGCTAGTACATTTTATTTTGTCTGAAATCAAAAACAAGTAAATCTGGAAATCAAAGCATGCATGCAAGTTTCTTCAGAAAGTATTCAAGTTTTAAAGTTTTAAAGATCAAAAGGGGATCTCGGTTTAAAAGCATTCAAAGGCTTTTCAAATGCAGTTTCAAAGAGGCTCTGTTCATTTTAAAATTTGTGAGTAACACTTTTCTAAAAGCTTAAGTATTCTTTTAATCTGGTTGCATGTTGAAATTATGGAAATAAATATGTTATGTGTGATTTTATATAAGTAGACTTATCTGTATATATGGATGTATATATATGTTGGTGTGCATGTCTGTTATTTGCTCTGTTCCCAGTTTCAAGTTCAAAGTTTGATTAAATGCTGTATCTCATGACCTAAATAATATTATGATGTAAGATATAAACAATAATTGTTTGTTATATCATATATTAGAATTTAGAATTTATTTAGTTAAAATAAAAAGAAAATTTCTCTGTAAATAAAAAGGAACAGGGAAATTTTAGTTTTGAATAAAATTCAAATATGATAATTTAGCATTCCAGGATTATAAATTGAAACTTTAAACCAAATTATGATTTTTAGAAGAAAAATCATGATTTTTAGATTTTTAAATGATGAGATATTCTTGTTTGAACGGAAATGGGAAAGTGATGAAATTCTGGCGATCGATGAAATCTGGAAGGTCGTGATCTTCTCTGGGGGTAGTAGAATGATCATAGAGTTTGGGAAAAATGTCTGATGATGTTGAATTTCACTGAGGCGATGGGGGTTGATCGGGAAAGTCTATAACCCTAGTTTTGGTGAGGTTGGGAAAGGAGTTCGTCACGACATCCAGAGGGGATCGAGTTACACCAAATTCTGGGGATCGGAAGCTTGAAGGATGACGTAGACATGACCGGAAGCTCGGATGTTCAGGCGATCGGAGAAAAGAATTTGAGCGTTTTTCCAGGCTTTGGGTTCCTGGTTCGAAATGGTGATGGGTTACTCGATTTCGAAATCGAGTTGATGTTGAATTTCTGATGGTCGTATACGGGTTGGTGGTCGATCGTCGACTTGAGAGCGTCGTCGTCGAGGTGGCAGCAACGTCCAGAGCAACGTGCACGTGCACGGTGACATTTGCGTGCATCAGTAGTTTTTAGAGTTTGAGGAAGAAGATGTTCTCGAGGTAGATGATGAGTTAACTCGAAGTAAGGCTCGAGGAGATGGGGTTCTGGTTCGAGTTCGTTCTCGGGAAAAACTTGCGTGGGTTTAACAGTTTTTAAAATTTTAAATATAACAAGTTTAAAAAGGAAAGGAAAGAAACTCGAAGTTAGTCTCGGGTTTTCTGTTATTTTGCTCGGGTATTTGAAGTGTTGGGCTCGGGTCATTAACCTGTTACAGGTTTTTAAAAATCTGTTTGTTTTAAATTTTAAAACTTATTTTAAAAAAATTTGAAAGCAAGATTTAAATCCAGTTTTAAATCAAATTTGAAGGTATGGATTCAAGTTTAAATTGTATTCCAGAATAAATAAATTTTTATTAAAATGTTTAAACATCTTTAAATGTTTAAAAGTATAATTTAAAAGGTTTGAATAAATAAATTAGTTTAAAAATCTTATAAAATTCTTTTATAAGGTTAAGTGTTTCTTAACATTGAATTTAAGAAGATTTTGTAAATTTGATTTAAATTTGGTTAAAGTTAAATTTATAATTTATTTTAAAACTTTATTTTGAAATGAATTAAAGGGAAGATTTTAAAGTAAAATATTTCAAAGCCTTTGTTAATAATTAAAGTAATTATAAAGGTTAATACTTTAATTTAGAAAGTAATTAAGGTTTAATGATTTTGGTTCATTTAATTTATAAGGTAATTAAAGAATAATTTAATAATTAATTAATGAGTTAATGTTAATTAATTAAATAAATAGGATTATAAGTTAATTAATTAAGGTTAATTAATTTGGGATTAAAAATCATTTATTTAGATAAGTATAGATTTTAATAAATGATTAGAAATTTATTAATCAAGTGATTAAAGGTTAATTAGGAAATTAATTTAGTAATTATTAATTAATTAATTGGTGATTAAGAATTTATTAAGTTGAAATTAATAAATAGTTTATTAAAGATTAATTATTTAAAGAAAGTAATTAAAAGAATTGTTAATAATTAATGAGAGATCATTAATTAGGGATTATTAGATAATTAATTAACATGATTAAATTTGATAATCAATTAGATTAATTAGTTAATATGAAAATGGGTTAAGTATAATTACTTAATAGAAGTAATTAAGGTAATTAATTACTTAAGGTAATTAATGAAATAATTTGATAAGTTAAATTAATTAATTTAAGATAATCACTTGGTTATGTGATAAGTATAATTACTTAAATGTAATTAGTGAAGTGTAATTACTTAGGAAAGTAATTAAAGTTAATTAATGGATATAATTAACTAAAGATGATTTTAATAATGAAAGTAATTTGAGTTTAATTACTTTTGAATAATTAATCAAGGGATTAATTAAAAGATAATTAATTAATGAGTAATTAATTTATGGAAGAGTAATTAAGGGTAGTTAATTACTAAATGTGATTAATCAAAGATGATTAATAAATGTGGTTTAATTAAGAATTAATTATTAAATATAATTAATTTAAATGATGTAATTAAGGATTGGTTAATTAAGATTAATTAATAAATAATTAGTGATTAAAGTAATTAATTAATTATAATTAATTAAGGATTAATGTAATTAAGTATAATTAATTAATTAATGAAGTAATTAAAGATTAATTACTGAATGGTTTAAGATAATTAATTTGTGAAATTAATTAAGTATTAATTACTTAAAGTAATTAAAGGATTATTAATCAGGAATGATTAATTTAGATGATACTTAAAGTATGATTAATTAATTGGTTTAATTAATAATTAAGTAAGCAGGATTTATAAAATGAAGTAATTAATTTAATTCACTTTAAATTGATTAGAGATGATATAAATCATTACTTATGATGGATGAGTAGTATTAAATGCTTTGCATTGTTTGATATCTCTGATGAGATATATACTGATCTATGATATGGATGTTGGTTGAATTGGAATGATAATATGAGTTATCTGTTTGTGATGATAATGTAGATTATCTATTGAGTTATCTATCTGTGTGTAGTATAGATAAGAATTGAATTGTTTTAACCTTAAAACAACTTGGCCTTAAAAGATACGTTTTGGATTTCGATGAGACCGGGATCGGGTTTCCGTATACCGGGATTCCAGGTCTGGAGACCTGAATACCACATCGATCCAAATTTACGATAGGTCGTGAATCTCAAGTGAAGATGAAGATTCAGAGTGCAAGGGTTATTGTCGTTAACTCTGAGGGTGATTCCAAAACGAGTGTAACGAGATAATGCCTTCGGTTTCGTTCGAACCCGGAACGAACTTGTATGGATTGAATGCTTTCAGCACATCGTCAGGCGGACGATGAGCATTCTAAGTGATATGTTCTGATTAAAGGTAATCGTAACCTCAAGCCTCATCAACCGGGAATGGCTAAAACAGGGGAGGTGCAGCAAGGCTTCGTGGGTAGCACCCACTGAGAGCAAGATAGATCCCTGTCTAGAGGTCCCTTTTCTTTTTATTCGGCTTAGTGTGTGGTTGGTCGCGCCAACTACGGGGTTATCTTGTTCGGAATTATCCAGTAAGGGATGGTTCCGGCTTTGTGTTGCAGGGGAGCGGGCGTACTCCTCGGTACGGTGATCTAGGCCACGTACTGTGACGGGCGGTACCCCAGTAGCCCTGCCATTGTATGGAAACCCATTCTTCCTACGTGCCCTTACGGTTTTGATTGTATAACCCACTTTGTGGCTAGTATGCTGGAATTTAATAATGTAACAATTTCAGCTATTTCATATTTATTTGAAAACCCTAGACCCTATTATAATATAACTGGATTTCCTATCAAATGTTTTGGTTAGCGTAAGGTAAAAACTTACCCATGTTTATTTGTGGGGAGTCTTACGTGATACCTTTTCTTTCTAAAGGTTTTGAAGTTAAGCAAGTTTAACCTGTTACTCACACCAGACCCATGTCTGACCCAAGTTGTTTATTTCTGTTTTATAAACTCTTGGGTACTCAAATTTTTACGAGTAGCCAAGGGATTCAGGTTTAGCTTTGACGAATTGTGGAGGAGCAATGGAGCAGGAGGCTTCAGCGTTGTAGATATATATAGTAGTTCCGCTGTGTCTGTATCTCTGTAGTGTATTGAGTTGTAATGTCTAGACAGATGTTATAACTGTCTAGTAAGTGATGTATATGCTGTGTAACTCTGTAAAGTGTTGTATACTATGTAATAGTATATGTTATTAATATAATTTATTCGTTCCGCTGTGAGATCGTTGTTGTTGTTTCTTTATTTCTTCTCTTCTTTTCTATTTCCTACCCCTTTCTTTCTTATTAACACAAAGCCTCTTACACACTTGTAGATACGAAAAAAAATATTAATAACAAAGTAAAGAGACTACCATTGAAAAGAAACAAACTAAGACAAGTGAAGCATTAAAAAGCTTGAAGCAAGAAAAAAAGAAGAAGAAGCTGAAGCTTGAGGAAGATCAACAATGTGCATCTTCCTGTAACAGTGAGTAAAATATATATCTTTGGATACTGTAAAATTATGATTATGTGGCCTTGAAGTGTTATTGTCAAGTATGCCTGAAAAAAAGTAATACAAGAATTCTTGTATATGAACATATGTTAAGTTATAACCAGGGTAAAGCTAGGCAGTGTATATAACTGTGAGTACAACTCAAAAATGTGCTCCTGGAAGTATATATACATCCATGTGCTTGGGTTTCTGAAGAAAACTCTCCTTGTTGTCAAGTATCATGGGTAAATAAGTGGATGTACTTTGTACGAGTGTGTGTTAGTTTGGTTATATATACCTGTAACTCAAAAAAAGGCATATGAACATCACCCTGTTCTTGAAAAGTTAAGACCCTGTAACCTGTAAAAATCATTATCTCCCTAAACATGAATATAAAAATATGATCCCAAGGGAAATCCTATTTGTTTTTTAGTATAGTTGATTGTAAAAATGGTCTCAATGAATATTTTTAAGTATGGAGGATAAAAAGTTTTTGTTTACAGTGAGCAAACCCAAAAAGGAAGAAATTCAAACATTTTAATTCACCCATCTGATTTCATGATCGTGTTCGTCCTTGTAAACAAGGAACTTTGGTGGGGGTTTGGGCATTTTTAATTAACTATTTAGGGAGAGGAAGGGGATGAACGGGATTTGGGAAGTTCGTCAAATTCCAGCGAACCGGTCGGTGTCACAAATCGAGCACTGGCGTGGAGGAGGTTCAGTGGTCGGGAAGTTCAGGAAAAATGGTGGAGTACTTTTAAGAGGGGTGTGGTGGTCGGTCATGGATGAAGTAGGGTTTAACAGTGGAATTGTTGGGCTTTGGTTCGGCGTTAATAGCGACGGCGAGGCGACAGGGGAAGGGTGCGGTTCAGGTGGAAAAGAGGAGGAGGACGTGGTGATTGTTTTGGCGGAGTTTGGTGGTTGATGGCGGTGATGGTTGGCAAGGCGAGGGGTTTGAAGGGTGGGTTCGTTCGTTACAGGTCTGGGTTGATGGTCAAATTCCTGAACCGGTGGGTTGTCGTGGTTCCACGGGTTGGCATGGAATGTCGGGGCTGGGCGTGACTCATGTAGGGGGTCGGCAGTGGAAGTGGTTGGTCGGAGGAGGTGTGTACGTGCACGGTGTGCATATACGGTTAGGTGATTTGAAAGGAAGGAAGGGAGGAAGTAAGGAAAGCTGCTCGAAAAGAAAGAAAGGGGAGAAGAAGGAGAATGGGCCGAGTTGGGCCAGAAAATAAAGATAAAAGAAAATAAAAGGAAAGAGAAGGAAAAGAAATAAAGAAAAGAAAAGAATAAGAATAAAAGAAACAGAAGAGAAGAAATGGAATTTTACATATACATTTATTAGCTAATTTATATTTTCTTTCTTTAACCAAAAGGCTATTGTAATTTTGAATCCGTAATTTCAAGTTCAATGGTATTTATAAATTAATGGGTAACTAATTATACTATTACTATTTGACTTAATCCTATAAGTAATTAATGATATTTTATAATTTGTTATTAGTTAATAAATTCGTTTAATTTTACTTTATTTGATAAAAATATAAATGAAATCGGCTTAGTAAAGTTAATAGAATCCTGATGCGTAAACTATTTTGATAGTTAATTATTGATCATTAAATTAGTTAACAACCCATATCTTGGCTTAACCCTATGGAACATTTATTTCAATTATTTTGTCCGTACCATCGAGTGGTCAGACAAGTAATAGTAGATTAAATGATGATACGGTTTATTGAAAATAAAACGTCTGAAAATAAATTCCCATTTTTGAATATTGTCACTCTAAATAGAAATTGTTTATTTTAAACAATTTACCCTGTAAAATTTATTGCTTAGATTCGAAGAGACTGGGATCGGATATGAGCCTTATCCGAAACCACTTTGATTTAACAATAACAACAAACCCTTACGGTTTTGATTATAAAGTTTATAGGCTGGAATGGAATAAATTAAGCAAATTTGATTATATTAGATAAGTAACTGTACCTAGACAGTATTTCAATATCGATGGATTTCTGTAAAAGCGGTTGGTTATAATCAGATAAAACTCGTAACTTTGTACGAGTTACCTTGGTTTCAAAGGACTTTCATAACTCAAGTATTTCAAGTTAAATGTGTTTACTCACGCTGGTTTCCAGCCCGACTCGGGTGTTACTTTATTGTACTGCTCGGATTAGAACTTGTATTACAGATTTTCAGGTTAGGACTCTTTGGAGCTCAGGAGACGAGCTGGATGGCAGAGACGTATGTGTTATATCCTGTTGGGTATTATAGGCTGTATAGTCAGCATTTGGGGACAAGTTATTATAACTGTCCGGATTTGTTGTACTCTTGTAACGCCCCACTCCGAGACCCACTGTAACAAAGAGTATTACGGGAGTAATACTGTCTGTTAAAGCGGAGAATAGAGTATAGTGGAAGCGACCATTTGTAATCAAGCTATAACTATCTACTGAATACGTCGAAAGGATGTTATCTATATATTTTTTTTTCAAGTGGTTCGACATATTCAGTAAATACTTATAACGAAATTACAAATGGCTAAAGATCTATCAGGACAAAGCATAATATTAAATGATAAAACATCACAGAACAGAATCACATAACAGATATAAAATCCCAGAACAATACATCAAACAATACATCATCAATACAGATCCAAATATCATAAGTGGGTACAAAGCCACTGCTCACACATGTGAGTAAAAAATATGTACATATCAAAGTCTGAATAATAAGAGAGTAGCGGAATAGTGGACAAATAAAAGCGCTATCTATCAGCATAGCAGATAATGTCCAAGCGGAAGCACAGAAGCTAAGTCCAGAGACCTAACCTGAAACAACTCGGTCTGACCCGAGCGAAAACACTCGGGTCAGGCTAGCTAAACAATCAGTAATAACTGAGATATATAATAATGCGGTACATAAGTAAAACAGTACTTATCCAAAGAGAAGTATATTATGAACCACATGAATATAATTACGATCCCTAATCATCAATAAACAATAAAAATCTCCAAAGAGAAATCAACACCAAAGTGTAGAATAAATAAAATCGCCTCATATCATCGGCGTAGCCAAAGCCATAAAAAGATGCCCATAGGCAATAATCCCAATAGTGACCAGAGTCTGTGATCAATGCCCAAGCAAAGATCGATGCTCCAAAGAGCCATGGGGATATACTGAAAAGTCAATGAAATCAAACACTGAAAAGCAGTGTCCAGAGACACTGTGGATCCATAAGGTAATCGCACTTACATCGTATGGTTCCATAGAACCAACACCGAATGGCGATACTCGAATGAATATAAAAATAATCAGATAATACAAGTTTTGCACGTGCACCGACCAGAGTCGTTGTTGCCAAGTACTGTAGAGTTGTGATCGATCACTCGCACCGATGCGAAACGCGCGAGACGGCGAGATCCTTCCCAGAAGGATAAAGGCCCAGAGGCACACGCCGAAAAATAAACTACTCCATAGAGCAGGTGTCCAGAGACGGTTGCCCAGAGGCGTGGTGACCCAGAGGTCCAGTACTGGCCGCCCAGAGGCTAATGTGTCACTAACTTCTTGGAGAGGAACCCGCAAAGTGTTAACAATGAGTCCCATACCCCACGTTCGCACTAAACGGTTTCCTAACCAATAGCAAGCTCACACTCCAAACAATAAAAAGTCTACCTCATATCATCGGTAAACTAGACCCAAAGGTCAAAACGATCAATCGAATAGGTCGGGGATTAACCGGAAAGAAAATACACACGGTTTCCATAGGCCGGAGATTTCCTAACCGTTTAAGCACCTTTCCACTTCGCTCGACGTGCTAAAAGTGAGTGTGAGATTTTTATTATAGAAAATAATGGTGTAAAACGGATTTATAATTGATTTTCGAAATCACTTTTAAAACGGTCTTTTGAAAGGTCTTCTATTATGGAGTAATTAATTTAATAATTAAAATAATATTATATAATAATTTTCAAAAGCCATTTAGGAGTGAAAAATCTTTTGAAAATGATTCATAAAACCCGTGTACGAAATCTAGAGACAAATCTCAAAGAAATCAATGAAAATCAGAAAATCATCAAAAATATTCTAAGTGTTTGTAAACATTCAAAAACAGCTGTGAACCCAAGTTCGACAATTTATTTGGACCAGCAAACTGTGTCCAAATGTCATGAAAATTTGCATGCTCGTAGTCCAACATCCCTACTTTAAGATGCAAAAAGAATTTCTGGATTTCGAGTTGTGACGAAGTAGCAGCGACGTCTCAAAGTTGGACCCAGAACAAGATTTACACTGTTCACAAACAGCGACCAGAGTTCAACTTCGACACGAAATTCGAAGTACCAAACGAATACTGATGATGCCCAAATTTTACAAAGATGGAGTTCGAAACTCCACATTTCCAACGAGACCAAAAACGTCAAATTCCGACTTCGGATGCGATCGTGGCGGCATCTCGAAGTGGAGATAAAAAGTCTGGAACAGAGTGGAGAAATAATTTTATTTTATTTTTTTCAAGTCCAGCCCACCTGGGCTGGAATCCATTCAGACCCCAGCCCACCTGGGCTGGGGACAAGAGGCCCGCCCCAGCCCATGCGGGCTGGGAAATGAAAGAGCTTCCCCAGCCCGCATGGGCTGGGGAACACGGCCCGCCCCAGCCCCAGGCGGGCTGGGGTTCTGGGCCCGCCCCAGCCACAGGCGGGCTGGGTTCTAGGGCCCGCCCCAGCCCCATGCGGGCTGGGGTTCTGGGCTCGCCCCAGCCCCAGGCGGGCTGGGTTCTAGGGCCCGCCCCAGCCCCATCCGGGCTGGGTTTCTGTGCCCGCCCCAGCCCCAGGCGGGCTGGGGTTCTGGGCCCGCCCCAGCCCCAGGCGGGCTGGGGTGCTGGGCCCGCCCCAGCCTCATGCGGGCTGGGGTGCTGCGGCCCGCCCCAGCCCCAGGCGGGCTGGGGACCTTCGGCCCGCCCCAGCCCCTAGCGGGCTGGGGACCTTCGGCCTGCCCCAGCCCCATGTGGGCTGGGGACCTCCGGCCCGCCCCAGCCCCTAGTGGGCTGGGGACCTGCTGCCTGCCCCAGCCCCTAGTGGGCTGGGGACCTACTGCACCTGGGCAGCAGCCTGGGTGCAATCCAGGTCTGCCCTGGTGCACACAGTGCACTGTTTCAGCCTGTTTCAGGCTGAAACATTCCAGCCAACAAATTTTTGTTGTTTTTGAGGTTTTGGGGTGTTTTTTTTTCAGTTTTTGGCATTAAAATTTTCACCAAAATTAACTAGCAATAACCACTACTAGCAATAATCACTAATTAATAATAATTACCAATATTACAACTAGCATTAATTACTAATCAATAGTAATTACCTCTACCAATCAAGCAAATAAGCAAACACTTCAAGTGCAACTTTCCAAAGCAAAGAGGATGTGGATTAGAGAGCTTCAAAATTAAAAAGAGAACAAAACCAAGAATTACAAAGAGATTTCAAAGATTAAAATAAAGATTAGAAGGTGATTAGGCCTAGGATTGCATTACCTTGCTAGGATTAAACAAGTCTAATTATGAAGAGATGGAGCTTCTAAATGGAGGCCATTAATTTTGCTTAGGTTTAGGTTTAGGAATTTATGAAGAGGATGAGGGTTAGGGTTATGAAATGGGTTTAAGATATTATATAGAGTGGGTAGGCTAATGTGTTTGTTATGAGGGTTTTACAACCCAATAAGGCTTAGTTCAATTACTTAAGTGCATATGTAAATTTAAAAGAAAATTTTCTAATGTTATCATTTGAACAAAAATCCTAAGTAGTAACCTAGTTTTAATCAAAACCATATAATTGTCTCATTAGCCAATTAAACCCATTATCACATTTAAAAATTCCCCTTTTAAATATTAAATTCCAAAAATATTAATTTTCCCATTTTAAACCCAAAATACTTTAATTTGCAAACCAATTGCAAATTTAAATTCCCAAAATTTTTGTTTAGCTTCCTTTTCAACTTAAAATCATAATTTTAATTTATTATTCGGTAATTGCAATCTCAGGGTTGTTACAGACTCCCCCCCTTAAGAAAATTGCGTCCCCGCAATTCCTTAAATATAGAAATCGTCTATAATATCTAATCCACAACGTGCAGATTCGCACGGAAAGAAAATCCACAAAGATCAATATTTCTATTCTCACAGAGCAAGCTAAGGGTCGTGGATCCACCAATGGGATTCACAATCCTTAGTGAAGAAACCATACAAGTAACATCCAAAGATAAAGTATCAACTAGTTCCTTTGATACGAATGAGCGAGAGACACCCGTATCAAAAAAAAACTCTAAAAGATTGATCGTGAAATAAAATAGAACCTTCGAGAACGGAAGGATGCGTACCTCGAGGCTGAGATGAAGATGCGAGTTAAGCACGATTCAAAGATAGATAATTCAAATGGAATACTACGGAATATAAATGTATTCCTAAACATATTCCTAACTTATCTATCCAATGTCATGAGGAAAGGGCTTTGTAATATTCGAATCATACTAGGATGTATTGTACTAAGTGTCACTGTTCCGTGTTTATTATGCTTATTCCTGAAACCAGGCTCTGATACCAAGCTGTAACGCCCCACTCCGAGACCCACTGTAACAAAGAGTATTACGGGAGTAATACTGTCTGTTAAAGCGGAGAATAGAGTATAGTGGAAGCGACCATTTGTAATCAAGCTATAACTATCTACTGAATACGTCGAAAGGATGTTATCTATATATTTTTTTTTCAAGTGGTTCGACATATTCAGTAAATACTTATAACGAAATTACAAATGGCTAAAGATCTATCAGGACAAAGCATAATATTAAATGATAAAACATCACAGAACAGAATCACATAACAGATATAAAATCCCAGAACAATACATCATCAATACAGATCCAAATATCATAAGTGGGTACAAAGCCACTGCTCACACATGTGAGTCAAAAATATGTACATATCAAAGTCTGAATAATAAGAGAGTAGCGGAATAGTGGACAAATAAAAGCGCTATCTATCAGCATAGCAGATAATGTCCAAGCGGAAGCACAGAAGCTAAGTCCAGAGACCTAACCTGAAACAACTCGGTCTGACCCGAGCGAAAACACTCGGGTCAGGCTAGCTAAACAATCAGTAATAACTGAGATATATAATAATGCGGTACATAAGTAAAACAGTACTTATCCAAAGAGAAGTATATTATGAACCACATGAATATAATTACGATCCCTAATCATCAATAAACAATAAAAATCTCCAAAGAGAAATCAACACCAAAGTGTAGAATAAATAAAATCGCCTCATATCATCGGCGTAGCCAAAGCCATAAAAAGATGCCCATAGGCAATAATCCCAATAGTGACCAGAGTCTGTGATCAATGCCCAAGCAAAGATCGATGCTCCAAAGAGCCATGGGGATATACTGAAAAGTCAATGAAATCAAACACTGAAAAGCAGTGTCCAGAGACACTGTGGATCCATAAGGTAATCGCACTTACATCGTATGGTTCCATAGAACCAACACCGAATGGCGGTACTCGAATGAATAAAAAATAATCAGATAATACAAGTTTTGCACGTGCACCGACCAGAGTCGTTGTTGCCAAGTACTGTAGAGTTGTGATCGATCACTCGCACCGATGCGAAACGCGCGAGACGGCGAGATCCTTCCCAGAAGGATAAAGGCCCAGAGGCACACGCCGAAAAATAAACTGCTCCATAGAGCAGGTGTCCAGAGACGGTTGCCCAGAGGCGTGGTGACCCAGAGGTCCAGTACTGGCCGCCTAGAGGCTAATGTGTCACTAACTTCTTGGAGAGGAACCCGCAAAGTGTTAACAATGAGTCCCATACCCCACGTTCGCACTAAACGGTTTCCTAACCAATAGCAAGCTCACACTCCAAACAATAAAAAGTCTACCTCATATCATCGGTAAACTAGACCCAAAGGTCAAAACGATCAATCGAATAGGTCGGGGATTAACCGGAAAGAAAATACACACGGTTTCCATAGGCCGGAGATTTCCTAACCGTTTAAGCAGCTTTCCACTTCGCTCGACGTGCTAAAAGTGAGTGTGAGATTTTTATTATAGAAAATAATGGTGTAAAACGGATTTATAATTGATTTTCGAAATCACTTTTAAAACGGTCTTTTGAAAGGTCTTCTATTATGGAGTAATTAATTTAATAATTAAAATAATATTATATAATAATTTTCAAAAGCCATTTAGGAGTGAAAAATCTTTTTAAAATGATTCATAAAACCCGTGTACGAAATCTAGAGACAAATCTCAAAGAAATCAATGAAAATCAGAAAATCATCAAAAATATTCTAAGTGTTTGTAAACATTCAAAAACAGCTGTGAACCCAAGTTCGACAATTTATTTGGACCAGCAAACTGTGTCCAAATGTCATGAAAATTTGCAGGCACGTAGTCCAACATCCCTACTTTAAGATGCAAAAAAATTTTCTGGATTCCGAGTTGTGACGAAGTAGCAGCGACGTCTCAAAGTTGGACCCAGAACAAGATTTACACTGTTTACAAACAGCGACCAGAGTTCAACTTCGACACGAAATTCGAAGTACCAAACGAATACTGATGATGCCCAAATTTTACAAAGATGGAGTTCGAAACTCCACATTTCCAACGAGACCAAAAACGTCGAATTCCGACTTCGGATGCAATCGTGGCGGCATCTCGAAGTGGAGATAAAAAGTCTGGAACAGAGTGGAGAAATAATTTTTTTTTTTTCAAGTCCAGCCCACCTGGGCTGGAATCCATTCAGACCCCAGCCCACCTGGGCTGGGGACAAGAGGCCCGCCCCAGCCCATGCGGGCTGGGAAATGAAAGAGCTTCCCCAGCCCGCATGGGCTGGGGAACACGGCCCGCCCCAGCCCCAGGCGGGCTGGGGTTCTGGGCCCGCCCCAGCCACAGGCGGGCTGGGTTCTAGGGCCCGCCCCAGCCCCATGCGGGCTGGGGTTCTGGGCCCGCCCCAGCCCCAGGCGGGCTGGGTTCTAGGGCCCGCCCCAGCCCCATCCGGGCTGGGTTTCTGTGCCCGCCCCAGCCCCAGGCGGGCTGGGGTTCTGGGCCCGCCCCAGCCCCAGGCGGGCTGGGGTGCTGCGGCCCGCCACAGCCCCAGGCGGGCTGGGGACCTTCGGCCCGCCCCAGCCCCTAGCGGGCTGGGGACCTTCGGCCTGCCCCAGCCCCATGTGGGCTGGGGACCTCCGGCCCGCCCCAGCCCCTAGTGGGCTGGGGACCTGCTGCCTGCCCCAGCCCCTAGTGGGCTGGGGACCTACTGCACCTGGGCAGCAGCCTGGGTGCAATCCAGGTCTGCCCTGGTTCACACAGTGCACTGTTTCAGCCTGTTTCAGGCTGAAACAGGCTGAAACATTCCAGCCAACAAATTTTTGTTGTTTTTGAGGTTTTGGGATGTTTTTTTCAGTTTTTGGCATTAAAATTTTCACCAAAATTAACTAGCAATAACCACTACTAGCAATAATCACTAATTAATAATAATTACCAATATTACAACTAGCATTAATTACTAATCAATAGTAATTACCTCTACCAATCAAGCAAATAAGCAAACACTTCAAGTGCAACTTTCCAAAGCAAAGAGGATGTGGATTAGAGAGCTTCAAAATTAAAAAGAGAACAAAACCAAGGATTACAAAGAGATTTCAAAGATTAAAATAAAGATTAGAAGGTGATTAGGCCTAGGATTGCATTACCTTGCTAGGATTAAACAAGTCTAATTATGAAGAGATGGAGCTTCTAAATGGAGGCCATTAATTTTGCTTAGGTTTAGGTTTAGGAATTTATGAAGAGGATGAGGGTTAGGGTTATGAAATGGGTTTAAGATATTATATAGAGTGGTTAGGCTAATGGGTTTGTTATGAGGGTTTTACAACCCAATAAGGCTTAGTTCAATTACTTAAGTGCATATGTAAATTTAAAAGAAAATTTTCTAATGTTATCATTTGAACAAAAATCCTAAGTAGTAACCTAGTTTTAATCAAAACCATATAATTGTCTCATTAGCCAATTAAACCCATTATCACATTTAAAAATTCCCCTTTTAAATATTAAATTCCAAAAATATTAATTTTCCCATTTTAAACCCAAAATACTTTAATTTGCAAACCAATTGCAAATTTAAATTCCCAAAATTTTTGTTTAGCTTCCTTTTCAACTTAAAATCATAATTTTAATTTATTATTCGGTAATTGCAATCTCAGGGTTGTTACAACTCTGATACCTTGTATGTATATTTACAGTTACATCTTTTTCTCTGTATAAAATGTTGCTATTGTATATTATATTTTGTTCCGCTGCGATTGTGAGATTCTGTGCTGTTGTTTATGTTTCTTATTTTATCTTTTTTTTCTTCTAAACCCAAACAGCCTTGTATTCCGGCACTCGATTGCTCGGCACTCTATATAGTGAACGTATTAGTGTCGATTTTCGGGGTCGAAAATCTCTCGAGCCATTACACAATCTATCTAAAGGTGATAGAAACAATGATCTCTTTAGTAAAATCCTGGGCTAAGTACCCTTTTATTCCCTTGAAAACATAATTCTTTATAAATTATTTAACCCACGAAATCATACTTTAAAAAAAGGAACATATTGCCCTTTAGTTTATCCAAAATATTTATGCCATGACATATACCTTTATAAAATAATATTGATGAATGTCGATATCACTTAGAGGTTGTCGTACCTCAAAACACAGGCTATAAAGCCAAAATAATAAAACTATGTATATTGACAAAATGCGGCATGAATATAGCCAATGTGGGTCGTCGACCCTCTTCACTATCAAAATATTTTAAAATCTTTGATTTTTAAAACACAAGCTATATAGTCGATGATAACCATATCGCGTAGCATATTATAGAGTTTCATGGGTTTGTATAGTATAAAGTTTTAAAGTTTAAAATATGGGAATGTTGATGTTGATGACCGACGACATTAATGTTTTAAGAGAAGTGCGGCGTCATTCTACACATTATAAAATCAACGTTAAAGGTAATAGGGCCGGCGTCAACGCCTAAAGGAGTTAACAAAGTAAAATAGCAGCATCGCTGCCTTAGTGGGTCGGCGACGTTATTAAAATATGCGGCATAATACAGATGGCATTTTCATTGTCTAAAACAAGTTGTATCAAGACAAGCGGCATCAATAGATCGATGTTGATATTAAAAACATGCGGCATTGCTTACGTCGAAGTTCTTGATGCCGACTTTGATGCTATACTTCATACTTCAACCAAGACTGATCCATTCCATATCAATCGAAGTTGATACAATATGCATCGCACTTGATTGACGTCGAAGATTATAAGGGCGGTTCTATGAACTGTGGCATCAATAGCTTCGGCATGGCAATGTCATAGTAAACATAAAAACTGCAAATTTTCTCTTTAAAGTAATATCTTTTTATTAACTCCAAACTCTTGTAAAATTCTCGTTGGATAATAATTTTCTTTACCAAAATCTTTTCAGAAAACCGCGATAGAGCAAATTTACCATTCCTAAAACATTTGCGAACTTATTATTTTATATTAATATTTTAATATAATTAATAACCCTTTCTAGAGTAATAAATTCATAATAAATCATAAAAGCGTAGGAAAATTCCTAAAAATCACAAATAATTCCGATTTTATATATTCTTTAGCATATAAAAATTTCGAAGCCAAAAACATTATTTAATTATTTTCAATAATTAGAATCTGAAATAAACATTTTATCCACTTAGAAAATTCATAATAAATTCTTCCTTCTTAGAAAATTAGGAAATTAAACACCCACTTCTAAAATAATGTTTTTAACGTCATATAAAAAATTCAAGTCGATTGGGTATCAAAAACTAGGTTTTCACACTTAAAACCTATTAAATAATTTCATAATGAATCATATAATTCATCATTCAAGTGTACAGTCATCCAAAAAATTAAAACATGGCATAATACAAGAAAAAGATTCGGGTTCATACCTAAACAAAAAAAAGGTAGATAAAACTTGAGATGCATAACTATTATTCACCTTGATGGATTAAAGAAACTTGAGATTTGAATTTAGATTTGACTTTCCCTTAGCTTTAATCTTGCTTCCTAGCTTTTCTTCTTCCATTTTGCTCCTGGTGATGGCCGGGCTTAGTTTTTAATTTTCGTTTTTATGAATGAAGTGATAGAGGAATGAGAACGATAAGGTTTATGTTAAGGAAATGTGCTCTTTTTCTATTTTCCCTCCTCGTATATTGTCCTCCTTATTAATGTTCAAAATAATCCTATTAGTCCATTAATTAAGCCTCGAACCATATTAATTATCAAATCTCAATCTCCTTATCATCTTGCATTTCCATTTTTTTAAAACAACTTTTATTTAAAACAATTTCCAACAACTCATTTTACTTCTTAACCAGTACTATTTATTTATAAGTATATTTCAAATTTATTTTAGAATACCAAAATAATTTATTGAAACTTTCAAAAATAATTTAAATCCATAAAATCAATCGAACATCCAAATTATTAATTTTGGAGCAAGATTCCCCTAAATCATCAACAATTCATCAATCTAAATTTTTTGTGTGTAGTCGAGTCAAATTCCATCGAATTTCGACCATTGATACACTGTGCACACAATATAAATAAATTACATAAATTGAAATGCAATCAGACCTCTCTTTTGCATTTTGGACATCTAACGAACACAAAACTCCACTATCAAATGCCAAATAGCATCCAATACTTCAACAATCAATCGAATATCCCTAATAAACAAATTATCCAATTAAACAATTTAATATTCTCAATCAAGAAATCCCACACAACCATGTTAACCAAGAAATTCCATAAATAATCGAGACAATAATATATAGGCAAGGTTGAAGTGGAAATAAATATAGTTGTTCGTGAGAAAACTCACCAAATTGATGTTTGTTCAACAATATCAATGTCTAATTGCGGTGCTTCATCCGAATTCATCCACTCCGACAAGCAACAACCCTCGCTCACACAAGAATGCTCATGAGACCCCTCATCATTGTCGCAAAAGCTCCTCCACCTCCAACCACCACTACTCCCAAACCAGCACAGCAACTCTCCCTCAACCTGATACTCACACACACTACTCATCATGCATGCGCATGACATTCCATGTCAGATGCAATCACCTCTCCTTCGCCTGTCAAATCACTACTCCAATCGACGTCACTAGCACAAAAATTCGCTAGCACAAAAAATCTCCAAGCTAACCACGTCACCTTCCCCCATCTTGTCGTTGAAGTCATCGTAACCCTCCATGGCGCTCGCAGTCTTTTCTGCCTTCAATGTAACGACCCCGAATTTTATATAAATTTAAATTGATAATTTATTTAATTTTTGAATTAAAATTGTATAGTTAATTGGAAATTTAAGCGAGTTTCCCCGAATACAGATAAATTTTGTATAAATCATTTAAAATTTAAAAGTATTGTTTGAGAATTTGGATTCTTACAACTAGTATCAAAGCTGAGGGTAAAACTTTAGCTCAGGAATATAACACATTAAGTAGCTCATTAGAGATAGGGTGAAGTATACCCTAGAATGAGTAATTCTCAGATATCCGTCCGTATGCCTCAGTAAATTCTCTTACTATCCATTGATAGTAAGTATGAGTGCAAGAAGAGGATGAGATAGGGGACATGGAAATACGACTATAAATGGTCAATACTCTGTAACAACAAGGAAACAATCTTTTCTTTATCAATCTCTTTCGTTCAACATCTGTTCTCAATTCTTCGATAGTTCCTGGTAGATCCAGGAAGAGATTCGATATATTAATATGGGACATAAACTCCGGATGGACCAAAATTGTTTGTTTGGATGAATTGGTTGCATTGGTTGCTATGGTTGATAGGTATACTTTAGTTCTAAACTAAAAGTTTTGGAATAGTATCCATATATATGTCTATTCTTTGGGATTCTGATTTATTATATGGATGGTTAGTTATCCTTTCGAACTAACTAATGCCCCTGCATACTTCGTAGATCCGAATAACCTGAGTATTTTGTGGAGTGTTAAATAGATTCGTTCTTGTATCTGTTATTGATATTCTGATTTGGTAAGCCAAATGCAGAATAGATGTTCAGTTTGAGTTGATGAAATATTCTTCATCTATCTTTGTGTCTCCCTGGCAATTTCGAGGACAAAATTCTTTTAAGGGGGGAAGTTTGTAACGACCCCGAATTTTATATAAATTTAAATTGATAATTTATTTAATTTTTGAATTAAAATTATATAGTTAATTGGAAATTTTAAGCGAGTTTCCCCGAATACAGATAAATTTTGTATAAATCATTTAAAATTTAAAAGTATTGTAAATGTTGTACATATATGTGAATATATATGTATACGTGATATATGAGAAAATTTGAAATTAATATATATATATATATTGAATTCGAGTTTAAATCTAAAATAAATGGTTTAATAATAATAATTTGAGTTTATAAAAATATATTTATAGAATTCAAATAAGTGTTGATGTTAAACAAATATTTCAAATAAATTTATAGTCATATAAAATGTGAAATGAACATATTAAATAATTCTAGAATTATATAAAAATGAAAATATATATACGATATAAAAGTGATAAAATAAACGAATGAAAAGTAAATGAAATCTAACAACAAAGCTTTATTTATAAAGTAGCATTATAAAGACAAGTTAAAAAAAACAAACATATACATTCAAGTATATTCTAGTGTGAATAAATATACATAGCTATGTATATACACTTGAAAAAGAAAGCATATATTCAAGTGTAAACAAATATATATATATATATATATATATATATATATCTATGTACACTTAAACAAAACAATGATAACTAATGCCATATCATATCAGCCGAACTAAAGAAAAACATATGAATATAAAGAAAAATGTACAAACTGAATTGCAAAACAAATATATAAAAGCAAGATACAACTTGGAACAAAGAAAAGTAATAAATGTTAGCCTAAATTGTATTCTATCAGCCACAAAAAATAAAAGATAAGTGTAGACTTGTACAAGCAAAATTAGATAAGTATGTAAACAAATGAAGCTTGCAAGGAAAGCCACCAAACTATTTTCATGTGTGTACAGCCGAAGAAAGAAAAATAAGTATGTTTGTACATGTTAATTAATGCAAGGTACTTCAGCCATCACTTGAGAAAAAAATCTCTGAACTAATTTATACAAAATAATACACCCCCTGTATACTTCATCTCCATACTTCAAACAATCTCATTTCAGTCTCGTTCATTCATCAAGCCAAGTAAAATCTGAAATGAACTACAACTAAAAATTTAAACATCAACTTAATTCAAAGCCAGAGATCAAAGAAAAGAAAAGCGTTCAACTTGCAAATTTTCAAGCTTTGTTCTTTCTTCTTTAAGCACTGTGAGTAGCATCTTTCTGTTTATATGTTGTTGTTGGTGAGCAAACTAGCCTTGAAACTGCTATGTGTCTTGATGCGTACTTGAATTGATTTGTCTTCTTTAATACTTGATATGTTGAAATATAAATCTTCCTACATATATGTGATGCCTGTCTGGAAATAGGCAAACTTTGCCTCTGTATATACATCCCAGATTTTTAAACCAGTTAGAAAATTTAATCACCCCAAACCAAATCATTTTAGACCTTGCTTGCTAACTGAAAAATGTTTATATGAATACAACATCACATGTTAAAATAAATTTAATTGTGTTCATTAAGTGGTTGCTTATAAAATGATAATTGTTAGTAAAGTTAATCAAAGACTTAAAATTTTATGTTCGAGAATTCTTGTTTTGAATTTATAGCCTAATTCGAGTTACAAATTCATGAATTTTAATGATAATATCATGATTTTTAGATTTGGAAATTGTTTGGATTTTAGAATTGAACAGAATCGTGAAAACCATCAATTTCCGATCGTCGACATGATGATGATCGCCGTGATCAATACTGAAGGTGGAGTGATGGATGTAGATTCAAGGAAAAATAGTCAATGAATTTATAGTGGACCATGATGATCATTCGAATTCGAATTAGGGTTTAAGCGCCTGTTTTGATCAACGTTGGAACTGAGATAATTGCGTGGCCATTGGCAAACTGGAAGTGATCGCGAGTGGGGAAGTCGTCGCGGGGATCGATGACGAAGCTTTGGACGAGGCGGCGATGCCTTAGGTGATCGGAGGCGATGGCGTGGGGCAATTTTGTCGATCGAGCTTTGGGTTCCAGTGGGTCGTCGACTTGCTCGATTTCGTTGTGCAGGGTCAATCGAGGTTCTGGGTGGTTGGGAAGGGTCGGCGTGTCGTCAGCGACTGGTCGGAGGTGGCGGTGATGATCGGAGAGGCGGCGAACTCGTGTGCACGTGCACGTATGTCAGTTTGTGTCTGGGTTTTGTTCGAGATTGAGAGAAGAAGAAAGCTCGGTGGAAACTCGAAGTATCCTTCGGGAAAACTGGGTGCAGACTCGAGCGTTAGTTCGAGTGTTTTTGTGTTTTACCGGGTAATAAAACTTAAACAAAATTTTAAGTTTAAAAAAAATGAAATTTTTGGGAAGCACTCGGGTTGTTTGGGGGAAAACTCGAAGTATTCATGCATTTTTCTCGGGTGTGACTCGAAGTGGGTCCCGGGTTGATGTTAAAACAGTTTTTGTTTTAAAACAAGTTTTTCCAAATTTAAATTTAAAACAATTTAAACAACTTCTTGTTAATTCTTTTAAAATAATAAATGCTTTATTTTTAAATTTTGGAATTAAGTTTTAAAGAACTTACTTCTAATTAATTTAGTTTTAAAGTGTTTTATATACCTATATAACCTTTTTTTTATAAGTCTATTTTAATAAACTTAATAAGGTAATTAAGTGATTAATTAAGAAAATAAATGTTTTAAAGGTTAATTAACTTAAAGGTCTAAGTTAATTGATAATTAATCCCAAAGGTTATAATTAAGATTTAATGAGAATTAAGTGATTAATTAAGATAAAGGGTTTATCTCTAATTAATTAAGAATAATCAATTAGTGTAATTTATTAAAGGTTAATTACTTAAGGTGATTACTTAAAGGATATTCAAATAATTAAAGATCGACTTATTACTTAATTAAAGGGTGATCTATTTATGATAAGAAATTAAAGGGCAATTACTTAATGAATAATTACTTAATGTAATTAATAAAAGATTATTACCTAACGTAATTAAGGGATAATTACTTTGTGTAATCACATTAAAGAATAATTAATTAATTAAGATTAATTAATGTAAGTAATTAAGGGTAGTTAATTATTTAAAAGATAATTACTTAATGAAAGTAATTAAAAGTAATTAATTAATAATTAAAGGTTAATTAATTTATTATTAAAGGTTAATTAAAAAAATGATTAAAGGATAATTAATCAAAATGGTTTGTAATTAATTGATGTTAATTAACCAGGATTAGTAATTTATATTCATAAGTAATTAATCTGATTTAAATTAATCAGATAATAAATTGATCCAACTTATGGATGTTTGGATTTTATTGAATGGTTGAATTGCTTGATATCCCTGATATATGATGCTTTGTGATATATCCTGATTTGTGCTGTGATCTGTAATTTACTTATCCGTGACTCATATATCCGTGATCTGTGATCTGTAAATAAAAGATAAGCGTTATAATTTATACCGCTTATCAACTATATTTCTGTATTTTGATCTGTGATGATTCATTGTGTTGCACTATTGTGTTAAACCCCTGGACTACACTTTACACACACAAATGTGGATTTCATGTGGAAATCGGTTAAGTCACAAATGATTTAAATTTAATATTTTTGAAATTGAAATTTTGATTTCAATTGATTTTGGAAATGGATCTGGGTAAATGTTAAAGCTTTTGAAAAGGTGTTTTCAAAGATAAAAGCTATTTTGAATAACTTGGTAAATTTTCAATTTAAATAATTCAATTTGAATTTGAATTCAAATAATTTGGAATTGAATTCCATGTTTGGAAATTATGGTTAAAGATGTTATAAATGTGTTTATATGAAGTTAAACCATTTTAAAAATATAATTTTGAGGATTTGGATTTAACCCAAGAACCTTAACTCGTATAAATGAATCAGATTTCCAAAATGAAACTATTTGTTTTAAAAGAATAAAAGCTTTCAGATAAGAAATGAAATTTTAGTTTAATTAAAGGAATTTCAAGATTGAATTGAAAAATGGTTTTCCAAGTTATGAATGAATTCTTTTTGAAAGCTATGAATTGAATCTGTTTATTTTTAACAGATTTAAAATGGTGATTTGTTTAAACCATTCGAAATGAAATCGTTTTGAAAGCTATAAGTTAAATCTTTGATTTAAAGATTTAATGAGTTAATCCAATTGAAATGGAAATCGATTTAGAAAATCTGTGAATGAATCTTTGTGAAACTGGGTAAACTTTGTGAATTGAATCTTTTTGTTTAAAAAGATTTGAAATGGTAATTTGTTTAACCATTTAAAAGAAAGATTTTGGGTAATAAGTTGTGACTTAACTGTAATCCCAATATCCATATATTTTTGATTATTGCGCTCATTATTCGGTTCAGCCGGGAGAGGACCTTTGTGTCACATAACCCATTCCGAATAATGATACGTCGTATATGGATCGCATTTCAAGACCGGTGTTAAAGACCAGGTATTTGCGAGAACGACAGGATAACCTATCGATTGTCTCTGCACTGAGTTACTCCGGTATAAAGATTTCCTAAGTGATGGGAAGTCCGATCGGGATTGTGAATAACCGGATTGCAAGGGCTTCTTTGGAAGTGCCTTCGGTTCTGTTCGAACCCGGAACAGACTTGTATGGTTACATGTCTGACATTACATTTTGAGATATAAAGCAGATTTCTTTCAAATACATTTCTGTTGGTGGCGGAGAATTTATTCTCTTAGCTTAACACCCTTCTCTGAGACGTACGAGCTCAGAGGTTATGTAGTTGAAGGTTATCAGCGATATACTCCCAATTTGGTAATGTGGCATGCTGAGTGTTGCTATGTGTTGATCATTTATTGATCATTTGTGAGCAAAGCACGGCTTTGTGAAAAAGCGTAGCTTTGTGGACGAGACCTCGTCAGACCTCACAGACCGGAAATGGTCAAAACAAGAATATGCGGCAAGGTTATGAGGGTCACGCCCTTTAGGGTATGTCATTTCCTTCTGGAAAAGGGTGGTATCATGGTATGGAGCCCAGATACTTACTCATGTGGACACACTTTATTTATTATGTGTGATGTTAGTTACCGAGGCCTCAGATAAAGGTCCCAAAGGACCGGGGTGGCATACTCGAGTAGTAGTTACCTAGTTACAGAGGTAACCCGACCTTGTGTTGGCAGAGAGCCGGGTAGGTTCTCGGGACGTCCCGCCAGAGGCGATCCCATTGGCAGTAGAAAGTTCCTTAGCCTGACCATTTGTTGGAAATCCATCTTCCAATACGAACCTTGTACGGTATTAGTTGTAGAACCTGCCATTTACTTATGGTGGTCACTACTATTTAGATGGTAGCTATAGTAGGCATAGTGTGAAATGCCTATGTTGGCTAAGATTGATATTATACTTTCGAAATGTTTTCTGCACTATGCACTAATAATAATAATCCAATGATTTTGCGTAGTAAGCATGTTTGACTATCATAAGAAGAAATCTCCTCCAATTCTGCGTTTGTGTGTGTGGCAGGAGGTCTTATGGTAGTTTCATTTTCCAAAAGCATTGCGGATTCAATGTTTAAAGTTCTTTTGTGTTTGTTTTAAAGTTAAACTGTTTTTGTTACTCACACCAGTCCCACGACTAACCTGGAGTTTATTGTTCCCTTTCTAAACTCTGGGTGCCCACAATTTTCCACACGGGCAGTCTAGAGTTGGGGTTTTCAGATATTCAGGTTTAGTAGATTATCTGGAGCTAGTTCAGTTAATCGGAGATCAGGACTGACGTTGCTTATCTTGGAGCATTCTATTGGAGACATTATATCCACTACTGGTGTTATTTATTTTCTTTCCGCTGCTATTTCTTGTATCATATCTCTGACGTATGTTGATATCTGTTGTATCATTCTGTTGTATCATATTGTATCAGATTTTGTATCTGTCATTGTATCAATGTTATATATATTGATATATTCTTTTTCTTCCGCTGTATTGTTATACTTATTGTGTTATAAGCTCCGGGAAGCCAGATTCGGCGTTTGAATCTACGGCATTTGAGTACAAGTGAAGTACGGGTGCCGATTTTCGAAGGTCGAGTTTTTGGACTCTTACATTCAACATCGCGAATTCGATCGAGTGGTGTATATATATATATATGTGTGTGTGTGTGTGTGTATGTATGTATATGTATGCCTGTATGTATTAAAAAAGACACGATTTCCATTTTCTAATAGTGGATGGGAATTAGGGCTAAATCAAGATAAGAGAGGAACATGTTCGGGCTTAATTTAGAAGAGGAGGGAGATTTCCAAAAGCAAAGGAAACGGGCATAGGCTGTTAATTGATTTTGGGCCATTAATTTTTACACTATTTACTTCTCTTTTAATTTTTTTAATTAATTCTTGTATTTATTTGTAAACAAATTTCCATCCAATTTCATTCAATTTGATGCCCGCTTATCAATATTCCATTATCTTAATCATAAATAATTGTTTACATTTTTAAAAAATATTTTATATACAATTAGAAAAATTTATAAATCATCAAAAATCAAACTAAAACACCTTTATTTTAATGAACTTTATTTATTTATACGGCGTAAAAAGCAGAGTTATTACATATACATGTTCACATACAATGCTGACAACACACATATAGTGATTCATGATATAATAATCTAATTTAAACATATATAATTAATGATAATTATCAAACAAAAATATTTTATTGTAAATAGATAAGTTACGTTGACTATAGCCTAATTAGTACACACCGAATGATGAATCGGTCAACTCCATTTGAATTTGAATTCAAATCCTTCCTAAGAGAGCTACCTGACAGAAAGCACTACACAAAGATGTCCTACTTATTTGAATTTGTGTTGTTTGATGCTTGAATTAATGGAGGTATAGGAGAGGTAGGTTCGGCTTAATGAAGGAGATGCCTAATGAGAGGGTGACAAATGAGGGGTTAAAGCGGTTTAAATAGTAGAGAAAGAGAGGAGCTAAAACTTGATCTGGATCCACAAACATCTCTACTAATTCAAATCCCTTTTGAATCTAATCCAACACCCTTTTCTTAACCCCTATGGCCAGCCATCCGTGCCCCATATATGGGACTCCTAATCACATTAAACTAGATCAAATAAAAGACATTTCAATCCAATTTAAATGTACTTAAATATCGCATATCCATACGTATGTCTACAACTTTTATATACACACTACTTTCAACACAAATAAAATAAAAAAAATTAATTAATATTTCATATATCTTAAATAATTTAATTAGTTTATAAAAATTATAGCTAATTAAATCATGTGGTAGTCGAATTATATTTCGGTTGTGTGAATCTAAGGTGTAAATTCTATTAGCGATTAATATCGAACAACTCGAATATTAACGTTCACACGTCACCTTATCTAGTGGTGTGACATCATGGTCAAATTTATCGCTTATATAACTTCGATAAAATCCAATTTTACTTATTTTAAGCATTACCTAGTACTGATAGTTATTTACACCAATTATCTTCGTCAAAACTGTATCACATTAGTACTTATGGAATTTGGTAATGATAAAAATTTCAATATCATCCTTATTCACTTTATAGTCCAAACACAAAGTCCTTGGTTCAGTAATAACAATTATTATTAACCGAACTGCTCTGGCTAGAGACTTTGACTTTAGGTTAACTTCAGTTAACCATGATACTAACCTCATATAGGTTATAGGACGAATTCTCTATTCTAATATTGTTTCAGTTCCAATGCTTCCACTTGATCAGACTATAGTTGTTCGACAGACATCGTGCCATGATTTAATTATAATCAAAGTGGAGTTTCCACACTGAAGCTTGATGGTGTTCACAAGATGAGAGAACTATGTAATTATTTTCACATCGATATTTTTATTTGACCTTATTTATATTAACCAATAGAATACTATCGAGTGAGTCATTCCATTGTTATCCAATAACTATCAGTACATAACCCCTTGGTGCTCCAACACCCATAAGTGATACATTGCCTAACATTTGGAGAGCATTATGTACTCTAGTCTCAATAGATGTATTGATACCTGATCTTGATACATCAACAATAAGAATATTCAAACGATGTGTTTATTATATTGTGATAAAGCGCTCATGATTGCAAGACCTTGTAATCACTATCACAAAACACACCATTTATGGATTTTCTATTAGGTATACTTAAATTAAATAATTAATTAATTAAAACACATTATAATAAGTGTATAATAGAAAGAAATATAGCTTTTATTTCAAAAGAGATTTTATTACAGAGTTACTAATTTACATTAAATACATAATTACCCCCAGGGCAGACCCCTAACTCTACCATAAACTACATAGTTGTCTATTTGAAATTCTTTGGAAATTGAATGTATGTATGAGTTGTTGTTTTGATTATAATTTTGTCGCTTTATACTTTTATTTGAATGTTATTTTGAGTAGAAAAACAAATGAACTTTTGCGCTAAACATTCAATTCGTATCCTTTTAAATTATTCCCATACGTTGTTTCAAATTCAAAAGTATATTAGACTATAAACTTTACATAGAGTATGGTGCTAAAGGAAACATGCTGCTTGCGTAGGGCACCACGGTCATTGGTTAACGCCGACCAATACTATTTGGTCAGTAATTGTCCGTTGACCATAGTGTAAGGAAAAACCAAACCGTTTGGTAGTTAACCACCGACCGCTATACCTCTACCACAAAACATGATGTCGTTAGCATTACACTATATATATATATATCCCTATGTGTGTGTTGTTTTAATTTTAAACCTAGATTGCAATTGTTTGTATATGTATGTATGTGTATTGTTTCTATTATATAAATATTTAAAATAAAATTATGGATAACAAAGGCATATATAATGGACAAACGAGTTTGTTGTGATGTACCTACATACGTACACATCAACTATATACATTGCTTATGTTTGCACCAAAATTGGGCACAACACCCTTCGGATGTGTTTGAAGAGATAAAATGAAGAATATAAATGAAAAAGGAGGCAGATCTAACAAACACACCAAAAATAAACAGGAAAAACGCACAGAAACACATGGATTTAGAGTGGTTCAGCGTATGGCCTACGTCCACTATGAAATGGTTGACTTTTATTAACTTTTGCTTGCTGGTTACAACGAATTACAACAGTAAAACTTGAATACAACAATGATTTCGGCAGAGTATGGACGTAGAAGAGCCAAAAGTCCATTTTCTGTAGATCCTAGGCTGCTATTTATAGGCGTAGGCTGCAAATATCTCGCTCAGATCTCGGGAGACCTCTTCTCTCACGTGGGTG
Organism: Allium fistulosum; assembly: GCA_030737815.1. Taxonomy (NCBI): domain Eukaryota; kingdom Viridiplantae; phylum Streptophyta; class Magnoliopsida; order Asparagales; family Amaryllidaceae; genus Allium; species Allium fistulosum. Next base: position 945,771,774 of record CM060904.1, on the reverse strand, counting down.
GGCCCACACGATCGGTCCCACGTCATCTTTACTCGATCCGTGATCGATACGAATGAACTTCGTATCGATCAATATTTCGTCCAATCGAGTCGAGATCGATCATGATCATTCTTGAGGATGTACGCAAGCTCTTGTGAAAATTTGGTGGCATTTGGACTTGTAGATTTTGAGTTATGATCGATGCAAGCTTGTATTATTCGATGGCTATTGAATTCGCATCGATCCTTTTTAGCATCGCTCTGTTCGTATCGGTCCGGGCACGTGCCTGCTAGTTGACGTGGTGCTAACTTTTTGGATCGCTCCACTCTTTACGCTGAACGATCGAGTCTTTCCTACCTACATGCCTCGTTCGTATCGACCTGACTAGCTTTGTTCGTATCGCTTGGCAGTGTTTCACTTCGTATCGATGCTGTGTGTTCCACTTCGTACCGATAAGAAGCATTTTTTCGTATCGATGGCTTGCAGACTTTCATATCGATCGATTGATATGGACTTTGGGGTATGATGATCGATATGAAAGCGCTACTGTCGATCGATACGAAGTAAGAGATTTTGTATCGATACGAAATGGCCTTGGGCGATCCGTACGAAATGATCCTCTACGACCGATGCGAAGCATGCTTCAGATTGGATCGATACGAAATGAGCTACCGTGCTACTGCTGATGGATAAGAGGGAGGCCGCTTCTGATGGATTCGAACAAGGCTGATGTGAGAGAGTTTAACCGATGGATATGAACAAGCTTATTCCCTTGGCTTGTATCGATCATATCTTGAGCATATGAACTCGGATTAACTTGAAATTTGGAACGTTGGCTTTCATTGCTTTTCTTGTCGTGTTATATCAATTATAGCTCGATCTGAACTCGGACCAGATTTACCAGTATCCATAGCGAACCCGCGTATAACCGATCTTCGGGACGGACTGTCTTGGATTTTCAGTCAATTTCTTGGTGTCACGGCCTTGCCAAAAGACGGGATAACATTTGCCCCCCAAAGTATGTCTTGTGAGAACATGCGTGCTTTGAAAAGTTGCAATCTTCATTCTGAACATTTCTATCTGACTTGTTGAACGGTTGTTTTCTTTTCATCGAAAGATATAACCTTTGACTGATCTTCAGTACTATGAATTGTTGACTGCCAACTGTTGTATTGTGCACTGTTGTAACTAAGTGTCGAGTGGTAGAAAATTGTTGTTCTAGGTCGTAATTTTCATCAGATGATCATTCAATTCCTATGAATTTTGAAATTTGATTGTTAGTCCATCACATACATAATTATGTGTTAACCCGACTCTCGTTAATGTTCATATGTTCACGGGTCGTTGTCAGTTTCCTTGCATCGATCCTCTCCTGAATCGATGTGAAATTCAAGTTGTACAACGCTTGTTGGTTGTTTTAGAGTATATGTTCATATCGATCCTCTCTTGAATCGATTTGAGAAGTTGAAAAAATCTTCTTTTTATCGACGGCAATCGATACGAATCAGTTGGCTCTTTAAAGCATTTCGTATCGATGGACCGATCATGGGTACGAACAGTTCAAACAACCCTCTGAGTATCTTTCATATCGATGGGTTATCTATGGGTACGAATGGCTGTTGCTTTAGATCGATTCGAGTCGATGGTTATAAATAGTTGCACTCTTGCAGGTGGATGGATACGAACAATGTTTTGTAACGATGACATGAGCGACTACTGTTAACCGGTTGACATAACTGGGAGATGAATAGTTTCCCCTTGGTTTCGTACCCATATAAATATTTTCAGAACTTAGAAAATTTTCACTTGCTTTCTGCTTTTATTCTTGCCTTCATATCGATAGGGAAGTCGAGAAAGAGGAACTGTCTTCGTCCCCAAATCAAATTAATTCCTTAGTCTCTCAAACCGGTCCTTTAAACTAGGTAATCGACCAATTAAATCAACTTTAAAACGATGAGACTTGAGTTCTAATGCCAGCTTATTTAAAGTCACGGCCTATTCCGGTGTTATTGATGCCGGAGTTGGGTCGGAGCGAGGCCGAGGAGAAAGTAATGGCGTTTAGGTTGTTTGGGGAAAAAGAAACGCTGATGGATACAAAATAGTCGTTGGAAGAAGCTTTGCCTTAGATCTCGTATCGATGGAGGATACATTGTTCATATCGATCTGAGACATGGAGGCTCGTATCGATCCAGAAACAAATGATGGGGAACTTCATATCGATTGGAAATGGTAGGAGTTCGTATCGATCTGAAACGATTGATACGAAGGCTTGATTGTGTGATCAATACGAAGTTCTGGATCCGACGATCGATACGAAGATGTGACCTATGATCGATACGAATCTGAGGTTTGTGGATCGATACGAACTGATCCTCTTGTGATCGATACGAAATCTTAATTTCCATGATCGATACGAAGTGGGCTTCTTGTGGAACGATCCAAGTTTGAAATTTTGATGAATACGAAATCTTTGCACACTCGAACATTTGACTCCAACGAGCTTTAGCCCTGCATAATTGGACTTAACCTTTTCACTGCATATTTGACCGTCTTTCGGAGCTCGTCGATGGAACTGTAACTTTGATAGAATTTAACGAACTTTAACTTGGATCGGTCTCCAAAGTCTAGATGGCATGGTTGTGACGGTCAGTGATGACGGTCACTCCGATTAAATTCTGAAGTCTCATCGTTTGAATGTTTCTCAAACTCTGTAGAATCTTTTAAGTATTATGTAGTACTGCACTGCACAACACGTTTACACACTTCACACTGGGGAACACACGGGCTTATTATCATCTAATAATGGTTTTTGATAAGTTGATTAGTTATGGAATCCACAAGTTCACAGCAGCAGGAGCTTCAAAGTTCACTTCCCTTATTAATAGAGACACCGGTCATCGTGGCCGAAGTTATAATTCCAGCTCCGGACAAGATGATGGAGGCCAGGTTTATCGGGAATCCGCAAGATTCTGTGTCGTCCAACGTTTTCGAAGATATGTTGGGGTGGATATGCCTAAGACACGGTTTGTCATTAGACGACGTCTTATTACCGGGACCGAATGATAGGCCACATGCTCCCCCAGAAGGGTTTACTGCCTTTAACAGACATTTGTGCACAGCGGGTACTCTCCCTCTTTTCAACCAATACATTCGAGAGGTGCTAGCTTTCTTTGGAATCGCCCCATCACAATTACATCCAAACGGATACGCACTGCTGAACAGTTTGTTCATCGTGTTCATGGAACATCTCTTTCGCCCCCGACCCCGGAAGAAATCAGATATATGTTTAATGTTAAGAGTCGGGGAGACAGTCCTTCGTTCACATTCCTAGATGCAGTCAGGAACTGCCAAGTGGTGACGGGATCCTGGACCAGGCTCGGTTACTTTAAAATAGAGTGGTTCTACGTCTGATGCCCTTCAGGGTTTGCTAGTTGATGGTTAGCCAGATGTAAGTGCTGCAATTTTTCCAGTGGTTAACGGGATGGCCATAATTTGACGTTGAAACTAATATCTTCTTTCCTTTACAGCCGCAATTCCGCGACCCGAAGTTGCTCACTTCAAAGAAATAGCGCGGATTCTTCAGGAAGTGCCAAGCAAAATGAGAGATTTGGACTCGGTGCTAACAGGCAGAGACTTGACGATCATTGGGCTAATCGAATGAAACCAAAGCATAAGACTTGAAGGAGCGCTCAGGGCAGCCCCGACGAGGCTGGTGAAGCGTAAAGCGCCCCGGGTTGTAATAGCTGAAGAGGGCGATGAAGAAACTACGTCCACGAACGATGAACCCATAGTTGGGCCTTCTGACAGTTTTCAGGGTTCAAAGGGAAGGAGAAAAGGCAAGGCAGTAGCACACAAGCATCACAAATCCTCGAGATGGAAATCCGTAGTTGTGTCCTTGCCAACCTCCATTGTTAGAATTTCGGAGGCTCCTCCCTCGCAAGTAGAGAATCCTTTTGAAGGACTTGCCGATATTCCGATTCCGGACTATGTGTCACTTCAACACGACACCGGATTGGAGGGGCTTCAAAGTGCTCTAGATTTAAGTGAGTCTCTTCCCACAAGCGTGGCCGACATTTCCGGTTGGTCGGGGGGTTGCACACACATATACTTCGCGGCACTACACGACTTCCAATCACAAGCTATTCACCTCTAGAGATCACTAACCCTGTTTTTCTTTTGTCCTACAGATACAATGACTAGGCGAGATTCTATGCTTGGGAGCCTTCGTTCAACACGCCAGTCATCGAGTTCATACTATGAGCCCCGTTGGAGGGAAACCGATAGAGACCGCGATCGCGGTTATTCTAGTCAACAGCGTTACGAAATGGAGAGAGATAGAGACAGAGAATATAGATATCGCTCCCGATCATGCTCTCCACCTCCTCGGGCTCCAACACCACCCTCCGGGCATGGGAAACAATCTCTAGAGCCTCCACGCCAAAAACCATCTTCTCAAGCTCCCATGCCTTACTCACAACGCTGTAGAACTGAGGCTGAAACTCCCATTGTTGCAGAACAAGCCATTACTGAGCCTACTGGTGAAGGAGCGATCAGAATCGCCCAGTTGAAGAAAGACTTCCCTAACATCTTTTTCGATGGTTTCGTCTTCCCTCTGCACTTGAAGAGAATTCCAGCTGAGGCAGAGCAAACTATGCATGATTACATTCACGACATATATACCCATTATCGAGAGTGGATGAAAACTGCCGACAAAGCATCACCGGTGGTTTTTGAGCAAGCGAGAACAATAGAAAAGTTAGAAACTGACCTCGCCCAAAAGGACCGTATAATCCAAGTGCTACACAATGAAGCAGAGTCTGCCTGCAAATGTGAGATAGAGGCCACCAAGAAAGCTGACGAGGCTAATCAGCCCATGGAAAGGATGCGACAAACGCATTTCGCATTGGTCGAGGGGATGGGCCACCAAAACACCACTTCACAGCTAAAAGAGATGCTGCGTTGAAGGAGCTTAGCGAGCTTAAAGCCAAATTTTCTGAAATCGTCAAGGAAATGGACGACGCAAACAAAGCAGCCTAGGAGGCGTGCGAACAAGCTGTGGTGCTTCGGGATGAAAAGGATGCAGCCGTACTTAAAACCCGGGAGGCCGAGGCCGAGGTTGAGGAGGAAGTTAAGACGGTAGAGGCCAGGTTAGAGGCTGATATTGAAGATCTACTGATTACGTACAATGCCAGAGTGCTGAAGTATAGGGATCTAACCTGGCTCGACAATTATCCAACACACCTGTATAACGCTTGGGGCCAGTTGGTACAGGATGAAAAAACTGAACAACAAGCGAAATCGGTTGATAAGTTCGAGCTCGAGAACTGGGTATTGAACGAAGATGAACGGAAAGTTCTCCATGATACGATGATCTCATATGAGAAGGGGAAACTTGGCGCTCAACACTTGGATGATGGAGAAGGCTCTGGTGTCGAGCACCGCGACATAAGTTCTGAAACTCTTGCGCCAACTCAGCCTGAATCCACACATGCGGTTGATCCTCAACCCGTTCCTGCTTATAACCCGGATCAACCGCAGTTATCACTAGCTCGCGAGCAAGTTTCTGAAGTCGTTCCGCCACCTGCGAGCCAAACTGAGGAAGGTACTCTGAACATTTTTTATGCTTATCCAAAATCGGAAGCGTCACTTGAAACAATTACTAACAGTCCTTCCTTTGTTTTCATCCAGTGATCAGAGCCGCATCGGTCACGCCTCCTGCAACTCAAGAATCACATCATGCGCAGGAGGCCATTATAACAGAAGCAACCACCATAACGACCACGACACCAATTGACGAAGCACATGGAAGCACACTTACTTTCGATGAGCAGATGATGGAGGAACTCCTCGGTCATCATAGTGACCCCTTTGCCGATTTGCCGTTTGTTATGGGTGGAAGCGCACCAATGACTAGTTCTTCGGCCCCAACCACGGGAGTCCCCAACGACGCACAAACACTTCACGAAGAGGAGATTATAGCCTAAATCAACGCTAAGATGGAGGCAGCTGCGCGAGGCAGTGGCTATGGAGGCGGAATGGCGGGGCCTGGCCCAGCCCCCCTACGGATGATCTCCCCGGGATGGACGGTCGTTGATACAAGTGTGCCTTCTTCGCCTGCTAACATTGATCCTATTCCTCTGACTCCACCTTTGGAAAACATTCCTATCCACTTGAGTTCGGAGGAGGAAGTTGATATAATGCCCCCAACTAGAGATCGGCTGCCAAAAGGCATGGGTTCGAAAAGGAAACCGAGCGACGAATCCAGCGGGTCGACGTTGAAGAAGAAGCTGAGAAAGAAGAAAGAATAGACATGTCTCTTCGGCTCATTTTTGGTAGATAGTTAGGAATCTGCTTTTGTTTTCTTTTTGTAGGCCATGTATAGATATGGGTTCGGCCCCCGCTAGTAGGGCGTTTGTTATAGTTTTGTACTTACCTTTTTCTTCCAAAGAATAATTGAAATAAAATTTCATTTTGTCTTCAGCTCGATTTGTGTTCATTTGTTAAAGTGCTTCAACATTTGAACTTTCATTCAACACACTTATAGAATTGTAACCTTTAAACTAGATCTGGGTTTAGTTGCTAAGTTCCAGAGTCACGGTTTTGGGTCGCGATCGAGCGCTAAGTTGAATTTCGATATTGCATCATCCCAATCAGTGGCTGATACTTAAGTTTTGCCCCCAGCTCCAGAGAGGAATTAAAAGGATTGATTAACAATTATTGATTGATTTTAATATATCGAGCTAAACTTCGCTGAAGTAATATTGAAATAGGACGAGTTCAGGTGGTCGAATCACACTTGCTCGTCTATCTGCGATCGTATCCACGCTCTAGGGTTTGCACTTGTAGATCGGTGGTCTGTCATACTTGCAAAAGGTTTTTTAGATACGTCCTCGCTCCGGGGACTTAAGTTATTGTCACGGGTGGTCAGTCACACCCAGTTTGTGTTTATACTCCAATCCGCACTTTGGGGATTTAGAGTTATTCGATGTTTCTATTCTGACCGCACTCCAGGGATTCAGAGTTGTCTTACGGATAATCGATTCGCATCCGGTTTGTGTCTAAACTCCAATCCGCTCTCTGGGGATTTAGAGTTAGTCAAAGTTTATACTCCAATCCACGCTTCGAGGACTTAGAGTTAATTTCTATCGATACCCTGGTTCACACTCTGGGAATCCGGAGTTAGTTGACGTTTGCACCCTAGTTCGCACTCCGGGAATCTGAAGTTGGTTGGTGTTCACACTCCGGTTCGCACTCTGGGAATCCGGAGTTAGTTGATGTTTATACTCCAGTTCGCACTCTAGGAATCTGGAGTTAGCCGACAGATGGTCAGTCACATCTGTTTAGGCATTAGGATTTTGTTCGCACTCTGGGAATGATGGATTTATCAGGATCGCGGATGGTCGACTCACATCCACCCTGAGTTAACAAGTGAGGTCGTTAGATGGATGGGTCCATCCTCCTCGAAATTGGTTCGAATACGGGCAAAGTCGTTAGATGTACAGATCCACCATCTTCGAAATCGCATTTATAGATTTATACTTCAGTTTGCACTCTGGGAATCTGAAGTTGGTTAGAGGATTGTCGTGTATCAATCCTTTTTTGGCTTTAGCGTGATGACTTGTCCCCAAGCTCGGGTTTCACTTAGTGAGTAACCGGTCATATCACAGTTACTCTCTATTTGAATAAACCCCACCGTACGGTGGAACTTAGCTCTTCGTGCATAGTGATGGTCATATGACGTATTTCGAATAAATCACAGCTCTGGCTCGAAGAGATTGCATTTTATTGCTGAAATAAGAAAATGCCGCATAGTCAGTGGCCTTATTACAAGTTCAAACTTCGAAATGCATAATTAAATTGCAAATTAAAAATAGACTGAAATAAATAAACAGAGCCTGTCATGTGTAGTAGCGACGAAGACTCTCGCTGTTCCAGGCTCTTGGAAGAATGAGACTGTCAACGGTCGATAATTTGAATGTGCCATCTCCGAACTTTCGTTCAATAACATACGGCCCTTCCCAGGCTGGCTTTATATGTGAAGGGACCGGGTAAATTCTCTTGAGGACGACATCGCCGAGTTCAAAGGTTCGGGGTCGGACCTTGGCATTGTATAACCGGGCGACTCGACTTCGATATGCGGATGCCCTCAAATCAGCCTCTTCACGCTTCTCTTCCAATAAATCCAAAGATTCGGCAAGTAGTATAGCATTTGTCTTCAAATCATAATATGTCACACGATGAGAAGGCACTTCTAATTCGACTGGAATAACGGCTTTTGAACTATAAGAAAGAGAGAATGGAGTGTGGCCGGTCGTGGACTTGTGGGTTGTTCGGTAAGCCCATAAAGCCATAGGAAGTTCATCGACCCATTTGCCCCCGGCCTTTTCCAGTCGTTTCTTTAGAATAGACTTTATAACTTTATTAACAGCTTCGACCTGTCCATTCGCTTGAGGATATGCAACTGTGGAGAACTTCTTCTAGATGTGGAACCTTTGACAGAAATTCTTAAATTCAACACTGTCGAACTGAGCTCCATTGTCTGTGATAATGGTATGTGGGAGACCAAATCGGCAGATGATGTTGCACACTACAAAGTTGATCACTTTCTTTGTTGTGATTGTAGCAAGCGGTTCAGCTTCCACCCACTTGGTAAAGTAATCAACTGCTACGATGGCGTACTTCGCAACACCTTTGGCTAGAGGTAGAGAACCAATAATTACGATGCCCCATACTGCAAACGGCCATGGACTGACCATCTGAGTAATTTCGGTAGATGGGGCTCTTGGAATTCGAGCATGCTTTTGACATCTATCACATCTTCTGGCATAATCCGATGCGTCGCGATTTACGGTCGGCCAATAGTACCCATATCGGAGCACTTCTTGGCAAGAGCTTGCCCCCCGGTGTGATCACCACATTCTCCTTCATGTACATCATGCAATACTCGTTTGATCTCATCGTTTGCGATACACTGGAGCAAAGGAACAGAGTATCCTCTTCTATACATGACTCCATTCTGGATGGTGAACCGCGAAGCTTTTTGAAGAACTTGTCTCTTTTCACTCCTGCGCTCTGGCAGGGTCCCACGCTCGACATCATTTCTGAACGGAGTCATCCATGACTCCTTATCGGGAATGACCTCAAATACCCAATCTGTTTCCATCCGATCGATGCTCGGGGAAGACAGTGTTTCCAAGGGAACAATTCCCTTCTGCTGTGCCTCACCTGTACTAGCTGACTTTGCTAATAAGTCGGCTTTCTAATTGTGCTCTCGGGGTATACAATAAATGGCATAATAATCGAACTGATTCAATATCTCCTGGACCCGAGCTAGGTAAGAAGCCAGCCTTTGGTCTTTGGCCTGGTATTCCCCTCGAACTTGACATATGACCAACTGCGAATCACAATAAATCTCCACGGCAATGACTCTTAAATCTCTGGCGAGTCTCAATCCGCCAAGTAGGGCTTCATATTCAGCTTCATTGTTGGTTGCGTGAAAATCAAACTTTAAAGCATAGCATATAGATCGACCTTCAGGAGTTTCAAGTACTACCCCAGCACCTGAGCAACGGTCATTTGATGCACCATCAGTATGCAGCTTCCAGATATACTTAGGAGATTCACTGGTTTCGGGCAAGTCCTCCGAGATAGTGAATTCAGCTATGAAATCTTCTAAGGCTTGTCCTTGGATAGCTGGCCTTGGAGCGTAAGTAATGTCAAACTGGCTTGGCTCGATATTCCACTTAAGTAACCTACCAGACGTCTCAGGACGCGTGAGGACCTGTCGTAACGGCTGGTCGGTGTAGACAGTGAAAGGATGAGCTTGAAAATACGGATGGAGCTTCCTCGAGGCAATAACAAGACAATAAACCAAATTTTCCAGCTTCAAATAATTTCTCTCTACCCCGGTCAGTTGTTTGCTAATGTAATATACTGGTCGTTGTATCCGATCTTCCTCCCGGATTAGGGCAGCACTGATAGCGTTCTCTGACACCGCCAAGTAAATATATAACCTTTCGTGATCAATAGGTTTTGACAGAATGCGTGGTGTAGAAAGATGTTGAACTAGCGCTCGAAATGTGCCCTCACATTCCGTAGTCCGTTCGAAGTTTCGCTTCCCTTTTCTAATCAGGTCGAAGAAGGGAATGCATTTGTTAGTGGATTTTGAGATGAACCTGCTTAGCACTGCTACTTTGCTGTTGAGGCTTTGAACTTGCTTTATAGTTCTTGGGGTCTCCAGATTTCTGATTGCCCAGATTTTTTCAGGATTAGCTTCGATCCCTCAAGCATTGATGATAAATCCAAGGAATTTTCCTGATGCGACTCCAAAGTGACATTTCAACGGGTTAAGCTTCATTCTATATTCTCGGAGGATATTAAACATTGGCTCCAAGTCTTTGATATGATCAGTGGAGAATTGCGACTTCACTAGCATGTCGTCCACATAGACCTTCATGGTTTTTCCAATCTGTTTAGCGAACATTCGATTAACTAACCGTTGATAAGTTTCCCCAGCATTCTTGAGTCCAAAAGGCATAACTTTGTAGCAGTTAAGCCCCATATTAGTTACGAAGCTGGTATGCTCCTGGTCGTGCAAGTGCATGGGTATTTGTTTGTAGCTAGAATATGCATCCATGAAGGATAAGAGCTCATGCCCTGCTGTTGAGTCTACGAGCTGATCGATCCGGGGAAGTGGAAAACTGTCTTTAGAGCAAGGTTTATTCAAGTCTGATTAATCGATGCAAGTTCTCCATTTCCCGTTTGGCTTTCGGACAAGTACGGGATTTGACACCCATTCCGGATATAATGCATCTCGGATAAACCCGTTCGATTTGAGCTTTTCTACCTCTTCTTTAAGGGCGGCAGATCTCTTTGGATCCATAACACGCCTTTTTTGTTTGACCGGGACATGCCGGGGGTCAATATTCAATGCGTGGCTCACGATGTCCAACGAGATCCCACACATGTCAGATGCGTCCAGGCAAACACGTCGAGGTTTGACCTGAGAAATTCAACTAATTCCTCTTGCATCTGTTGGCTTAGCTGAGATCCAATCTATATCATTCTAGAATTTTCATTATCGTCGATCGGAACATCAATCGTCAGTTCGGTCGGGGAAGTTTGACTATTTTTACTTTCTCCTTCATTTTCAGTATCTCTCGGGTCAAGATCCCTTGGGAGTTAGTGTGGGTGCCCGGGCCTGGGCCCAGACGTCAATTGTCAATTCTCAGCAAAGCGGACACAGAGAGATTCCTCTACCCCTTTCCCTTTTCTTTTCGGAGCGCCTCCCGCAGCTCAGCAATATAACAAGCTCGTCCAACAGCCTGGTCTCCCTGAATAACTCTTACTCCATTGTCGATAGGGAATTTTAAAGTCAGGCGCCAAGGGGCGATGGCAGCCCTGAACTCGGCTAGGGCCGGTCGGCCAAAAAAGGCATTGTATGGAGAATCTATATCCAATACAAAAAATTGTAGTATCCAGACTCTCCGGCGTTCTGCAATTCCCAATTCCACTGGTAGCTCCACTATCCCAGTGGGTATTGTCGCGCTTCCATTGAAGCCATGGATATGGTACTGACAAGGCCTCATATCCTTTGCTTCCATTTTCATCTGATCATAAGCTCATTTAAACAATATATTTACTGAGCTTCCACTGTCCACTAGGATCCTCTTCATCCAAGCAGGACCTATTTGGGCTGAAATGATAAGTGGATCAATGGTTGGGGCTTCGACTCTATCGACATCTCGATCTCGAAACACGATGTCGTCGATTATCGTTTTCTGTTGCCTGGCCGGAGGCCCGTCTTCCAAACTACTACAACACTCGAAGCTTGCATGCCTAATAGAGCTGGCATACGACTCCATTTCCTTCCAGCTTCGGTCTGTTAGATGAGGACTACCACTAACAGTATTTATCACCAACCACCCGCCAGTACGAGCGGGTTCCTCCTGTCTTGTCTGATTTGGCATATGGTTCTGATTCGATGGGCCCGCACCTTCGGACTGCGGTGCCCGCACAAACTGCTCCAACTTTCTCTCACGTATCAACTTTTCAATGATATCCTGTAAATGACGGCATTCATTTGTGTTATGTCCATAGCTCTAGTGGAATCTACAAAACTTCCCTGTCTGGATCTGTTTTTCCGATGATTGTTTCGAAGCAGGTTTCTTATACTGAAAAGTATTGCAGGTCTGTAGATACTCATTCTCCAACGACGTATTCAAAGGGGTATAATTATCAAACATTGGAGCCCCACGTCGCGGACCGCGATTTTGATCTTGTTTCTTATTTTGGTTTCCATTGCCTTTCTGTTGATTCTGTTTATTTTGTATATTCAGTTGTACTTTTCCGGAACTCTCTCCGGTTTGTTTAACAACAACATTGCTCTGGATTCCTTCCACACTGGGCTCGACGTCATCCTTCTTCCTAGACTATTTCACATCCTCCCTTCTCAAGAATTGGGCTGCCTTGGAATAGAAACAGTCCAATGACGCAGGAGGTTTTCCGGCCAACCAGTTGCCGAACTCGGAGTCGGGGTCGGTCCCCTTAGTTACTGCCATCAGAATCAAATTATCATTAGGGTTACTAATTTCAGCGCATGCAGCATGAAATCTCTCCAGATAACGTCTGAGTGTCTCTCCAGGAGCTTGAGAGACACTAGACAAAGTATTAACATCTTTCACCCTTGCGACGTGCATGCGAAACTGCTCAATAAACTTTGTTGCCAACTAGTCAAAACAAGAGATAGATCGAGGTGGTAAACGGGTAAACCACATAGTTGTTATGCCCCCTAGAGAAATCGGGAAGCTTCGGTATTTAACCGCATCATTGGCTCGTGCAACATTCATTAACCATTCATACTTCAAGATATGTTGATTAGGATCAGAGCTCCCTTCGTAAAAGGGTAAAGTCGACATTCTGAATCGCCGAGGTGGTTCAGCATAGAGTATTTCATCAGTAAAAGGGGTATGACTCTGGGAGATTCCCCAGTCGTCATTAGTAAGACCTTGACTTTCACATATCATTTGACGGATCATCGTCGGAATGTCCGGTATCTGGACATTTTGTGCATGTTGGGCCAAGGTGTGGTTGGGTTCCATAGTGCGAGGAGGGGCCAGTCGCGGTCGACGGTCCATGTCTTGCCACCTTGGTTCTATGTCTTTAGGGACATAAGGCTCAGGAGTATGGTTGCGTTGGCGGTGGGTCGGATCCGTTCGGTTCCGAGCATCAGCTCCCAAATCAGTAGTAGTGGTAGTACGGTTGTCGGTAATGTGATATGGGGTAGCACCTCCTCGGAAGGAGGGTCCAGTCTGATGGATGGTTGACGGGCCAACTCTCGGTTGCCCAAGATTCAATGTGTGCTGATGCTCAGTGGTCTATGTGTAACTTCCATCCAGTCGTGGGCGCGATCTATGATGGTAGTCAGAAGAGGCTGAACTCTTAGTGGATGAATAAGAAACCTGATCCCTCCTGGATCTCCTTCGCCTTTGACGATTCAGTTGATTGGTCAATTTCGCATTAGCACAGAGTTGTTGGGTGAGCTGTTGTCGGCTTTGAGTAGGCTCTTGCATTAGCAATTGAAATTCTTCCTTGGTGATAGGGCCTTGCAGATCTGATGGTCCGGCAGTATTCTGATCGGCAGGAGGTAGTTGTACGGGGTTCTGTCTGTCCCATCCTTCTGGATCGGTGGAAGTTGAGGTGGTCCTAGTTTTAACCATGATGGGTAGTGAAGCTCTTTCTTAGACTTGATGCAAATCTGAATAGGATGGAAGAACTTTATACTTGAAATCGGGATCTTCTTCTTAGATTTATGCAATTCGATATTAATAGTAGATCTAACGAGCAGGAGAAAAACTGGGTTCTCTCAGGGAAAGCACCAAAGTGTTTGTACCAAAATTGGGCACAACACCCTTCGGATATATTTGAAGAGATAAAATGAAGAATATAAATGAAAAAGGAGGCAGATCTAACAAACACACCAAAAATAAACAAGAAAAGCACACAGAAACACACAAATTTAGAGTGGTTCGACGTATGGCCTACGTCCACTATGAAATGTTTGACTTTTATTAACTTTTGATTGCTGGTTACAACGAATTACAACAGTAAAACTTGAATAGAACAACGATTGCGGCAGAGTATGGACGTAGAAGAGCAAAAAGTCAATTTTATGTAGGTCCTAGCATGCTATTTATAGGCGTAGGCTGCAAATATCTCACTCAGATCTCGGGAGACCTCTTCTCTCATGTGGGTGGGCCCACACGATCGGTCCTACGTCATCTGCACTCGATCCATGATCGATACGAACGAACTTCGTATCAATCAATATTTCGTCCAATTGAGTCGAGATCGATCATGATCATTCTTGAGGATGTACGCAAGCTCTTGTGAAAATTTGGTGGTATTTGGACTTGTAGATTTTGTGTTATGATTGATGCAAGCTTGTATTATTCGATGGCTATTGAATCCGCATCGATCCTTCTTCGCATCGCTCTGTTCGTATCGGTCCGGGCATGTGCCTGGTAGTTGACGTGGCGCTAACTTTTTAGATCGCTCCACTCTTCACGCCGAACAATCAAGTCTTTCCTATGTACATGCCTCCTTCGTATCGACCTGACCTGGCTTTCTTCGTATCGCTTGGCCGTGTTTCACTTTGTATCGATGCTGTGTGTTCCACTTCATACCAATAAGAAGCGTTCTTTCGTATCGATGGCTTGCAGACTGTCGTATCGATCGATTGATATGAACTTTGAGCTATGATGATCGATACGAAAGCACTGCTGTCGATCGATACGAAGTAAGAGATTTTGTATCAATACGAAATGGCCTTGGGCGATCGATACAAAATGATGCTCTACGACCGATGCGAAGCATGCTTCAAATTGGATTGATACAAAATGAGCTACCGTGCTACTGCTGATGGATACGAGGGTGGCCGCTGCTGATGGATTCGAACAAGGCCGATGCGAGAGAGTTTGACCGATGGATACGAACAAGCTTATTCCCTTGGCTTGTATCGATCATATCTTGAGCGTATGAACTCGGATTAATTTGAAATTTGGAATGTTGGCTTTCATTGCTTTTCTTGTTGTGTCATATCAATTGTAGCTCGATCCAGACTCGGACCATATTTACCAGTATCCATAGTGAACCCGTGTATAACCGATCTTCGGGACGGACTGTCTTGGATTTTCAGTCAATTTCTTGGTGTCACGGCCTTGCCAAAAGGAGGGATAACAGCTTATATACGCCACTTTCATAATATATACAAGAGTATATTTGAATATATTCATAATTTATGCTAGGTATAAATTGCTCATTATTGACATTAAATAAATTAGTCAATTTAATTAAAGAGAGAAATAAAAAAATTCTCTCTCCAAATAAAAACAAAATCTTCCCTTAATTAACCGCGTAAGTTTCAAAGAAAGAAACGAAAGGTCCCCTTCTCTAAATTAACTAAGATTGGGTATATTTGATACACTCCTACATCTTAATTTAAATCAAATTCAAACTCCATTTTACACAACATAAATTAAGTAAGATTTCATTTAAAACTTTATTATATTGGATCTAATATATCTTTAGACTTAGTAAGCCTAAAAGATCCAAAATAAGAATTCATTTTGAAATCTGTCCATTTCACCCACTTTGGACTGGTTCGGTTCCTTCGTCAATTGCCCATTCAAGGTGTTTGAAAATGGACATCTAGTATATGGGATGGCAAAAAGGTTATAGTTGACAAGCACCAATCCAGCAGCCTTAGAGAAGGAAATTCCCTTTAATGATTCAAGTTTGGAGTAAAATATATTGATTAAATTAAGCCAATCATCATGAAGGAGAGAGGTCGATCTTAAAATGATTCCCGGATAGATAATGAGAAAGAGCTCAAGAAAGCAATTAAAGGAAGAGGATTTTTTGGTACCAATAGATAAGTCAATTTGCACCATCACAAGGGAGCTTTTGCTGAAATTGATGGTTGGTCCCAAAGCAACTTCAAAGCAATAGAACAGGAGTTTTAAGTTAGTGATGTGTTTAGGTAAGGGGAGCTAAAAAGTAGGGTACCATTTGCATTTTGCAGGGAATAAATTCCTCCTTCAAGCACAGAGGCTCCAATATCCTTAATAGGATTGTTAGAGCCAACTAGGTTGGTCATCGAAGTTAACACATCTACAACTAGATCAAAGCCATCATAATCAAGGAGGTACCTTGGCTTCTCCCACAAGCATAGAAAAAGCTCTAGCCCTCCTAAGTAGAGGTTTTAAGTGGAGACAAGATGATGATGGTGGGTCCTATTGCCATATTCTTTATTATAGAAGCATCCCCCAACCTCGTTGACCCGATTTCCTGGTACATATGCTTCCACATCGAGCTTGATCCAAATGTAGGAAAATCTATTATTAGTATGAGCCCATTCAGAATTATCTAAATCTACAAAATTCCCAATAGGCTTAAGCAACTAGGTTAACACCTTCCCATCTCTCATTGTCATAGGTAATCCAGAGAGCTTGAGCCAAAAGGTCTTCAAGAGGCATATATTATTACTATAAAGGTTGGGTTTCCACTATGTAGCTTGGACAACACCATTGACTTTAAAATATCTTACCATTTTGTAGTAGTGTAGAAGTGGACATCCGATGGGAATATTACCACAAACTTGAAATCTCAAGATGTTAATATCCCAGATTTAGCATCTAAAGTAATTTTCAAGGCCCCTTTGAAAGTTAGATATCGTCCACTTCCCTAAGATTATTATGAAAATGGCACCCAGCTGGGCATCATGGAGAAGAGAAGGGTTCAAATACATGGTGGTATTACTATTCTTATGTGGAAAGTGGCTCTTTGGCTGTTTTATGGGGTGGGATTTAACACATGGAGGACTTAAAGTAGGTGAAATGGAAGAATGTGAATTTATACCATAGGGAATCAAGATAGTCTTGCTCTATGATGTAGCCTAGTGAGTTGTCATGTCAGTCATGTCGATATCATTACAAAAATTCATCATATGCCCTAAGTAAAGACATCAGCGGCATCATTCCTCATTCATACAATTCTTGCTAGTGTGTTCTTAGGCCTCGTATCTAAATAAATGTCCCTTCCTTTTTAATTTCGAAAAAGTATCCTAATTGGAAATGCTTGCACCGGGAAAGATTGAATCCTTCTAGAATTCCGAGCTAGTGGTGTAACCATTCTTGAGAACATCGGCATATGAGTGGCGGCCGGTGTTGAAAGAAGGTGGTGGTTGGTGAGGAGCGGATGGAAGAGAGGTTTGTTTGATAGTTTAGAGGAGGAGATGGGTGAAACGGCGATGGGGTGTAACAGCAAGGCCTCTATGATAATCAGTTCAAGGTCGATCGTTGGATTGTGGATGAAGGTTGATTTAGGTGGTGGTAGATGGAACGAACAATTTTGAAGGAAAGTAGGAGTGGTAGTCATTTTTTCAAATATTGAAATGAATATGATTAATATAAATATATATATATATATATATTAATTTTACTTTCTGCTATAAATTAAATATTTATAATACAAATAGGTGTGAAAATATATTTTTTTTACAAACTATATTTATATATTCACATGTATTTTTAATTTAAAACTAATTTTTACAGTCATCTACATACATACATACATATATATATATATATATATATTGTAACATCCCCTACTTCGAATCCCGAAATAGATGTTGATGATGTTGCAGTCATCACCAGAACCATTTTCAAGCGACAAAGTGAGTTTGGGATTAATTTTTACAACATTAAGTAAAAAGAACGACTAAATAAGTTTAATTATATGAAATTGTTTTACATGATTCATATACATCATCATTAATCATTTTTGTTCTCAAGCTAGGGTAAATATAATAAGACATAAATATAGTGCCATTCCCAACTTACGAGGATGCCGACATGGACACTTAGCCAAATATAATTTTTGGTTTTACACGGCAGAATTTATAAATAACTTTTACTTGCCAAATAAACCTCAAGCTTCATCTTTGGCTTCTTTATTTGTCTTTCCAAAAGATACATTTCTACGCCATAAACTCAACCTACTCGAATGATGTAAGGACTTAACTTTTCGACCCTTGAATGTTGACACTAATACATCCATGGTATTTGTGTGTCGAATGTCCAAATGCTAGAAAGACAGATTGTTAGGGTTAAGTAAAAAAAGAAACAGAACAAGAAAGAAAGAGCACAATATTAGAATCTCACAAGTGAAACGATAATATACAATATCCAAAAAGACAGTACAGAGGGTTATTCCATGATATAGAGTAACTTCAGAGTTACAAAATCTAAGCACCATCATCGGCCTGGATAGTTATAACTTCCTATCCTCACAATGCTACTACATATATACTAATAGTGCAACGGAAATAGAAATAGATAGGTAAACGAAAGCCTCTAGCACGTCTCCTGAAGCTCTAAAGCATCCACAATTAAACTTGCTTTACTCAGCCTACTCGAAAGAGTATATAAGGTATTAAAGGAAAATTAAAAACTTAAGTCAAACATGAGCCTGGTATAAGAAAACTCAAGATACATGCGTCCATATAACAATAACATTTAAGATCATAAATCACCGTAGCGGTTTTCTCTTCAAAAGAAACCAAACCATTTGATAAGTAAATATACCAATATAATAGGTAATGTCTAAGCTATAGAATATGAAGTATAAAATAGTCGTGTTGCTTGCATCTTAGAACACAACATTATTACAAGTTCATCTAAAACTGCTAAGATACATTCACATATGGATTTTCCCTGGAGATTTCCTCAGTGCATCAAGGATGCCTCCTGACAAGGGTCAGAAGCTACCTTCCAAAGCGATGTATATATCTAGATAAAATATACCACAAGGTAAACATAGCCGGTCCACGCGCGAACATGTCATACCAAATATTAACAACTCCCACTAGCAACATTGATAAGCATCTCTGGATATGGAGTTGATATACCCTTTGGGTTAGCTGAACCACATGGCTATGCTTCCTAATCTGTTTTCTATCATTTTCGATGTTGAAGTCACATTCAGCATCTCTTATATGAGTCTTTTTCACTTGAACAAATCATGAATCTATCCATGGATTCCAACATAAGACGTCCGACGAATGCTAATATTGACTTTACCCTTGGATTTATCCTTAGGATGGTGTGTTCAACTCTATAACATTTATCTGAAATTTTAACGTTGACCTCTTCCTTGGACTTAACCATAGGATAGATAATTCAACTATATAACATTTCACTTCAAAACCGTTTTTAAAACATAGACTCGTATATCTTTTTTGAAGTGGTATTCGACAATTAATACATAAGTATACTTATCTGATCTTGGACTCTTCGAAACTAAATCGTTGAATTTTCGATTAACTTAATTCCAATTCTTTTAGAAGTAACCAAAAAATATAAAGGATTCCTCCCCAAGGAATCTCGTATGTATACATTCTTAAAACTAGAGACGTTTCATACCATTGAGTCCTCCCTAGGGGATCTTAAATCGTATGAAGCAGTGAAGCATTCATAGGCTTCCTAAGAATTCTATTATATTTGATAGTCAACTAATCGACTATCTAGTCCTAAAACAAAAGCATATAGAATTCAAATCTCATATACTTATCATGTTTCCGACCATTTCAACTTACTATATCACTCGGTCAAGAGTGAAGTCGGTAGGTTAGAGCAGCACTGTTGCTTCTAAACCTTACTCGAACGTCATTCTAACTCTCACAGATAGAACAAGTCTACTTTGTTAGATTTTAGTGCTAATTATAGGATTAATTACTTTCCATAAATAAGTAAACACAAAAGCAAGATTAAGTCACATAAGCGACTCCTAATCTCCTTTTTTAATTATAATGCACCTTCATAATTACTAGTGTATATATTTAAAAACCTTTTACAATTGATATATATATATATATGCATATTGATTTATTTATAAAGCTAATATACTTAATAAAATTCAAAACAATTTAAAATGGAAAAATGTTACATAAACCTTTTAATTCATTAATAAAATGTTAAACTAATTTTTCTAAAATTACATATATATAAATACTTCTAAAATACTTATAAATATTTTATAAATATTCATTTAAAATATGATTAAAAAATAACTACTTTATAATTATTTAAAAACTTCAAAAAGCATGTTATGAAAAGTATGTTTATATTTATTAAACCCTCTTATATTTAATAAACCCTCTTACTTCAATAATTCATAATTAATTATTAAAAATATATTTAAACATCAAACAACTTTTAAAATACTCTAATATGTTATTAAACATCCCTAAAATGATCCCATAGAAATAGTTAATTTAATTATTATTTAAACTCACTTTAAATCACAAAAAGTGTTAAAAGTAACATAACACAACCAATGTTGTAAAAAGAGCCTAGAAATGCTATCGTACGTCAAAGACAGCTTTATAAGTGTTGTAAATGCTATTGGTCAGAGAACACTAGGAAAATTGCATAAATCTTTATCCCATGTTTACAACACAAATAAAGGTTTTAAGATCTATTTTTTTACAATATGTAGTATACTTAGGCTACATGAAAACTGCAAAGAAACCCCTAAGGATATCTTCCAAAATCATATTAAAAATTCCCAAAACCAAGTTATTTCGAAGTGCTCATATAGGGCCTTTTTCACTATAAATTTTGCAACTTCAATCAACCATTTATGAGATGATTTAAACTTTGATTTTTTTGTAATAAGGGGTAAACATAAAGTACTTATTAAAGTAGCAAAGAAACCCTTAAGGATATCTCTCAAATTCATATTAAAAATTGTCGAACAAAAGGCAATTTCAAAGTGCTTCTATAGCGCCTATTTTGCTTATAAATTTTCAAATTTTGTTCTATAAATTCTATAAATTTCCAAACCAATTCTTTGCTGTCACATACACTTATATATGTGTAGAGAACAACCAATATATATTATATCATAAAATTATAGCATATAAAACATTTGAACAAGTTTAAACACAAGGAGATTAAAAGTTCTTTCATAATGACTATCACTATATTACCATTCCATATTCAAGTCCGAACCAAACACCATCCTATCAATCATATATACACAGTTTTAAGGTCACGTCACATGTTATAGAAGGTCATAGAAGTGATGATATGTCATAAATACTTGTCATTTGCTTTCGAAAGCAAGTATGGTCCAAGTATAGAACATTAATTAGTTAATAACTTTAATATAATTATAAACGCAATATTATACAACATCATTACAATCAAATGGTGAGTTTACTCACTATTTTCTATAGTCACAAGCATGCACAAGCCTCTATCTGAATACCACTTCTTACCTCCTCCAACACAAGCTCCAAAGTTTAATCTTAGCTCTTTATATTCAAGTCCTAGGCTAGAATTGGCCTACATAGCTCACAACCATGCATGTGTATGGGGTGTGTGCTCCTTTTCATCAAGTTTTGAGTTGTTAAACCTTTTTGTTATGTTATATTTGGACTATAGCTTGAGTTTGGTGAAGTTTCAATGTGATTTAAGATTGTTTATGTGCAAAGCGAAGAGGGTGAAGAGAATTATTTCTATGTTTTGTGAATTAGTAAACCCATTTTCTAAGCAATATGGGTATTTAAATAGACTTCAGTAAGAGGTAACCTTCAACCTCCAATTTTGAGTCACGAATCATCCCCTCCCATGTTTTTGCTTTCCAAAAAAAACATTATTTACCAAAATATTTTCTACCTAACCATTTTTAATTTCTTTTTTACTATTCTCATTTAGTTAGCATTAACATAGAAAAAACTGTTTATCGATAAAACGATCTTCGGTCATATTATTAATATTTCTTCGAAGTATTTATTTTTGTAAACATTTTTCAAAAACAAGTTTATTGTATTTAGTTAGTAATTAAAAGGAGTTTAACAAGGTTATTAAAAAAAATTTAATACTTAACCATATTTCAAATATTCGATATTCAAAGACGAATGTTCAAAATTATGGGGTGCTACATTCTCCCCTACTTATGAAATTTCGTCCTCGAAATTCAAATAAGAATACAACACAATTGAACAGAAGAGACAAGTACATATATAGAATACGACTGAAAATTCCAAATCCTATGCCTATGATCTACATAACTCCTCTACCTATTATGTGCTTCCTTATATGTTTCCGAACCTCCATTACCTTATCGATCGCCTCCCTATACATATCTTGCCCAAGTACTCAACAATCTCCAGGTTCTACCCAACACAATAGAGAATTACAGTGTCTGCCATATAGTGCCTCAGAAGGTGCCATCTCAATCCCAGCTTGGTAACTATTGTTATACGAAAGCTCAACTATAGGTAAGTGCTTTTCCTAAGAACAACCAAAGTCAAAGATACAAACCCGAAGCTAGTCCTCCAATACATGGTTAACTCTCTCCGACTGCCCATCTATTTGTGGGTGGTAAGCTGTACTTAGACTCTACTCTATTCCTAAGGCACCATGTAACCCTTTCCATAACTAATGAGTGAATAGCATATCTCTATCACTCACGATATCACAAGGAACTCCATGAAGTATGACAATCTTATTAACGTACAACTTAGCTAAACTCGAAGCTGTCCTCGCTGCCTTCACCAGTAAGAAGTGTGCAATCTTGGTTAGTCGGCCCACTATAACCCAGACGCCTTTATTACCTCTCCTTGACCTAGGTAGTCCATCAATAAAGTCCATAGATATTTTCTCCTACTTCAACTTCAGAAACTCAAATGGCTGAAGCAGTCCAGCTATCTTCTAATAGTTGCCTTTGACTTGTTGGAAATTAGAACATATACTCACAAATATCGAAACATCCCTATACATACTTTCCTACTAGAAAGTATGCTTCATATTCTGATATATCTTGGTAACTCCCAGATGTATCGTAAGTCTCGAATGAATACTTTCTACTAACACTTCTTGCCTAATCGAATCAATATTTGGAACACATAACCTTTCGTTCATTCTCAGTATTCCATGGTTATCAACCTTAAATCGCGACCACCTCTTCTATGCCTCATTCTCACTTACAACCTTAGATATCCTTGCAATATGGAGAGACCTCTAAGTTGATCAGCTTAAATACAACATATAAAGGTCAAATGCACTTCTACATTCACTATAACAGCATACCTCCTACTAAGTGCAGCAGCTGCAATATTCACTTTCCCAGGCATACAAAAAATATCAAGACCATAAGTCGTGAGAAACTATAACCACCATTAATATCCCATGTTGAGGTCTTTCTGGGTGAAAAGATACTTCAAGGATTTGTGGTCCATGTACAACTCGAATTTCTCTCATAGTAAGTAATGCATCTACATTTTCAATGCAAATACAACATCTAGTAACTCCAAGTCATAGGTCAAATACCTCGATTCATGTAGCTTGGGTTGTTGACTGGCATAACCAATAACCCTTCCATGCTGCATCAACACTGCACCTAAACTAGTCCCATAAGAATCTACATAAACAGTTAAACTCTCACCGCCATCTGGAATAGTCAGAACAAGAGCACATATCAACCATACCTTCAACTCTTTGAATGCTTGTTCGCATTTATCAGTCCAAATAAATTTGACATCTTTCTTTGTAAAATTCATTAAGTGTGAAGCAATCTTTGAGAAATCTAAATAAACCTCCGACAATAACCTGCCAACCCCAAGAAGCTCCTAATTTTGGTTTTTCTTTCTAGCCTCTTCCAATCCTGAATAGGCATAACCTTTAATGAATTAACAGAAATACCTTCCCCAAAGACAACATGTCCTAAGAACCTAACTTCAGACTGCCAAAAGTGACTTCAAGAATTTACCTTTCAACACATGCTCTCAATGTTTCAAGTACAATCCTTAGATGGCGAGTATGCTCCTCCTTGGTCTTAGAGTAGACAAAAATATCATCAATAAAAACAATCACAAATTTATTTAACTTGTCCCTAAAAATCTGATTCATTAAGTCTACAAAATTTGCTGGAGTGCTGGTTAGGCGGATCAGCATAACCAACCATTCATAAAACTTATCAGACCTAAAAGCCATCAAAGGTACACTTATCTATACCACCCTCAATTGATGAAACCCTATGACAAGATCTAGGTGAGAAAATACTTGAGCACCATGCAGCTGATCGAACAAGTCATCTATCATGGACAAATGATACTTGTTCTTAATAGTTCATTTATTGAGCTCATGATACTCCACACAAAGTCTTAAGGAACCATCCGCCTTCGCAGCAATTAAGATGGGCGCTCCCCAATTCAGTCAACTAGATCGGACCAAGCCTTTATGTAACAAATCGTTTTCCTAGTTAGCTAAATCTAACTTCTCTTTTTGTGATAGCCTATGAACAGACAACACAATAGTTTTAGCATCTCGAACCAAATCAATACGAATTCAATCTCACATTGGGGGGAGGAAACCAGATATTTCTTTAAACACGTCTACAAACTCTTGTACAAAAAGATCGACCCCATCTCCTCTTTCTCCACATCAAGAGAATAAAGAAAACTATTCATTAACGAGTTAGACCCTTCACAAGACACTACTCGAACCCTTCCATCTTCACTCTTCAATGGTACATGTAACACCCCACCTCTATACCCACAATACCAAAGAGTATTACTAGGTAATACCATCTAATGATATGGAGAATGAGGCAATATTGGGTTGTTACGCGTGAATATTCCCTTAGGCTTATATTGGTACGTATTTAAAAATGGAATGACAACCCTTCTATACATACTTAGTATCGGCATAAAGCAATAAACATGCGCATCTTCAAGATAGAATAATATACAATATATATAAAAACAAAAAACATAGAGCTATCCATGCAGTGATAGTATATAATAACAAATATACACTAGTCCAATAGGTCTACAAAAATAGTCAAATACCCCTTATCATCAAAAATACACATTTCAATATATACATCTCAACAACACATGATAACATGTAGCTATAAATATACAAAGAAAATATATAAATACTTTATCCTCCATCTATGCCCAACATCCATAAACTAGTCGACTTGTCCTTGAACTTGAAATGTCTCGGATTGACCCGAATACTATGTAAGGTCGGACTATGTCTAGAATTTAAATGTTAGTGTATAATAATAACTGGCATGGTGCTACAAATATATCTAATAAGTATGTATGAACATCTCAAGTATATCACATATATCATAGCATGCACAAATCATCACATTTCAAAATAAACTTCATACACATAAGTAAATAAGACATTCATATGTCCATATGTCCACATATTCAACCATAACACTCATCAATAAAACTATAACAAAGCGGGCGAATCAATCAAATATCCAATCATCAACCAACAAGCCTATAACACAAAAGGGAATCAACTTTCAACAAGCACACAATCAAGTGAGGTGTTGTAAGCATTGTATCAATGTCTATATATCTCAAATGACATAATCCAATTGGTAGCATCACAGCACGCTGTAGTAGGTTAAGAGGTCCTCACCTCTGAATAGATGTCTAGAGGGTATCTAACTAATATAGTATAATCATATAATCTCGTATATTCTAGATAGGAGCCTTACAACACACAACATGCTCCAAGCGACAACACACAACACATGCCACAGTCTTAGTTACTCCTAGTCATCGTGAATTTATGTCCACCTATACACCATCGTCACGATCCTACTTCCCATTGGCAACAGATTATTTGGCTAGTTTGGCAACGAGGCATATCATCACACAATCAAAATATCAGCACACAACACATATATATAACAAGGTGATACCGTGGATCTAGAGAACGACCACATGATCAGCCAACTACGATGGCATGTAGTCTCTTTGGAAAAACAGCATACAGTATAAGTTGGCACACAATAGGCCCTTTCTTCAGACATTGACCCATAAAATAAGAGTACCCCTCACTTACAGAAAGTAATCGAACAAATATCATGCAGGCATCCCATACCACCTGGTGTTACTCGCTCGTTTACTTAATACTCGTAAACCACACCCATATCCATAATAATATTCTAGACCATGAGTCGAACGAGTAACCAGAGTAATATTACTGAATGTCCTATACCAGACGGTGTCACTAATCCGTTAACTTAACTTCCCCACAATCAAAAATTTCACACAATATTATTTTATATAACAAGTCCAAAGAATAACCGAAGAAATATTACCAAAAGTCTCATTCTAAATGGAACTATAACTCCATTTATTATGATTCCTCGTTACACAAAATTATCAATCATTCTTTGTTCAATTGATTCGAAAGGGTTTTAAAGTACACTTTTACCAAAATCTTCACTACAATTTCAAATATCAATATTCAATTGAAAGAAGATTAAATTATAAAAATCTCATTCTTTCCTCAAAATCCATTTATAGTTTCATAGATAAATATTTGCAACCCGCTTGTTTTACTATAAGGAAATCTATAAATGAAATTGAAATCAATTCCAAATATTTAAAACTCCTTTTAAAAACAATTCGTAACTCTAACATTTCTTCTTTAATAATTTAATTTAATAATACCAAAGAAGTTCTATAATTTATAATTTCCTTTAAATAAAAATTCCACAAACCATTATTTCAAAACTCTTATTTACATCCAAGCCCTTTTAAATAACTATAAAATAATAATTAATCAAATTAAAATTCTCCTTTATATAAAATCTGCCAATATTTGATATCCAAATATCGATTCGCATTATTTATTTATATACAAAATTCCAAAATTGCCCTTTATTTAAAATAATTAAATACAAAAGAAAATACTTCCAAAAACTATCCTTAAAAAAATTTAAAAAATTTGGTTTATAGTAATTTCCATTTAATGAATAAATCACATTTAAACTTATTTTTAATCCAAAATATTGTTTTATAAGACATCCAATTTATTAAATTCCCATAAATATAAACTCATCACCTTCTGATATAAATTTTAAATTACTTTTATAAAAATCTTTCAAATACTTATATAATTTGGATAAATATAAATATATTCACAATCCACTTATTTAAACAAATACCAAAAATCACAGTTTTATAATATTTTCTATCATTAATAATATTTTTCAATACAAAATGAAACTCGTTCCAAAAAATCACCATTTATATCCAAAACATTTTTATTTCTTTTAAAGATTGACATTTCAATCCATTTATTCCCATCTAATCAATTTCAAATGCCATGTACGGTTATTACAAGCATCTATTTCATGTGCACAACATATAATGTGTGAGTTCAACAATCAACTAATATATCATCACAGTAACCAATAATCAAGGATATGCAATTCAATTATTATCCAGTCCAATCCATATCTACACATATTCATCACAAAACAAACAAATAAAATCAAAGAAAAGCGAATATAGACAATAGATGTAAGTTATAAAATAACTCCATAAATCAAAGTGTTGATGCTTCAGCCCCTTTCCTCCATTATTCCCAAAAACAATGCCAAAAATGCCTCGCTACCTCGTTTTCCATAGTTGCCTGCTCCCATCACTAGAACTCACCTGGTCGCCTTTCGAATACGCTTCTATAACCGTTGCTTGATGCACCCAACATAACAATCTGAAACGATGGCTAAGCCTACCTCCTCTATACGATCACTGCTTTATCCACAAGTCGAGATGCTCCTCCCAGTTGACCACCTTCCCTACCATCGACCGCCTCAACCATGCTTCGTGCTTTCATGCATAATCTATTCCCTTTTTCCTTTCAGCCGCGATTTTGGATTTTTGGGCTGAAGAGGAAAAATATGGATAATGGGTTTGACTATGAGTAAAGAAAAAGGAGTGGAGCATTCTAGAAAAATGAGGAAATGAGTTTAAATGGGCTTGACCTTAAATTTTCATTAACATGTTTTAATTAATTTCCTTTGCCCATTTATTTATAAATAAACCTCAATCTAATTTTATTCAATTAACACATCATTTTATGAAATATAATCCAATAGCTGCATAATTTTATTTAACACAACTAGAATATTCTTATTTAATCATTCATTATATTATTTTAAAGACAAATTTATTTTTAACTATTTCAATCATAAAGAAATTATTTACACTTCAAAATATTTTATACTAATTAAAACATTTTATTTAGTTTCAACAAATTATGTAAAAGGAATAAATAATTAATTTTCTTAAAACAAAATTTTTATTAACTAGACTTTAATTAAATAAATATTTATTTCAAAAATGATAATTATCAAAAATCGAATTCAAATATTTCTATTTAATTACATTTATTTACTTTACGGCGTAGAAAGCAGGGTTGTTACAATGTAGTTTGCTTAACACTTTCCATGACTGCATGATTCTGAGACAACCAATCCATCCCAAGTAAAACGTCAAATACTAGAAAACTAAGAACATATATATCGCATGGAAGGAGTAGGTAATGATAAGTTGCCGGAACTACTAAACATATCATTCTAAGGATAGTCGAGCCCCCCATAGGGTTCGAACACACAAATAGAGTCATAAGCCATAAGTAGGTTTTAGTTTTAGTTTATCAATAAGGTTATGGGATATTAAACTACGTGAAGCACTAATGTCAAACAAAACAGAAGATTCCTTCAAGATCCTGCTTCCACTTTGCATCGGTGGAAGTGGAAGGTGCTGTAGCAAGCGCAAAAACCCTAGGTTGTTGTCCTTTATGAAGCATAGGACAATCTTTGACCATATAACCTAGCTGGTGGCAGTTGTAACAACTCTTTGGTGCAAATTGTCCTTTGGCTGTCTGTGGCTCAAGCTTTGGTACCCTTGCGATCATCACATTAACTATGGACTTTTTTGCCGCATGTCCTCCTCTACCTATCCTAAAATTCCTAGCAAAATGTTCCTTTTTTCCACACTTATAACAAGCTAAATAGGAAATATCCTTAGGCAGTTGGAACCTGTGCAGTTAAAGCGCTCAGTAGATTCAATGCGGCGGAGGTGCAAAAAGTCATAGCGGGGATACAGCGAGGATATAGCGGGATATAGCAGATGACTCTAAAATAGCATATAAAACCCGTACTTAGTATTTCTACAAATGGTAATTAAATAAAAAATTAACATTCAATTGAATTATAATTAATATATAAATAATTTAAAAAAAACATGTGCGAATATACTGTAAATAAACACAAAACTGTTATATAATATAATTGAATTTAGTAGAATATTAGAGTATTTTCATTTCCGAAAATATATTAAAAATTCAATTAAATAAATTAATGTCATAATGTTTATAATGTATAAATTTCATTTTTCCATTCACTTCTTTTAAAGAAGATATAGCGGAAATAGCGGAATATTGCGGGAATAATGGGATACATCGAAAATAGCGGGGCTTCAAGCGGAAAGGCTATATTTGGGGCTATATGGAAAAATCGTAGTGGTATAAATCCACTATGAGATATAGCAGGGTTATAGCGGGGTAATAGTGGAGCATTAACTACACAGGTTGCAACTTACGCTTATTGTTTCCAGTTGGTGCAAATGTAGATGGCTTTGGAGCCAAAGCCTCGAACCATAAAGCCATACCTTGCAGATTCACGAAAGATCCCTGGATATGATTTGTTATGTCTCTTTGAAACTCTAGATACCCAATACAAACTTCTCATTCTTCTTCAGCATTATATCTATTAACCCAAGCCTGAATTGAGCAATGCATTAAACATATTTTAATACTCAATAACATATATAGCCCCTTGCTTTAGATCTAGAAATCTTCTAAACAACTTATTCTTTTTGGGCTTCGGAACAAACTTCATTCTAAACATTTCCTTGAATTGGACCCAAGAGAAATCGTTCTCCTGGACATTTGCGGTGACTGAGCTCGGCCAATCCATCGCAACATCTGACAGATGTTACGATGCCAAAAGATGTTTCATCACATCATCCAACTCCATGCCTTTGAATATCCTATCACACAAATAAACCCAAGTGTAAACTTCGATGATAGTCTTAGTGCCATTGAACTTCTTACCGCCCAACCTCTCAAAGTCATGACATAGAGAAGCAAAGTTCATTTATAGTCAAACCTGCACAACCTCTTCCATATAATTCACCCTCGGTTCCTCGATAGGAGCGACATTCCTCTGTGCTTGAGACCCACAATTATTAGTAGTATTATTCCCCTACCTCTACCTCTAACTCCTCCTCTAGCAATAGTAGCACTAGTACTCATTGTTTTTACTACCTGAAAATAGCAAAACATTTTTAGGATACTAAAGGATAGAGTTATATTTCTAAGAAAGAGCTACTCTAAGGAAATACTATAAAGAGGTAGGTATATAGGAAAATACAAATATGCTCTTGTATATATATAATACACTCAACTCAATCTAGGGTATCGCTTATCCAATCACTAATGAGCCATACCTAACCAAAGCCAAGGTATTCGCTAAACTTTTAATCTGATATCAATTGTAACAACTTGACTTTTTGACCCTCGAATGTCGACACTAATACATCCATGGTATTCAAGTGTCAAACACCTAAGTGCTAGAGTGATATAATGTTAGGGTTAACGTAAAAAAGAAAATGAAACTAAACAAGAAAGGAAGAGCACAATATCAGAATCTTACAAGTGGAACGATAATATACAATATTCAAAAAGACAATACAATGGGTTACTCTAAGATACAGAGTAACTTCAGAGTTAAAAACCTAAATACTATCATTAGCCTGAACAGTTACAACTGTCCGTCCTCATAATGCTGCTATATACATACGACTAGTGCAACGAAAATAGAAATAGATAGAAAAATGGAAGCCTCGAGCTCGTCTCCCAAAGCTATGAAGCATCCAAAGTCAAACCTACTTTAATCAACCTACTCAAAGGAGTACTCAAGGAATTATGGGAAAAGTAAAAAATTGAGTCAGACATGAGCCTGGTATGTGGAAACTCAAGTTACATGCGTCCACATAACAGTTAATTTTGAGGCCGTACGAATCAACATAATGTTTTTCCCCTCAAAAGAAACTGAACCATCAGATAAGTAAATATAGAAATTTAATTGATAGTGTTTAAGATGTAGAATATAAATAAGAAAATAGTTGTGTTGCTTGCATTTCACAACATAACAATATTAGAAGTACATCTAAAACTACTAAGGTACGATCATATATGGATTTTCCATGGAGGTATCCTCGGTACATCGAGGTCGACCTCCTAACAAGGGTTAGAAGCTACCATCCAAAGCGATGTATATCTTTAGATGAAATATACCACAAGGTAAACAGTTGGTCCACGCTCGAACACGTATACCAAATATCATCAACTCCTGCTAGCAACATTGATAAGCATCTCTAAATATGGAGTTGATATACCATTTCGGTTAGCTAAACCCTATGGTTATGCATACTACACTATTTTCTGTCATTTCCGATGGTGAAGTCACGATCAGGATCTCTCGCACAAGTCTTCATCACTTGAACAGATCACGAACCTCTCCATGTATTCCAACATAAGTCATCCGACGAATGTTAACGCAGACCTCTCCCATGGACTTAACCTTAGAATAGACAGTTCAACTCCATAACATTTGTTCAAAATGTTAACACCGACCTCTCCCTTGGACTTAACATTAGGATAGACAGTTCAACTCCATAATATTTCGCTTCATGACTGTTTCCAAAACATTGGCTCATATATCAGTTTTTTAGTGTATTCGGTAAGTAATACATAAGTATACTTATCTGATCCTAGACTCTTCAAAACTAAATTGGTGAATTTCGGTTAATGAATTTCGGTTAACTCATTTTGGTTCTTTTAGAAGTAAGTGAAAGATATAAAGGAGTTCTTACTGGCTGATCTTGTATACACATTCTGAAAGCTAGAGACATTTCATACCAATGAGTCCTCCCGAGGGGATCTCATACCGTATGAAGCCGTAAAGCTTTCACATGCTTCAAAAGTTAACTTGGTCAAGTTCAATAGTCGACAATCGACTACCTAGTCCTAAAACGATCGCATATGGAAATCAAATGCCATATACTTGTCACATTTTTGACCTTCTCAACTTACTGTATCCCTTAATCAAGAGTAAAGCCGGTAAGTTAGAGCACTGTTGCTTCTAATCCATACTCGAACATCATTCTTAACTTTCACAAATAAAATAAGTCTACTTTATTGACATTTAGTGCTAAGTATATAATTAATTACTTTCCATGAGCAAGCAAACATACAACGCATGATTTAGTCACATAAGCGACTCCTAATCCCCTTTTTAAT
The DNA here is from genome assembly GCA_030737815.1 of Allium fistulosum. Taxonomy (NCBI): domain Eukaryota; kingdom Viridiplantae; phylum Streptophyta; class Magnoliopsida; order Asparagales; family Amaryllidaceae; genus Allium; species Allium fistulosum. Next base: position 945,739,537 of record CM060904.1, on the reverse strand, counting down.
TATAATAACCTTCATAATTACTTATGTGTCTATATATATATGTATGTATGTATGTATATAAATATTTAAAAACCTTTTGAAAATGGTATATGTGTGCGTGCGTGTGTGTGTATTTATGTATGTATACTAATTAATTTATAAAGCTAATATACTTAGTGAAATCCAAAACAATTTAAAAAGGAAAATTGTTACACAAATCTTATAATGCATTAATAAAATATTTAACTATTTTTTCTAGAATTATATACATATAAATACACACTTTTAAAATACTTATAAACATGCTTTTAATATCTACTTAAAAATAACTACTTTATAATTATTTAAAAACTTAAAAAATTATGTTATAAAAAGCAAGTTTATATTTATTAAAACCTCTTACTTCAATAGTTCATAATTAATTTATAAAAATATATTTAAACTTCAAACCACTTTTACAATACTCTAATATATATTATTAAACATCCTTAAAATGATCTTATAGAAATAATTAATTTAATTATAATTTAAACTCATTTTAAATCACAAAAGGTGTAAAATAAAACACAACACAACCAACGTTGAGCCTAGAAAAGTTATCGTATGTCCAAGACAGCTTTTATAAGTGTTGTAAATTCTATTGGACAAAGAACACTAGGAAAATTGCATAAATGTTTGACCTGTTTTCCCAACACAAATAATGTTTTAAGATCTGATTTTTTACAATAGTTATTATACTTAGACTACTTGAAAACCTACAAAGAAACTTTATGGATATCTTCCAAAACCATATTAAAAATTCCCAAAAACAAGCTATTTCAAAGAGCTCATACAGCGACCTTTTTCGTTGTAATTTTTGCAACTTCATTCAACCAGTTATGAGATGATTTAAACTTTGATATTTTTTACAGTAAGAGGTAAACATGAAGTACTTATTAAAACAACAAAGAAACCCCTAGGATGTCTCACAAAATCATATTAAAAATTGCCGAACATAAGGCAATTTCAAAGAGCTTCTATAACGATTGTTTTGCTTATAACTTCTCAAACTTTGTTCTATAAATTCTACAACATCCCAAAACCAATTCCTTACTGCCACATACACTTATATATGTGTAGAGTACAACCAATATATATTATATCATAATATTATAACATATAAACCATTTGAACAAGTTTAAATGCAAGGAGATTAAAAGTGCTTTCATAGTAACTATCGCTATATTACTATTCCATATTCATGTCCAAACTAGACACCATCCAACCAACCATATATACACAATGTCAAGACCATGTGACATGTTATAGAAGGTCATAGAAGTTATGATAGCCATAAATACTTGTCATTTACTTTCAAAAGCAACCAAGGTCCAAATATATAACATTCATTAGTTAATAACTTTACTAAAATTATACAAGCAATATTATACAACTTCATTACAATCAAATAGTCAGTCAACTCCCTTTTTTCCAATTCTACAATCAAGCACTAGCCTCTACCACAATACCACTTTCGACCTCATCCAAAGCAAGCTCCAAAGTTCAATCTTACCTCTTTATATTCAAGGCATATGCTAGAATTGTTCTATATAGCCCACGGCACGCATGTGTGTAGGGTATGTGCTCCTTTTTTTCAAGTTTTGAGTTGCTAAACCTGTGGCTATATTGTGCTAGGACAACGGCATGAGTTTGGTGAAGTTTCAATATGATTTGAGATTTTTTATCTGTAAAGAGAAGAGGATGAAGAGAATTGTTCCTATATTTTGTGAATTAGTAAACCCATTTTCTAACCCTTTAGGATGTCTAAATAGACCTCCAAGAGGTCCCCTTGACCTTCTACTTCCTATTTCTAGTTAAGAACCATCCCCCATGTGTTTTCTTTCCACCTCACCATTGACCAAAAACAAATATCTAAAACACTATTCACCAAAATATCGTCACCTTAATCCATTTTTTAATATCTTCTTGCTATTCCCCATAATATCTTCTCCTTAATCCATTTGATAATCTCTTTTTACTATTTATATTTAGTTAGCCATAACATAAAAAATATTTTTAGTTTCCAATTAATTACATATTAGGAAAGCATAACAAGTTCGAATAACTTTTACCGAGAAAAAAGCTGTTTACTTGATAAAACAATTTTCGATCACATCATTGATGTTTCTTCGAAGTATTTATTTTTTTAACTATTTATCAAAAAAAAATTTACCGTCATTAGTTATTAATTAAAAGGTGTTTAATAAGGTTATTAAATAAATTTTATAACACTTAACAATATTTCAAATGTTCTGATATTCAAAGACGATGTAATGACCCGTAAATTTACCACTTTGAAAATGGAATATTTAATTAACTTTAAATATTAAAATATAGAATTTTCAAACATAAATAATCATTTTTTATTTGATAAATAAGAACGGTGAACTTATTTTTAGAATTTGTTTTTAAAAAAAGATATTTTAGAGTTTCATCATCAAACTAACAAAAGCCGATTTTCGATAAAATTTGATATACCTTCAATTTTTATTTTTAATGATAAAAACCTCCTTTTAAATTTTTATAAATTGATAATAATTGATTGATAAATTTTTTATAAAGATAGACAAACTTCGTCGCACTTTGACAAATCGACGTCGTATTTTTAAAATTGGACTTTATTACTATTTAATATGGTTTTATAAGTCAATTCATCTCGCTTTAATTATTTAAAGATGATAAAAAATCAATTTTCAAGTTTTGTTTACATAAATAAATAGTTTGATTAAAAAAGGAAAATGTGACCGGAAAACGCTCTGTCAAAAATCAATGTTTTGTTCAATATAAGTTGTGTAAACGTTTTGCAAATTGAATAGTTGTTATATAAACACATACAAAGAAATAAAAACCTCACTTATATTAACTAAGGATTAATTAAGCTAAGTGTTTAATTAAGTAAAGAAAAGTACTTAAAGAAGATATTTTTACCAAATCCAATACAAGTCAAATCAGATCACATCAAAACAAAAGCAACAAACCAAATCTCCACCTTAGTCCACTTTTCCAACTAGGTTCATCCCTTAAGTATTAAGTAAAGATGACATAAGGTAATGATGTGATGTGAAGATGGTAGGTGTTGAAAAAGTATGTTTCACTTGAAGGTTAAGGAAGGATATTTGTGTCATTTGACAAAGTTTAAGGGTTTTGGGATTAAAGGCTATAAATAGCCACGCATACCACTTTCATTCTCACACAAATCACTCTCTTCTCTTCATCTTCTTTTTCTTGAAATCCATGGCTTCTTCACTTCTCTTTCTTTACTAAATTGATTGAAATCATATCAAACCAACTCTTAACTCTACCGAACGTTGCCAAAGACCTTAGAATACCATTAAAACATGGTTTAGCATCTAAAAAGTCAAAGAATGATGGAGGAGGAGGTGGAACATGGTGGCCAAACACTATGGAGGTGATTGGAGGAGATGACATGAGTTTTGGGTAATGGAAAAGTTTATAGCTAAGAGCAAAGCATGGTGTAGGGTGTGGTCGAGAGCATAAAGCAAGGAGGAATGAAGTAGATGATGATTAGTTTAAATTAATAAAAGTTTAAATGAAGTGTTGGATTAAATGAAAGTTGGTTGGAAGTGAAACGATTTGGTTAATGGTGAGTACTCATACTTTACTAATTAATCTCTAGATTATTTCAAGTATAATGATATGAAGTTTAAATATATTGGATGATTAAATGTATGATATTGGATGATAATTTGGTTGATATTATGATTAGTTATATAGTTATGATATGGTTGTTTACTTGGTTTGATAAATGATAAGAGAAATGGTTAGTAATTGACCATTGTTAACTAAATGAGAATTAAATCCATATAAAGATGTGTATGGAAATTGTTTAGCTCTTAATGATTTTAAATATCTAAAAATGTTTAAAATGAATATTATAATAATATAATATTATAATATGAATGAAATTGAAAATGAGTTTGAAATATGAAAATCAATTGTTTAAATGAGTTTAAAATGATTTAGAAATGTTTAATAAATATTTAAAATTATTTCCATGATGTTTGAAAAGAAATTAAAAAACAAGTCAAAACTATATGCATCGCCTAACGGTAGTTCGCGATTTCACGCCATAGAATTCAAATAAGTGTAGAGAATGGAATATAGCTCAGAATTCTTTGAGATATTAATTTTCCGGACTATTGTATCCATGGTTTTTAAATTAAGAAAGAAAATCAAGATTTTATCTTATAAATTTTTAAGTAAGACCAAAACAAGTTTTCAGAAAAATCGCGGTTTTGCAGTTTAAAATCCGAATTTGAAATTAAATTAAAATGAATATTTTTAAATGTTTAAAAATATGAAATAAATTTTAAATATATTTTAAAATGTTTTAAAAGAAATTTGAGTTATAAATATGGATTTCCAAAATGATAGAAAATTGTTTTAACCAAATAAGCTTTTAAAACACTTCTGCAGCACTTTTTCGCAGTACATTTTAATAACTTTTGCAAATAATGGTTTTAACTTAATTATTATTTCATGATTTTATTGTGAACCTTTTTAAATAAATAATTTGAAAATGTTTTTCCTAAGTAAAAAGTGAAACCACTTAGAATTATTCCAAGATTTAAAAAGGGTTTTAATTAACCAAAGGATTTGATAAATGAGGCTTAACGATTCCATATACTCTGAAAAAAGATAAAGAAATGATTCAATGAATATATCTCTAAGAGAAATATGATTTAAATAAAAAGGTTAATTAATTGAATGTTGTGTGATATCACATATATATCTAAATGCCTTTTTATCGATGGTTGGTTCAGAGAAACCAGGGTCGGATATGGGTAATTCCTATCCGAAAAACATTTCGAACCAATGTACACGTTCAGAAGTGAAGAAATGTTGAATATGAAGATTATTGAAGATTAGTGATCTTCAGAGTGTAGGGATTTCTATCATGAGTCCCAAGGGTTTACCCTACATTATATTTATATGGAAGTGGTGCCTGCATTACCTTTATTGTATTGAAGACCAAAGATCTTCATAGCAGAAGGACTGCTTGTTGACATTCTCTGGGTCGCTCCTAATATAGAGATATTTATTATAGCAGTGGTCCCTTCGTTATGAAAATCTTCGAAATACATGGACTTTTCGCTACTAATCCTATGGATAATTCCCGATAGGATGTATTAGGAGAAGTGCCTTCGGTTTCGTTTAGTCCCAGGACAAACTTGTATAACAAATGTTTGACATTGCATTTCTAAGATCAAAACGTTGACTTTTATAAACGTACATCTATTTGGTGGCAGAAAAGGTAACTTCTCTTAGCTTAACACCCTTCTCTGAGACGTATGAGCTCAGAGGTTGTATGTTTATGAAAGTCAGTAGTAATCGAAGGAATGACAATGTGGCATTCAAAGTGGAACCAGTTATGAGAAAGGCAAAGCATGGTTTTGTATGAAATAAAGCATGGCTTTGTAGAAGTTAAGCGTAGCCTCATGAACCTCACATCCCAGGAATGATACGGGATACTATGTGATCTACAGGATTAATTTCGGGCTATCGGTTATGAGGAATGAAAAGCATCTCTAACCGAAAGGCATCTTTTGCCTTAAGATGATGAAATGGACATGTATTGGAGGTCGATGAGGATCGTGTAAATGCACTAAGCAAATACGTTGTATCATAGTAGTGTAGAAAGTGCAGTTCCAAGTAGCTGGCTTAAGACAAGTGATAAGGTCACCACGGGAACTATGTTTGTTATGTGTGGTTCGAAGGAAAAGGCCACTAGTTCCCTATCATGTTGGAAATCCAATTCCAAATATGAGCTTTACGGTTTTGATTATAGTCTCAAAATAGTTGTAAAGCTTTGCAAATATTTCAGCTACCCCTTTTGGTATCATATTCCACCCGGTATATTTTGTTGACCTAGTCTGGATACCATAGTCCGGGTATTAATACTTTCTTTGTATATATATTTATTTGAAAGTGTTTCCAAACTTATGTCGTTAATAATAATATCAAAGTGATTTTCTGTATAAAGTATTTTAGTTACCATAAGGTAAAAACCTATCCGTGTTTATGTGTGGGCGTGGTCTTATGAAACACCCTTCTTTTCAACGGTTTTGATTGACATCAGCATGATCTATACATTATAAATTTCGAGTATCTCACACAGGTTTATCAAGCCTGATATATGTATTTTTAATACTCGAGTCAGATCCGAGTAGTTTCAGGTTTAGTTGAAGATGCTTGGAGTTTCCAAAGGAGAGCTGGAGATCTTCATCTACATATGGACGTATTCTATTATCCGCTGCATCTATTGCATTTTTTTTTCAACATTTATAAGGACGGAGGGTTATAACTATCCAGGCTGAATCCAGGTTAGACTCTGATAGTGTATTCAAATTTTTCCGCAGCAAAGATTATATATTGAAATAATATATGTTATTTCATTCATGTGAGATTCTATTCTATCTTTATTTCTTTCTTACCCTTAAAGAACCGCCTCTCCGGCACTTGGATTTGCGATACGTGAATACCGAGGATGTATTAGTGTCGATTTTCGAAGGTCTAAGAAACAGGTCTTTACATTTGGTATCAGAGCTTAGATTGAGCGAACATCTAGGCTTTGGTGTGATAAAACTCATTATAGATAGGGTTAATAATACCCTAGATTGAGTGACTCACTAGATATAGGGTTAGTAACACCCTAGAATGAGTTTGAGAGTATTATATATATGAGCGTGTATTTGTTATTTGATATAAAATGTTTTGTGTTGAATTATTTGTTGAGTGGTTTATGGATTCTGGTCGATGCGTCTGATCACCGTTATCGGTAGGGATTTCTAAACACTTAAACAAGGCAAACCGACACACTATTTTAAAAGGATTATATTTTAAGTATAAAGGAATATGTTTTGAAAGATATAGATATTTATATGTTCAGTTATTACCATTTTTGATTGAACGAACACCTTGTGAATTAAGTTTCACGATTTGACTATAAGATGTTTGATAATAGAATGGGGTTAAGGTTAATGAATTTTTATTAAAGAATAAAATAAGCATGTAGTGTAAAAATGTATTTTACACAAATAAAATTGTTTTAAAAGATAGATATGGGAGGTATGTTACATAAATTTTGAGAATTTTGGTATTTTGGGAAAAGAATTGTGAAAATTTAAATGTGATTAAAAGGAAATAAATTAATACAAGATTATTTTATGAAATGGATTTATAAAATGGGTTTTATAAAAAAATCTCTAATGAATTTTGGAAAGATATTTCAAATAAGAAATTTGAAAAGTAAGAATGTCTCAATTAATAACTAGTTTGAGTGGCTCGAAAATAACTAAAAATGGGCATGAGATATATTCGGAGGGTAAACACTTCTCTTAAGTATTACCTTTCTTATTAAGGGGATATAAGATAATATTGGTAGTACCCAGTTCCTTCGTATTATTTTGGAGTACTCGATCTATATAATTTTCCTTAAGTTAAAAGGATAATTTTCAATTATAATTTGATAGGTTAATATCAAGGTTGGTTTAAAAGGAATATATTATAATGAGAGAAGTTGATTGTAATTTTGGAAAATAAAAGGTAAATTATCTTTTAAAATTGAAATGGTTTCTTTGGGATGAAATGTTTTCCTTTAAGAAAAATATTTAGAAATAAATATTTGGAGTGATTATATATAAAGAAGCATTTTTTAAAAAGATAAAAGTTTAATGAAAAGTTTTCATATAGATTTTTAAGTGTTAATAAGTACATATGAGGTACGTAGATTATCTCGTCACACGATTTTGATCTAGGATTTGAGTATAGAATTTTGAGGTGTTTACACCATCTCGAAAAAGGATTTATCACTCAATTCTTGAACGAACATTGATGAGGGTTTATGGTTGGGCACTTAAGTTTTCTATCATAGTTGGGAGCTATGTAAGGGAAACGAAGGTTTCTGATCAAAGAGGCTAATCAAAGTTCGCACTAGAGGATTGGGGGATCTATACTAGTTCATAAGTAAAGTTGTGGATTCAAATAAAAGATCGAATCAGATATCACGTATGGATGATCTGTGTATATCATACAAAAATGAATTTAAAGGTTGTTTGAGTGAGTATTATCGAGTTTTGGGTTTGGGTTTAATTTTGGGGACGAAATTCTTTTAAGAGAGGAAGTATGTAACGACCTGTAATTTTACCAATTTGAAAATGGAATATTAAATTGACTTCAAATATTCAAATATAGAATTTTCAAACTCAGATAATCATGTTTTATGTGATAAATAAGAACGTTGAACTTATTTCTAGAATTGGTTTACAAAAATAAGAGATTTTGGAGTTTCATCGTAAAATTGACAAAGGCTAATTTTCGATAAAATTGGATATACATTCAATTTTTGTTTAAAATGATAAATAACTCCTTTTAAATTGTTATAAAATGATAATAATTAATTGATAAAAGTTTTATAAATATATATAAACTTGTTTTATAAAGATAGACAAGCTTCGTCGCACTTTGACCAATCGATGTCATATTTTTACAATTGGATTTTAATATTATTTAATATGGTTTTGTAACTCAATTTATCATGCTTTAATTATTTAAATACGATACCAAATTAATTTTCAAGTTTTTTCTACATAAATAAATAGTTTGATTAAAAACAAAAATTGTGACCGAAAAACGTTTTGTCATAAATCAACGTTTTGTTCAATATAAGTTGTGTAAACGTTTTGCAACTTGAATACTTGTTATATAAACACATTAACAAAGAAATAAACACCTCACTTATATTAACTAAGGACTAATTAAGCTAAGTGTTTAATTAAGTAAAGAAAAGTACTTAAAGAAGATATTTTCACCAAATCCAACACAAGCTAAATCAAATTACATCAAAACAAAAGCAAATCTACACCTTAGTCCACTTTTCCAACGAGGTTCATCCCTTAAGTATTAAGTAAAGATGACATAAAGTAATGATGTGATGTGAAGATGGTAATGTTGAAAAATTATGTTTCACTTAGAGGTTAAGGAAGTGTATTTATGCCATTTGACAAATCACTCTCTTGTCTTCTTCTTCTTCTTGAAATCCATTGCTTCTTCTCTTTCTTTACTAACTTTCTTGAAATTATATCAAACCAATTCCAAACTCTACCAAACTTTGCCAAAGACCATAGAATACCATTAGAACATGGTTTAGCATCTAATAAGTCTAAGAATGATGGAGGAGGAGGGAGGAGGTGAAATATGGTAAGGCTAAACACTATGGAGGTGATTGGAGGAGATGGCATGAGTTTTGGGTGATGGAAAAGCTTATAGCCGAGAGCAAAGCATGGTGTAGGGTATGGTCGAGAGCATAAAGAAAGGAGGAATATAGTAGACGATGATTAGTTGAAGTTAACAAAAGTTTAAGTGGAGTCTTGGATTGAATGAATGTTGGTAGGAAGTGAAACGATTTGGTTAATGGTGAGTACTCACACTTTACTATTTAATCTCTAAATTGTTTCATGTATAATGATTTGAAGTTTAAATAAATTGGATGATTAAATGTTTGATAATGGATGATAACTTTGTTGATATTATGATTGGTTATGTGGTAGTGATATGGTTGATTGCTTGGTTTGATAAATGATAAGAGCAATGGTTAGTAATTAACCATAGTTAATTAAATGACAATTAAATCCATATAAAGATGTGTATTGAAATTGTTTAGCCTCCTAATGATTTTAAATACCTATAAAGGTTTAAAATTAATATTATAATATTATAATATGAAATGAAATGGAAAATGAGTTTGAAATTTGAAAAGTATTTGTTTAAATAAGTTTAAAATGATTTAACTATTTTATAAACATTTAAAAGTATTTCCATGAAGTTTGAAAAGAAATTGAAAAAACAAGTCAAAACTAAGCGCGTCGCATAATGGTAGCTCGCGGTTTCGCACGAATGAAATATAGCTTGGACTTCTTTGATATAAGAATTTTTCGGACTATTATACCCATAGTTTTTAAGTGAAGAAAGAAAATCAAGATTTTACCTTATAAATTTTTAAATAAGTCCAAAACAAGTTTTCAGAAAAATCGCGGTTTTGCAGTTTAAAACCCGAATTTGAAATTAATTTAAAATGAATAATTTTAAATATTTAAAAATGTGAAATAAATTTTATAAATCTTTTGAAATGTTTTAAAAGAAATTTGAGTTATAAATATGGATTTCCAAAATGATAGAATAGTAGTTTTAACCAAATAAGTTTTTAAAACACTATTTGCAGCACTATTTCGCAGCACTTTTTAATAACTTTTGCAAACAATGGTTTTAACTTAATTATTCTTTCTCGAATCTTTTGTGAACCTTTTTAAATAAATAATATGGAAAAAAATTTCCTAATTAAAAATTGAAACGACTTAGAATTGTTCTAAGATTTAAAAAGGGTTTTAATTAACCAAAGGATTTGATAAATGAGGCTTAATGATTCCATATACTCTGTAAAAAGATAAAGAAATGATTTAATGAATATATCTCTAAGAGAAATTTGATTTAAATAAAATGTTTAATTAATTAAATGTTGTGTGATAATCACCTATATAGCTAAATGTCTTTTTATCGATGGTTGGTTTGAAGAAACTGGGGTTGGATCTGGGTAATTCCTACCCAAAAACCACTTCTAACCAATTTATACATTTGGAAGTGAAGACGCATTGAAGTTGATGATTATTAAAAATTGGAGATCTTCAGAATGTAGGGATTTCTGTCACGAATCCCAGGGGTTTTCCTCGTATTATATTTATATGGCAGTAGTGTCTACATTATCTCCTTTGTATTGAAGACCAAAGATCTTCATAGCGGAAGGACAACTTGTTGACATTCTCTGGGTCGCTTCCAATATAGAGATATTTATTATAGCAGTGGTCCCTTCGTTTTGAAAATATTTGAAATACAAGGACTATTCGCTACTAATCCTAGGTGTAATTCCTGACATGATGTATAGGAGAAGTGCCTTCGGTTTCGTTCATTTCGAGCACAAACTTGTATGGATGAATATTTGACATTGCATTTCTGAGATCACAACATTGAGTTTTACAAACGTACATCTGTTTGGTGGCAAAGAAGGCAAATTCTCTTAGCTTAACACCCTTCTCTGAGACGTAAGAGCTCAAAGGTTGTTTGTTCATGAAAGTCAGTAGTAATCGAAGAAATGGCAATGTGGCATTCAAAGTGGAACCAGTTATGAGGAAGGCAAAGCATGGCTTTGTGTGAAATAATGCATGGCTTTGTAGAAGTTAAGCGTGGCCTCATGAGCTTCACATCCCAGGAATGATACGGGATACTATGTGGTCTACAGGATGAATTTCGGGCTATGGCTATGAGGAATGAAAAGCATCTCTTGCCAAAAGGCATCTGTTGCCTTAAGATGATGAAATGGATAGGTATTGGAGGCTGACGAGGATCATGTAAAGCCACTGAACAAATACGCTGTACCATAGTAGTGTAGCAAGTGAAGTTCTAAGTGGCTAGCTTGTGACAAGTGATAAGGTCACCACGGGAACTAAGTTTGCTATGTGTGGATTGAAGGAAAAGGCCAATAGTTCTCTATCATGTTGGAAATCCAATACCAAATACGAGCTTTACGGTTTTGATTATAGTCTTAAATAGCTGTAAAGCTTTGCAAACATTTCAGCTACCCCTTTTGGTATCATATATTCCATCCGGTATATTTCGTTGACCTAGTCTAGATATATAACCATAGTCCAGGTATTGATAATTTCTTTGTATATATATTTATTTGAAAGTGTTTTCAAACTGATGTCGTTAATAATAATATCAAAGTGATTTTCGTTATCATAAGGTGAAAACCAGTCCATGTTTATGTGTGGTCATGGTCTTATGAAATACCCTTCTTTTCAAAGGTTTTTATTGACATCAGCATGATCTATAAATTAAAATTTTCGAGTATCTCATGCTGCTTTGTCAAGCCTAATCCGGGTATTTTTAATACTCGGTTCAGATCCAAATAGTTTCAGGTTTAGTTTTTATTAGTTTTTATTTTTCATTTGTCCACTGCACCTATTGCATCTATTGCATTTGCATTTATTGCATTTTTTTATTTTTCAGCATTTATAAGGACAGAGGGTTTATAACTGTCCAAGCTAAATCCATGTTAGACTTTGATAGTGTACTCAAATTTTTCCGCTGTAAAGATTATATATTGGAATGATATATATTATTCCATTCGTGTAAGATTTTGTTCTATCTTTATTTCTTTCTTACTGTAACGACCCACTATTTTGGACCATTCAAATCGACAATAAATCCACACATGTCGGACTTGAATAATACAAAACAGTAGATTGTCAATAAATTTGGAGCAAATAAAACCAATCATAGAATCACAAACACAGAATATCAGAATATCTCGCAGCGGAAAATAAAATAAATAGTGGTTCATGAAGCCACTACAATACATAGTCTTAAAACAGATTCAAAATACACAGTCTGAAAAATAGATACAACAGAAGTCTGAATACAAGTATAGTAGAAATCCCAAATACATATGTCTGTAATACAAAGCTGACATAGAAATACTGAATGGAAATAGATAGCAACTAGATGAATGATGATCTCCAGCAGTCCTAGCTCCAAAAGGTGAAATCCAAAGCTGATATTCAGGCTGACCCGAGCGTAAAGCAAAATACAAACACTCGAGTCAGGACATACATACTTATCAATGTAAACCAACTCAAGTGAACTGTAATAGAAATGCACAAGTAACTTAAAGAATGCTTGGGATCGCCTATTCTTTAAGGATTCGTTAAACTATCTACTATGTAGTAATATTCGTTATTATAATAAGGCCTAATAGTAAAATAAGCTTACTTTAAAATAGCATTAAGGAGTGACCCAATATTCCACTTAACACGTAATAGTCCCAGTAGTCTATCCAGTACCAGCATACCGGGAGCTACCCTTAATACTAACAGGCTACGGCACAAAAACCAAACTCATAGTAAAGCTCGCTAGGGTAGGTGACACGGCACAACTAGGCAATGCCAGGGTAGATATACCAATTATGCATCTGGGCTGGTGGAAACGCATAACAGCCACTACCGCCCACCTCGAGCCACACTCCAAAAATCAAGGGGTGCACCCAATCAATCACAAAAGTAATAGAATGGTATCGAAGAAGTGTGTCCGATCAGAGGTGCTACCTCATTGGCCCGTCAATCGCTCTTGTTTTAGCCACCATATGCCAACTCACGGGAGTCGGGTCCACGTATATACCTCAATAGGATTGTCACCACCATCCTACTTCATTCTGGAATCTCCACTGCGTACACAGTTGTTAAAGTGGTTTTCGGTATCGACAGAGAGTATGTCCATATCCGATCCAGGTCTCTTTAACAACCAATCGTTATTATAACCTGTGGTTATTCTTTTCAAAATGGTTTAAATTCCCAATCAAAATAATTCATTTAAACCATTTAAAAATAAAGTCATTATTCTTTCAAATCAAATATTCAATTCCCAAAAATTTAGCATTTTTGAAGCTCGTTTATTTAGTTAAACACTTCAAAACATTGAAATTTCAGCATTCGCGGCACTTAGAAAATGTTGCGGTAAGTTATATTTGAAAATAGTTCATTTCCTAAAAGACAGCATTTAAAACTGCTGCAGTAGTTCAGTGTATTTGAAAATCTCTTCATTTCAGCAACAACAGCACTTATCAAGTGCTACAGTAGCCCTTTAGTAAATTTCTGATTTTAGTTTTTTTTCAGCAACAGCAGCACTTATCAAGTGCTACAGTAGCCCTTTAGTTAATTTCTGATTTTAGTTTTATTTCAGCAACCACAACACTTACCAAGTGCTGCAGTATCATTTACTTTAGATTTTTAATTAGTTTCAGCAACGACAACATTTCTGAAGTGCTACAAATTCTAATTCCAGATTTATTATAAAATTTCAGAAACAAATAAACTTCTATTTTTAACCATTTTAACTTATAAAAATCATATTTTTTCACTTCAAAAATGGTCATTTGGATAACCTTTTACTTATGATTTTATAAAATAAAATTTCATTAATAAATATTCAAATTTTAACAATAATTCACTTATTAAATACAAGTACACTATTTTCTTATTCTTTGTATTTTTAACAATTAACTTAACAGTTTATTTTAAAATACCATTTCATAAATAAAACTTAATTTCCATTTATTTACTTAACTTAAACTTCCATTTCAAACCAAATCTCAAATTTTCAAGTTAAGTTACAATTTCAAATTATAATTTAACCGTTTATTTACTTACACATTTTAACTCATAGAAAAATCACTACACTTTATTTAAATAAAAAAATCCAAATTTAAGTCAAAATATCATATTTTACATTAAAAATACTTAAAATTTTCCAGAAAATATATATATATAATAACCACGGGTCTGTATAATATTTTCTAACCTAAATCAAGTGATACAGATAATATATCATTTCAATCCGTAATTTACAAAGAAAAATCCGGGTTCTATCATTTCGAACCCGCAATCCCAAGTCAATAAAAAAACAAATAAAAATCACTCGAGCCTATCATTTCAGCCCGTAATGATTTTTCTCTATTCTAAAGTCCGTTCGGGTATGTATCATTTCAACCCATAGTGATTCTATTCTACAGGGAACTTGCAGTGTGAGAAGTAATAATTAAATGAACAGTAAACATATAAAATAATAACAGATGATGTAATAGATATAAACAACATTTATCATCATATAAATATATCACAGGCAAGTATGAATAACATATCAATTTATACAGCTTCACTTGCCATCATTTCACAAGAATATAAGTACATATGTCTAGAGTGATACAACTCACCTTTTTGAAGCTAGAGATCAATTCAAAACAAAAATATCCACACACCGCAAAGCACGAGAAGGCATGATAAGATTTGAGAAGAAGTAACAACCAAATTCAAATCTTGTAATCAAATAAATAAAACAAATATAAGAATAGAATTTACAAAAGAATATAAACCAAAACAATGAACAAATCTAGATCAAAAGGACAATCATTGGATTAACCAATGCAAGAGGCTCGGCTACAACCCAAAATGGCTTGACCATGGTCTAGTAGTGCTCGGCATGGTTCAGATCTGAGGTAAATGGTTCGGCCTAGGTAAGCGTATGAAGAGAGGTGGAGTTACAAAGCAAGGAATGTAAAGGGTCAAGGCAAAAGGGGAGTTTGGTTGCACCTAGGCTCGGTCCTATGTTCTAGCATGGCTCGGCCATGTATGTTTGGGTCAAGTGGTGCATAGGGTACGGCTGGGCAAGGGTCAGGTCATGGCAAGCAAGAGGTGGTGGTGGAAATAGGTGTGTAGGCCGAGGCAAAATAGGAGATGGTGATGGTTAAAGTGGTCGGCTATGTGCTTGTTTGGAGTTTTTGTGGTGGAAGTTCACTTGGTGGCCACGGTAGTGACTGGCCAGAGGAGGAGGAATGTTGGCCGTGGAAGATGAGGAGGAGGAGGTGATGGTGGTGGTCGGTGGAGGAGGAGGATGGGTAGAGGCCGAGCACATGCTTTGAGACAAAGTGAAACAAAATGAAAAAGAGAATAAGAAAGGAAGAAGCCATGGGAAAAAAAACTTGCATTTTTTCTCAAGAATGGAAATGAACGTGAGAATGAGATGTGGGAAAGTTTTTGTACGTGAATTAGTAATTGCTAGAGGAGTTTTTCACGGCTTAATCAAGTGGAAAGAAACGGCAAGTAATTAAATGTTTGAAACGGCTAGAGATTTGAAGGGATTTATTTCCTATTAAATAAAAGAACAAATGGAACAAAAAAATGAGATGAGATACTTCCTTTTTTTTCACGTGAATTGATAGGTATGCACGGCTATAATTAGGAATGGCTATGGTAGGAATTTAAGGAGGACAAGCAAATAAAGGTAAGAATTAAACCAAATGTAACCTATGCCAAATTAAATCAAAGTAACATACATCTAATAAATTTGTTTCCTAGCTATTAATTACAAGATATATATACAAAGAAACATTCAAAAATTAAAATAAAGTTTATACAAACACAATAGAAAATAAAATAAGGAGATGGATATAGAAAACATATAAAATAAAACGCAGAAATTAATTGCTTTTGAAACGCTGCATGTTATCCAATTTACAAAGTATAAATCAGAATTTAATGAAACGAAAAGCATAACGAATATTAGAATTTACAGCTTCAAATAAAAGATTAGAATTTAAAATTTTCAAATTTTCTAATAAATTCAAAGTTTGACAGAAATATAAATTTTCAGAAATTGTTTATTTTAATTATACTTGGAAATAAAAATGGAAACAAAAATCCAAATACATTGGAAAAATTCCAATTTCAATTTAAAATGATTTAAAAATCAAAGTTTTCAAATAAAATAAAATTAAAAAATATTTACAAAAATTTTGGGTTGTTACACTTACCCTTAAAGAACCGCCTCTCCGGCACTTGGATTTGCGACTCCTGGATACCGAGAATGTATTGGTGCCGATTTTCGAGGGTCGTAGAAATGGGTCTTTACAAACGAGGTGTTCAAAATTACAGGTCGCTGCAAATGAGTACCTATGAGTTTATGGAAAATAATACATGGGTCAGACATAGAATCTGGCATAAGTAATATTTTACCCTAAACAATCAATCATATACTGAAACCATGCTGATAAAGTAGAAAATGGGGTTCTCCTCACTATACCTATCGTCATCAATTACATCATCCTATGAAATAACATCATGTAATGAACAAGCATAAACCATCAATTCATCGTAAGTATGAGATTTCTTACACACATGTTCAACTAGTTTCTATAGTCAATTCATATTACATTGTAATTCAGGCTTATCTTACTAGTCTGGGTACTATACTAGTCACTGAAGGTTTCCACTCAGGTGTTCATCTTTTTTCCTCTTACTTTATCATGAACGGATAATTAGTTTACCACCAAGGCCTTACCCATTTTCCATCATTTATTATTTGTGTTCAGATAAATGGTTGCCACATAGGCTTTATCTAAACACATCAATATTTATGTCTTATTTTGATAAACGGTTGAGATAATGGCCTTACGCCAATAATCGTCAAACATTATGTCATGTTTAGACAAACGGTTGCCACAAGGGCCTTAAACCAACAATAATCAAATCTTATGTCGTGTTTAGACAAACGGTTGCCACATAGGCCTTACAGAAGTAATCATCAAATATAACGTCATGAATTGACGACTGAATGCTATGAAAGCATTCCTCCATCAACCTTGTATAATTTTGTGAATAGATAAATGGATAATACAAAAGCCTTGATCCATCATGTTCATATATTGTCATGAATAGACAAATGGATGTTACGAACCTTACTCCATCAATTTCATATATTGTCGTGAATAGACATAAATATGCCATTAAGGCATTTCCTCAATGTGACCAAATATATTGTCATGATTATACATCTGTTAGCCACTAAGACCATTCATTAAAATTACCGAAATTCATGTTTTATACATGTGGTTGCAACCAAGGCCTTATAATCACATTTTCATTATTTCTACTTGTAATCTCATAGCTTAACCAAGCTCAACCTCAACTTCATTCTTCAACTGGGTTGTTTCTCGTTAACTTATTATTTTTTTGACCACTTCGTTTCAATGAAATTCTAAGTTCATTCACATACTTAGCATTTTCATAGCTTTGTTTGCTATCTCTTTTCTATGTTACATGGCTATATCATTTTACGCCCTCTATGGCCATCGCACATTGGCATTGCCTAACCATTACAAGTTGAGTTTCCTAGATTCGTCGCATGTTGACATTATCCAAGCTATCGTATGTTGAGTTTCCTAGGGCTATCGCATGTTGACATTACCCTAGCTATCGCATGTTGAGTTCCCTATAGCTATCACATATTGACATTACCCAAGTAGTCGCATGTTGAATTCCATAACCATCGCAAGTTGAGTCTACTTAGCTATCACTGGTTGATCACTTATTAGCTATCGCACGATTCCATCTTGGCTATTGCAAGTTTGAATCCAAATTATCTGTCACATGTTGATTTGAACATAGCCATAGTATGTTGATACCAACATAGTTGTGGCAAGTTGATTCCAACTAGCTATCGCGGACTAACCCGTTATGAACTGTTGCAAGTTTATCTCATTTGACATGTCACATTTTGAACTCTTAACTAGCTATCGCAAGTTGATCCTAAACATAGCTTTCGCATGTTGACCCTAACTTAGCTATCGCAAGTTGGTATGGCAGTTCCGTAATTAATTCGAAAACTGATTTATCACCTTTCTAAGTAATTACTTTTCATATAACCCTCATATATATATATATATATATATATATATATATATATATATATATATATCGAATTCTCATTTGTTTACCCAAGCTTTACAGTTCTCTTTTAAGAATTAGTTAATTAGTTAATTAACTTATTTATTTCCCGTTATTAAATAACTTTTTCCTTTGTTAATCAATTCATAACAATTCGAAAATGCATGCAAAAATCCTAAAAATTCAACAAAAATGAAAATTAATGTATTTTGCTTTCTTGTAAAATTTCCAAGCCAATATAATTATTTTAAATAATTTAGTTTCTAAAATTATGCTTTTTCTCTACTTAAAAATTCATAATAATTCCATATTATTTTAGAAAATTGTGAAATAAAAAACTCATCTCCAAATTACCATTTCACACAACATATTAACATTTTGAGTATTTTAGACAAGGTTTGCTTCACGTTTTAGTCTTAACACATCAAAAATATCATCTTTAATTTACCAAACGTAAACTAATATTATTTAACATTCATATATTTGTTCCTCATCATAAAAATACATACAATCCTAAGCCATATAGGTTTGGAAGGTTTTAGAAAAAGAATTACCCATCTATGATTTGATTAAACTTGATTAGTTTTCTTAAGAATAAATGCTCCGTCTCTTTTCCCCTAGATTTTCCTCCTTCTTCCCTTAAAAATATTACCGGCCCAAGCTCCTTATTTTCTTTCTTTTAGTTTGTGGAAAAAAAGAGAATGAATAGGGTTGGGGTGTAATTGTTTAGTAATTTGGTCTTTGGGCTAACACCTCATTTTAACCTGTTCTTATTAAATCCTTAATTCCTCATCCAACATTCATTCACTGTCTTATTAATTTACTTATCTTTATTTTTATCCTACAACTTAATTTTATTAATCATTTATTTAATTAATTACCTTATATTATAAAACTTCAAAATATGGGATGTCACAGTCGCTCTTCCTTTTAAGAATTTCATCCTAGACAAGGCAGGATAAAAATCATCATCGATCAATGTGCACACAGTACAACCATTACACTAGTTTCCACTAATGCAAGTCATTAGTTATCTAGTATAATGTATTAGCTTCATTACTAACAAGTTCAAATATCATATCACTCAAACTAGTGTCACTACAAGTCTATACATCAAATACATGCCTAATCATACATGCCAAAACAAATTGGGATAGATATTTCTAATCTTAACTTCTACCTCCCAAGTGTATTCAATCAACACCGTCACTTCACTAGACATGAACAAGTTTGATAAATTTGTTCCTCAAGTCTTTCGTATCACGGTCTATTATTCCCTTCGGTCGTCTAACATAAGTTAGATAAGGTTCTACAGGTAAGTCTTCAACTTCCCTCGGTTCCACCAACGATCGTGCGCACATTTTCTCAAATATGATATATGTAAAACATTATGCACACCAACTAAAATACTTAGTAACTCAACTCAATATGTTAGTTTACCAACACTCTCAATCACTGTAAACGACCCAACATACCTAGGTGTCAACTTTTCAGCTTTCCCAAAGTGCATGACTCCTTACGTCGAAGAAAACTTCACAAGCACATGGTTGCCCACCGCGAACTAAGATCTTTCCTTCTTATTGGCATAACTCTTCTTCCTAGATTGTGTTGCATTCGTTCTAGTGTGAATCGATTCTACATTCTTAGCGGCCTATCTTACCAAATTGAGTCCTAACATTAGTCTATCTCCCATGTCCAACTAGCAAATGGGCAACTTACACGGTCTGCCATTAAGCGCCTCAAACAGGGCCATCCCAATACTCAACTGGAAACTATTGTTATATGTGAACTATACAAAGGAAAATGATCTTCCCAAGATCCTCCAAAATATAAAACCAAGCCCTCAGCAGGTCCTCGAGCACATGGTTCACCCTCTCTATTTGTCCATCAGTCTATAGGTGATAAGCTGTACTGCTCAATTCTATATCCAATGCACTCTGGAAAATTCTCCAGAACTAGGTTTTTGTCACTTTCAATACTACATGGAATCCCATGAAGTCTTAACACAATCCACACATATAGCTTCGCTAAACTAACTACCATACTTATCGAATTCACCAAGATAAAATGGGCAGTCTTAGTCACTCTATTAACTGTCACCCAAATGCTATAATTTCCCATCCTTAACCTAGGCAATCCATCAATAAAATCCGTATGTACTGAATCCCACTTTCAAGTTCGTACTTCCAATGGTTGAAGCAATCTGCTCGACTTTTGATGCTTATCTTTTACTTGCTAACAAGTGAAACATCTTCTCACGTACTCACCAACATCCTTCTTCATCCCTGGCGAGAAGAATACTCTTTTCATGTCATCATACATCTTCTTGCTGCTGGGAAGAATGGTAAACTTAGATCAATGACTTTCTTCTAAGACTTCCTTTCGAAGATTTTCCACATTTAAAACAAACAATCTTCTTTTCTTCCTAAACCATGCCTTCAAGTCTATCTCGAATCCTTTTAGACCTTTAGTATCTACTCCCAGTCCCAATCGCCTAATTCTTTCGACTATCAATGGGTCCTCCTTTTTCCTTATAGCAATTATATCCATGTGATGGATGTACCTCCAAGCTTGCTAACACATCTAGATTCCTACATGACCTAGAGTTCAACCTATAATGCACTCCATGAGAGGCCAACGTCTCTAATGTCTTTCATTCTTCGATTATGGTCAAAACTCCATTCTGCTTCTTTCTACTCAAAGCATCACAACCTTCTTCACTTTCCTAGCATATACAATTCCCAAAGTCCTATGCACCAAGGACTACAACCATCTCTGTTGCCTTATATTCAACTCCTTTTGAGTGAATAGATACTTAAGGTTGTAGTTCGTATATAACTTGAACCACTCTTCTAAATGACAACGTCTTCAAGTCTTATGTGCAAACACCATCGCTACTAACTTTAAGTCATGAGTTGGATATCTAATCGCATGCGGCCTCACTTGCCTTGATGCACAAGCTATCACCTGCCGCTTCGCATCAGCACTTCCTCCAAACTAGTTCCACAGGCACCGGTATACAGTACCAACTGCTAATTCCCTTCAGGCATGATCAAGACATGAGCATTCATTAATAACCTCTTCAACTCCTAAAATGATCTTTCACACTTAACAATCCACATAAACTTCTCGTTCTTCCTGGTCAACCTGGTCGTGGGCCTGTTATACACGGGAAATCCTTAAGGAATCTATGACAGTAGCCAGCCAATCCCAAAATAATTCTCATTTCTATGACCGTCTCTAGACTCTTCCAACCATTAATGGTTTCTATCTTTAATGGATCCATAGCTAATCCATCCTTTGAAATCACATGCCCAAGAAACTTAACCTTTCATTTCCAAAAATGACATTTTGTAAACTTTGCCTTTAACTTGTGTTGTCATAATGTCTCTAACATAAATCTAAGATGGAGTTCATGTTCTCTTTCATCCTTAGAATACACCAAGATGTCATCAATAAAGACCAACACGAATCTATCCGAATAAGCTTGAAAGGTTCAGTTCTTAAGGTCAACGAAGAACACAGGGGCGTTGGTCAGCCAAAAAGGCATCACTAACAACTTATATAAACCGTATCATGTTCGGAACATGGTCAATGGAAAACTATCTTCTGCTACCCTTAGTTGATGGAACCTTGTCACTAAATCTAGCTACGAGAACTCTCAAGCTCCACTCAGCTGATCAAATAAGTCATTTATCTTAGGTAATGGATAACAATTCTTTACAGTCAACACATTCAAGTTCCGATAGTCAATGTACATCCATAAATATCCATCAGAATTCCTTACTAATACCATGAACGCTCCCTAAGGTGAACTACTCGACCTTATGAAACTTTAGTCTTCAAATTCCACCAGTTGCTTCTTCAGTTTCTACACTCCTTAGGCGGCATTCTGCTTGGTGTTACACTAATAGGTTACCCCATCGGCATTAAGTCTATCTGGAATTAGATTGCCCTTCTTGACAGTAATCCCATTATAGGTTTG
The DNA here is from genome assembly GCA_030737815.1 of Allium fistulosum. NCBI lineage: Eukaryota > Viridiplantae > Streptophyta > Magnoliopsida > Asparagales > Amaryllidaceae > Allium > Allium fistulosum. Next base: position 945,717,187 of record CM060904.1, on the reverse strand, counting down.
AAAACATTTGCAAATTCTCAAACTACTCGTACTCTACTAATCTCACCTTCTTGATACTCCATAGCACATAACATCAAGTCCTAACTCCCCTTCTTTGCATCCAATGCTACAATAATTCTTTCTCCACCCCTTGGATTCTGTAAGGCAATAATCCAATCCGCACAATAGTTCCTAGCATCATTAAACACCAATCGATCCATGCCTAAAATCACCTATATGCTACAAAGTCGAACAAATATGGGTCACAAACAAATGTCCACAAAAGCAAATTCTAGGTCAGTTCAAATTCACCCGAGAGTGGCATAACATAAATCGAATTAACCACATGTAAGGACATAATCAAATATCTAGTATTCACTTATAACCAATCAACAAAATCTTTCAAAATAAAAGAGTGACTAGCACCAGTATCAAATAGAACTCTAACTAATATACTGGAAATTAATATCATACCTCTGAGAACAACTTTTTACCCTTTCAACTCAGTTATTAGCCCGATTGACAGGTGATCCAAAGAAAAAACCTTTGATTGCTTTTGTTAGAACTCGACCAGCTCGCAGCGGAGTAAATGGGTAAAATTCAAAAAATTCTTCCATTTGGATCTTATTGGGCCTATGATGTCTAAGTTTATTTAGATATTATCTAAATTTATTTTAAATAAAATCAATATTTATTTAATTTTATAAAATAAAGTTTTATTTAATATTGAAATTATATTATATCGTATATATGATATGTGTATCATACACATATGTGTGTATGTGCATGTGCAACATAATAAGGTATATATGATTTAACATGCTTGTATATAGATGTTGGGATTTACACTACAACGTACATGTTAGCCCCTTTATATACATAAGTGTTGTCAATATATATTTTATGTTATAAAATTAGTAGTAATATGTAAATTCATAAAATAATACATATATTTATATATGCGTATTATATGGACATTATATTAATATAATAAATTAGTTTAAGTGTTTATATAAATTTTAAAACAATTCTAAGTATTATATAATAAATAAATTTTAAATATATATATGTATGTATGTATAAAAATATTTCAAAATCTTTAATGTCATATTATATACATGTGTGTGTGTCCTTTAAACTAGTGTTTAAATGTTATATATATATTTACGTATAACATAAATAAATACATATAATATATTTAATAAAGGTTTAATTAAATTATATATATACAAAAATCAAAATTGCTTTTAGCCATAGCTGGAATTTTTTTAATATATATATATTATTTATATATTTCCAAATAGAAAAATAATTAAAAATTAAGAAAAAAATATTAAAATCTCGAAAATAATTATTAAAAAATTACATGTTATAGTGTAGTATTCATAAATAAATTATATAATTTTATATATAATTATATATATATATATATATTTAATTTTAAATTGTAGATATAGATTTTTATTTAATTCAAATTGAAAAAATAAAAAAGAAAATAAATGTTTTTTTAATTTTAATGAAATACAAACATACTATTTATATTTATATTTATCAATTTAATTTTAATCCTAGCACTAAATCAATTCAAATATTATATGTTAATTTGAATTTTTTTAAACTTGGTCGTGAGCGTTTTTTGTGTTATACACATAATTTTTTTATTTAGACAAATTCATATACATATATAACCCGTCTTATGGTGGCAGCACTTGTATATGTAGATTCATGATATTCGACTACTATTTAAACATATATGGAACAATGATGAATATATACATTATATATAAATTGTAAATAAGAATATACCTCTACCTATGCCTAGATAGCACACCTTGCAATATTGAATCAGAACTACTTAAATTGAATTATGTATCCAGAAGATGCTACCTTCCCGATTATAGCTACCACCAGCATTCTAATTGAATTATATTTGATGTTTTAAACCTTGAAAATTTAAGATATAGGATGAGGGAGTGGTCAGCCTAATCTGATTAAAAGAAGAGGCAAAAGTCAATTTAGAAAATGAGGGTTGGAGAGCTTTAAATAAAAGAGATCCTAAGGAGTAAAATAAGGATTTAGATCCTTATTTGTCTCTTACCTAATCTCCTCTCTTTAATTTAAAATCTATCCCCCTTCCATATAATGGCAAGCCCCTATTGCCTCATCATAGCCACACTCAATCAACCCTCATATGGGCCTCAAAATCATTTCAAGCCCGATCAATAATTAACACATTTAAACCCAATTTAAACGCGTACTGATATTATGTATCGATTAACGTATATATAACTATTAAATATACAAATTTTTAATACCGATCAACAAATATCAAATAAAATTCTATAATTAATATTTAATAAATATTAATTAGTTTAAATAATTTATAACAATTATAATAAATTAAATCGAGTGATAACAAGAGTATTCAATGTTGTGTGACTCTTAGGTGTAAATTCGGCCAGTGATTAATATCGAACAATTCTGATATTAACACTAACACATCACTTAGCATGTGGTGTGACATTATGACCAAATTTATCGCTTACTTGGCTTCGATAAAATCCAGTTTTACTTTATTAAGCACTAGCCTATAGTGATAATTATATGCACCATTTCTGGTCGTTAAAACTATATTACATTAGGACTTATGGAATTTGGTAATGGTCAAATTCCAATATCGTCCATATTCAAATTTATAGTCCAAACACAAAGTCCTTGGTTCGGAAATAATAATAATAATTAACCGAACTACTCTAGCATGAGATTTTTACGTTGAGTTGACTTAGTTGACCGTGATACTACCTCCTATCTTGAGTACTGTTTCACTTCCAATACTTCCATTCGACCCAACTATAGTCATTCGATGGACGTTGTGCCATAATTTGACTAGAATCAAAGTAGAACTTATATAATAAAGATCAATAGTATTCTCAAGTCAAGTGAGTTGTGTAAATTTATCACATCGATATTTTCTGTTTCACCTTAGTTATATTAACCAATAGAACACTACCGAGTGAGTCGTAAATAACTATCAGTATGTAACTCCATGATGCTATCAACAGTCATGAGTAATACACTACCCAACATTTGGAGAGTGTTATATACTCTAGTCTCAACGAATGCATCGATATCCAATCTCGATACATCTCGACTAGGAATATTTAAAATAATATATTTATTATATAGTGATAAAATACCCATGATTACAAATATTTGTAATTACTATCATAAACACACTATTTATGGATTTTATGTTAAATATACATAAATTATATAGTTAACTAATGGTAACATATTATAATAATAATATCACAGAAAGAAGAAAAAAATTATTATGAACGAGAATTGATTATAGAGTTAATAATTACAATAAATTACAAAATTGCCACAATGTAATACCCTTAACTCTATCAACATTAACTCGAGACAATCTTTCTTCTTATGCCCTAATTTTTCATAGATATAGCACTTAATCTTCTCCACTCCAACCATCTTTGGACAGTTATTGGCATAGTGCCTCTTCTGCCCACAATTACTACAGGTTATCTCTACCACAGCTTTCCACTCTCCACCACCATGAGCCTTTAATTTCTACCATTGGCCTTTCTTATCTTTCTGATAAGGAGTGAACTTCCTCTTCTGATGTAACATCCCGCCTTTTTGTACGTTTAAGCAGACACACGTGCCAACTCTAACCATACAGAAGGGCAGATTATTATGGGGTAAATAAGAAAAAAATAGAGAAAGAGAAAAACAAACAGAATCTCGCAGTGGAATGACAAAATATAATAATCAAATAACAGGTCATGAAGTTGTTTACAAAACATTTGATTATACTTATACAATACAGAATCAGAGTTACATAAATAGAGAAAAAATATTCAAATGTAGCGGAATAGTATGAATGCAGTTGAATAATAGAATAAGTAATAATAGTACAAATCTTCGTCTTCGTCCTCCAGAAAAAGGTCTTCAAATCCTAAAATGCTCAAGCTGACCCGAGCAAATTGAAAAGACAAAACACTCGAGTCAGAACTAAAAGATCTTATGTGAGTTAAATCAACGGTAAATAACTATGAGTGGAATGGTGTCAGAGATGTTTACGGGGTTTGACATCTCCTATACAGTGTCTAACGTGAGTGCAGTAACTTAAGAGTCGCAGCGGATCAAAATATAATATCAAATAATAACAGTTTACAAAGAATACTATATCTGTCAATTTTATTTTAATACATCAGAGTTATACATATACACAATCATTGGACATATACAAATCAACATATCCCAGATAAACAGAAATATATCACAGTGGAAACACTCCATACGTTCCTGCCATCCAGCTCGTCTCCCGAACTTCCGAACGTCCTTACTTGAAAATCTGTAATACTCGGTCTAACCCGAGCATTACATCAAAGTAACACCCGGGTCAGGCTGGGAACCAGCGTGAGTAAACTCATATAATTTTGAAATACTAAGTTCAAACCATAAAAGGAAACCCGAGTAACTTATATCAATTTACGACTTCACAAGTTATCATAGGCATCACTTATTTTCACACATCAATTTCTAAGTGCCAAAACTAAGATTAAATGGTCCAATTCACTTAAATCATTCATAAGTAAGATATCTTGGTCATACTATTTCTAATTAATTAAACAAATTAAATTAATTACTTCAATCACCCTTAATCCTGCTCATTTAACATTAATTAATTAATTAATTACAAAAATTTATTACCCTTAACAATTTAATTCATGGATTCAATCCTGATTAATCACATTAGAATTACTTCCCTTAATTACTTATATCCACTAAATCAACTCCTTGATTAATTACATTAATTAATCTTTTAATTACATTGAGTAATTATACTTAATCCAACATCAATGATTATCTTTAATTAGTTAAATCTAGTTAATTAATTAGAGTTAACCATATTAACTTAATTGATTATATTGAGTAATTAATTTCTTTTAATTAGTTCACTAATTAATTATACTGAAACAATTTCACAAATAATTAAGGAAATCAGTTATCTTAATTAAGCTTTTATTATTAACAAATAACTTACATTAATTAACTATTTTTAAGTTAATAACAAAAATTAATTAATTAACTTTATTTATCTTCATAGATTCATTATTTTAAAATAAATCAAATCATAATAACTTAAAGCCAACTCTTTATCTTCAATTTAATTACATAATTATATCATTACCTTATAAAATAAACAAACATTTAGAATTCAATTTGAAATTAGAAACCATTTAAATCATCTTATATAAAATTTAAAATCCTTGAATCCTTTCAAAATGCTTTAACAAGTTTTAATACAAATCATTATTAGAACCACTTATTCTACTATTCAAACTTATCTATTTTATATAATTTAAAACTTGTTAATCATTCATCTTTGAAACAATTATTTCATAACTTAAAATTTGTCTTAACTTGTTTAAATATTTTAAAACTTGATTTTTACAAAAATCTAGCATAAGATTAAACCCAGATCACACTTGAACAACTCGAGACCACTCTACTGCATCCCGAGACAATCATCATCTCGTTTGCTTCGAGTCGCACCTTAGAAAACACGAGCATAACACCTAGTCGAACTCGTCTTCCCCAAACTCCATTGTTCCCAGATACAACGTGCACGTGGTGCACATACACCAGCGCCTCCCACCTTCGGTGATCATCGCGGCGACGTTCGACCATCACACGAACTCACGCGACTACATTCGAACACCCAGATCTCACGCCACCCACACAAATCGAAATCGAGCCTTCTCGACCATGCTTGAAAACCACCATGGCCAGAAAACTCCTCCCTCCCGACGCCTCCAACCTCGAGATCGCCGACCATCATCACTGAAGCTTCGTCATCCAACCTAGCACCCATTCGCACCATTGCGAACCACTCCGGCATCTCCATGGCAACGCCAAACTCACCAACCCATCGATGAACAAAACAGACCTGAAACCCTACTTCGCTCGATTCCGGCCACCACGGCCATTAGAAAAATACCAAAGTATTTTTCCCACCCTCGGCAATCTCCCTGCCACCTTCAGCTACGACCCTGCCTCCATCCACCGTGCCAATCAACGGCAGTCACTCAAAATGCCAGAACCGTTCATCATGGAAATTCTGATCGGATATCGATTGAAAAATCATGAAATGAAAGTTAAAAATTATGATTTTAAATCACGAATTTACCTATGAAATTTAAATCAGAATTCAGATTGGTTGATTTTCATCCAATTTTGATTTCCACTGTATTCTCTTCAAATTTGAAGTAATTTCAAATTATAAACTCCTGGAACTATTTTTAAAATCATTATCATACTTTAACTATCAGTTTTCATTTAAATATCAAAGTCTGATATCGATCCTATTTAAGAGATTTGAAATTTTCTTAAGGAAATCAACTCCTGTAAGTAAAATCAGGGTGGATATATACATACAGGAGCCCAAATATACACATACATTTCACAATTCAACTTGCATTCACAATTGACATTCATTTAAACATATATGCATCATCACAGCACAAACCATCACATGCATCAAAGTTGAATCACAGATTTAAAAAGTGTTTACTCACCTGGTATAAAATTAAACAGAGATGCTTTAGGGTTTTGAAATGAACACAGCCTGATCTTTTTTTTTTTATTTCCCTCTTGTTTGATCTCCTTGCTTGACTTTTGATTGTAATAGATGTTGTTCTGGGTTGCAGAGTTTAATTTTCCAGGTTGAAGCTTCTCTCTCTCTTTTTTTTAAGCTACTCAGTTTTTATGAATCGAAATGGAGATGATGATATATATAAAAGATAGTGTGTTCAGGCTGAAGTATACAAGTACAAGATATTATTTGTACTATGTAGATTGTTTGTATACTTAGTCAGAGAGATTTTTCTTCAATGGGGGCTGAATTGATACGTTGATGATTGCATTAATTAGACTTGGCTTGTTTTATAAGCTTATACTTATCTTTTTTTTTATTGACCTGACTTTCATTTGACTTGATTAGATTTCATGCTTATCTATACATTGTTTTATTATATATATATATATATTTACGTTCTTACTTTTACACACTTTACTTCATGTTTAATACAACAATATATAACCACTTATAATCTTTTACTCCTATTTCTTAATCATATATATTTTTATTTTATTTTAAGCTTAATTATCGTCACTTAGATTATATTCTTATATATATATTTAGTGTTCAAAAGGTAGGGTTTCATTTCCTATAAGATTTATCATATCCAGAGGTTTTATAATTCAATATATATATTATAGTTTTCAAACCAATATATATATTCGGATATTTATAATTATCAGAAATTCATTTGTTTGACCCACCAAAATTAATATTCCGATATTTTAAACTAGTTAATTACCAATTATCACCCGTTAAAAATCTGGGTCGTCACATTCCTCCCCCCTTTAGAACTTTTCGTCCTCGAAAAGGAACGAAACGAATTTATGAAAATGCTTAAAATCTGATAAATTTTCTTTGATCATTTTTAAAATACTTTAAAAATCTATATAATATTACTAAAATAGTTTTTATAAAAATACTTTTATAACTCGATGTTTCGACAAGTCCATCCTCGTTCTCATAGAAATTCGGTCATACGTTGACCAGACGTAGGACTGAAAATCTATAAGTACTTGGTAAACTCGTTTTCAACACCCAGTGAAAATACTTTGAAAAAATTAATTTTATTGAAAATATCGAAAACAGTTTTTGAAAATAGGGGAAATATCTTTGGTGAGAATGCTCTAAAAATCATCACCCCCATCCATGGTCGCAGTTACATCCTGGGTTACGTTGCCATCGCAGCAAAAGTCCATGTAACTGTAGGCACTCCGCGCCCCTCGATTACGCCATGGAACCAACAGCAGATCGCAGTTACATTCCAGGGTTACATTGCCATCACAGCAAAAGTCCATGTAACTATAGGCATCAGCGCCCTCGATTTTCGCTGTCAAAAATGAAACTTCTCCACTCTTACATAGGTCGCAGTCTACCGATGTAAAATCAAACGCAAACTGTTGGCTCTCAGCGGTACACACGACTTTCGCTATGTTACCATAGTGTCGCAGTCTACCGATATAAAATCAACCGTAGACCGTTGGCTCTCAGCGGCACACACGACTTTCGCTATGGTCTGTAGTAGATCGGTGTAACAACCTTATATTATGGCCTATATTTTAAAATTTGATTTTATTTTATTTTGAAATTATTTTTAAACTTTTTTCATTTCAAACATTTCATTTTTAAATATAAATGTTGATTATTATGTGAGTTATAGTTTCAAACTGTTATAAATTGAATATTTTACTGAAAAGTGAAATTCTGGTCAAACTGTTCAATCTTTGACTTTTAAACTTCAAATTTAAATTATATAAAAACTTAAATTTTATCTTTTATTATGAAAATAGATGTAATAACTTGAACACTGCTTTTTGTTTCGTTGAAAACGGAGTTAAACTGTAAAAGTTATGTCTATTTCAATATTGTGTGTAAACTGATGTATTTAACAATATTGTCTATTTTAAATTTTATTTTATTTGTCATATTTTGTTCTAATATGTGTTAATATTTTATTTTATGTATATTTTTGTCTTTTATTATTTTTAAAGTGATAATATAATTTGTCCAAAGTATACTTGACTTTATTTTAATTTATAAAGCCTAGTTTCCATTTTTCTACTATTTTCTTTATTAAAATTATATTTAATTAAAATTTATTTATTTATTTTGTGAATTAATTTTTATTTTGTGTTCTTATCATTATTTATAAATACTTTTCAAGTACATAAAAATTTTCCAAAGTTCATTGCATTTATTTTTCATATTTTCAAGACTAGTTGCAATTTTGTTGTTTTACTTAATTAAATTTTATATAATTAATAATTAATTTATTTATTTTTGTTTATTTACTAAATTTTCGTATTTTATCTGAGTTTATATATATATTTCAGTAATATAAAATTTAAAAAGAAAATATAGGAAATTCGAAGAGTTTTAAACTTTTGAAATTCCATAGTCCTTTTGCATTCTAACCTATCACTTTCCCAACTCCTTTCTTCAATGCTTGGCCGTACCTTTACTCCACCTTTCAGCTGATTTCTCTTTTTCATTTTCACGTAAATATTTTCATCTCTCAAGAGAAAAAAACTCACGGCCATTCCCTTGTTGAAGCTTGGTAAAAATTCTTTCTTTCTTCCTTGTTTTCTATGTTTTTTCTATTGAAATTGCATATGCTCTCTACCTTCATAGTTTGGTTCCTCCTCCTCCAGGCTTTGGCCGACCACCACCACCCCCTTCCCCTGACCATCACCCATCCTAGCAACCCTTCTCCCCAGGCCGAACCAATCCAAGGCCAAGATCTACACAAAATCCACCAAAAACCATCACTACCTATCACCTATTGCACTAGCCTAGCCTAGGTTGTCATCTCCTCCTTCTACCACCTTTTGCTACCACCACCTCCACCACCACCACCTCTGGCATGACCTACACCCTCTGCCACACCACCCACCACCTCCTGGAGCCACTAGCCGAGCCATAGGACCTCTGGCCGAACCAAAGTATAGCATAGATGTGATGTTATTCGCCTTGTAGTGGTGTTATGTTGCACCTAGACTTCACCACATCAAAACCCATGTGTAGGCTGACCCTTGCAAACCCAAAACTGACCCAATTCCCTGTGTTAGATGAGCTTAATCACTGCATAACTGAAGTACCTGAAGTAGAGAGCAAGTGCAAGTCAATTGTTGTTGTTTTGGGTATAGATTTCTTATGTTATTTGACGATAAATTTGTGTTGTAACTTATGTTTTATTGTATTGTTTTGTGTAAATGTTTGAACAAGTCAAATTGCTTTGGCTCTCCACTCTCAAATCATATTCGTGCTCTCGTGCCTTCGAAGATTCTGTGTTGTGTGTTTTGGTCGTCATCTCCAGCTTAAACAAGTGAGTAAATCTCACCAGACTAATATGTACTTATATAGTTGATAAACTGACATCACTTGAATCTGTAAATGCATATCATCCTGTAAAACTGCTATATTATAATCATATGATGTTCAACCATGCTTATTTATCTGTTATACCATATGTTACTGTTTATTATGTTATTCTGTTTATTTATATCAGTTTATCACACTACAAGTTCCCTGTAGATTAGAATCACTATGGGTTGAAATGATACACACCCGAACAGACTTTAGAATAGGGAAAAATCGTTATGGGCTGAAATGATAGGCCTGAGCGGTTTTTATACATTTCATATTACTTGGGATTGTGGGTTTGAAATGATAGAACCCGGGTTTTCTTTGTAAATTGCGGATTGAAATGATATATATCTGTATCACTTGATCTAGGCTAGAAAATTATATACAGACCCGTGGTTTATATATTTTTCTGAAATTTTTAAAACATTTTAAAAATGTAAATATTATGATAATTTGAGTTAAACTTTATTAAAATGATTTCTATAAAATATTTGTGATTTTCTACAAATTAAATAAGTGAATTAAGTAAATGGTGAAGTAGAATTTGAAATATAAGTTAATTTTGGAATTTATGATTTTGTTTATAAATAGAATTTATGTACAGTAAGAAAATATGGCAAATTTTATTTAAAAGATGAATTTATTGATTTTATTAAGTAATAATAATTTTTAAAAGTGTTAATGATTTTGTATAAATTAAAATATGAAATAAATGAATATTTAAGCTGAATTTGGAAATATAACTTAAATTGAATTTTGTGGAATTTGTTTAAAAGTGAAATTTTAATTTAGTAAAATAAATGGAAATAAGTTATATTTTGGAAATTTAAACTTAGTTGTTAAGTTGAGAATTTAATTAAAGAAATGAAAATTTAATTGTTCTTTAATTTGATTTTTGTATGGAAATTTGACTTTATAAAATCAAAGAAATAAAGGTATTTAAATGATTGTTTAAATGTGAAAACATATGATTTTATAAGTTAAAATGATTTTATGTGTGAAATTGTAAATAAAACTCTGAATTTGATTTGATAGCATTTTTGAAATGTAATGTAAAGATATTACAGCATTGGAAAATGCTGTAGTTGTTTTAAATGAACCAAATAGCAAATTTGAACTAAGGGTTATTATAGCACTTTGTTAGTGCTATAGGTGTTAAATTTAACTAAATTTTTTATTGAAACTAAATTAAGATATTACAGCATTTTAAATACCGTCTTTTGTTAATGAACTGTTTTTAAACATAACATTTCGTAGCATTTTCTAAGTGTTGCGAAAGTTGAATTTTCTTTGTTTAATAAATTCAAATGAATAAATGATCTTTGAAAAAGATTAAATTTTGGAAATTAAATATTTAATTATTAAATATAATGAATTGGCTTTAAATGATTTAAACGGAATAGTTGATTTGGGTAATACAACTATTTTGAAATGTGATTAAATAGTATTTAAATTTAAATTAAATAATGATGTTTTGAAATGATATTTTGATATTTTGAAATGAATTTGAAATGATATTAAATCTTGGAATGAATAATTGAAGTTTATATTAGTATGAAAAATATTTGGTTTACTTGTAATTTGAATCTATTTAAAGGATATTGGACTTATGAAATATAAGATAATACAGCTTTGGAATTTATTTTATAATTTGAATAGTTATTTTGTGGATTAAATCTATATTTGAAATTTATAAGATTTGAATGGTCTATGGAGATTTAATTGAAATAAATGATTTAATTGAATTGAAACATTGGAAATTTTAATATTTGATTTGAAAGTATAATAATTACACTTTTAAATGGTTTAGATGAATTATTTTGATTGAAATATAAACTATTTAAAAGGTGACTTGAAATGATAATAAATGAATGATATCTTTGAATTTAAAAGGTATTTAAAGTTGAATATTTGGATTTGAACTCAAATGATGATTTGATAATGAAGTTTTGAAAAGATATAATATTTTGATATATTAAATGATTTGAAATGAAGTTTTGGAAAGATATGATATTTTGATATATTGAAATGATTTGAAATGAAGTTTTGGAAAGATATGATATTTTGATATATTGAAATGATTTGAAATGAAGTTTTGGAAAGATATGATATTTTGATAAATTGAAATGATTTGAAATGAAGTTTTGAAATGATATGATATTTTAAATATATTGAAATGGTTTGGAATTGATTTAATCTTTATTTTGATAAAGATTTGGATTTGAAATGATATTCTATTTTGAAGTATAAACTGTTTTTAAATTATAACCACGGGTTATAATAACGATTGGTTGTTAAAGAGACCGGGATCGGATATGGACATACTCTCTGTCGATAATGAAAACCACTTTGACAACTGTGTACGCGGTGGAGTTTCCAGAATGAAGTAGGATGGTGGCGACGATCCTAAGGTATATATGTGGACCCAACTCCCGTGAGTTGGCATAAGGTGGCTAAAACATGAGCGATTGACGGACCAAGGAGGTAGCATCTCTGATCGGACACACTACTTCGATACCATTCTATTACTTGTGATTGATTTGGTGCGCACCCTTGATTTGGGAGTGTTGTTCGAGGTGGGTGGTAGTGGCTGCTATGCGTCACCACCAGTCCGGATGCGTAATTGGTATATCTACCCTGGCATTGCCTTGTGTGCCGTGTCACCTACCATATCGAGCTTTACTACGATTTGTGATTTCTCCCGTAGCCTATGGAGTATCGAGGGTAGCCCCCATTTTTGGGAGTATGCTAATACTGGATAGACTACTGGGACTATTACGTGTTAAGGTGGAAAATGTAAAGCCTTAATGCTATTTAAAAGTATGTTTATTTTATATTAGACATTATTATAATATCGAATATTACTACATAGTAGATAGTTTAACGGATCCTTAAAGAATGGGCGATCCCAAGCATTCTTCAAGTTACTTGTACCTTTATTACAGTTCACTTGAGTTGGTTTATATTGTATAAGTATGTATGTCCTGACTCGAGTGTTTGTATTTTTATTTACGCTCGGGTCAGCCTGAGTATTCACAGATTTGGATTCCACTTTCTGGAGATTGGAATCGCTGGAGATTATCTGTTTATCTAGTTTTATCTATCTCAGTTCTGTTGTTCTATTCAGCTTGTACCTGGTTATCATATTGAGACTTCTGTTGTACTTTATTTCTTTTGTTGTATCTTATTTAACTATGATATATTTACATAGTAGCTTCATGAACTACTATTTCTTTTACTTCCGCTGCACTTCTTACTCTGTGTCTGTGATTGTGATTATTTATTTACTGTATATTCTGAGATTTGCCAAATTTTATTTACAACGTGGTATTTTGAGCAATTCAAGTCTGATATGTGCGGATGCGAATGGTTGAAAATATTGGGTCGTTACAATCACAGTGACATCGAGTTACACTGTCGTCACAGCATAACCCAAATGCCTCTGTAGGCATCAACACCCTCGATTTTCGCTACCCAATAATCCTCAAGAACTAGTTTTGTCCGGACTCCTCACAGGATCAACCTTAGAAGCTCCCCCTTAGAGGCTCAATGCAGTACCACCCTATGGTACTCCTGGGAAGTTCATTTCAAGGGAGCGCCTTTTTCCCCAGAGCCACTTCAAAACACTTTATACTATACACATATAGTATTTTTCAAATCATACACCGAGTATAAATTCCATATAAAGCTCCTTTACAAAATCGATAATTCTCATATTAGGCTTTTCCAAATTCCAATATTGGTTTTACCCAAAAAAAAATCAAAAGCCTTTCCAAATGCCATAGGTTCCCAAAACCTTTCCTCAAAATCATTTTCATAAATCCTTTTTATATAAACATATATGTAATAATCTTGGAAAATCTCTGGTTCAATTCATACTTGTATAAATTCATTTTTATACTTCAAATACTTCCAAAACCCTTTTTTTCTGGAAAAAGATTCAACAAGGGGAGTTTTATCATATATATAACAAAGATACGTAACTTTGTTTATTCCAAATCAAATATTCAAATTTGATAACTCTATAAAGTCACTTACCAAATTACTTACTTCCATAAAGCAAATTTTTACCATAGAAATATCCAATTTCCACTTTACGTCATCATATATTTCACAAAATATACTTTCAATTTCAAAAATCATTTACAGTTCTTATCCAGTATCAATTTTATTCAAACCCGTACGATGTGCCCGTATCATCCGTACGCAATATCAATCTGATTGCTCACTCGATCACACAATTTCACTTCCGAACTAGTATTGTCCACCCGACTTCCTAGTGTGGACTCAGATTTGGTTTCTTGATCAGAAACCGTTATTCTCCTTGCATAGTCATAACTATGATAGAGAATATCCAGAACCAATCAAAATCCATATCCAGGTTCGCCGTCGAAAACCGAGCGGAAAAATCCCAACTCGGATCGATAATACTATCTCGAAATTCTGTGCTCGAATCTGGATCAAATCACTATGCGAATAGAATAATATACATACATCCTACGTATTTATCTTCATTGATTATCACTTAAATCAATTTCCTTTCTATTCATCCTCACTTTGATTTTTATTCACTTATTCACATTTGCCTTAATCCCCATTTGGATTATCACTTCAATTCTTATCTCAGTTGGGTATTTAATCAATAACAGTTTGAACTCCGACCAGTTTATATTTGGAAAATAGCTTGAAAATTTTTAAAAATATATAAGTAGTTGAAAAATAATTATTAGTTTGTAAAATAGCTGTAAAACAGTTAAGTAATCGTAAAATAATTGAAAAATAGTAAAATAATTGCAAAATAGTTGTAAAACAGTAATCAGTTATAAAGTAGTAGAAAAATAGTAATTAGTTTATAAAACAGTTGTGAAATAGTTAAATAGTTCCAAAAGAAATTGTAAAACAAGCTTAAGATAGTTTTAGGTTTAAAAGAAAAGCTGTATAGTAAATAGTTTGGAAAAATAGGTTTATAATAAAATAATTTATTTTGAAAATAGTCTAGAGTCAAACTATTTAACTTCCCAATCTCCATTTCAATCAATTTCCCATTAAATTGATCCAGTCCCAATTCAAGTTGAATTATCCACAATTTCTTCCCTAAATTCAAATCAAATCCCATTTGATTTTAAACATATTCACTTTAATTACAATTCCAAATTATTTAAATTAATTTAGACTAATTTCAAATTGAGTCCACTTCAATTTCAAATCATTTCAATTTCCATATGAATTAATCCCAATTCCCATTTGAATTTTATACTTATCCATCTTCAATTCTAGTTAATTCAGACTAAATTCAATTTAAACTAATGAAATCTGATTCTCAACTTTAAACCATCTCGAATTATATAAATTCGAGTCAAATTTTCGAATGTTGATTTAACCCCTTAAATCAAATTACCCTTTATTCTCAAATCAATAATCCAAATCTTTAACAATTTAATTCTAAGTCCAATTCTCAAAATTCCATTTTAAATTATCTTTACTTAACTTATAAAGTTCAAATAAGAGTTCAAATCAATTTTATCTTAAAAATTCAATTTATTACCCAATTTTTATCTTCCAGTTCTGAAACTAGTTCTTAAACAAATTTTAATTTACAAATTCAATTATTCAAATTTTCAGTTCAAAGTAATTCCATATCCTTAATTTCAAATTAAAGTTTAATTTCCCTTTTTCTCAACAATGAATATATTACCACACTTCATTTCTTATTTTTTTTTGAACAAATCCAATTCACAATGTAAGGATTATTAATAACAATAGGGTAATATCATCCAATTTATTTTAAAACATCCACCCATTTCCAATTTCCAGATCTCAAACCCATTTTGAGATCACACAAACTCCCAATTCAAATTAGCCATTTAACTTCCCAAGTTAAATCTCAAATTCATCTTGAAATTTCCAATTCAGGTTGCATTGTTAACTTACTTAACTTTCCAAAGTTAAATTCAATTTTAATTAATCCAGCCAACCTTACCCAATTTGAATTCCCATTTCAAATTTAAAACTCCAAATTAACAGTCTTCTCACTTATAAGTTCAAAAACTTATCACTTTGGGTTTTCACATCTCATTCCAAATTTAAAACTCAACATTAAGAGTTTATTTCACCACATTTTTGATATTATGTATATTCCTCATATATACATTTCTTTACACACCAAGTTATCCTTAAATTTTAAACCACCTTTGGTTCAAAACAAATTTTTAAACAACTTTTGTTGAAATAGGACCCTTCCATTTAAATATATTAAATAACATTATTTATTATTTCTTTATCAATTTGAAACAATTTTCAAATTCTGGACCCAGATATAAAACTTCACAATTTAGATCATCTTTAGTTTCCAATTTAAAAGTCATACTTACCTAAATGTTTTACTTCCCTAAACATTTCATTATTATCTTATTCTAACATCACTTTTACTAATTCATGATTTTATCTTCAGTTTGAATCTATTTCAAACTTATCTTCATTCAATTTCAATTTGGTTGTATTCCTATTACCACTTAATTTAATTCCAATAATTTAACAACCCATTACCTTAACATTTATTGGTTAAGGAATATTGCTTTTTATATATCAAGATATATTCTTATATAAAATCATTTAAAATCTTTATATATGAAAATAACAAGTACGCTCTCATATATATACACACTCAACTCATTCCAGGGTACTATTGACCCTATCCTTATGAATACACCCACCAGAGCCAAGGTTCTCGCTTAACCTTCGCTCTGATATCAAATGTAACGACCCGGAAATTTTTGATCCCGAAAATTCTAGATAGTTAGGAAAAGAAGAAAAGAGGTAGAAGAAGGAAATAGAAAATGAAACCCAGATTCTCACATTCGCAGCGGATCAAAATATAATATCAAATAATAACAGTTTACAAAGAATACTATATATGTCAATTTTATTTTAATACATCAGAGTTATACATATACACAATCACTGGACATATACAAATCAACATATCCCAGATAAACAAAAATATATCACAGCTGAAACACTCCATACGTTCCTGCCATCCAGCTCGTCTCCCGAACTTCCGAACGTCCTTACCTGAAAATCTGTAATACTCGGTCTGACCCGAGCATTACATCAAAGTAACACCCGGGTCAGGCTGGGAACCAGTATGAGTAAACTCATATAATTTTGAAATACTAAGTTCAAACCATAAAAGGAAACACGGGTAACTTATATCAATTTACGACTTCACAAGTTATCATAGACATCACTTATTTTCACACATCAATTTCTAAGTGCCAAAACTAAGATTAAATGGTCCAATTCACTTAAATCATTCATAAGTAAGATATCTTGGTCATACTATTTCTAATTAATTAAACAAATTAAATTAATTACTTCAATCACCCTTAATCCTGCTCATTTAACATTAATTAATTAATTACAAAAATTTATTACCCTTAACAATTTAATTCATGGATTCAATCCTGATTAATCACATTAGAATTACTTCCCTTAATTACTTATATCCACTAAATCAACTCCTTGATTAATTACATTAATTAATCTTTTAATTACATTAATTAATCTTTTAATTACATTGAGTAATTATACTTAATCCAACATCAATGATTATCTTTAATTAGTTAAATCTAGTTAATTAATTAGAGTTAACCATATTAACTTAATTAATTATATTGAGTAATTAATTTCTTTTAATTACTTCATTAATTAATTATACTGAAACAATTTCACAAATAATTAAGGAAATCAGTTATCTTAATTAAGCTTTTACTTATTAGCAAATCACTTACATTAATTAACTATTTTTAAGTTAATAACAAAAATTAATTAATTAACTTTATTTATCTTCATAGATTCATTATTTTAAAATAAATCAAATCATAATAACTTAAAGCCAACTCTTTATCTTCAATTTAATTACATAATTATATCATTACCTTATAAAATAAACAAACATTTAGAATTCAATTTGAAATTAGAAACCATTTAAATCATCTTATATAAACTTTAAAATCATTGAATCCTTTCAAAATGCTTTAACAAATTTTAATACAAATCATTATTAGAACTACTTATTCTACTATTCAAACTTATCTATTTTATATAATTTAAAACTTGTTAATCATTCATCTTCGAAACAATTATTTCATAACTTAAAATTTGTCTTAACTTGTTTAAATATTTTAAAACTTGATTTTTACAAAAATCTAGCTTGAGATTAAAACCAGATCACACTTGAACAACTCGAGACCACTCTACTGCATCCCGAGACTATCACGAGACAACCATCATCTCGTTTGCTTCGAGTCGCACCTCAGAAAACACGAGCATAACACCTAGTCGAACTCGTCTTCCCCAAACTCCATTGTTCCCAGATACAACGTGCACGTGGTGCACGTACACCAGCACCTCCCACCTCCGGTGATCATCGCGGCGACGTTCGACAATCACACGAACTCACGCGACCACATTCAAACACCCAGATCGCACGCCACCCACACAAATCGAAATCGAGCCTTCTCGACCATGCTTGAAAACCACCATGGCCAGAAAACTCCTCCTTCCCGACGCCTCCGACCTCGAGATCGCCGACCATCATCACTGAAGCTTCGTCATCCAACCTAGTACCCATTCGCACCATTGTGAACCACTCCGGCATCTCCACGGCAACGCCAAACTCACCAACCCATCGATGAACAAAACAGATCTGAAACCCTACTTCGCTCGATTCCGGCCACCACGGCCATTAGAAAAATACCAAAGTATTTTTCCCACCCTCGGCAATCTCCCAGCCACCTTCAGCTACGACCCTGCCTCCATCCACCGTGCCAATCAACGGCAGTCACTCAAAATGCCAGAACCGTTCATCACGGAAATTCTGATCGGATATCGATTGAAAAATCATGAAATGAATGTTAAAAATTATGATTTTTAATCACGAATTTACCCATGAAATTTAAATCAGAATTTAGATTGGTTGATTTTCGTCCAATTTTGATTTCCACTATATTCTCTTCAAATTTGAAGTAATTTCAAATTATAAACTCCTGGAACTATTTTTAAAATCATTATCATACTTTAACTATCAGTTTTCATTTAAATATCAAAGTCTGATATTGATCCTATTTAAGAGATTTGAAATTTTCTTAAGGAAATCAACTCCTGTAAGTAAAAACAGGGTGGATATATACATACAGGAACCCAAATATACACATACATTTCACAATTCAACTTGCATTCACAATTGACATTCATTTAAACATATATGCATCATCACAGCACAAACCATCACATGCATCAAAGTTGAATCACAGATTTAAAAAGTGTTTACTCACTTGGTATAAAATTAAACAGAGATGCTTTTGGGTTTTGAAATGAACACAGCCTGATCTTGTTTTTTTTTGATTTCCCTCTTGTTTGATCTCCTTGCTTGACTTTTGATTGTAATAGATGTTGTTCTGAGTTGCAGAGTTTAATTTTCCAGGTTGAAGCTTCTCTTTCTCTCTTTTTTTAAGCTACTCAGTTTTTATGAATCGAAATGGAGATGATGATATATATAAAAGATAGTGTGTTCAGGCTGAAGTATATAGGTAGAAGATATTATTTGTACTATGTAGATTGTTTGTATACTTAGTCGGAGAGATTTTTCTTCAATGGGGGCTGAATTGATATGTTGATGCTTGCATTAATTAGACTTGGCTTGTTTTATAAGCTTATACTTATCTATTTTTTTTATTGACCTGACTTTCATTTGACTTGATTAGATTTCATGCTTATCTATACATTGTTTTATTATATATATATATATATATATATTTACGTTCTTACTTTTACACACTTTACTTCATGTTTAATACAACAATATATAACCACTTATATTCTTTTACTCCTATTTCTTAATCATATATATTTTTATTTTATTTTAAGCTTAAGTATCGTCACTTAGATTATATTCTTATATATATATTTAGTGTTCAAAAGGTAGGGTTTCATTTCCTATAAGATTTATCATATCTAGAGGTTTTATAATTCAATATATATATATATATTATAGTTTTCAAACCAATATATATATTCCGATATTTATAATTATCATAAATTCATTTGTTTGACCCACCAAAATTAATATTCCAATATTTTTAACTAGTTAATTACCAATTATCACCCGATAATGTAATGCCCCACTCTGAGACCCACTGTAACAAAGAGTATTACGGGAGTAATACTGTCTGTTAAAGTGGAGAATAGAGTATAGTGGAAGCGACCATTTGTAATCAAGCTATAACTATCTACTGAATACGTCGAAAGGATGGTATCTTTATATTTTTTTCAAGTGGTTCGACATATTCGGTAAATACTTATAACGAAATTACAAATGGCTAAAGATCTATCAGGACAAAGCATAATAATAAATGATAAAACATCACAGAACAGAATCACATAACAGATATAAAATCCCAGAACAATACATCGTCAATACAGATCCAAATACAATAAGTGGGTACAAAGCCACTGCCCACACATGTGGGTTAAAAATATGTACATATCAAAGTCTGAATAATAACAGAGTAGCGGAATAGTGGACAAATAAAAGCGCTATCTATCAGCATAGCAGATAATGTCCAAGCGGAAGCACAGAAGCTAAGTCCAGAGACCTAACCTGAAACAACTCGGTCTGACCAGAGCGAAAACACTCGGGTCAGGCTAGCTAAACAATCAGTAATAACTGAGATATATAATAATGCGGTACATATATAAAACAGTACTTATCCAAAGAGAAGTATATTATGAACCACATGAATATAATGACGATCCTTAATCATCAATAAACAATAAAAATCTCCAAAGAGAAATCAACACCAAAGTGTAGAATAAATAAAATCGCCTCATATCATCGGCGTAGCCAAAGCCATAAAAAGATGCCCATGGGCAATAATCCCAAGAGTGACCAGAGTCTGTAATCAATGCCCAAGCAAAGATCGATGATCCAAAGAGCAATGGGGATATACTGAAAAGTCAATGAAATCCAACACTGAAAAGCAGTGTCTAGAGACACTGTGAATCCACAAGGCAATCACACTTACATCGTATGGTTCCATAGAACCAACACCGAATGGCGGTACTCGAATGGATATAAAAATCATCAAATAATACCAATATTGCATGTGCACCGACCAGAGTCGTTGATAAGTACTGTAGAGTTGTGATCGATCACTCGCACAGATGCGAAATGCGCGAGACGGCGAGATCCTTCCCAGAAGGATAAAGGCCCAGAGGCGCACGCCGAAAAATAAACTGCTCCATAGAGCAGGTGTCCAGAGACGGTTGCCCAGAGGCGTGGTGACCCAGAGGTCCAGTACTGGCCGCCCAGAGGCTAATGTGTCACCAACTTCTTGGAGAGGAACCCGTAAAGTGTTAACAATGAGTCCCATACCCCACGTTCGCACTAAACGGTTTACTAACCAATAGCAAGCTCACACTCCAAACAATAAAAAATCCACCTCGTATCATCGGTAAACTAGACCCAAAGGTCAAAACGATCAATCGAATAGGTCGGGGAGTAACCGGAAAGAAAATACACACGGTTCCATAGGCCGGAGATTTCCTAACCATTTAAGCACCTTTCCACTTCTCTCGACATGCTAAAAAGTGAGTGTGAGATTTTTATTATAGAAAATAATGGTGCGAAACGGATTTATAATTGATTTTGAAATCACTTTAAAACGGCTTTTGAAAACTCTCCTATTATGGAGTAATTAATTTAATAATTAAAAATAATATTATATAATAATTTTTAAAGCCATTTAGGAGTGAAAAATCTTTTGAAAATGATTCATAAAACTCATGTACGAAATCTAGAGACAAATCTCAAAGAAATCAATAAAACCAGAAAATCACTGAAAAATATTCCAAGTGTTTGTAAACATTCAAAAACAGCTGCGAACCCAAGTTCGACAATTTATTTGGACCAGCAAACTATGTCTAAATGTCATGAAAATTTGCAGGCATGTAGTCCAACATCCCTACTTTAAGATGCAAAAAGGATTTCTGGATTCCGAGTTGAGACGAAGTGGCAGCGACATCTCAAAGTTGGACCCAGAAAAAGATTCACACTGTTTACTAACAGCGACCAGAGTTCAACTTCGACATGAAATTCGAAGTACCAAACGAACTCCGATGTTTCTAAAATTTTGCAGAGATGAAGTTTAAAACTCCACCTTTCCAACGAGATCAAAAACGTCGAATTCCGACTTCGGATGCGATCATGGTGGCATTGCAAAGTGGAGGTAAAAATCTGGAAACAGGATGGGGAAATAGGTGCAGCCTTTTTTTTTTGGATGCAGGCTTCGGCCCGCGTCAGCCTGCCCCAGCCCAGCTGGACTGGGGAGATAACACATGTCCCAGCCCGCCTGGGCTGGGGATATAGGAGGCGGGCCAAGGCCCGCGCCCGTATGCCCCAGCCCAGGCGGGCTGGGGACATATCACTTGCCCCAGCCCGCCTGGGCTGGGGATGTGGGACGCGGGCCAAGGCCCGTGCCCGTATGCCCCAGCGCAGGCGGGCTGGGGACATATCACTTGCCCCAGCCCGCCTGGACTGGGGATGTGGGACGCGGGCCAGGGCCCACGCCCGTATGCCCCAGCCCAGGCGGGCTGGGGATAAATTCCATGTCCAGCCCGCGCGGGCTGGGTGGAATATCATGCGCCATCCCCTTAGGGGGCTGGCCTGCTCTTGGCTAGCCCAACTGGGCTAGCCTGCATCAGCCTGGGTGCAAGCCAGGCCTGTTCTGGTGCACCCAGATCACTATTTTAGCCTGTTTCAGGCTGAAGCAATTTCCAGCCAACTATTTTGTTGATTTTTAGTGATTTAGGGGTGTTTTTTTCAGTTTTTGGCAACAAATTTTCACCAAAATTTTAACTAGCAATAATCACTTATCAATAGTAATTACCTCTACCAATCAAGCAAATAAGCAAACACTTCAAGTGCAACTTTGCAAAGCAAAGAGGATGTGGATTAGAGAGCTTCAAAATTAAAAAGAGAACAAACCAAGGATTACAAAGAGATTTCAAAAATTAAAATAAAGATTAGAAGGTGATTTGGCCTAGGATTGCATTACCTTGCTAGGATTAAACAAGTTTAGCCATGTAGAGAAGGAGATGGGTCTTCTACCAAAGATAGGCCATTAGTTATTTTTGGATCTAGGTTTAGGAATTATGAAAAGGAGGGTTAGGGTTTAGGGAATGGTTTAATATATTATATAGAAGTGGGTAGGCTAATGGGTTTGTTATGAGGGTTTTACAACCCAATAAGGCTTAGTTCAATTACTTAAGTGCATATGTAAATTTAAAATTTTTCTAAGTCCAACTATGTTTGATGTTATTATGTGAACAAAATCCTAAGTAGCAACCTAGTTTTAATCAAAACCATATAATTGTCTCATTAGCCAATTAAACCCATTATCACATTTAAAAATTCCCCCTTTTAAATATTAAATTCCAAAAATATTAATTTCCCCATTTTAAACCCAAAATACTTTAATTTGCAAACCAATTGCAAATTTAAATTCCCAAATTTTTGTTTAGCTCCCTTTTCAACTTAAAATCATAATTTTAATTTATTATTCGGTAATTGCAATCTCAGGGTACAACCCAATAAGGCTTAGTTCAATTACTTAAGTGCATATGTAAATTTAAAAATTTTCTAAGTCCAACTATGTTTGATGTTATTATGTGAACAAAATCCTAAGTAGCAACCTAGTTTTAATCAAAACCATATAATTGTCTCATTAGCCAATTAAACCCATTATCACATTTAAAAATTCCCCCTTTTAAATATTAAATTCCAAAAATATTAATTTCCCCATTTTAAACCCAAAATACTTTAATTTGCAAACCAATTGCAAATTTAAATTCCCAAATTTTTATTTAGCTCCCTTTTCAACTTAAAATCATAATTTTAATTTATTATTCGGTAATTGCAATCTCAGGGTTGTTACAGACTCCCTCCCTTAAGAAAATTGTGTCCCCGCAATTTCCTTAAATATAGAAGTCGTCTATAACATCTAATCCACAAAGGAATACAGAGGATAAAATATAGATGCTCACCCGTGCCGAAAGATGGAAGAAAACCAGGATAAGCACGCTCGATAAATTCTCTGGTCTCCCAAGTGTAGTCCTTAGGATTAGACGACCATTGAATCTTCACAAGCGGAACCTCTTTGTTTCGAAGACGTCTGATCTCTGAATCAAGCACACGAAGAGGTTGCTGCTCTATTGATAGATCGGGTGAGATCTCCAAATCGGGCACGATATGAGGCTCGATAATAGAATCAGGGTCGCGCACACACTTGCGAAGTTGAGAAACATGGAACACATCATGTATTCCAGAGAAATGAGCAGGTAGAGCCACACGATAAGCAATGGGGCCGATGCGTTCCGTAATAGGAAATGGTCCGTCATAGCGAGGAGCCAACTTCCCTGTAGAGCTGAAACGCACAACCCCCTTCATGGGAGATATCCGAATAAAGACATGATCACCAATGGAGAACTCAAGAGGCTTCCTATGGTTGTCCGCGTAGGATTTATGGCGGTCCTGTGCCTCTTTCATTCTCTGAAGGATAAGAATAATCTTCTCAGAAGATTCCCGAACCGAATCTGAACCAAGAAGGAGCTTTTCGCCAGATTCTAACCAACAAGCAGGAGAGCGACATGGCCTTCCGTAGAGAGCCTCGAAAGGTGCCTTGCCGATACTAGACTGAAAGCTGTTGTTGTAGGAGAAATCTACAAGCGGTAAGTGATCCTCCCAACTACCTCCGAAATCCAGAATACAACAGCGCAAAAGATCCTCCAAAACATGATTCACCCTCTCCGTCAGACCGTCGGTCTGAGGATGATAAGCAGTCGAGAGGTTCAGCTTTGAGCCCAAAGCTGACTGTAGGCACTTCCAGAAGTGACTAGTAAAGGTAGTGTCTCGATCACAGACGATAGAGCTAGGAATACCATGAAGTCGAACGACTTCCTTTACATATAGCTTGGCAAGCTGAGAAGCAGTCCGAGTGGACTTAATAGGAATGAAATGAGCTGATTTGGTCAAGCGATCGACGATGACCCAAATAGAAGTATGGCCTGACCTCGATCGAGGCAGACCGTCAAAAAAAATCCATGGATATCTGATCCCATTTCCACAATGGAATCTCTAGCGGCTGAAGAAGACCGGATGGACGCTAGTGCTCAGCTTTGATCTGTTGACAAGTCATGCAACGGCTTACATAACTTGCCACATCACTCTTCATTCCCTCCCAATATAATAGGCGACACATGTCGGCATACATCTTACTCGACCCGGGATGGATGGTGTACTTAGTGCGATGACACTCGTCCAGAATGTCATGCCTAAGTGATAAATCAGATGGTACCAAAATATGATTCTTCCTGCGAAGACACCGATGAGAATCAATAGAATAATCCAACAATGTCTCATCACTGGATCCCGACTCAAGGAGATGAATATATCGCAACAAGTCTGGATCCTACCGCTGAGCATGGGCAATGCGATCCAATAGAATAGGTCGAGCTTCCAAGCTGAATAGCAAGATATGAGGATCAGAAGACGGAGCTCGATTTCGAATATCACACATAGAAAGAGTCTCAAGAATATCCCACTCGGCTATCATCATAGAAACTACTACCGAGTGTTTGCGACTGAGTGCATCAGCCACACGATTACCCTTGCCAGGGGTATACTGAATGTCTAAGTCATATGAGGCGAGAAACTCAAGCCATCGCTGCTGCCTCATATTGAGATCCTTCTGACTGAATAAATACTTCAGCGACTTGTGATCGGTGTAGAGAATGAAACGTTTGCCCAATAGATAATGACGCCACGTCTTCAAAGCAAAGACGATAGCTGCTAACTCAAGATCATGAGTAGGATAGCGAACCTCATTCGGACGTAGCTGCCTAGAAGCGTAAGCAACCACCCGATCCTTCTGCATAAGAACGGCACCGAGCCCGCTACCACAAGCGTCGGTGTAAACAACAAGATCCTAGTTACTCTCAGGAATTACAAGGATAGGAGCATGAGTGAGAAGTTCCTTCAATCGCTGGAAAGAAACTTCACACTTATCAGACCAAATAAAGCGAACCCCCTTACGAGTCAGAGTCGTGAGGGGAAGTGCAACACGAGAGAAATCCTTAATAAATCGACGGTAATAACCCGCCAACCCAAGGAAGCTGCGAATATCTTGAACATTCTCGGGCTGCTTCCAATTCTGAATAGCTTCGATCTTGGCAGGATCGACAGAAATACCCTCAGATGATATAATATGGCCCAAGAACTTGACCTTGCTCTCCCAAAAATGGCACTTGGAGAGCTTGGCCTTAAGCTGATGCTGACGAAGAGTATCCAAGACGATCCACAAATGATGAGCATGCTCTGCCGCGGATCTAGAATAAATAAGAATATCGTCGATGAAAACCAGAACGAATCTATCGATGTATTCCCGAAATTCTCGATTCATAAGATCGACAAAGAAAGCCGGAGCGTTCGTCAAGCCGAACGGCATGACCAACCACTCAAAAGAACCATAACGAGGCATGATTCAATGATAGATAATTAATTAAGGAATACTACGGAATATAACGGATTCCTATACATATTCCTAACTTATCTATCAATAAACATAAGGAAGGGATTTGATTTAATTCGGATCTAATTTAAAATGTATTGTACTAAGTGTATTTGTTCTATGTTTATTATGCTTATCCCTGAAACCAGGCTCTGATACCAAGCTGTAATGCCCCACTCTGAGACCCACTGTAACAAAGAGTATTACGGGAGTAATACTGTCTGTTAAAGCGGAGAATAGAGTATAGTGGAAGCGACCATTTGTAATCAAGCTATAACTATCTACTGAATACGTCGAAAGGATGGTATCTTTATATTTTTTTCAAGTGGTTCGACATATTCGGTAAATACTTATAACGAAATTACAAATGGCTAAAGATCTATCAGGACAAAGCATAATAATAAATGTTAAAACATCACAGAAAAGAATCACATAACAGATATAAAATCCCAGAACAATACATCGTCAATACAGATCCAAATACAATAAGTGGGTACAAAGCCACTGCCCACACATGTGGGTTAAAAATATGTACATATCAAAGTCTGAATAATAACAGAGTAGCGGAATAGTGGACAAATAAAAGCGCTATCTATCAGCATAGTAGATAATGTCCAAGCGGAAGCACAGAAGCTAAGTCCAGAGACCTAACCTGAAACAACTCGGTCTGACCCGAGCGAAAACACTCGGGTCAGGCTAGCTAAAAAATCAGTAATAACTGAGATATATAATAATGCGGTACATAAATAAAACAGTACTTATCCAAAGAGAAGTATATTATGAACCACATAAATATAATGACGATCCCTAATCATCAATAAACAATAAAAATCTCCAAAGAGAAATCAACACCAAAATGTAGAATAAATAAAATCGCCTCATATCATCGGCGTAGCCAAAGCCATAAAAAGATGCCCATAGGCAATAATCCCAAGAGTGACCAGAGTTTGTAATCAATGCCAAAGCAAATATCGATGCTCCAAAGAGCAATGGGGATATACTGAAAAGTCAATGAAATCCAACACTGAAAAGCAGTGTCTAGAGACACTGTGAATCCACAAGGCAATCGCACTTACATCGTATGGTTCCATAGAACCAACACCGAATGACGGTACTCGAATGGATATAAAAATAATCAAATAATACCAATATTGCACGTGCACCGACCAGAGTCGTTGTTGCCAAGTACTATAGAGTTGTGATCGATCACTCGCACAGATGCAGAACGCGCGAGACGGCGAGATCCTTCCCAGAAGGATAAAGGCCCAGAGGCGCACGCCGAAAAATAAACTGCTCCATAGAGCAGGTGTCCAGAGACGGTTGCCCAGAGGTCCAGTACTGGCCGCCCAGAGGCTAATGTGTCACCAACTTCTTGGAGAGGAACCCGTAAAGTGTTAACAATGAGTCCCATACCCCACGTTCGCACTAAACGGTTTACCAACCAATAGCAAGCTCACACTGCAAACAATAAAAAGTCCACCTCGTATCATCGGTAAACTAGACCCAAAGGTCAAAACGATCAATCGAATAGGTCGGGAATTAACCGGAAAGAAAATACACACGGTTCCATAGGCCGGAGATTTCCTAACTGTTTAAGCACCTTTCCACTTCGCTCGACGTGCTGAAAAGTGAGTGTGAGATTTTTATTATAGAAAATAATGGTGTGAAACGGATTTATAATTGATTTTGAAATCACTTTAAAACGGCTTTTGAAAACTCTCCTATTATGGAGTAATTAATTTAATAATTAAAAATAATATTATATAATAATTTCTAAAGCCATTTAGGAGTGAAAAATCTTTTGTAAATGATTCATAAAACCCATGTACGAAATCTAGAGACAAATCTCAAAGAAATCAATAAAACCAGAAAATCACTGAAAAATATTCCAAGTGTTTGTAAACATTCAAAAACAGCTGCGAACCCAAGTTCGGCAATTTATTTGGACCAGCAAACTATGTCCAAATGTCATGAAAATTTGCAGGCATGTAGTCCAACATCCCTACTTTAAGATGCAAACAGGATTTCTGGATTCCGAGTTGAGACGAAGTGGCAGCGACATCTCAAATTTGGACCCAGAAAAAGATTCACACTGTTTACTAACAGCGACCAGAGTTCAACTTCGACACGAAATTCGAAGTACCAAACGAACTCCGATGTTTCTAAAATTTTCCAGAGATGGAGTTCGAAACTCCACTTTTCCAACGAGATCAAAAACGTCGAATTCCGACTTCGGATGCGATCATGGTGGCATTCCGAAGTGGAGGTAAATATCTGGAAACAGGATGGGGAAATAGGTGCAGCCTTTTTTTTTTTGGATGCGGGCTTCGGCCCGCGTCAGCCTGCCCCAGCCCAGCTGGACTGGGGAGATAACACATGCCCCAGCCCGCCTGGGCTGGGGATATAGGACGCGGGCCAAGGCCCGCGCCCGTATGCCCCAGCCCGCTTGGGCTGGGGATGTGGGACGCGGGCCAAGGCCCACGCCCGTATGCCCCAGCCCAGGCGGGCTGGGGACATATCACTTGCCCCAGCCCGCTTGGGCTGGGGATGTGGGACGCGGGCCAGGGCCTACGCCCGTATGCCCCAGCCCAGGCAGGCTGGGGATAAATTCCATGTCCAGCCCGCGCGGGCTGGGTGGAATATCATGCGCCAGCCCCTTAGGGGGCTGACCTGCTCTTAGCTAGCCTAACTGGGCTAGCCTGCATCAGCCTGGGTGCAACCCAGGCCTGTTCTGGTGCACCCAGATCACTATTTTAGCCTGTTTTAGGCTGAAGCAATTTCCAGCTAACTATTTTGTTTATTTTTAGTGATTTAGGGGTGTTTTTTTCTTCAGTTTTTGGCAACAAATTTTCACCAAAA
Organism: Allium fistulosum; assembly: GCA_030737815.1. Taxonomy (NCBI): domain Eukaryota; kingdom Viridiplantae; phylum Streptophyta; class Magnoliopsida; order Asparagales; family Amaryllidaceae; genus Allium; species Allium fistulosum. The sequence goes on along the minus strand of CM060904.1, from coordinate 945,687,691 downwards.
TTTTATCTAGCAATAATCACTACTAGCAATAATCACTTATCAATAGTAATTACCTCTACCAATCAAGCAAATAAGCAAACACTTCAAGTGCAACTTTCCAAAGCAAAGAGGATGTGGATTAGAGAGCTTCAAAATTAAAAAGAGAACAAACCAAGGATTACAAAGAGATTTCAAAAATTAAAATAAAGATTAGAAGGTGATTTGGCCTAGGATTGCATTACCTTGCTAGGATTAAACAAGTTTAGCCATGTAGAGAAGGAGATGGGTCTTCTACCAAAGAGAGGCCATTAGTTATTTTTGGATCTAGGTTTAGGAATTATGAAAAGGAGGGTTAGGGTTTAGGGAATGGTTTAAGATATTATATAGAAGTGGGTAGGCTAATGGGTTTGTTATGAGGGTTTTACAACCCAATAAGGCTTAGTTCAATTACTTAAGTGCATATGTAAATTTAAAATTTTTCTAAGTCCAACTATGTTTGATGTTATTATGTGAACAAAATCCTAAGTAGCAACCTAGTTTTAATCAAAATCATATAATTGTCTCATTAGCCAATTAAACCCATTATCACATTTAAAAATTCCCCCTTTTAAATATTAAATTCCAAAAATATTAATTTCCCCATTTTAAACCCAAAATACTTTAATTTGCAAACCAATTGCAAATTTAAATTCCTAAATTTTTGTTTAGCTCCCTTTTCAACTTAAAATCATAATTTTAATTTATTATTCAGTAATTGCAATCTCAGGGTTTTTACAGATAAAAATCTAGGTCGTCACACCTGAGGATCCGTTAAACTATCTACTATGTAGTACAATACGCTATTATAATATGTCTACAGTAAGATAAACTATTAAAATAGCGTTAAGGCGTTAGCCAATTCCCCCTTAACACATTTTTATATATTCCCATAGTCTATACAGTACCGTAATCCCGTCCGTACTGGATGTCATCAGAGGGCACTCCATAGGTATGGTACAAAACAAACTCGTAGTGGTCTTGATAGGGTAGGTGACACGGCACAACTAGGCAATGCCAGGGTAGATATACCATTTACACTTCCGGACTGGTGGTAACGCTAAGCAGCTACTACCGTCCACCTCGGAACACACTCCCAAATCAAAAATCGAGGGTGGCCACCAAATCAATCGCAAAGTCATAATATAGTATCGAAGGAATGTGCCCGATCGGAGGAATGACCTTACTTGGCCCGTCAATTGCTCCTGTTTTAGCCACCTTAAGCTAACTCATGGGAGTCAGGTCCATGCACATACCTCATATAGGATCATCGCCAACCATCTTACTTCATTCTGGAATCTCCACCGCGTACACAGTTGTCAAAGTGGTTTTCAGTATTGGCAAAGAGTATGACAATATCTGATCCCGGTCTCTTTAACAACCAATCGCTTATTACACACCGGATGGTTCTTTTACATTTCCAAAATCATTTCATAATTGATATCAAAATATCATATTCAATTCAAATCATACCATTTTCGAAATCATTACTTACTTTCGAAATCATATTCACCTTTGAAATCATATCACATTTGAAATCATAGTTCGAAATTATATTTCCTTTCAAAAGTCATATTTCCAAAATAGGCTAAACTCTCATTTCAAAATACCATATTAAACCAAATATGTTATTTAATTCCCAACTTAGATTATAACATCATTAACCATATTCGCCTAAAAAAATCGAGAATTTGAATATAAACCCAACCATTTTAATTAGTTTGGAATTTAGAAGAAAATAGTTTCAAATAGTTATAAATAGTTAATATAGATTTAAAATAGATTAAATATAATTAAAATAGATTAAATAGCTTTAAAATAGATTAATTAGATTTAAAAAAAGTTAAAACAGGTTATTTAGTTTAAATAAATTAAATGGTTTAAAATAGGTTAAAATGATTTAATATAATTAATACAGGTTAAAATAGTTTAATACTTTGAAATCTTAATAATTAGAAATTTTGAAATTATATATTTTTAAAACAGTTTATATTAAAACATGAATTTGGAATTTATATCAGATTAAACTATTTATTTCATTTCAACGCATTTGGACCATTTTCAATTTCCAAGTCAACAAACCAAATTCCAAACCTTTCAATTTAACATTTCAATAAACTATTGAATTTCATATCGTTTCAATCCATGTTCAAATATCAATTCGGATTACTCTAATTTCAAAATATTTCAAAGTTATTTTCAAACAACTTCAATAACTTAATTTTGATAGAATTTTCGTTTATACTTAAAAGTTTAACTTTAACTTCCAATTTAATTTCTTAAAGCAATTCCTTTTAACCTAATTCACATTTTCAACACAAAACTTGATTTTTCAATAATACTTCAATTTATATACATCAAATTTTTTTTCAAGATATTATTTTTATTAATTCAAAATTTTAGAAGTTCAAAATCATTAAATTTAACCAATCCGGTGTCCGAATATAATTTTCTACCCTAGGGTCAAGTGATACGGATATTTATCATTTCAATCCGCAATTTAAAATGTTACGGTTATATATTATTTCAAACCGCAATCCCGAATTAATAATAAAATCCATTAAATCGCTCGAGTCTATCATTTCAACCCATAACGATTTTTCCATAATCTATTGATCATTCGGGTATGTATCATTTCAACCCATGGTGAACTTGCAGTTTATAACGAAATAAAATACAACATCCATTCATCTAATATCAACAGTCACCCATCCATCACAATCATCATCCAAATCAATTAATAAATATCAGCAATTAACAAATTTACAATAACAGGTATTTAAGTGGCAATTTAATATCAATAATAAATTAAATAACGATTTAATTCAAATAAATTCAAATTAACTGAGATGACGATTTAAAATATACCAAACAGTCATAAATAAATTTCCAATCACATCATAAATTTTATTTAACAAACATAAGAAATTTTAGAAGCTGTGAGTGGGTCAAAACACTAACCTTTTGAATTTAAATTGAATTTAAATCCAATTTAAACCCAAAATTTAAACGGTCTCAGAATTCGTCCAAACCAGCGTCAAAGTGTCCGGAATTCTGATACGATCCCAGCGGAATGAACCGCTCGTGAAACGGACCTCGTATGTAAAAGTTAAGATTATTAGAACATTATACAATTTAAATTTTTTGGCAAATAAAATAATATTTTAAAATTATACACGTCACCTCGCTCAATGCCGAAACCCTAGCCTACCAGAGAATTCTCGACTACATCCACCTCTAATCGTGCAATTTCTGACGCTGCCCAGACGAACTTCAACACGATCGGCCACTGCCATCGGTATCTCCACCTCGAGCCGCACCCGTATGCCCAAACTGGCGCCTTCCGGTCGCCTAATTGCCGTACGATGCCGCATCCTTATCAATGCTGAATCGAGGCGATTCCGACCACTAGGGGACGAGTGAACTCTACCGATGCAAACTACTCGACACCCCCTACCTCACAGCAGCCTCCGATTGTCGTATAATCGACGATCCGTCACTAAATCTCATCGACTACTCATGAACGGCCGTGAATAAATTACATTTTTCTAGCCAAACGATGAATCTGATTGGAAAACGAATCACAGATTTGGTTTGAGCTCATCGAGAGCTTCGAAATGGTATATAATTCAATATTGTTTGTAGAGTTTGAAATTTTGATTTGAAATTGAATTGAGAAGTTTGTTTGGTTTGTCTGCCATTGAGAAAGAGGAGAAGACTGAAATGTACGTACAGACAAATGAAAAAGAGGAGTGGCTAGGGTTTATAACGGGCTATTTATAGACAAACCTGAAATAGAATGGATGGACAATATCTGATTTAAACGTTGAACGATAGATGACATGAAAAGCCCGTTTTGTCTCCGAAATGAAGATGGGTCATCCCATATATCAAAATAGATGTTTTCAAAAAATTTAAATTCAATGGAACAGTTTCAAGTCCAAATTTCATCGTATGACAAAGTTATGTTAAAATCGGCTTATTTCAAATTGACTTCAATTGACTTTAATTAAATAAATTTCCATGCGTTTTGAGTCCGTATGATCAAACGACAAGTCTGATCGTTACGAAACCTAAAATCCTAAAATAATTCACTGTTACGGATCCGATGAAACTGGTTTCGTCGAAATCTGAGTCAGTGGCCAAAATGGCTATTTTCACGTAAATTAATATAAAATTAATTAGACCGCTTTTTAATTCCAATTTAACTATTTACAATTTCTATCATTTTGGATTACTTAGTAATTCATAATCCTTTAAACAAATTTCCATATCAATTTATTATTGCATATTCCTCCAATTTCAATGTTTAATTTCAATTTCAGTATATTCAGATATTATAAATTAAATTTCCAATAAATCCATTTCTTTAACTTTTAATCTTGTTATTCCATCAATTATCATCTTATGGGTTAAATTAACATTGGTTTATATCTTAGTGCATTAATATCTTCCCATTTCATCTTAATTTCAATTTACGTAATATTTAATCTCATTTAATTGCAAAATTTGATTTCCAATTTTATTTAATAGACTAAATAAATAGGTAACACATAATAATTGTTACCATTAACTTTTATTTCATTTATTAGATCATTTCTTACACAAATGCTACCATTAGTTTAATAACACTAATTTATTCCATTTCTATTCATTACACATTAATTTATCAGTAAGCTAACATTTTAAATTATCAAATACCTTTTATATCCCATTATAAATTAATGCAAACATTAATACAACAAATATTATAATTCTTTACCCTATACTGGTTTTATTCAATTACCATAAATAAATTAAATATTTACATTTGTTTCCTTATAATCAATTTATAACCAAGTATAACATTTACATTATTCCATTTATTGGAATTACATTCAAATTGTTAATAATTAGCTTTAATTATCATTTGTTGCATTTCATTTTAGTATTCATTTCATTATTAAATTACAGATTTTTATTTCTTTCAATATTATATTACCAAAATCTCATTATATTAACAAATTTAAATTATCGAAAATTACGGGTCGTTACACTCTCCCCCACTCAAAACTTTTCGTCCCCGAAAAGGAAGAAGAAGGGAAAAGAGGAATTAAGAAATCAATATATATTATTCAAAATATTAAATTTATAAACAAATAATTTTTACCAAATTAATTAATTTAAATAAAATATATCCATTTATAACCATTAAATCCTTTTATACTCAAATTAATAAAGTTTGGAAAACTTTTCACAAAATTTTTCTTAGTCCAAAATTTTCAAAAAATTTCGGTAGAGTCTCCTTTGTACGGAGAGGTCTGGGAGAAATAATAATATCAATATTAACAAAATATATCATAATTTTCAAAATAATATATATCCCAGCAGCGGGAAAAACAATATAATATTGCTAGAAAACCGTAATCCGAGAAAGTACCTATTTGTTGGGCAAACAACGCTTAATTACGATACCAAAAACAGTGGCAATCGCTTCCATAACTTGTATTTCACTTATATAATCCAAACAGAGTTAATAATTATATAAAATGAAATATTTAAAGTTGTTTCAACCACTAACAAACAAATCAATATAAAACAACAATCACTTGCAACAAAGCATGCAACCATCACATGAAATCAATGAAATCAACCATCCATTCATAGCAAACAAAACAAATGGTTTGTTCGGATTCAGGCACTCTTAATCGCATAGAATGACAAATAAACTACTAAGTATACCATATACTCTACAGTCTTAGATAAAACTCAACAGATTTATTCATACATCCAAAATAATTAGGAGTATGCTTTCCCAACAACCCATAAGCCAAACAAGCAATAACTTCTAACATTATTTAAGTTTATTCTTAAAATTTTCTTTCACAACATTTGTTGTTCATTTTCCTTTTCATTCATCCAATGATTTACCTTTTTAAATTGGAATTCAAAATTAAGATTATCAAAACAATTGTGCAGTAAAACTACTACAACAGTCTTCCCACTTTGAAACTCGAAAATGAACGTCGATGATGCATGCACTCATCACCAAAATTATTTTCCAGCGACAGCGAGGGGAGTACAGAACTTATTCCTATCCAAAATTTCTTTAAAACATTCCTCCAAATTGCATTGAAAAATTTATATCATAAAATACTTCCAAATAATATAAGTATTATATTCCAAATCATTCGAAAGAAATTTTCAAAGTTCCAGAACTTTAAGTTCTAAAATTTCCAATTTATATTTATTTAATTTACAAATCTTATTTCTCAACCAATATCTATAAATCTCACTACCTAAAAACAAATGTATTACAACCAAATATATCGTTTATAAAATTATTATTTTATATACAAATTATATAATAGGAAAAATTATTTCATTCACCTATATTCAAAACAATATTGTGTCGGTCTGTCCTATCAAGTGTTTAGAAATCCCTATCGATGTCATAGCGTCCTATGCACCAACCAGAATTTATAAATACAAAACGGGACAAATTAACACAATATAAAAACCTTTTATAACACTAACAAATACACTCTCACATATATATACTCTCAAGGACTCATTCTAGGGTATTACTACCCTATTTTTAAAGAGTAAGACCCCACAAAGCTAAGGTTTTCGCTAAACCAAAGCTCTGATACCAACTGTAACATCCCGCCTTTTTGTACGTTTAAGCAGACACACGTGCCAACTCAAACCATACAGAAGGGCGGATTGTTATGGGGTAAATAAGAAAAAAATAGAGAAAGAGAAAAACAAACAGAATCTCGCAACGGAATGACAAAATATAATAATCAAATAACAGGTCATGAAGCTGCTTACAAAACATTTGATTATACTTATACAATACAGAATCAGAGTTACATAAACAGAGAAAAAATATTCAAATGCAGCGGAACAGTATGAGTGCAGTGGAATAATAGAATAAGTAATAATAGTACAAATCTTCGTCTTCGTCCTCCAGAAAAAGGTCTTCAAATCCTGAAATGCTCGGGCTGACCCGAGTGAATTGAAAAGACAAAACACTCGAGTCAGAACTAAAAGATCTTATGTGAGTTAAATTAATGGTAAATAACTATGACTGGAACGGCGTCAGAGATGTTTACGGGGTATGACATCTCCTATCCAGTGTCTAACGTGAGTGCATCAACTTAAGAGATGTTCGGGATTCACATCTCCTAAGGATCCGCTAAACTATCTACTATGTAGTACAATACACTATTATAATAAGTCTACAGTAAGATAAACTATTAAAATAGCGTTAAGGCGTTACCCATTTCCCCCTTAACACATTTTTATATATTCCCATAGTCTAGACAGTACTGTAGTCCCGTCCGTACTGGACGTCGTCAGAGGGAACTCCATAAGCATGGTACAAAACAAACTCGTAGTGGTCTCGATAGGGTAGGTGACACGGCACTACTAGGCAATGCCAGGGTAGATATACCAATTACACTTCCGGACTGGTGGTAACGCATAGCAGCTACTACCGTCCACCTGGGAACACACTCCCAAATCAAAAATCGAGGGTGGCCACCAAATCAATCGCAAAGTCAGAATATAGTATCGAAGGAATGTGCCCGATCGGAGGAATGACCTCGCTTGGCCCGTCAATTGCTCATGTTTTAGCCACCTTAAGCTAACTCATGGGAGTCAGGTCCACGTATATACCTCATATAAGATCATCGCCAACCATCCTATTTCATTCTGGAATCTCCACCGCTTACACAGTTGTCAAAGAGGTTTTCGGTATTGGTAGAGAGTATGACAATATCCGATCCTGGTCTCTTTAACAACCAATCGCTTATTATACACCGGATGGTTCTTTTACATTTCCAAAATCATTTCATAATTGATATCAAAATATCATATTAGATTCAAATCATATCATTTTCGAAATTATTACTTACTTTCGAAATCCTATTCACCTTTGAAATCATATCACATTTGAAATCATAGTTCGAAATTATATTTCCTTTCAAAAGCCATATTTCCAAAATAGACTAAACTCTCATTTCAAAATATCATATTAAACCAAATATGTTTATTAATTCCCAACTTAGGTTATAACATCATTAACCATATTCGCTTAAAAAAATCAAGAATTTGAATATAAACCCAACCATTTTACGTAGTTTGGAATTTAGAAGAAAATAGTTATAAATAGTTATAAATAGTTAATATAGATTTAAAATAGATTAAATAGCTTTAAAATAGATTAATTAGATTTAAAATAAGTTAACACATGTTAATTAGTTTAAATAAATTAAATGGTTTAAAATAGGTTAAAATGATTTAATATAATTAATACAGGTTAAAATAGTTTAATACTTTGAAATCTTAATAATTAGAAATTTTGAAATTATATATTTTTAAAACAGTTTATATTAAAACATGAATTTGGAATTTATATCAAATTAAACTATTCATTTCAACGCATTTGGTCCATTTTCAATTTCCAAGTCAACAAACCAAATTCCAAACCTTTCAATTTAACATTTCAATAAATTATTGAATTTCATATCGTTTCAATCCATGTTCAAATATCAATTCAGATTACTCCAATTTCAAAATATTTCAAAGTTATTTTCAAACAACTTCAATAACTTAATTTCGATAGAATTTCGTTTATACTTAAAAGTTTAACTTTAACTTCCAATTTAATTTCTTAAAGCAATTCCTTTTAAACCAATTCACATTTTCAACACAAAACTTGATTTTCCAATAATACTTCAATTTATATACATCAAATTTTTTTTCAAGATATTATTTTTATTAATTCAAAAATTTAGAAGTTCAAAATCATTAAATTTAACCAATCCGGTGTCCGTATATAATTTTCTACCCTAGGGTCAAGTGATACGGATATTTATCATTTCAATCCACAATTTAAAATGTTACGGTTATATATCATTTCAAACCGTAATCCCGAATTAATAATAAAATCCATAAAATCGCTCGAGTCTATCATTTCAACCCATAACGATTTTTCCTTAATCTATTGATCATTCGGGTATGTATCATTTCAACCCATGGTGAACCTGCAGTTTATAACGATATAAAATACAACATCCATTCATCCAATATCAACAGTCACCCATCCATCACAATCATCATCCAAATCAATTAATAAATATTAGCAATTAACAAATTTACAATAACAGGTATTTAAGTGGTAATTTAATTTCAATAATAAATTAAATAACGATTTAATTCAAATAAATTTAAGTTAACTGAGATGACGATTTAAAATATACCAAATAGTCATAAATAAATTTCCCATCACACCATAAATTTTATTTAACAAACATAAGAAATTTTAGAAGCTGTGAGTGGGTCAAAACACTCACCTTTTGAATTTAAATTGAATTTAAATCCAATTTAAACCCAAAATTTAAACGGTCTCAGAATTCGTCCAAACCAGCGTCAAAGTGTCCGGAATTCCGATACGATCCCAGCGGAATGAACCGCGCGTGAAACGAACCTAGTATGTAAAAGTTATGATTATCAGAACATTATACAATTTAAAATTTTTGGCAAATAAAATAATATTTTAAAATTATACACGTCACCTCGCTCAATGTCGAAATCCTAGCCTACCAGAGAACTCTCGACTACAGCTCGTGCAATTTCTGATGCTGCCCAGACGAACTTCAACACGATCGACCACTACCATCGGTATTTCCACCGCAACCACACCCGTACGCCCAAACTGGCGCCTTCCGGTCGCCTAATTGCCGTACGACGCCGCCGCCTTATCAACGCCGAATTGAGGCGATTCCGACCACTAGGGGAAGAGCGAACTCTATCGATGCAAACTACTCGACACCCCCTACCTCACAGCAGCCTCCGATCGTCGTATAATCGACGATCCGTCACTAAATCTCGTCGACTACTCATGAACGGCGGGGAATAAATTACAGTTTTCTGGCCAAACGATGAATCTAATTGGAAAACGAATCACAGATTTGAGTTGCGCTCGTCGAGAGCATCGAAATGGTATATAATTCAATATTTTTTGTAGAGTTTGAAATTTTGATTTGAATTTGATTTTGAAATTGAATTGAGAAGTTTGTTTGGTTTGTCCATTGAGGAAGAGAAGAAGACTGAAATGTACGTACAAACAAATGAAAATGAGGAGTGGCTAGGGTTTATAACGGGCTATTTATAGACAAACCTGAAATTGAATGGATGGACAATATTTGATTTACATGTTGAACGATAGATGACCTGAAAAGCCCGTTCTATCTCCAGAACGAAGATTGGTCACCCCATATATCAAAACAGATATTTTTGAAAATTTTAAATTCAATGGAACAGTTTTCAAGTCCAAATTTCATCGTATGAAGAAGTTATGTTAAAATCAGCTTATTTCAAATTGACTTCAATTGATTTTAAATAAATAAATTTCCAGGCGTTTCGAGTTGGTACGATCAAACGACAAGTCTGATCGTTACGAAACCTGAAATCCTACAATAATTCACTGTTACGGATCCGATGATACTGGTTTTGTCAGAATCCGAGTAAGTGGCCAAAATGGCTATTTTCACGTAAATTAAATAAATTGATATTAAATTAATTAGACCACTTTTTAATTCAAATTTAACTATTTACAATTTCTATCATTTTGGATTACTTAGTAATTCATAATCCTTTAAACAAATTTCCATATCAATTTATTATTGCATATTCCTCTAATTTCAATGTTTAATTTCAATTTCAGTATATTCAGATATTATAAATTAAATTTCCAATAAATCCATTTCTTTAACTTTCAATCTTGTTATTCCATCAATTATCATCTTATGGGTTAAATTAACATTGGTTTATATCTTAGTGCATTAATATCTTCCCATTTCATCTTAATTTCAATTTACGTAATATTTAATCTCATTTAATTGCAAAATTTGATTTCCAAATTTATTTAATAGACTAACTAAATAGGTAACACATAATAATTGTTACCATTAACTTTTATTTCATTTATAAGTTCATTACTTGCACAAATGCTACCATTAGTTTCATAATACTAATTTATTCATTTCATTATTAAATTATAGATTTTTATTTCTTTCAATATCATATTACCGAAATCTCATTATATTAAAAAAATTAAATTATCGAAAATTACGGGTCATTACATCTGATTAGCCCAAGCCTTCTACCCCTTACCTCGCCTTTTAGTATACATTAGCTCATATCACCTTGCCATATATATCACTTCATTGAATAGAAGTGCTAGAGGAGCCATTGTTCTGTCACTCAATCTCGGCCTCAACCCAAGGATAAACTTCTCCACCTTCTTTCTTGGAATCCTAATCAAGTCAGCTCCATACGTAGATAATGCATTAAATTTCTGGACATACTCCTGCACCATCAAACTTCCCTTCTACAATTCTACAAACTCCTGAAACATCGCTGATAACTCTGAAAAGAGTATAGATTGCTCTTCAGACATACCCTTGAAATTATTCCAAGTAATTTTTTGCTTAGGAATCTTCGTCCTCCTAGTTCCTCACCAAACACTTGTCGGTCCCTTGAACTGCCTAGATATAAGCTTTACCTTATAAGCACCTACTAGCTCTAAGTCCTCACAAATCCTCTCACACATCACCAACCAAACACTTGCCTCCAATGTCTGTTTTGTTCCATCAAACATCTCCCCTCCTAGGCTCCAAAAATCCATATTCATTTTAACAAAATCCTCCCTAACAAGCTACACCAGGCCCTAAGGGACATTCTAGGTCTGTGGTGCCGCTTGTCGCTGCGCTAAAATAAGCCAAGAACTACTGGAAAAGTGCACCCTATAGATTGGGCAGGCACTTCATTACTGGCTTTTGTATGAACTTCTAAGGCTTCCTCCCCTCCTTAGCCATTTATCTGTGTATTATTAGCTCTCCCACTAGCATTCGCTCTTGTAATTCCTATAGCCGAACACCTGTTTTGTAGGTCCGGTCTTCTTTTCTCCATAAGAAAAGGCTCGTAAGAAATGGAAGTAAAGAGAAAGAGATCAATACTAGAGGGGTAGGTATGTTCTTTTATATCAATATAAAATTACAAATATGTTATATACATAGAAACATATACGCACACACGCGCATGCGCGTGCACACATGCACACACATACATACATACATACATACATACATACATATCGTATATACCCTCCCCACAATGTTCATTTTCTATTATTTCATTTATACTTAGCTATGTTCTAATTAGGTGTCTGTAAACATAAGTTCGGATACCAAGTTGTAACGTCCATCTTCGAAACCTAAAACTAGCTGCTGATAATACTGTTATCATCACTAGAACCATTTTCAAGTGACAAAGTGAGTTCAGTGTTAATTTATACAACATTAAGTAAATAAAGCAACTAAATTTTTTTCAATGCATCAAATTATTTTACATGATTCATTACATCATCATTAACCCTTTTCGTTCCCACGTAGGGGTAAATATTGATAGAGTTAGGGTCCTAGGGGCCATTATGTAATTTGTTACATATATCTAACTCCATAAGCAATCTTGTTCGAAATCAAAGGTATTTTCATTCTATTATATACTTGATATGAAGTGGTTGTATTAATTAATTAATTTAATTTAAAGTATATATAATAATAATCCATAAATGGTATGTTTTATGATAGTAGTTACAAAGTTTTATAACCATGATTAATTTATCATAATGAAAAAAATATACCATTTTAAATGTTCCTAGCCAAGATGCATCGAGACTGGATATCGATGTATCCGTTGAGACTAGAGTATGTAACGTTCTCCAAATGTTGGACAGTGTATTACTCATGGTTGTTGGGGGCACCAAAGGGTTATGTACTGATAGTTATTGGATAGCTATGGAATGACTTACTGGATAGTTTTCAAACAGAAAATATCGATGTGACTGATTTACATAATTCTCTCGACTTGAGAATACAGTGGATCTTCAATATAAAAGATCCGCTTTGATTATAGTCAAATCATGGCATGACGTTCCATCAAGTGACTATAATTGGATCGGGTGGAAGTATTGAAAGTGAAGCACTATTCAAGAGAGGATCCGCCTTCTCAGTTATATGAGGTTAGTATCACGGTCAACTCAAGTCAAGTCAAGTCAAAGTCTCTAGCCAGAGCATTTTGGTTGATAATAATTGTTATTATTGAACTAAGGACTTTGTGTTTGGACAATAGAGTTGAATATGGATGACATTGGAATTTTGACCATTACCAAATTCCATAAATCCAAAGTGATATAGTTTTGACAAAGAGAATTGACGTAAACAAATGTCACAACTAGGTAACCGTTAATAAAGTAAAATTGGATTTTACCGAAACCAAGTAAGCGATAAATTTGGCCAAAATGTCACACTAGTTGCTAAGTAACGTGTGAACGTTAACATTCGAATAGTTCGATGTTAATTGCTAACCAAATATACACCGCAAGTCATACAACCGAAATGATGAATTCTTGTAATGCCCTAGAAATTCATGGAATCTTATTTTGGTTGAATTTTGAAAATATATGAATTTATGTGTATAGGAATATATGGAATTAATTGTGTGCAAATGTGTGTGCACGTGTGCACGTGCACACTGATATGGCACAAGGAAGAACTCCAAATCTCCTGAAATCAAAACAAGAATTAAAAAGCATTACAAACATGATTTTGTGATATGGATATTTGATTTCTAGAATTATATGAATCATCCCAGAAAATAAGAAAAGTAGGTTTTGTTTTGAATCAGTAAACAGATTTTATTTAAACCCCAGAAAAAAATATATATATGTTACAAGGATTTGAAAACCTGTATGCACATATAAGTGCATATCTTTCTGAAATTAAGGAGGAGTTAAATAAGCCTAGATAAGATATGTATGCAAATGTACATTTTTGTAAGTACTGAAAATATTAAAAAGAAATAAGCAAGGGAAAGTTTAACACTAAAATAGCAAAAGACAAATTGCAAACAAAATAATTACTTTAGGCAGAAAATAGAAAGGAGGATTTTTAGAAAATAAACAAGTGACAATGTCACACAATTATCATGACTTGATAAGAATATGATATTTTGGAAAAAGTAAAAAGGGAAGGTAAGCATCACATATGGCCGGGGTATTAAGGGTGAAAAATAAGCAAATCTGAAATGCAGAATGTATGAGTCTTGGCCAGGGTAGGAATGGGATTTTACAATGATAAAACCCTAGAAAAACCTCTCTTATAAATCCAAGTATAAACCAGAAAAATCATTTGCTACCCAAGACATTTAAGAAAACAAAGAAGAAAATATTTGCAAGCAAAAAAGCAAGTTTTAAAAGGTTTCTTTTCTAGATTAAGCAAGAGAAGCATTTTTCTGTGAGTAATCTCACTAAACCCATGGCATTAAGTCCTATTATGAGGCAGCCAAGCTTATGTTATTTTTCTACATATTTCTGATTTTATTACTATGGTTTTAATGGATGCTTTAATGGGTGTTTATGAATGCTTTTGATTGCTTTGATGGTTAAGTATTTTGCTCTGTTTGGTTACACACAGAAATGTTAAAGTATGAAATTATGAAAGTAAATAGAGAATACTTGTAACTGGTTCAGATATGGCATGAAAAATATAGAAATCAAAATGTATATGAGTTGCATTACACTTGTGTAAGTGCTGAGGCTCAAATGAAAGATCCAAGGCTGCAATGGAAATATCCAAAAGTGCTGAACCCTTGATTAAAAAGAAAACCCATGAGCCATAAATCTTATTTAAGCTAGATCTTGAATTTAGTTCAAACATGGTTGCTTATGAAACAATAATAACCCACATGCCTAGTCTTCATTTCCAGTTGTAAATATTCTTGTATTTTCTTTAAGCCAGAATATTGGAAAATATGATTTCCCTGGACATGAATGTTAGCTTGTTCTTGAATTATGCTTGTAAGCTCTATGTAATGTTTCATGTATACTGGGATTTAGTCACCTAGCTATCTCATGATAGGATCAAACATGAACGCTTAGTAAATAAACTAAGGATTGTGAGCCAAGAAGACTGCTGGAATGCTTGTTGTATTTAAAGTATGCAAGTTGGCACATGGTTTGTTTAAGCCGTGAGATCTTTGTGCAATATTGTGAATTATTTTATTGCAATGTGTCCCCGTGATTCCTTATGGCAGATGAGGCTAGGAAGAAACTTGGTAAATGCAACCTCAAATTAATGAAGTAGGAACTTGTGTTATTCCAAGGTTGGTTGGACTAGAGCTATGATAGTTCCTGAATATTTCTATTTGAAATGTATGTTTGCATAGTTGAATGTGTGTACATAATTAGTCTTAAATACTGATCATATATGCACAATATATCATAAACAAGTCAGGTAAATTGATCAAAGAAGCTATGCCAACTTATATAAAATGTTTATGTCTCACTTATTTACTTAATATCATGGAATTTTTGATATTGCTCATACCAGATCTTGTATCTGACCCTTGTTTGCTTATGGCATATGGGGTGTCTCATTTAAAATGGGGCAGCCTCTAATGCTCTTTCAGGGAATGCTGGTTCTAAATAGGAAGCTTCTATGGCTAATGAGAATGATTGGATAAGCATGCTAAATTAGAATTAAATAAGAACTTAGAATGAATTATTTGCATGTAAGTTGGGAAGTTTTTATAGTTCTGCTTTGGTTGTTATGTAATGATCTTGAATGTTTGGATTTATTTAGTTGTTTTAATTGAATCTAGTATAGTATTAAGTTTGGGATTAACCAAAGACTTAGTTGAATTTATGCAAGAAAATATATATATATGAGTATTATGGTGGAAATCTGTAAATGATACATGCCTGTATTTGAGAAATGGATATGTATATACATATACCGTATTAGTTAATTTCAAGTTACTTAAACTTTAAGTTAGAAGGTTAATAATCTGAATTTTTAGCTAAAAGTAATATTTCAAGGATTTAGAAATAATATGCAGAAGTGTTTTGATAAAAGAAGAATATATATATATATATATATATATATATATATATATATATATTTGTGCATTTTATAAAGAGGTGTACATGTTCTAAGAGATTTTCCAAGTGTCTTAAATCTGAATTCACCTTGCAATAGCCAGGCACTAATGTTTTGATGATCTAGTCATGAGGTTAACCCACTTCAAAATAGTGAGGTCTGGGTTGATCAAGATGACCAGAGTTTTTGGGTGTAAAGGAAGAAAATGCATTTGTAAAAATCTGAAGCTTTCTTTGCAGATGTATGTATAAAGATAAGACCAACTATTTAAGCAATTCACTTGTATTGTTGAGTAGCATTCTTAGTTCAAATAGCCCAATACATCTGATATATACACAAACCACATAGACACCACCCATGCTTTATGACCATAAAATCTGGATTCTCTAAATCCAGTAAAGCAACCTGTAAATTAGATGCAAGCTGAGGTAACTCAGGGATAAGGGAATAAATTTGGTTCAGAAAAATACAACTATATAGATTATGAAAGAATTACTCAACTGACTTGGTTATAAGTAAAGAAATCTATGGTAAAACCACTTGTGTTGAAAATGATAAATGAGTATATCATTTTCCTTTCTGGCTTTAATCAAATACCAAATAATTAAACTAAAATTATGGTGGCTTGCTATATAATCTGAGATCACTTTGCTATCTCAAACTAACAGACAATCACTATAGGAATGGTTAAAAATAATTAAGTATAGATTGCATATGATTATGGAGTTCATTACCCTGACTCAAATATCAAAAGGCATGGAAAATGAGCTATGTACTGGTTGATTAGAAATTCAAATTCAATCAGGATGCACTCTTGCTAAACAACACTCTGATCCAAGCAAGAGGGTCACATACATCTTCATATGTATGTGAATATATTTATTAATGAACTGATATAAATATATTAGTAGAAAAATTAGGATCCTGGATAATTTAGTAGAAAGGCTAAATGACTCTAGGAAATTATTGATGTAAAAAAAAAATCCTAGTAAATATTAGGTAAAATAACTAGGGTCATTTCATTTGGTATCAGAGCTATGTTAAAATTATACATAGCTAAGAATGATTGTATTGATTGATTGAAGTACCATAACCATGTGTATGTACTAATTGTTTGTTTGAGTAAAATAATAATTCAGATAGAAAAGTTATAGCAAAAGAAAATACTCATGATAAACTAACCCTTTCTACCCATACTCTAGTTATCCAAACATGGTAGGAAGAGGATCTCATCACAATGCAGGATCAAGTACACCACAAATGCTTGATATGCAAGACTTTATGAGGCTTTAAGGGATGGAGTAGGGCAGAGACTTGAGAACCCACATGAGGAACTTTCCAAACTATTAAAGACTTATACCAATTTAGGAGGGAAGAGCTTTGAAGGGACTGAAAATGTGATGGAAATTCAAGCATGGTTGAGAACACTGGATAGAATTTTCAATGACATGCAATTGGATGATCAAAGGAAGAGGCAAGTGGCCTCAAGACAACTGAAAGGTGTGGCTTTAAGCTGGTGGTAGGTAGTCATAGCTGGGAGAATTGAGAATGAAATCACTTGGAATTAATTCAAGGAGATGTTGGAAGCTAGATTTGTT
Source organism: Allium fistulosum (assembly GCA_030737815.1). NCBI lineage: Eukaryota > Viridiplantae > Streptophyta > Magnoliopsida > Asparagales > Amaryllidaceae > Allium > Allium fistulosum. Next base: position 945,670,089 of record CM060904.1, on the reverse strand, counting down.
CCAGCATCAGCCAAAACTCTATTACTTGAAGAATTCATCAGGCTTAGGCAGGGAACTTTTAATGTGACTGAATATACTCATAGGTTTGAGGGCTTGTCTAAGTATGGAGCTATGCTTGTTGCTGATGAGGCATCAAAGAATGATAGGTATATTAAGGGTTTAAACCCAGGACTTAGTAGGGCTATGTTGCCATATGCAGATAAAACTTTTGATCAAGTCATTGATCTGGCCTTAAAATTCGAGCAACATGACAAGGAAAGGGAGAAGTATAAGAGTTTTAAGAACAACAACAATAAGAAAAATAAGGGAAGATATCACCCCTATGACAAAAAGAAGGAGGAGACAGAAAGCAAGAAAACCAATATTACTAAGACCACTGATGCAAAGAGGAAAATAACATGTCATCATTGTGGAAAAGAAGGACATATCAAACCAAGGTGCCCAGAATTGAAGGGAGGAGCTTTCAAGTGCTACCTATGTGGTAAGGAGGGACATATCAAGAGAAATTGCCCTGAGTATAAACAGCAAGGGAAGCTAGCAAGTTTGGAGAGCAAAAGCAAATCCACAGTAGAGGCTATTGCAGAAAACCATGGTCAAGTGGAAGGTACCTTATTTATTTGTACCCTACCTATATCAGTAGTGTATGACACAATGGCAACACATTCTCTGATTTCCCATGAATTAGTTGCATTGCTTAAATTAAATTGCATACTGGTTGAAACCCCTTTGTTAGTGCAAAGCCCATTGGGAAGTTCTAGTGTTTTAAACATGATTTGTGTGGATGTGGAATTAAACATAGGAGGAAATGTTTTTATTTCCAATTTATATGTTTTAAATTACCCGAATATAGGTGTTATATTGGGTGTAGACTGGTTAAGGCAATACAAAGCCATAATTAATTTAAACTCATCCACCATATCATTACAAAATTCTAGAGGTCAAAGAATCACAATTTTGTGTGAAGTAGCCAAAGAAAGGAAATTATATCACTTGATTGACTTAAATAAGGATTCCAGTGAGCCTTCTATTGAAGAAATCCCCATAATTAACAAATACTTGGATGTGTTTGGAGAAGTTGAGGGTGTTCCACACCACATACCAGTGGAATTTCAGATTAGTCTGATACCAGGAGCAAGTCCAATTATTAAGAAACCCACTAGGATGGGGCCAAGTGAGTTGAAGGAATTGAAGAAACAGTTAGAAGAATTGGAAAGCAAAGGATTTATAAGACCAAGTAATTCATGCTGGGGTGCTCCAGTAGTGTTTGTAAGGAAACATGATGGTACTTTAAGAATGTGCATAGATTACAGGGAGCTAAACAAAGTCACTATCAAAAACAAGTACCCTTACCTAGAATTGATGATCTTTTTGATCAACTTAGTGGGGCAAAAATATTTTCTAGGTTAGACCTGGCATCTGGATTCCATCAGATGAAGGTTGAGAACTCAAGTGTTAAGTATACAGCCTTTAACACTAGGTATGGTTTACATGAGTTTCTTGTCATGCCATTTGGGTTGACAAATGCCCCATCATACTTTGTAGACTTGATGAATAGGATATTCAGGGATTATTTAGACAAGTTTGTATTGATTTTTATTGATGATATTTTGATTTATTCTAAAATAGTAGAGGAACATGAAAATCACTTACACCTTGTTTTGTCTAGATTAAGAGAAAAAGATTTAAAGGCAAAATTTTCTAAGTGTGCATTTTGGAAAGAAGAAGTTCATTTCCTTGGGCATGTTATATCTGCCAAAGGCATTTCAGTAAACCCCAATAAAATTGTGGCTAACCAAGCATGGAAAAGGCCAAGCACAGTAGGAGAAGTTAGGTCATTTATGGGAATGGCAGGGTATTACAGAAGATTTATAAAAGATTTTTCTAAGATGTCATCACCTCTTACCAACCTAACTAGAAAGAACCAACCCTTTATATGGACTGAGAAATGTGAACAAGCCTTTAGTAAAATCAAGGAGGCCTTAGTCAATGTACCAGTGTTGAGAGTACCAGAAGGAAATGAGGATTTGATTGTTTATACTGATGCAAGTGGTTCTGGGCTAGGAGCTGTATTGATGCAGCAAGATCAAGTTATAGCCTATGCATCAAGACAATTGAAGCCACATGAATCAAAGTATGCAACCCATGATCTTGAGTTGGCAGCAGTAGTGTATGCACTAAAGCTCTGGAGACATTATCTTCTAGGTGCTAAGTTTATCTTACACACTGACCATAAGGCATTGAAATACCTATTTTCACAAAAAGATTTGAATATGAGGCAACATAGATGGGTTGAGTTTCTAGCAGCATATGATTTAGACATACTGTATACTCCAGGAAAAGCTAATAAGGTTGCAGATGCTTTGAGCAGGCAGCATGCAAAAGTAGCCATGTTAATGATAGAAGAGTTTAGAAATTTATCTCTACTTACTGATTTGGAAATTGAGGAAAACAGTGAGGTAAACATGGAGATAATTGAAGAAGGGAGTAAAGGAAAATTAAGTTTGATAACTTTGCAATCAGATTTAATTTTGAAAGTGGGGAAAATGCAAGAGGAAGATCCAGATTTATTAGAAAAGAAAACTCTAATAGGAAAAGGAGAAGAAGTAGCAAACTACCACATTGATAAGAATGGTTACTTAAGGAATAAAGGTAGGATATGTGTTCCAAAGGATATAGGATTGAAGGAAGAGATACTTAATGAATATCATAGGAGCAAATATTCTATACATCCAGGCAGCACCAAGATGTACCAAAACTTGAAGAGGGATTATGTAACGACCCGTATTTTCACGGATCGAAAAGTTTGTCAAATCTGGAATTTTAGCATTTTTTTTAGTCATTTCAGATTTTTAGGCAGATTTATCTAAGTCCTAGGTCGTGAACGACCTAAGAGCTAAGTCGTGACCGAGTTAAGGAATTCGGCGAGTTAGTGTTAGGTCGTGGGTTAGTTGGAGCGACCTATAGAATTATGCAACCTAGGATTTGGTTAAGTATTAGGTCGGCAGGGTGAGTTAACGACCTAAAGAACTGACCGACTTAAGGGTATGGCGACTCAAGGGTAGGCAGACCTAGTGGAGTAAGCGACCTAGTGGTTACTGGGTTAGTGTGGTTAGGTCGGCAACGACTTAGAGCGTATAGAAGTTAGGTCGGTTGGACGAGTTAGTGGGTTGACCGACTTATGGTTGTAGACGAACTAAGGTTAGAGTTAGGTCGTAGTAACCGAGTTAAGGGATAGGTCGCTATGTGTTAGGTCGTCTGGTAGCTTGGTTGGTTAGGTCGTAAGCGACCTAAAGGTTAGGTTGTTACCAAGTTAGGTTGACTGGGTGGGTTAGCGACCTAAAGAGATAAGTCGTAGCCTAGTTGGGTCGTGGCCGTGCTAAGGAGTTAGCGTGTTAGCGACCTAAGGAGTTAGCGTGTTAGCGACCTAAGGAGTTAGCGTGTGGAGTTAGGTCGCATAAGTGTTAGGTCGCTGGGTTTTGCCTAAGTGTTAGGTCGCTGAGGTTATAGGTCGTAACCTTGTTAGGTCATGAGTCGTTGGGCTCTGTTAGGTCGCAAGGTTTTATAAGTCGTATAAGTGTTAAGTCGAAGGGTGCTAAGTTGTTAAGTCGTGACCGACTTAGGAGATAGCAGTTGTTAGGTCGCAGATGCTTCTGGTTAAGTCGTAGGATGGCTAAGTGTTAGGTCGTAGGTCGGCAGTGTTAAGTCGGCAGCGACTTAAGGAGATAGCCGAGTTACGACTTAGGGTATTTTCTGCTATAAATAGGAGAGCTTCTCTTCATTTTTGGGATCCGGATTTTGAAGCGACGAAGTGCTGCCATTTTGAGAGCTCGACTTCTACACTTCTTCACTTCTTTTCTCCACTCTAATCTAGTGCTTCCATCCATCCAAATCGAAGATCAAGATTGAAGATTCAAGAGCTTAGATTGAAGATCTTCATCTTTTCAAGAGAGATTTCTTCATTTGAAGCGGATTTGTGATAGATCAAGCTTGATCCTTCGCTGTCCAGATTTGAAGCGTATTGATTTGAGGTTGTTTAGGTGATTTGGTGAGTGGTGATCATCTCTCACACGGATCCAAAGGAGTATATCGGATTGTTGGCTCGATTTGGTGTTAAAATAGTGATTTCCATGCATTTTCTTCATCCTATGTGTAGATCCATATAGATCCATTGTTCAAGATGATGTTACATCCACTTTATCATATGTTAACCTATGCAAGTTCATTCATCAAGTTTGTAGAGATATAATCCATCTTTTCATGCTTATTGGACTTTCAACTCTTTAATTACGAAAATGCCATTATTGTTATAATTGTCTACTTAGATCATTTTTGAATGTTTGATTGTTTGGATTGATGTTTGATTTGATTGATTGTTATGAACTAGACGATTGATGATCAGATTTAGACCGAAGACGATTCAAAAGCTAAGGGAAAGGCTCTTGAATTGGGAAAGCTGCTCGTGGCATATGTAGCGGGATGATGAAGCCCTTATGCATAGATTTGATGATGTGATGATGAGATGAGACTTTGCGAGGATGTAATGAAGCAAGGCAATCATGTGATGAAGACTTGGTCTAATCCAGACGGGATCATTCCAAGCATGTTGATAACTCGGTAATATGATTCGAGTTGAGGATGATGAATGGATATGAGAATAGTCATCGAGGAGGATGACTAGAAGGCTTGGATAGCATCGTTGTTGAAGGTTCTAGCATGCTCTAAGCAAGAGTACGTTTGGGCAGATTCGATAGTCCTAACGGCCAACTGTTGATGGTCGAGTACTCTGGGCAGATTCGATAGTCCTAGGCACGGGCTGCGACGACGTGCGGGAGTTATGTCTAGAACCGGGGTTTCCATTAGCCCTTGACGGACGGCTGAAAGAATGTGCCGGTCATTCAATTAACGGTGATATCGAAGCAACGATAACGGTGATAGCCAGAGTCATGGATGTTTGGTTGTATCGTCATTCGGACTCAAGAGCGGTATTTTCTGGGTGCTTATCTGATTTAGGCCTTGGTACTTGGAAAACATCGCCCTTGACTCGAGTGATAGTAGCTTTACTTTAAATTGTATGCTCTGCTATGTTTACTTCTGCTTAGTGTGTGTCTGGGGGCTATCACTATAGAATGAGGTTGGAGTGGGAGGGTTGTATTCCTATTCCTTTTCCTTTATGCTCTTTTGGTATGTTGTTAGTTAATTTACTGCTCACTAAGACTGTTGTCTGACTCAAGGCTTTATGTTTAATTCTTATTGCCTTGGGCTGTTCGTCCATTTTGGGACGGGCAGACTAGGTAGCAGGTGACAGGTGCTGTTCTCTTCTCACGATGCTGATATCGAAGACGAGCTGGAGGGTTGCATATTATCTTCTTATTATATGTACTGGATTTTCCGCTGTTTTGTATTCTCTGAGAGATATGTAGTGAGGCTGGATGTATTGACTATATGGATGCTTGTATTCAACTATTATGGAGTTTTATATGATGTCATTTTGTTCTGTAAAGCTTCAATATACATATGTTCTATTGTATTTTGTCCATGCGCTGTGAGTAATACGATAGATTCTGTTGTTTTAAATCTTACCTTGACAATCGTCCATGGTCGCCTGGCACACTTTACAGCGCTCTATCTTTAGGTTCGGTGCAGGGGTCATGGGCGGTCGTCACATTTGGTATCAGAGCATTGGTTAATCGATTTTACCCAACGCTCGCCGTCGTAACTACGTATGAGAGACGTAATTGTATTTTGATGGATGAATACTATATATAATATAGTAGCTTAGTAGAGTTTGAATCCTTTATGCAGTTGTTTCTCTAGATGTTCTAATCATTCCTTTTTATAGATATTGAGAATGAGTCGAAGAGGGAGACCAGCTGCTAGGGAAGGCCGTGCTACCGAAGAGACTGCTGATTATGCAGCCATGTTCGAAGCAATGATGACTTCGATCATGAGAAGGATACCAGTTCCGGGGGCAGCAGTTGATGTTGGAGTTCAAGTTCAAACTCCAAAACCAGTGGATTTTGTTAAGTTGTGCAAGGACTATACTGCTCTTGGAGGAAAGGTTTTCTTGGGAACAGAATCAACTATCGAAGTCCAGAGGTGGATAGATGCTTGTAGAAGGATCTTTGGTGATTTGGGAATTGATGATGCAACTAAGAGGAAGTTGGCATCGAGGCAGCTTCAAGGGAGAGCCTCTGATTGGTGGAATTCTATTACCATCAATACTGCGGAGGAAGAGATTACTTGGGAGCAATTCCAAGCTAGATTTGAAGCTAAGTTCATTTCTACAGCTCAGAAGTCTGTTCTGTTCAAGAAGTTTGTAGAGCTCAAGCAGGGTGGAAGATCTGTTCTTGAGTATGTTTCTGAGTTTGAAGCTTTGTCCAAGTATGCCCGGTCATATATTGAGTCTGCTTATCAGAAGAATGAGAAGTTTGTGACCGGCTTGGATAGCTATCTTGGGAGACAGTTGGTGGATCATTTGGACGATTCATTTGAGAAGCTTGTGGAGAAAGCTCTTAGGCATGAGAGTCTGTTTCCTAAGGAAGGACCTGTTGTTGCTATTACCAAGGGAGAATCTAAACCACAGCAGGGTGGAAACCAGAAGAGGAAGCAGCAGCAGCAGAAGGGTAGGGATGGCCAGAAGAAGCCGAAAGGCGAGGTGACTTGCTACAATTGTCAGCAGAAGGGCCATTTCTCTAAGGATTGTAAGAATCCGAAGGCACCGATGAAGTGTCACAACTGTGACAAGCCGGGACATTTCAGGAAGAATTGTCCAGAACCAAGGAAGGACAGGCAGATTGTGCAAGCCTATGCTTTAGGAGCTATTCCGTCGTCTTCGAAAGCTCCTACTGCTGAAGAGAAGGGAAAGAGTGTGGTTGTTCAAGGTACTCTTTTCCTATGTGGTGTTCTAGTTAGAGTTCTGTTTGATACTGGAGCGTCGCATTCGTTTGTTTGTAGTGAACTCGTAGGCCGGTTAGGTTTGGAACCGGATATTGTTGATAGGCCATTGGTTGTGACTAATCCAGTTGGGGGTTCGTCTTGTTTGTGTATGTTATGCCGTGGTCTAGTTGTATCGAGTCATGGTTGCTCTTTTGTTTGTGATTGCTTTGTTCTGAACTTTGCGGGGTTCGGAATTATCTTGGGTATGGACTGGCTTAGGAAGTATGCGGCAAAAGTTGATTGCGAAAGGTTGGAAGTGACAGTCGAGAATGTGGAGGGGCGAAAGATTGTGATACGATGTAAGCATGAAGAAGGCGTCTTCATGAGCTTCATGTATTCGCTAGTTGTTCCACGGGATGGACTGTCATCAGTGCCGATCGCTAATGGATTCGAGGATGTCTTTGACGAAGTCAAAGGGTTGCCGCCGCATAGAGAGATCGAGTTTCGTATAGATCTAGTTGAAGGAGCCAGACCGGTTGTGATGCCTCTTAGGCGGATGGCGCCTAGGGAACAGCAGGAGTTGAGGGTGCAAGTTGATGATCTTTTACAGAGAGGATTCATTCGGCGTAGTGTGTCCGAATGGGGTGCACCAGTTGTGTTTGCAACCAAGGCAGATGGGTCGTTGAGATTGTGCGTCGATTATCGTGAGCTGAATAAGGTGACTAAGAAGAACAAGTATCCATTGCCGAGAATAGATGACTTGTTTGATCAGCTTCACGAAGCTAAGGTGTTTTCTCAGATGGATTTGGCAACGGGATTTCACCAGTTGAGAGTAGCTAAGGATAGTGTGCCGAAGACTGCTTTTCGGACACCATCTGGTTTCTTTGAGTGGCTGGTAATGCCGTTTGGATTGACTAACGCGCCAGCATATTTTGTGGATCTTATGAATAGAGTGTTCAGGGATCAGTTGAACAAGTTCGTACTTGTGTTCGTGGATGATATTCTGATTTATTCCAAAACGGAAGAGGAGCACAAGACGCACTTGCGTATTGTTTTGGAAATCTTGCGGAAACATCAGCTGAAGGCTAAGTTTTCGAAGTGTCACTTCTGGAAGAGTGAAGTGAGGTTCTTAGGCCATGTGATTTCTGGAAATGGAATAGCAGTTGATCCCGCTAAGGTGGCAGCAATCCAGGATTGGGTTAGACCTAAGAATGCATCTGATGTGAGAAGTTTTCTTGGATTAACAGGATATTATCGACGGTTTATCAAAGACTTCTCCAAGATAGCTGCATCGTTAACAGGATTGACGAAGAAGAACCAAGTGTTCAGTTGGGATGCTAAGTGTGAGCAAGCTTTCGCAATCCTGAAAGAGAGATTGACGAGTGCTCCTGTTTTGACTATTCCAAGTGGGAATGATGAGATGGTGGTTTACACCGACGCATGTGGTACTGGACTTGGAGCAGTGCTGATGCAGAAGGATAAAGTTGTTGCGTATGCCAGTCGACAACTGAAGCCGCATGAAAGGAATTACCCAACTCATGATTTGGAATTAGCGGCGATTGTATTTGCTCTGAAGATGTGGAGACATTATCTGTTGGGAGTTCGATTCGAGTTGTTTAATGATCATAAGTCGCTGAAGTATCTTTTCTCCCAAAAGGATTTGAATCTTCGGCAGCAACGTTGGCTAGAGTTTTTGGCATCATATGATTTTGGTATAGCTTATACTCCGGGAAAAGGTAACGCAGTGGCAGATGCGTTAAGTCGAAGACATGCAGGATTGGGAGCCATGTTTTCCGAATGGAAGAGTCTCGAGTATTTAGCTGGATTTGACTTCAGGCCTAGATGCGAATTGGAACCTGAGATGTTGGCAAACTTATCGATAAGACCCACTCTTGTGGAAAGGATTGGTGAGAGCCAAAAGCGAGATGATAAGCTTGTCAAGATTATCCGTGAATTGGAATCTGGATTAGATCCAGAAAAGGATAAAGGATTCGAGGTCGATCGAGAGGGTTGGCTTCGGAAGCAAGGACGACTAGTTGTTCCCGAAATAGATGAATTGAGGAGTGAAGTTCTGAAGGAAAGTCATCACTCGAAGCTGACAATTCATCCAGGTGGAAATAAGATGTATCGGGATATGAAGAGAACCTACTACTGGGAAGGCATGAAGAAGGATGTTGGAGATTTCATTTCCAAGTGTATGAACTGCTAGTTGGTAAAGGCTGAACAGAAGAAGCCAAGTGGATTGCTTCAGCCCTTAGAAGTTCCTACATGGAAGTGGGAACAAGTGTCGATGGATTTTATTGATGGATTGCCTAGAACCAGAACGGGAAATGAAGGGATTTGGGTCATTGTAGATCGTCTGACTAAGAGTGCACGATTCATTCCTGTTCGATCGACTAGGACTGCATCAAAGTTGGCTGAGTTGTATGTTAAGTGGATAGTCCGATTCCCTGGTATTCCGAAGAGTATAGTGAGCGATCGAGATCCATTGTTCACTAGTGGATTTTGGAAGAGCTTCCAGGAAGTTTTGGGGACCGAGTTGTGTTTGAGTACAGCTTATCACCCCCAAACAGATGGTCAGACCGAGAGAGTCAACCGAGTCTTGGAAGATCTCCTCAGAGCTTGTGTTTTGGATTTCGGAGGATCATGGGAAGATCACCTTCATTTGGTGGAGTTTGCGTACAACAACAGTTACCAGTCAAGCATTGGTATGGCACCGTATGAGGCATTGTATGGAAGACCGTCTAACTCTCCGACATGTTGGTTGGAAACTGGAGAAAAGCTGATGCTTGGGCCAGAGATGATTCGTCAGACTTCAGATTGTATAGAGATCATTCGGCAATGAATGAAGGCAGCCCAAGACCGTCAGAAGAGTTATGCCGATAAGCGTCGAAAGGATTTGGAATTCGACGTAGGAAATATGGTTTTTGTGAAGATTTCTCCTCTGAAGAATGTTATTCGATTCGGGAAGAAAGGAAAATTGACTCCGAGATTTGTTGGACCATTCCCGATTATCGAGCGAATTGGAAAGCTCGCTTACAGATTGGAGTTACCAAAGAAGATGTCGAGTGTGCACAATGTTTTTCATGTATCATATCTACGGAAGTATGTACACGACTCGAGTACGGTGGTTTCTGCTGATAGCTGTGAAGACTTAGAAGTTGATCCAGTCGATAGAAGACCTCGTAAGCCGCTTCGTGTTGTTGAAACTGACACGAAACAGCTTAGGAGGAAGGTGGTTAAGTTGCTCAAGATACAATGGAGTGATGATGATAACGACTGTACGTGGAAGGTGGAAGAGAGGATGAAGGCAGCTCATCCTGAACTCTTCGAGGTATGGCCCTAAGGTGTCGTGTCATCTCGCGATATTGTAACTTGTTCTAAGTCTTAGAATTCTGTACGCTAAGTTAGAATTGGATGCATGGTTTGTTGATTGCTATGGATGGTAGGCGTACAGAATAGTTTTGATTGCTATGATTGTTTGGGATTTCGGGGGCGAAATTCCTAAGGGGGAGAGAATGTAACGACCCGTATTTTCACGGATCGAAAAGTTTGTCAAATCTGGAATTTTAGCATTTTTTTAGTCATTTCAGATTTTTAGGCAGATTTATCTAAGTCCTAGGTCGTGAACGACCTAAGAGCTAAGTCGTGACCGAGTTAAGGAATTCGGCGAGTTAGTGTTAGGTCGTGGGTTAGTTGGAGCGACCTATAGAATTATGCAACCTAGGATTTGGTTAAGTATTAGGTCGGCAGGGTGAGTTAACGACCTAAAGAACTGACCGACTTAAGGGTATGGCGACTCAAGGGTAGGCAGACCTAGTGGAGTAAGCGACCTAGTGGTTACTGGGTTAGTGTGGTTAGGTCGGCAACGACTTAGAGCGTATAGAAGTTAGGTCGGTTGGACGAGTTAGTGGGTTGACCGACTTATGGTTGTAGACGACCTAAGGTTAGAGTTAGGTCGTAGTAACCGAGTTAAGGGATAGGTCGCTATGTGTTAGGTCGTCTGGTAGCTTGGTTGGTTAGGTCGTAAGCGACCTAAAGGTTAGGTTGTTACCAAGTTAGGTCGACTGGGTGGGTTAGCGACCTAAAGAGATAAGTCGTAGCCTAGTTGGGTCGTGGCCGTGCTAAGGAGTTAGCGTGTTAGCGACCTAAGGAGTTAGCGTGTGGAGTTAGGTCGCATAAGTGTTAGGTCGCTGGGTTTTGCCTAAGTGTTAGGTCGCTGAGGTTATAGGTCGTAACCTTGTTAGGTCATGAGTCGTTGGGCTCTGTTAGGTCGCAAGGTTTTATAAGTCGTATAAGTGTTAAGTCGAAGGGTGCTAAGTTGTTAAGTCGTGACCGACTTAGGAGATAGCAGTTGTTAGGTCGCAGATGCTTCTGGTTAAGTCGTAGGATGGCTAAGTGTTAGGTCGTAGGTCGGCAGTGTTAAGTCGGCAGCGACTTAAGGAGATAGCCGAGTTACGACTTAGGGTATTTTCTGCTATAAATAGGAGAGCTTCTCTTCATTTTTGGGATCCGGATTTTGAAGCGACGAAGTGCTGCCATTTTGAGAGCTCGACTTCTACACTTCTTCACTTCTTTTCTCCACTCTAATCTAGTGATTCCATCCATCCAAATCGAAGATCAAGATTGAAGATTCAAGAGCTTAGATTGAAGATCTTCATCTTTTCAAGAGAGATTTCTTCATTTGAAGCGGATTTGTGATAGATCAAGCTTGATCCTTCGCTGTCCAGATTTGAAGCGTATTGATTTGAGGTTGTTTAGGTGATTTGGTGAGTGGTGATCATCTCTCACACGGATCCAAAGGAGTATATCGGATTGTTGGCTCGATTTGGTGTTAAAATAGTGATTTCCATGCATTTTCTTCATCCTATGTGTAGATCCATATAGATCCATTGTTCATGATGATGTTACATCCACTTTATCATATGTTAACCTATGCAAGTTCATTCATCAAGTTTGTAGAGATATAATCCATCTTTTCATGCTTATTGGACTTTCAACTCTTTAATTACGAAAATGCCATTATTGTTATAATTGTCTACTTAGATCATTTTTGAATGTTTGATTGTTTGGATTGATGTTTGATTTGATTGATTGTTATGAACTAGACGATTGATGATCAGATTTAGACCGAAGACGATTCAAAAGCTAACGGAAAGGCTCTTGAATTGGGAAAGCTGCTCGTGGCATATGTAGCGGGATGATGAAGCCCTTATGCATAGATTTGATGATGTGATGATGAGATGAGACTTTGCGAGGATGTAATGAAGCAAGGCAATCATGTGATGAAGACTTGGTCTAATCCAGACGGGATCATTCCAAGCATGTTGATAACTCGGTGATATGATTCGAGTTGAGGATGATGAATGGATATGAGAATAGTCATCGAGGAGGATGACTAGAAGGCTTGGATAGCATCGTTGTTGAAGGTTCTAGCATGCTCTAAGCAAGAGTACGTTTGGGCAGATTCGATAGTCCCAACGGCCAACTGTTGATGGTCGAGTACTCTGGGCAGATTCGATAGTCCTAGGCACGGGCTGCGACGACGTGCGGGAGTTATGTCTAGAACCGGGGTTTCCATTAGCCCTTGACGGACGGCTGAAAGAATGTGCCGGTCATTCAATTAACGGTGATATCGAAGCAACGATAACGGTGATAGCCAGAGTCATGGATGTTTGGTTGTATCGTCATTCGGACTCAAGAGCGGTATTTTCTGGGTGCTTATCTGATTTAGGCCTTGGTACTTGGAAAACATCGCCCTTGACTCGAGTGATAGTAGCTTTACTTTAAATTGTATGCTCTGCTATGTTTACTTCTGCTTAGTGTGTGTCTGGGGGCTATCACTGTAGAATGAGGTTGGAGTGGGAGGGTTGTATTCCTATTCCTTTTCCTTTATGCTCTTTTGGTATGTTGTTAGTTAATTTACTGCTCACTAAGACTGTTGTCTGACTCAAGGCTTTATGTTTAATTCTTATTGCCTTGGGCTGTTCGTCCATTTTGGGACGGGCAGACTAGGTAGCAGGTGACAGGTGCTGTTCTCTTCTCACGATGCTGATATCGAAGACGAGCTGGAGGGTTGCATATTATCTTCTTATTATATGTACTGGATTTTCCGCTGTTTTGTATTCTCTGAGAGATATGTAGTGAGGCTGGATGTATTGACTATATGGATGCTTGTATTCAACTATTATGGAGTTTTATATGATGTCATTTTGTTCTGTAAAGCTTCAATATACATATGTTCTATTGTATTTTGTCCATGCGCTGTGAGTAATACGATAGATTCTGTTGTTTTAAATCTTACCTTGACAATCGTCCATGGTCGCCTGGCACACTTTACAGCGCTCTATCTTTAGGTTCGGTGCAGGGGTCATGGGCGGTCGTCACAGATTATTGGTGGAAAGGGATGAAACCTGATGTGGCCAAACATGTTGCAAAGTGTATGACTTTCCAACAAGTCAAGGCAGAAACCCAAAGACCCTCAGGCCTATTACAACCTCTAAGCATACCATAGTGGAAGTGGGAAGATATATCTATGGATTTTATAGATGGTCTGCCTAGATCAAAGAGAGGAAATATAAACATTTGGGTAGTAGTTGATAGATTGACTAAAGTGGCACACTTTATACCAGTGAAGGCAGAAAGAAATGCACCTAAACTAGCTCAAATATTTATGAAAGAAGTAGTAAGGTTGCATGGAATTCCTAAAACTATAGTAAGTGATAGGGACACAATCTTTACATCCATATTTTGGAAGAGCTTTCAAGAAGCCATGGGGAGTGAATTATGCTTGAGTACTGCATACCACCCCCAATCAGATGGTCAAACTGAAGTGATAAATAAAGTTTTGGAGGATTTGTTGAGGGCATGTGCATTGGATTTTGGAGGTAATTGGGAAGATCACCTCCATTTGGCTTAATTTACATATAACAATAGTTATCAAAGCACCATAGGCATGGCACCATTTGAAGCCTTGTATGGCAAACCATGTTTGTCACCAATATGTTAGGTTGAAGCAGGAGAAAAGGCTGTCTTAGGGCCTGAGTATGTTAAAGAGACTACAGAGAAAATTGAACTTGTGAGGAGAAGAATGGCAGCAACTCAAGATAGGCAAAAGAAGTTTGCAGATGTAAGAAGGAAGCAGGTAGAATATGAAGTTGGTGATCATGTTTTCATCAAAGTTTCACCTATGAAGAAGGTGTTGAGGTTTGGCAAGCAGGGAAAACTTACCCCAAGATATGTTGGACCTTACAAGATTTTGGAAAGAGTAGGTTCATTAGCATACAAGTTGGAGCTACCAGAAGAGATGAGTGCAATGCACAATGTATTTCATGTATCACAACTTAGGAGATGGGTGCATGATAAAGAGGAAATTCTAGAGAAACCAACTCAAGTTCAAATAAATCCTGATTTGGTCTATGAGAAAGAACCAGTGGGGATTTTAGCTAAAGAGGAAAAGAAACTGAGGAGCAAAACTCTGAAATTAGTAAAGGTTCAATGGAGCCTAGACCCTAATGATTGTACATGGGAATTGGAGGATAAGATAAAGATGGATTACCCTAAGCTTTTTGTAGTGGAAGGTAAAATCTAAATTCCTAAAAAGTTTTAATATGTATGGTTGTTTTGACTGAATTGTTTGCTTATGCAATGTTTGATAGATTTTATAAAAATCTAGAAATACTTAAAGTAAAAATGAGAAAATTGTGAGGACACAATTCCTAAAAAGGTGGGGTGATTGTAATGCCCCATAAATTCATGGAATCTTATTTTGGTTGAATTTTGAAAATATATGAATTTATTTGTATAGGAATATATGGAATTAATTGTGTGCAAATGTGTGTGCATGTGTGCACGTGCACACTGATATGGCATAAGGAAGAACTCCAAATCTCCTGAAATCAAAACAAGAATTAAAAAGCATTACAAACATGATTTTGTGATATGGATATTTGATTTCTGGAATTATATGAATCATCCCGGAAAATAAGAAAAGTAGGTTTTGTTTTGAATCAGTAAACAGATTTTATATAAAACCCAGAAAAAAAATATATATATATGTTACAAGGATTTGAAAACCTGTATGCACATATAGGTGCATATCTTTCTGAAATTAAGGAGGAGTTAAATAAGCCTAGATAAGATATGTATGCAAATGTACATTTCTGTAAGTACTGAAAATATTAAAAAGAAATAAGCAAGGGAAAGTTTAACACTAAAATAGCAAAAGACAAATTGCAAACAAAATAATTGCTTTAGGCAGAAAATAGAAAGGAGGATTTTTAGAAAATAAACAAGTGACAATGTCACACAATTATCATGACTTGATAAGAATATGATATTTTGGAAAAGTAAAAAGGGAAGGTAAGCATCACATATGGCCGGGGTATTAAGGGTGAAAAATAAGAAAATCTGAAATGCAGAATGCATGAGTCTTGGCCAGGGTAGGAATGGGATTTTACAATGATAAAACCCTAGAAATACCTCTCTTATAAATCCAAGTATAAACCAGAAAAATCATTTGCTACCAAAGACATTTAAGAAAACAAAGAAGAAAATATTTGCAAGCAGAAAAGCAAGTTTTAAAAGGTTTCTTTTCTGGATTAAGCAAGAGAAGCATTTTTCTGTGAGTAATCTCACTAAACCCATGGCATTAAGTCCTATTATGAGGCAGCCAAGCTTATGTTATTTTTCTACATATTTCTGATTTTATTACTATGGTTTTAATGGATGCTTTAATGGGTGTTTATGAATGCTTTTGATTGCTTTGATGGTTGAGTATTTTGCTCTATTTGGTTACACCCAGAAATGTTAAAGTATGAAATTATGAAAGTAAATAGAGAATACTTGTAACTGGTTCAGATATGGCATGAAAAATATAGAAATCAAAATGTATATGAGTTGCATTACACTTGTGTAAGTGCTGAGGCTCAAATGAAAGATCCAAGGCTGCAATGGAAATATCCAAAAGTGCTGAACCCTTGATTAAAAAGAAAACCCATGAGCCAGAAATCTTGTTTAAGCTAGATATTGAATTTAGTTCAAACATGGTTGCTTATGAAACAATAATAACCCACATGCCTAGTCTTCATTTCCAGTTGTAAATATTCTTGTATTTTCTTTAAGCCAGAATATTGGAAAATATGATTTCCCTGGACATGAATGTTAGCTTGTTCTTGAATTATGCTTGTAAGATCTATTTAATGTTTCATGTATACTGGGATTTAGTCACCTAGTTATCTCATGATAGGATCAAACATGAACACTTAGTAAATAAACTAAGGATTGTGAGCCAAGAAGACTGCTGGAATGCTTGTTGTATTTAAAGTATGCAAGTTGGCACATGGTTTGTTTAAGCCGTGAGATCTTTGTGCAATATTGTGAATTATTTTATTGCAATGTGTCCCCGTGATTCCTTATGGCAGATGAGGCTAGGAAGAAACTTGGTAAATGCAACCTCAAATTAATGAAGTAGGAACTTGTGTTATTCCAAGGTTGGTTGGACTAGAGCTATGATAGTTCCTGAATATTTCTATTTGAAATGTATGTTTGCATAGTTGAATGTGTGTACATAATTAGTCTTAAATACTGATCATATATGCATAATATATCATAAACAAGTCAGGTAAATTGATCAAAGAAGCTATGCCAACTTATATAAAATGTTTATGTCTCACTTATTTACTTAATATCATGGAATTTTTGATATTGCTCATACCAGATCTTGTATCTGACCCTTGTTTGCTTATGTCATCTGGGGTGTCTCATTTAAAATGGGGCAGCCTCTAATGCTCTTTCAGGGAATGCTGGTTCTAAATAGGAAGCTTCTATGGCTAATGAGAATGATTGGATAAGCATGCTAAATTAGAATTAAATAAGAACTTAGAATGAATTATTTGCATGTAAGCTGGGAAGTTTTTATAGTTCTGCTTTGGTTGTTATGTAATGATCTTGAATGTTTGGATTTATTTAGTTGTTTTAATTGAATCTAGTATAGTATTAAGTTTGGGATTAACCAAAGACTTAGTTGAATTTATGCAAGAAAATATATATATATGAGTATTATGGTGGAAATCTGTAAATGATACATGCCTGTATTTGAGAAATGGATATGTATATACATATACTGTATTAGTTAATTTCAAGTTACTTAAACTTTAAGTTAGAAGGTTAATAATCTGAATTTTTAGCTAAAAGTAATATTTCAAGGATTTAGAAATAATATGCAGAAGTGTTTTGATAAAAGAAGAATATATATATATATATATATATTTGTGCATTTTATAAAGAGGTGTACATGTTCTAAGAGATTTTCCAAGTGTCTTAAATCTGAATTCACCTTGCAATAGCCAGGCACTAATGTTTTGATGATCTAGTCATGAGGTTAACCCACTTCAAAATAGTGAGGTCTGGGTTGATCAAGATGACCAGAGTTTTTGGGTGTAAAGGAAGAAAATGCATTTGTAAAAATCTGAAGCTTTCTTTGCAGATGTATGTATAAAGATAAGACCAACTATTTAAGCAATTCACTTGTATTGTTGAGTAGCATTCTTAGTTCAGATAGCCCAATACATCTGATATATACACGAACCACATAGACACCACCCATGCTTTATGACCATAAAATCTGGATTCTCTAAATCCAGTAAAGCAACCTGTAAATTAGATGCAAGCTGAGGTAACTCAGGGATTAGGGAATAAATTTGGGTCAAAAAAATACAACTATATAGATTATGAAAGAATTACTCAACTGACTTGGTTATAAGTAAAGAAATCTGTGATAAAACCACTTGTGTTGAAAATGATAAATGAGTATATCATTTTCCTTTCTGGCTTTAATCAAATACCAAATAATTAAACTAAAATTATGGTGGCTTGCTATATAATCTGAGATCACTTTGCTATCTCAAACTAACAGACAATCACTATAGGAATGGTCAAAAATAATTAAGTATAGATTGCATATGATTATGGAGTTCATTACCCTGACTCAAATATCAAAACGCATGGAAAATGAGCTATGTACTGGTTGATTAGAAATTCAAATTCAATCAGGATGCACTCTTGCTAAACAACACTCTGATCCAAGCAAGAGGGTCACATACATCTTCATATGCATGAAATGACCCTCCTATTTCCACCCTAATTTCATAAGGATTTTTTTTTTTTTTTGCTAAGAGATGATATATAGATATATCATTCATTGCAAATATCTTTTCCCAAGTCATTTTCTTTTTCCAATAAACAAAATATATCCAGGATCAAAATAACTTACCAATATAAATATATCAGTGTATATCTAATAACATACACATACATATGAAGATGTATGTGATCTTCTTATCTAAGTTCAGAGTGTATACTTCATTTTTTGTACAAGAACATTCTGTTTGATTTAGATTTTTAGCAATTCAGATAAATTATTGTATTCAGATTTTTGGCCATAATATCCACTAGAAACATGTACTTTAGTCTGTCATTAGGATTAAGAAATGATCAAGTAATAATCAGTGGTAAACAAGCTTTTAATATAGATGATTATGTTAAAGTCTGGATAATATCAAATTTAGTATAAAAGTAAGTGGATCCTAAGTGAACACAAGCAACATCTAGGCGTAATGGAAACGCGCCTAACTTATACATGAAAGGTCACGAGTTCGAGTGCTATGCTGGTCGGTTCAAACACAATTTTTGGTTTTTCTTTTTATTTTTCTCCTGTATGGTTGAAATCTGATACCTACCTATAATTGTGCATATATATTTGATTTTGCCTATAACCTAACATACAAAACAATTCTTTTTACATAACTATTTTTAAAACCCATTCCTACAACTGTTTTAAGAATTTAAATTTATATTTTTGCCCAATTTATCAACATGTACACAGGTATTTATGTACATGTCATTACCTTTGCCCAGTTTCCAGAAAACTGAGTGAAACAATTGCTAAATGTACTATGCTTTGAAATGCATCTATATTTTCAAGATACAGTCTATCATGACCAACCAATACTTCATTTAGTTGAGGCTGGTTAACTCATGAGTCTTGTATATGCTATACACTAGTTCAAAAACAAGGGAGATACCTTTCATTTCATTCTATCTGAAGCTTTTAGAAAAACATTTTACTTTTCCTAATTCAATTCAGAAATGAATTCAGATTTATTTACAAAGCATTTCAGTAAAAAGAAAATAAAATCCTTTAAGTTTACTTCTTGCTAAATCCAGATTTTAGTTCTAAAACTCAGTGCTCTGTTATTTCTCAAGGTTAACTAATACATAATATAAATTATACAAAACAGTAGCTCAACTACATGTGCATATTTCTCTTCCAAACATTCATATCAATAATTAAAATCATTTCATTGTTTCCCAGTCAGATTTTTCCTTTGAGATTTTAAACCTTAGTGCATAACAATATATTTAACATGATACAACTAGTTCATCTAACCATAATAGAATTCATTACATGACTGGAAGTCTTAGAAACATAATATTTTTCCTGAATACATGCAGATATAATCAATTTAAACTCTTATTGAGACTAGCTAGCATGTTCATTCACTCCTCCATAAAAGCCATAACTTCATTTTTACTTAGTGCCTGGGTTACCTGAAAGAACATAAGTGGCTGCCTCATTTTAAAATGAGACACCCCAGATGCCATGAGCAAACAAGGGTCAGATCTATGATCTGGTATGAATAACATCAATTCATTCATGATATTAAGCAATAGAGAATATAAGGGTACTAACTTGTTATTTAAGCAAATTTCTGCAATCAAATATTTTAACATAGTATAATTAAGTTGATTCAGGTATGATATATTCACTTATCATTCCTTCACTTGCATACATAATCATGCAAACATGATTATCTATTGGCATCAATTTCATTTACTGGAATCATCTTGGTTCCATACCATTCAACCTAAGAAATATCCACATTCCTATTTCTTCATTTACAGGTTGTAATATTCAATTTAAATCCCTGCCTCATCTGCTATTAAGGAATCACTGGGACACATTGCAATGAACTAATTCACATCATTGCACAAAGATCTCAGGGCTTAAACAAACCATGTGCCAACTTGCATACTTCAAATATGACAAGCATTCCAGCAGTCATCTTGGCCTTCCCTTCCCTAGTTTATTTACTAGTGTATTGTCTTAAATCCTAACATCAAATATGCTAAGTGAACATGTCACTGCAAACATGGAAACATCCATAATTTCTTCTAGCATAATTTCCCCTCAGAAATAATCAGACAGTCATTTCCTAAATGGGGTCAATATGTCTTGATCTTAGTAAATATAAGAACATTTTCAACTGTAAAAGAGGCATGGCATGTTATACTGATCTGCAAGCCTTTATGATTGATTCAGATTCAAGATCTGGTTCAATCATAATTTTAGCTTGTGGGTTTTTTTTTGATTAAGGGCTCAGCACTTAGAAAATTTCTATTGCACCCTTAACATTTTTCTTTTCAAGCCTCAGCACTTATACCAAGTATAATGCAGCTCCAATCATTTTTATAAGGTTTCCATGCCATAGATCTATAACAGTTGAGAGTATTCTCTATATAATTTTTAAGATCCTAAACTTTAACATTTATGAGTATAAATAAAACAGTATGATACTCATCCAAAGACAAATGTCTCAACCAATCAAAGATCATCAAAATCATCCATATTAAATCATATCAGATTTAAAATAAAACATCCAAAAAGCATTGATGAAATCATATACATCAAAACCAGAAATACATAAATGGCA
The DNA here is from genome assembly GCA_030737815.1 of Allium fistulosum. Lineage (NCBI taxonomy): Eukaryota > Viridiplantae > Streptophyta > Magnoliopsida > Asparagales > Amaryllidaceae > Allium > Allium fistulosum. The sequence goes on along the minus strand of CM060904.1, from coordinate 945,649,441 downwards.
ATATAAAAAGTGGCTGCCTCAACTCAGGTCTTAATGCCATGAACTCAGTGAGATTACTCACCTAAATGTTTCTTCTTATTAATCCAGAAAATTCTTGTTTGAGTGTTTTCTCCTTCCTTTCAATATTTTCTTCTTCTTTTCTTATTTTTATGCAGCTCGGGGTAAAATAATTCTACTGGCTAAACTGCCTATTTATAAGCATTTTTCCTCTAGGGTTTTATTGAAACAGAATTCCATTTCTGTCCTGGCTTAGCATCATGCATTTTTCATTCATATTACCCCGGCCATATTAACCAATTTAAAGGCTGCATTTTCTTTCTTTTACTTTTTCAGAAAATGGCCACTCACTTAGTCATGTCAAAAGTGTGACTATTCTATTTATTTTAATTATTTCTGAAAATCCCCTTTGCTATTTTTGCCTACACAAGCATATTGACTTGTATCACATTTCATGTCATTTTAATGTTATGGTTTCACTTGCTAATATATATATATGTACTTTTCAGTATTTAAAAATGTATATTTGTATACATATCTTATCTAGGCTTATTTTAATTCCTCTTTTAAATTCAGAAACATATACACCTATATGTATACAAGTTTACAAATATATATATATATATTATTTTCTTTTCTGGGTTTTAAATAAATTTGTTTACTGATCTAAAGTAAAACTTACTTTTCTTATTTTCTAAGATGACCCATAAAATCTCAGAAATCAAATAACCATGTTGCAAAATCATGTTTGTATTGCTCTTTAATTCTTGTTTTAAATCCAAGAAATCTGGAGTTCTTTCTTGTGCCATTTCAGTGTGCACGTGCACACATATACTTGCACACTATTTATTCCAGAAATTTCACCATATTTAAATCTAAATATTTCAAAATTAAATCATTTTACAAAAATGATTTTTCAAAAAATTTTGGGGTATTACATTCACCCCTCCTTTTAGGAATTGTGTCCTCACAATTTTTCTAACATTTAGTAAGCATCATTTTTCTTTTCTGAAAACTTATCAAATATATGCATAAGCAAACAAATTCAACCATATCAACCATGCATAACAAATAATTTTTCCAGAAGAAAAAAAAAATTACCTTTTAATTTGCAAAAAGCTTAGGATAATCCATTCTAATCTTATCCTCTAACTCCCATGTGCAGTCATTAGGATCACTACTCCACTGGATCTTAACTAGTTTCAAGGTTTTGCTCCTTAATTTCTTTTCTTCCTTGGCTATAATCCCCACTGGTTCTTTTTCATAAACCAAGTCATGATTTATTTGAATTTTGGTAGGCTTTTCCAAAATGTCTTCCTTATCATGTATCCATTTTCTAAGTTGGGACACATGAAAAACATTATGCATTGCTTTCATCTCCTCTGGTAGTTCTAATTTGTAAGCCAATGAACCAATTCTTTCCAGAATTTTATAGGGTCCAACATACCTTGGTGTAAGCTTACCTTGCTTGCCAAATCTCATGACTTTCTTCATAGGTGAAATCTTGATGAAAACAAAGTCTCCCACTTCATATTCCACTTTCTTTCTCTTCCTATCTGCAAATTTCTTTTGCCTATCTTGAGCTGCTGCTATTCTTTTTCTTATTAACCCAATTTTCTCTGTGGTTTCTTTAACATATTCAGGTCCAAGAATAGCCCTTTCTCCAGCCTCTACCCAGCATATAGGTGATAAACATGGCTTGCCATATAAGGCTTCAAATGGTGCCATCCCTATGGTGCTTTGGTAACTGTTATTGTAGGTGAATTCAGCTAGATGGAGGTGGTCTTCCCAGTTGCCTCCAAAGTCCAGTGTACATGCTCTCAACAAATCCTCTAAGACTTTGTTCACCACCTCAGTTTGACCATCTGATTGTGGATGGTAGGCAGTGCTTAAGCACAATTCACTCCCCATAGCCTCTTGAAAACTTTTCCAAAATCTTAAGGTGAAGATGGTATCCCTATCACTCACAATGGTTTTGGGTATGCCATGCAACCTTACTACCTCTTTCATGAATATTTGAGCCAATTTTGGAGCATTTCTTTCTGTTTTAACTGGGATAAAATGTGCTACCTTAGTTAGCCTATCCACTATTACCCATATACTTGTGTTTCCCTTCTTAGATCTAGGAAGACCATCTATGAAATCCATAGATATATCCTCCCACTTCCACTGTGGTATACTAAGGGGTTGCAATAGTCCTGATGGCCTTTGTGTCTCTGCCTTGACTTGTTGGCAAGTCATGCACCTTGCAACATATCTGGCCACATCTGACTTCATCCCCTTCCACCAAAGATTTCTTTTCAAATTTTGATACATCTTGGTGCTACCTGGGTGTATGGAGTACTTACTCCTATGGTACTCATTTAATATTTCCTCTTTCAATTCTATATTTTCTGGAACACATATCCTATTTTTATTCCTTAAATAACCATTTTTATCAATTTGATAATTTATTACTTTCTCCCCTTTTGATATGAGCATTTTCTTTTCCATCATGTTTAAGTCTTGTTCCTGCATTTGTCCAATCTTAAGAAGTAAATCTGATTGCAGAGATATCATACTTAATTTTCCTTTACCTTTACCTTCTTCAATAGGCATCATTTGTTCCTCACTGTTTTCCTCAATTTCCAAATCAGTAAGTATAGACAAATCCCTAAACTCTTCCATCATCAACATGGCTACCTTGGCATGTTGTCTACTCAAGGCATCTGCAACTTTATTTGCCTTGCCTGGTGTATACAGTATATCTAGGTCATAGGCAGCTAGGAACTCTACCCATCTATGTTGCCTCATGTTCAAATCTTTTTGTGAGAATAAATATTTCAGTGCCTTATGATCAGTGTACAAAATGAATTTGGCACCTAACAAATAATGTCTCCAAAGTTTCAAAGCATACACAACTGCTGCTAGTTCAAGATCATGGGTTGCATACCTAGTTTCATGTGGCTTTAATTGCCTAGATGCATAGGCTACCACCTGGTCTTGCTGCATCAACACAGCCCCTAACCCAGAGCCACTTGCATCAGTGTACACAACCAAATTTTCATTTCCTTCTGGCACTCTCAATACTGGTGCATCAATCAGGGCTTCTTTTATTTTGATAAAAGCTTGCTCACATTTTTCTGTCCATACAAAGGCTTGGTTCTTTCTAGTTAAATTGGTAAGTGGTGATGATATTTTTGAGAAATCTTTTATGAATCTCCTATAATATCCTGCCATCCCCATAAATGATCTAATCTCACTGATGGTGCTAGGCCTTTTCCATGCTTGGATTGCCACTACTTTGTTAGGGTTTACTGATATTCCTTTGGCAGAGATGACATGCCCAAGGAAATGCACTTCTTCTTTCCAAAATGCACATTTTGAAAATTTTGCCTTTAAATCATTTTCCCTTAGTCTTGACAAAACTAAATGCAAATGATTTTTATGCTCTTCCACTGTCTTAGAATAAATCAAAATGTCATCAATAAAAATCAGTACAAACTTGTCTAGATAATCTCTAAATATTCTATTCATCAAATCAACAAAATATGAAGGAGCATTTGTCAAACCAAATGGCATGACCAAAAATTCATATAAGCCATATCTTGTGTTAAATGCAGTATACTTAACACTTGAGTCTTCAACCTTCATTTGATGGAATCCTGATGCTAAGTCTAGCCTAGAAAATATTTTAGCTTCACTGAGTTGGTCAAAGAGATCATCTATTCTAGGCAATGGGTATTTATTCTTGATGGTTACTTTATTTAGTTCTCTGTAATCTATGCACATTCTCAAGGTACCATCATGTTTTCTCACAAACACTACTGGAGAACCCCAGCAAGAATTGCTTGGCCTTATAAATCCCTTGCCTTCTAATTCTTCCAACTGATTTTTCAATTCTTTCAGTTCACTTGGCCCCATTCTATAAGGTTTCTTGATTATTGGACTTGCTCCTGGAATGAGATTAATTTGGAACTCAACTGGTCTGTGGTGTGGAACACCCTTAACTTCCCCAAACACATCCAAGTATTCATTAACTATGGGAATTTCTTCAATGGTTAGTTCACTCAGATCTTTTTCTAAGTCAACTAAATGATACAATTTCCCTTCCTTAGCTATTTCACATAGAACTGTGATTCTCTGGCCTCTAGAATCTTGCAATGATATGGTGGATGAGTCTAAATTAATTATGGCTTTAAATTGCCTTAACCAATCTACCCCCAATATAACTCCTATATTTGGGTAATTTAAAACATATAAATTGGAAATAAAAATATTTCCTCCTATGTTTAACTCCACATCCACACAATTCATGTTCAAAACACTAGAACTCCCTAGGGGACTTTGTACAAGCAATGGGGTTTCAACCAATTTGCAGTTTAATTTTAACACTTTAACTAATTCATAGGAAATCAAAGAGTGTGTTGCTCCAGTATCATATACTACTGGTATGGGTATGGCACAAATGAGTAATGTACCTTCCACTTGGCCATGATTTTCAGCATCAATTTTCACTGCAGATTTGCCTTTTCCTTCCAAAGTTGCCAATTTCCCTTGCTGTTTATTCTCAGGACAGTTCCTCTTCATATGCCCCTCTTTCCCACATAGGTAGCATTTGAAGGCTCCTCCTTTTAACTCTGGGCACCTTGGTTTGATGTGTCCTTCTTTTCCACAATGATGGCAAACCAATTTCTTCTTAGTATCATTGGCTTTAGTATCTTTACTCTTCCTGTTGTCTGCCTCCTCCTTCTTTTTATCATAAGGGTGATATCTTCCCTTATCCTTCTTGTTGTTGCTCTTAAAATTCCTATATTTCTCTCTTTCTTTGTCATGTTGTTCCAGTTTCAAAGCCAGATCAATTACTTGATCAAATGTTCTATCTGCATATGGTAGCATAGCTCTGCTAAGTCCTGGGTTCAGCCCTTTTATTTACCAATCATTCTTGGATGCTTCATCTGCCACTTAGCATTGCTCCATAATTAGATAGCCCCTCAAACTTTTGAGTGTATTCAGTGACATTCAAAGTTCCCTGCCTAAGTTTGATAAATTCTTCAAGCAAAATGGTCTTGGCTGATGCTAGGTACAAATCTTGCCTCCAACATCTCCTTGAACTGATTCCAAGTGATTTCATTTTCATTTCTTCCAGCTATGATCACCTCCCACCAGCTTAAAGCTACCCCTTTCAGTTGTCTAGAAAGCTACTTGCCTCTTTCTTTGGTCATCCAACTGCATGTCATTGAAAATCCTATCAAGTGTTCTCAACCATGCTTGAATTTCCATCACACTCTCTGTCCTTCAAAACTCTTGCCTCCCAAATTGGAATAAGTCTTCAGTAGTTTAGAAAGCTCTTCATGTGGGTCTCAGGCCTATGCCCAATTCCATCTCTTAAAACCCTCACAATTCTTGCATATCAAGCATTTGAGGTGCACTGGTTCCTGCATTGTGATGAGATCCTCTTCCATACCATGTTCTGCTATACTAAATTCTGGGTAAATGGTATTAGTATATTATGAGTGCTTCTATAATTTCTAATTTCTTATCTAAATTATTTCATCCAAAACAAACAGACATTATACATTTCTATAATACTTAACAATCAATGCCCAAGTGCTCTGATACCAACTGAAATGACCCTCCTATTTCCACCCTAATTTCATAAGGATTTTTTTTTTTGCTAAGAGATGATATATAGATATATCATTCATTGCAAATATCTTTTCCAAGGTCATTTTCTTTTTCCAATAAACAAAATATATCCAGGATCAAAATAACTTACCAATATAAATATATCAGTGTATATCTAATAACATACACATACATATGAAGATGTATGTGATCTTCTTATCTAAGTTCAGAGTGTATACTTCATTTTTTGTACAAGAACATTCTGTTTGATTTAGATTTTTAGCAATTCAGATAAATTATTGTATTCAGATTTTTGGCCATAATATCCACTAGAAACATGTACTTTAGTCTGTCATTAGGATTAAGAAATGATCAAGTAATAATCAGTGGTAAACAAGCTTTTAATATAGATGATTATGTTAAAGTCTGGATAATATCAAATTCAGTATAAAAGTAAGTGGATCCTAAGTGAACACAAGCAACATCTAGGCGTAATGGAAACGCGCCTAACTTATACATGAAAGGTCACGAGTTCGAGTGCTATGCTGGTCGGTTCAAACACAATTTTTGGTTTTTCTTTTTATTTTTCTCCTGTATGGTTGAAATCTGATACCTACCTATAATTGTGCATATATATTTGATTTTGCCTATAACCTAACATACAAAACAATTCTTTTTACATAACTATTTTTAAAACCCATTCCTACAACTGTTTTAAGAATTTAAATTTATATTTTTGCCCAATTTATCAACATGTACACAGGTATTTATGTACATGTCATTACCTTTGCCCAGTTTCCAGAAAACTGAGTGAAACAATTGCTAAATGTACTATGCTTTGAAATGCATCTATATTTTCAAGATACAGTCTATCATGACCAACCAATACTTCATTTAGCTGAGGCTGGTTAACTCATGAGTCTTGTATATGCTATACACTAGTTCAAAAACAAGGGAGATACCTTTCATTTCATTCTATCTGAAGCTTTTAGAAAAACATTTTACTTTTCCTAATTCAATTCAGAAATGAATTCAGATTTATTTACAAAGCATTTCAGTAAAAAGAAAATAAAATCCTTTAAGTTTACTTCTTGCTAAATCCAGATTTTAGTTCTAAAACTCAGTGCTCTGTTATTTCTCAAGGTTAACTAATACATAATATAAATTATACAAAACAGTAGCTCAACTACATGTGCATATTTCTCTTCCAAACATTCATATCAATAATTAAAATCATTTCATTGTTTCCCAGTCAGATTTTTCCTTTGAGATTTTAAACCTTAGTGCATAACAATATATTTAACATGATACAACTAGTTCATCTAACCATAATAGAATTCATTACATGACTGGAAGTCTTAGAAACATAATATTTTTCCTGAATACATGCAGATATAATCAATTTAAACTCTTATTGAGACTAGCTAGCATGTTCATTCACTCCTCCATAAAAGCCATAACTTCATTTTTACTTAGTGCCTGGGTTACCTGAAAGAACATAAGTGGCTGCCTCATTTTAAAATGAGACACCCCAGATGCCATGAGCAAACAAGGGTCAGATCTATGATCTGGTATGAATAACATCAATTCATTCATGATATTAAGCAATAGAGAATATAAGGGTACTAACTTGTTATTTAAGCAAATTTCTGCAATCAAATATTTTAACATAGTATAATTAAGTTGATTCAGGTATGATATATTCACTTATCATTCCTTCACTTGCATACATAATCATGCAAACATGATTATCTATTGGCATCAATTTCATTTACTGGAATCATCTTGGTTCCATACCATTCAACCTAAGAAATATCCACATTCCTATTTCTTCATTTACAGGTTGTAATATTCAATTTAAATCCCTGCCTCATCTGCTATTAAGAAATCACTGGGACACATTGCAATGAACTAATTCACATCATTGCACAAAGATCTCAGGGCTTAAACAAACCATGTGCCAACTTGCATACTTCAAATATGACAAGCATTCCAGCAGTCATCTTGGCCTTCCCTTCCCTAGTTTATTTACTAGTGTATTGTCTTAAATCCTAACATCAAATATGCTAAGTGAACATGTCACTGCAAACATGGAAACATCCATAATTTCTTCTAGCATAATTTCCCCTCAGAAATAATCAGACAGTCATTTCCTAAATGGGGTCAATATGTCTTGATCTTAGTAAATATAAGAACATTTTCAACTGTAAAAGAGGCATGGCATGTTATACTGATCTGCAAGCCTTTATGATTGATTCAGATTCAAGATCTGGTTCAATCATAATTTTAGCTTGTGGGTTTTTTTTTGATTAAGGGCTCAGCACTTAGAAAATTTCTATTGCACCCTTAACATTTTTCTTTTCAAGCCTCAGCACTTATACCAAGTATAATGCAGCTCCAATCATTTTTATAAGGTTTCCATGCCATAGATCTATAACAGTTGAGAGTATTCTCTATATAATTTTTAAGATCCTAAACTTTAACATTTATGAGTATAAATAAAACAGTATGATACTCATCCAAAGACAAATGTCTCAACCAATCAAAGATCATCAAAATCATCCATATTAAATCATATCAGATTTAAAATAAAACATCCAAAAAGCATTGATGAAATCATATACATCAAAACCAGAAATACATAAATGGCAATATAAAAAGTGGCTGCCTCAACTCAGGTCTTAATGCCATGAACTCAGTGAGATTACTCACCTAAATGTTTCTTCTTATTAATCCAGAAAATTCTTGTTTGAGTGTTTTCTCCTTCCTTTCAATATTTTCTTCTTCTTTTCTTATTTTTATGCAGCTCGGGGTAAAATAATTCTACTGGCTAAACTGCCTATTTATAAGCATTTTTCCTCTAGGGTTTTATTGAAACAGAATTCCATTTCTGTCCTGGCTTAGCATCATGCATTTTTCATTCATATTACCCCGGCCATATTAACCAATTTAAAGGCTGCATTTTCTTTCTTTTACTTTTTCAGAAAATGGCCACTCACTTAGTCATGTCAAAAGTGTGACTATTCTATTTATTTTAATTATTTCTGAAAATCCCCTTTGCTATTTTTGCCTACACAAGCATATTGACTTGTATCACATTTCATGTCATTTTAATGTTATGGTTTCACTTGCTAATATATATATATGTACTTTTCAGTATTTAAAAATGTATATTTGTATACATATCTTATCTAGGCTTATTTTAATTCCTCTTTTAAATTCAGAAACATATACACCTATATGTATACAAGTTTACAAATATATATATATATATATATTATTTTCTTTTCTGGGTTTTAAATAAATTTGTTTACTGATCTAAAGTAAAACTTACTTTTCTTATTTTCTAAGATGACCCATAAAATCTCAGAAATCAAATAACCATGTTGCAAAATCATGTTTGTATTGCTCTTTAATTCTTGTTTTAAATCCAAGAAATCTGGAGTTCTTTCTTGTGCCATTTCAGTGTGCACGTGCACACATATACTTGCACACTATTTATTCCAGAAATTTCACCATATTTAAATCTAAATATTTCAAAATTAAATCATTTTACAAAAATGATTTTTCACAAAATTTTGGGGTATTACAATGCATGTGAATATATTTATTAATGAACTGATATAAATATATTAGTAGAAAAATTAGGATCCTGGATAATTTAGTAGAAAGGCTAAATGACTCTAGGAAATTATTGATGTAAAAAAAACCTAGTAAAAATTAGGTAAAATAACTAGGGTCATTTCAATTCTCTTTAGACCAAACTATTTAATTAGTTCATAATTGTTATAAATTAATTAAATAATTAATATTTATGAAATATTAATTATAAATTTGAATAGGATTTGAGGAATAAATATTGTTGTATATATTTATAATAGTTATAAATATATCGATCGATATGAGATATTAATAAAGGAATTAAATTGGATTTAATTAAATATATTACTTAGGCTTAAATGGACTATTGTTCCATGATATTAGAGGCAAAATTCAACAGCATGTATAGGGTACAAGAGGCAGCCAAAAAGAGGGAGAAATGGTTTGTAATGAATGGTCAAGATTGGGTGAGAAAAGTAAGTGATGTGATCAACTTTTTTCTTAATTCAGATTCTAACCCTAACTTTAGAATAATTTTTCGCTGCCTCCTTTCTCCATTTTTTTAGCTAAATTATACCTCCTAGTGCTCCAACATAACTGAAATCAAATCAATAGCTATTCGATAGCAAAAGGTCTGCAATTTAAAGACTTGCAATCTGAAGAATGGGAAGGTTTCAAGAGGAAGGGAATTCAACATTATAAGGTGTACTTAAGGGCATTATTTTAGGTAAGTATTTAATTTTATATATGATGCATAATCTCTAAATAACTTAATAATATTCATATATATATATAAATATATATATATATATATTATTGAATTATTAGTTAGGTGAGATTCTTATAGGTATTGTTGTTGTCACATATATTGATTGGTTATGTGTATAAAAAACATTATTTATAATAGATTCGATACACAGAGTTAAAATTAATTTATTTCATTTATTATTATTTTATTAATTTATTTATACGTATATTAACATATTAATTAATTTATTATACTAAACTGTATGACTATATCATATAAATATTGAACTAATACTTTTAAAATGTGTATTTATATCAGTTATAATTTTTAGTAATTGTGTAACGACTCGGATTTTCACGTTCGAAAATCAACATCCGTACTTCACCTTGTACTCGAATGCCGTAGATTCGACCATTCAAATCCGATTCGCCGGAGCTTATAACACAGTTAAGTAAACAACACAGCGGAATAAAGAGAAATAAATGATATCATATACAACTCCAATGAATACAATATCCAGTATGATATACAACAATGATATCAATATGATACAACAATATCAGAGATAACAAAAATGATACAACGGAAGTAACAACAAATGGAAGAGATCTCCAAATGATCAATCAGAGAATGACTCCAATAACTCCAATATCAGCTCCGACCACAAAGAGAAGCAAGTGCAGTCCTGAACTCCAAGAACTGAACCAGCTCCAGATAATCTACTAACCCTGAATATCTGAAAAACCTAACTCTAGACTGCCCGTGTGGAAAATAGTGGGCACCCAGAGTTTAGGAAGGGAACAATAAACTCCGGGTCAGTCATGGGACTGGTGTGAGCAACAAAAACAGTTTATCTTTAAACAAACACAAAAGGCTTTTAAACATTGAAACCCGCAATGCTTTTCGAAAATGAAACTACCATAAGGCCTCCCGCCACACACACAATGCAATCGCAGAATTGGAGGAGATTTCTCCTTATGATAGTCAAAAATGCTTACTACGCAAAATCAAAACTCTTTTGATATTATTTCTATTGCATAGTGTAGAAAAACATTTCGAAAGTATAATATTAAGCTTAGCCAGCATACAACATTTTGTATGCCTACTATTGCTACTACGTTCAATAGTAGGTTACCGCCACATTCCATAGCAGGTAATACAACTAAAACCGTATAGGGTTCGTATTGTTTCTTTGGATTTCCAACAAATGATCAGGCTAAGGAACTTCCTTACCGAAATAGAAACGCCTCTGGAAAGACGCCCCGGATCCTAACCGGATCTCTGCAAACAAAAGGCCGACGCTAGCTCACGTTGTACAGCTGTAACTAGGTAACTAACACACTGACGCTACCTCACGCTGTACAGCTGTAACTAGGTAACTAACACACGAGTCATGTCATCCCCCGGTCATTACCGACCTTTATCCGAGGATCCTCAATCATAAAGCAACATCCACAAAATATAATCAACATAGGTAAAATATCTGGGCTCCATACCATGATACCACCTTTTATCCAGAAGGAAATGACATACCCTAGGGGCGCTACCCCTACAAACCTTTGTCGCAACATTCCTGTTTCGACCATTACCGGGTTGTGAGGCTCGACGAAGTCTCGTCCACAAAGCTACGCTTTTTCACAAAGCCACGCTTTTTCACAAAGCCACGCTTTTTCACAAAGCAACGCTTTTTCACAAAGCCACGCTTTTTCACAAAGCCATGCTTTGATCAACCAATGATCAGCAGCACTTCGTATGCCACATTACCAAATTGGGAATGTATCACTAGTAACCATCAACTACATAACCTCTGAGCTCGTACGTCTCAGAGAAGGGTGTTAAGCTAAGAGAATAAATTCTCCGCCACCAACAGAAATGTATTTGATAGAAACCAGCTTTACATCTCAAAGTGTAATGTCAGACACACATCCATACAAGTCTGTTCCGGGTCCGAACAGAACCGAAGGCACTTCCAAAGAAGCCCTTGCAAATCCGGGTATTCGCAATCTCGATCGGACTTCCCATCACTTAGGAAATCTCTATACCGGCGCGACTCAGTGCAGAGACAATCGATAGGTCATCCTATCGTTCTCGTAAATACCCGGTCTTCACCACCGATCTTCAAATGCTATCCATATACGACGTATCATTATTCGGAATGGGTTATACGACACAAAGGTCCTCTCCCGGCTAAACCGAATAAAGAGCGCAATTAAAAATCATATGGATACTGGGATCTCAGTTAAATCACAGCTTAAAGCCCAAAAATTTTCATTCGAATGGTTATACCAATTTACCATTTCCAATCTTTTAAACAAAAAGATTTATTTCAAAAACCTTCAATGGTTTAAACAATTTCCACACCTTTAATCTTTTAAACAAAAAGATTCAATTCACAAAGTTTACCTCGTTCACAAAGATTCATTCATATATTTTCAAATCTATTTCCATTTCAATCTGATTAACTCGTTAAATCTTTAAATCAAAGATTTAACTCATAGCTTTCAAAACAATTTCATTTCGAATTGGATTAACTCGTTCGGTCTTTGAATCAAAGACTCATTTCATAAATTTCAAAACATTTCAATTCTATTTCAACTCGAAACCATTCAACACAATTTGGAAATCCTTTCTTATGTGAAAGCTTTTACTATTTGAAAACAAATAATTTCGTTTTCAAAAAAATCCAGTTATATTTACACAAGTTAAAACCCTTGAATAAAAATTCAAATTTCCAAATCAATATCTTTAAAATGGTTTAACCCATATATAACTAGTACAGCATCTTAATCCTTAGTTTCAAATCGTAGAATTCAATTTCAAACTTGAATTCAAATTTAAATCAAATTATTTAAATTTCCAAAACTCGATTAAGTTATTCAAAATAACTTTTATCTTTGAAATCCCATTTCAAAAGCTTTTCACTTTAAACCCAAATTTCCAATCTCAAAATCAATTGAAATTAAAATTTCAATTTCAAAAACATTAAATTTAAATCATCTGTGACTTAACCGATTTCCACGTGAAATCCATATTTGTGTGTGTATAGTGTAGTCCAGGGGTTTTACACACAATAGTGCAACATCAATCATCACAGATATATCGATAAGCGGTAAAATCGATAACGCTTATCTTCATTCATAGATTCATAGATAAAATAAATTTATCAGTCACAAAGATTCATCATTACAATTCGATGTGGGTTTCGGATATCCAACTGGAATCCGACTCCCTGTCGCATCGAAATTCAAGTGCCGTTTTACGGGTCAAAGGTTTCCATATTCACATAGCAGTATATATCACAAAGGATCATATCACATATCGGGTATTAATTAGTTCAAGACATTCAATAATAATCAGTCATCAACAAGTAATATGGATTAACAGGGTGATTATAATTAATTAATCACATAATTATTTTCATTAATCATCCTTAATTAATGATTGATCATTCTTAATTATAAATTAATTAGTCCTTAATTATTTATTAATTAATCTTAATCACTTTTATTAATTAATTGCTTCTTAATTAATTATCTTAATTAATTAATTAACTAACCTTTTATTTATAATTAATTAACCCTTATTAATCCAATTTCAAGCCAAAACAATTATCTTAAAACATGGGTTAAAAATGTTTAAGATTTAAATCTGGTTTTTAAAGTCAAAATCTGTTTTATATCAAACCTGAGACCCACTTCGAGTCACACCTGAGAAATTTGCTTGTCTGCTTCGGGTTATATCAAAAATCAACCCGAGTGCCAAAATTTCCAACTTAAAATTTTGTCTAAGTATTTGCGACCTGGTACTCCATCATTCTACTCGAGTAAAATCCCGGTTTCCCCGAGTAAACTCGTGAGTTCCATCGAGTCGAACTCGAGCTACTTACCATCTTCCTCTATCTTCAACAGACCAGATACAATCTGCTACCCCGTGCACATGCACACCCAAGACCATCATCTTCGATCATCGCGGTGAACCCAACGCATCACTCAACGATGCAGCAACCAATATCAATCATCAATCGACACTCAAAAGCCTACGAACGCAATCGAGCTACCCGCATGGATTGGAACCCCAAAACTACCTCCAGTAAATCGGTTCGTCCTCATTGTTCCATCCACCAGAGTTCGTACAACTCCGGCCTCGAACTCCTCCATACCCCATCTATCACCAGCTTGAATCACGAAGAACTCGATCAAACCACGACGTCGAACGAAACGAAATTTCACGGCACCTAAAACTAGGTTTACGGAAAAGAAAACGTCACCGGCGCCACCACGATCATTGGCCGATCATCGCGACATTTTTCCCATACTCCCCTATCACTCCTTTGCCTTCAGCCCAATTCCCGACCATCACCAACCAGAGGATCACCCACGGTAGCTCGAAATGCCCCAAACAGTCAAACCCAAACTGCTCTTCACTCCCTCCTCTAAAAATTACGATTCTTGCTTTAAAAATCATATTTTTGTATAACCATCCCATTTACACATCTGAATTCATAAATTACGAAGTTCGAATTCTTGCTCTTTTTGAAATTAGCTGGGTTATCTTATTTTCTAGAGAAAGTTAGACTTGAATTTAACTTATATAAATTTTTAATCTCGAGTTTATACCATAACAACCAACTTTTGTTTTAATAAAAAATCCAAAAATCAAGTAGGTCGAAAAAATGGACAGGCTTTAAACCTGTATGGTGAAAACAGGGGTGATTTTTCTCCTATAACATGCACACATACATTTCAACATGCAGTCACATTCACACTCTATTAGCATAACTACATCATAGCTCAAAATGTAATTTCAAGCAATAAACAACAAGGTCGAAGAGTCGCTCACAGGTAAATAAGAAGAGTTGCTCACTTGTTTCCTGGAAGAACAAAAGAAGAACAGAGCTTTGTTTTTGAAACAGGCTTTGATGTGTTAGCTAGAATCATCTTCTTGATCTCTGGTTTGACTTTATTTGTTTAAGTTGCTTTTAAATTTTCTTTAAACTGAAGCTTTGGTTTGAGTTTTCATTTACAGCTTGAAGTGGAACGAATTTGCAATGAGGATGATGTTTATAAAGAAAATGAAATGAACAGGGTATATAATATTGGTTTGTACAACATAACCAGGGATATTTCTTGCTTTGTCTACTAATCTTTGTTTTGGTGGCTGATGTGAAAATATGGTGATGGCTTGCATTAATGGCCATGTACAAATGGTTATTTTATTTGATTGTATGTTTGAATGTATACTTGCATTTCGGCTGGTAGAGATGTTGCATTAATTGTTTTGTGTACTAAAATATCTTGCATTATTTCTCTACAGGCTGCATACACATATATTTTACTTGCCTTCATAGCTACTTCACCCTCATACTTATTTGTTTGTATATAGATGTATGATATTGTCTTCTTAAGCAAGCCTATATATATTTCCTTCTTTTCCTTTACAACATTACTTTATAATAAAATTAAATTTCTATTTTACCTTGTTGTTAGAATTTGCTTAATACGTTCTACTTTCTACTTGAATAATATCTTTATCTTTTATTTTGTCTTTGCTTTTTAATTCAAATAAATCCCTATAATTATTATGTTGTTAAAATTTTATTAAATGAATTACTTTATATTTTATAACTTATCTTCTATTTATTTATATTCCAATTATAACCCATCAGATTCTAATTTAAATTATTTGTTTTACTTACTTTTATACTTGTGTCAAATATCTATATATTTTATAATTATTTTTAAACCATTTATTTTTGATTTAAAACTCAAATTCAATAGATATAAAATTTCAAATTTTCTCATATATACTCAAATATATACACATTCACATATGTACATATATATACAATATTCAACTTTAAATGATTTAACATGTTTTTATTTGATCTCGGGGAAACTCGCATCTCTTCATCATTTAATTTAACAAATTTTAATTCAAAAATTAATTTAATTATAAATTAAATGTAATTAAAATTCGGGGTCGTTACAAATTGTAATAATTATTTTAGTAATTATTTAAAAAAATTAGTAATATTTAATCATTATATGAATTAAAAAATTATGTTTCGAAAATTAGATATTAAGTTTTCTAAAATTAAATTATCAGTATAGAAGCTTTTAGCCAAAAAAGATAGATTTTTTTCAACATTATTGATATTTTAAAAAAATCACTTTTTGATTAGGCCAAAAGTAATTAATTAATAGAAAATAATATTTTGACTTAGAAAAATCTCAAAAAATTTCACAAGCTATAAAATATGATACCATATTTTCTAGAAATTCAAAATATATATATTATATACTTTCTATCATTTATTTATTGTTGTTTAACTAATTAATTCATAATATGTATATATTAATATAAAAAATTATAATTAAAATTAGACTTGAAGTGTATTTGATCTAAAACATTATAAAGGAGATTTTTTTTTAATTTTGTAATATAAACATATACACACACATATATATATATATATCATTCTAAATCATATTTACATTTAAATAATATATATATATTATACATATAATTATGTTACTTTAGTACATACATACATACATACATACATATATATATATATATATATCATAAAAATAAAATAAAATAAAATAAAAGATAATTTTGAACTTATATCTTGTGTATATACACACATATTTGTTTATTTATATATTATTTAATGTTATAATATCTACGTATAAATATATCAATAATATTTTTCCATAATATACTTATATACACACACTCTTGGTTTTATATATAATAAGCATAAATATATACATATATTTGAACAACATATAATACATATATGATGAGCTAACATGTCTATTACGATGTAAATCCCAGCATTTATATACAGGCAAGTTATACCCTTCAAGGAATATCATGTTACACATATACACATATGTATATGGTACATATGTATATTATATATAAATTGAAAATAAATTAAATAAATTTCTATGAACAATTTATAAAGTTAAATGAAATATATGATTTTATTTAAATTAAATTTGGAAATGTTCTATATAAATTAGACTTCATAGGACCACTAAAGATTTTATTGGGTAATCTTTTTTTAAATTCACTCATAATGTCCGCAGCGGGCTAGCCCAGCTCCAACAATGGTATCGGGGTCCAAAACCTATGCAGTCTAATTAGTCATGTTAAGGTTAACTGTTAAGCTCCAAACCCAAAAGTTATCCCTAATAGAAAAGGCCAAAATTTGAATTGGGCCTTAAGCTAATCTTCAAAATTGTTTGAAAATTAGAATATAAGATTTTAAATTTAAAAGTTAAACTTAAAATAATATATACAAATGTTATTAAAGTTATAATATAATAAAAAATTCCAAAATGTTTGAAAATGAATATTAATTTCAAAATTTTAAATTTTATTAATAAGATTATTAAAATTAATTAATTAATATATATATATATGGACAACATACAACACATATAGGATGAGGTAACATGTATGTTGCGATGTAAATCCCAGCATTTAAATATAAATTGAAAATAAATTAAATAAATTTCTATCAACAATTTATAAAGTTAAATGAAATTTATGATTTTATTTAAATTAAATTTAGAAATGTTCTAAATAAATTAGACTTCATAAGCCTAATAAAGATTTTATTGGGTAATTGTTTTTGAAATTCACCCATAACTTCCGGTGGGAGCTAGCCCAGTTCCAACAATGGTATCGGAGCCCAAAGCCTATGTGGTCTAAATTAGTCATGTTAGGGTTAACTGTTAAGCTCCTAACCCAAAAGTTATCCCTAATAGAAAAGGCCTAAATTTGAATTGGGCCTTAGGCTAATTTTTAAAATTATTTGAAAATTAAAATATAAGATTTTAAATTTAAATTTAAAATAAGATATACAAATATTATAAACGTTATAATATAATAAAAAATTTCAAAATGTTTGAAAATGAATATTAACTTCAAATTTTATTAATAAAATTAATAATTATATAATTTAATTAATTAATAAATGTATGCATGTATTATATATTATGATATATGTTATGTTGTTTTAAAATGTTTAAAATAACATAAGTATACATATATGTATATGAAATGAATATTTAAATAAATATAGTTTAATTAAAATATTTTAATTAAATAAATTAATTAAAAGGATAATTAATTAAATAATACACAGATATATATAATATATGTGTTATATTATAATGGTTATAATATATAATAAATATTGAATAAAATGTTATATTAAGATAATATAAATTTAACTAAAAGGTAAATTAATTATATAAGATTTAATTAATATAATATTATGCATAAGACTATTATATAAGTAGTATGAAATATAAAGTTATATAATAATAAAACTTATATAATATGAATATATAAACTAAAAGGCGGAACATTAAAGAAACCCTAAATAGACTTAAGGGATAAATGCATCCATAAATGTACGTATACTATGATTTCTAACGTGTCTGACACTTGAATCACGAGGGTAATTTATAAGAAATACATTATTTCATAAGTTGATATCACTCAATATTCTATATTGAAGATTATGGATCTTTAATATAAAGTTGTCATCTATCGTTTATATATTAATAGATCGCTTGCATACTCTTTCGTTGTTGAGCTTTCCTCAAGCTATGGATTTTATATGTAGTACTATTAATATATTGAATAGACGAGGTAAGATAACTACATATATTTTTTGAGCTTTCCTCAAGGTATATGCATTATACTTAGGCTGTCGTGAAATGATAGGTCTAAATGAATAGTCCCACTTTACTTCTTGAGCTTTCCTCAAGGTAAAGGTGAGACTAGGGCAAGGAACCACATGTTAGGAGTTGCATGTGATACAACGGATAAGGAGTTATCCATCATGTATAGGAGTATGATTTGTTGAGCTTTCCTCAAGGTCAGAATCCCAAGATACGTACCCACTAGTGAAGTCGAAAGAACTTCTATGTTTCGCCTAGGATTTAATGAGACATAAAAGACTAGTGGGATACTTATTAGAAAAAATAAAATGACAACATTTGACCTTTCTAATATTGAAAGAACATATGTTATATAGTGTTATAATAATCGACATTGATTAATTTGCAAATTTAAATTGATTGATGAAATGTTTATCAATTAAGATATAAAAGTGAACTAAATTAAATATTGACAAATAAAAATATAACATATACTTACTAATAAATGCTTATTGTATGTTAACATTTCTACACACATGTAAGTGCCTAATTTTACAACTACTTGTTACGTTTGTAATTTGGTCGCTTACATGTTTATTTGGTCGAGACCATGTATTGCATTCTATGAGTTTCGAACTCTAAAAACAATACAAGGCTGTGGATATTTGATCCATATACAATCACATATAAATGTTATATGGTGAACGGTCAAAGTTTGTAATGTGTAATATTTCGATGAAATTAGTTCATCCGAAAAATCAAATAAACTATAGTGTGAGATCGAGTATTCAGTTTGATTGATTACAAAAGGATCATGTTGTATTAAAAATAACACTAGACTAAAATTACAATATACCTCTAAGAACTCGATCGTAACACTAGACTAAAACTACAATATACCTCTAAGAACTCAATAGCTGAAATGTCAGTTTGATCAGTTTACGTAAAGTACAACATATTTGATGTCCTTAAATGTTGAGGATAATCGAATGTGATTTGGTAAAGAGTTCGTTATGATATTGCAGTAAGGATTTTCTTTTAAATGGTTTGACCATTTAGAAAGGAAACCGAATGTACAAGAGTAAATGTGATTTAAGGTACAATTAGGATGAAAAGAATAAATAATCATTTCTGCTCATAAAGACATCAGAAACAAGAATTGTAATAATAATCGATACTTAATATTGGAATAAGAAATATGATTTCTATTCAGAAATGTATATTCAAATAGAAAATTGTTTTTTTATAAGATTTATTTTTTTAAGTTCAAGATATTTAATCAAAGAACTCTCCACTGTAAACTAGTTGCAGTTTACGAAATAAATAAACTATATTAAGTGAATAATGGACGTTCGAGTTTAGTACGCTATTATAGTAATGATGGAAATAGTGGGAGCATGTCATATAACACTTATTGATTGCATCAAATTACAAAAATTATTTTTGTAGAACATACCAAACATTGTTTATGAAATAATGAGCATTTTCGGTGTCGACTGAAAATAGACATAGTTATATTTCAATGTGAATATCATGAATATTCATTATGAAATAAAACTATAATATGGTACTTTTTTCACAACAAAAGTGATGCATTAGAAAATACAAAAGTATCTAAAATCATTTACAATTATTTTGGAATTATAGACTACTGCGTAGTTTTGAGAAACAATTTTGTTGTACGATTATGAATTATATAATATTGGTTAATTATATCTCATACAATTAAGGGCTATGCACCCATTTAGTGAGAGCATCATATGAGTTGATGAACTCTTCGGATTCATATATATAGATGTATGCAATCATAAGTCTATTAATACTAAAATGGTTCCACGTACTTCATCATATACACCGATGAGTTATCATAGACATGGATATGTGTATTTGATACGCATGCATAATTCTATGGTAAGCTCATAAAATATACCGTGGAAATAAATAATGTAACATGTAATAGAAATGATCGATTTGATCGAATGGGTAAGTATATTGGAAAGAGTTCTGAACGTACCTAAAAATGAATAAAGATTCAATCTTAAAAGTCATTCCTCTATGTGATACCTAATCATGTACCGACAAGGAGTAATCGAACTTTGTTGGACAAAGTACGATTAATTGTGAGTGAAGTTGAGTTAATTTCTTTCTATAAGGTCATGTACTTAAGAGTAGTACGAGGTTAATATTATTTCATCTAAATAATAGTTTACAAAATCATAAATGATAAGGGTTTATAAGAAACCCCAACATATCCTAGGCTAAGGAGTTGGTAGGTGGTTCGGGTCGAAAGTCTGCACATAAAAATTATTCATGAGGGATCTTGTATGAATCTCCCTAAAAGGAGTTTGGAAAAGACTATCATTGGATTACATATTTATGTTTTGAACATAAGTTTTGTAAACTAAAACTAAATCGGTTCTATATAAAAGGCAATTTATAAAGTGTTTATGAATATATATTCCGTTGCATCTAGAAACAATTATTGCTTTAAGAAATACCAACTTCATACGAAGGAATTTCTTTGAGAAATTATTAGTAGTATAATGGAATTGGATATGATCTAATGATAAAACTGATTATATGAATTGAAATGAAATCGTCTAACCTAAACGAATACATTGCATTAGAGTGTCTAATAAGTATTCTCTCACACTGAAGAGAAACTACGAGTTTGTTATCAATGTCGAAAATATAATCCTCAGTGGCTTAAATAAACCATTATGAGTGTTGACTCTAAAATATGGTATGATACGAATATCCGAAAATGAATTTCAAGTACGTTATCAAAATAGTATTTTGGTAGTCATAACCGAAAGGATGTGATCCATCGACCGCGATTATGTCTTTATGAGCAAGAATATTGCAGTTGGAATTAAATGAGTAACGCTGATAAGAATAATCTCGTAAATTTAAAACGTTGAAATTAGCGTAATAGATTCATCATTCAACATGATCAAGTTATTTAAGATTTACTCACAAAATTATCGCTTTATAAGACTTTGTGATTTGGTACATATGTGCTGAAATGAAAAATTCTAAATAGTGATTTAGAATAGACTGTTTGAACATAACAACCAAAGTGTCTCAAACTCAATAGGAGCGATATTTGGGTCTGTGAGTGTTTGGATATGATCTAAGAACAAATACAAAAGTATCATTTGACAAGCATCAAAATTGAACAAGTGTTTTGATAGAAATATCAAATAGTTTGATTGTCAATCAAAATGCAGAGGAAGCTTGTGCTCATAAGAAAGAACGTTAAAAGGTACATTGATATTTCTAAAATGTAAGTAAACAACACATTGATGATTTTAACAATGTATTTGTATTAAAATCAGCCTTAGTTGTTTTAATACTTGATGTTGGATTTGTAAATGATGTCTTTTATATAGGTATAAAAGATATAAGGAATGTCCCAAATGATATGCAAGGACACCCTATTAATATATTTGATAGGAAACATGTAAGATGGATTCCTTATGCATAGCAATAGGAATTATCATACATGTTGTGTTGTCTATAATATCATAATTTGTTCATATATTTGATACATGAAGCAAATATAAAATCCAAATTGATATCACTGAATGATAGTTTAGAGTGTTCTCGTGTATTTATGAAATACTAGAGAATTTTTTACAGAAACAACGAACTCCTTATGAAGAACTGTTCGTACTAAAAGTTTCATAAGTGATATTGAGTATGATATGGCAATAATAAATTCAAGTTAAGAATCTTTTAGTTGGAAATGGTCCCAATGAAAGATTTTAGCTAATTCAATGGAAAAGGCTAAGTACATTGCCTTGAATAGTGCAACAATAAAGAAATGTATATAAATATAAATGGAAAAATTTATAAATAAGCCGAGGGTGATTTGAAATGTTGAGAATCCCATAAATTTGTTATATGATAACAATGTCACTATATAGTTCATAACAGAACTTAGAGCTCATAGGAAGTCGAAGACATACTCTGAATCGTTCCATGTGATAGTTTATCAACGTCGGAGAGAGTTGATTGACAAAGTAGATAACTGAAACATAATAGCATACTTGTTCATTGTGGGACTGACCCGATCAATTTTGAGGAAACTGATTGGAGAAGTTGGAATAAGATTCCATAATTGACCCCCAGTGCAAGTGGGAGATTGATAGAGTTAGGAGTATGCCTTTGGGGCAATTATGTAATTTGTTATATATATCTAACTCAGTAACCAATCTTGTTCAAAATCAAAGGTATTTTGTTTCTATTATATACTGGATATAACGTGGTTAAATTAATTAATTAATTAATTTAATCAAAAGTATATCTAATAGAAAATCCATAAATGGTGTGTTTTGTGATAGTAGTTAAAAGTGTTGTAACCGTGAGTAATTTATCATAATGAAAACAATTATACCACTTTAAATGTTCCTAGTCAACATGCATTGATACTGGATTTCGATGTATTCCTTGAGACTAGAGTAGATAACGCTTTCCAAATGTTGGACAGTGTATTACTCATGTCTGTTGGGGACACCAAAAGTTTACGTACTGATAGTTATTAGATAACTATGGAATGACTCACTCAATAGGTTTCTGTTGGTTAATATAACCATGGTCAAATAGTATCGATGTAACTGATTTAAAACGTTCTCTTAACTTTAGATATTGTGGACCTTTAATATGAAAGCTCAACTTTGATTATAGTCAAATCATGGCATGCTGTTCAATCGAGTGACTGTAGTTGGGTCAAGTGGAAATATTGAAAGTGAAACACTATTCAAGAGAAGATTCGTTTACTCGGTTATATGAGATTAGTATCATGGTCAATTCAAGTCAAGTCAAAGTCAAAATCTCTGGTTAGAGCATTTCAGTTAATAATAATCGTCATTATTGAACCAAGGACTTTGTGTATAGGCTATAGAGTTGAATATGGATGACATTGGAATTTTGACCATTACCAAATTGCATAAGTCTAAAGTGATATAGTTTTTATGAAAAGCATTGGTGTAAATAAATGTCACAACCGGGTAACGCTTAATAATGTGATTGGATTTTACCGAAACTAAGTAAGCGATAAATTTGGCCAAAATATCACATCGCATGCTAAGTGACGTGTGAACATTAACATACGAATAGTTCGATATTAACTACTGACCAAACTTTCACCCATGAGTCACACAACAAAAATGATGAATTACTTTTAGACCAAATGTAACGATCTACCTTTCTTACACCTAAAGACGACACTTAATACATCCATGGTATTCATGTGCTGATCGTTTAAGTGTCCGAAAGACCAGTCATTTGGGGTGAAAGAAAGAAAAGACAGAACAAAATCACAAAGACGTGATGAGTAACATATAATATACATAAGATATTTACAAGAAGAAATCATCTTTATTTATACAACATCAAAGTACACTTTCCTACTATCATCTTAGGACAGTTATAACAGCCTATCCTTATAATTGATGATAAACACAGATAAGAACAAAAAAAAACAGCGGAAGAATGTAAGATATGTTAATACGTCTTGGATAATCCAGCTTGTCACTTGAAAGCTCCAAAGCATCCAGCTAAATCTAGAAAATATACCCGGGCTGACCCGAGCATTATAAGAAAATAACGCTCGGATTAGTCTGGTAAAAGCAGCGTGAGAAACTCAAATCACAAGGAATTTTATTTATTATAGCTTGTAAAATCCTTTAAAATCAAAGGTATCTCATAAGACCACGCCGAACATAAACATTGATGGAATTTTACCATACGATCCTATAGAAAATCCAGTGATATTATAATAATTTCTTGGATACAAATACATATTAATCATAGCGAAATTGTTACATTAATTAAATTCTAGCATAATAGGTATATAATCAAGTCTGAAGGCTTGTATTGAAAAATGGATTCCAACTATGAAAGGGTAAGGGTCCACCCACCGAATCTGTATACCTCTAAATTTAATGTATGGAAGGCTACAACACGTTGCACCTCTACTGCTCAGTACTAGCCCTACCCCTTACTGGATAGCGCCGAATATGATCACCCCATGGTTGATAAACAACCATAGTGGGCCCCGAAGCATACATAAATATCGACTCTAGATATTGAATGATCATACACTAACGGAAGCGATCCACATAGCCCTACCGCATGTCCTTGCTTTAGTCATTTATCGGTTGATGAGGCCTGAGGCTGTGATTACCTTTTTATATAGCAAACCAACTTGGAATGCTAACAATGCCCTCCAGGCTGCAATGCAGTGCCAACATTCATCCATACAAGTTCATTTTAGGTCTGAACGAAACCGAAGGCACTACCTCTATTACATCTATTTTGGAATCACCCTTAGGATTAGTAGCAAGTAGCACGTAACATCTCGTATCTAGAGGCCAAAAGCTAAGCGCTACAGATGCTGCAGTCATCCATGGTATTAACTTCTAGTGACAAAATACGATAATGCTAATGGTATCCATAATATCAGAAGCACTTGAATATGAACAAAATCACAGATTTCCAAAAAAACATTTTACTGATTAAATTTCAAAACAAATTCATATCCAAGTTACATAATCCCATAGTCGTTTCCCAAATAAAGATCAATTATAATTACACTAATACTCCAAGAGCGACATAGGACGATGCCTCCTTGGTTGATCAGAGTCAATATAGTCATATCTGACTTAATATATACAGCAGAATCAAAGCAAAACAAACTATAACCCCAATTAGCTATCCAATAGCCACTTGCTCGTCTCCGGAAGCTTTATTCGCCAAAATGACTAAAACATGTAAACCTTAACCCTCGGCCTACTCAAATCAATTTTGAGAACCTAGAGTTTAAGGGGAAACAAAAACTACGATTCAGACATAAAGCCTTGTGTGAATAATACTATTACATCTCGGATTAATGACATTAAGTGAGACCCCGCCACTTAGCGGAACGGGTTTCCCCTCACTAATATCCTCTTTAAAACATGTACTTTGCAAATCTTTTCCTGCAACCAAACTGGTTAATCAAACTGATATAATAATGATAATAACAGCTAAGTCCGTTAAGCTATAATCAAGAAACTAATGAACTATCTGTCCATAAGTAATAATTGGACTATCTGTCCGAAAACTGGGCTGACTGCCTGCAAACTGGACTAACTGTCCGCAAACTGGACTAACTTTCCAAATCAAAATGGACTATCTGTCCTAATTATTCTCTTTGGGTTAACTACCCTTCATCTTTTTCCTTGAAAACCTTTTCAAAATGATTTAACCTTTTAAATCATACTTATACAAGGAAAATATATACTTAGCTTTACTCTAAGCTATTTTGCCATGTTGTATATACTTGTAACATCTCGCTTCCGGAGCTTTTTAATAGCCAGCCAAAATATGTGGGAGTTAAGAATGATAAAGTGGAAATTTATTTAGGTGGAGGAAGAGATATATACAAAGAAATGTAGCCCTATTTCCTAATTTACCCCTTAGGAAATTCCTCCTTCTAAATTTAGTTAAGTCTTATTTTAGTTCGTTCATTTAGACACGGCCATAGGATTTATTAATCTCATCTCCCTAATTATTCACATTATTCTATTCAATTTATCCAATTAAATATCCCGAATAATGCTAATTAAAATTCAGGGGCATTATAGACTCCGCCCCTAAAGAATTTCATCCCCGAAGTTTCAGTAAGGACAAAACAACAAGCATATAGCCCAAGCAAGCAAAGCTAGTATAACCTACCAGCCAAATTCTATATAAACCCTATATAGAACATACCATCTAAAACAGCTCAAGAAAAGTAGCCCTAATCATGTCTTCTGTGTCCCAAGGATAGTCCTTCACGTTGTCGCTCCATTGAACTTTCACCAACCCGGCTGTCTTGTTCCTTAACCTCTTCGCATCTTTTACCACAACACGAACTGGTTGCCTCACAAAAGTTATATCCGGTTCCACCACTAAGTCCTCCAGTGCCGTCAGTGAGATAGTAGTTTCTAGATCATGAACATACTTCCTAAGATGAGAAACATGAAACATATCGTGGACCGTGGCCAAACTACTAGGTAAATCTACTTGGTACGTGAGTCTCCCAATCCTCTCTAATATAGGAAATTGTCCAACATATCTCGGTGCTAGCTTCCTAATCTTCCCGAACCGAACCACACCTTTCATCGGCGATACCTTGATGAAAACTCTATCTCCAACTGAGAATTATAGGTCCTTGCGCCTTTTGTCCGCATAACTCTTTTTCCTAGACCGTGCTTCCTTCATTCTTTCCCGTATCAACTCAATCTTTTCCATCGCCTCTCTCACCAAATCTGGGCCAAGGACCAATCTATCTCTGGTTTCTAACCAACATGTTGGTGATTTACATGGCCTTTCATACAAAGCTTCAAAAGGCGACATTCCTATAGTAGTCAATAACTATTATTATAGGAAAACTCCACTAAGTGCAAGTGATCTTCCCAAGAACCACTAAAATCCAGCACACAAGCTCTCAACAGATCTTCCAGTTGTTGACTCTCTCTGTCTGCCCATCCGTCCGAGGATAATATGCGGTACTCATCTTGAGCTTAGTGCCTAACACACTCTGCAGGCTCTTGCATAACTCGCTAGTAAACAAAGCATCTCTATCACTGACGGTACTACTAGGAATTCCATGCAGTCTAACGATGTTCTTCATGAACAACTTAGCCAAAACAGGTACCGTCCTAGTTGACCTTACTGGAATGAAATGGGCACTTTTGGTCAATCTGTCCACTATGACCCATACGCTTTCATTATCCCGGTTTGACCTTGGCAGCCCGTCAATAAAATCCATGGATATTGAGTACCACTTCCAAACTGGAACATCGAAAGGTTGAAGCAAACCACTTGGCTTCTGATGTTCGGCTTTTACTTGCTGACAGTTTAAATACTGTTTTACCCATTAGCCAACATCCCACTTCATTCCTTACCCCAGAAGAAACTTCTCTTCATATCCTGATACATCTTGGTTCCCCTAGGATGAATCTTAAACTTCGATCGATGACATTTACTAAGAACTTCCTTCCTAAGGTTTCCAACATCCGAAACACATAACTGTTCCTTCTTTCTCAACCAACCCCTGCGGTCAAGAATAAAATCCTTCAAATCATCAATCTCGGCTCCAGTTTCTATCCTTCTAATCCTCTCGGCTAACACTGGATCCTCCTTCTACCTAGAAGTAATTCGTTCGATCAACACTGGTCGAACTTCCAAACAAGACATCATGGCAATGTTTCGACTAGATCCAGCAGTCGACCTCAACTGCACATTGCAAGCAACCAGTGCTTCCAAGTCTTTCCATTCCGCCAACATAGCTAACACCACATTCTGATGTTTCCTGCTAAGCGCATCCACCACCTTATTTCCCTTTCTCGGTGTATACTCGATGCTAAAATCATAAGCTGCAACAAACTCCAGCCATCTCTGCTGTCTTATGTTCAGCTCCTTCTGAGAGAATAAATATCATAGAGACTTATGATCCGTGAATATCTCAAACCTTTCTCCAAAACGATAATGCCTCCACACCTTTAATGTGAAGATTACCACTGCCAACTTCAAATCATAAATAGGGTATCTCCTTTTATGCGGTCTAAGCTATCTAGAAGCATAGACAATAACCTTTCCATTCTGCATTAGCATAGCACCTAATTCGGTACCACATGCATCGGTGTAAACTACCAACCCCTGATTCCCATCAGGAACTACTAACACGGGTGCATTGGTTAACAAATGTTTCAACTTAAGGAATGCATCCTCACATTTGTCAGACCAAACAAACTTCATGTCATTCCTGGCTAGCATAGTCAAGGATGCCGCTATCCGCAAGAAATCCTTAATGAACCTTCGGTAGTAACCTGCAAGACCAAGAAAACTCCTAATCTCACTTACCATTTCTGGTCTCTTCCAATTGTTAACAGCTTCGATCTTATTTGGATCAACTGCTAAACCTTCCTCGGAAACTTCATGACAAAGGAACTTCACTTCCTTCATCTAGAAATGACACTTTGAGAACTTCGCTTTCAGCTGATGTTGCCTTAGCATCTCCAACACTATTCTAAGATGATCTGCATGATCCTTCTCATTCTTAGAATATACCAAAATGTCATCAATAAAAACCAACACAAACCTATCCAAGTGCTCTCGGAAAACCCAGTTCATCAAATCCACAAAGAAAGCTGGCGCGTTAGTAAGCTCGAATGGCATAACCAACAATTCGTAAGACCCATATCTGGTCCTAAACGCCGTCAATGGAATATTGCCCTTCACCACCCTTAGCTGATGGAAACCTATCGCTAAATCCAGCTGGAAAAACACTCTGGCTCCACTCAACTGATCGAATAAGTCGTCGATACTTGGCAAAGGATACCTATTCTTGATCTTCCTCTCATTCAACATACGATAGTCGATACACATCCTTAACGACCCATATTGCTTCTTCACGAATACCGCGGCCGTTCCCCAAGGCGAACTGCTTGACCGGATGAAATTCTTTCCTTCCAATTCTACTAGCTGCACATTCAATTCCTTCATCTCGGTTGGTTACATCCTACTAGGTGGTCTACTTACGGGTTTAGCTCCCTGTATGAGATCTATCCAAAACTCGATAACTCTTTTCAGCGGCAAGTCCAAAACTAGTTCAAACACATCCGCAAACTCTTTTGCTACATAAACCTGCTTCAACTCTGCTTCCGTTTCCATAGCATCCAATAACGCATAAGCATTTCCGTCCGAACTCCTTACTCAGTAAATGACTCGGTTATGGCTATTAGGGTGTTTCAACGATATTTCCCCCTCATAGCAAAATACCCTAGCATCATATCTATTTAACCAATCCTACCGAATATGATCCCGAAACCCACAAAATCAAAAACATATAAACTGCATGCAAACATATGACCTAACAAATCAAGTTTTAACTGGTCATATCTCATTCCCAGAGTTGCATACCCTCCTATAGGGTTCGCAACCCTTAAAGGAGTAATAAGGTATAAAGGTTCCGGACATAAGAAATCTACCAAATACTGAGATATAAATGAGTGCAATGCATCCGTATCAAATAGTATCCTAACCGGAGTACTATGAATCATAAGCATACCTTCCATCACAACTTTTCCTTTCTCGGCAGTCGTTGGTCCAAAGGATAATGGTTCCAACGCAAAGACCTTTCCCTTTCCAGCTTTAGCAGCCTTGGGACACTTGTCCTTGTAATGCCCCATTTGGCCATAGTTGTAGCACTTCACATTCGGCCTCACTGCAATTTCTCTTCCATCACCCGAGCGACACTCGTTAGCATAGTGCCCCTTTTTGTCACACTTGTAACAAACAATATCAGTCTTGCTCTTCTTAGCTGCTACCCCCAACTGGGCACCTTTCTTCTTAAAGAACTTCCGCTCCTTACCCTGAAAATTCTGAATCTCAGTTGGTTTCCCCTTTCCAAAAGTAGAAAGCATCTTTTCATTCCGAATAGCCATCTCCATAAATATATGACACGAATCCCGGAGGTTTGGTATGGTTGCTCTGGCGATCTCAGGATTCAACCTCCTGATAAACCTATCATTCCTCCGAATGATTGTATCCACAGTAGCATATCCGTAACGGGACAGCTCATCAAACTCTGTAGCATACTTAATCACCGATCTATCCCCCTGGACTAAATTTGCAAATTTCCTGAGCAATGCTGACTTAGCAACCTCTGATAGAAATATTTCTTCGAACCTCCTTCGAAATTCAGCCCAAGTCAGATGTTCTTCTGGCTCTCATGTGGTAACTCCGTTCCACCAAAACAATGTTGCTCCTTGCAATTATCTGGAGGCAAGTCTCCTCTTCTACATATCCACCAAGCCGAGATCTAAAAATATCCTTTCATAATGCAATAGCCAGTTCTCCACTCCTACTGCATCCTCGGTTCCCATAAAAGGCTTTCCTCCAAGACTAGCATAATCCATGCTCAGCTTGGCATAGTCATTACCAATTGGGGCTACTGGATTAGCTTCTCCATCATTCCCTACAGCCACTCCCACGGCTATTCTAGCTTGCATCATATTCACGAAGAACTGATACATTATCCTCATATTAACCGATGGAATCTCAGCACCAACATTGGCATTTGCATCTAGGTTTGCATTTACCTGTCGACCCAGGTTGCTTCTAGTATTGGGTCGAACATTTCCACTTGTCGCGGTGCATCTTCCACCTTGATTCACTCTTCCGGTTCCTGCCTCCATATCTTACTTCCCTACTACCTGAAATCAAATCTTGGTAAGATACAGAAGAACGATTTAAGAGAGTGGAGAATACATACTTAGGTATTTATAGCAAAGTACACATATGTTACTATAACGCTTACCCAGGCCCAACCATATTTTAGATTCATTAGATTATTCTTTAAAAATCTTTTAAGGTTTAAATTCCTTTTAAGTACATAAACCTCGCTCTGATACCAACTTGTAACATCCCGCTTCCGGAGGCTCAAAACTAACTGCTACGGATGTTGCAGTCATCCATAGGTGTTATTTCTAAGTGACCGAAATCGGAATCTTGAAACTATTGGCAACACAGAAACATAAGAATATAAAAAAATTTAAACTTCAACAAATTAGAATTTCTCATTTCTTATGAATTTCAATTTAAGATTTAGTTACATAATCCCAGACGTTAACCACGCTCAGATCACATATACTTGTACAAAATACGATAAGAGCGACATATGAAGATGTCCTCTTATGATGATCGGAGAACTAATAAATATGAACTTTACAGTTCTTAGTACATCACAGAAGAATACACAAAATAGCTCCTATATAGCTAATACTGCCTCCTACACGTCTCCGGAAGCTTATTTGTCCAAAACCTGAAAGTCTCCCACTCTCAGACTACTCAAATTAATTTTGAGTACCTGAGAGTTTGTGGAGAAACACAAACTTTGAGTCAGACAATAAGTCTGGTATGAATAATCCCCTATCATCTCTTATCATAATAGATATCTAGTGAGACCATGCCGCTTAGCGGAACGGGTTTTCCCCTCACTAGTATCCAAATAAAACATGCAAATCATTTACTATGCCCCTACACCCAAAATAATTAGTCTTAACATAATATGAAACAAAGCCATAGATCATATGTATTATATTTCCCATCCAAAATCAATTTATTAGATTTCCCATCTAAAATCAATTTATTAGATTTCCCATCAAAAATCAATTTATTAGAGTTCCCCTCTAAATCTTCAAAATGAGTATCCATCATAATTTAATAGGACTGTCCGTCCCTAATCCCTTTAAAATAAATACAGATTATCCAGCGTACATTGTTTTATAAAAGATGGTGTGGGCTATGCACTGCACACTCCATAGTTTAATTAGGATGACTATGAACCTTTGGGTGCCAAATCCCGAGGCTAACCACCTCTAGCAAAACATTATTTACTTTAGAAATTTGATGTAGGCTATCCACCGCACGTTCCATGTTTTTCCTAGGTTAACCAAGAACCCATCACTTGGCCAATAAAAATATCATGATCCCCATGATTATTTATAAAAACTCATGATCCCCATGATTACTTATAAAAACTCATGATCCCTATGATTATATAATTTGCCCCAGGTATTCTACCTATTTAACCTATTCCCACTGTAGCCCCAATTAGGTTAAATTAAATAAAAACACATTGATAGCTCCAATGCATAATTTCGAAAGCATATTTCTATTTGTAACCCCAAACTATGTATCAAAATCAGTAATCCCTCCCCGGTGTCCCCAAGGTTTAATAACATCAAATTTATATAAGGCTCCCCCTTACATGTTCAAACAAAATAAGTATTTTATGCTATAACCCTTCGAAGTAACCCCTTCAAATTAGCAAAATTTTACTTAAGGAAAATGGCTAAAAACAGCCCTTTAAAACCCTTTGAATGAAGTCCCATTTGAAAGCAAATAACCCTCCAAAGTTAGCCCTTCGGAAACCTTCCTTTTGAAAGCACCATTGAAGATAACCCCTTCAAAACCTTTTGAAATCAAACCTTTCAAAATCAAACCTTTCAAAATCAAAACCTTTCGCAATCATTGAAGATAACCCCTTCAAAACCTATCGAAATTAAACCTTTCGAAATCAAACCTTTCAAAATCAAAACTGTAACTACCCAGAATTTCCGTCATTTGAAATTCGTATATGTAATTGATTTTAAATATTAAAAAGTAAGATTTATAAGCCGAATGAATTTAATTTCGAATATAGTGATATAATGAAATTTGTATATTGGAGTTAGAATGATGTTTGTAAACTTTTAAAATCGAATTAAAAGTTGATTTGTGAAAATTGAATATTTTAATATTTAATTGACGACTAAAAATAGTCATTTTTCAAATAGTCTCGGATTTCAACGAAACTAGTTTCATCGGATCCATAATGTGAAATTATTGTAAGGTTTCAATTTTCGTAGCAATTGGAGTTGTCGTTTGTCCGGGGCAACCCAAAACGTATCGAAATCGTTTTAAATCGATTTGATTTAAATTTGATCGTTTAATTCCGTAACTCGCACATACGACCGAATTAGCTCCCGAAACACGTTCCATTGTGTTGGAACGTGGGGTAAACCTTTGAAACGCCAGCTGGCACGCTTCGTTTGGAGTTCGGAAAATTTTCGATGAATAGTGTTTTGGAGAATTTTCTATATAAGGCCCCCTATTTCTTCATTTGCAAACAAAGGCCAAAACCCTAGTTGTAGCCGCCACTTTCAATACCAATGGCCAGAAACGTCCCGCCTTCTCCTCCAATTATCTTCCAATCCGTGAATCAATTCAACAAACTTCCAACTAGCAAAATGTAGAGCACTCCGAGATCTCGAGATCCAACGGTCGAGATTTGAAACGGTGCAACGATCGAGGAGCTAGGGGCTGCGTTCGCCTACCGGTTCGTGCTCGTCGTTAGAGGAAAAGGGGCCACCGAGCTCTATGATATTCGTGCCGAGGGTGGAGCTCATGTGGGCGGTGGATGTGGCGCAGTCTGATCGTCGTCAAGTGGCGAGATGGTGTCGCGATAATTCGTTAAGAGGGGGCAGCTATGGGTTCATCTTCACGCATGATTACCTGGAAGAGGAAGAAGATAACGCGTGTGGCCGAGATTCTAGGGTTTTGAAAATCTATGGCCAAGATATGTTTGAGGGTAAAAATAAAAATAGAAATAGAAATTGATTTATATTTAAATTCGTTCAAACTTTAAAATTTGATATCTTTTTGATACGAGGTCGAAAAATTACGAAACAAATTGCGTTGGAATCGTTTCGACGAGCACTACGAAATGGAGCTGGTTTGGAGTCGATTGGAGTCAGTGAAAATTTTGAGTAAAACTAAACGTCTGTTTAATTTTATCTGAAATAAAATACTACAACCATTTTAAAAAGCAAGGTGAGAACTTCTCACTCGATCGAATAATTGTTTCGATTTAAATTTTAAATAGTTGAGATTTAAAATTTGTTGATAGTGTTGATTGTGTAAATTGGATGATAATTGCTATCTGTTGTGCTGTAATAGACCCTATACCCTGTATATTAAGCGGATGTTATTTATTAAAAACATATACCGCGATAATTCCACCGTGAAGTGGAATTGGTATTATATATGTATTTGGAGTTGATTTCCCACATTATATAGCGGATGAGACCCTATTGCGCCGCATAATAGCGGATTGTATTTTATAAATCCCATATACCGCGATATTCCACCTCGAAGTTGAATTGCTATTGTGCTAACATCTGTGGATGCAGGGAAACAGGTTGGAGGGATCCAACTGGATTCCTCAAACATTTGAATTTATTTCAATGTTGTATGTTGATTTATTTATAATCGCCGTGTGATTATATTGTGATTGAATTTGTTAACGGCTATAAATTAGCCGAAGATATTTTTGGTATCGTTGGATACCAGAAATAAATTAAAAATTGGATTTTCGAAATTTAAGTTGAAAATTTATCGAAAAAATTATTTTTGATAATTGGATGAATTTAAAAGGAGTTATAAGATAAAAGACTTATTTTTGAACTGTATTGAATTAAATTTCAAATTTTGTATAAAAGGGCTTAATAAATGGATTTCGAAATTATTATTTATAAATTGAAGAATTTATTTAAAATTTGTATTTTTAAATAGATTTGAAGAGATAAAGAAATTTATTTTAAAAGGGAAATAAATTGAAAATGTTTGGAAATTTATTTGGTGTTTTGAAATAAATTTGAAATTAATTGATTATTAATTTACCATAATTGGTAAAATTTATTCACGAAAATTTATCTGATTTGAATTAATCAGATAATTTAATTAATCCTACCTATGGATGTTTGGATTATATTGGATGTTGAATTGTTTGACATCTTTGATGTGTGATGCTTCATGATATATCCTAATTTGTGTTGTGATCTGTGAATTGTTTATCTGTGATATATATATCCGTGATCTGTGAATGGAAGATAAGCGTTATAGTTATACCGCTTATCAAATATATTGTTATATTTGATCTTTGATGGTTGAATGTTGTTGCACTATTGTGTTAAACCCTTGGACTCACTACGCCATAGATGGCCTTCTGCAACAGATTTGCAAGGTGTTGCCAACTAAAATGTTGCGATAGGTATGCTGATTTTTGTCTATTGCAACACACGCTTTAAGGTGTTAGCATAGATATCAGCAAAATGTTGCAGTAGCTATAGCTGTATTCAAATTAAAAAATTAATAAAATTAGCAATCCGCGTAAATATGATCCAACGATCTATATTTAATCCGACTGTTAAAATGGATCACCGCTGCACTTTTTACCAAATTTTCGTTTTCCCACGTATGTTGGTGTAGATCCCCTTTCAGTTTTCAATTCATAATTCTCAAATCAAAAAGCAAATTCACGAAATCCAGCAAATTCATACTTCCAATTCACGATTAGAATCAATTCATAATTCTCAAATCAATTTGCGTGGAGATGGAAGATGATTTCAGGCGATTAGAATAAATCAAGTATCAAGTTCCAATTCGCGATTCATCTTCTTTGGGGATCCGCAAGTCTGATTGATGAAGTCGCCTGCTGCTTCATGTTGCGTTCAGTGCTTGGAAAGTTTGCTGAAGATTGCCGTGATAGAGGCTTGGATACTACTGAGATTACGATGCCACTGACCGATGATGTTGTGTTTCAGATCTAGAGTGGCTCACAGTGCCATCATTCGGTCTAGAAGCGAAATTAACAACAGACAACGAATGTTGTGTTTCAGATCTAGAAGCAAAATCAAGGGCGTCATCTTCAAATTCAGTATCTCAGACTCAAGCATCTTCTCAGCAGCAATCTGTTTTGCATATGAAGGCTTCTGGTTTGTTTTTTTAATATTATTTGTGCTTTTTGATGATTTCTTCTTCAGTTTTTGAAGCTTGGAAATATGTTAGCTTATTAACTTTGGATGTTTTGCAGTTCCTAAGAGAAAAATTCAATTTATAAAATATGTATCCAAATGAGTTCAGATTCTTGATGGATACTAGTTTTGTTGTACAGTCAAATTTGGTATTCACGCTCAACTTATATATTTAGGTTGTTAGATATATATCTAACTTTAAGTTTGTTAGATATATTT
This sequence comes from Allium fistulosum, assembly GCA_030737815.1. Classification (NCBI taxonomy): domain Eukaryota; kingdom Viridiplantae; phylum Streptophyta; class Magnoliopsida; order Asparagales; family Amaryllidaceae; genus Allium; species Allium fistulosum. The sequence goes on along the minus strand of CM060904.1, from coordinate 945,613,196 downwards.
ACTAAATTTTAACTGAAATGTAAGATACATGTCAAACTTCAAAAGCTGGGGTGATTTTGTATGTACTTTGATGGAATTCTATTTTATCAACAGATGTAGCCAAACAGTCGAATTTGAATGAAAATGAAAATTCTTTTTCCCTAAATAGCGTCTACTTACCTCTACTATTGTATATCTACAAGGTTGAAGTATGTGGAACAAGAATTGAAAAAAAGAGAGGTAAGAATCTTGTGTCAGGAAATAAAGATCGGTGGATGAATTATATGTTGTACCTGAGCATCTTAAGGTTAGCTTTTGAGTGTGATTATGAAGTGTAAACTGCTACTATCATGTCGAGGAGGTAACTTTTATCATGTTGCCCTGGTAGACTTTGTGTTATTTTTATTGCAAAAACTTGTTGCATTAGAGCTGTTGTTTTTAGGTTCCTTTTGCTAGAACTTCTCTGGGATATGACGACATATATATTTTGGATACAAAGACTAAGATATTTCAGTTCAATGGTTCAAAATCTTCTATACAAGAAAGAGCAAAAGCTCTCGAAGTCGTGCAATACATAAAAGATACGTATCATGATGGAAAATGTGATGTTGCAACTGTTGGTGTCGGTGTCTATATTTGTCAGTGTCGGTGTATGTATAAATTGAAACTGCATATGTAATGAGTGAACTGAGTGATGTAGTGTGGAATATCTGTATATGTGAATATCAGTGTTATATATCATTGAATTGTAAAATAGCGGAGTCAGGAATTTGTACTATTTCAAATGTTGAAATAAAATATTTATTTAAATAAATTACTATTTAAATATCAAATTCTATGCAATAGCATTTTATTAAATAAATATTTATTTCTATTAAAAAATAAAATATGCTCTACATTGTGGGCTCCACAAATTCAGAAAGTTAATATCTATAGCAACATTTTGGAATGTTGCTACAGATACCTATGGGTGTTGTTATAGACCCAAATAGGGTTCTATTGCAACAATATTACTTATGTTGCCTTAGATAGTCAAAATGTTGCCTTTGAGGTCTAAGGCAACGGCAAAAATTGCATCACCCGAAAAGTGTTGCCATAGACCTAAGGCAACATTTTTTAGGCCTGACCCAACATTTTTTTTGTGTTGCAGAAGGCCATTTTTGGCATAGTGACTACACAATACACACACAAATGTGGATTTCACGTGGAAATCGGTTAAGTCACAGATTTTTATAAATTTTGAAAAATTGAATTTTTGAATCCAAAATAGTTTTGGAATTGGAATTGAAAGTTTTTGAAAATGAGTTTCAAAAACAAAAGTTATTTTAAATAACTTAATAGAATTGGAATTTAAATCATTTGATTTAAATTTTGAATTCAATATTTTGAAATTGATTACAATGAATTGGGAATTTTGGTTTAAAAGATTTTATAAGTGTAAAAGGTGTTATATGGGTTTTTAACTATTTAAAAATATGGTTTTGGAAATTTAAATTTAAATTCAAGTTTTATACTTGAATAGCTTTAACCTATGTAAATGTAACCAGTTTTTTCCCAAAACGAAAACTATCTGTTTTCAAATACTAGTAGCTTTTATAAAGAAAAGATTTCCAATTTGTATCGAAACATTTCAAGTTGAAATGAAATTGTAAATAGTTTGGAAAAACTATGAATTAACCTTTGTGAAGATGATTAAACTTTATTTTGAAATCAAAGAGGATTTGAAAAGGTGTATCTTTTATATTATAAAAGACTTGAATTGTGAATAGTTTTGGAAGCTATAAATTAAATCTTAATTTAAAGATTTAATGGGTTAATTCAAATTTAAATGGAAATTGATTTGGAAATCTATGAATGAATCTTTGTGAAACTGGATAAACTTTGTGAAGTAAATCTTTTTGTTTAAAGATTTAAAATGGTAATTTGTTTAAACCATTTAAAGGAAAGGATTTGGGTAATAAGTTGTGACTTAATTGAAATCCCTATATCCATATGTTTTAAATATTGTGCTCACTATTCGGGTTAGCCGGGAAAAGACCTTTGTGTCATATAACCCATTCCGAATTAGTGATACGACGATATGGATCGTATTGATGACCGGTGGTGAAGACCGGGTATTTGTGAAAATGATAGGATGACCTATCAATTGTCTCTGCACCGTTAGCTACAGTATAGAGATTTCCTTTGTGATGGGAAGTTCGATCGGGATTGTGAATACCCGGATTGCAAGGGCTTCTTCGGAAGTGCCTTCGGTTCTGTTCGAACCCGGAACAGACTTGTATGGTTACATGTCTGACATTACATTTTGAGATATGTTAACCAGCATCTTGGCCTGGTTACAAAACGACAGTTGAAGAAATTATCATTAGCACTAGACAAGATTCTGATCAAGGAGAGATTGGAGGTGGTAGCAAGTTGTTAGGCCCACAACAAAGCAAGAGCATTCGGCCTGCCTGGCCAGGTGCGCAGATTCACCTACTATGGGCAGAGGCACCTTGTTCCTAAGCCCATGAGGGAAGTCCAACCCATCTCGTCTATAAATAGAGAGGCAAGGGCACAGTGAAATGGACCTTTTTTGGAGAACACTGGGGAGACTCTACCATTTTTTATACTCTCCTCTTTTTAATTCAAACTTGTATTCAAGTCATCAATATATGGATTGTATCTGTATTCAACTACTTGTGAAAGAAATAAAGATCAAAAACTCAAAGTGGACGTAGGCAATTACGCTGAACCACTATAAATCCGGTGTTCTTACTTTCTGCATTTAAATTAGCATATTCTTCCTTGTTTAATTTAACTTCATCACTTACATCTCTACACAATCTTTCTCAACGAGGTTAGTGACCAATTTTGGTGCTAAAACTTTGGTGCTTTCACTGAGAATTGAATTCTCAGCTTGATTGGATCTCATCATCTACTAGTGGATTTCCATATTCGCGAGATAGATCCAGTTGTTTACTAGGAAACTTCCTATTCTACTCAGATTTGAAAGAAATCTAAAGGAAGCTGATAGCCGTATTCATAGAAACTAAGTCTATGTAAGGTATGGGGACTGGGCGTTGAAGTTTGCAGTCATGTTGAATAAAGGCCGACCCCCCTCTGAAGGCAATTTAGCCGATCGCCCCAGAAAAGGAGTATGTCGACCGCTCCAGAAAAGGTGTATGCCCATCGCTCCAGAGACTTCCCATGCTGAGCAGAATTCCCATGACGAGCAGCATCCAGGCCGAGCAGAATTCCCATGCTGAGCAGCATCCAGGCCGAGCAGAGCTCCCATGCCGAACAGAATTACCATGCCGAGGAGCATTACCATGCCGAACAGCCTTGGTCGAACAGCTTTGGCCAAACCACTCCAGGCCGATCCACTCTGGCCGAACAGCCTTGGTCGAACAGCTTTGGCCGAACCACTCCAGGCCGATCCACTCTGGCCTAACAGCCTTGGCCGAACAGCTTTGGCCGAACCACTCCAGGCCGATCCACTCTGGCCGAACAGCCTTGGCCGAACAGCTTTGGCCGAACCACCCCAGGCCGATCCACTCTGGCCGAACAGCCTTGGCCGAACAGCTTTGGCCGAACCACTCCAGGCCGATCCACTCTGGCCGAACAGCTTTGGCTGAACAGCTTTGGCCGAACCATTCCAGGCCGACCATACCTCTAGGCCGAACGCTCTTCCAGGCCGATCCATACCTCTATGCCGAGCACCTCTGTAATGCCGAACGGTATTATATGCCGAACGACTCGGTTGTGCCGAACAAGAAAGAATGTCGAGCACCTCTGTAATGCCGAACGGTATTATATGCCGAACGACTCGGTTGCGCTGAACGAAAACGAATGCCGAACACCTCTGGAATTAAGTTACACCGGTCCTTTATACGACCCTTATTTTCAAAAAAAAATATTTTCGGGTACGACCCAAATTTTCAAAAAAGAGGCTCCGAATAGTGAAATCAAAACTCAACTTAATAAAGGAACATTCTATCCACTTCCTTGACATCCCATGATCGACCAAGGCGTAGAGGATCTAGCGGCAGCTTATGAACGGCATCAAGGGAACGGTCAAGCAACCGCTATTCAAACGGTACTCCCAAAGGTTGGAGAACATAGATGATATGAATCTAGCAAACACTAACATGACTCCAAGCACCATTCTTCGCTGACCCAGCACTTCGAATTTAGTGACTCCAAGCAAACCAATGTTTGGCTCTAAGCAATTTATTCCAAATACTAACAAGGGTATCATACTGATCGCGTTTGAGGAAAGTCAACCTCCAAATATATTTTGGCAGCTAGTTAGCTAAAGAGCCTCCTACGACTATGGATCGTTTTCTTTTACAAAATGAATCAGAACTAAAGTGAGGCGGAGTGGAGCATACTAGGAAAATAACAATGCAGGCCTGTCGGCTAAGGACATTGATTCGAGTAGACAAAACAAGATCTCAAAATTCGACTCATATGCTCTTTGATAGTTTCAATCGATAGCCTCTACTTGGAAGCTCACGACTCAAATTGGTACTGGAAACCAACCTCGAGAGAGCCCATCAAAGTCCAGAGAAAATCAGAGGAATGTTGTATATTCCAAGATGCACACTGATCTTGACACTGGCGATTACAAACACCTCCGAGGTGTGATCGAAAAGCTTTTTAGGAAAAGAAAGCTTCGGTAGTACATGCAAGCCTCATAGAAGGGCGAGCCAGGAACTGCGGATGCCCATCAATAAAGAACTATAATTAATAATTGAACCGTTGGCAGTTGACATCCTGCTAGAAGGGGCTAGGGGCAGATTTGAACAGCAAGCACACGATGCTGCTCCACTTATCAATGAGATTTATCCCAAACTTCTTTGGATTATTTTCTATTTCAATTTGAAATGTGCTTTGAATTGCAACAGACTTAAACTAAACTTCTTTTAAAACAATGCAGGTGACCAAGTACTCAAAGTTGGCTTCCAAACAATCCACGCAGACCTTAATCGGATTTGTGGAGTTTCATCAAGATGAGCATGATTCGTTCGCTCATTATCAACCATGTGCCTTTGATTTGGGGCCAAGGACTAGAGATTGAAAAGCTCATCACGGTCAGAGCCCAATACAAAGCCAACATAACCGACCATCCCTCCATCGACCTCCACATTTGACTTGGAGACCTAAACAAGGCTCGGAATGAATATGGCCCGATCATCCACTCCAATTGAGTCTTAGAAAAAAGTTCGACAAAATACAGATACCCCTCATGAAGCTCAATGACGCTGGGGATCCGCCTAAAGTGGACATGATTTGATCATCTGCACATCAAATCCTACCCTGAACACGAAAGGTTGTTCGAAAGCCCAACTTAAAGTAGCTATGGTAGACTGCCTACTCGCTAACCATCGCTCTCAATACATGGACGCGACTGCACCGTGAAACATATGCAACTTACTTTGTCTACCCAGTAATCCATCATCCTCGTTTTCCGGAAAGAGATACGAAGCAAATTGTGCGAGACCTGATTATCCAACCCCAGCATGGATGTGATCCAACCATCTATCATATACCTCCTTCCTTGACTTGATTGGAAGAGCTATAATCACCAAGTGGACGAGAATCGACCGTCCATTTTCAAAGTTTCATCCTTGATGCTGGGGGCAGAATCCCATTCCATGAGCAAACATGGTTCGATTGTTCTTCCGACAACATTAGCCTCGATACGGTAGATGAGATATAAATTGAAGGGTGGAAATACGACTACTCTCAATAACAACATCCAAGTCCTCGAAGTGTGGACTGGAGTACTCTAAGTCCCCAGAGCGTGGACTAGAGTATAAACAACTTAAACCTCCAAGTCCCCAGAGCGCGGACTGGAGTACTCTAAGTCCCCAGAGCGTGGACTAGAGTATAAATGACTTAAACCTCCAAGTCCCCAGAGTGCGGACTGGAGTACTCTAAGTCCCCAGAGCGTGGACTAGAGTATAAATGACTTAAACCTCCAAGTCCCCAGAGTGCGAAATGGAGTACTCTAAGTCCCCAGAGCGCGGACTAGAGTATAAATGACTAAAACCTCCAAGTCCCCAGAGTGTGGACTGGAGTACTCTAAGTCCCCAGAGCGTGGACTAGAGTATAAACAACTTAAACCTCCAAGTCTCTAGAGCGCGGACTAGAGTACTCTAAGTCCCAAGAGCGTGGACAAGAGTATAAATGACTTAAACCTCTAAGTCCCCAGAGTGCGGACTGGAGTACTCTAAGTCCCCAGAGCGTGGACTAGAGTATAAATGACTTAAACCTCCAAGTCCCCAGAGTGCGGACTGGAGTACTCTAAGTCCCCAGAGCGCGGACTAGAGTATAAATGACTAAAACCTCCAAGTCCCCATAGTGCGGACTGGAGTACTCTAAGTCCCCAGAGCGTGGACTAGAGTATAAACGACTTAAACCTCCAAGTCCCCAGAGCGCGGACTAGAGTATAAACGACTTAAACCTCCAAGTCCCCAGAGCGCGGACTGGAGTACTCTAAGTCCCCAAAGCGTGGATTAGAGTATAAACGACTTAAACCTCCAAGTTCCTAGAGTGCGGACTAGAGTATAAACGACTTAAACCTCCAAGTCCCTAGAGCGCGGACTGTAGTACTCTAAGTCCCAGAGCATGGACTAGAGTATAAATGACTTAAACCTCCAAGTCCCCATAGTGCGGACTGGAGTACTCTAAGTCCCCAGAGCGTGGACTAGAGTATAAACGACTTAAACCTCTAAGTCCCCAGAGCGCGGACTAGAGTATAAACGACTTAAACCTCCAAGTCCCCAAAGTGCGGACTGGAGTACTCTAAGTCCCCAGAGTGTGGACTAGAGTATAAATGACTTAAACCTCCAAGTCCCCAGAGTGCGGACTGGAGTACTCTAAGTCCCCAAAGCGCGGACTAGAGTATAAATGACTTAAACCTCCAAGTCCCCAGAGTGCGGACTGGAGTACTCTAACTCCCCAGAGCGTGGACTCGAATATAAGCGAATCGGATCTCCAAGTTCCCTGAATATGAACTATGACACAGATGACTTGAATTTGTCAAATCCCTGACATACGGGCTAGAAAGTATTCTAAGTGCTCAAAGCACAGAATGGAAGTTCAACGACTCCCAAAGAATTTCCGAGTTATATGAAGATGGACTGAGAAGTCTATGTTACTCACAACTGCTTGGATTAAAATCACAATCACAAAGAAAACTGAACAATAAGAGTCTTTTGTAAGACAGAAAAAGGAACTAAACCTAATTCAGAAATGAGTTTCTATTACAACCCCTCCATAGTTCAGAGTCGACATTCTATTTACAAGGACTAAGGAAATAGATGAAAATAATTACATGACTTAAACTAACTCTCATTGAACGAGGATAGTAATCACTTCTTGTGCTTCTTCAACTTCTTTCCATACGGCTCCTATCCAGAGCATTTACCCTTGGTACTCTTCTTTTATAGAGGGGTAGCAACTGAAGGAGTACGGGTGCCTTCCATGGGCTTGGACCCGCCAGGAAGGATGACCTTCAACGGCTTGTTCAAAGGATCGTCCAAGTCCACAACTCGAGGCTCTACTATGACCTTGACCGTCTCCTCCTTCTCTTTCTCGAGCCGCTCCTCCATGATCAATTCGGATGTTTGCTCAGGGGCGCCTGTAATTTCTACTTCATAACCCCCGTCGGTAGGAGAGGAGGTCTCAGACTTGTTTTCATCAAGCGCTCCGATCACCTGAGCGTTTGGACCAGGAGCCTCCCCTACGTGAGTGGCTTCACTTGTTTTCTCCCCCACTTCCTTGGCGACATCGCTCCTCGGAGTGGGCTCGGGGTCAGAACGGCCTGCACAAAATCGTGGAAAACAAGCATTAGAATGCAATAGTCCTGCATAAAGAATAACGACTTTCGAAATCTTAAAGAGAACCTTAAAGAGAAGGATTATCTACCAGGTTCGGGCAAACTCTCAGCCATCCGAGGGGTCTCACCCTCTGGAATAGGAGACAGAATGCGGACTAAAGTACTCTAAGTCCTTGAGTGCGGACTAGAGTATAAATGTCTCAAAAACCTCTACGTCCCTAGAGTGCGGACTACAGTATTCTCAGTCCCCAGAGCATGGACTAGATTATAGACGACTTTAGAAAAATCCCTAAATCCCAGAAGCGGACCGGATTACTCTAAGTTCCTAGAGTGCGAACTAGAGTATAACCGAGTTGACGAAAATCTCTGTGTCTCAAACTGTGGACTAAAGCATAAACCGTTCGACAAATCTCTAAGTCCCCGGAGCGTGGACCGAAGCATGAACACAAATTGGGCGCGAGTCAACCGGGGGGAGAATAACACTAAGTCACCAGAATGCAGAGTGGTGTATAAACATCGATAAATAGATGAGTGGATTCCGACCATTTTCTATTCCGCAAACTTCGACCTGGAATCGACAGGAGGATTATTAACCCGTTGAGGATGGAGTTCGACCATCCAACCAGTGACCTGGCCAAATCATTACTGGGGGCAGGGGTACAAAACAATAAAAAGCCGAATACGACAGCTTATTATAGCTCTAGCGTGGCGTTCTTTATAACTTGAGGCAGCGACTGCAGGGAGGCCTCAATATAGAACCAATCGAAACAGCATCCAAAGCTACGAGCAACCTACTATATCATACCTCAGACCAAGAGTCAATGCCGATCCGCACCAAGCACATACGAGTGTGACTCGGATGTTTGTCTTTTGAAAAACTATGACCCCCAGAGTATGGAAAGGAGGGTAAACCACAAATACTTGGTCAAAAATTCTCCAGCACCCTCGTTCGATTCATCAGGAGGAGTATGAAACTGGATGAGCATAACCCGACTACATTTGTAGCCAACTTTACCCCGAGATCTGATTACAGAGCATGAACCAAAGTGGACGTGGATGACCACCCACTATCCAAATTATGCCCTGAAACTTACGTGGCATCGAAGTATTCCTCTTGGAATGAAAAACCACGATAAAATCCAAGATAGGCGAGACCTAGTCTCCTATCGATTGACATGATCCCACGATTCAACGGGAAAGAGAGTAAAGCTAAAGTGGGCGTGGCTGGCCTTCCTACTTATCGGTATATGCCCAAGACTTGGGGGCACGAGCGAGAAGCAAGATGAATGTGAACCGACTATTCACCAATCACCTCTATGTCTTTGGAGTTTAGGTGAAAACATAAACATAGCTAGGACGAGACTCAACCGTCCATGCAGTACATTTATCAACCCGAGACTGGGAGAAGACGCATGGTCATCCAAAAATTGGCTACGATAGCTCAGTATTAAAACTTATATATAGTGCTTACACCTACTCAAGGCAACGACCGAAAGGATGACTAGAGATAGAATCGTTAAATTGATACCTTAGCTCATGGGCAATTGACTTTCACTCCAACCCGAAGGACGGGTAAAGAATCATGAATGCATTGAATAGAAAGTGCTTTACTCGAATGCACAAGCAAATTCAAACTCATAACAAGATCCAGCTATACAGTTGCATGCCACTCGAGGCTGACCCTCACTCGACATTTCCTTTAATGCGCTTTTAAGCCTGATTTTTGGCCATTTGCTGATAATCTATTAGAGCATTCAGAGCCCTTCGCTATTAGGCTCAATAACTCATGACAAGACTCTAGGATTCGACTAGAGTAACCATCAACATTGGTCGTCCCAACCATATTTCGCATTGAATGTTATTCAAAATAGTTACATCTTTACTCAAAGAATCTGGGATGGCACCTGCTAATATGACGGTCGACATTACAGCTAGCCACGGCGACCCTTTCCGGGTGCTGAATATCGGATCACAGCTCAGTGCAGTGATGATAAAAGAATTAGTTGGATTTTTCTGAATAAATGATGTGTAACATTCCCCCTTTTGACCGCTTCCAGTCGGTAATTAAACCAACTCGAAACGTTCAAAAAGACGAATTGTTATTTAGTTTATAAGGTTTAAACAGAATCAACCACAGAAACACAGAATAATAACAATGAATTAAAACAAATGAAAATTTATTTCATTACTATAAATCTTTTTATATACATCAGAGTTTATACAATTTTAATACTGATACAGCGGAATATCTTAAAATATAATTTTCTTCTGAAAACTAAAGTGATTCTTTACTCTCTCTCTCTAACTTCGCTGCTCGAAAATCTTCAAACTGTAAAAATACTCGGTCTGACCCGAGTATTATATTCAAAAGAAAATAATACACAGGTCAGTCTAATTCAAACCAGTTATTAGTGCATATAAGCAGTAATAATTTAAATAGACGACAGTCACAATAATTCCCGTCTATCCGACTCTTTTAACAAAGAAATCGGATAACGAAAATTTTAACACTAAACAGTGTTAAACAATAAATCAGCAGATTTAAATCATCAACAGAGATAAATAAACAATTTATCAAATCGACTAAATCAATTTAAAACAATTGAAATTGTCACTTTAAAAACCATCGAAGTTCGATTGGCTGCCGTACACGCATGCGTGTACGGCCTCGCCAATACAGCATAAAAATTAATGCATCACGACGCAAAGAAATATCAATTCAAAACTGTCGATTTCGTGGTGGCTGCAGTGCACGCACGCGTGCACTGCCTCGCAAATATCGCACGAAATACACAAAAGCTCAGTGAAAGTCACAAATGATCACAAGGTCAAATCTGAGCGACAAGCTGGATTCAACTCAAGTGTTTCAAAGACTGTACAATTCAAAATGTACAACAGCAAACCAGACTAGATTACATCAGTGATCACAAGACATGCAACACTGGAATAGACAGTGCAACAAAGTGAAGATAAAACTCAACTCAACTCGAAGACTGGTGCAACTCACTACGGCGAAGACCAAATCCAGACCAGGCAACAAAGAAGTATATCAGCTACATGTATGCAAAGACTGTCACAAACAAATATGGACAATGCCAATATTGTATGCAAACTCAAGTGATATAAGCAACATGAACAGATGAACATCAGTGCAACAAGAACACTCATGCAGACATGAATACAACAAACAAAGATCAAAGGCATAGCAACTGCCACAAGACCACAATGCAGTGTACATGAGTACAACTACTGGAGTCAAGTCAGAAAAATTCATGAATGCAAACAACCAACTACATGCAGGTGAACAGAAGACAAATACACAATCAACATGAATGGGCAACCCAACATCCAGTACATATATGCTCCAGCATAAATGCAGACTACAATGCAAACTAAAACAACCAGGAATGCAAGTTGAAGTATAAACAGGAATGACTCTGGTTGAAGTCATATACAGCAAGTATTGGTAACTAATATCAGTCAAGTCAATCTACCCAAGTGCAACTACAAGGCCACAGTAATTAGACTATATGAAGTGAAGAACAACCACTGCAATGGCATATGAGGTGCAGACTAACAGAGTAAACATTTTCAATGGGATCAAGATGCAAATATCAACATGGATGCCATGTGAATGCAGATTAATCAAGGAAGTTAACAACAAAATCTCAAGTGAACAGGAATGCAGTATTCGATGAAGTAACAGAGAAGTGGCAGAGAAGCAAGTTGCTAAATTCACGCAACCGCCATTTCAAAGAAATGATGCAGTGAACTACATATCAACTAAGGCAAGGATGAAAGTTTATGTAAACTCAAATGTCGAAGACAAAGAGGAAGGTTAAACAAAACCTAGCACGTATGTTTATCAGATAAAAAAAATTCACAAACATAAAAGAAACAAAATCCAGTTCGTATATTGGAAAAGTCAAGTATGAAAAGATTCACAAACAGGGACAAGTTATATATATATATATTATAAAGATGTATACACAATTAAACAGGGCAATTCAAAGAATTTATTCAGATAACCCAATCATGCAAACATTACATAATAGATTCAAGAACTACAGCATGCAGTAGATTCATCAAACAGTTGTTTAAACTTGTGAATTTTGTTTACTTTAGGATATGGGATCTTACAGAGGTTTAAAAACTGAGGTACTCTGATAAATCAAACATGCATCCATTTTTTTTTTTCCACAACCAATTCAAATCTCAATTTTCTGAAAACCTGATGTAGACAAATTTAAGTTTTACTAAGGGTGGATTGCTTCACTGTTTGGATTCATATATTTTCCCTTAGCAGAGAAGCCTATATACAGACATACATGCAGCCATTACTTAAATATATTTTCACACATGCAGCCACACTAGCAACTTCAATCATCAAAGTAGATACAAGACAGTACACAGATTCATAGACACCAGATTCATAGACATCACTTAACCCATTTGTTAAAACGATTCGAAGATATTTAACTTTAAACAATTTAAACTTCGAAACTTGTTAAATTTTAAAACTTTAAAAACTGCAACATAAACCCGAGCCAAATGCAGATTTACCAGAAATCACGAAATCAATTCAAGACGGGAAAAAATCATCAACATTGAGATAAAGTCGAACGACCCATGCACAGTCGAAATCTGAGAAAGCATCTATACTAAAACAAATCGAATGGCCAAAGACAACGAAAACAAGCAAGCAAACGAACCCGAACAGTTCGAATAAGATGTGAGTGAGGAATGTCACTCACCTGTTGTCGACGAATCAGAGCCGAAGTCACCAAAATCGCCAAGAAATCGAAGATCGCCGAAGCCCTAGTTTTTTTTTTCTCTCGTCGCCATTTTTTTCTTTTTTTTTCGTTTGTTTTCGTTGTACTGAAGAAAAGGGGGGGCGACGTATATTTGCAAAGATAAGGGTAAGGGGATCGGTATGGGGTGGTATGGGTGAGGTATGGGTTGAGTTACTTTATTTTTTTTTATTTTCTTTTTCTTTTTAAAATCTAATTTGTTTTTGTAAATATTTTCTTTAATTTGTTTTGTTTTATCATGTTGCTAAATTTAAACTATGTGTATATATTCATTTCGTATAAATAAAATTTTAAATAAAGAATTTCAATCGATTTACAAATTCCAAATTCTAACAGAAATTAACAATTCGATATTAAATCGTTAATTGACGAAGATTTTATCGTTATAAAAATTTCAACAATAAACAGCAAATATCTGTCAACTTTAATCGTTTATTGATGATTATAATTCGGGCAAAAATCCAGGTTGTTACAGAAATTCAATTTGAATTCGATTAAATTCTCTACGCGTTTACCCGCCATATATTCACAAAACAATTCTGATGAATACGAAAATTGAAATCCAGTAATAATTCAATATTACGGACCCAATGAAACTGGTTTCGTCTACTTCCGAAACTGTGCCTCGGAATGCTATTTTTAAATTCAACTTAAACGATAATATTTCAAAACTAAACAAATCGCTTTCAAATTCAATTCTGAAGCTTCTATTACCTTCAGTATTATCAATATGAATTTTCTAAGCCTTTAAATTATTTTTAACCGGCTTAAAATTGAAGATTCAAATTTTATTCAATTTTCAATAGATTAAATTCAAAATTTAGTCACCAATTCATTCTGATAATTTGAAATTCAAGTCAAATCATCGTTCAAATATTTAAAATTAATTAAATATTTTCAATTTAAATTGTTCAAAATTTCAGGGTCGTTACAAACTCCCCTCCTTAAAAACTTTTCGTCCACGAAAAGGAAAAGTTGTTAAAATTGCATCGATAATTATACTCTAGTCAATTTTTACTAAACTTAAAACTTATTACAAATAAATGAATATAGGATTCATTTCATTTGTTTAATCTCACTGTTTTTCTTATCTTCTCGTTTGTTCAATGATTTCTACAATCATTGATTTCTAGAATCAAAACGCAAAAGTCTTTTTACTAACATTTTTTATTTACAACTCAGATTCAAACTTAAAATTCTTCACGTTAGAGATTTATATAATATATCTCTTCCAAAGCTGTGGACTTTCAAAACATTACAAAGATCCTCTTCCTTAGTTTATTAGGTAGGAATTTTGAAATTTTAATTTCAAATCATTGATTCGCTATTTACAGTTTGAAAATACTTTCTAACTCGAAATTTAACAAGTCCATCTTCGTTCTCACAGACATTAGACATACGCTGGCCAGGCGCAGGTCTAAAAATCTCCAAGTACTAAACATACTTGCTTCAATTCCCAGTGAAAATACTTTTAAAAATTCTTTTAAAAATGGATATGGAAAGCATGTTCCCCCATGGATTACAGTTCCACCCGGCGGTTACGCTACTATCCCAGTAGAGTCGCTTGTGGCTGTAGATTTCACATCTCTTAAATTTCGCCATGGTTGTCGCCATAGATTGCAGTACACACGGCGGTTACGCTACTATCCCAGTAGAGTCGCTCGTGTCTGTAGGCATCACGCCCCTCAAATTTTGCCTGGCATTAGATTGCAGTTTACTCGGCGGTTACGCCACTATCCCAGTGGAATCGCTCGTAACTGTGGGCATCTCGCCCCTCAAATTACGCTAATCATCAATCAAATCTAATCTCATCGCGATGAACTATCGCGAAGGATTTCCGATTCAAATAGTCACTCTGACTAAAATTCTACGTAGCTACGAATTTCAAATGGACACTCATCGCGAGTTCCAATACCTTCTCTAATAATAAATGGAAGGTACTTTTCCACATCCTCAGTTTAGAAAACATAATATCATATATGTAGTACTTTCATTTCACATTTCGTACATATAACATCTATGTAAACATACATAAGATTTCCATAACAATGTCTTTCTAAACTAACGGTTTCAAATTTACCGCATTCATATATATAAGTTCTGAAAACTTACATATTCCATATTCATAACAAAATAGAGGATTTCAAAAAATTTCCTCTAAGTCGATTTGGAAATTTAAGGTTATCTCAAAACCTAATTCATATTCATAATTCCATTTATTATCGACTTTCACATTCAATTTGGATTTCACGCTTACATCGTCAATTCTCAACACAGAATTGATGTCTATCGATATATAACCTCTGAGCTCGTACGTCTCAGAGAAGGGTGTTAAGCTAAGAGAATAAATTCTCCGCCACCAACAGATATATATTTAATAGAGATCAATTGCTATGTCATCAATTCACAATGTTAGACATACAATCCAAATCATCATCTGAAATTCAAAGCTCAACTTATATTGTCTTTGATGTCGAAGTTAAACTCAATTTTAACTCAACGATTCAATCTTTTTGAAAAATTTCAAATTGAACTAATTGTTCAATTTCTCATTTAACTTTTCAACTTCGACTTCGAAAATGAATTTCAAATCATTTATCCCTTACGGAATATATTCACAACTTTTCATATTTGGAAAAACATTTCCATACTTATTTAAAAATAAGTAATTCACAAATCCATTCTATTTTCAACATTTGAAAATATTCGATATACTTAAATCAAAATCAAGTATATATTTCATCTTTAAGGAAATCATTCTCTTTCACATATTTATTTGAGTCAAAACGAATGTTACGTAAAACATCGTTACGACAACTCAAAATCACTAGTATAGGAATTCGAAATTTAGATAGATGTATAAATCCCAATACTATACAAAACATTTCCTTTCGGAAATCATTTACTATAACAACAGTGTTATAGTCCACCATTTCCTTATATTCGAAAACGTCTATTTCAACAATGAATGTTGAAGTCTATGGTTTCGATATTCAATGCTTTGAAAACATCTTTTTAAAACAATTAACTTCGTTTTAAAATATCACTTTCCCAAAACATGTCCATTTTATTCAATAATATATTCACGGTCCAAAATTGTGAATATACTACTTTTAACAAGCTATAAGAATTTACTTATCAAAATAAGTCAGTTTCGGATTTATAAACAACGTTTATAAATCTCATTCCTATTTATAAAGACTTCAATTTATAAAAATCACTTTATTAACCATTCCTTTATAACTCAGTTTTATATCAGAATTTTAATTTACAAGTAAATTACTTATAAATTCTTTTATTTCGCAACTTCGATTCATTTTATAACTTCACAATCTTAATTCTGTAATTTCCATTCACTTATGAAATCCATTAAATATTTCACTTTTAACACTTATACAAATCATTTTATAATTCCAATATAATATCAACCTTTTCAAATCTTCAATTTAAACCGTTTGTAATAATTCAAAATTTCCAATTTAAACTATTATATAAATTTATCACTTTTCCATCTCCCAAAATAATCAACTAGTTCTTTAGTAAACCATTCATCGACTTGGTTTTTCAATTAAATCACATTTGATTCATTCACATTGGATTTTACTAACATTCATTCATATCCAATTAGTTCACATTCACTAATTTATATTCAAGTTGGTTTGCTTCAATTCAAATCAAATTTGGTTCTATTTAGATTTCTTACCTTTCAATTTGAATTCAATTACATAGCTTTCAATGTCCATTAATTCAATTTCATTAACACTTAATGAATTTCTATACAAACAATTAGCAACCAATGCACATTCAACTTAACCAAATTTATTTACTTTGCTTACATTCAATTTGGTTTAACACACTTAATTTCAATTGGTTTATATTCTAATTCAGATTGAATTTTTATACTCACCATATTCACTAATTCACTTTTACAATTAAAGTTGAATTTCCTTTATATAACTCAAATTCATATTCATTCTTCACTTTATCAATTCATTTTGATATCAAATTCAATTTGATTCACTATTACTTAAGCCATGTTTCATTTTATCTCTACTTGCATTTATTTTCACCATACAGCTTAAGTTTGTCTCAAATTTATTTGAAATTCTATTTTATTTAACTTTACTAAAGTCAAATTCATATCACATTTCAAAATTCAAATTTTGTTTTACTTAACAAAACTGTTTAACCATTTAAACAACTGGTTTATTCAAATTTTCTCATTTTATAAGTTATACAACTTATTAATTTAAACTTCCCAATTCAT
The DNA here is from genome assembly GCA_030737815.1 of Allium fistulosum. NCBI lineage: Eukaryota > Viridiplantae > Streptophyta > Magnoliopsida > Asparagales > Amaryllidaceae > Allium > Allium fistulosum. The sequence continues at coordinate 945,596,311 of CM060904.1, read as the reverse complement.
ATCATATAATCACTTATCATTTAAGTTTAACTTTCCATCTCAACAATTTATCAAATCAAATTCAATTTATTTAACTTCCTTAGTAAAATTTATTTAACTTTCCTTTTAGTTAAATTTCAAATCCATATATTTATTAAATACTAATTCAATTCAATTTAACTTTTCTTAAGTTAAAAATCTTTATTTTCAAAAACAATTTTATACTTCTTTGGATTTGAAAAACGTTTCCTTTTTAAAGTGTTTCTAGTAACTATTCATATTAAACATCATAAACTAAGCTTTGTGTAAACCAAAGCTCTGATACCACCTTGTAACATTCCCCCTTTTGACCGCTTCCAGTCGGTAATTAAACCAACTCGAAACGTTCAAAAAGACGAATTGTTATTTAGTTTATAAGGTTTAAACAGAATCAGCCACAGAAACACAGAATAATAACAATGAATTAAAATAAATGAAAATTTATTTCATTACTATAAATCTTTTTATATACATCAGAGTTTATACAATTTTAATACTGATACAGCGGAATATCTTAAAATACAATTTTCTTCTGAAAACTAAAGTGATTCTTTACTCTCTCTCTCTAACTTCGCTGCTCGAAAATCTTCAAGCTGTAAAAATACTCGGTCTGACCCGAGTATTATATTCAAAAGAAAATAATACACAGGTCAGTCTAATTCAAACCAGTTATTAGTGCATATAAGCAGTAATAATTTAAATAGACGACAGTCACAATAATTCCCGTCTATCCGACTCTTTTAACAAAGAAATCGGATAACGAAAATTTTAACACTAAACAGTGTTAAACAATAAATCAGCAGATTTAAATCATCAACAGAGATAAATAAACAATTTATCAAATCGACTAAATCAATTTAAAACAATTGAAATTGTCACTTTAAAAACCATCGAAGTTCGATTGGCTGCCGTACACGCATGCGTGTACGGCCTCGCCAATACAGCATAAAAATCAATGCATCACGACGCAAAGAAATATCAATTCAAAACTGTCGATTTCGTGGTGGCTGCAGTGCACGCACGCGTGCACTGCCTCGCCAATATCGCACGAAATACACAAAAGCTCAGTGAAAGTCACAAATGATCACAAGGTCAAATCTGAGCGACAAGCTGGATTCAACTCAAGTGTTTCAAAGACTGTACAATTCAAAATGTACAACAGCAAACCAGACTAGATTACATCAGTGATCACAAGACATGCAACACTGGAATAGACAGTGCAACAAAGTGAAGATAAAACTCAACTCAACTCGAAGACTGGTGCAACTCACTAAGGCGAAGACCAAATCCAGACCAGGCAACAAAGAAGTATATCAGCTACATGTATGCAAAGACTGTCACAAACAAATATGGACAATGCCAATATTGTATGCAAACTCAAGTGATATAAGCAACATGAACAGATGAACATCAGTGCAACAAGAACACTCATGCAGACATGAATACAACAAACAAAGATCAAAGGCATAGCAACTGCCACAAGACCACAATGCAGTGTACATGAGTACAACTACTGGAGTCAAGTCAGAAAAATTCATGAATGCAAACAACCAACTACATGCAGGTGAACAGAAGACAAATACACAATCAACATGAATGGGCAACCCAACATCCAGTACATATATGCTCCAGCATAAATGCATACTACAATGCAAACTAAAACAACCAGGAATGCAAGTTGAAGTATAAACAGGAATGACTCTGGTTGAAGTCATATATAGCAAGTATTGGTAACTAATATCAGTCAAGTCAATCTACCCAGGTGCAACTACAAGGCCACAGTAATTAGACTATATGAAGTGAAGAACAACCACTGCAATGGCATATGAGGTGCAGACTAACAGAGTAAACATTTTCAATGGGATCAAGATGCAAATATCAACATGGATGCCATGTGAATGCAGATTAATCAAGGAAGTTAACAACAAAATCTCAAGTGAACAGGAATGCAGTATTCGATGAAGTAACAGAGAAGTGGCAGAGAAGCAAGTTGCTAAATTCACGCAACAGCCATTTCAAAGAAATGATGCAGTGAACTACATATCAACTAAGGCAAGGATGAAAGTTTATGTAAACTCAAATGTCGAAGACAAAGAGGAAGGTTAAACAAAACCTAGCACGTATGTTTATCAGATAAAAAAAATTCACAAACAGAAAAGAAACAAAATCCAGTTCGTATATTGGAAAAGTCAAGTATGAAAAGATTCACAAACAGGGACAAGTTATATATATATTATAAAGATGTATACACAATTAAACAGGGCAATTCAAAGCATTTATTCAGATAACCCAATCATGCAAACATTACATAATAGATTCAAGAACTACAGCATGCAGTAGATTCATCAAACAGTTGTTTAAACTTGTGAATTTTGTTTACTTTAGGATATGGGATCTTACAGAGGTTTAAAAACTGAGGTACTCTGATAAATCAAACATGCATCCATTTTTTTTTCCACAACCAATTCAAATCTCAATTTTCTGAAAACCTGATGTAGACAAATTTAAGTTTTACTAAGGGTGGATTGCTTCACTGTTTGGATTCATATATTTTCCCTTAGCAGAGAAGCCTATATACAGACATACATGCAGCCATTACTTAAATATATTTTCACACATGCAGCCACACTAGCAACTTCAATCATCAAAGTAGATACAAGACAGTACACAGATTCATAGACATCAGATTCATAGACACCAGATTCATAGACATCACTTAACCCATTTGTTAAAACGATTCGAAGATATTTAACTTTAAACAATTTAAACTTCGAAACTTGTTAAATTTTAAAACTTTAAAAAACTGCAACATAAACCCGAGCCAAATGCAGATTTACCAGAAATCACGAAATCAATTCAAGACGGGAAAAAAATCATCAACATTGAGATAAAGTCGAACGACCCATGCACAGTCGAAATCTGAGAAAGCATCTATACTAAAACAAATCGAATGGCCAAAGACAACGAAAACAAGCAAGCAAACGAACCCGAACAGTTCGAATAAGATGTGAGTGAGGAATGTCACTCACCTGTTGTCGACGAATCGGAGCCGAAGTCACCAAAATCGCCAAGAAATCGAAGATCGCCGAAGCCCTAGTTTTTTTTTTTCTCTCGTCGCCATTTTTTTCTTTTTTTTTCGTTTGTTTTCGTTGTACTGAAGAAAAGGGGGGGCGACGTATATTTGCAAAGATAAGGGTAAGGGGATCGGTATGGGGTGGTATGGGTGAGGTATGGGTTGAGTTACTTTATTTTTTTTATTTTCTTTTTCTTTTTAAAATCTAATTTGTTTTTGTAAATATTTTCTTTAATTTGTTTTGTTTTATCATGTTGCTAAATTTAAACTATGTGTATATATTCATTTCGTACAAATAAAAATTTAAATAAAAGAATTTCAATCGATTTACAAATTCCAAATTCTAACAGAAATTAACAACTCGATATTAAATCGTTAATTGACGAAGATTTTATCGTTATAAAAATTTCAACAATAAACAGCAAATATCTGTCAACTTTAATCGTTTATTGATGATTATAATTCGGGCAAAAATCCAGGTTGTTACAGAAATTCAATTTGAATTCGATTAAATTCTCTACGCGTTTACCCGCCATATATTCACAAAACAATTTTGATGAATACGAAAATTGAAATCCAGTAATAATTCAATATTACGGACCCAATGAAACTGGTTTCGTCTACTTCCGAAACTGTGCCTCGGAATGCTATTTTTAAATTCAACTTAAACGATAATATTTCAAAACTGAACAAATCGCTTTCAAATTCAATTCTGAAGCTTCTATTACCTTCAGTATTATCAATATGAATTTTCTAAGCCTTTAAATTATTTTTAACCGGCTTAAAATTGAAGATTCAAATTTTATTCAATTTTCAATAGATTAAATTCAAAATTTAATCACCAATTCATTCTGATAATTTGAAATTCAAGTCAAATCATCGTTCAAATATTTAAAATTAATTAAATATTTTCAATTTAAATTGTTCAAAATTTCAGGGTCGTTACATGATGATATGTTACCTTGGACCCATTCTGACATGCATATGTGATTTCATTAACTATCGCGAGCCATGCATTGGATATCAACCCGAAGCTACAAAAGCTAGCACAATCTCTATTGATTTCATCATGAAAGATCCACTCTTACTTTTAGGCTCACCCCATCAATGTCTATGCCTACCAGCCGTTGCGACAGGGCACACAATGACCTGAGACGTCTGAAAGACTACTTAAATAGAATATCGAACTAAGCTAATTCAATATCACTTATTTCCCACGAAGGGCTATCCAAGGACGAAAATTAGCAGACCTCACACCCAAATTCACTACCTCAGATGACTACTCGAAGAGTAGCAGAGAACCAACCATAAGATGGAAAATGTACGTGGATGGAGCATCCAATGATCAGTGTTATGGCTTGATAATGACTCCTGAGGAACGATCAGTCAGCTACGTCCTAAAACTCGATTTACCTGTAACAAACAATGATGCTTAGTATGAAGCCTTGACTGCCAGCCTCAAACTTGCTAGAGGATTTGAAGTGAAAACTTTACATATATTTTGTGATTCTTGATTGGTAGTATACAAATTTAAGGATGTTGATCTTGCTAGGGGGCATTGTCTTGCTCCTTATCTCGGCAAGTCCAAGAGCTACTAACCGACTTCACGTATTACATCATTACACACGTACTCAGTGAACAAAATGAAAAGGTGTCATGGTTGACTCCTATCAAAGACTATCTACAATGAGGAATTCTTACTGAACGGGGGAATGGAAAACGACAGATCCTCCTCAAAGCTTCACGCCAAATCATCTAAGAATAATTTGTGTGTCAAAAGGAGTTTATCCATCCCCATGCTTCGGCATATCGCCCATGATGATATCTTGAGCAAAATCTATGAAGAAGAATGCGATAATAACATCAGGGGGAAAACCATGATAAAGAAGATACTCTGCTACAGGTATTACTGGCCAACTATCAACCCAGATGCGGTTGATCATGCTAGACAATGTGACGAGTGCAAGATGTTTGCAAAAAATCCTGGAACCCCGCCAATGGAAATTAGTCAAATGGCTAGTTCATAGCCGTTTGCCACTTGGGGGCACTGAAATCATCTTCTTGTCGATCCTAAAGGTGGTGCGAAATACACCATCATAGCAGTTGATTACATCACCAAATGGGCAGATGAAGAACTCTTAACCACGACCAAGATGAAGAAAATAATCAACTTCTTTATCCGTAACGTCATCTGTCCTTATGACCTTCCATGATCCATTATAACTGCAAATGGACAGGTGGAAGCTGTGAACAAAATCATAGAGTCTGTACTGAAGAGAGGTTTGGAAAACTCCTCAAGTGGCTGATTGCAACCCTTATTTCAAATAAAATACAAACAAGGAACCGCGATTGAATTGCAATTAAACTAGACGGAGTTGGTGATGACTTATGAGCATATAAAACGCATCCGAGAGCAAATGGCAAGAGCATGTACCCGAACGTGCATGTGTACATCCGAAAAAGTTCGACTTCTTGAAATCAACAGAAATTGAATTCTCACAAAGGGTTATTAAGAAAAGGCTAGATTAGATAGCCGAAGCTTATTAGCTCTGCAGAATCAGTCACGGATGGCCACTAATGAACTACAACCCTGGATTTATAATATTGGGAATCGACCAAGCATCACGATGACCAAAGAAGGATACAACACCTTGGGAGGATAAATTGGAGAATAATGACTATTCAAGAAACATGGTGGATTTCTTTCTGAAGACAAGGAATACTCGCTGATTCAAAGCGTGTTGTGTTGCTTCACACAACACACTTTGGGGGGCAAGTGTTAACCAGCATCTTGGCTCGGTTACAAAACGACAGTTGAAGAAATTATCATTAGCACTAGACAAGATTCTGATCAAGGAGAGACTGGAGGTGGTAGCAAGTTGTTAGGCCCACAACAAAGCAAGAGCATTCGGCATGCCTAGCCTGGTGCGCAGATTCACCTACTATGGGCAGAGGCACCTTGTTCCTAAGCCCATGAGGGAAGTCCAACCCATCTCGTCTATAAATAGAGAGGCAGGGACACAGTGAAATGGACCTTTTTTGGAGAACACTGGGGAGACTCTGCCATTTTTTATACTCTCCTCTTTTTAATTCAAACTTGTATTCAAGTCATCAATATATGGATTGTATCTGTATTCAACTACTTGTGAAAGAAATAAAGATCAAAAACTCAAAGTGGACGTAGACAATTACGCTGAACCACTATAAATTCGGTGTTCTTACTTTCTGCATTTAAATTAGCATATTCTTCCTTGTTTAATTTAACTTCACCACTTACATCTCTACACAATCTTTCTCAACGAGGTTAGTGACCAATTTTGGTGCTAACAAGATATAAAGCGGATTTCTTTCAAATACATTTCTGTTTGGTGGGGGAGAATTTATTCTCTTAGCTTAACACCCTTCTCTGAGACATACGAGCTCAGAGGTTATGTAGTTGAAATTTATCAGTGATATACTCCCAATTTGGTAGTGTGGCATGCTGAGTGTTGCTGTGTGATGATCATTTATTGATCATTTGTGATCAAAGCGTGGCTTTGTGAAAAAGCGTAGCTTTGTGGACGAGACCTCTTCGGACCTCACAACCCGAAAATGGTCGAAACAGGAATGATGCGGCAAGGTTATGAGGGTCGCTCCCTTTAGGGTATGTCATTTCCTTCTGGAAAAGGGTGGCATCAGGTATGGAGCCCTGGTATTTAACCTATGTGGATACTCCAATCTCTTTTATTGTGTGATTGTTGTTTGATCGAGGCGCCTCGGATAAAGGTCCCAAAGGACCGGGGGGTGGCATATTCATGTAGTAGTTACCTAGTGACAGAGGTAACCCGGCCTTGTGTTGGCAGAGAGCTAGTTAGTTCTCGGGACATCCCGCCAGAGGCGATCCCATGTGGCATAGGAAGTTCCTTAGCCTGACCATTTGTTGGAAATCCAAAGAAACAATACGAGCTTTTTACGATTGCTGTTGTATAACCTGTCTCCTCAGAAGGCAGTTGTAGCAGGCATAATACAATGGTACCTATGCTGGCTAAGATTAATATTATACTTTCGAAATGTTTTCTGCACTATGCACTAATAATAATATCAAAAATGATTTGTTTGGCGTAGTAAGCATGTTTGACTATCATAAGAAGAAATCTCCTCCAATTCTGCGTTTGCATTGTGTGTGTGTGGCGGGAGGTCTTATGGTAGTTTCATTTTCCAAAAGCATTGCGGATATTTTCTACTTCTTTGTTGTTGTTGTTGTTGTTGTTGTTTTAAAGATAATAACTGTTTTAAGTTCTCACATCAATCACCATGACTGACCTGGAGTTTATTGTTTCCTTCCTAAACTCTGGGTGCCCATCAATTTCCACACGGGCAGTCTAGAGTCGGGTTATCAGGTCATTCTGGATTCAGGAGATGCTGTGGAGCTCAGTGGCGAGCTGGATGGCGAGACGTATCACTTGTATATGATATTATTTTTCCGCTGTGTATTCTGTATGAGGACAAGTTTATATAACTGTCCAGTTGTGTTGTATATTGTTGTTGTAAACTCTGATGATGATGTAATGTATAAAATGATATAGTTCTTTGATTTAAAGATTATTCATTTATCTATTATATATTGTTCCGCTGCGATATGTGAGATTCTGATATTGTTCAGTGTTTTTCTGTTGTTTCTACTTTCTTTTTCTTTTGTCTTCTTCTACCTCTTCTTTTTCTCCATAACAATTCGGTTTTCCGGCATTCGATTGCTCGGCAGTTGATACAGTGGACGTATTAATGTCGATTTTAGGAAGTCGAAAATCTTGAAACGTTACATTTGGCCTCAGAGCATATGGTTAAGCGATAACTTCGGCTCTGTTGGGTGTTACTCATTAGAGATAGAGTCAGTAGTACTCTAGAATGAGTGTGAGTGTAATAATAGATATGAGCGCGTATTTGTTAGTGAATATGAAATTGTTTTATATTGTGTTTGCTTATCCGTTGAGCTGTTTATGAATTCTGGTCAGTATGTGGGATGCCATATTATCGATAGGGGTTTCTAAACACTTAAACGAGGCAAGTCGACATAGTATCATTTTAAATTGGGTAAATGGAATAATTTTACCTTGGTATTATTTTACATATAAAGGAAATAATTTTTCAGGAATTATTAAAGTGTATATAAATTGATTGTTTGGTTGTTGAAAATGTAAGAATATATATGAGTTAATAAAAGTTGTTTGAATAATCTAAATAAAAACAACAATTGTAAAAGAATGAAGCATATAAGCGAATGAATTATAAGTATGGAATTATAATTAAAATGATTTGCAATTGTGAAATAATCTTGTATAAGTAAAATTAAATAGTGAAACTATATGAGAAAAGATTTATAAATGTGATTTATAAATAAAAGGAAATTTTGAAGGAATTTAAGCACTGAATTCACTATTGTTACTGGGAAATAATAAGGGTGATGACTGCAGCATCATCTGTATCATTTTCGAGTTTCTATGTGATGGATTTGCTACCATAATAAATTGAAAAATTGAAGTTTTGTTGTGATAAACAAATTTGAAATTAAAATCCAAATTGAAATCGATAATTATAAGTGAAATGAGTTTTATACTTATAATATGATTTGGAAGTTAAATAAATAAGTTGTGTAACTTATAAAAATGAGTGAATGTAAGCAAAACCAATTGTAAAAGAAATGGTTAAACAATTTTGTTAAGAAGAGCAAAAATCTGAATTTGATAGTGATAAAAAAATTTGACTTTGGTAAAAGTTAAATAGAATTTACTTTAGAATTAGAATCCGAATTGGATTTATAAGTGGAAATTTAAGTTAAGTTAAACAAATGATGTTTAATTGGAATATAACTTAAGTGATGTTAAATGAAGTTGATTTTGATATCAAAGTAAAATAATAAAGTGAATCAAATGGATTTGAACTTGAGTTATATAAAGGAGATTCAACCTTATTTGTAAAATGAATTAGTAATTGAATAAATAAATGGATTGAATGTTAATCAATCGAATGTAAGTAAATGAATTGATATGGAATAATGGATGTAAGTGTTAATTCATTAAAGCTAATTGAAAATGTTGAACCAAATTGAAAGTAAATTTAATAACTTGATTATGTTGGTTATGACATTGGTTGTTATAGGATTGTTAGTTGATTGTATATAATTCATTAAGTATTAATGAAATTGAATTGGTGAAATTGGAAGTGAATCAACTTGAATTTGAATTAGTGAATGTAAACTAATTGAAAATGAATAATTGAATGTTGTTATATATGAATTGGTTGTAAACAATTACAAGTGATGTCGAAATTATATAAGTTGCTTATAAACTTTGTTTAATATGCATTTCTTTTAATATACATATGTTGTAGTTGTTTAAAAGAGTAAATTGTTAGTAACTTTATATATATGTCACTTACATGTTTAAATTGAGTAAGTACAGGTGTCGTGGCTACCGTTTGGCTGGTTGGGTTGCGCTAAAATGCTAAATAAATAACTGCTTTGCTTAAAAATGCTAAAAAGGTACGCCTACGCAATAAAAATAGGAAATATGAACTGTTTTTCTGTTTTTCCGACCGTGTGGGTCGATGTATATATATTTATGTCTATTGTGATCCTACTACGATCGAACCGCGCAAAGGGATGGCGAATTTTTCTAAAAATTTAAGGCGTTAGAAAATTTTCGGGAAATTTTGAAAAATTTGTGAAAACTAAATTTTGGATTTGGAGTTAAAAGTTAAACGATATAGTTGTTTTGAAAAGTATAACTAAGTATAGGTTTGAAAAACTTAGTTAAGTTTTTGAAGGAGTTTAACTATTGGATTTTGGGGAAGTTGTACACTTAAGTGATTTTGAAATCTAATTTGAACGAATTGTTTGAAAAGATAATGGATTTTGGGCATTTTTTTTACTTTGCAATTTCGAGGACGAAATTCTTTTTAAGGGGGGAAGATTATAACGACCTAGAATTTCCGTCATTTGAAATTCGTATATTTAATTGATTTTAAATATTAACAAGTAAGATTTATAAGCCGAATGAATTTAATTTTGAATATAGTGATTTAATTGGACAATTAAATTATTAATTTAATATTTGAAATTCCAAAAATAAATGAAATCCGGATAGAATGATGTTTTTAAACTTTTAAAATCGAATTAAAAGTTGATTTGTGAAAATTGAATATTTTAATATTTAATTGACGACTAAAAATAGTCATTTTTCAAACAGTCTCGGATTTCGACGAAACCAGTTTCATCGGATCCATAATATGAAATTATTGTAAGGTTTCAATTTTCGTAGCAATCGGAGTTGTCGTTTGTCCGGGGCAAGCCAAAACGCATCGAAATCGTTTTAAATCGATTTGATTTAAATTTGATCGTTTAATTCCGTAACTCGCACATACGACCGAATTAGCTTCCGAAACACGTTCCATTGTGTTCGGAACATGGGGTAAACCTTAGAAATGCTAGCCGCCACGCTTCGTTTGGAGTTCGGAAAATTTTCGATGAATAGTGTTTTGGAGAATTTTCTATATAAGGCCCTCTATTTCTTCATTTGCAAACAAAGGCCAAAACCCTAGTTGTAGCCGCCACTTTCAATACCAATTGCCAGAAACGTCTCGCCTTCTCCTCCAATTATCTTTCAATCCGTGAATCAATTCAACAAACTTCCAACTAGCAAAATGTAGAGCACTCCGAGATCTCGAGATCCAACGGTCGAGATTTGAAACGGTGCAACGATCGAGGAGCTAGGGGCCGCGTTCGCCTACCAGTTCGTGCTCGTTGTTAGAGGAAAAGGGGCCACCGAGCTCTATGATATTCGTGCCGAGGGTGGAGCTCACGTGGGTGGTGGATGTGGCGCAGTCTGATCGTCGTCAAGTGGCGAGATGGTGTCGCGATAATTCGTTAAGAGGCGGCGGCTATGGGTTCATCTTCACGCATGATTACCTAGAAGAGGAAGAAGATAATGCGTGTGGCCGAGATTCTAGGGTTTTGAAAATCTATGGCCAAGATCTGTTTGAGGGTAAAATTAAAAATAGAAATAGAAATTGATTTATATTTAAATTCGTTCAAACTTTAAAATTTGATATCTTTTTGGTACGAGGTCGAAAAATTACGAAACAAATTGCGTTGGAATCGTTTCGACGAGCACTAAGAAATGGAGCTGGTTTGGAGTCGATTGGAGTCAGTGAAAATTTTGAGTAAAACTAAACGTCTGTTTAATTTTATCCGAAATAAAATACTACAACCATTTTAAAAAGCAATGTGAGAACTTCTCACTCGATCGAATAATTGTTTCGATTTAAATTTTAAATAGTTGAGATTTAAAATTTGTTGATAGTGTTGATTGTGTAAATTGGATGATAATTGCTATCTGTTGTGCTGTAATAGACCCTATACCCTGTATATTAAGCGGATGTTATTTATTAAAAACATATACCGCGATAATTCCACCGTGAAGTGGAATTGGTATTATATATGTATTTGGAGTTGATTTCCCACATTATATAGCGGATGAGACCCTATTGCGCCGCATAATAGCGGATTGTATTTTATAAATCCCATATACCGCGATATTCCACCTCGAAGTGGAATTGGTATTGTGCTAACATCTGTGGATGCAGGGAAACAGGTTGGAGGGATCCAACTGGATTCCTCAAACATTTGAATTTATTTCAATGTTGTATGTTGATTTATTTATAATCGCCGTGTGATTATATTGTGATTGAATTTGTTAACGGCTATAAATTAGCCGAAGATATTTTTGGTATCGTTGGATACCAGAAATAAATTAAAAATTGGATTTTCGAAATTTAAGTTGAAAATTTATCGAAAAATTTATTTTTGATAATTGGATGAATTTAAAAGGAGTTAAAAGATAAAAGACTTATTTTTGAACTGTATTGAATTAAATTTCAAATTTTGTATAAAAGGGCTTAATAAATGGATTTCGAAATTATTATTTATAAATTGAAGAATTTATTTAAAATTTGTATTTTTAAATAGATTTGAAGAGATAAAGAAATTTATTTTAAAAGGGAAATAAATTGAAAATGTTTGGCAATTTATTTGGTGTTTTGAAATAAATTTGAAATTAATTGATTATTAATTTACCATAACTGGTAAAATTTATTCACGAAAATTTATCTGATTTGAATTAATCAGATAATTTAATTAATCCTACCTATGCATGTTTGGATTATATTGGATGTTGAATTGTTTTACATCTTTGATGTGTGATGCTTTATGATATATCCTGATTTGTGTTGTGATCTGTGAATTGTTTATCTGTGATATATATATCTGTGATCTGTGAATGGAAGATAAGCGTTATAGTTATACCGCTTATCAAATATATTGTTATATTTGATCTTTGATGGTTGAATGTTGTTGCACTATTGTGTTAAACCCTTGGACTACACAATACACACACAAATGTGGATTTCACGTGGAAATCGGTTAAGTCACATATTTTTATAAATTTTGAAAAATTTAATTTTTGAATCCAAAATAGTTTTGGAATTGGAATTGAAAGTTTTTGAAAATGAGTTTCAAAAATAAAAGTTATTTTAAATAACTTAATAGAATTGGAATTTAAATCATTTGATTTAAATTTTGAATTCAATATTTTGAAATTGAATACAATGAATTGGGAATTTTGGTCTAAAAGATTTTATAAGTGTAAAAGGTGTTATATGGGTTTTTAACTATTTAAAAATATGGTTTTGGAAATTTAAATTTCAATTCAAGTTTTATACTTGAATAGCTTTAACCTGTGTAAATGTAACCAGTTTTTTCCCATAACGAAAACTATATGTTTTCAAATACTAATAGCTTTTATAAAGAAAAGATTTCCAATGTGTATCGAAACATTTCAAGTTGAAATGAAATTGTAAATAGTTTGGAAAAACTATGAATTAACCTTTGTGAAGATGATTAAACTTTATTTTGAAATCAAAGAGGATTTGAAAAGGTGTATCTTTTATATTATAAAAGACTTGAATTATGAATAGTTTTGGAAGCTATAAATTAAATCTTAATTTAAAGATTTAATGGGTTAATTCAAATTTAAATGGAAATTGATTTGGAAATCTTTGAATGAATCTTTGTGAAACTGGATAAACTTTGTGAAGTAAATTTTTTTGTTTAAATATTTAAAATGGTAATTTGTTTAAACCATTTAAAGGAAAGGATTTGGGTAATAAGTTGTGACTTAATTGAAATCGCTATATCCATATGTTTTAAATATTGTGCTCACTATTCGGGTTAGCCGGGAAAAGACCTTTGTGTCAAATAACACATTCCGAATTAGTGATACGACGATATGGATCGTATTAAAGACCGGTGGTGAAGACCGGGTATTTGTGAAAACGATAGGATGACCTATCGATTGTCTCTGCACCGTTAGCTACGGTATAGAGATTTCCTTTGTGATGGGAAGTTTGATCGGGATTGTGAATACTCGGATTGCAAGGGCTTCTTCGGAAGTGCCTTCGGTTCTGTTCGAACCCGGAATAGACTTGTATGGTTACATGTCTAACTTTACATTTTGAGATATAAAGCTGATTTCTTTCAAATACATTTATGTTTGGTGACGGAGAATTTATTCTCTTAGCTTAGCACCCTTCTCTGAGACGTACGAGCTCAGAGGTTATGTAGTTGAAATTTATCAGTGATATACTCCTAATTTGGTAGTGTGGCATGCTGAGTGTTTGTAAAAACCCGCATATTTATCGATTTTATATTTAAATATAACATCATTCGTTGGATTATAGTCCGAAAAGCTACTTTTTGCAAACAGTCAAATTAGGACTCGAGACCACTTCCATTGAGTTCAAAATGCCGTTTGCGACCTTTTTGAGTATAAGCTTCGATATGTTTGGAGTTAGTAGAATTTTGCTACTTTTCACTTAGGGATTTGGGTTGGATTTCAGCCCATTTACCCCACTTATCAACCTAGTCCCAACCCTCTTCTCTTCATTCCTTCATAATTTCCTAATACATTCAAGCTTCATCAAAAATGGGGGAAGAGAAAAAGAATTAGGAAATCCTAAGCCCTAGTTTCCATTTGCAAATCAAGTTCTAGCTCCAAATTCATAGTGAAGCCATTGGTAAGCCTTCTCTTCTTCTTCTCCAACTCATTCTCTTATCAATTTCAGAAATTCCTAAACCTAACTTAGGAAATGTTTCTCTTTTAAGCTTAGATTCAAGCTTGTTGGGTTGGAATTGAAGAGTGATTGTCCTTGCCATTGCTTTATAGCTTCATCTTCATTGATTTTGTGAAAAGGTGAGATTTTTATCTCACATCTATGACTATAATTATCTTTGGTTGTTAGGTATGAATTCCTAACACCTCTTCATGTGCATTTGCTCTTGATTTGGATTGGTTTTGTGAATATTCCAATTTTTGGGTTTTTTAAGTCAAATTTGTGTGAAAATCCTTTTATGGATGTTTGATCATGCTTTTGGTGATGCATCGAGGAGCATTTAGGGACGGGTTGTCGATTGGAATAAACCCTTAGCGCCAATGTTCATCCGGTTGCATTTCGAAAGAGTTTGCTCTTCATTTGGATAGGCTGAAAAACAGCCCTGGCATGATTTAGTTGACTGAAATCTCTGGTCAATCGACTGAACCTGGAACCCGAAAGTTCCCAGGCAAGATTCAGTGGACTGAAATCTCTGTTCAGTCGACTGAACCTGGAAACAGAAAGTTCCCAGGCAAGATTCAATCGACTGAAATCTCTGTTCAGTCAACTGAACCTGGAAACATAAAGTTTCCAGGCAAGATTCAGTCGACTGAAAATCTCTGTTCAGTCAACTGAATTTGTTGTTTCAGCCCACTTTGCCTTTTGGGATTGAATTTCCAATTTGAATCGATTCGTGATGATCCTATTTGTTGTTATCATTTATTATGACTTTGATGACTCCTTTTTCGTGATTTCTGAATATCCATTTCGATGGATTCTTTATCAGTTTAATTGGATTTGATTCACATCTTCGAATGTGAATTTTGATGATTGATTGTTTCCACAATCATTTTTGTGATTTGTCACTTTAAAATTATAAAGGTTTTCTATACTAGTAGTAAATATTCAAACTCTTTATCAAAGATTATTTAAACTCTATTTTCAATATCAAACTCGTTTATAAAACCATTTTCCAACCTATTAGTATATACAAACCTTTACCTCACTCGTATGAGAAATCTAATTAAACGGTTTAGTAAAACAAGTGGTATGAAACGCTTGCGTTTACTTCGTCGGTTAATTCTTGGACTTGTTCGATTGAATCTCTTGTGACAATTTTCTAGTGGAAGTCTACAATTTGTTCGTAAATAATTAAGTTAAGCTAGTGGTTATGGGACATGAAGCTAAACTCATTTATTTACTAGCTTAGTGTAAATTACACTTATCGATCAATGATGATCATTTTGTGATTTAGACTAGCAATGTGCGATGTCTCTTTGTCTGCGAGGGAGACTAAACCCCGCTTTTAGTGGAGCTTCGGCTTGGTGGGGTAGCGACCCATGGTCTTCGGGCCGTTTTAGTGGAGCTTCGGCTCATGGTCTTCGGGCCGTTTTAGTGGAGCCTTGGCTCAAAATTAATGGTTAGCAACCATGGAATAGCGTTCCGTTTCGTGATACACGTATTGGTGAGTTTTTATGCTCCTGTTCTAGTGACAGGCCTCTTTCCCCTTTTTGTGATTTCTGGATTTCTATTGATTGATTTCTAGAGTTTGTGTTTCACCAATTTTCGTGATTTACATTGGTAAGTTTTATCAATATTTGTGCATTGGTGAATTTGTGTGTCATTAACTTTTGTAATTGGCATTGATATAATTGTCAATATTTATGGTTGGGTGAATGAAATAAAGAGTACGACCTTTCTTTTTATCTTTGAGAAGATTCTTGTGATATGGATTAATCTCTTGTTGATTTTCAATTACATACTTGTCACAGTATGGCATTATGGTTATATCTCTTACTCTATATCATTTCATCTGATATTTATAGCTAGACTGATCCGTTTATTATTTTCTTATTAAATAATACTCGGGTCAGACCGAGATGTTTCAGGTGCTCCTGCTTGACTTCTTATCATGGTCCTTTATATGACTTTTGGCTAACTACTTTAGTTTAGTAGTTTTTGTTAGTATACATTCGAGATAGAGACTCCTTGATGTATACTTATTCTTTTGTGTAGCACTTGTAACTATTCTTTTGTGATGTTGTGGATCTTGTTTGACCACTACTCTGATATACACTTTTATGTTTAATATTCATATCTATTTCCGCCTTGGTGATATGAATTGTCTGTGACTGATTTGTGTTATGTTTATTTCTATATTTGTTTCCGAAGACTACACAGCCTCTGTGTAGTAGCTTTGAGTTTGTATCGGCATATCGGATTTCCTTTTGAGATGAAAAGCATGTTATTTTATCTGACATATCGATGCTCGCACAATGCAATTACATGGATGGTCGCTCCTCAATAGCCTTATTCTCCGCGCTAGTTGACGGCATTACCCCGTAGTGTCCTTGGCTAGCGTGGGTATAGAGGTGGGGCGTCATAGCTTGGTATCAGAGCCAAACTTCGGAATAATGTAGAATAATCTAACAAGGATCATTGTCCTAAGTCTTTCTTAGGAGTCGTGCCTTAGGATTTTATTCGAGTCAATTGGACCCGTTCTATCCTATTTTCTTTTATGATTCCTTGTTTTATCAATCAAGTTTGATTGAAATTCATTCTGTGAATAACTTCTTCTTCTTTCTTTCTTTCTTAAAGAAGAAGAAATGGTTGGATCTGGCAGCCCTAGCGCTGGTCAATCTAGTAGTCCTTCACTGGATGGCGTATTCATGTCTTCCCAACAACTTTTAGATCTTGTAAAAAATCAAAGATTTATCTATGCTTTGTGTAAGAACCCTGAAATGGTTTTACCTCTGAAACTAGAAGTTCCTTTCGATCAGCTTGTAGATATCACTCTACGAGAAGAAGAGGTCGATAAGGGAATTGATAGTGATGTTAGAGGCACCAAAAAGAGCCTCAATAGCAACAAGAAGAGGTATATTAAGTTCGAAAGCCTTAATCCCTATAAGAAAGGGAGGCAGGCAACTTCGGTAGCAAAGACTCCAATCCCTGATCGTGGGGGATGCTACAATTGTAATTCAAGGGACCACTATGTAAATAAGTGACCAAAACCCCTTTATTGCCGCTATTGCAAAGGTTTGGGTCATTACTTGTCTACATGTCCCAAACTTCAAAGTAGGAGAGAGGGAAAGTTGAAAGTTGTGCAAGCCTCTTGTAACGACCCAGAATTTTTAAACATTTGAAAATGAAATATTTAATTGATTTTAAATATTTGAATGATAATTTAACTTGAATTTCAAATACATCTGTTTATTTAGCAATTTAAATTTTTGAATTTAATAATTGGAAATTGAATAAATTGCTGAAATGTAAATTTTGGACTTGTTAAAAATATTTTCAGAGCTTGGAAAATTTATATTGATGACACTGAAGATAATAGAAGCTTCAGAATTGAGTTTGAAAATGATTTGTTCACTTTTGAAATCATATCATTTGAATCGATATTTAAAAATAGCCTTCCGAGGCACAGTCTCGGAATTCGACGAAACCAGTTCCATTGGGTTCGCAATATTGTATTATTATCGGATTTCAAATTTCGTATTTTTCGGAGTTGTTATGTGAGCATACGACACATAAACGCGTTGAAATTTGTATCGAAAAAACAAATTAAATTTAAAAAAAAAAGGGCTTATCATATGCACGTAATCTCCTTGAATCATGCCTAAAATCACGAAAATTTATCATGCAAAGCTTACCCCTTCGTTTCAAAGTAGTGGCCGCCTGTTTCTTTTCTTTTAAAAATCAAAACCCATACTCTTTAGTTTTCAAAAATCAAATCGAGGGAAAAAAATCAATGGCCGTGAGGAAAAAAAATCGATCTCCTCTTCTCAGAAAATTTAATCGACCTTTCATTCTCGATCGAAGCTGCAACCATTGTTCGTTCGCGAGGTCGAGCTTGCAACCGGGGTTGGCGCGCGTACGCGGTGGAGCTCGCGATCGTATCGCAAGTGGAAGGCGATTGAGGGCAACTTCAAAGTCGTGATGGCGACGTATTCGTCGGCGGCGATGGAACAAGGCGGCGCACGGCTACGTGGGCGATGTCGACGCGAGGCCTTCTCGCATGCGCGAAGCAGTATGGTCACGAGGCGATCGAGCGAAGGAAACATCGAGGCGACGAACGGCGAAGTCTGGTAGAGCTAGGGTTTCTCGTGAGGCAACGTGCGAGTTCGAGGCTGCGGTCGTCTTCGATGGCAGTAAGGTATTGAATCTGTGTTTTAATTTCAAATGTATTTAGTTTATACGAATATAAATATATTTGGAAAACATTTATACAGACAGAGAAGTTCATTACAGTAAATAAATACATATGTATTCCAAATTTACAAGTTATTTTAATATAAGGGTTAAAACAGGAAAAGAAAGAAAAAAAATTTAATAAGGTTTGGGGGATTTATAATGCTGCCAAGTATATATATATACATAAGACTGATTTTTGAAATCTGTATAGATTATTTAAAATGTATATAGGTTTTATTTTATACGTGTACATGAGTTTCAAAAAAAAGGGAATAAATTGTTTAACCGGTAAATCAATTAATTTGGTTAGATAATTTGTTGAAGTAAATCAGTTTTAAACCAAATCATTAATTAATAAAAATTAATAAATGACAATTGAATTGTTCGATCTATTTCGAATATTAATAAGTTGTATAAATTATTTATACAAGGTCAAAATTTGGAGAAAACAAACTGGAACAAAAATGGATTGCAAAAAAATTAAAGGCGAAGGTGAGATCTTCTCACTCAAATTGAAAATTGGAATTGCAGTTATGGATTGATTGTTGTTTTGGATGTGATAGTATATATAGCAATATATATATTGGCATATGTATATATTGGAGTTGTTGATTTCCCGCATTATATAGCGGATGTGACCCTATTGCGCCGCATAATAGCGGATGATATTTTATAAATCCCATATACCGCGATATCCCGTCTTGAAATGGGATTGGTATTGTGCTAACATCTGTGGATGCAGGGAAATAGGTTGGAGGGATCCAACTGGATTCCTTAACTGTATTGATTTATTTACAGATATTGTTATATATATATTTTGTTGTCATATCGATATATGATGTTTGGATGCCATGATTGATTTTTTTTGTGCTGTTGCATCATCGGATCCATTTTTGAAGTTTAAAAATAACGACTTTGATTTTAATAAGATTTTAAAAGTGATTTTTGAGATTATACGTTTTATTAAAATTTTGAATTGATTAATCTTAAATAAATAAACGTTAAAATTTTAAAGTTATAAAAATTATGATTTTTATGAAATATAACCAAATTGTGATTTTTTTGAAATAAATAGTTGATTGATTTATAAAATGGTTTAAATTGAGATTTTTGAATTATTTCAAACGGTTTATATAAAAGATTTATAAAATTGATATTTATAAATTAAAAATATTGGAATTATAAAACGAGTTTTTATAAGTGTTAAAATGGAGTATAATTGGATTTTCATAAGTTAATGAAATTTAAAAGTTTTATAATTTGTTAAGCTTTAAAAGAACGATTTTGTAAATAAATGAATTATAAGTATTTAACTTATAATATTGGATTTTTGGTATATAATTGAGTTATAAATTAAATTGGATAATAAAGGAGATTTATAAATCAAAGTGTTATAAATAGAAATGGAATTTATAAACATTGTTTGTAAATTCGAAATCAATTGAATTTGATAAATTAAACATAGAAGTTATTAAAGGAGATATATTCGTGATTTTGGACAACGAATTATCTTTTAAGTTAAATGTTGAAAAAAAAAATAAGAGTTTGATTGGGAATTTTACCCACGATTTTGGGACAGTGGATAATCTTTTAAGTAAAATGTGTAGAAACGTTAAATTTGTTAACGAAGTATATTTACGATTTTGGACAGTGAATATATTATTAAATTAAATGGATATGTTTTGGGGAAGTGATATTATAAAACGAAGTTAATTGTTTTAAAGATGTTTTAAAATGTGTTAAATATCGAATACATAGATTTCAACATTCATTGTTGAAATAGACGTTTCGAGGAATAAGGAAATGGTGGACTATAACACTGTTGTTATAGTAAATGATTTCCGAAAGGAAATGTTTTATATAGTATTGGGATTTATATATCTATCTTAATTTCGAATTCCTATACTAGTGATTTTGGGTCGTCGTAACGATGTTTTACGTAACATTCGTTTTGACTCAAATAGATGTTGTTATAGTTAATGATTTCCTTAAAGAATGAAATATATACTTAATTTTGATTTAAGTATATTGAATATTTTCAAATGTTGAAAATAAATAAGATTTGTGAATTACTTATCATTAAATAAGTATGGAAAGGTTTTCCAAAATGAAATGAAACGTTTTTGAGAATCTATCTTTGTAAAGATAAATTGAAAGTGAATATTTAAAATCGATTGAAAATCGTATATCAGTAGATATTTTGAAATATAAATTCGCTATGGAATTTATAAAAGAAATGGAAATTCGTTTTAAAAATAAACGTTGATTTATTTTTGAAGTGTGGAAATTTTATATCTTGTAAAGATATTTTTGGGAAATAAATAATTTGGAAAATTATTTGGAATCTGATGATGCTGTGCAGACCCATTGATAGTTAAATAACCGACTATCAATAATTACCTTGAATGGGTATTTGTTGTGATTTGCTTGAATTTGAATGCCACACTTATTTTCAAAATATTGCGCTCACTATTCGGGTTAGCCGGGAAAGGACCTTGGGGTCGTATAACCCATTCTGAATATGTGATACGTCGTAATGGATTGCATTTGATGACCGGTGTTGAAGACCAGATATTTTTGAAAATGGAAGGATTACCGTCGAGTTGCTCTGCATCGGCTGATCTCCGATATAGAGGTTTTATCACCCTTAGTTACGGGAAGTCCGGACGTGATTAGAAATTATCTGGATTGCAAGGGCTTCTTTTGAAGTGCCTTCGGTTCTGTTCGATCCCGGAACAGACATGTATGGATTGTATGTCTAACATTCCAAATTGAGATATAATGCTGGTTTCTTTAAAATACATATCTGTTGGTGGCGGAGAATTTATTCTCTTAGCTTAACACCCTTCTCTGAGACGTACGAGCTCAGAGGTTATGTAGTTGATGGTTACTAGTGATATATTCCCAATTTGGTAACGTGGCATGCTGAGTGTTGCTGTGTGATGATCATTTGTGATATGATCATTTGTTTGATCATTTATCTTTGTGATCATTACTTTGATCATTTGTTTGACCCAAAGCATGGCTTTGTACCAAAGCGTAGCTTTGTGGATGAGACTTCGTCGGACCTCACACCCCGGAAATGGTCAAAACAGGAAGGATGCGGCAAGGTTATTAGGGGGTAGCGCCCCTTTAGTGTATGTCATTCCTTCTGGATAGAGGTGGTATCATGGTATGGAGCCCAGATACTTAACCTATGTTGTTGCTGCAAATTTATTACTTTGTGGTTGTTGGAAATCGAGGATCCTCGAATATAGATCGGTTACGATCGGGGGATGACATATTCGTGTCAGTAGTTACCCAGTTAGGGGTAACCCGGCCTTGTGTTGGCAGAGATCCGGTTAGGTTCTCGGCTCGTCTTTCCAGAGGCGTACCTATGTAGCAATGGGAAGTTCTTTGGCCTGACCATTTGTTGGAAATCAAAAGAAAGAATACGAGACTTGTATGGTTTTAGTTGTATTACCTGCCATGGAATGTGGCGGTAACCTGCTATTGGACATGGTAGCTATAGTAGGCATACGATACTGGTCGTATGTTGGCTAAGATTAATATTATACTTTCGAAATGTTTTCTACACTATGCACTAATAATAATATCAAAAAGGATTTGATTTTGCGTAGTAAGCATCATTGACTATCATAAGAGGAAATCTCCTCCAATTCTGCGTTTGCAATGTGTGTATGGCGGGAGGTCTTATGGTAGTTTCATTTTCCAAAAGCATTACGAATCTGTTTTATTTTCTTTGTGAAAAATAACTGTTTTTACGATCTCACACCAGTCACCATGACTGACTCGGAGTTTATTGTTTCCCTTCTAAACTCTAGGTGTCCATTATTTTCCACACGGGCAGCCTAGAGTTATGTTATCAGGATATTCTGGATATTCTGGAGCTTTGGAAGCAAGCTGGATGGCGAGACGTACATCCGTACTTGTTTATTTATTCCGTTGTGTATTCTGTATGAGGACAAGTTTATATAACTGTCCATTGTTGTATTGAGTTGTATATTGACTCTGGTTGATGTATGTATAAACTGATATAGTTCTTTGTTTTAAAAGACTAGTGATTATCTATTATATATATTGTTCCGCTGCGAATGTGAGATTCTGATATTGTTTCTGTTTCTGTGTTTTCTATCATTTCTTCTTTCTTTTTCTTCTGTCTTCTTCTACCTCTTATTTTTCTTAAACCCTAAGAATTCGGTTTTCCGGCATTCGATGGCTCGGAAGTCGATACAGTGGACGTATTGATGTCGATATTTGGAAGTCGAAGAATCGGGTCCTTACAACGTGGTATCAGTGCATATGGTTAAGCGACAACCATGGCTCTGTTGGGTGTTACTCATTAGAGATAGAGTCAGTAGTACTCTAGAATGAGTGTGAGTGTAATAATATATATGAGCGCGTATTTGTTAGTGGATATAAAATTGTTTTGTATTGTGTTGACTTATCGGTTGACTGTTTATAGATTCTGGTCGGTGCAGGGTGGCCAACTGTAATCGATAGGGATTTCTAAACTCTTAAACAAGATAAACTGACACGGTATTGTTTTAAAATAGGGTAAATGAAATAATTTTGCCCAAAACTATTTTTGTATAGAAAAGAAATTATTTTCTATGAATTATCATAGTATTTGGATGTTTGGTTGTTAGGAAGTAATAATATTGAATTATTATCATTATTATATGAAATTGAATGAAAAAATTAAAATAATAACCAAAGATAAGGAAATAAATTCATATACGAATGGGATTTGTTAATGTAAAATTGTAAATGTGATTTATAATTCGGAATGGAATTCCAGGAAGATATTTGAAAATAAAATTCATTAATGGAATGTAAATAAGTTGATAATTTATAAAATATTTGAAATCTGATTGGAATAAGATTCAAATTGAAAATGAATGAATTTGTGAATGAATAAATAAATTTGCAATTGCAAGTGCAAGAAAATGAAATTGAAAGTTGAGATTCATTTCGAATTTGTAAGCAATAGAATTGAATTGAATAATTATAAATGAAAGATAAATTAAAATTTGTATGGGATTTGAAATCCAATTTAAATATGAGTGGTTATAAACCAAAATAGTGTATTGAAAATAAATTTTGGGAATGAACAAAAGAATAAAACTGGAATTGAAACTGAATATTGAAAACCAATTTGAATTGTGTGAAATAAAATGAAGTTTTAAGATTAGTTCAAAGTGAACTAATGATAATTGATAAATTCAATATTCAGAAGTTAAACTGAATCGAAATTTAATTGAAAGTGTAAATTGAATCCAAATGAAATTGGAAATATAAGATTGAATGAAAAAGGATATGTAACTTCAATAGTGAAGTAAAAATGTATAAGAAGTATATATTGAAAATTTTGTAATAAAATGTGCAAAATGATATTTGAATATTGTAATTGGATATCAGGATATACAGGTGTATTAAAGGAAATAGAATTGGAATTTTGATTTTAAAGATAAATTTAAAAGGCTCGACAAAAAGGTATGTATTTGAATTTCAATATGAGATTTGGTGATTTTCTTGTCCAACCGCTTGGCTTTTTCTTTTCTTTTTGAAATTGGGGGCTCGATGTGGCATTTTGTAGTCGTACCGAGCTAGCCGCGCAAAGGAGACGCTAGCGAAATTGTTTGAAAATTTCGGGTGTTAGAAAATTTTTGAGAAAATTTCGAAAGTTAAATTTGAATTTAAATTTAAATTTGAATTTTGAAGTAAACAATGTTGTTTGAAACTTATAATAGATTTTGGAAAGCTAGATGAATTGATAATGAATCTCTAATAAAAAGATTTAGGTTAGTAAGTTGATAAAACTATTTGGATTGTGAAAAATAGTAGACGAGTTAAGGACCATTTTTCCTAACTTGTAATTTCGGGACGAAATTCTTTTAAGGGGGGAAGATTGTAACGACCCAGAATTTTTGAACATTTGAAAATGAAATATTTAATTGATTTTAAATATTTGAATGATAATTTAACTTGAATTTCAAATACATCTGTTTATTTAGCAATTTAAATTTTTGAATTTAATAATTGGAAATTGAATAAATTGATGAATTGTAAATTTTGGACTTGTTAAAAATATTTTCCGAGCTTGGAAAATTTATATTGATGACACTGAAGATAATAGAAGCTTCAGAATTGAGTTTGAAAATGATTTGTTCAGTTTTGAAATCATATCGTTTGAATCGATATTTAAAAATAGCCTTCCGAGGCACAGTCTCGGAATTCGACGAAACCAGTTCCATTGGGTCCGTAATATTGTATTATTATCGAATTACAAATTTCGTATTTTTCGGAGTTGTTATGTGAGCATACGACACATAAACGCGTTGAAATTTGTATCGAAAAAACAAATTAAATTAAAAAAAAAGGGGCTTATCATATGCACGTAATCTCCTTGAATCACGCCTAAAATAACGAAAATATATCGTGCAAAGCTTACCCCTTCGTTTCAAAGTAGTGGCCACCTGTTTCTTTTCTTTTAAAAATCAAAACCCATACTCTTCAGTTTTCAAAAATCAAATCGAGGGAAAAAAATCAATGGCCGTGAGGAAAAAAATCGATCTCCCCTTCTCAGAAAATTTAATCGAGCTTTCATTCTCGATCGAAGCTGCGACCATTGTTCGTTCGCGAGGTCGATCTTGCAACCGGGGTTGGCGCGCGTACGCGGTGGAGCTCGCGATCGTATCGCAAGTGGAAGGCGATTGGCGGCGACTTCAAAGTCATGATGGCGATGTATTCGTCGGCGGCGATGGAACAAGGCGGCGCGCGGCTAGGTGGGCGATGTCGACGCGAGGCCTTCTCGCATGCGCGAAGCAGTATGGTCGCGAGGCGATCGAGCGAAGGCAACATCGAGGCGACGAATGACGAAGTCTGGTAGAGCTAGGGTTTCTCGTGAGGCAACGTGCGAGTTCGAGGCTGCGGTCGTCTTCGATGGCAGTAAGGTATTGAATCTGTGTTTTAATTTCAAATGTATTTAGTTTATACGAATATAAATATATTTGAAAAACATTTATACAAACAGAGAAGTTCATTACAGTAAATAAATACATATGTATTCCAAATTTACAAGTTATTTTAATATAAGGGATAAAACAGGAAAAGAAAGAAATTTTTTTTAATAAGGTTTAGGGGATTTATAATGCTGCCAAGTATATATATATACATAAGACTGATTTTTGGAATCTGTATAGATTATTTAAAATGTATATAGGTTTTATTTTATATGTGTACATGAGTTTCAAAAAAAAGGGAATAATTTGTTTAACCGGTAAATCAATTAATTTGGTTAGATAATTTGTTGAAGTAAATAAGTTTTAAACCAAATCATTAATTAATAAAAATTAATAAATGACAATTGAATTGTTCGATCTATTTCGAATATTAATAAGTTGTATAAATTATTTATACAAGGTCAAAATTTGGAGAAAACAAACTGGAAAAAAATGGATTGCAAAAAAAATAAAGGCGAAGGTGAGATATTCTCACTCAAATTGAAAATTGGAATTGCAGTTATGGATTGATTGTTGTTTTGGATGTGATAGTATATATATAGTAGTATATATAGCAATATATATATATATATATTGGCATATGTATATATTGGAGTTGTTGATTTCCCGCATTATATAGCGGATGTGACCCTATTGCGCCGCATAATAGCGGATGATATTTTATAAATCCCATATACCGCGATATCCCGTCTTGAAATGAGATTGGTATTGTGCTAACATCTGTGGATGCAGGGAAACAGGTTGGAGGGATCCAACTGGATTCCTTAACTATATTGATTTATTTACAGATATTGTTATATATATATTTTGTTGTCATATCGATATATGATGTTTGGATGCCGTGATTGATTTTTTTTGTGCTGTTGCATCATCAGATCCATTTTTGAAGTTTAAAAATAACGACTTTGATTTTAATAAGATTTTAAAAGTGATTTTTGAGATTATACGTTTTATTAAAATTTTGAATTGATTCATCTTAAATAAATAAACGTTAAAATTTTAAAGTTATAAAAATTATGATTTTTATGAAATATAACCAAAGTGTGATTTTTTTGAAATAAATAGTTGATTGATTTATAAAATGGTTTAAATTGAGATTTTTGAATTATTTCAAACGGTTTATATAAAAGATTTATAAAATTGATATTTATAAATTAAAAATATTGGAATTATAAAACGAGTTTTTATAAGTGTTAAAATGGAGTATAATTGGATTTTCATAAGTTAATGAAATTTAAAAGTTTTATAATTTGTTAAGTTTTAAAAGAACGATTTTGTAAATAAATGAATTATAAGTATTTAACTTATAATATTGGATTTTTGGTATATAATTGAGTTATAAATTAAATTGGATAATAAAGGAGATTTATAAATCAAAGTGTTATAAATAGAAATGGAATTTATAAACATTGTTTGTAAATTCGAAATCAATTGAATTTGATAAATTAAACATAGAAGTTATTAAAGGAGATATATTCGTGATTTTGGACAACGAATTATCTTTTAAGTTAAATGTTGAAAAAAAAATAAGAGTTTGATTGGGAATTTTACCCACGATTTTGGGACAGTGGATAATCTTTTAAGTAAAATGTGTAGAAACGTTAAATTTGTTAACGAAGTATATTTACGATTTTGGACAGTGAATATATTATTAAATTAAATGGATATGTTTTGGGGAAGTGATATTATAAAACGAAGTTAATTGTTTTAAAGATGTTTTAAAATGTGTTAAATATCGAATACATAGATTTCAACATTCATTGTTGAAATAGACGTTTCGAGGAATAAGGAAATGGTGGACTATAACACTGTTGTTATAGTAAATGATTTCCGAAAGGAAATGTTTTATATAGTATTGGGATTTATATATCTATCTTAATTTCGAATTCCTATACTAGTGATTTTGGGTCGTCGTAACGATGTTTTACGTAACATTCGTTTTGACTCAAATAGATGTTGTTATAGTAAATGATTTCCTTAAAGAATGAAATATATACTTAATTTTGATTTAAGTATATTGAATATTTTAAAATGTTGAAAATAAATAAGATTTGTGAATTACTTATCATTAAATAAGTATGGAAAGGTTTTCCAAAATGAAATGAAACGTTTTTGAGAATCTATCTTTGTAAAGATAAATTGAAAGTGAATATTTGAAATCGATTGAAAATCGTATATCAGTAGATATTTTGAAATATAAATTCGCTATGGAATTTATAAAAGAAATGGAAATTCGTTTTAAAAATAAACGTTGATTTATTTTTGAAGTGTGGAAATTTTATATCTTGTAAAGATATTTTTGGAAAATAAATAATTTGGAAAATTATTTGGAATCTGATGATGCTGTGCAGACCTATTGATAGTTAAATAACCGACTATCAATAATTACCTTGAATGGGTATTTGTTGTGATTTGCTTGAATTTGAATGCCAC
This sequence comes from Allium fistulosum, assembly GCA_030737815.1. NCBI lineage: Eukaryota > Viridiplantae > Streptophyta > Magnoliopsida > Asparagales > Amaryllidaceae > Allium > Allium fistulosum. The sequence continues at coordinate 945,568,384 of CM060904.1, read as the reverse complement.
ACTTATTTTCAAAATATTGCGCTCACTATTCGGGTTAGCCGGGAAAGGACCTTGGGGTCGTATAACCCATTCTGAATATGTGATACGTCGTAATGGATTGCATTTGATGACCGGTGTTGAAGACCGGATATTTTTGAAAATGGAAGGATTACCGTCGAGTTGCTCTGCATCGGCTGATCTCCGATATAGAGGTTTTATCACCCTTAGTGACGGGAAGTCCGGACGTGATTAGAAATTATCTGGATTGCAAGGGCTTCTTTTGAAGTGCCTTCGGTTCTGTTCGATCCCGGAACAGACTTGTATGGATTGTATGTCTAACATTCCAAATTGAGATATAAAGCTGGTTTCTTTAAAATACATATCTGTTGGTGGCGGAGAATTTATTCTCTTAGCTTAACACCCTTCTCTGAGACGTACGAGCTCAGAGGTTATGTAGTTGATGGTTACTAGTGATATATTCCCAATTTGGTAACGTGGCATGCTGAGTGTTGCTGTGTGATGATCATTTGTGATATGATCATTTGTTTGATCATTTATCTTTGTGATCATTACTTTGATCATTTGTTTGACCCAAAGCATGGCTTTGTACCAAAGCGTAGCTTTGTGGACGAGACTTCGTCGGACCTCACACCCCGGAAATGGTCAAAACAGGAAGGATGCGGCAAGGTTATTATGGGGTAGCGCCCCTTTAGTGTATGTCATTCCTTCTAGATAGAGGTGGTATCATGGTATGGAGCCCAGATACTTAACCTATGTTGTTGCTGCAAATTTATTACTTTGTGGTTGTTGTAAATCGAGGATCCTCGGATATAGATCGGTTACGATCGGGGGATGACATATTCGTGTCAGTAGTTACCCAGTTAGGGGTAACCCGGCCTTGTGTTGGCAGAGATCCGGTTAGGTTCTCGGGTCGTCTTTCCAGAGGCGTACCTATAAGGCAATGGGAAGTTCCTTGGCCTGAACATTTGTTGGAAATCCAAAGAAACAATACGAGACTTGTACGGTTTTAGTTGTATTACCTGCCATGGAATGTGGCGGTAACCTGCTATTGGACATGGTAGCTATAGTAGGCATACGATATTGGTCGTATGTTGGCTAAGATTAATATTATACTTTCGAAATGTTTTCTACACTATGCACTAATAATAATATCAAAAAGGATTTGATTTTGCGTAGTAAGCATCTTTGACTATCATAAGAAGAAATCTCCTCCAATTCTGCGTTTGCATTGTGTGTGTGGCGGGAGGTCTTATGGTAGTTTCATTTTCCAAAAGCATTGCGAATCTGTTTTATTTTCTTTGTGAAAAATAACTGTTTTTACGATCTCACACCAGTCACCATGACTGACTCGGAGTTTATTGTTTCCCTTCTAAACTTTGGGTGCCCATTATTTTCCACACGGGCAGCCTAGAGTTATGTTATCTGGATATTCTGGATATTCTGGAGCTTTGGAAGCAAGCTGGATGGCGAGACGTACATCCGTACTTGTTTATTTATTCCGCTGTGTATTCTGTATGAGGACAAGTTTATATAACTGTCCATTGTTGTATTGAGTTGTATATTGACTCTGATTGATGTATGTATAAATTGATATAGTTCTTTGTTTTAAAAGACTAGTGATTATCTATTATATATTGTTCCGCTGCGAATGTGAGATTCTGATATTGTTTCTGTTTCTGTGTTTTCTGTCATTTCTTCTTTCTTTTTCTTCTGTCTTCTTCTACCTCTTCTTTTTCTTAAACGCTAAGAATTCGGTTTTCCGGCATTCGATGGCTCGGCAGTCGATACAGTGGACGTATTGATGTCGATATTCGGAAGTCGAAGAATCGGGTCCTTACAACACTTCTCTTTGTCAAGGTAATTCTCCTTCTATCCTTGACAATATTTGTTTTGTGATTGTCTTATTCGAGTTCTTTTTGATATGGGTTTCATCTCGTTATTTTTATATCAAAAGAACTTGTGATTCTTTTTCTTTAAACATTTCAGGGCTTGATGACTTCTTTGAGGATTGCGAATCCGGGTTGGTGGATCCGCAACACTCAATTTGCTTTTTATTGATGTCGAAATTATTTTATGTGATTTTTCTTTCCGAGCCGATTTTTACTTATGCTTCGGAATTGACTTTTGTAAGGATTGGCTTAATTATTATGAAGCCATATTCTTTGTCCCGAGTGGACTATTCATCTTCGACATTTTCAATCTGTTAAACAGATTTCTATTTTTCTTTGTGGTTTCGATTTCAAATTTTTGGTGGCATCATTTTTATTCTTTAAGCCCTCATGATGAGGAAAGTGTTATTTCTCTCATCTAAATAGTTGTGAAATTTTCCGGTATTTTTGAGCTTGTCTTAGGATTATCACCTAAGCAATCTTTTGAGCGGTGTTAAGGTCTTTTTAGCTCGACCTAGCCACCGGTTTCCATTAGCTACGAGTTGCGGAAGTTAGCATTCCACTTTCCGCATTCCGCACTCGTTATGGTGCTTATGAATGACTTATTATGTCATTCAGTTTGTCCGGCTTATTTCATCCATTTTATGAATCGAGTATTCTACGATCTCGATGACTCCATTCTTGTATATATTGATTTTGGATGAAAACACCAATTTAAAATTTTGCAAATCTTTTTCATAAGATTTATTTATAAGTACAATTTGATTTTTTCTCTTAAACGAGCAAAGAATATTCTTAAAGGTTTTTAAGAAACATGTTTATCATATAGAAGATGATTTTGTGATTGTATTGCCCATTGAGTGCTTTAAGAATTCTGGTCGATGCGCTTGATCAACGATATCGATAGGAATTTCCTAAACGCTATGATGAGACAATCAGACACATTAAATTGACTTATAAAATGTAAATTTTTCTAGAAAGATTATTACATAAAGATAAATGTAATTTTGAAAGTTTTTAGCTTTTCGGGAAAGAAGATTAAATTCTTTCTTTTCGATACTCTTATTCTTGTGATTCCCGAAGGGAACCAAGACTTTATCTTTTGTACCGATGCTAATAGTATTGGTTTGGATGCCGTTCTCTTGCAAAAGAGAACATGCTATCATTTGTGTTTCTAAATCATTAAAGCCGATCGAGACTAGGTATGCCACTCATGATCTAGTGTTCGCGGCTATTGTTTTTGCTTTTAGAATTTGGCATCATCATTTTGGGGGAGAAATTTGTTCTCCACCTTGATCATAAATCTTTGGAATATTTATTTTCTCATAAGGAACTTAATTGGTGTCAACAATGTTGGCTCGAGTTCCTAGCATCTTATGATCTTGATATTCTTTGTTTACTCCCGGATGGGAGAATCGTGTTGCCGATGCCCTTAGTCTTAAGCAACAAGCGGTTATTTCTTTGATGATATGATTTCCTCCACTTGAGAGATTCGAGATCGTGAATTCCAATTCATGTTCATCTCTTGTTTTATGTAGCCTTGAGGCTCAACCTTCTCTTTTGACCGCATCCTTGAAGCTCAAAAGCTAGATCCTGAATTGGCTCTTCTTAGCCGAAATTTTAGGGATAAAATTGATATTAAAGGTATGAAAGACTTTGATATTGATTCTCGTGGCGGTATTCAAAAATTTGGTAGACTTGTCATGCCAAATATTAGTGATCTTCGCAAAGACATATTAGAAGATTCCCATCATTCTAAATTCACCATTCATCCCGGTAGTAGTAAAATGTACGCGGATATGAAGCAACTTTATTATTGGGAGGGAATGAAATTTGATATCGCTAACTTTGTTAAGCGTTGCATGACTTGCCAACTCATTAAGGCCAAGAATCAAAGGCCCGGTGGGTTATTGCAACCTTTAGACATCCCAATGTGGAAGGGGGATTAAATTTCCATGGATTTTATTGTCGGCCTTCCTCGTTCTCGTTCGGGTCATGATAGCTTGTGGGTGATAGTTGATAGACTTACTAAATCCGCCCGTTTTATTCCCGTTCGGTCTAATCAGACCGTTCCTCTTTTGGCCAAACTCTTTATTAAAAGAAATTGTTAAATTGCATGGAGTTCCTACTTCTATTGTTAGTGATCATGATCCATTGTTTATTAGTGGATTTTGGAAGAGTCTTCAAAAAGCTTTAGGAACAAAGCTTAAAATTTTAGCATCGCTTATCATCTTTGTCCGATGGACAAATCGAGCGTGTGAATTAACTCTTGAAGATCTCTTTCGTTCATGTGTTCTCAATTTTTGTGGAAGTTGGGAAGATCATATTTCTCTTGTTGAGTTTTCTTCCTATAATAGCTTCCAATCTTGTATTGGTATGGTACCTTTCGAGCCACTCTACGGAAGGCCATGCCGATTCTCTTTGTGTTGGCTTGAAGCCGGTGAGAAGCTGGTTTCAGGTCCAGATCTTATTGGTGTTCATTCATGTTTCACCTATGATGGGTGTTGTGCGTTTCAGTTGATCGGGAAAGTTAGCACCACGATATTTTGGTCCATTTCCCATCACCGACCGTATTTGTTCCGTGGCTTATCGCCTTTTTATTACCGGCTCAATCTTTTGTTATTTATGACGTTTTCCACGTCTCTTATATACGAAAATGCCTTAGGGATTCCACTTTTATTCTTGAGTCTGGTGTTATTGGGAGAATTGAAGCTTCACCGGATTTGACTTATGAGCAACATCCTATTCGCATCATTGCTTCGGAGGTTGAGCGCCTTCGAAATAAAGATGTTCTTCTTGTGAGAGTTCAATGGTTCTCGAATCATAGGGATTTCTCTTGGGAATCCAGAGAAATCATCGAGCAAACACGTTCGGACTTACTCTTTCGTGCTCTTTATGGTGAACTTCTTATTTCAAACTTTCTTTTGTGATGATAAGCTTTTATGGTTGTTACTTTTTAGTTATTTCTTAAGATTGCGAGGACGTAATTTCTTTAAGGAGGGGAGTCTGTAACAACCCGCATATTTATCGATTTTATATTTAAATATTTTATTTAAATACAACATCGTTCGTCGGATTATAGTCTGAAAAGATACTTTTTGCAAACAGTCGAATTATGACTCGAGACTACTTCCATTGAGTTCAAAATGCCGTTTGCAACCTTTTTGAGTATAAGCTTCGATATGTTTGGAGTTAGTAGAATTTTGCTACTTTTCACTTAGGGCTTTGGGTTAGGTTTCAGCCCATTAACCCCACTTATCAACCTAGTCCCAACCCTCTTCTCTTCATTCCTTCATAATTTCCTAATACATTCAAGCTTCATCAAAAATGGGGGAAGAGAAAAAGAATTAGGAAATCCTAAGCCCTAGTTTCCATTTGCAAATCAAGTTCTAGCTCCAAATTCATAGTGAAGCCATTGGTAAGCCTTCTCTTCTTCTTCTCCAACTCATTCTCTCATCAATTTCAGTAATTCCTAAACCTAACTTAGGAAATGTTTCTCTTTTAAGCTTAGATTCAAGCTTGTTGGGTTGGAATTGAAGAGTGATTGCCCTTGCCATTGCTTTATAGCTTCTTCTTCATTGATTTTGTGAAAAGGTGAGATTTTTATCTCACATCTATGACTATAATTATCTTTGGTTGTTAGGTATGAATTCCTAACACCTCTTCATGTGCATTTGCTCTTGATTTGGATTGGTTTTGTGAATATTCCAATTTTTGGGTTTTTTAAGTCAAATTTGTGTGAAAAACCTTTTATGGATGTTTGATCATGCTTTTAGTGATGCATCGAGGAGCATATAGGGTCGGGTTGTCAATTGGCATAAACCCTTAGCGCCAATGTTTGTCCGGTTGCATTTCGAAAGAGTTTGCTCTTCATTTGGATAGGCTGAAAAACAGCCATGGCATGATTTAGTCGACTGAAATCTCTGTTCAGTCGACTGAACCTGGAACCCGAAAGTTCCCAGGAAAGATTCAGTCAACTGAAATCTCTGTTCAGTCAACTGAACCTGGAAACAGAAAGTTCCCAGGCAAGATTCAGTCGACTGAATCTTTGTTTAGTCGATTGAACCTGGAAACAGAAAGTTTCCAGGCAAGATTCAGTCGACTGAAAATCTCTGTTCAGTCAACTGAATTTGTTGTTTCAACCCACTTTGCCTTTTGGGATTGAATTTCCAATTTGAATCGATTCGTGATGATCGTATTTGTTGTTATCATTTATTATGACTTTGATGACTCCTTTTTCGTGATTTCTGAATATCCATTTCCATGGATTCTTTATCGGTTTAATTGGATTTGATTCACATCTTCGAATGTGAATTTTGATGATTGATTGTTTCCACAATCGTTTTTGTGATTTGTCACTTTAAAATTATAATGATTTTATATACTAGTAGTAAATATTCAAACTCTTTATCAAAGATTATTTAAACTCTATTTTCAATATCAAACTCGTTTATAAAACCGTTTTCCAACCTATTAGTATATACAAACCTTTACCTCACTCGTATGAGAAATCGAATTAAATGGTTTAGTAAAACAAGTGGTATGAAACGCTTGCGTTTACTTCGTCGGTTAATTCTTGGACTTGTTCGATTGAAACTCTTGTGACAATTTTCTAGTGGAAGTCTACAATTTATTCGTAAATAATTAAGTTAAGCTAGTGGTTATGGGACATGAAGCTAAACTCATTTATTTACTAGCTTAGTGTAAATTACACTTATCGATCAATGATGATCATTTTGTGATTTAGACTAGCAATGTGCGATGTCTCTTTGTCTGCGAGGGAGACTAAACCCCGCTTTTAGTGGAGCTTCGGCTTGGTGGGGTAGCGACCCATGGTCTTCGGGCCGTTTTAGTGGAGCTTCGGCTCATGGTATTCGGGCCGTTTTAGTGGAGCCTCGGCTCAAAATTAATGGTTAGCAACCATGGAATAGCGTTCTGTTTCATGATACACGTGTTGGTGAGTTTTTATGCTCCCGTTCTAGTGACAGGCCTCTTTCCCCTTTTTGTGATTTCTGGATTTCTATTGATTGATTTCTAGAGTTTGCGTTTCACCAATTTTCGTGATTTACATTGGTAAGTTTTATCAATATTTGTGCATTGGTGAATTTGTGTGTCATTAACTTTTTTAATTGGCATTGATATAATTGTCAATATTTATGGTTGGGTGAATGAAATAAAGAGTACGACATTTCTTTTTATCTTTGAGAAGATTCTTGTGATATGGATTAATCTCTTGTTGATTTTCAATTACATACTTGTCACAGTATGGCATTATGGTTATATCTCTTACTCTATATCATTTCATCTGATATTTATAGCTAGACTGATCCGTTTATTATTTTCTTATTAAATAATACTCGGGTCAGACCGAGATGTTTCAGGTGCTCCTGCTTGACTTCTTATCATGGTCCTTCATATGACTTTTGGCTAACTACTTTAGTTTAGTAGTTTTTGTTAGTATACATTCGAGATAGAGACTCCTTGATGTATACTTATTCTTTTGTGTAGCACTAGTAACTATTCTTTTGTGATGTTGTGGATCTTGTTTGACCACTACTCTGATATACACTTTTATGTGTAATATTCATATCTATTTCCGCCTTTGTGATATGAATTGTCTGTGACTGATTTGTGTTATGTTTATTTCTATATTTGTTTCCGAAGACTACACAGCTCTGTGTAGTAGCTTTGAGTTTGTATCGGTATGTCGGATTTCCTCTTGAGATGAAAAGCATGTTATTTTATCTGACATATCGATGCTCGCACAACGCAATTACACGGATGGTCACTCCTCAACAGCCTTATTCTCCACGCTAGTTGACGGCATTACCCCGTAGTGTCCTTGGCTAGCGTGGGTATAGAGGTGGGGCGTCACAGTGTTGTTGTGTGATGATCATTTATTGATCATTTGTGATCAAAACGTGGCTTTGTGAAAAAGCGTAGCTTTGTGGACGAGACCTCTTCGAACCTCACAACCCGGAAATGGTCGAAACAGGAATGATGCGGCAAGGTTATGAGGGTCGCTCCCTTTAGGGTATCATTTCCTTTTTGAAAAGGATGGTATCAGGTATGGAGCCCTGGTATTTAACCTATGTGGATACTACAATCTCTTTTATTATGTGATTGTTGTTTGATTGAGGCTCCTCGGATAAAGGTCCCAAAGGACCGGGGGGTGGCATATTCGTGTAGTAGTTACCTAGTGACAGAGGTAACCCGGCCTTGTTTTGGCAGAGAGCTAGTTAGTTCTCGGGACGCCCGCCAGAGGCGATCCCATGTGGCATAGGAAGTTCCTTAGCCTGACCATTTGTTGGAAATCCAAAGAAACAATTCGAGATTTTTACGATTGTAGTTGTATAACCTGTCTCCTCAGGAGGCAGCTATAGCAGGCATAATATATGGTACCTATGCTGGCTAAGATTAATATTATACTTTCGAAATGTTTTCTGCACTATGCACTAATAATAATATCAAAAATGATTTGTTTGGCATAGTAAGCATGTTTGACTATCATAAGAAGAAATCTCCTCCAATTCTGCATTTGCATTGTGTGTGTGGCGGAAGGTCTTATGGTAGTTTCATTTTCCAAAAGCATTGCGGATATTTTCTACTTCTTTGTTGTTGTTGTTGTTGTTGTTTTAAAGATAATAACTGTTTTAAGTTCTCACACCAGTCACCATGACTAACCTGGAGTTTATTGTTTCCTTCCTAAACTCTGGGTGCCCATCAATTTCCACACGGGTAGTCTAGAGTCGGGTTATCAGGTCATTCTAGATTCAGGAGATGCTGTGGAGCTTAGTGGCGAGCTGGATGGCGAGACGTATCACTTGTATATGATATTATTTTTCCGCTGTGTATTCTGTATGAGGACAAGTTTATATAACTGTCCAGTTGTGTTGTATATTGTTGTTGTAAACTCTGATGATGATGTAATGTATAAAATGATATAGTTCTTTGATTTAAAGATTATTCATTTATCTATTATATATTGTTCCGCTGCGATATGTGAGATTCTGATATTGTTCTGTGTTTTTCTGTTGTTTCTTCTTTCTTTTTCTTCTGTCTTCTTCTACCTCTTCTTTTTCTCCATAACAATTCGGTTTTCCGGCATTCGATTGCTCGGCAGTTGATACAATGGACGTATTAATGTCGATTTTTGGAAGTCGAAAATCTTGAAACGTTACAAAAACCTTTCGAAATCAAAACCCTTCGCAATCATTGAAGATAACCACTTCAAAACCTTTCAAAATTAAAACCTTTCGAAATCAAAACCCTTCGCAATCATTGAAGAAACCCCTTTAAAACCTTTTGAAATCAAACCTTTCGAAATCAAACCTTTCGAAATCAAAACCCTTCGCAATCATTGAAGATTACCCCTTCAAAACCTTTCGAAATCAAACCTTTTGAAATCAAAAACTTTCGAAATCAAAACCTTTCGAAATCAAAACCTTTCACAATCATTCAAAAACAATGAAGTATTGGTGTTGGAACCAACCCTTCGAAAGTATACTTCTGACCTTGTTGGAAGGTTAATCCTTCGGCTTTCCGAAAGGTATTAAAACACCTTTTCAGAAAACATTTTTAAAACAGTACTCTTGAAGGTTTAAGCTTTCGAAGATCCCCTTCGAAACCCTTTCTTGAATATATAAAAAATTTAATCTCTTATAAAATGATAGAGTCGAAGGGTCCCCCTTCAACTTATTCGAAAGCAATTATATTTCTATCTGAAAGCAAAGGAAGCAGCCTCCCCATTCCTTCGCCCCTCTCTTCCCTTCGGCTCTGTGCCTACCTTTCATCTTGGGCGGAGGGTAACTATTTACCTTCCGTCTTAGGCCAAAGGTACCTTTCGACTTCATCGAAATGGTAAAAGTGGGCTTGTTGGAGTCGATGGCAGAACTAGGCCTACTGAAGTGATGTTTTATCTTGGTTCTCTAATTTTGATTGGCTGAGGAACCTTCTTCTGTACTTCCATACAATAAAAAGTATACAAAAGTCAACTTTTTTCTCAAAACACTGTAATTCTTTCTTAAATATTTCCAAAAGCAATTTCCTTTCGAATTTAAATAATTTCGAAAGCAAATTTTTAGTTTAGCCCTTGGGTGTAAATAATTTAATTAACTTAGTAAATCACTAAGGAAAAATTCCCAAAAATCACCAAAAATTAGATAAATCACATACTTCAACATATTAAAATTTCAAAGCATATGAAGATCAAAACAATTCAAAATTTAACCAAAACCGAACAAAACGTGTTAGTTAACCCGTTAACATTTAAAACACCTATGTATTATCCAAACAAAGGTTTAAATGGTTATATCCTAACCAAAATCATAAACATGAATCGGGTATAACCCATAACCGATCCAAACACAGAAAAACGAGATGATAAACATGATTATTCACCTTGATTAGTTGATTGGAGAATGAGATAATTTCTTAGTTTAATTCCTTAGCTTATTCTTCAATTTAAACTCTTCATGGAGCTTTTTAATGGCCGGCCGAAATATGTGGGAGTTAAGAATGAGAAAGTGGAAATTTATTCAGGTGGAGGAAGAGATATATACAAAGAAATGTAGCCCCATTTCCCAGTTTACCCTTTGGGAAATTCCTCCTTCTAAATTTAGTTAAGTCTTATTTTAGTTCGTTCATTTAGACATGGCCATAGGATTTATTAATCTCATCTCCCTAATTATTCACATTATTCTATTTAATTTATCCAATTAAATATCCTGAATAATGCTAATTAAAATTCAGGGGCATTACAATAATTTACTCAAAATAATGTTGATGAATTTTAATGAGGATTGACTATCCTTCCAAAACAAGTAAAAACCCTTCTTAGCTTGAAAACACTTAGGCTATATTGCCTAGTTAGTACATTCGAAACCTTTTTTTTAAAACCTTTAAACAACCCTTTAGAAACCATTGAAAGTACCCCTTTCCAAACTAAGTAAAACTCTTTACTTAACCAAGGTCGAAAGGCCAAACCTTTCCTTTTGAAACCATTTAAATTCTTCCTTTCGAAAGCATAAAAACCTTCCCTTCGAAAGCTTTAAAATCCTAGACATACTTCCTTTAAAACCTTTAAATATTGCCTTTCAAAAACATAGGAAAAACCTTTCCTTTCAACCCGTTCATAACCCTGGGGAACCACCCCTTCGAAACCATTCATTAAAACCTTTCGAAGGTGTCAAAACCTACCTTTCGAAAGCACTTGGGTTTAATTTAAAACATGTGGAAACCTTTCGAAACCATTAAAAAATTCACCACTTCGAAACCTTTGAAAATCGTTTCGGTCGAAACCATTTGGATTATGCATTCAAGTAGAGCAAAATGATCAGATACCCATTAAAGTCGAAAGCATTCTTTTTGAAATCATTCCTTAGTAAACAAGTGATGGTATCGAAGCCATCCCCTTGAAAGCTTTGGAGAAGTGGCCAAGTTTCAAGAAGCAAAACAACCCTTTCGAAACCAATCTGGGTCAAAAGGTAAAAAGGCGGCAGCTAAGGGGTTTCGGCTTAGTCAAAAACATTTATTTAAAAACAAAAGCGCAACAAATTCGAAACCATTTCTTTAAAACCATTTGACCTAGTTGAAAGCTACTTAGTCGAAAGCAAGTATGCGCATTTTCATTTAAAAGCAAAGTAATGCCTCAACCCCTTCGAAACCCCTGGTTTCGACCCTATACCTTCCGCCTACATCCAATTCACTACGTACTAGTTAACTGATACCATCTGCATTGGTTTTAACAGTGACGGAGGCGAAGGTAAGGAGGCGGAACCTGGTGCCGAAAACATCAAAATAGTGAAAAACATGTTTATTTGTCCTTTTAAACTATTTCTTTGTACCTAACCTGCCTTGTTTGTCAAATTGTGATTGGTTGTAAGTTTCTCTTTTCTAAAAGTACTGTCGACTTTCCATAATTAACAATTTAAATTTATTTACAAAAAGCCCCTTCTCCTTTCATAAATATATAAAACATTTAAGTCTCATACCTTAAATAATTTTATATACCCATTATAACACTTCGGAAAATTCTACAAAAATTCCAAAAAATCTCTTTTAATATGCTTTCCAACATATAAAAATTTCAGACCCTAACCTTTTATTACTTAACCGTAAATAATTTATAACCCAAATTAACATTTTTTTTAACTAGAAAATTCATATAAATTCCAAAAAAATTCTAAAAATTGAAACCCATCTCCAAAATAATAATTCTGGTCTATATAAAAAAATCGCAAGGCATTTGGATGTCATTTAATAGGTATCTATATAAAAACATGTCATAAAGTCTATATGAACAACCATAAATCATTAACGAGTATATATAATCATTCCATCATTCAAAAACATGGCAAATCGATGCAAAATATTTTTGATTTCATCTTAAAACTGGAAACAAAAGAAATATGAGATGTAAACATTATTCACCTTAGCTTTAGAGATTAAAGAGATTGATATGTGAGTGGATTTGATTTGATTTAGCTTCTTCCTTAGCTTTTCTTAATCTTCTTCCTCTTTCTCTTATTAATGGTGGTCGGCCTCAAGTTAAATTTTTTATAAAATGAAATGAACTTATAGGGGATACACGGCTAAGGGTTTAGGTTATAAGAATGGCCTCTTTCCTATTTTACCCCTCCTCTATTTCATCTTAACTCTTATTTTAATTCATTGGTTAAATGGCACGGCTACCCCTTAATAAAAATCAAATCGCAATCCCCTAATCAACACATTATTTTATTTTATTTAACTAATTAAATATCCTAAATAATGTTACCAAAAATATGGGATGTTACATAGCCTTTGCACTTCAAAGCTTCATCTTCAATCATTTTCAAGATATTTTTAGTTCGAAACGCTTGAGTTGGATCGAAGTAGTTTTTGGATATACTTATTTGATCCCGGTGTAACGACCCCGAATTTTAATTAAATTTAAATTGATAATTTATTGAATAGTTGAATTAAAAATTGTGAAATAAATCGATGAAGTAATGCGAGTTTCCCCAAAATCGAATAAAAATGCGTTAAATCATCTAAATTTAAAATGTTGTATATATATGTAGATATATACATATATTGGTTTGAATTTAAATAGTAAATAAATTGTTTAATAATAAATGATGATAATAAATATTAGAAAGGAAGACAAAGCATTTAATACAACATATATATGTAGAAATGTAGCTGTACATATGAACAAAAAGATAAGTGTGAAAACAAAACAAAAATATACCTAAGTATGTAAACAAGTAAAGGCTTCCAATACAAGCCAAGTAACAAATGCAAATATCTTTAGTACATAAGAAAATACCAGCCGAAAGCAAAGATAATAGAATATCTTTGTACAAATAAACAAAGTATGTATATCTTCATTTGTACAGCCGAGAAGAAGAATAAGTATATTAGTACAAAACAAATTAATGCAGCCCCCAAATGGTACCTATCAGCCACGAGATAAGGAAAAATATCACTGACCTTGGTACAAAAGGAAATTTATAACTCTGTACAAACTTTATTACTTTGTACAAACCAAATAATATCACTTGTGCAAGATAATTTATCAACCTGGTGACTTCATTTCTTTATATCAACATCCTTCTCATTTCAATTTCGTTCCATTTCAAACCTGAGAAAAACAAAAGCAACATCTTTAAAACTTCAAACAACAAATACAATCAACATAAAATCAGAGATCAAAAAGAGGATTGAAGATAAGAGCTTCAGCCTGCAAAAATTCAAACTGCTGTTTCAACATAAATGCAGCTCTCTGTTCCAATCTTTCCAGAGGTGAGTAACATCACTTTAAACAATTTAAAAGTATAAGCTTGTTGCAAGTTATATCTGTGAACAGGTATGGGTGAATACATATATGAATTCTCTGAGTATTTGGAAAATGGAAATATTGTGTACAGGTTGTTGGTTATATATTTCCTCTATCTTAGATGCTAACAAGATTTTGATTCAAAAAGAAAATCATTCCTTCTTAATCTACTTGCTCTTTGGGATTAATGTTAAAACAGGAATGGTTTGTTATGGGAGATACCCAAGATTTAAAAACTCATTCAAGTTAAACAACTTGTTAATTGTTCTGGAAACTAAGATAACTGAACAAAACTTTATATAAGTCAAATTTCAAATTTATTTAATTCATGAATTCAAGTATATAGTCTGAATCCTTATACTGTAACGTGATTTTTAAAGCAAGAATCCTAAATTTTAGATGGGGGGTAAATGAGCAGTTCGAGGATGAAAAAAAATGGGTTTTGATCGAATTCTTGCGTTCGGTGGCTCTAGAGGGGTCGGCATTTAACGTGGAGGTGGAGGAGCGATTAGAGATCAGGGGAAAAATACTGCGATGGTCGGTAGATGGACGTGGTGGCGGCGGCGAGCAATTAAAAAATTTTAAACCTAGTTTTAACGTCGATGAGTAACTGGCCTCGTTCGTCGTTTACGCTAGATCGAGTGTGACCGGACTTGGTGGGGGTGAACTGGAGACGTAGACGGAGACGTGGACGGAGTTGGGGCAGCTCCGGTGGGCTGAGCGGCGGTGGCGAGATGGTTTTCGATGAGCCATGTTGTTCCAGGTGAAGTTCGATTTACTCGTTTTTCGATTCTTGGCAATTTCGTCGGAGCTGGAACATTGGGATCACTGGTGGGGTCGATTGCGACGGGTTGATGGTCAGAGGAATGGTCGAAATTGGTCAAGGGACTGTTGCACGTACACGGTGCACGTGTATATCGGAGGACTGTAAAATGTTTGGGGAAGATGAAGGCTATCTGGAAGTCGAGTTCGAAGTTACTCGTGTGTTTGTCTAGGGTAACTCGCGTTTTACTCGAAGCATCGGGTTAAATGACTCGAAGTCATTTTTGATTAGCTCGGATCTGTTAACTAGATTCCAGGTTCCAGGATTTAGAACTTTGAAAATAATAATGTACCAGGGTTTTTAGGAGAATCAGGCAAGATATTTTTAAGATATTGGGATAATCTGGATTTCAAAGAAGAAAAAAATTGTTAAAGCAAGTTTTTCAAACAAGTTAAATTTATTTAGTTAATACTTTAACAATGTTTTTAACATCTATTTTTTTTAGTAATTAAGTTAAGTATGAAATTTATTAACATTTAAAGTTGGAGTTAATATTAAATTGATTTTCAAAGTTTTAAGAAGATTTCTTTGAAAATGTTAATTAAGTGAATAATTAATATTAATTGATTATTTTCAGAAAGTAATTAAGAATAATTACTTTTTTTATTGTAATTAGTAATGAATTAAGTAATTTAATTATGAATTAATAGTTGATTAATTAAGTGATTTTATTAAGGATTAAGGGTTATAATTGATTAACTAAGTAATTAATGATTAATAAATAGGTAATTAAGTTTGATAAATAATTAAGATTTTTTTAATTAATGATTAAGGGTAATCAATTAAGTAATTAAGACTTAATAATTGATTTGTTAATTTACTAATTTGAAATGAAATAAGTAATTAATTGATAATTAATGATTAATTAAACAGGGTTGACTCTCAAGTAATTGATTAAATTTGAATTTATTTCAATAAGAATTAAAGATGATTGCTTATGGATTGTTATGTAGGATATCTGATTGTTATAAAATGAATTGATATTTTCTGTTTGAAATTGTGATGCCGTGAGATGCGAATTACTCTGTGTTGGATTTTGATTTGGTGATTTTATTCTGTAAACCCTTGGCCCGTAAAATGGCACTTGAATTTCGATGCGACAGGGAGTCGGATTCCAGTTGGTTATCCGAAACCCACATTGAATCGTAATAGTGAATCTTTGTGACCAATAAATTTATTTTATCTATGAATCTGTGAATGAAGATAAGCGTACCGCTTATCGATATCGATATATCTGTGATGATTGATGTTGTTGCACTATTGTATGTAAATCCCCTGGATCACACTTATACACACACAAATATGGATTTCACGTGGAAATCGGTTAAGTCACAGATGATTTAAATTTGATGTTTTTGAAATTGAAATTTTAATTTCAATTGATTTTGAAATTAGAAATTTGGGTTTAAAGTGAAAAGCTTTTGAAATGGAATTTCAAAGATAAAAGTTGTTTTGAATAACTTAATCGAGTTTTGAAAATTTAAATAATTTGATTTGAATTCAAGTTTGAAATTGAATCCTATGATTTAAAACTAGGGATTAAAGATGATATAAATGTGTTTATATGAAGTTAAACCATTTTAAAAGTAAAATTTTGGGAATTTGAATTTAACCCAAGGATTTCAACTCGTATGAATGAATCAGATTTTCCGAAATGAAACTGTTGTTTTAAAAGAATAAAAGCTTTCAGATAAGAAATGAAATTCCAGTTTAATTAAAGGAATTTCAATATTGAATTAAAAAATGGTTTTCCAAGTTATAAATGAATTGTTTTGAAAAGCTATGAATTGAATCTGTTTATTTTTAACAGATTTAAAATGATGATTGGTTTAAATCATTTGAAATGAGATTGTTTTGAAAGCTATAAGTTAAATCTTGATTTAAAGGTTTAACGAGTTAATCAAATTGAAATGGAAATTAATTTGGAAAATCTGTGAATGAATCTTTTGTTTAAAAGATTAAAATGTGGAAACTGTTTAAACCGTAAAGGTTGAATCTTTTTGTTTAAAGATTTGAAAATGGTAAGTTGTTAAACCATTTAAAAAAAAGATTTTGGGTTTTAAGTTATGACTTAATTGAAATCCCATATCCATATGATTTTTAAATATTACGCTCACTATTCGGTTTAGCCGGGAGAGGACCTTTGGGTCATATAACCCATTCCGAATATGTGATACGTCGATATGGATAGCATTTGAAGACCGGTGTTGAAGACCGGATATTTTTGAAAACGGAAGGATTACCGTCGAGTTACTCTGCATCGGCTGATCCCCGATATAGAGGTTTTATCATCCTTAGTGACGGGAAGTCCGGACGTGATTGGAAATTATCTGGATTTGCAAGGGCTTCGTGAGAAGTGCCTTCGGTTCTGTTCGAACCCGGAACAGACTTGTATGGATTGTATGTCTGACATTACACTTTGAGATATAAAGCCGATTTCTTTCAAATACATTTCTGTTGGTGGCGGAGAATTTATTCTCTTAGCTTAACACCCTTCTCTGAGACGTACGAGCTCAGAGGTTATGTAGTTGAAATTTATCAGCGATATTTCCCAATTTGGTAATGTGACATGCTAAGTGTTGCTGTGTGATGATCAGTGTTTGATCATTTGTGATATGATCATTTATTTGATCATTTATCTTTGTGATCATAGGTTGATCATCTGTTGACCCAAAGCATGGCTTTGTGACAAAGCGTAGCTTTGTGGACGAGACTTCGTCAGGGCCTCACAACCCGGAAATGGTCGAAACAGGAATGTTGCGGCAAGGTTATGAGGGTCGCGCCCTTTAGGGTATGCCATTTCCTTCTGGAAAGGGGTGGTATCATGGTATGGAGCCCAGATACTTACTCATGTGGATACACTTTCTTTATGATGTGTGATGTTGGATACCGAGCTCGGATAAAGGTCCCAAAGGACCGGGAGGTGGCATATTCGTGAGTTACCTGTTACAGGGGTAACCCGGCCTTGTTGGCAGAGAGCAGTTTGTCTCTCGGGACGTCCCGCCAGAGGCGTTCCCATGCGGCGGAAGGAAGTTCCTTAGCCTGACCATTTGTTGGAAATCCATTTCTCCAATACGGAACTTGTACGGTATTAGTTGTAGAACCTGCCATTTACTTATGGTGGCGCCCCACTGTTTAAATGGTAGCTATAGTAGGCATAGTTCGAAATGTCTATGCTGGCTAAGATTAATATTATACTTTTGAAATGTTTTCTGCACTATGCACTAATAATAATATCCAATGATTTTGCGTAGTAAGCATCTTTGACTATCATAAGAAGAAATCTCCTCCAATTCTGCGTTTGCATTGTGTGTGTGGTGGGAGGTCTTATGGTAGTTTCATTTTCCAAAAGCATTGCGGATTTCAATGTTTAAAGTTCTGTTGTATTTGTTCAAAGATAAACTATTTTTGTTGCTCACACCAGTCCCATGACTGATCCGGAGTTTATTGTTCCTTTCCTAAACTCTGGGTGCTCATAATTTTCCACACGAGCAGTCTAGAGTTGGGTTTCTTTTCAGATATTCAGGTTTAGTAGATTATCTGGAGCTAGTTCATTCATCGGAGTTGCTTATCTTGGAGTTGTGGATTCATTCTTGTCTGAAGATCATTTTGGAGTTATCACTTCTATTGATATTGTTCCGCTGCTATTTCTTGTATCATATCTCTGATGTATATTGATATTCATTGTATCATTCTGTTGTAACAGATATTGTATATCAATGTATTATTCTTTTCTTCCGCTGTGTTATTTACTTAATGTTGTTATAGCTCTGGAGAACCAGATTTGGCATTTGAATCTACGGCATTTTGAGTACAAGTGAAGTACGGGTGCCGATTTTCGAAGGCCAACTTTTGGGTCTTTACACCCGGTCTCTTCAAAACAACTTTCGATAGTTCCGGTAAACGCAGCACCGGTTGTTTTGGAATAATCAAACAATACATAAAAGCAAGGATCGCCCCCTAACTGTTTAAGTGGACGGATCTCCCTATCATTTGTCCAAGAAGAACAAAATGGGATTCATACGCACATTATAGCATCATCGAAGATGATTGTGCCATATATCTCACGCGCTTCTCCTAGATATTTCCAGAGTTATATTTTGGTCCACATTTGATAGTCGGTTATTTAACTATCAAATAAAAAAACTAGCAACAATTTAGAGATTTTAATTTCACATAGCAACCACTAAGCCTCATTTTAAATAATCATTTATTAAATTTCTTTCAAAATATTCATATACTTATCTCGTTGGCATAATTGTATTCACAAAACATTATGAAAGATTTCTTGTTTCAAAATCATATTAAAAGGGTCCAAAACCAATGTTATATAAAATAGAGATAAGAATAACCCCAAACACTATTGCTTGGGTGTTAAGTATGGAGTAAATGTCCACACCACCATAATTAAGAAGGTCAATTACGGGAAAACCAGATCTCAAGTTCTTTTATAAATTTTGAAACCATTTATAAACTCTTTTATAAATACCCAAAATTATTTATAAAACTCTTTCCCGATTTCAAGATCACTTTTCAATTTATAAATTGCCTATATAAACTTCCCTTCTTTAAAACAAACTTCCTAAATAAACTTTAATCAATAAAGTTTCTTTGAGAAACAATAAATTATTTAAAACACTTTTAAATAAATAAGTTATTATTTATACATCCTTCATTTAATTATCTTTACCTCATTCAAAATAATAACTTTAGAATACCATAAATAATATATTAAATTAAATTTAAAATTATAATTATACTAATAATTTAACTTTAAAAAAATATTAATATAATAATTAATTAGCTTTAAAATATTATTAATATAATAATTAATTAATTTTAAAACATTTAATACAATAACCAATTAATGCAAAATATTATTAATATAATTATTAACTATTTTCAAACATTACTAATATAATAATTAGTTAAACTTTAAAATAATATAAACAAAGTATTTAATTAAATTTTAAATATAATTAAATAGCTTAAATCAATATAATTAAATAACTTTGATTAATAATTAAAATAAAATTAAAACATTTTTAAACAATAATTAAATATTCTTAAGCAACTTTAAGAAATAACTTTAAAGAATCCTATTAATAAAATAATTAACTTTAAATCATTATTAAAAAAAAATTAATTATCTTTAAAACATTATTAATAAATAATAATTACCTTTAAAACCTTATTAATAGTAATTATCTTTAAAATAACATTGATTCAATAATTAATTTTTCAATATTGAAAGAGGCTTAGCGACCATAATGGTGCTTCAACAAGTTAACATTTATTTTAATTAAACTTTCCAAGTTATAATACTTGGTATTTACACAAGTAAACATATGTGTAAATTGAATCCATAACTGAAAATCAATTGTTAATACAACACTTAACCAATATTAATCAACTGGTATGGACATAAGTGCCTACATTAATGTAATAGCAGAACTGTGTATATTTCTGCTAAATAGATATCCAAATATAATCTATCCAATAATTTATAGTAGAATGGCGATTTATTCTGCTGAACAGGTGTCAAAAAAATTTAATTAGCGGAACAATGTTTTATTCCGCTAAACAGGTGTCTAAATTATTCTATTCAATTTACTTGAACATAATAGTGTTTATTTAGCCAAATAAATATCACGCATAAGTATAATTAATTTAACTACATAATTATCCAAATTGACGTAATTATAAATCGGTCAGTATTAATTTACCATTAAATTATACTACACCAAAATAATCAACAAGTTGTCAAAATGTTGTATTCGTCAATATGAACAGAACGTAAAAATCAGCGTGTCAAATGGATTAAATATGAGCAGGATATAGCATTTCGATGTTTCAACATTTATTTAATTTATTAAACCAAAATCAAATAGATTCTCACCAAATGCTTTGTCCCAAAGCCCGCACTTCCAAACCTACCCGCATCCAAACTACAGCACTCTTCTTCCTTTCCATCACCAAATCCCCAATTCCGAACCTAACCAAAGAAAACGTGCACGCACTGCATAAAGCTCCGACCATCAACTCTGCAACCCAAGGCCACCCGCATGTCCACCATCGCAACCTCATACTGACGCCACCACCATCACCACCTCTGGCCGTCCCAAGTGATTTTCGACCACCTCGATAAAAACGAAACACACCCTGGAACTGAAAATCGCCTCGTTCGAGGTCCTTCGACCATGAAATGATGCCCCGCCTTCGCCGTTAGAACCACACTTCAATGCTTCCTCCCTCGAGCACTGCCATGTCCACTTCGTCACCGCTTATCGTCATCTGCCCTTCTAATTTGGATGCATAAACCAACGCAACCCAAAACCATAAATTTACCTTGTCCAAATACCCCAGGCCATTGTCGAACTCACGCTTGCTACTACAGCTCCACCACCACCCCTAGTTGCTCCACGACCAGCCATTCCTCCAACCATTGACCAAAACAACCGATTTTGATTTCTCCCGCCAACAACAGGAAAACACCAACCCTCACTCGATACACCACTAGAAAACTATGAAAACTCTTAAAAATCATGGCTTTCCAAGATTGATCCACCGGTGCAATCTAATCTCAAAATTACGATAGTCGAATCATGGCTAAAATCGAGCTACTAACTGATACATAGCCCTATCTCCTCACACACTTGATGAGAATTCCTAAAACCAATTTTAAACTAAACAAGACTCGACTACAAACAAGTTTCCAACTGGTGGTTTTGGTTGAAAATGAAGGGATTTTGTGGTGTGAATTTTTGAAGAACAAGAAGCCATGCTTTTAATTAAAACATAAGGGAGTTTATGTTTACAGAACTTGGTTTCACATATATACATGTATACATAGCATATATATAAATACCAAGAGTTTTCAAGCAAGTATACATATGAGATTTCAACATGATTCAACATAAATTTCAAAGGATGAAGCTAACTGGTTCTTACTGTAATTGAAGAATGAAAGGGTGAGGAGGGAAACGAAAATAGAAATAAAATGTGAAGGCTGAAAATGAAGTGGTGAATAGTATATACACTTATAACAAAAGTAAAAAAACTATCCCCCTTCCAATCACATTTTCAACTTAACATCATGTACAAGCCACCATGTCTAAACATGTTCCCTAAGTACAAAGCAACCAACCAAATCACATTAAAACTTTGAAATTTAAATTTGACTTAAAAAATTTAGAAAAGATTTATTTACAGTACTCCGCTACAATATTTCATTCGTGTACGAGCCACGAACACCCGAAATAAAAATATGGTTATGCACCACCGATGTGACGCAATTGCAAAACAACAATTAAACACCGATTAACAAATTCTATTAAAATTTTAAAATACCAATGTTTGCCGTAAAACACATCAAACGAAAATTCAAATATCTTCCAAATTAAAAATTATGGAAAAATTCCATAAATTAAATTAAAAATACGTCATTAAAAATCAACTAGTCATTTGAAACGTAAATTTTATTATATTTTAAATTCAAATTCGATATGTAAATAAATTAAATATTCAAATTTGAAGACTCAAAAATTATGGGTTGTTACACAAAACGATTAATTAGTTTTTAATTGTAATAAATTAATTAATATTTATAAAATATTAATTATAAAATTTAAATATGATTTGGGGAACATATATTATTGTATATATTTATAATAGTTATAAATATATCAATTGATATGAGATATTGATAAATGAATTAAATTGGATTTAATTAAATATATTTATTTGGGCTCAAATGGACTATTGTTCCATGATATTAGAGGTAAAGTCCGGCATCTTGTATAGGGCATAAGGGGCATCCAAAAAAAGGGCGAAAGGGTTTCAAATAAATGGTTAAGATTGGGTGAGAAAAATAAGTACTATGATCTATTTTTCTCTCTAATTCAACCATTATATAAGAGACTCTAACCCTAACTTTAGAATACTTCTTTGATGCCTCCTCTCTCCATTTTTCTGGCTGAATTATACCTCATAGTGCTCCAACACAACTCAAATCAAATCAATTCAAATCAATAGTTACTCGATAGCAAAGGGCATGCGATTCAAAGACTTGCAATCTCACGAACCGGGAAGGTTTGAAAAGGAAGGGAATTCATCATTACAAGGTTCACTTAAGGATATTAGTTTAGGTAAGTATGTAGTTTTATATATGATGCATAATCTCTGAATAACTCACCATTGTTCATATATATATATATGTATGTATATATATATATGTATATATATCTTTAATAATAGTTCTAATAGCTTTGGTGTCACACTTTTTTGGTATCAATGTGAACTACCAAAAACGCTCCTCTATATATCATCAAACCTTAATTAGGATCTAATATTAAACTTCTTTTACAAATTCAAACGCCCCCAAAAGTAGAATCTAACAATTAAACGTGCTTTACAAATTCAAAACGTTTCTAAAAATAGGCTCTAAAATTAAACTTCCTTTACAAATTCAAAATAATTCTTTACAAATATACAAATTTTAATATCACTTGAAAATTAAAAATCAAATTTTATTGATTTAAACATATATAATTTATAAGGAAAACAATTCACGCGCGAAGCGCGTGTTGTAACACTCGTATATATTGTTATTATCGAATTGTCAGTTAAGTGAGACTTCTATAGCTATTGTTGTTGTCACATATACTGATTGGCTATGTGCATAAAAAAATTTATAATAGGTTTTATACACATAGGCGAAATTATTTTATTTCATTTATTATTAATTTATTAATTTATTTATACATATATTAATTTATTTAGTTATATGACTAGTACTAAACTGTATAAGTATATCGTGCAAAAACTTAACTAATATTTTTTAAATGTTTATTTATATTAAATATAACTTTACTAACTATAAGTAATTTTTTAGTAATTATTTAATATTTTTTAGTAATTTTTATTCATAATTTTTTAATCATTATACAAATTAAAATGTTATATAAATAAATTTTCATACAAAAATTAGATCTTAAATTTTCTAAAATTAAATTATCAATATAAAAGCTTTCGGTCAAAAAATTAGATTTTTTCAACCATTTGTAATATATTTTTTTAAATTCACTTTTTAATTAGGCCGAAAATAGTTAGTTAATAAAAATAATATTTTGATTTAGAAAAATCTCAAAAAATTTCTTAAGTAGTAAAATACGATTGTAGATTTTTCAAAAAAATTTCAAATTTGAAATATATATATATTATTTTTTATCATTTATTTATTATTTTTTAACTAATTAATTCATAATATTTATTTATATATATATTAATATAATAAAATTATAATTAAAATTATACTTGATGTGTATTCAATCTAGTACATTAAAAAGGAGATTTTTTTTAATTTTGTAATGTATATATATGTATATATACAAATCCTTCAAATTCATATTTACATTTAAATAATATATTTATATTATATATATATATATATATATATATATTTTATACATATAATTATGTTACTTTAGTACATACATATACTTATATAAATATATTTCTTAAAAATAAATTTAAATTTTTTTAAAAAGGATAATTTTGAACTTATATCTTGTGTATACACACACACGTTTGTTTATTTATATATTATTTAACACTATAATATTTACGTATAAATATATCAATATTATCTTTCCACAATATAATTTTATACACACACACACACTCTTGGCTTTATATACAATAAGAATAAATTTATACACGTATTTGGACAACATACAATACATATATGATGAGCTAACATGTCCCTTGCGATGTAAATCCCAACATATATACCCTTCATGGAATAACATGTTACACATGCACACACATTCACATATGTATATGATACATATGTGTATTTATATATAAATTGAAAATAAATTAGTTTAATTTCTATCAACAATTTATAAATTTAAATGAAATATATGATTTTATTTAAATCAAATTTAGAAATGTTCTAAATAAATTAGACTTCATAGGCTCAATAAAGATCCTATAGGGTATTTTTTTAAATTTATCCATAACTTCCGCTATAGACAAGCCCAGTTCCAACAAATATAATAAAACATAAATAATGTGCCATATCTGACATATAAAGGTGCCAACATGGACACTTAACTAGCTATAATTTTTGGTTTTACACAGCATAATTTATACTAACTTTTATTTGCAAAATAAGCTTCTTACTTCATTTTCAGCTTCTTTATTCGTCCTTTCAAAAGATACATATCTGTGCCATAAACTCAGCCTATTCAAATGAATAGCTAATAAAAATGCTGGTCATACATAAAATCTGGTACGAGCATTATTTTACCCAAAACAATCAATCATATAGTGACACCATGCTGCTAAAGCACGAAACGGGTTTCCCCTCATTATTCCAATGATCGTCAATTACATCATACTATGTAAAACATCATGTTATGAACAATCATAACTCGCATTCTCCCTTTATCTTTTCTGTTTTAGAAAAATAAATGAAAATTATTTTTAGATAAAAAAAGAATGCATATTCGAATGGATGATGCATATAGAATAAGGAAAATGGGGCGGGTAGCGGGAATCGAACGTGCATCTTTAGGTTGGAAGGCTAGGGGTTATAGTCAATGTTAATTTATCATTCTTAACTTCTCTGATTCAAAATCGACCATGATAATTCTGTTTTATTCGGCTCCTTTATGGAAAATTAATGTATTAATAGAAACAAAAGGTAGATCCATATTATCTATGTCGCTCAATAATTCATGAGTGAGAGATTTCTTACTCACATGTTCGACTAGTTTCTATAGTAAATTCATTTTACATCACCACTCAAGCCTTACTCTTACGGATCCCAAAACTGTACTAGTCCCTTAAGATTTTGACTTAGGTATTCTTCTTATTTTCTCTTAATTTTATCATGAGCATACAATTAGTTTTTCACCAAGGTGTTACACCATTTTTCATCATTTATTATGTCATGTTTAAATAAACGGTTGACATGTAGGCCTTATTCATAAAATCATCAATTATTATGTCATGTTTAGACAAACGGTTGACGCACAGGCCTTACACCAACAATATTTCAAATCGTATGTTGTGTATACACAAACAGTTGTTACATAGGCCTTACACCAACAATCATTGAATATAACGTCATAAATAGACAATTAGATACTACAAAAGCTTTACTCCATCAGTTTTGTATGTTGTCGTGAATAGACAAATGGATGCTACGAAAGCCTTACTCCACTACACCAGAAATGCCAATTAGGCAGTGCTTTTGGCTGTATCAAATGGAATTAGGCAGTGCTTTGGGCCGTATCAAATTTTGGCGTGGTTAATAATTTGATACGGCTCAAAGCACTGCCTAATTCATGAATTTGATATGGCTTTGAGCCGTATCAAATTAATGTATTAAAGTAAAAAAAATAATGCATTGCTCTCTATTTTTCACATTACATGTTCCCTTCTTCTACATCGATGCCTACGGTCAGCAGTCAATTAAAAATACAAATAAATGGACAAGCTTAGCACGTATAAAAATGAATATAGGATATAAAATTATACAATGTTTAACACATATAAGAAACTCTATATAAGGTATACAATTATACAATGTAACCATTCTTTTCTTGCAGAGCTTTGCATGTTTCTGAACATGGAAAAATATACAATATGAGCTTTAAATATTATTATTTTTCTGCATACTTTTTTTTTACAGAATCAAAATTCCATTTTAGTTGAACTGGACATGAATTATGGACCGAAACAATCATTTGTGGTGCAACATACAAAGATAACATCTATATAGAAAAATACTGGCAGTCTTTATTTCTTTCCATTTATATGCATGAAATACTCTGATACCTCTGATGCGCTTTCGTAACCAATTTCCTTGGTTGCAACTTGCCTTGGTTGCAATCCAGTTTCCTTTCCCAGTTGAACTTTTCTCTCGGGTTCAAGCTTGTTTTCTACCTCAAAACTTTTTTCAAGAAATTGAACTTGAGTGATTGATAGCCTTCTTTTTTTCCCCGGTTGGTGAAGACAATCATCTATATCATCATCAATTGCATCTTCGATTTCTCTTGGTATAAAAAATTGTTGATTGATTGTACTCCCACCATATACGTCTTCAAAATTTAGCATCGATTTAGACCCTGAATCAAGTATTTGGAGTAAATAACAAATTTCAAAATAAACATATGCATACTTAGTGTAATAGCATTGAAAGAAGAAAATTACCTGAAAATGGGTAGTTACTCAATTTTTACCGGATGTTTTAAATTTAGTCATTTATTTGTTTTTTTTCTTACAGAGTTGTAGCTTTGAGGGTATGGAGATTCAAACGTTCCTACTTTGATGATAAAGTAATATATTTTTCCCACCAGCATAGCATGATGCACCGTTCATTGTTGGCTTGTATAAACCATAACATCAGGAAATTCACGTGTACAAATCCTAATAAACAAACTTTTAACAATGTCTCCGATATCAAGCAGCATTTAAATGCATTGAACTTTGAATCAAAAGCCACCGAACTAGCTTACTTTCTGGTCTAACAACTTCATACCTCCAAAAAACTTTGGTGTCGTCATCCAACACGTTTATTACACTAGTACTACAAATAATGTTGTATTTTAAGTGTTGATTGTGTAAACCATATAATCATGAACACCAGCCATAAATATGTGATACTGTACAACCACAAGCCAAAGTTTAGAACAAAAGTAATATAAAATTATATAGCTATTATAACACCCTTCAAATTAATTTGTAATGAACCAAATGAAAGCACAAAATATTTGCAAACAAGGATCGGTTGTTCTTTAGTTTAAAGTATTTTAAATTTTTCACTTATTCTTAAATAAAAAATTGACATCGGTCTAAGTAGAAAAACTTGCATCATAATGGAATAGTTCACGATCAGCATTGCCTTTGTTATATCATAGTATGTTTTCTTATATATAGATTCTTATAGTCAAAGCTTCTCATTTTAAGGCCCACTGCTGATACAATGCCATGTATAGGCAGGGCCATGCATAGCCAAATGAGTTGTTTTGACTATTTTCCCTGGTACACAAAAATACATGATAATTTGATTATTTTTCTTTACAGTTTTGCTGGTTTCAATCAGCATTAATATTTACATTATTCTTGTACCAGGACTATATTTTGCACTTGTCACTTGCAAAGGTACAGGGTTTGGGAAGCAATGGTGCTATATTTCTAACATCGTAAAATAGCCACAAAATTATAAAAAGATTAAGTGCTAACTCAAAAACCATGCACATTATTGTACATTCAAACCACATTTCATCAAATTAGAAGCAATATAAATAAATTACCTCCCTATTAACTTCTTTCCCATGCAACAAAACTTCCGTATGCTCGCCCAGTTATAGTCTTCACACTGAAAATATCAAACCAACTGTTAAAATTTACACTTTGCTTTAATTGAATCAAAACGGACTATAGTTAGCTGTAGTTGAATCAAAAGCACGCATTGACTCTATCTAGTCTAGAATAGTAAGAATGATGAACAAGTCATGTTGATTAATTAAGATTGGCAGTTGCCACTGTGTTTCTTAAATGAAGCCACCAGGTCTATCTCTACCCCACGAATCTTCTAACCTCTTCTTTCCCCTACTACTATATATACGAAACCATAACCAACTCTTCTTTCACTTCTTATCATCACTCATTTGCATACGTCTGTTTTACAAAGTAAAAGAAAAGGAAAGAAAAATGAATACAGACATGTCCACTCTTCCTCCAGTAATGATTTCAAAGGGAAAGAGATCAAAACGCTCTCGAGCACCTACAGAAGAAGAGTACCTTGCTTTATGCCTGGTGATGCTTGCACGTGGAGAACATGAGATCGATCAAAGTCTACTTAAATTGGAATCAAGTGCAGCAGCAGTTAGTGAAGAGTACAAGTGTAAGGTGTGTGGGAAGGCATTTGGGTCATTTCAAGCACTCGGTGGACACAAGGCCAGCCATAGATCAATTAAGCAGCAACTGCAGCAGACTGCTGATCTCCATCAATCTCACTCGCTTAAAAATAAACATATGCAAACCTCCTCCCCACCACATCCCAAAGCACCTTCCTGGCCTCCTCAAACTTCCCCTTCCTCATCAAACAAATCCCTAAATTGCACGCCTTATTCCCGTCCGGCTCCACCACCTGCGCCTTCTTGTACACCATCTCCGCCGCATCGTAATTCCCCTGCTGCATGTACGCCCATCCCAAATTCCCCAATATCCGGGATGTATTTAACAAAGTTTCCTTCCCTGATGGATGACTGAAGAATTTACTAATGCTGAAATCTTTGCCTTGGCTATTACCAAATTTGGGCAATTTGATCCTCTCTTTGAGTTTAGCTGTCAAGTTTACTTTTTTACCATTCTTAATCACTGCCATCACTTTATGAATTACATGAAATACATGAAATTACATGAAATAGTTCTTCCTTCTTTGCTGCCTCCATTCTTCTTCTTTTTTTCTTCTGTTATCTTGAAGTCGAGATTTCGGTTGCGATGTATTTTTCTTTGTTTGGAGTAGTGGTACTGCGAGAGAAGAAAAGTAGTAAAATATAGAAAGAATGAATGTGAATGTAGACGAGAATGAATCCTTGGAATGAGATTTAGGGATTGTGAGCAGGGCGTGATTTAATTTAGGGATTGTGTAATTTAGGGATGGAGCGAAATGAAAATAGTGCGGGAAATGAAAACTAGCGCGAGCAAAATGTAGTGATCCGCGGTAGATTTTAGGTATTGTGGGGGGTGTGGATCGCAGAGGTAATTTGATACGGCTCTGAGCCGTATCAAATTTGATACGGCTTAGAGCCGTATCAAATCTATGCTTCCCGGTGTGCCAAATTTGCTGTTTTGGTGTAGTGCTCTCTCAATTTCATATATTTTCATGAATAGATGTAAATTTGCCACTAAAGCCTTCCATCAATGGTACCAAATATATAGTCATGATTAGACATCTAGTAACCACTAAGGCCTTTCATCAAAATTAACGTCATGTTTTAGGCTTGTGGTTGCCACTTAGACCTTATAATCACATTTTCATTATTTCTGATGATTCATCTTGTAATCTCATAGTTCAATCAAGCTAAATCTCAACTTCATTCTTCAATCGAGTTACTTCTCATTAACTTATTATTTCTATGACCACTTTATTTCAATGAAATTCTAGGTTCATTCACATACTTAGCATTTTTTTGCTTTGTTTGCTATCTCATTTCTACATTACATGGCTATCACATATTAAGCCTTCCATAGCCATCACATATTGGCATTCCCTAACCATCATAAGTTGAGTTTCCTAAGGCCATTGCATGTTAATTGACATTACCCTAGCTATCTCATGTGAGTTTCATAGGGCTATCTCATGTTGACATTACCCTAACTATCACAAGTTGAGTTCCTTAAGGTTATCCGATGTTGACATTATCCTAGCTATTGAATGTTGAATTCCCAAACCATCGCAAGTTGAGCCAAACCATCATTGGTTGATCACTTATTAGCTATTGCAAATTAAATCCAACATAGTTGTCACAAGTTGATACCAACATAGCCATTGCATGTTGATACCAACATAGTTGTCGCAAGTTGTTCAAACTAGCCATTGTAGGTTGACCCATTATGAACTATCGCAAGTTGATCTTATTTGCACTGTTGCATTTTGAACTCTTACCTAGCTATCACAAGTTGATTCTAAACATAGCTTTTACATGTTGGCTCTAACTTAGTTGTCACAATTTGGTATCACAGTTCCATAATTAATTTGAAAACTGTTTTATTTCCTTTCTAAATAAATACTTTTCGCCTAGCCCCTCTATATGTCGAATTCTCATTGGTCAACCTAAGCTTTACAGTTACCTTTCCAGAATTAATTATTTACCTACTTATTTAACTTGTTTATTTCCTATTATTAATTAACCTTTTCCTTTTTTAATTAATTCATAACAATTTGAAAATGAATGGAAAAAATACTAAAAATTCACAAAAAATCCAAATTAATATATTTGGCTTCCTATAAAAATTTCAAGCCAATATAGTTATTCTGACATTTTAAATAATTTAATTTTTTAAATTAAGCCTTTTCTCCACATGAATATTCATATTAATTCCATATAATTTCATAAATTCTGAAATTAAAAAGCATCTCCAAATTACTATTTCGCACGTCATATAAAAAATTTGAGTGCTTTGGACAATGTTTGTTCACATTTTAGTCTTAACACATCTAAACCATTATCTTTAAATTCCTAAACATGGACAAATATTATTTAACATTAATATATTTGTTCTCCATCTTCAGATCCATACGGGTTTGGACGAATTCAAAGAAAGAATTACTTACCTTTGGTTAGATTAAACTTGATTAGTTTTCATAAGAATGTATGCTCATTCTCTTTTCCCTAAGATTTTCCTCTTTCTTCCCTTGAAAATATGGCCGATCTAAGATCCTTGTTCTCTTTCTTTTAGTTTGTAGAAAAAAAGAGAGAATGAATGAGAGTTCAGAGTGGTAAGGGTTAGGGTTTTGAGTCAATAGCCCATTCTAGCCTATTCTAATTAAAACGCTAGCTCCTCATCCTATATTCATTCACTACCTTATTAATTAACTCGTCTTTATTTTTATACCATAATTTAATTTGATTAATCATTTATTTAGTTAATTTTCCCATGTTATGGTACTTCAAAACATGGCATGTTGCATATATATATATATATATATATATAATTTAAAGTTTAAATAATTTCCACTTTCTGAAAACAAATGATATTGAAATATATGCTTATACATTATAAATTTAATTTTGTTTATGATATCATATTTGATATTTAATTAATACAATATAAATCATATATCATTCAAATCCAAGCTAAACATATGTGTGTGCATGTGTGTGTGCGTGTGTGCATTAATAATTTAGTTATTATTTTATGCAAAATATATTATGGTCGAATGATTTTAATATGATATTTATAAGTGTGTGTTAAAATGAATAACAGATTGTGAAGAAATATTAACTTCTAGATAAGCATGTTGGAAATGCTCAAATTGAGTGGGCAACGTTTCCTATTTGAAAAATCTTTCTTGATCTTAGTGGCAAGTTGCAATGTATATGCTTAAGTTCAACTTGAGTTAGTGATAAAGAAAAGTGTAAGAGAAAATGATAGACTAAGATGTGTAATATTAGGAGAAAGAGAGAGGGTTTGATCTTAACTCTAAATCCTCAAAAATCGCATCAGTTGGGAGTTGCTCTCCTTGTTTAGAATTCAACATTGAAATTTTATTTTCTCACCTTTTTTTATTTCTTTTATGGTGGGTCAATCAAATAAAAAGTATATTACTTATTTTTGACCTTGTATAAACAAAAAAATTATTTATATATTATTTGAAGTTCCATTTATTAAATAAAGTAAATACAATAATTATATATGTATTTATCTGCTAGGACATACATTCGTAAATAATAAATATAAAAATGTAACCATTATACTATAATCTTCATAATAATTATAATTTTTATAAATTATTTCAATTGATCAAAATGTCAAGCGAATGCTTAGAGTTACAAGTGCGAGGGTTCCAATGATGACGCTCAAATAGTAATATTTGAACAATTCAAATTTATAAGCCTATGCGAACGTAGTTGAAGTACAATAGTGGACTCAATGTCGGTTACTTACAAATTTTTGGTATGAAGTCCTGCTTCCACTCATTTAATTACATTCTTAAGCAACGGTGTATATTGTGCATAGTATGCTCTTTGTCAACACTTTGTCACTAAGACATCGACAACTTTGTCAATGGCAAACAATATAATAACATAGATATTTAGTTGCAATATTCAACCTTCGAAGTCATTTAGTTCAATCAAATAACATATTTTGAATAACCGTGATGCCTTGATCAAAGTTTTGTGACTTGTTTGTAAAATTCTAGTATGATAAGTAGTTCTTGTATTTGTGGCGAATTCAGTTCGTCACGCTAGTTTTTCGAATTGATTAAAATACAATAACATAAAAGATTTCCAATAAGTTCATTTTCGCTTTTTCAAATGAACATAAATCTCTTCAAGTGCTTCAACAATTTGTGGACCGACAAGCATGAAATTATAACTTAATTCGCGTTCCCTGATAACATAGATATTTAATGATACCATAAAACACGTCTTTCAACCATTATTGCTGGTAGAACGAACATGTATAGATCTTTTATCATAGGGACGTTATAAAAATAACAGAAATAAATTGGGGCAAGGACCACAGGTCCAATAGGTACAGCATGGGCAACGTATGGGCCACACCCAACGTTGCCTTTAAAAAAGCTACCTTGATGGAAAAGACGAATTAAAAAGTACTGCTGCTCATGATTATATCCTCTGACAGTAATCAGCACTCAAACTTTAATCCCCAGTCAATCATTTCATGGTACCACAAATAGCTATTTAGATTCATCGCAAACATTGAAAGCCACGTCGCCTTTCTTCGTTGCATGTATAAAGGTTTAAATATCTTTTATTTTACATTGAAAAAGGAAAACTGAATATGGGTCCTTTGATTTGGAGTTGCCCGCACTCACGGCCTATTGTCGCACATACCGATATTGCTTTTGTTTGGTATCGTACGAGGACGTTGTGGCCTTGTCACTTTGCTGTGATAGCACGGAGGCAGTTGGGGTCCTAACCTTCTTTTCTAAGCTTTTCAATAACCGTAAATTAGCACATATGCTTGTATTTTACAAAATTATCCTTTGTACCCTCTTATTTCATGTACCACATCGAGGACGCCAAATCATTAAAAACTAAAACCACCACAAATGATGATTAGGCACGTCAATTTCAATGCCGCTGCGCATAGCGTCATTAAAGGAACTAGAATTTTAATAATCAGCTAATACTATGGTTTTGTAAAAGCGGTCTTAAGAGATAAAACTATGAATGAATATCGTCAAGTACGGTCTAAAGCATCAAAAGAAAAATTATGAATGAACACCGTTAGTTCCGGTGTTGATGTAAAGTTGGTAGTTGATATGTGGACGCGGTGTTGTGGTTGTAGCGAGGGTGAAGTCTAATCAAAGCGGGAGCCTGAACATTTGTGTAGCTAACTACAACGCGACAATTGATTGAAGATATTTGTGTTGTTTGATAGAGTTGGTGTGTGTTATATGGACAATTATGTGATTTATTACATAACTTATCTCTTGTATTAAAATCTTATTTGAAATAAAGCATGACATTATATTTTTCTATTTAATGTGTTGTTATAGTGTGAAGGTGATGATCCAAAAAATTATACAAGTAGAAACTCTTTAGAAAAAGTATTTAATCAATTGTAGTTGAAATGTGTTCGTAACCATGAATATTGAATCATGTATTAAAATATTGAATCATGTACTTGGTAGAGATGTATCGAGAACACTACAAAACAAAGTCTATATTCCATCATCGAATTGGCGTTGGTGGATGATTAGGAAACCATTTCCTGATGCCCCACTTACGCCAATTATTTCGATAGAAATAAAGAAGTCAAGGAAGTTTTCCCAAGGCCATCCCTACAAGGCTCGTAGGAAATTTCACAACTCTTCCCTACGAAAACCATGAGCTCTTTCCCGTTGTCTTCCCTAAGATAATCTGCCAACGAATTACCAACGACTCGACCATAAAAATACCAACGCTTTCCATACACTTTTGAGTCGAATTCTCTATGAATTTAGGATGCTTTACCTGTTAGATAAATAGAACAAAACTTAGTCTTTTAATTTATCCAATATTTTGTGTTTTGCATTAATGGACAACCATCACTATTTGTTTGCTATTTATTCATTAAGACTAACTCCCTCAAATGATAGAAAAAAAGTTTCATTTTCTCCTTCATTCCCATTAACTCTTCTTTCTAAAAAACATACAGTAAACAAAGTTCATCTTCTTCATCTCTTTCTCATCATAAATTCCTTCATTATAAAATCTTCTTCCGTATATCTTAAATCTCCTGAGCAGAGACCTCTACAAATCTCTATATCCTTCAATCTTGAGTGCACAAGTTTGTAGAGTCATTGTGTTAATCATGGAGAGTGAACGACAGTTATAGATTACACTATAGTCATGCCAAAATTTTCTTTCAAGGCAGTGGTCTCGTCCACGATAAAACTCCTATCACTTGGTTTTTCAATTATTCATACCCATCAACTCCAACAATTTGAAAGAGAAATTAAATTTATTATTTATAAGAATTAACCTATTTCGGTTTTGGAGCAAAGAATGAACTATGTTGACAAATAGTGCATTTGGAGAAGTAAAGTAAGGATTGTGAGCAAAGTTGAATCAAATCTGGGAGTTTCAGAACATTAAAAGGATAAAAAAATGGTGGGTCAATGTTATGGAACGTTCCAAAATTTCCTCAACATTCCTATCTGGATCATTTTAGAGTTTTAACAATACCCTCATTTTATTGAAAAGTTCGAGAATATTAAGTGGTTTAAAAACTAGCTTTCTTTGGTGATATATGTTGCCATACTAACATAAATTTGAATATGCTGTGATGACAATTTTCTTTTATTAAAATACATATATTCATGATAAAAATAATTACTTTTGTGTAGTGATCTCTTTTTTTACAATCGTAAGTAATTAAAAAAAATTATTATATAATTCGAATAAAGATAGATATAAACATATATGTTCCATGAACTTCTATTTGCCTAATTATAGATTTTTCACTTATACAAATGTTAGAAAGTGATTTTTTTTAATTTATATGTAAGTTATTAATTTAAAATATAAGCATTTAATGAAAGTTATTAGTATAAGACCGTTATAATTTTTAGGTAATGATATGTGTAAAAAAAATATAATTTCTTTTCAAAAAGTTATAAAAGTATCGATTATTGTATTAATATGTTGAAGTTTGACCATTAGCCTTCATTGTCAGCTTAGAATGATGTATTTTATTTATTTGTAAACCTTTTGATACTCTGAATAAATGATTTAGTCACTAATTATTTCATAATAGACATTATAGAAAAAGAAACTTTTGTAATGAATAACCCTTATTATTTGATATTTTATATAAGATTAGGATAATAAAAATAAACTACTATTTTCTTCTTAAATTTTGTGGGCGAATCATTTTATAATGAAGTTTTGTGAATTTACTATTTAAGACTGCTTAAATTTTGTCCTTCCACTTCTAGTAGTTACAAAAGCATTTACAGATTATAAAGGCATGTAAATATAATGTTGTCAGTTTAACAAATGACTCCATTTGCTTGAGCATTCTTTACCTTTCTTTTTATAATAAAATTTATGTGTCCAAATGGATAGACTTGCAAATGAATTTATATAAATTATCTTTAATATGTTTAAGAGTTGAAAAGATAATGACAATCATCTATTTATTATATGAAGTTAATCTATAAGTTGGCATTTACTTGCAAATGTGCAAATGTGTAAATAACATATAAGCATATGATATAAATATTGATTTACTTTTTTAAAAGAATCTGATGAGCGTTTAAAGCATGGTAATTGAATTTTTAAATCATAAAATTTATTTGTGACTTATTTATGGAAGTAAATTAAGAGCATCGATGCTTTATTTAATGTTTGAATGAAATGTGATTTTGAATAACAAATCATTATAATAATAAAAAATGAAACTAGCAAACTCTAGATTTTATGTTTATTGATTTATGGAGTAAGATTTATTATTATATTATGAAAATAATGCAAATCTAATGATTTTTAAATAAAAAGATTATGAGTTTTTATAATATCAAAGTTATCACAAGTCTATTTTGGCCAACGATTATGATAGATTTTAATGTTAGTTAAGAGAATATTTATGCATAAAGTTTTATAGAGGAAAAGATAGGTTAAATATATCAAGGTTTTATATTACTACAATTATGAGAATGGAGAAATTAAGAATATTCAATTCTTGTATTGGTTATGAAAATTTTCATCCAAAGGAAGAAAGAATGCTATCATCTCAATGGCACTGGTATATTCCAAGATATAATTATTATTCAAGATAACTTATCCACATTTGCTATGCATATGTATTTGACAATGCAAATTAAAATTAAATATATTTCGAAAGGATTTGAAACTTTCACTTTGTTGACATGAATGAATTTGTTGAAAGTGAAGAAAAAGAAAAGTTTTATATAATAATATAGTGATTGTACAATGTACACAAAACTTGTATAACAGCAAATTATAGGATAAATTTATCTTTGAAAAAATAAAATGATGGATATAGGAAATAAGAATAAGGTGAGCCATATATGTGAATGATATTTTTAACTCAAAGTGAATAAGTAATTGTTTGAGCATTCCATAAAGTATATCAAACTGAGATATTAATACTTGTAAATAACCATGTTCATATGTTATTTGAATATGAAAAATGGTTACTTTGATTTATATACGAGCTTAAGAAATAATTCTAATTAGGTAAATATTTATTTAAATTAACAACATAAGGATTATAAATGTGATAAAAATACTTAATTTTAGATACATGTATGAGATTGGAATTTTAATTATAATTACTAGAAATATTTACGCTGAATATATGTATAGAAATGAAGATTTATGTGATTAATATGCTTTTCCTCTCTATATGATCTTGGTTGTTGTTATTTGGCTTTTTAACCAAGCGGCTTTCTAACGAATCCGGACATCATGATGAAGACAAAACAATTTGAGGACTTGGGAACATGCTTGTAAGCATAAAAGGAATGGACTCAAGAATTTGGAGCAAGTTTGGTGCTTTGGAAGCAAGTCGGTACCGACCACTTTCAGGTCGGTACCGATCACTTTTAATGCTTCATATGGAACTTTGCAGCTATGAATTGTTGATAGTTGGCCTGAGTTATCGTCTTAAGGTGCATTTATGAAGGAATAGGTGAACAACTCCAAGGAAGTACTGAATAAAAGAATACAAGTACTGGAGATATCATAACTTCCTGGAAACAATACAACTTCCAAGGAAAAGTACTTGTAGCTCGATGGATCAAAGATGGAAGACCTAATGAAGGAAGATGGGATAAATCCCCATCAAAAAATCAAGTCGATACTGATCAGAAGTGATCGGTACCGAGATGAATTTATCGATTCAGGGACTTCATCTTTCCCTCCTACATTCTCGTATCTGAAGATAGACTCAGTATATTGAGATCCGACGATTGTACTGGATGGTTTTCCTATAAATACGGCACATATGGCATTTTAAAGAGGACCTTCTGGGCACTTTCTTTCTTCATATTTTATATCTACCCATCTCTAGTCACAAAGGCAGTTACATTTTGCTGTTCTAGGCAGTTAGGACCAAAAACACTTTGTGCTTGTGATTATAATCCATAATTAATAGTAATACAGTAGACGCAGGCTTTAAATGTGTAACACTCCACACCCCCTAGTATACCCAAAAAGGCACACTAAAAGATGTGGTGCGTTATAGGTATAGCTAAAAACATGCAGAGACTAAGATTCACAAAACAAAATAAATAAAACAGCGGAAACATTTGAAAACAATAACTTATTATTCAAAACCAACTTCATAATGTAGAGACATGAAACCAAATACAAGGTGTCTCAAAATACCAAATACATGTCTTGTGAAAACCATAATCTCAGTCATAATATTAGAGTACCTAAACAAACATCCTTCTCAAAGAAAAGTACCAGTATATCAAATGAAATAGAAACTGAAAAAGAGGAAGTAGAATACATGAAGAAATATCTCCGCAGCTGAACCTCCAAAAGGGTCCGAAATCGACTATCCCTGCCTCTGCTGGCCTATGGGGGGATAAGGGGAAAATAGAGGAGTGGGTCAGACTAAAAGTCTGATGAATGAAAGTAATTACTAGTATTCTTAAGTAAGGTAAAGGTAATAGACTTTGCAACGGTTGTAGTATAAATGGACGTAAGGAAATAGAAGGAAAGGTAAAGCTGGAATAAAATACGGTTTAACTGTTTTCTTAGACTAATCCGATTGGATTATCTTGATTGTTTGTACTTGTATTAAATAACTGATTTGATTAGGCTGAATTCCCAATCCTACTTTAATTAGGTTGAAGTCCTAATTCTACCCTTTAATCGGCCTTCTACTTTGTTGTGCCTACTACGGGCTAGTCCCCTCATGTGGGTCGCACAGCAAAAGACACTAGTTCCTACGGAAGACACCTACTAAGCGCTTTGGAACTTAATAGCGAATTATATCCCCGCACCGAGGTCGCATGTTCGACCACCGTTAGGTTCGCGCTATCTGTTGCTCCCCTATGGACCTCTTATTTACCACGCTTGGGAACTCAATAGCGAATTATATCCCCGCAGCGAGGTCGCACGCTCGACCACCGTTAGGCTCGCGCTATATGTTGCTCCCCTTATGGACTTCTTATTTACCACTACTCCAACATAAGCATGCCTTTGCCTCACCCGTGCTATTGTGAGACCACCTGTGTCAATTAAAAAAAGGGAATGCTGTTGGTACTGGTCCTACTACTATCTTTGCTTATTAACTTAGTATAAATTTGTTTAAATAAGCCTCTACTGTTATTCTTGGTATCTTTGCTTATTAATTTATTCTAAGTCTTAAGAATAAGTCTTTCCTGTTCTGTCTCTATTTATAACCAATGTTATAATTGTGCTTATTAACTTAACCCAAGGTCTAAGCATAAAAATAAGCTACTTCCTCTATTTACTCTTTTTAATCATAATTATACGTTATAATTAATCTTGCAAATATCTTAAATTTGCCAATTTTAGTCGAAGTCCAATTTATTACAGTCTTCTAATTTTACATCCCATTTTCTATAAAATCAATGTTCTTATTATTTAGTCCATATTCACAATTTATTATGTTCTATTTATTCCATTCGCGTAAAAAGGAAATTAAAAAGAAACTGACAATTACAAAGGAAATCCCAAACGTAGAATAGATGTAAATAAAACGTAAATAACAGTAAATAACTATAAATACTGTAAATAGCTGTAAATAATTGGAAAAGTTATAATTAACAGTAAATAATTGCAAATAGGTGAAATAGAATAGCTAAAAGAAAATAGACTGAAAAACAAGTCTAAAATTGAAATAAACTGGTAAAAAGGTTATCCCAAAATTGTAGAAAAACTACAACTATTGGAAACCCTATTATTTTAAATTACTTAAGAATCTAAAATAATTACTAAACACTCACCTGAAACAAAAGCTAGAATCCCTTTTATAGCAACCAAAATTCTCTAGAAATCCCCTCTAATTTGTACAATCTCCACCTCTTATTTGAATGTATATATAATATAATTTTATTTTATAAATGAAGAATATAGGTAAATATTTTAGAGAGAGAAATGGAGGCTAGGTTTTGATTTTAGAGTGAAAACCTAGGTTAGTTTAGGTCTAATCTATAGTGTTTTAGGTGTGCTTTCAACCGTAGATTAGAATCTCTAGAAACTTCTGCTGACTCGTTGCCGTGTCAAATCTTACAATGCACCTTGTCAGCACCTTATCTTATATTTAATTTAATTAATTACATCATCAAAAATATACAAACTATAAATAACGTTTTCTTCTCCTCCATTAATTTCTAATTTGTAACATTTTATTTCAGATTAAATTTCCACGCGTCTCTCTTTATTCACATGTTTCATTTCAGTTTTCAACATCCCATTTAATTTACATGTTTACGTCTAAAATAAATAAATAAACAACATATCGATATTTTTCCATATTCACATTTGTTGTAATTAGATAAGTAACTTATGTCCACAAATGTGTATATATGTTGAGTATTAATTAGTAACCTTATTCTTTACCTTTAAATTGAGCAATCAATTATATTAATTGATTGGTATTAATGTTTTTATGTTCAAAAACAAAACTGACCCTTTTTCTTTACTAACAAAGAAATAACATACCTTATATTTTCTGTAAGAAATGCAATCCTTCCATAATACACTCTTGCCTTTTCTTTTCAAATATAACGTTTATTTTATTAAATGTCTTCTTTTTATAAATACAAGTATATATGCCAGGTGAACCTGCATCAAGGCACTTAGGTAATTTGGCTTTATATACCAAAACATTTATGTTATTATTGTTGATTACAACCCGTTTGATGATTACATTGTGCATGCAGATGAGCCAAACCAAATATTTCAGTTAGGTTTACCACAAATGCATTGAAGAGCATCAATTTGGATGGACACGATTATTAGAAATTTGGTATAGGAGACAATTGACAATGCAGCTTATCACATCAAATCCATCAAAATTTTAAAACCAACTAACTACAAAAGGTCTGCTTAATTTATTGATAGCACAGTTAAAAAAAAGCACATCCTGCAACCATTGCTTAAAGGTCAGATGATAGAGAAATTAAATAATTTACCAAGCTCTCTTTTTAACCTATCTATTTTGAGGAAATTTTGCAAAAATTAAAAAATTATAACCTATTGCTTAATTTATGGAAATTTAAATAGACAGGTTCAAAAACACATCCTCACCTTCGTTTTATCTAAAGACCTGCATTATAAAAAAATTAAATAAATTATAACCCATGAATTAGATTACTAAAAAGAAACGATGAAATGGTTACCATGCAACAAAAATGATTTTTACTCTTCTGGCAATTTTCAACAGCGACGAAATCAAAATCAAAGACTGGGTATCCACACTCATCTTCAGGCATGCTGGCAGCAAAATCATTGTAGCTGTCTCCAGGTTCTCCGAGCTTTTCCATCGTGACTCTTTGGGCATTTTCATCAATTTTGAAGACAATGTATCGGTATGTTATAAATAAAAATATAAATACTTAGGAGTACTCTATGAACTTAGTGAAGACACGCCTCAAAAATCAGTCAGGGATGAAGCATGACTCATAGCTCTTCCAAAAAAAATATGGTGTTCCCTAAAAGAAAATAAAATGGCAAAACTTATACCGAGGTCGGATGGTTGTCAGAAAGTGATTTTGCTATACATTCAGATGTGTTTTCAACATAGATGGAACAATGAAGGTATGTTTAAATTCAAAATAATTGACTTTATGGTGAGCATTTATCTTGAATTTTTGTAACTTCAATGTTGTGAAATGTATCAATATAATTTATCTCTTTAATGTGTATTCCTATTTATGAATTTGTATGTAGGAGTTGTGAGTTGGACAGGAAACTTCAACACTGAAGGAGCTTGTCTAACTTCCTGTAACACAACATGTACACATTTGAAATGCCTTGTATATTTTTGATAGTTAAGGTGTATTATAGCTTTTGTGCAAAATCATGAATAATTGTATAATCCTCTAAATTCACCAATATCATATGTATATCTTTCATAGTTAAGGCTATATAATAGATTTTGCTGATCCCTTTTTTCTTTATACTGTGTTCACTAACTCCTAATTTTGTTTTATAACCAAACATGTAGGCTTTTGGTTTCAAATTTTTTAGCAGTGCTGGCAAAAATGAATGAATCGTTATTTAGTAATACCTGTATCTTAGTAATAAACAATAGTCATGGTATAACAACGGGGCGTGTTCAGGTGAGTGTGTTGTGCCGACCAACCATCTTCTTCAATCCGGTAGGAAGATGACGGCGATGAGATTTTCTTTTGCGATTTTGACTGAGTTGACAGTAGCCATCGTATAACAACAGGGGTGTTTTTCGATGAGTGTACTGCGCTGGTAAATCGTATGCTGCAATCCGGTAGGAAGATGATGAAGGCGAGATTTCCGTTCTATTCGATAGTAGCCCTGCAATGGATTCGATTTAGGGCACTGGAAAGAATGGGGGTGGAGAGAGGGCAGATGGAGGATGAAGGGATTTGGATCTGATACTGATTTAGGGTTTTAATGGGAAAACACGAAAAATAATTTTTGGTGAAGGGTATTTCTGGCAATCCAAAAAGACACGGTTGAAATTAGTTGAAGGAATTCTCATTATTAGTAGTAAAGATATGGTTACATTTTCTCTCATTTACAATAACCCATCTCATTTGAACATCGTTATCTTCATT
Source organism: Allium fistulosum (assembly GCA_030737815.1). Lineage (NCBI taxonomy): Eukaryota > Viridiplantae > Streptophyta > Magnoliopsida > Asparagales > Amaryllidaceae > Allium > Allium fistulosum. Next base: position 945,525,833 of record CM060904.1, on the reverse strand, counting down.
TTTCAAATTTATAAAAGTAGATGCCTTCTTTTTAAATATAATGTTGTATCTTTTTTTCTCTTTTGTAAAAAAACAAACTCGCTGTTTATAAAATCATACATATATTCAAAAATGAAAAGTTTATTTTATTTATCTCAAAACATGCATTTATTTTTATTTAAAATGTTCATTCCATTTTGACACAAATGAAAGTTCTTATATTAAACTCAATCATTACAATTTAATTCCTCTTTCCCTTTCTAATTGAAACATTTCAATAAATCTTCTGCCAATTAATTTCAATACTAATTTCAAACGAATTATAATTATAAACACTATTTCTTTTTACTTATAATTATTTATTAGTTCCTCCTTAAATTTTGGGTTGTTACATTCTTCCCTCCTTAAGGGATTTCATCCTCGAAATCTCTAAGGATAGAAGAATGAAATAAATGTTTTCATCTAAGTCCTACAACCAACTACTCAACCATCACCCATTACATCCATTGTCCTTAAGTTTTTCTAATGCGATTTATGATACTTATGCAATTAGTGTAGTGTCAATGTCCCTAATTAATGAAAAAAGATTAGGCGGTCCACTAATTCAGTCGACCTCCTTTTATGCAATCATGTCCATGCCATGTATCCAAATGAATGCAAATTCCCTAATGATAACTGATAGTTCTATATGTGTGCTATAATCATCATCCAAATGCAACAACCGTGTGATAATCATCCATTTATAGCAACCATGGAATAAAAATGCAAATACACACACATCCATATGCATATGCTCTAGTGTCCTACTTAGCCCGATCCCTAAGAGGTAATAGCGCCAAGTGTAAGTATATGCATCTATTAGCATCCACTACCAACCACTCGCAACCACTAGTATCCATCATACATAACATGTTCTAATAACATGTTTACATCAAATCCTACTATCCATAGATTAAATCCTAAATTCTACCCTCCCAAAGGATAATAAAGGAAAGAACCTATTCAAAACTAAAGATGGAAGCAGAAAATTCAAAATTTATTATCAAAGAGATGTGGATAAGAGGTACGTATTCATTCCTAATCAAATCAATCTTCTTCGAAGTCTCTCTAAAATCAAAAATACACATCCTCAACCACGTGTCTTACTATCTTACTAATATCACTTTACTATTCTTCTTTAGCCTACGCATATGAAGTAAAATTCCTAGGTTCTCACTAGTGCCCCATACACTCTACAGAAACTTCTATTATTACTTCTAAAAGTATCATTGCTATCTCCTACATAGCCTTACACTTTTTTCCATCACACCTAGGAAACGATTCCTATCCACTCCATATTTAATGGTTTGGTTTGGTATTTATCATTTTATTTCAAAACTAAGACTTCTAAAAATTTTAAAACATCAAATCCAAAAATCATTGTCTTTAAAAGTGTTATCTTTAAGTTCCTATTAAATTCAAAAATACTTGGTTACTTTATCTTTCAAGGCTTGCATCCTTATAGCTTTTTGAATTTACATTATTTCCCAAACCTAGAGGGGAAAAACTTTCAAGTTCTCAGTTCAAAACTTATTCCTCGTTTTCTTTTAAAGACTTTTACAGCTTTCTATAAAGTTGGAATTTTTAAATTTAACTGTTATTAAGTTTTTCGCTTCCAAAAACTTATTTACTTTTTCACTAAACCATCTTTCTTTAAAATACCTTTAAAAAGTCTTTACATGTTTTCAAAACATCTTCTTATTACACCTAATAGTTTTATACCTTAACGTATTGGAACCACTTTCCCTTATGAGAAATTATTAGTGCTAAAACCTTCTATGAATCCTTTAAAAGAGGATTTCATGTTTATGTGAAACTACAAGGAACTTATTTTATATTTTTCGAAATAGGCTATACAAAATATAGTGCTTCCAATACCTTGTATATTTCTTTCACGTATTCCTTATAATTTGCATAAAACATTTGTGATTTGGTTTCATAGAAAATTATATCATTGTTCATTTTATTCCAATAGATTAAAGTATGTCTAATATATATATTCATTTTCTTTGGAATTTATTAATCTCCCAATATTTAACTCAAACCTTCTTTTTCAAAGGAACTCATTTTCAAAACTGTTTTAACCTTTCCATAATTAGAAAACATTTTCTTATACTTATTTGAAAAAAATAAGTGTACTTACAAACCACTCTATTTCTATATTTAGAAATTATCTTTAAGACACATTTTTATTTGGGTCAAAACAGATGTTGCGTCAAACACCATGACCACAACCCAAAAATACTAGCGTATGGATTCAATTCAAATAAATACTAATAAATCTCATATACTATGTAAAAATATTTCTCTTGGGAGTCACTTACTATAACAATAGTGTTATAATCTATGCTCCTCTTATTTTTCATGAAAAAATCCATTACAACAATAAACGTTGTAACCTACGCTTTCGATACTGTAGGTTTTTATTTTTAAAATCTTTGTTTACTTACAAAGAAACTAGCGAGCTATATACACTCTATAATTCTAGAAGAATTTCACTTTTAACAAAATTTACAACATATAAAAACCAATTTAAATTTCATACCATTTTTTCCAAAACCCCAATATTTACTTTCTAAAAATTATTGACAATTATGTTATTCAACTTTTCAATTCTAACAGTTTCATTTTATTGGGCTAGACATAAAGTGGATTTTCTTCTTACTACCCAAGGTGTCATGTGTCTCACGGGCAATGCTACTGGCTTAGCATTGTCATTCAAATAGATTCTGAAGCCGATTCCTCTCTTAGGGGGGTCAACCCTTAACCTCCTAAAAAATGTTAGGGAAATTTCTAACGACCGAAACCGAATTTAACTATGCTGATGATGATTGAGGGAATAAAGAAATCTCAAGATGACTGACCCCAGTGGGTTGCAAGAAACCTCGAGAGTCCTACCGCCGCATGTGCCTAATCTAACGACTCTCCTCTTGCAGTCCAATATCGCTCCATAAGTGGATAGCCAATCCATCCCAAAAATCATCCCATACCCCGTAAATCTCAATACATAGGCATCGTAGTCAAATTCTTTTCCTACTATATAAAATTTTTCAAACCCCCACAAATCATAGACAAATGTGCCGATCCTGCTAAGCGGTTTGAAACAACTATGGGGTCTACTACTAAAGAGGTATCTAAGTGCAAACAATCAACCAAAGAACTAGAGATGAAAGAGTGTGATGCTCCAGAATCGAAGAGTCTGAATGGGAAAAATCAGAAATAAAGATCTAACCTTCCACGGTGACTTTCCTACCTCTTTCTGGTCCACTGCTGGAAGGTGTTGCATCTAATGCCTGAATCTGTGCTGCCGGTGCACCCGCTCCCTGCCCCGTCTTCTGGGGACAATACCTGCTGAGGTGACCGGGTTGTCCACAATTATAACACCTTCCCTTCATTTTCTCCTTCCTGCAGTCTTTTGCGTAATGACCAATCCGTCCACAGTTTTTGCACTTCTCTACTTTCTTGGTCTGCTTTTGAGGGCGTCCTCCTTTCTTTTTATCTTGGTTTTCCTTCCATCCCTTCTTCCTAGACTTTTCGACTTAGGGGCCTCCTTAGTCTCCCCTTCCTTAGCTGTATCAAACATGAGGGCCATCTCCACCAGTGACTCATAGGTAGCTCTCATCGGTACATGAGTCAACAACAACCCTTGAAGGGGCTGATTTAATATCTTCACAAACTTCGTGGCTTTCTTGTGCGGTGTATTCACTAACTCCATTCCAAACCGCGACAACTCATTAAATTGCTTGATATACTCCTTCATAGACAAACTTCCTTGCTTCAAGCTAATAAACCGTTCCAACTACACACTCTCTTCTGCTTGAGACAAAAATTTCCTCTCAAATCTCTCTCGGAACCCATTCCAACAAACGTCTCTTCCTTCCAACTCAATAACCTCCCACCAATAAGAAGCCTCTCCTTTCAACTGCAAAGATGCTAGCTGAACCCGCTGTTGATCCTCCAATCCCAATAGCCCGAATATCCGCTTTGTGTTTCTTATCCAAGCCCGTGCCTCCATAAAAGTCTCCGTACCAGAAAATGTCTTTCCACCCAAATTTGCAAAATCCTTACATAGTTTAGAGAAATTGGCTGTTGTAGGTGTGTTGATGGAATTCCCACCCATTGGTGCTGGATTGGGCGCTTACCCTTGCACCAATGGAGTTGTGGCTTGTAGATACCTACGAAACCAGCCCGGGACTGGAATACCTTCGGGAAGATTAGGGGCATCCGCCATGCTACGCAAAGAAAGGAGAATTTAGGAAAGAGTCGAAGATTGAACTAGACTTTGAGGAGATTTTTCAACAAAACTCTTTATTACTTGAAAAATAATTCTAAATTACAGAGCTTCTTTTTTGGAAAATACTTTTTAAAACAAGTTATTTTGAAAAATACTTTACTTTTAAAACAAATTTTTAGGAATCCTGTAACCCTAGGCTCTGATACCAAATGTAACACCCCACACCCCCAAGTATATCAAAAAAGGCACACTAAAAGATGTAGTGCATTGTAGATATAGCTAAAAACTTGCAAAAACTAAGATTCACAAGACAAAATAAATAAAACAGCGGAAACATTTAAAAAAAAACTTATTATTCAAAACCAACTTCATAAAGTAGAGTCATGAACCAAATACAAGGTGTCTCAAAATACCAAATACATGTCTTGTGAAAACCATAATCTCGGTCATAATATCAGAGTACATAAACAAACATCCCTCTCAAAGAAAAGTACCAGTATATCAAATGAAATAGAAACTGAAAAAGAGGAAGTAGAATACATGAAGAAAGATCTCCGCAGCTGAACCTCCAAAAGGGTCCGAAATCAACTAACCCTGCCTCTGCTCGCTTATGGGGGGATAAGGGGAAAATAGAGGAGTGGGTCAGACTAAAAGTCTGATGAATGAAAGTAATTACTAGTATTCTTAAGTAAGGTAAAGGTAATAGACTTTGCAACAGTTGTAGTATAAAAGGAAGTAAGGAAATAGAAGGAAAGGTAAAGCTGGAATAAAATATGGTTTAACTGTTTGCTTAGACTAATTCAATTGGATTATCTTGATTGTTTGCACTTGTATTAAATAACTGCTTTGATTAGGCTGAATTCCCAATCCTACTTTAATTATGCTGAAGTCCTAATTCTACCCTTTGATCGGCCTTTGTAACAACCCGCATATTTATCGATTTTATATTTAAATATTTTATTTAAATATAACATCGTTCGTCGGATTATAGTCCAAAAAGCTACTTTTTGCATACGGTCGAATTGGGACTCGAGACCACCCCCATTGAGTTCAAAACGTCGTTTGCAATCTTTTAAGTATAAACTTCGATATGTTTGGAGCTAGCTAAAAATTTGACCATTTGCACTTTGGGTTTGGGTTTGGGTTCCGCCCCTTTGCCAACTTAACCCCCAAATCTGAACCACTTCTCCCCATTCTCCCTCACTTCCTCCTCATTTCAGTTCTTGAGCAACAATGGTGGAAGAGAATGGGAAATAGAAATTCAAAACCCTAGTCTTCATTAGCAAATCCAACTTCTAGCTCCAAATTCAAAGAGAACCCATTGGTAAGCATCTCCTTCTTCTTCTCCAACTCTTTCTCCTTCCAATTTCAGAAATTCCTAAACCTAACTTTGGGAATGTTCTCCTTTTAAAGCTTAGATTGAAGCTTCATGAGTTGTTATTGAAGAGGAATTGATCTTAGCTTGTTTTAAAAGCTTCTTCTTCATTTGTTTGGGTTCAAAGGTGAGATTTTTATCTCACATCTATGTCTATATCTATCTTTGTTGTTAGGTATGAATTCCTAACACTTATCCATGCGTATGTGATATTTGGATTGGATTGATTTGGTGTGTATTCCAATTTTTGGTGTTTTGGTTTAATTTATGTGAAAACCCTTTTATGGATGTTTGAACATGTTTTTGGTGATGCATCGAAGTGCCTATAGGGCTGGGTTGCCGATTGGCGTAAACCCTTAGTGTTCATCGCTCGTTCGATCGCATTTTGGTTCGGATTCGTCGATTTTTGAGCTAGGCTGTTTTTTTTGCCTAGCAGAAAAATTCAGACGTCTGAAATAAATTTCAGACGTCTGTCACCAAATTTAGACGTCTGTGACAAAAATACAGACATCTGTGATAAAATATAGACGTCTGTAACAAAAAATTTAGACGTCTGAATATAGTTCAAAATGTTTTTTACTCTCTGTTTCAATTTTTGACCTCTGAGCCGTCTGTCACAAAAATTCAGACGTTTGAGATAAAATTTAGAAGTCTGTCACAAAAATTTAGACGTCTGAACTGCTGATTTTGCCTAATTTGCCTATTTTCGAGTAAATTTCCAAGGTTTATCGATTTTTGTCGATCCGACTTATTGTTATCAATTATTATCGAGTTTGATGACTTCTTTCTTTGGACTTTTGAGAATATCCATTTTTGATGGATTCGTTATTGATCTCTTTGGATTTTATTCACGTCTTCGAATGTGAATTTTTATGATTGATTGTTTCTACAATCACTTCTATGATTTGTCACTTCAAAATATAAAGGTTTTCTGTACTAGTATTAAATATCAAAACTCTTCATCAAAACGATTTCAACTCTATTTTCAATATCAAAGCTCGTTCCTTAAAACCGTTTTCCAATCTATTAGTATATACAAACCTTTACCTCATTCGTATGAGAAAATCTAATTAAACGGCTTAGCAAAACAAGTGGTATGAAACGCTTGCGTTTACTTCGTCGGTTAATTTATGGACTTGTTCGAGTGAAACTCTTGTGACAATTTTCTAGTGGAGATCTACAATCTGTTCGTAAATATTTGAGTTAAGCAAGTGGTTATGGGACATGAAGCTAAACTCTTATATTTACTAGCTTAGTGTAATCGACACTTCTTGATGATCGATGATGATCATTTTATGATTTAGACTAGCAATTGTGCGATGTCTCTTTGTATGCGAGGGAGACTAGACCTTGTTTGTGTGATGTTTCTACTCGCATTCGTGGAGCATTCGGCTCATTTGTCTTCGGACTGTTCGTGGAGCATTCGGCTCATTGGTCTTCGGACCGTTCGTGGAGCATTCGGCTCATTGGTCTTCGGACCGTTCCTGGAGCATTCGGCTCATTGGTCTTTGGACCATTCGTGGAGCATTCGGCTCATTGGTCTTAGGACCATTCGTGGAGCATTCGGCTCATTGGTCTTCGGACCGTTCGTGGAGCATTCGGCTCATTGGTCTTTGGACCGTTCGTGGAGCATTCGGCTCATTGGTCTTCGGACCGTTCGTGGAGCATTCGGCTCATAGGCCTTCCCCCCTTTTTATGTGTTTTCTGGATTTCTTGTGATGATTTTTGGAATTTTGTGCTTCACCAATTTTCGTGATTTCCACTGATAAGTTTTATCAATTTTTGTGCATTGGTGAATTCATGTGTTATTGACTTGTTATGAATACAAGTTTAGGGTATGATACCCTATTTTATCTTTGAGAAGATTCTGGCGATATTGATTAATCTCTTGTTGATTTTCATTTACATACTTATAGTAGTATGTCATTATGGTTATTATATGTTTATGCCGTATCTCATATTCTATCTCATTTTATCTAATAATTATAGCTAGACTGATCCGTTTATTATTTTCTTCTTAAATAATACTCGGGTCAGACTGAGATCTTACAGGTGCTTCCTCATGACTTCCTATCTGGAGCCATCATCTGACTTTTGGCTAACTACTCGTGCTTAGTAGTTTTTGTTGTATACATTTGAGATTAGACTCCTTGATGTATACATATTCTATTGTCTTGTACTTGTATCTATTCTTTTGTGTTATTGTGGATCTTACTTGACCACTATTCTGATGTACACTTTCATGTGTAATATTCATATCTATTTCCGCCTTTGTGATGTGAACTGTCTGTGACTGATTTATGTTATGTTTATTTCTATATTTGTTTCCGAAGTCCATATAGCCACTGTGTAGTAGCTTTGAGTTTGTATCGGTATGTCGGATTTCCTCCTTAAGAGGTATGCATTCTATTCTATCTGACATATCGGTGCTCGCCCAAAGAAGTTACATGGATGGTCGCTCCTCAACAGCCTTATTCTCCGTGCTAGTTGACAGCACTACACAGTAGTGTTCTTGACTAGCGTAGGCATAGAGGTGGGGCATCACAGCCTTCTACTTTGTTATGCCTACAACGGGCTAGTCCCATCATGTGGGTCCCACAGCAAAAGACACCAGTGCCTACGGAAGACACCTACTGAGCACTTTGGAACTTAATAGCAAATTATATCCCCGCACCGAGGTTGCATGCTCGACCATCGTTAGGTTCACGCTATCTGTTGCTTCCCCTATGGACCTCTTATTTACCACGCTTTGGAACTCAATAGCGAATTATATCCCCATAGCGAGGTCGCACGCTCGACCACCGTTAGGCTCGTGCTATCTGTTGCTCCCCTTATGGACTTCTTATTTACCACTACTCCAACATAAGCGTGCCCTTGCCTCACCCGTGCTATTGTGAGACCACCTGTGTCTATTAAAAAAAGGGAATGTTGTTGGTACTGGTCCTACTACTATCTTTGCATATTAACTTAGTATAAATTTGTTTAAATAAGCCTTTACTGTTATTCTTGCTATCTTTGCTTATTAATTTATTCTAAGTCTTAAGAATAAGCCTTTTCTGTTTTGTCTCTAATTATAAACTATGTTATAATTGTGCTTATTAACTTGACCCAAGGTTTAAGCATACAAATAAGCTACTTCCTCTTTTTACTCTTTTTAATCATAATTATACGTTATAATTAATCTTGCAAATATCTTAAATTTGCTTATTTCCGTCCAAGTCCAATTTATTACAGCCTTCTTATTTTACATCCCATTTTCTATAAAATCAGTGTTCATATTATTAGTCCATATTCGCAATTTATTCTATTCTATTTATTCCATTCGCGTAAAAAGAAAATTAAAAAGAAACTACAATTACAGAGGAAATCCCAAACGTAGAATATATGCAAATAAAAAGTAAATAATATTAAATAACTACAAATACTGTAAATAACTGTAAATAATTGGAAAATCTATAATTAACAGTGAATAATTACAAATAACTGAAAAATAATAGCGAAAAGAAAATAGACTGAAAAACAAGTCTAAAACTAAAAATAAACTGGTAAAAAGGTTATCCCAAAATTCTATAAAAACTACAACTATCGGAAACCCTATTATTTTAAATTACTTAAGAATCTAAAATAATTACTAAACACTCACCTAAAACAAAAGCTAGAATCCCTTTTATAGCAGCCAAAATTCTCTAGAAATCCCCTCTAATTTGTACAATCTCCATCTCTTATTTGAATATATATATAATATAATTTTATTTTATAAATGAAGAATGTAGGTAAATATTTGAGAGAGAGAAATTGAGGCTAGGTTTTGATTTTAGAGTAAAAACCTAAGTTAGTTTAGGTCCTATTTATAGTGTTTTAGGTGTGCTTTCAACCGTATATTAGAATCTCTAGAAACTTCTTGCTGACTCGTTGCTATGTCAAATCTTACAATGCACCTTGTCAGCACCTTATCTTATATTTAATTTAATTAATTACATCCTCAAAAATATACACACTATAAATAACGTTTTCTTCTCCTCCATTAATTTATAATTTGTGACATTTTATTTCAGATTAAATTTCCATGCGTCTCTCTTTATTCGCATGTTTCAATTCAGTTTTCAACATCCCATTTAATTTACATGTTTACGTCTGAAATAAATAAATAAACAACATATCAATATTTTTCCATATTCACCATCTGTTGTAATTAGATAAATAACATATGTCCACAAACGTGTATATATGTTGAGTATTAATTACTAACTTTATTCTTCGCCTTTAAATTGAGCAATCAATTACATTAATTGATTGGTATTAATGTTTTTATATTCAAAAACCAAACCGACCCTTTTTCTTTACTAACAAAGAAATAACATACCTTGTATTTTCTATAGGAAATGCTATCCTTCCATAATACACTCTTGCCTTTTCTTTTCAAAATATAATGTTTATTTTATTAAATGCCTTCTTTTTAAAAATATATGGTTACACTTTCTCTCATGTACTATAATCCATCTCATTTGAACATCATCATCTTTATTTTTCAAATTTATAAAAGTAGATGCCTTCTTTTTAAATATACTGCTATATCTTTCTTTCTCTTTTGTAATAAAACAAACTCCTTGTTTATAAAATCATACATATATTCAAAAATGAAAAGTTTATTTTATTTATCTCAAAACATGCATTTATTTTTATTTAAAATGTTCGTTCCATTTTAACACAAATGAAAGTTCTTATATTAAACTTAATCATTACAATTTAATTCCTCTTTCCCTTTCTAATCGAAACATTTCAATAAATCTTCTGCCAATTAATTTCAATACTAATTTCAAACGAATTCTAATTATAAACACTATTTCTTTTTACTTATAATTATTTAGTAATTTCTCCTTAAATTTTGGGTTGTTACAAAATGTGTCGAACCACTTTAAAATTCTCTGTCTTATTTATTGTTTTTGCTAGATCTCTGTATTTCTACTCGTTTTTAGGTGTTGTACATTTCGAGGCTAAAGATTTTGGTGCTTTCACTGAAATGGGAAATTCTAAGGCGTATATCTAGTTATATCTTGTAGATCGGAGTGTCCAAAGGTTAAATCCAAAATGTTTTCATAAGAGGATTTGAAAGATTTGTATACTGGAATCAATGGCACCATCAAGGAAGTCGGGTAGATTTTGAGTAGTAGCTGGTGTAGATGGAGGAGCTTCTCATCATACGGAGGTTAGCAACCATCTGACATCTGCGTTAGCAGGACCATCTGCTCTTTAGGAAATTGTCACCAGAGTGGATTTTGATAAGATGATGCAAGAGCTGAATCAGAAGATGGTTGATAGTTAGAGGGCTCTGATAGAAAAGATGAATGCTAGCATAGCTCTGTTGACCCAGCAGTCACAAAGAACCAAAAGGAGCAGAAGGTGCCTGCTGGATCTGAAGAGGAAAACTCATCTACTTCTGGTTAGAATAGAAGAGATAGAAAACAGATGAAGAAGGAAAATGATACTAGAACATTAGAGACGATTGTTGGAGGAAGTAGGAGAGCTCCCTCTAACGGGATTCAGATCAATTGCGACCAGAATTAGGTGGGTACCGATATGAATCTAAGACCTTTAGAGGGGCAAGAGCTGAGGTTATTGACTTGTCTAATTCTAAGGATGATTTGCAGTATGATGATGATGATGATGGTTATGAACAAGATGTTAAAGTTCGAAATGTTAGTGTACAAACAACCGCTACAGAGCCAATTAGACATCAGAAAAGAGTTGAATGAGTGGTTCTCCCAGAGATTGGAGAACCTAGACGTTAATGAGTAAACGAGGCCATTTTTCGAGTCAAGCACTCGTGCAGCTCTTGGCGGTCAACCTTTAGAGTTCCAAGCTAGCAAGGAGCATATATCAGATATGATCAAGTGGTTAATGGTAGAAAATAAATGGAGAAAAAATGAGGATTGGGGTTCCTGCCAAGTAGAACTCCATTTACGGAGAATATTCTGAGGAAGGAGTATCCCAGAAGGTTTACGTTGCCAACGATCCCATCGTATAACGGGACTGCCAATCCCATGCAGCACTTGTTTATATATGAATGACATATGGATGGTGCCAGAGTGACGGATGCGGTTCAGTGTAGTTGTTTTCCTATATTTTTAGAAAGTGTCGATCAATGTGGTTTACTCAACTAGCACCGAAATCCATGTCAATGTTTGATGAATTAGCGAAGAAGTTTCTAGAGCAGTTTAGGCTCCACACTACTCAGCCTAAGGACGTGATGTCCTTGTCGAGCCTTTCTCAAGGACCCCAGGATTCATTAAAGGGGTTCTTGAGCAAGTTTAATATTACAGCAATTAAAGTTAGTATTCTGAAGGAAGATTTGGTGTATATTGCATTGGTCAAAGGCATAAATCTGGACAAAGACTTTGGAAAATGGCTAAAGATAAAATAACCAACGACTATAGAGGAATTCCTCCAGAAAGCTAATCGGTTCTTGCATTTGGAAGAAACAAGTCAGGTTGCTGAAAAGACTAATGGTGGACAGCCAAAGGATGTGATCTAAAGTAACGTAGCGATTAAGCAAACTGGTGAGAGTTCTAGGAATATGGCAGTAAACATTGGTAATTCTAATAATTAGAAAATGAGAAATTGACTTTGGAGGATGGGGGAATGCCAAGAAGCGCCCTAGGAATATAAGGCCGAATGACTATACGCCTTTTAATGATACGTCGGAGAATATACACCTTGCTATGTTTTTGCACCAAAATTGGTCATAAACAACCAAGAATAGATTTAGAAGAGAAATAAATGAAGAAAAAACAAAATTAAAATGAGAAGATAAATCAACAAACAACTAAGAATTAGCTATAAACAGAAACACAAAAATTTATAGTGGTTCGGCATTATATGCCTACGTCCACTTTGAAGTTTTGCGTTTATTAATCACTTATGAATACGATTACAATGGAGAAATAAAAATAGCACTTGATTACAACGAAGTCTCTTGTAACTAGCAGCATCCCCCCTCTCCCGAAAATGAACCATGAGGCCTGTATTTATAGGGAGGGATGATGAGATAAGGTTTCGGCATAAGGCTCTCTAGGTCCATATGGGCCCACCATAATGATCGGTGGACCTAACTCAATATCCTGGAACGATCGGCCAAAGTTTAGCCGATCGTTATTTTTGTCTCTAATTTTCATGCGATCGTTTTATGGAGGTCCCACATGCCTTCTGAACTTGTCCCTAAAATATAAATTCAATCTGAGATGTTGATTGTGAGATACAGATCAATCTTGGTTGAACTTGGACCGTTCATTGAGTTGTGTCGATCATTGTTAAGGATCAACAAAAACGATCGGCCTAAAATAATCGACCATCCTTGAACTTCAATGTTTTGACCTGCAATCGTTCTTGTAGGCTCCACTCCTCATTTTATTGATGCTCTGAAAGTTTCAAGCGAATTGGTCTTTTGGATCTTGAGATATTAATCGATCTTCATCGATTTACGCTGTTTTATGGCACTATACCATAACAGCCATTTCTTAATACTTAATTTTTCAGTTGCCAACACTTATTTGTGTTGTAGATTAACCACAACAATATCCGTTGCTAAGCTAAAAATATGTGACTAAAAATACACATTTACACTTTTTTTATTACCAACACATATTTGCATTAGAAAATCTGTTAAATTGAAATTAACTCAAATGTAGTGGGGTAAAAGAGTAAATGGGCATTCTTTCTCATTCGTAACCCTAATCCCTTCCTAAATTCTTATTCATTTGCTTTGTTCCTCCAAAAAAACGACTTGCGATTCCACCGGCCGCAACTTCAGGGGGGTAGACTTCGGCCGCGCTTGCTCTCGCTCTCGACTCCAGGCGTTTGGTCTCGACGTCAGGTACATAGAGTTCAAAATCCCAATCGAGCCAACCAAATCCAAAATCCTTCGTAATTTTTGTAATCTCCTTCTATCGCGTGGGTACAGGTCTAACGGACGAGGAGCTTGATGCTCTCGTCAATAAATTGAAACCCTATTTCAGGTACGTCTTCTCCATCTCTCAGTGTGTTGTATATTTTACATGCATCTACCCCTAATGTCTTGGTCTGATTTTGTAATAAATCTCATGATGATTTTGCACAGTTATTGTAATTAGTTTGTTTCTTTAAACTGCAATTTTTATTTATTATATGATTTCGTTTAGTAGAATTATACGTTTCATTTAATAGTTATCTTTCCATGAAATAACAACTGTACTTTTTTGGTAATGGAAGTAGCAGTAGTTCTGCGTATGTAAATCTGAAAATAAATTACCAGAGTTTAATTCACATTTGCCTGCTATTAAGTTGAAGAGAAACTAATTTAGGTATGAACCCTCACAATTACTCATGTCTGACGGCGTATGGTTCGCTGTAAGCTATTCACGTGAATATAAAATTCTTATAGATAATTTTTTAAAGCAAAATCTTGGCATGAAAAAGCACTTAAAATATTAAATTATAAATGTAATTTTGGAATATAAAGAGAAAAACATAATTCAAAAATTAGTTTTATTAATGCAGCCGTTTCAACAAACTGATGGCAGAAACATACTTATTTTTAAGGGTAAGTTTGGCTCACATCCCTAATAAGTTTCAAAATAAACAAAACATCCTTCACATACAAAACTTACATTTCCGCCCCCTATTTTCAAATTCGCGCAGGCAAAAATACACAAATACCCTTTACGTTTTTAACATTTCAAACGCGTATAACTTTATGTACAAAAATCGGATCAACAAACCGTTTTCACCAAAAAATCACAAATTTTATGATCTTTGAAATGAGATACATTGTTGATATCAAAAATTCATATTTGTAGTAAATGTGCAATTATTTCAAATATTTGCAGACAATTCAACAACTTTTAAACCTTTTTTATTTTTTTTGAAATTTACAAAATTTACAAATAATTGCAGATATTTCTGCAGCTATATGGTATAGTTGCATAAATGCAACTATTGCAAATAGTTGCAGAAATATCTGCAACTATTGCACATAGTTGCAAACATTTCTGCAACTATTGCGTATAGTTGCAGAAATGTCTGCAACTATTGCGTATAGTTGTAGAAATGTCTGCAACTATTGCGTATAGTTGTAGAAATATCTGCAACTATTGCATATAGTTGCAGAAATGCAACTATTGCTAATAGTTGCAAAAATGTCTGCAACTATTGCGTATAGTTGCAGAAATTACTGCAACTATTGCTTATAGTTGCAGACATTTCTACAACTATTGCTTATAGTTGCAGAAATGTCTGCAACTATTGCATATAGTTGCAGAAATGTCTGCAACTATTGCGTATAGTTGCAGAAATTTCTGCAACTATTGCACATATATTTATAGAAATTTGTTGCGATTATTCATAACTGTAAATATTAAGAATATCATATTTCGTAAAAAAAAATTGATTCATCTTTAATTTAATTGCAGTTTACCATTAAATCGAAAAATAAGAAGAAGATTCAGCTCCACAGCGAAACGCAAGGGTAATTTGGGAAAAAAAATGGCGGAAAACAGAAACAGGGATGTAGAAAATATATATTTTATGACAGGGACCCGCTTTGAATTTAAGTTCCGTTTTAAGGATGTGTGGCTAATTTTCACTATTTTTAAACCAATTACAGAAATAGCTACTTGTTGGTCTATTAGCTAAAAAGCACGGATATAATAAGTCACAATAGCAAGAAAGCTCAAGTGATGGTTGTAGAAATAATTAGTCACCATAATTTGTTTTTGTTGTATTGCTTGATAAAGTGATATATGAAGACAACACATTTCAAACATTAAAATACAAAGAGGTACATTTTTCTTCACATTGAATAGTAATGATCTAAAGAATAATGACAGTATGCACAAAAAGGAAATAGCACAAATGTGGGTGTATCTAATGCATACTCCTTAAGTTGTCCAGTTATAAAGAAAATGGATAAAGTTTTCATAGTCGATAATAAATAGGAGAGTAATTGTGGTTTTATTTGAGAATTGTATATGGAAAGATATAACTACTTTTAGGTGTTGGAAAGATTTTTAGGAACTCCAGACTATGTTTTATCTCATGGCAACGTGGTTACCACTATGGTGCCATCCTTTTGCTTTGTGGTGTCAACAAACTGCAACAATGGATCTTGTAGAACATTATGCATATATATGCCCACTTTAGGATTTTGATCTGTTACACCTTGCTTTATATTTCAGGTTGTGAATATTTCACTATGTTATTACTAAAAAGATAAAGGAAAAAAACCTCAGTTTATTCTTGCAGCACAATGATCTTGTACTAAAAAAACGGGAGGAAATTATTCTTCCAAATATAAGCAATGTTTCTTATATTTCCACAAGCTAGACACTATAACATTTGTTAGTCGTTTTCCCTATTTCTATCAATATGTAAGGCCTGCAACAACAAGCTAGAAGCTAAGTAAACTATCTATCAAGCATAAGGGTTTAATCCATATTGAGATGTCAACAAGCAATACTGTCATAGAAAGAAACTTCCCTTAATATTTAGCGATTTTGATGTTTTAACTGGTTAACTCATGAATTCATCAAAGGCTCTTGCGAGTCACATAGTAGATGATTGGATCCGATGTTTCTGTCCAAGTAGATTATATTTTGATACCTTGACCTTGCCTCAGCTGATAAATTAATCAAAACTATCTCGATCAAAAGAAAAAGCATGTTATGTGGTGATGAAAATATAGGAAACAGTTTAACTATATGTATGGTTTTTAATATATTTTAGGTGTGTTAGCATACAATTTAGATACTTTATAATCTTGTCTTTCTTACGAACTTTGGTGTGTTTGTATGTTTGATGCACTTCTTCATTACTATAATATGTCATGGTGCTAAAAGTTATAACATTTTTTGCCGTCTTTAGAAAGAATGAATACCCTAAAAGGACTCCACATTTTTATGAAGTAACAAATCATTCAATGGAGAGGCCAAATATTTGGATTGACAGCCCCGGTAAGTAAATAGTTGTTTTGTCCCTTCTACATGCTGACTCATATTTTCCATTTTGTTTTGGATTTATCTTTACTTGCTTTCCAATGTATTGCAGATCAGTTATACTTTCTATAACTAGTGATATTCGAACGATAAAGTCTGAGGTATGACATATTGCCATACTGTTTCTCGTGTTTGAATGCAAGTTGAAGTTATTCCCTTTCTCTCCAAGTTTGAATTGCAATATTGAAACAATAATTTTGCAAGCATCTAAGTAACTTGCTTATGCACTTTATGCCTTCATGCATGCCAGTATGCTAGTTACTTGCATAACTTATTTTTTTACGAACTGTATAATTTCATGATCATTGATATCTTGAAACATATGAGATCACTGAATTCCAATTACCGGACAATCATTCTCAGGTAGTAAAATGTTATTTATAGGTTTTCTCACTTATTGTTACTTACAGGTCAAAATTTTGAACTTTGATAGAGTGAAATATTTACTTTTTTTCTTTCGCCGTTGGGTTTTCAATTAACTTACGGAAAGTGAGATTTTTGAGTTATTTTTACCAACCCTAAAAGTACATATCTTATGACTTTTAGTTGGTTCGAGATATTTAAATATAGCATCGTGTAGCTTTCAGCAAGAAAAACACGATGGACAAGTATTGATTCATTGAATGAACAATCTCCAAAATTGGTTGTAGAAGTTGAAAAAAGTTGCATTTTTGTATGTCATTTTTATCAAGAAAATATATCATTCATTTTTGATACTTACTATCTTGTTGCTCTCAATGATGCAAACAAGATGGATACAATAACAAATATGTCTTTTGTATTGATGAGATCCAAAGTTTGTTCAGAAAACTACCTTTCTATACCATTGTGTTGGGGTTATAATAGTTTTGCAGTGTACCTACAATGGCAGTTCTTTTTTCCTTTGTCCTTTGATAGTTCTTACTTACCAATTTCGGTTTCATCCTTATCTGGAATCAATAACATAATGCTGGGTTGGACCAAGTAACATAATTAACTGGAAAAATAACCGACGTCTTTTGCGTATATTTTAAGATATTCAACAACATGACTTGCTCAAGCAATCTCAAATCCGTTGATCACTAAAAGAAGAAATACTTTGTGATGGAATCTCTTTGTTTGTTTCAGGGTTGTCATGTATATTTCTACGAAATGCAAATAATGTAAGTTATGCTGCATACTACTAGTTTAGACAACTAAGGCAAGTTATTGTCGATACAAAGAAAGATTATTGTCGAGCAGTTAGTTCAACTTCTTCTATGAAACAAGTAAAGATGAATTGGAATTAGTATGGAATTGGTAAACTATGTATTAATAACTTAATTATGTATTGAACTTCTCTTTTGTTAATTGATATTCTGTTTTATTATTGATTATGAATATTATTTATTGATATTGATTAGGTTATAATTTGCTAAATTAAGATAATATTCCATATTAGATTTAGTCTATATTATATCTTTTAACATTCAAACCATTATATTTCAACATTCACGTTACTGATAAGCGTTTATTTGTTTGTATTTATTTGCAACGCTTATAAGCGTTGGAAGATATTTTTCCTCGACGATTATAAGCATTGGAAGATATTTTCTCCCAACGCTTATACTATTTTCCTAACGCTTATAAGCATTGGCAAAGAAAAATCTTCCAACACTTAAAAGCATTACAAATAATTGCCCATGCCCCTCTCGTGACACATATAAGTGTTATTGAAATTCTTAGCAACGCTTATACTCGTTGGGAATCCTCTGTTAGGGTGTAGTGTGGATCATTCTAAATCGATCCATATAAATTCTTCATTTTTCCATAACTCGAGCATACGAACTGCAATTGACTTGAAATTTGAAATGTTGCCTCATGGGGCCTTCCTTGTCACTCCATACTGATTACACCTTGATTGGTTACTTAGCCATTTTTGAGCATTGTCCATCTGAATCCATTCAACCATTGTCCATAGTTTCTAGTTTAATTGATTTCCAATCCATCCACCTTAGCCAAATTCGTGATATCCTGGCCTAACCAAATGACGGGGTAACATTTGCCCCCCTAAAACATGCCTTGCGGTAGGAAGGCGTGTTTTGAATCGCTATAAATCCAAAATCTGAAGTCCATAATCCGTTGATAGCCATATTGTCCAATCCAGAATCCACTGCTAATCCAATTCCTTGATCTCTCCAGATCATTAGCGAAATCGATGACTATTCTAAGTCATTATCCAATTCCGAATCCATTTAAAATACATTAACCAAATCTGCGATCTCCGCATCATTTTATCTAAATCCGTATCCATTCAATGCCAAATTCATTGCTATTTAAAGCTGATATCCGAATCCATGACCTCTCCGGGTAGTTAGTCAAATTTGGGACCACTCTAGGTCCATTTCCAAATCTGCGACTTGGAGAGACCTCTCCAGGTCGATATCCAAATCCATAGCCATTTGAAATCATGGAAATCAGTAAGCCAATCTATGATCTCTTTGAATCGTTATCTGAGTTCATGGTCTCTCCGGACCCTTGCTGAGCATATTCTCGACGACCTGAGTAGGCTGATCCTATAGCTCTCCGGCGAAGCGACCTACTACTTGCTAGGTATAATCCATACTTAACGACCTGTTGGGTTTTGTTCTCTGACCTCGACTCTCCGGTAAAGGATTTAATCCATGGGGTATCCTTCTCTAGCCTCGATCCCCATTCGAGGACTTAATCCATGGGGTATCCTTCTCCGGCCTTGACCCCCGGTCGAGGACTTGATCCATGGAGTATCCTTCTCCGGCCTCAATCTCCGGTCGATGACTTAATCCGTAGGGTTTCCTTCTTTGACCTCGATCCCCGATCGAGGACTTAATCTGTGTACGAATCCATCATGTTGCTCTTCGACGAAGGGACTCGTGACTTGCAGTTATTGCCCCGTCTCTTCGATCAGGGAAACAACCGTGACCTATGTTATTTATTACATTAATCCAGATTTAAGCATTCCAAAGTCCATTTGGAAAAATACGAAATAAGAGTCCGTACAACCAAAAAACTAATAAACCAAAATATCAAAAAAACTAGAGTTCGAAGTAAACAAGAAAAAAAAAATTCACAAACCCAAGCACTATGGTTTATCATCATTTCAGAGCATGTCTAGGGACCGTCCTCGATCTCGTACATATACAAGTGACTTAGCCATATTACTACAGTGTTTATTACCTATTCCATGCCATCCCAATCAATTGATGACAAGTTGACGATGATGCCTTGATCCAGTGCCATTTTCAATTGATGTGGACGGTGGCTGGTCCTGTTCCACCGCCGTAGCCCGCATCCTCCGTATTGTTGCAACTGACCACTCCTCACATGTTCCTCAACTATATCCTTTAAATGCCTATAGTCATTGTATTGTGCCCATCTAGCTCATGGAATAGGCAATGCTTTCCTGACGCCCGCTCGTGTTCGAAGGTTCCCTCTTTCCTGGCCTTCGATATTGAAGGTGTCCTCGAGTATCCAAATAAATCCTTTTCAGAGATTTGGTCAAATCCGCATAAGAAGAGAATTTTGGTTCTCTCCATTGCCTCTTCAACACATTAATGCCATCATTCATTTTCCGTTTGCCTTTATCATTCTTATTTACATCTCCTGATGATCTTCCACTTTGAATAGCATTCACCTTTGATTTGTTTGCTTGTGCGTCTTCCTACCGCAGGAACCTTTCTGCTTCATGATAAGATTCTCTGAGATCCATAGGTGGATCCTGCACTAGTGAATCCTTGAACTCCATGCCATCAGCAATACCAGATACAACCGCCATCAAAACCATGGATGGATCTGGATGATCCACTGATGCTGCTGTGGCATTAAACTATGTTAGGAAACTCCTCAAGGACTCTCTAGTCCTCTGTTTTAGTGTTGCCAAACTCATCAGATTTTTGGATCTCGAGATGTGAACCTAAACTGCCTCATAAATATTTCGATTAGTTCTGTCCATGTGCTAATAGAGCCACTTTCTAACTATTTGAACCATAGTGCAACTACATCCATTAAGAATATGGGGAAGCACCCTGCCAAGACTCCCTCTGATGCCTCCCAATACTTCCATCTGTCTTAGGTATCTTGTCAGATGAAAAGCGGGATCTGTTTTTCCATCATATGTGTCAAGCGTTGGTAGTTTGAATTCTGGTGGATTCCTAGCTTGCTTGTTATTAGGAGCGAAGGGACTCCTATTTACATCTTCCAAATCCCTATTTACCAATCCTTCCCTCATAGCCCGTCTGATCATTTCTGCCAACCTATTATTGTCATCCAGTGGTAGTCTTCGATCATTGTCTCCAACCTGCCTCCCAAATCCATGGGGGAATCCTGAAATCTGCTCTTCTAAACAAGCATCCACATTCCGATTGACGTCAAACTACACAACATTGCCCGATATCCTACCTAGGATCGATCCAACATGACCCGAGGTGATGCCCCCAAGTATGGATCGGTTAGCCCCGATCATTCTTGGTTGGTCAGGGGCCGCTCTCAGCTGTTCCACTCCATCCTACATCCTGTTTGCATCGTTTCCTTGGTCTTGATTCTGGATTTCCTCCGCTCCTGCTGCTCTAACTCCGTGATTCGTATTTCTAGCATTTCCTACTATGCCATTTTCTTGGTTTTGCGCTCCAGCTTATCCAATCTATCGGAGTAGGTTTTGCATCATCTCCTCCTGCCTCTTTAGCATCCTTTTCTACATAACATCCATCATCATTTCCATCTCATCTCTAGTAATGAAGATTAAGGTTTGATTAGCCTGTAAGGAATCCTTCTGACTCCCTTCATGATGGCTTCTATCCGCTCTCGGTCTCCTTGTTGACGATTTCACCATTTCTCTAATTCCAAGTTCTCTAGTTCGTTCCAAGTCTGAACTCCAAATTCATGGGGGTTGACTTTCTCCATGAAAGCACCAAAATGTTTGTGTCAAAATTGGTCACAAACACCCAAGAATAGATTTAGAAGAGAAATAAATGAAGAAAAAACAAAATTAAAATGAGAAAATAAATCAACAAACAACTGAGGATTAGCTATAATCAGAAACACAAAGATTTATAGCGGTTCGGCGTTATATGCCTACGTCCACTCTGAAGTTTTGCCTTTATTAAGCACTTATGAATCCGATTACAATGGAAAAATAAAGATAGCACTTGATCACAATGAAGTCTCATGTAACCAGCAGCATCCCCCTTCCCCGAAAATAAACCATGAGGCCTGTATTTATAGGGAGAGATGATGAGATATTTCACTAAGGTTTCGACAGAAGGCTCCCTAGGTCCATAAAAGCCCACCATGACGATCGGTGGGCCTAACTCGATATCCTGGAACGATCGGCCAAAGTTTAGCTGATCGTTATTTTTGTCTCCAATTTTCGTGCGGTCGTATTAAGGGGGTCCCACATGCCTCTTGAACTTGTCCCTAAAATATAAATTCAATCTGAGTTGTTGATTGTTAGGTATGGATCGATCTTGGTTGAACTTGGACCGTTTAATGAGTCATATCGACCGTTGTTAATGATCGGCAAAAATGATCGGCCTAAAATGATCGGCCATCCTTGAACTTCAATGTTTTGACCTACGATCATTCTTGTAGGCTCCACTTCTCATTTTATTGATGCTCTGAAAGTTTCAAGCGAATTGGTCTTGTGGATCTTGAGATATTGATTGATCTTCGTCGATTTACAGCGTTTTATGGATCATTCTAAATCGATCCATATAAATTCTTCATTTGTCTATAACTCGAGCATATGAACTCCGATTGATTTGAAATTTGAAATGTGGCCTCATGGGGCCTTCCTTGTCACTCCATACTGATTACACCTTGATTGGGCGCTTAGCCATTTTTTGAGCATTGTCCATCCGAATCCATTTAACTATTGTGATCCATAGTTTCCAGTGTAATTGATTTCCAATCCATCTACTTTAGCCAAATCCATGATATCCCGGCCTAACCAAAAGGCTGGATAACACTATGCAAGGTATGAAATAGTATAAAATGCCACATAGGAGGGAGGCGACTGAGGAAGAGCGATGCTCAGGCAAGTCCTATCATTTCCATTAAACTCATGGACACAACACGAACGAGTGCCGATATCGTAGGGATTTTATCTAGAAATTGATAAAAAGAAATTTTCTCCAACAGTTTGCGAGAGAGCCACATGATGGTGGACAGAATGCAAGACCCCAAGGGTCGAATACCCAAGGGAATCACCTAGACTGAGTGGGGAGGGGCCCAAGCATATTGATGGAAGAATAGTCATAAGTACTATAACAACAGGACCTCATCCAACAGAGAAAAGATGGAGGGAAATAGAGCGATACACGGGCTTGTTAAAGGACCTACCATAGAAGAGTTTCTTTTCCATCAAGGATGATGCTTCGATTAAGCAGCAAGGATGGTAACTAATGACATTGTGTTCTGGCATATGGATTTTGATGGAGTTAAGGCGCCAACGTTTGACCCCATGGCGATAATGGCCGTTATTAGTCCGGCTATAGTACGTTGGGCCTTGGTGGGTAGCAAAAGTTATGTAAATATTCCTAAAAGAACATTGGATCAGATGAAGATTAGTGTGAAGGATGTTAAGCCTTGCAAATCCAGGATTCAAGGATTTATGAGCAAGGCAAAACAACCAATAATAAGGATCAACTTGTCCATGGAGTTAGGTGATGGAAGTTGAAAGATGGTGCAAATTCAAAAAAAAATTCTAGTAGATGAATATTCATCATATAACACCTTTTTGA
This sequence comes from Allium fistulosum, assembly GCA_030737815.1. Lineage (NCBI taxonomy): Eukaryota > Viridiplantae > Streptophyta > Magnoliopsida > Asparagales > Amaryllidaceae > Allium > Allium fistulosum. The sequence goes on along the minus strand of CM060904.1, from coordinate 945,502,448 downwards.
GCCGACCGGCCCTGGTTAATTCTTGGATAGCACTGGCTCCTTGGTGCTTGATGATAAAGTTACCCATAGAGTATTGGGTTGGATTTGTTAGAAGAGACCAGAGTGCTGGACGAGAATGTTATGTTGTGAGCTAAAAGAGGCAAAGTAATAGAAGAAAGGAAAGAACGTACAGAGAGCTCACTACATTAAAAATTCGAAAGCATAGTAATTAAAGCCCTGGCTCGAGAACCATAGTAGGTTCGATAGGTCTATGGATCCTAGTACGAAGTCAGAGGAAGTACGAGTCACGCCAGCTAAGTTGACAATCAGTGTTCTGATTGACATGGATGATCCACTCTGGCTCTTAAGACTTGATCTTCGCTCAGCGCTCGATTAAGGTAGGAATTGGTTAATTTCCTTTAGGGAATTTGGATGTTTTTTCTTGGACACATTCGCATATATGCGGGGTATCATCAAAGATAGCATGTCAGGCACTAAATGTGGACCCAAAGTTTTAACTTATGAAGGAGAAAAGATGTAGTCTAGATCTGGGGTGAGCCGCCACATTGAAGGAGGAAGTAGATAAGCTAAAAGCAAACAGGTTTATTCACGATGCTTTATACCCCGGTTGGATATCAAACCCTGTGTTGGTCAAGAAATCAAATGAAAAGTGGCAAAAATGTATTGACTATTCTGAGTTGAATAAAGCATGCTCAAAGGATAGCTTTCCTTAGCATACGATTGACAAGTTGGCAGATGGGACCACAAAACACAAGTTACTCTCTTTTATGGATGCTTATTCTAGTTATAACCGAATATCGATGCATGTATCGGATCAAGAGAACATAAGGTTCATAACGGATTGGGGATTGTATTACCCGGTGATTCCACTAGGTTTGAAGAATGTAGGAGTTACATACTAGAGATTGGTGAATTCCATATTCAGGAAGCAAATCGGGTGGACGGTGAAAGTGTATATGGATGATATGCTTATGAAGTCACAACTATCAAGGAATTACATTGATTACCATTTAGGATGTTTGAAGTATTATGGAAGTACGAAATAAAGTTGAATCCTTATATTTTATTTTAGAGTTGCACTGGGGAAATTTCTAGGATTTATCGTTAATTCAAGGGGCATTGAGGCCAATCCAAAGAAGATTAACTCCTTGAGAAACGTAGCTGCCCTGACCATGAAGAAAGAATTACACAGCCTAAACGGGAAGATTGCCACATTAAATCAGTTCATCTCAGAGGCAATAGATAAGTGCATATCATTCTTTGATGTCCTCAAAAAGAGTAAGAAACATTTTGAATGGAATGAGAAATTTCAGAATGCATTTGAAGAATTGCTGACGCACATGGAAACACCATTGGTTCTATCCAAACCGTTGGACGGAGAGGACTTGTTTGTCTATTTGGTAGTGCCTGCTCATGCACTAAGTGCATCATTGGTACGTAAGGAGGCAAGGATTCAAATGCCAGTTTATTATATCAACAGGCGGTTCACTGGAGCTGAAAATAATTAGCCGAAGTTGGACAAACTTGCCTATCGCTTACCGATTGCATTGAGAAATTTGCAACTATATTTTCAGGCTCATCCGATCAAGGTGCCAGCGGATCAACCTTTGAGGCAGGTGTTGTGCTGATCCGAAACTTCAAGAAGGCTGTTGAAATGGAATATTGAATTAAGTCGTATGATATTACTTACCATCCGAGGAGAGCTATTAATAGGCAGGTGTTGGTAGATTTCATTGTTGAGTTTACCGTGCGAGATGGTGAAGAAGAAACAATATGGTCACACTTTCTTATTGGAGACCATTTGTGGACGGAGCTTCGAACAAACATAGTTCAAATGCAAGATTGGTGCTTGTAACTCTGGAAGCATGGTCAGTTTGTTACGCATTAAAGTTTGAATTTCCCATGACTAACGGCGTAGATGTGTACGAGGCGTTGATGGAAGGACTTAAAATTGCAAAGAAGCTGAGGATAAGGACGCTGCATATATTCAATTATTCTCAGTTGGTGGTTTTTGAAGTGAAGGAATATCAGGCCAAGGTTGCGAGACATGCTCCTTACCTAACAAAAGCACTGGAGTTGTTGGATAATATAGAGTATTACATCATTACGCACATCTCTAGAGAGGAAAATACGAAGGCTGATTCACTGGCCAAATTGGCTAGTTTTGGAGATGCACAACTATTAGATTAATTCCAATGGAGGTTTTATCGGCTCTAAGTATCGACCAGATAGATGTTGACTGGATTTTGGTAGGTATTAAGTGTAATAACCCTGAAATCGGCCTTCGAAAATCGGCACCCGTACTTCACTTGTACTCAAAATGCCATAGATTCAAACGCCGAATCTGGTTCACCGGAGCTTATAACACCATTTAGTATAACAATACAGCGGAAGAAAGAAAACAATAATATCATATACAACTCCAATGAATACAATATCCAGAATGATATACAACAATGATATCAATATGATACAACAATATCAGAGATAAACAATGATACATCGGAAAACAGAACTGATAACATCAGCAACGGAACAATATCAATAGAAGTGGTAACTCCAAATGATCTTCAGAGAGACTAACTCCAACCACTCCAATCTCAAGCTCGAACCACAAAGAGAAACAAATGCAGTCCTGAACTCCAAGAACTGAACCAGCTCCAGATAATCTACTCAACCTAAATATCTGAGAAACCCAACTCTAGACTGCCCGTATGGAAAATGGTGGGCACCCAGAGTTTAGGAAGGGAACAATAAACTCCGGATCAGTCATGGGACTGGTGTGAGCAAACAAAACAGTTTATCTTTAAACAAACACAAAAGAATGTTTAACATTGAAATCCGCAATGCTTTTCGAAAATGAAACTACCATAAGGGCTCCCGCCACACACATAATGCAATCGCAGAATTGGAGGAGATTTCTCCTTATGATAGTCAAACATGCTCACTGCGCAAACAAAACTCCTTTGATATTATTACTAGTGCATAGTGTGAAAATATTTCGAAAGTATAATATCAATCTTAGCCAGCATACAACATTTCATCGTATGCCTAATATAGCTACCATGTTCAATAACAGGTTACCGCCACATTCCATGGCAGGTAATACAACTAAAACCGTACATGGTTCGTATTGTTTCTTTGGATTTCCAACAAATGGCCAGGCTAAGGAATTTCCTTACACCGAAATAGAAACGCCTCTGGAAAGACTCCCCGAGAACCTAACCGGATCTCTGCAAACACAAGGCCGACGCTACCTCACGCTTTAACCAAGCTGTAACTAGGTAACTAACACACGAGTCATGTCATCCCCCGGTCGTCACCGACCTTTATCCGAGATCCCGAAAACCAACAAAGCAACATCACACAGTAATAAATTACAGTGTCCACACGAGTTAAGTATCTGGGCTCCATACCATGATACCACCCTTTATCCAGAAGGAAATGACATACCCTAGGGGCGCTACCCCTACAAACCTTTGTCGCAACATTCCTGTTTCGACCATTACCGGGTTGTGAGGCTCGACAAAGTCTCGTCCACAAAGCTACGCTTTTCCACAAAGCCACGCTTTTTCACAAAGCCACGCTTTTTCACAAAGCCACGCTTTTTCACAAAGCCACGCTTTGATCAACAATTGATCAACAGCACTTCGTATGCCACATTACCAAATTGGGAAGGTATCACTAGTAACCATCAACTACATAACCTCTGAGCTCGTACGACTCAGAGAAGGGTGTTAAGCTAAGAGAATAAATTCTCCGCCACCAACAGAAATGTATTTGATAGAAACCAGCTTTACATCTCAAAGTGTAATGTCAGACACACATCCATACAAGTCCGTTCCGGGATCGAACGGAACCGAAGGCACTTCCAAAGAAGCCCTTGCAAATCCGGATAATTTCTAATCACGTCCGGACTTCCCATCACTTAGGGTGCTAAAATCTCCATACCGGGGATCAGCCGATGCAGAGACAATCAATGGTAATCCTTTCGTTTCGAAAGTATCCGGTCTTCACCACCGGTTTTCAAATGCTATCCATATACGTCGTATCATTATTCGGAATGGGTTATACGACACAAAGGTCCTTTCCCGGCTAACCCGAATAACGAGCGCAATTAAAAATCATATGGATACTGGGGTCTCAGTTAAATCACAGCTTAAAGCCCAAAACATTTCATTTGAATGGTAAAACAAATTACCATTTCCAATCTTTTAAATAAAAAGATTCATTTCAAAAACCTTCAATGGTTTAAACAATTTCCACACTTTTAATCTTTTAAACAAAAAGATACAATTCACAAAGTTCACCCCGTTTACAAAGATTCATTCATAGATTTCAAGATAATTTCCATTTCAATTGGATTAACTCGTTAAATCTTTAAATCAAGATTTAACTTATAGCTTTCAAAACTCGTTTCCAAAGATTCATTCATAGTCTTCCAAAACAATTCCATTTCAAGTTAGATTAACTCATCCGGTCTTTGAAATCAAAGACTCATTTCATAGTTTTCAAAACATTTCAATTCCATTTCAAACTTGAAATCCTTTCAACACAATTTGAAAGTTCATTACTTATGTGAAAGCTTTTACTATTTGAAAACAAATAGTTTCGTTTCAGAAAAATCCAGTTATATTTACACGAGTTAAAACCCTTGAATTAAATTCAAATTCCCAAATTAATACCTTTAAAATGGTTTAACCCATATATAACTTGTACAGCATCTTTAATCCCTAGTTTCAAATCATAAAATCCAATTTCAAACTTGAATTCAAATTTAAATCAAATTCTTTAAATTTTCAAAACTCGATTAAGTTATTCAAAATAACTTTTATATTTGAAATTCCATTTCAAAAGCTTTTCATATTAAACCCCAATTTCCAATTTCAAAATCAATTGAAATTAAAATTTCAATTTCGAAAACATTAAATTTACATCATCTGTGACTTAACCGATTTCCAAGTGAAATCCATATTTATGTGTGTAAAGGTGTAGTCCAGGGGTTTCACACAATAGTGCACAACATCAATCATCACAGATATATCAATATCGATAAGCGGTATAATCCACAACGCTTATCTTCATTCACAGATTCATAGATAAAGTAAATTTATCAGTCACAAAGATTCACTATTACAATTCGATGTGGGTTTCGGTTAACCAACTGGAATCCGACTCACTATCGCATCGAAATTCAAGTGTCGTTTTACGGATCAAGGGTTTTCATATTCACATAGTAATATATCACAGAAACAGAAATCACAGATATATATATCGCAGATAATCAATTACATTCATCCCAGATAAATAAATTACAGATCACAACACAAATCAGGGTGTATCACAAAGCATCATATATCAGGGATATCAAACGATCAAATCATCCAATAGAATCCAAACATCCATAAGTAGAATCAATTAATATCTGATTATAATTAATTTATGTCAGATTAATTACTTATGAATAAACTACAAATCTTGGTTAATTAATCATTAATTAATTATAAACCATTTTAATTAATTAACCTTTAATCATTTATTAATTAACCTTTAATTAATTAATTATCCTCAAATTAATTACCTTAATTTATTTATCACATAAATTAATTCTTAAATTAATTTATTACTTTAATCATTTAATTAATCCACTTTAATCATTAATTAATATCTAATTAATAATCCTTGGTTTACACATTTATTTTTTCTTAATTAATTCATCTTTAAACCTTTCATTACTGATTTAATTAATCCAAATCATTAATTAATTAAATAAATAATTTATTCATTTTAATTAACTTATTAATAAATGAATTACAAATCATCATTATATCTTCACCACTTAAGTTAAAACTCATTCTCAGTAGTGATTTAAATATCATCTACAAATATGTTTAGAAACATTGATCTTCGACTTTACTTTTAAATTCAATTGAAATCCCAAGATTCAAAATGAATTCCAATTTACCGTTACTAAAGTTTAAACTGATTTCCAAAACCTTTAATCTAAAACTTGCCTTTCATTTTTGAATTCAGTTTAAAATAAAAAAAAACTTAACACTGCCCGTTCTTTAAACTAAAACTTGTAAGCTTAAATTTTACTCGAGCCAGACAAAAATGACTTCGAGTCAAATCCTAAAACCCTTCGAGCAAAATACTCGAACTACTCGAGTCAAAACCGAGTAAACTGCATCCACCCAAATAAACAGAGCACAACACCAGATACCATACATACACGCGTGCACGTGCACGATCGTTCTGACCACCTTCGACCAACGCCAGCCCCTTCAACAAGTCATCGACATTACTTTCGACCGACCCAGATGCCCAGTTCGATGATTCGAGCCTGAAAATCGAATTTGATAATTCGAGCTACACCCAAATCACAGCCTGATCGGCAAACAACTTCACGTGCCGCCACCAGAGTTCGCCTGAACTCACGCCACCATGTCCAAATCTTCACCATATCGTGACGCATCGACCCATCACCATGCGAACCGTTCCAATGCTCAGATGAAGTTGCGGCAATCAATTCTTTCTCAGCTATGCCAACCACGAGTCGAAACCCTACTACACTCGATTCCGATCACCTCGGCCATTAGAAAAATATCAAAGCATTTTTCTGAGGATCCCCTAGTCTTCCTCCACCTTCTGGCAAAACCCCGACTACCCCGAGTGTCTCAATCACCAGAAAAGCCTCAAAAAGGACTTTCCGTTCAACTTTGATTTTCTCGATCGACGGTTCATTAAAAATCTTGATCTTGCTTTTAAAAATCATCGATTTCAAAATCGTTTCGATTTATATACTTGAGATCAGGAATCACGATAATTAAATTTTCAACATGTTTGAGTTTGCCTGTAATTTCAAATTTTCAATGAAAACTTTAATTGTTTTTGCTCGAATTTATTTTTAAAACTTAAAACATGTTTAAGTAAATAATTTCTGTTTAGATTATAAAGTTTAACAAGATTCAGGGGAAGAGAAATCAATTTTTAAACAGGTTTTTGAAAACCTAGAAATAACAGAGGCAAATATGTCTGTAACTCAAACATGTACATCTAAATTATATACATACAAGTATATTCACATTTATACCAGAGATTATCACAGCAGCATACTTGCAAGATTAAATCAGATTTTTAAGCTTTAACAAAGTAGTTTGCTCACCGTGATTTTTGAAGAAGAACAAAGTTTTACTTTTCTTTTGAACCAAGCTTTTAACTTCCAGTTGAAATCTTCTTGTTTGTATTGATTTTGTTTTGTTTGTTTTAATTGAAATTTTTGTTTAAGATTAAGATGTTTGCTTGCTTCAGATTTCTCAGCTTTGAAGATGGACGAAATAAAATGAGGTGAGGAAGCTGATATACAATTGAGTTTACAATGAAAAATATTGTACAGGTGATAAAATATATTTTGTACAAAGCAGGACAAGGATATTTACTTTGGTTGGAGGCTGATATGATACCAATTCGTGCTGCATTTATTATGTTGTACCACTTACCTTATTTTCTTTATTTCGTTTGTACCTGTATGAAGATATTATGGTGTCTTCTTTTGCAAGCACTTGTTCATATTTACCCAATTCCATATGTACATACTTGTATACATATCTACTTTTGCAAGCTACTAGACATCTATATATGTTCAAGTACTTCTATGTATACTTCTTACTTATTTGTTAACCAGGCTGCTAGGTATGTATTTTGTGTGCTAGAGATTCAAGCATTTATTACTAAGTACTTTATGTCTTTTATATTTTATTTGTTTGTACCATCCTTTCATATATATCCTTTTGTTTTATGCCTTTTACAAGTGTACATGTATTTAATTTTTCATATGTATTTGTTTTTCTCAAGTGTTCCTACTTAAATTTATTTGTTCATACTTACCTTCATTTGCTCCATTACTTGTTTCATTCTTTTACTTTTATTTTTCTTTTATTATTTTGTATTGTTTATTAATCATGAGATTAAGATATATATGTATTTACTTTATATTTATTTGCAACATAGATAAATTTCTAACTTAATATTTATTATGATTATTTTATTTTAATATTTATTGTCTTGTGTCAAAGTCTATAATCTTTATATTTAATATTTAAACCATTTATTTAAGATTTAAATTCTGATCAAATATATACACATATATTCAAATTTTACTCATATATGCCCGTATACATATATATTCACATATAAACATATATATACAATATTTAAATTTTAAATGATTTTTTCCAAAATTTATTCGAAGATCGGGGAAACTCGCATCACTAAATTGATTAATTTCACAATTTTAAGTCAAAATTGAAATTAATTATCGATTTAAAATTAATTAAAATTCGGGGTCGTTACAGACTTCCCCCCTTAAAAGAATTTCGTCCTCGAAATTTGACAGGGAGACACGAAGATAGATGAAGTATATTTCATCAAATCAAATTGAATATCTATTCTGCATTTGGCTTACCAAATCAGAATATCAACAATAGATACAAGAACGAATCCATTTAACACTTCAGAAGTTACTCGGGTTATCCAGATCTACGAAATATACAGTAACATTGGTTAGTTCAAAGGGATAACTAACCATTCGTAGAACATATCCGGACATAAAGATAGACAGATATATGGATACAATTTCAAAACTTTCTTTAGCTTAAAAACTAAAGTATACCTATCAACCATAGCAACCAATGCAAACAATTCATCCAAACACAATTTTGGCTTATTTGGAGTTTATGTCCCATATTAATATATCGAATCTACTTCCTGGATCTACCAGGAATTATCGAAGAATTTAGAAGAGATGCTGAACAAAAGAGATTGATAGAGAAAAGATTGGTTCCTCGTTGTTACAAAGTATTGATCAGTTATAGTCGTATTCCCCTGTCCCCTATCTCATCCTCTTCTTGCACTCACACTCACTATCAGTGGATAGTAAGAGAATTTACTGAGGCGTATGAACGGATATCTGAGGAATACTCAATCTAGGGTATACTTCACCCTATCTCTAATGAGCTACTTAATGTGTTATACTCCTGAGCTAAAGTTCAACCTTAGCTCTGATACCAAATGTAATGACCTTGAAATCGGTCTTCGAAAATCGACACCCGTACTTCACTTGTACTCAAAATGCCGTAGATTCAAACGCCGAATCTGGTTCACCGGAGCTTATAACACCATTTAGTATAACAATACAGCGGAAGAAAGAAAACAATGATATCATATACAACTCCAATGAATACAATATGCAGAATGATATACAACAATGATATCAATATGATACAACAATATCAGAGATAAATAATGATACAGCGGAAAACAGAACTGATAACATCAGCAACGAAACAATATCAATAGAATTGATAACTCCAAATGATCTTCAGAGAGACTGACTCCAACCACTCCAATCTCAAGCTCGAACCACAAAGAGAAACAAGTGCAGTCCTGAACTCCAAGAACTGAACCAGCTCCAGATAATCTACTCAACCTGAATATCTGAGAAACCCAACTCTAGACTGCCCGTGTGGAAAATGGTGGACACCCAGAGTTTAGGAAGGGAACAATAAATTCCGGATCAGTCATGGGACTGGTGTGAGCAAACAAAACAGTTTATCTTTAAACAAACACAAAAGAATGTTTAACATTGAAATCCGCAATGCTTTTCGAAAATGAAACTACCATAAGGCCTCCCGCCACACACACAATGCAATCACAGAATTGGAGGATATTTCTCCTTATGATAGTCAAACATGCTCACTACGCAAACAAAACTCCTTTGATATTATTACTAGTGCATAGTGTGAAAATATTTCGAAAGTATAATATCAATCTTAGTCAGCATACAACATTTCATCGTATGCCTACTATAGCTACCATGTTCAATAACAGGTTACCGCCATATTCCATGACAGGTAATACAACTAAAACCGTACAGGGTTCGTATTGTTTCTTTGGATTTCTAACAAATGGCCAGGCTAAGGAATTTCCTTACACCGAAATAGAAACGCCTCTGGAAAGACACCCCGAGAACCTAACCGGATCTCTGCAAACACAAGGCCGACGCTACCTCACGCTTTAACCAAGCTGTAACTAGGTAACTAACACACGAGTCATGTCATCCCCCGGTCGTCACCGACCTTTATCCGGCATCCCGAAAACCAACAAAGCAACATCACACAGTAATAAATTACAGTGTCCACACGAGTTAAGTATCTGGGCTCCATACCATGATACCACCCTTTATCCAGAAGGAAATGACATACCCTAGGGGCGCTACCCCTACAAACCTTTGTCGCAACATTCCTGTTTCGACCATTACCGGGTTGTGAGGCTCGACGAAGTCTCGTCCACAAAGCTATGCTTTTTCACAAAGCCACGCTTTTTCACAAAGCCATGCTTTGATCAACAATTGATCAACAGCACTTCGTATGCCACATTACCAAATTGGGAATGTATCACTAGTAACCATCAACTACATAACCTCTGAGCTCGTACGTCTCAGAGAAGGGTGTTAAGCTAAGAGAATAAATTCTCCGCCACCAACAGAAATGTATTTGATAGAAACCATCTTTACATCTCAAAGTGTAATGTCAGACACACATCCATACAAGTCCGTTTCGGGATCGAACGGAACCGAAGGCACTTCCAAAGAAGCCCTTGCAAATCCGGATAATTTCTAATCACGTCTGGACTTCCCATCACTTAGGGTGCTAAAATCTCTATACTGGGGATCAGCCGATGTAGAGACAATCAATGGTAATCCTTTCGTTTCGAAAGTATCCGGTCTTCACCACCGGTCTTCAAATGCTATCCATATACGTCGTATCATTATTCGGAATGGGTTATATGACACAAAGGTCCTTTCCCGGCTAACCCGAATAACGAGCGCAATTAAAAATCATATGGATACTGGGGTCTCAGTTAAATCACAGCTTAAAGCCCAAAACTTTTCATTCGAATGGTAAAACAAATTACCATTTCCAATCTTTTAAATAAAAAGATTCATTTCAAAAACCTTCAATGGTTTAAACAATTTCCACACTTTTAATCTTTTAAACAAAAAGATTCAATTCACAAAGTTCACCCCGTTTACAAAGATTCATTCATAGATTTCAAGATATTTTCCATTTCAATTGGATTAACTCGTTCAATCTTTAAATCAAGATTTAACTTATAGCTTTCAAAACTCGTTTCCAAAGATTCATTCATAGTCTTTGTAACGACCCATAAATTTCAACTGTTTTAATAACGTAATTAGTTGAAATTTTGTGAAATTTTAAACGATAAAATTTTTAAATATAAATTTGATATTTGGAATGCGTTTAGTTAAACATAGCAACTAGTAAATTTTCGTCCGAAAATATGAAAGTTTATTTCGCGCGTAAATTTACTTCAATTTAATCAGTTAAAAAGCGATGAAAATAAAATGTTCTCGGAACCTAAATATTTTTACATAAAAAAATTCTAAACCATCTTCTGAGCAAGATGTCAGTTTGTCGTTTTTCCAAATTCGGACATCTTTGGCTCCGTCGATCTTATTTTTCAGCGTTTTTCTTGCATTTTCCGCTATTAGAAAATTCGAAATTTTATAATTCAACCATACCAGCGATATCTGTATACCGTTTTGATCATCTCGTCGTGCTGGTCTCGGTAGTATATTCATTTATACAGTTCGACGTCCAAGGTGCGGTGAAATTTGCAAAATGATTTGCCATATCAGTTTCTGTATTCGAGCTTTTGTATACTGTGTCTTTTCATTTGCCTCGAGAATATCAGTAGCCATTGTTATTACTATTCTCTAAATTAATTTCCGGACTCTCAATATTCTCACTCGAAGCTTTTTCAGTGTCTTTTGGTTTTTAAATTAATGCCAATATTATTTTGTTCATTCTTACCCTCTGTTTGGTTTTCATTCGTGAAATTTAAATAGTTTGAAACTCACCTTCCTCTCTCTTTCTTCTGCAACCCATCCGCCTCTTCACCGAAACCACTTCCAGAACCCGACCCACCAAATCATGCAGTGCCAAACTCCTCACCACATGCCTTCTTCCACCATCAACCTTTCCTCCGCCATCTCCTCCTTTCCCATGGCCGCAGCCCACGCCTCACCGAACACCCCTGGCCTGTCACGACCCATACCTCCAAACATCATCCTCAGACCACTGCCACGCCGTACATCCATCACCAGAACCAGCCACCTCTCGTGTTTCGCATATTGTAGATCTATTGTTGCAAGCTCGATCTGTTGCTCACCACCTTCAAGCCTCAAGCTAGCCAAGCATCTTTTCTCTTCTTTGTCGTGTCGTGAGTATAGCAGCTCTCTTGCTATTATATATATTCTTAATATGTTTACTAAATTTGGAAATATATATAAGTGTTAGGTGTTTGTTATATATTTTAGTTTACAGTGTTATGTTATAAGATTTATACATGTTTGTATATTAGATTTTATAACTGTTATATGTTGGTAAAACTATACGAGTATACGTTCAATTATATTTTTGGTTGCTAATATATTTTGATTGCTAATATATTTTTTATTATTATGTTAGTTTATATTATACTGGGAATTGCTGACTATAGTTATATATATAGTTTGATTGTATAAGTTAAAGTATATATATGTGTCCTCTGTTGTATAGGTTCAAAGTTATAAAATCTTAAAGTGTTTATATACTGGTTTTTTGTTTTAAAGATTTTTATACTAGTTGTTATATATATTAGTTATTATTTTCTTTTGTTGGCTTAGTACTGTAGGTAGAAGCCTGACTAATATCGTGTGTATATATATAATAGGTGTGTGTGGTCAGTTTATATATATACATTAGTTGATATATATTAGTTTATATAAGCCATTATAACTAACGTTTACAGTATGTTAGCAGTGAATATATATGGTACAGTGTATACGGTTTTCCTATTAGTAATATATATAGTGCGTTCTTAAATACGTGTATGAATTTTGCCAGAAGCTTAGGCAGCCGATATAATTGTTTTACAAACTTTTATTGTTATATAAAGTATATTTGTTTTATTAAACACTGATGAAACTGCATATGTACGGTTATATATGTAATAGTTCTATGCATTAGTTTATGTATGAGTATCTCCTTGGACTGTAATATAATAGATTTGAATATAATAGTTATATTACCAGCTGCAGGTTTTATATGTAGTTATATGCAAGATTTTGAAAGTTATTTGTTTATTATAAGTATGAGTTGCATATGATTTTGAGTAGTTACATATTTTTTTAAGTGTTGTATATATACTTGAAATGAAAGTGAAGAGATATAAGATGTTTTAAAATTTGATTTAAGAGAATTTTTTTTATATATATATCACATATTTTGATTTGTCTATAGTAAACTTGTGCTGATCTGTTTCCATCAATTCCAACTTCCAACTTTGCTTTGATCGTCAATTCGTGCCAATTTAGCTTTGTTTTGAAATTTGTGCTTGGATTCGTGACTCGTCTCATTCTCGTTCTTCTCTAGCCTCGAAAGGTGAGCAATCACTCACGATTAACGTTTTTTTATTTATTTAAATTTGATTTCAATTGAAACGACAATTGAAATATGCTGCTGTTAGTTAATTACACTGTTATATATGTTATTGCCTGTATCAGTTCACCTGTGACATCTGACACCATTATCTATTAATTATTTATGTGATGATAATACAGTTTAGCTGATAATTGATTGATTGTTGATGTTTATATTGGACGTTAAATTGTTAGTGATAAATGATAAATAGTATGCAAAATTGAAATGGATATAGGATAGTTAACAAAATTTAAAACTGATTTATATGTTAAATTTGATTAGTGAATATGACCCCTTTTAATTGTTAATTTAATTGACATGTAGAATAGTGATAATTACACTTTGAACCATCGACGTATATTGGATTAATTATTGTAGTGTTAAAATTGAAATCGAATGACAAGTGAAAAACCGTATAAATAATTAGTGGAAAAATCTTTAATCTGCATGAAATGATAGTGTGGATTCTAGAAATAATTATATTAATTTGCACAAACAACAATGCGAATTAATACGATTATTTCGGGATTATTCGAATTGATTATTGGATTGTTATTGATTGTTGTTATTGCTTGTTTATTTACTTTGACACCATCCCAGTTATCACACTGCAAGTTCCCTTTTTTATGCTTTGATTTTGAATTGAATTGGAATCGGGTTGAAATGATAAATACCCAAATTGAACTTGACCTAGGATAGAGAATTAAATAAACCCGATTGGTCAATAATTTGATTTAAAAATAAACGAAGATTTTATTTGAATAAATAATATGGTTTTGAAATAAAGTTGAAATTTGAATTTTAATGAAAGGAAAATGTTAATATTTAATAATCTGAAACAAAATATTAACAATGTAATTGATGAAAGAATGTTGTTTAATTTGAGAAATGATTGAATTAAGTTTGAAATTATAATTAAGTTTGAAATTATTAAAGTTTGAAATGATTTAATAATTAAGTTTGAAATTATAATTAAGTTTGAAATTATTAAACTTTGAAATTATTTAATAATTAAGTTTTGAATTATTTAATAATTAAATAAGATTGAATTATTTAATAATTAAATAAGATTGAATTATTTAATAAGTAAAATTGGACTTTTGAATAAGTGAATTTACTTCGTAAATAATTGAAATTGAGTTTTCTTTATTAATTAAGTTTTGGAAAATTATTAAGTAAGTAAATAAGTGAAATTGAATTTCTTTAACAAGAAATAAAATGCGATTTATTGAAATTAATGTAAGACTTGAAATTTAAAGAATTTGATTTGTTGAATTTAATTTAATAAAATTTGTAAGTTTTGATATAAGGAAGTTGAATTTAAATAATGGATTTAATGAATTGGAAATTTAATAGAAATTGTTTTGAATGGCAAATTTACTTAATGAATATTGAATGAAATCGATAAATGAATTTAAATTGATTTAAATGTTAAATTAAATTAATTTAAATGGTTTCGGAATGAAACTTTTATACGAATTTAAATCGATATTTGAATTGTTTTAAATAAAGATTGAAATTGAATTATAAAATTTTGAAATGATAATTTGGAAGTTTTGAAACGTAAATTATGGAAATTGTTTAGAAAGACAAACGAAATGTTGATTTACGAATTCTAATTGAAATTGAAATTGATTCGGTTTTGAAATATATTAACGACCAATCGGTGTAATAATTACGAAAGTTATTAAAGAGACCGGAATCGGTTAGGGACATACTCACTGTCTAAACCGAAACCACTTTAATAACTATACGCGGAGTGTGATCCAGAATGAAGTGGTTGGATTGATGTTCGTGATGACTGAAGGAAGAGAACGATAATGGATAGCCTTGATACTTGTGTCAAATTGGATATGACTAAAACAGGAGCCGTGCCGGGCCAATGGAGGTCAGCTACCTCAAGCGAACACACTTCTTCGAACTACTCATTACTTGTTGTCGATTGGTGCACCCTTGATTTTGGGAGTGTTGTTTCACGGTGTTGCGGTCGCTACGGCGATGCGTTCTCACCAGTCCGGATCAAGCAAACGGTAGTTTCACTACCTTGGGTATTGCCTCATGTGCCTTGTCATACTTGTATCCCTATACGCGACCACTACGATTTGTTTTGTACCTTTAGTTTTGATTGCCCTCTGGTGACTTCCGGTTTTGGGGAAACTACGGTCTTGTATATGCTCTTGGGAATAAAAATGTGTTAAGGGTGGAATGGGCCATGACTTAACACTATTTTGATATTTTATATTACTGATAGGCATTAACTACTTATCGTACACTACTACATAGTAGATAGTTTAACGGATCCTAAAAGGATGGTTATTCCAACATCCTTTGAGTTACTTGTATTTCAATTGCTATTTCACTTGAGTTGGATTTATTAATATAAGAATGTTAATCCTGACTCGAGTGTCTTGTGTTTTTGCTTTACGCTCGGGTCAGACTGAGTGTACCAGTATTCGAGACTCACCTTTGAAGTTGGAGCTTTGCTTGAAGATCCAGCCATCTATTCTGCTTTCAGTATTCGAAGATTCCAGTGATGTATTCTGATTTGTATCTGATGTATCGTATTTCTCTTCTGCTGTATCTGTTTTAACTCTGATGTAACTTATACATTTATATAGTAGCTTCATGAACTACTATCTCTTTTATTTCCGCTGCATTTATTACTCTGTGTCTGTGATCTGTGATTATATTTATTTACTGTATATGTTCAGTTTTGCCAAATTTAAATTAACAACGCGGTATTTTGAACAATTCAACTCCGGCATGAGTGTCTGCCTATACACTTATAATGGATGCGAATGGTCCAAAATACCGGGTCGTTACAGTCTTCCAAAACAATTCCATTTCAAGTTAGATTAACTCATCCAGTCTTTGAAATCAAAGACTCATTTCATAGTTTTCAAAACATTTCAATTCCATTTCAAACTTGAAATCCTTTCAACACAATTTGAAAGTTCATTACTGATGTGAAAGCTTTTACTATTTGAAAACAAATACTTTCGTTTTAGAAAAATCCAGTTATATTTACACGAGTTAAAACCCTTGAATTAAATTCAAATTCCCAAATTAATACCTTTAAAATGGTTTAACCCATATATAACTTGTACAGCATCTTTAATCCCTAGTTTCAAATCATAGAATCCAATTTCAAACTTGAATTCAAATTTAAATCAAATTCTTTAAATTTTCAAAACTCAATTAAGTTATTCAAAATAACTTTTATCTTTGAAATTCCATTTCAAAAGCTTTTCATATTAAACCCCAATTTCCAATTTCAAAATCAATTGAAATTAAAATTTCAATTTCAAAAACATTAAATTTACATCATCTGTGACTTAACCGATTTCCATGTGAAATCCATATTTGTGTGTGTAAAGGTGTAGTCCAGGGGTTTCACACAATAGTGCACAACATCAATCATCACAGATATATCAATATCGATAAGCGGTATAATCCACAACGCTTATCTTCAATCACAAATTCATAGATAAAGTAAATTTATCAGTCACAAAGATTCACTATTACAATTCGATGTGGGTTTCGGATAACCAACTGGAATCCGACTCCCTGTCGCATCGAAATTCAAGTGTCGTTTTACGGATCAAGTGTTTTCATATTCACATAGTAATATATCACAAAAACAGAAATCACAGATATATATATCATAGATAATCAATTACATTCATCCCAGATAAATAAATTACAGATCACAACACAAATCAGGGTGTATCACAAAGCATCATATATCAGGGATATCAAACGATCAAATCATCCAATAGAATCCAAACATCCATAAGTAGAATCAATTAATATATGATTATAATTAATTTATGTCAGATTAATTACTTATGAATAAACTACAAATCTTGGTTAATTAATCATTAATTAATTATAAACCATTTTAATTAATTAACCTTTAATCATTTATTAATTAACCTTTAATTAATTAATTATCCTCAAATTAATTACCTTAATTTATTTATCACATAAATTAATTCTTAAATTAATTTATTACTTTAATCACTTAATTAATCCACTTTAATCATTAATTAATATCTAATTAATAATCCTTGGTTTACACATTTATTTTTTCTTAATTAATTCATCTTTAAACCTTTCATTACTGATTTAATTAATCCAAATCATTAATTAATTAAATAAATAATTTAATCATTTTAATTAACTTATTAATAAATGAATTACAAATCATCATTATATCTTCACCACTTAAGTTAAAACTCATTCTCAGTAGTGATTTAAATATCATCTACAAATATGTTTAGAAACATTGATCTTCGACTTTACTTTTAAATTTCAATTTAAATCCCAAGATTCAAAATGAATTCCAATTTACCGTTACTAAAGTTTAAACTGATTTCCAAAACCTTTAATCTAAAACTTGCCTTTCATTTTTGAATTCAGTTTAAAATAAAAAAAAACTTAACACTGCCCGTTCTTTAAACTAAAACCTGTAAGCTTAAATTTTACTCGAGCCAGACAAAAATGACTTCGAGTCAAATCCTAAAACCCTTCGAGCAAAATACTCGAACTACTCGAGTCAAACCCGAGTAAACTGCATCCACCCAAATCAACAGAGCACAACACCAGATACCATACATACACGCGTGCACGTGCACGATCGTTCTGACCACCTTCGACCAACGCCAGCCCCTTCAACAAGTCATCGACATTACTTCCGACCGACCCAGAAGCCCAGTTCGATGATTCAAGCCTGAAAATCGAATTTGATAATTCGAGCTACACCCAAATCACAGCCTGATCGGCAAACAACTTCACGTGCCGCCACCAGAGTTCGCCTGAACTCACGCCACCATGTCCAAATCTTCACCATATCATGACGCATCGACCCATCACCATGCGAACCGTTCCAATGCTCAGATGAAGTAGCGGCAATCAATTCTTTCTCAGCTATGCCAACCACGAGTCGAAACCCTACTACACTCGATTCTGATCACCTCGGCCATTAGAAAAATATCAAAGCATTTTTCTGAGGATCCCCTAGTCTTCCTCCACCTCCTGGCAAAACCCCGACTACCCCGAGTGTCTCAATCACCAGAAAAGCCTCAAAATGGACTTTCCGTTCAACTTTGATTTTCTCAATCGACAGTTCATTAAATATCTTGATCTTGCTTTTAAAAATCATCAATTTCAAAAACGTTTCGATTTATATACTTGAGATCAGGAATCACGATAATTAAATTTTCAACATGTTTGAGTTTGCCTGTAATTTCAAATTTTCAAAAGAAAACTTTAATTGTTTTTGCTCTAATTTATTTTTAAAACTTAAAACATGTTTAAGCAAATAATTTCTGTTTAGATTATAAAGTTTAACAAGATTCAGGGGAAGAGAAATCAATTTTTAAACAGGTTTTTGAAAACCTGGAAATGACAGAGGCAAATATGCCTGTAACTCAAACATGCACACCTAAATTATATACATACAAGTATATTCACATTTATACCAGAGATTATCACAGCAGCATACTTGCAAGATTAAATCAGATTTTTAAGCTTTAACAAAGTAGTTTGCTCACCGTGATTTTTGAAGAAGAACAGAGTTTTACTTTTCTTTTGAACCAAGCTTTTAACTTCCAGTTGAAATCTTCTTGTTTGTATTGATTTTGTTTTGTTTGTTTTAATTGAAATTTTTGTTTAAGATTAAGATGTTTGCTTGCTTCAGATTTCTCAGCTTTGAAGATGGACGAAATAAAATGAGGTGAGGAAGCTGATATACAATTGAGTTTACAAGTGAAAAATATTGTACAAGTGATAAAATATATTTTGTACAAAGCAGGACAAGGATATTTACTTTGGTTGGAGGCTGATATGATACCAATTCGTGCTGCATTTATTATGTTGTACCACTTACCTTATTTTCTTTATTTCGTTTGTACCTGTATGAAGATATTGTGGTGTCTTCTTTTGCAAGCACTTGTTCATATTTACCCAATTCCATATGTACCCAATTCCATATGTACATACTTGTATACATATCTACTTTTGCAAGCTACCAGACATTTATATATGTTCGAGTACTTCTATGTATACTTCTTACTTATTTGTTAACCAGGCTGCTAGGTATGTATTTTGTGTGCTAGAGATTCAAGCATTTATTACTAAGTACTTTATGTCTTTTATATTTTATTTGTTTGTACCATCCTTTCATATATATCCTTTTGTTTTATGCCTTTTACAAGTGTACATGTATTTTATTTTTCATATGTATTTGTTTTTCTCAAGTGTTCCTACTTAAATTTATTTGTTCATACTTACCTTCATTTTGCTCCATTACTTGTTTCATTCTTTTACTTTTATTTTTCTTTTATTATTTTGTATTGTTTATTAATCATGAGATTAAGATATATATGTATTTACTTTATATTTATTTGCAACATAGATAAATTTCTAGCTTAATATTTATTGTCTTGTGTCAAAGTCTATAATCTTTATATTTAATATTTAAACCATTTATTTAAGATTTAAATTCTGATCAAATATATACACATATATTCAAATTTTACTCATATATGCCCGTATACATATATATTCACATATAAACATATATATACAATATTTAAATTTTAAATGATTTTTTCCAAAATTTATTCGAAGATCGGGGAAACTCGCATCACTAAATTGATTAATTTCACAATTTTAAGTCAAAAATGAAATTAATTATCGATTTAAAATTAATTAAAATTCGAGGTCGTTACATTAAGGAAGAGGAATCATGGATGACTCCAAATACGGATTATTCAAGAGAATTCTCTAGACAGAAAGGAATAAATGGAAGAAACTTCTTTGAAAAGCACCACGGTTCTTTATGCAAGAAGGAGTACTATACAGAAGAGGATTCTCTACCCCCTTGCTTAGGTGTGTAACCGAGGATGAAGTTAGGAAAATCCACATTGAAATCCATGAGGGTAGCCAAGGTGATCACACTAGGGGGAAAAACGTGCTTCATTATGGATATTTCTAGCTAATGATAAATTGAAATGTAGATGATTACAATAAGCGATGTGACTGTCACTAGATATTTGCAAAGGTTTCGAGAGCCCCATAGATAGAGCTTACGCAAAATGGTTAGCCCATGGCCATTTGCGATTTGGGGAATTGCTATAACCAGTGTGCTACCGATGATGAAAATTGGAGATAAGTACACTATAGTTGCAGTGGATTACTACATAAAGTTGTCTGAAGTAGAACCGTTTGCCACTATCACAACGAAAAGGTGATCAACTTTGTGATGAAGGACATCATATGTAGGTTTGGAGTATCTTAGAAAATTATAACGGAAAATGGAACTAGGCTTGAAAGTACCAAGTTCAAGGATTTCTACAACCGGTACAAAATTGGGAAAAGCTTTTTAGCAGTAGCATATCCACAGGCGAATGGACAAGTAGGGGTGGGGAATAATATCATCAAGTCCATCTTGAAGAAAAGGTTAAATGAAGCCAAGAGCAACTGGGTAACTGATCTTCCACTGGCATTATGGGCTTATGAGATGACCCATAAGTTTGTGATTGGACATATGCCATACGCTTTGGCTTAAGGATCAGAAGCCATAATCCCAATAGAAATAGAAGTCCCTTCTCATCATAAAAGGCATTACGATCCAAAGTTAAACGAGGAACTCTTGCTTGAGTCCCTTGATGTTGTTGATGAGAAGAGAGAGGAAGCAGAATTAAGGGTAGCTTCTCACTAGAAAAATTTAGCACGTCACTTTAACACCAGTATCTGAAACTATATCTTCAAGGTAGGGGATCTTGTTTTGAAACAAGTTCTCCTAGTATACATGGCAGTTGGTCCGAATTGGGAAGGTCCTTATACAATCGAACAAAAGCTTGGAGACGGAAAGTTCAAGCTAGCTACTGTTGATGGAATCCCGATTCCACTGGCATGGAATAGCGATTTGTTGCGATGCTATTTCGTCCAGTTTTATTTATTTTATTTTTTGCAAATAAGCCACCTAAGGATTCTAGGGGCAATGTAATAAGGAAGAACTTGCCGCATTTTTCATTTATATATGAAATTAGCTTCTTGAACCAAAGAAACCATGTTCTTGTAAGAAAAATCCATATTGTAGTATTAGTAATGCAGTTATGTACCTGGAAGTGTGTACCAACTCCTCTAGTCCAGGATCAGGACAAAGGAGTACAACCATAAGGATCGAGTGGATAATTCGACCCTACCCCTCCGATATTGACGATTGTGTAGAGGCAGGCAAGGTCAGTAAGGAATATTTAAAATCAAGAATAAAAAAGCATCAGTTTCTGGAGACAGAAATTGGTGCACGGATGGAATTTTTTTACCACACTTGCAGCCTGGCAGGATACGCTTGTTGAGGATAAACAAGGATAGTTAATGGATACTCTTGATCTATGCCAGATAATAGGTATAGCTAAGATCAAATGCCCGGAAATTGGCATTCGCACTGTCGGTTCCTGGTGGTAGGAACTTGAAAATGGACAGGACTTCGACGACTATGCTTCCGTTTGAGCGGGATGTGCTTAGCTTAGGATAGGCAAGGATAGTCGTTGGAGATCGAAAATGGGAACTACCAAACTCCTTCGGTCCAAGATCATGGCCTAAGAGTAAAATCAAATTGGAGGTAATCGGATTATTTGCTCCATATGGTTAATATCCAACCAATGCTCGAAAATAGGCAAAGTCAGAGAATGATGCCTAGATTTTGGCATTGGAACTACGAGTCTTGGAAACAGGACTAGTTGTGTGATAAGGACTGCATGAAAGGTATGGTTTAATTGTGTGACATATAGGTAACACCGATTACGACTGACTATCGGCGGGATCGTAGATGTCAAGCAAACCACTACTCCTCGAAGATTGGAAATAACATGGAACTTGGATTATTTATAACTCGTTAATGGTCAAAGGAAACTCGACCTAAAATGAACAGGAATAACCACAGAGTTGGTGAAACATTAGTTATGTTTAGCCAAGTGGAATTAACTTAGCAACGGTAAAATAGAACTAAATAATTAAAGCAATTGCAGGAATTTTTTTTATAGGCACATAGTCGAAGTAAATAAAATGCATTGCATAGAAACAAACATATATAATATGGATAATTTACAATCCAGGCAATTATATTATATAGGCAGGCAGTTGTATATAGGCAGGTACGATTTATAAAAATGCACAAATGCCAATGGAACAAGGAGATCGCAAAGGAAAGTATTGTTCATTAAATCACTTTTTATACACATCAATGTTTATGGGGGCCTCTCCCACACAAACGCGGCCTATACACAACAAAAAGGAAAAACAAAAAGGTACAACATGAAAACAGACGAACATAAACAATTTCCCTGTCACTGAAGGATTAACGAGGAACCTATTTCTTCGGACCCTTTCTTATTCTTTTACCTAGCCTTGCTACCTAAGCCATCATAAGTCCTCTTCTAGCCCTTCTCATCTTTTGGTGTGCTGCCTTTAGAAGGGGTGGTGCCGCCTTCGGTAATAATGATGGCAGGATCTTCAGAATGGTTGATAAGGGGCTAGGAAGTCTTCGTAGTAACATGGTGCTGCCGCTCTTTAGAGGATGGATAGTGATAGGAAGAATTCAAGAAGAAGGTTGTGACTCTTTAGTGCCTATAGGCTTTTCAAGACCCGGCTCTGTCTTGATTTTTACTTTGGAAGAATCAATCCTTAACCTCTTCACAATCCTAAGGTGCTAGTAGTAGTGAGGTCTTCCCCTTGGACTAAGAAATGTCGTTCAATCCCTCCAAAGTTGCGATCCTCTCTGAATCAGGAAGCGGGGTAGAGATCGAGGAAAGGCTCGAAACAATAAATCCTGTGGTAACGAGGGTTGAATCAGTGGTGGTTGCTATAGTGCCTATGCCTTGAGTGATTGGCGGCAGAGGAGGTAAAAGAGAAGGATTGAACCGTGACTTCACAAACGGAGAAGTAAGGTTAGTTACAATCCCAGGTAAGAATTGAAGGACTTTGAATACTACAAAAACTAGGGATATATCTTCGCCTGGACTTTATTGTTGGACAGGGGACTTAGAGATTTCCCCTCTTCAAGTGAATGCTGAGTTGATAGATCAACGAAGGAGGGAACATATGGTTCAATAGGAGTAATCATCAAGGAAGCTGGGTAACTCAGGTGGCCATGGAGCTGGCCCCCTCAGTTGTAGGAATATCCATTGTAAGCTCTTAGGATTTAGAAGTTAATGATTTTGCCTGACCTAATGTGCTTGGGTCGACAGGAGCTTTAGCGGGTAGGATACCCTTTCCCTTTTCAAGTTTTAGGATACTCTCAGCATCAAGGTACTTGGCTTTCAACTCGTCTTTGGCGAGGCCTTCACCAGACGCCTCTGCATGGCGTAAAACTTCCTCTCAGGCATCGAGGAGGGTATAGGCGTGTGTACTTTCCAACCACTTCATGTTTTTGTGTTGAATGACATTAGCAAAGAACAGTTGAAGGTAGTATTCAATTCGTCTCTTTCTTCTTCAGTCTCCCTCTCTCTTAGATAGCTGAAGTGAGGTGAGTATGGATTGGGATTGTGCTTCCTTTCCTTAGAAATACCATACTAAAGATTACTAAATCGATCTCTACCCATTGTATCTGAAATAAATGAAAGGAGACTATTAGTTTTGAAATATTGAGATACGTGCGAATGCAACAAGTCTGTTATTGTGATCCAAGAAGTGTATAGAGTGTTGTCGCCCTAAGCACTCTATGGAATGTATTTTGAAGGAACTAAGGATGGAGTCTTGCCACCTCCGACAAGGAAATCCTTAGAAGAGAAGCTGAAGCCTGGGAAGCACACCTTAAGAAGACCAGTGATTGGAATGTCAAAATCGCTCAACGAGCCAAAGAAGTCGTCTGAAGAACCTGGTGGAGTAGCCTAGGCTAATACCGCCATGCTCGACTCTGTGGTTTGGTTGGAAGTCTTGATGACTATGCACATTGGACGCCGCAAGACAGGAAGTTTGTTGCCTTCTGGAGACATCTCCTCATACGACCCGTCTCCTACCTGGTTATAGTCATCATCCTCATTGTCCCCTTCATCTTCTTCTTCGTAATCTTGTTCTTCTCTTCATTTTTCCTTATTTCCTTCTTCTTGAATCCATTCAATCTTAACTTTCTCTTCTTCTTCCATTCATACTTCGTTAGCAACATGCTCATCTATTGCTCTATCAATTGGTCCATTGTAACATACCCTTACTTGGAGGCCCAACACTAATGTCTATGGATGCTACAGTCATCCATATTTATTAATCCTTGGCGATCAAATATGGCGGTGCTAGATACATTGATACACAGATCACCGAAATATGGAAAAAATATTTACAATTAAAAAACACATTTTCATATTCCATTCAAAAAATTTGATGTTCATTACATAATCCCAAAAATGTTAACCACCTTCAGCAAAATATATTTATTACACATACGCCAAGGGCGACATATGAAGATGCCCCCTTGGTTGATCAGAGTATATAATAAGGCCAATAAATCTGCCTTTACAAACAAAACACACAACGGAAAATGATAACTCTAAATAACTAACTGCCTCATCAACGCCTCCGGAAGCTTTATTCGTCTAAAAAGAGAACCTGAAAACCTTATTTCAAACTACTCAAAATCAATTGATTTCCCGAGAGTTTAAGGGGAAAAACAAAATCTTTAAGTCGGACATAAAGCCTGGTATGAACAATAGTCTATCATCTCAAACCAAATAGATGTCTAGTGAGACCATGCCGCATAGCGGAATGGGTTTTCCCCTCACTAGTATCCTAAAACCTTTATAAAAAGATATACTGTGCTCATGCATCCACAATGGTTAACAACATAGTATTTCAAAATATTATGATGATATGCAAAACAAGTAAATCACATTTGGATTACCCATCCCCATTCGTTCTGATTATCTGTCTCAATTATAGTTTTTAGGATTACTATTAACCTATTAGTTTTCATGGGCTAACTTATAACCGGTTAAATGTTTATGGACTATCTGAATCGATTACATAGTTTTCATGGGATCACTAAGAACCTATTGGTAACTCCAATATCTTTCTGTTTATCCTAGTTTCCATGGGTTGACTAGGAACCTATTGACTATCTGTCAATACCTTAATCCAGGTATAGTTTTCATGGGCTAACTATAAACCTATTGGCCACTGCTAGTATCTTTTCCTATACACAGTTTTCATGGGCTTACGGAGAACCTATTAGCCCCTTCCAATATCAATCATTGTTTCCATAGGCTTACTGAGAACCTATTGGCCCCTGCCAATATCAGTCATAGTTTTCATGGGCTGACTATGAACCTATCACTTGGCTATTTAACTCATGTTACCCACATGATTCTAATTATTCCATGTTACCCACATGTTTAACTATAATACATTCTATCCACATGTTCATCTTTACCCATGCTACCTACATGTTTGACTATACTACATGCTATCCACATGTTCATCTTTACACATACTATCCACATGTTAAACCTATGAATATTGGTGTCCCCAAATAGGTTATCTTACTTAATGACTTATGACATAATAAATACAATGGTATCCCCAAATTATAATTGTCATAGTTATAAAAATATTGGTATCTCCAATGTTTAGTGTCAAAACATATAAGTGTTGATATCCCCAACTATTGTGTTGAACTCATTACATCCACCTCGGTATCCCCAAGGTTAAACAACATTTATTATATAAGGTTACCCATCCTACATATTCAAAAAGATAAGGGTGGTATAAACATACTCTTTCGGAAGTATTCCCTTCGGGGACAAAGAAGAACAAAGCAACATATTCGAAAGCAATGAAAACAACTTCGAAAGTATCCCCTTCAATGGTATAAAACTTTGCTTTAGCTATAACTTCCTATAGGTGTAGAATAAAGTTCTCTAACCTATTCCATTGTATTCAAATGATGCTTTCTCTTTCCGTAGAGTGGTCACAATAAAAAAATGGGCTTATGGTTATAGAGTTATGCCTATTTGAATTTTGCAAACAAAGCTGGTGAAAACTGCTACGAAAGGGGCTTCGAAGCGCTGCGAAAGGGTGCTTCTGACGACTTCGAAAGGACGAGGTCGAAAGGGGTTTCAACGAGGTCGAAAGGTGGTTTCGAAAATGCTGCAGAAGGGCCCAGAACTGCTGTAGAACGATGTAGTTGAAAGTGGGTTTTTACAAGGTCGAAAGGTGGTTTCGAAAATGCTGCAGAAGGGCTAGAAGTGCTGCAGAATGATGCAGTCGAAAGGGGGTTTTGACAAGGTCGAAAGGTGGTTTCAAAAATGCTGCAGAATGATCCAGAACTGTCGAATGACAGAATCGCAAATAACTTGAAAACTGTTATTTTACCAATTAAAGTATATTATTTTCACCAACTTCTATTCTTTGTCAAATTTCTATTGGTTAATGACATACTTTATCACTTTCTTTGTAGAAAAACTACTATACATCAGATTTTATTATTTCCAAAATTTGTTTCAAAATATTTAATTATATAATATTTTAATATAATTATTAAGCCTTTCTAGCTTAGAAAATTCATAATAAATCGAAATCATTGAGAAAAATTCCAAATATTCACCAAAAATATGAAATTAAATTTTCTACATCATATAAAAATTTCGGGGAAAAATTCATTATTTAATCATTTTTAATAATTAAAACCCAAAATAAATGCCTTTTTCACCTTAGGAAATTCATAAAATATTCCTATTAACTCCGAAAAGTATGAAATTAAAAATCCATCTCCAAAATTATGTTTTACAGAATATATTCAAAAATCAAGTCATTTAGAGGTTGTTTACTAAGTTCTTGTGTTAAACCCATCATTTTAATTCCATAAAAGTTCCAATAAATCACCTTAAATCATTATTTTATCCAAACATTGATTACTAGATCCAAACATGATCAACACAGCAAAATACATTTGGTTACTATTCATAACTGAATGAAAACAAAGAACAATGAGATGATTTACACTATTATTCTCCTTGATTAAGTTGTTGGAGTTTGAGATTTTCCCTAGCTTTAATCTTCTAGCTTTCTCTCTTGGATCTTCCAAGTTTGCTGATCTCCTAAGGTGTTTTAATGGTCGGCTATAACTTCTCTTTTATGTATATTTTGATTTATGAAATGGTAGGTGAGAATAAGGGAGGGTTTAAGGGTATATGGGTGTGGCTATTCCCATATTGCCCTCCTCTTATTTTCCTAACTTATAAATTATAAACCATACTTATACATTCATTAATTTAGCTGCGGCCAAGTTAATTGACAATTAAAATTAAACTCCTTAATCAACCACATTATTCTATTTAATTTATCCAATTGAATGTCCTGAATAATATTAAACAAAAATTAGGGGTGTTACAGGCTCTCCCTCTTAAAGAATTTCATCCTCGAAATTCAGTAAGGACTACAAACAAGCATAACAACCATGCAAACAAAAACTAGTATGTCCTACCAGCTAATAAGTCTATATAAAACAATATAGAACATACTTTCATAACAGATCAGGATAAGCATCTCAAATCCTGTCCTCTGTCTCCCAAGTATAGTTCTTCTCGTTGTCACTCCATTGAACTTTCACCAACTTGACTTTCTTGGTCCTCAATCTTTTCTCATCTTTCGCTACAACCTGAACTGGTTGTCTAACAAAAGTCAAATCAGGCTCTACTACCAGGTCCTCCAACTCTGTCTGAGGAATGGTCCAACATATCTCGGCAACTCTACTCTGTAAGCAAGCTTTCCAATCCTTTCTAAAATCTGGAATGGTCCAACATATCTCCGGGCCAACTTTGCCGACTTTCCAAACCGTACCACACCCTGCATTGGTGATACTTTAATGAAAACCCTGTCTCCCACTGAGAACTGTAGGACTTTACGCCTCTTATCTACATAACTCTTCTGCCTGAATTGAGCTTCCTTCATCCGTCCTCGGATTAACTGAATCTTTTCTGACGCCTCTCTAACCAAATTCGGACCTAAGCCCAATCTGTCTCTAGTCTCTAACCAACATGCTGGTGATTTATATAGTCTTCCGTATAAAGCTTCAAAAGGCACCATTCCTTTACTAGTCTGATAACTATTATTATAGGAAAACTCAATCAAATTTTGGTAGTCCTCCCAAGATCCACCAAAGTCCAATACACAAGCTCTTAACAAATCCTCGAGTACCTTATTGACTCTCTCTGTCTGCCCATCCGTCTGCGGGTGAAATGTGCTACTCATCTTGAGCTTAGTGCCTAACACATCTTGTAGACTCTTCCAGAATTCATTAGTGAATAAAGCATCTCTGTCGCTGAATATGTTACTAAGAACTCCATGAAGTCTAACTATGTTCTCGATGAACAACTTCGCCAAAATTAGTGTCGTCCTGGTCAACTTTACTAGAATGAAATTGGCACTTTTGGTCAACCTATCCACAATAACCCATATACTTTCATTTTCTCTCCTTGACCTTGGCAGCCCATCAATAAAACCCATGGATATCGAGTCCCATTTCCAAACTGGAATATCTAGAGCCTGAAGTAACCCACTTCACATCCTTCCTGGTCAACTTAGTCAAAGGTGCTGCTATCGGCGAGAAATCCTAAATGAACCTCCGTTAATAGCCAGCAAGTCCAAGAAGACTCCAAATCTTGGTTACCGTCTCTAGTCTCTTCCAATTATTGACTGCCACGATCTTGGCTGGGTCAATTGACAATCCTTCCTCTAAAACCACATAACCAAGAAATTTAACCTCTTTCTTCCAAAAATGACACTTGGAAAACTTTGCCTTTAGCTGATTCTGCCTCAATGCTTCCAGCACCACTCTAAGATGAATCTCATGCTCTCTTTCATCTTTTGAGTATACTAAAATGTCATCAATGAATACCAATACGAACCTATCCAAGTTCTTTCGGAAAACTCGGTTCATTTGTCAATCCAAATGGCATCACCAACGACTCATACGCACCATATCTAGTCCGAAATGCCATCAAAGCAATGCTATCCTCCACCACTCGCAACTGATGGAACCCCGTTGCCAAATTCAATTGGAAAAATACTCTAGCTCCACTCAATTGATCAAACAGATCATTTATCCTTGGCAGAGGGTACCTATTCTTGATCATCCTTTCGTTTAACTTATGATAGTCGATGCACAACCTTAACGACCCATCTGGTTTCTTTACAAACAACGCGGCCGCTCCCCAAGGAAAACTGCTTGGTCTAATAAAATTCCTTTCCTTAAGATCCACTAGCTACACCTTCAAATCCTTCATCTCTGTCAGTGTCATTCTGCTAGGTGGTCTACTGATAGGTTCAGCTCTTAGTACAAGGTCTATCTGAAACTTTACAGCTCGTTTCAGTGGTAACCCAGTGACCGACTCAAATACATCTGCAAATTCTCTTGCTACACGAACCTGACTAAGCTCATCTCCCACCTCCATGGCACTTAACAAAGCACAAACACTCTTACTGAAATTCCCCACTAAAAAAATGATTGGGTTATGACTATCTGGGTGCCTCAATGATAATTCCCGATCCCGGCAAAATATCCTAGCCTCATACTTACCCAACCAATCCATACCCAAAATGATCCCGAAATGTACGAAATCAAAAACATACAAACTGCATGCAAACTTATGACCTAACAAATCAAGTTCTAACTGGTCACATCTCATCCTAAGAGTTGCATGCCCTCCTATTAGATTTGCAACCCTTAAGGAAGTAACAAGGTATGTGGGTTCTATACATAACCTATCAACCAAATACTATGGTATAAATGAGTGTGATGCCACGGTATCAAAAAGTACTCTGACTGGTATACTCTGAATCAAAAGCGTACCTTCCATCACTGTTTTCCCTTTCTCTGTGGCAGTAGGTCTAGAAGAAGACGGTGGTCCAATAGTAAACACCTTCCCTCTGTCCGCCCGGACTGGCTCTAAACACTGGCTCTTATAATGCCCCACTCGATCACAGTTGAAGCATTTCACATTCTTCTTCTCTGCAGGCTTCTTTCCTTTAACAGTTCCGCACTCGTGGGCATTATGGCCCTTCTTATCACACTTATAACACACTGAACAAGCCATCGCCTTCTTGGCAGCATCCCCTTTCTGGGCTCCTTTCTTCTTGAAGAATTTCCTTTTCTTTCCCTGAGGGCCCTAGGACTCAACTGGTTTCTCCCTAACAAACATAGTAAGCATCTCCTCAAGGCAAATGGCCATCTCCACCACTACATGACAAAGCTCTCTAATATGAGTTATGGTCATTTTACCTAGCTCTGGCCTCAAACCTCGAATGAATCTCTCATTCCTTCTAACATCAATGTCAACCAATGCATAACCATATCGAGACAGCTCATCAAACTTAGCAGCATACTCGATCACTGACATCTCTCCTTGTACAAGATCCATGAACTTCCTCATCAATGCCAACTTGGCAACCTCAGACAAGAACCTCTGCTCAAACCTTCTTCTAAAATAAGCCCATGTCAGCTCTTCCTCCGGAACTTCGATTGTCACACTGTTCCACTAGTGAAGCGCTAACCCTTGCAACTGTCTAGAGGCTAGCCTTCTCTTTCCTCCGTCATCCAAGCCTAAATCTGTAAAGTTCCTTTCACGGTTCAAAAGCCAGTTCTCAACTTCAACAACATCCTCTGTTCCAAGAAAAGGCTTCCATCCCAGACTGGTATAATCCATGCTTAGATTGGCATAGTTATTACCAACTGGGGCCACAGGATTGGCTCCTCCAACATTCACAGCATTACCTCCAGCTACCCCTGCAGCTGCTCCAGCTTGCATCAAGTTGACGAAGAACTGATACATCATCCTCATATCTACTGGTGGGGTTCTAGCACTCACATTGGCAGTTGCCTCTTGGTTAGCAATTGTCGATCGACCTGCATGTATCCTTGTAGTGGGTCGAGCGTTTTCGTTAGTTGTGGTGCTTCCTCCACCTAAATTCACTCTTCCATTTCCTGCTTCCATTCCTTTCTTTCTCGTGATCTACATACGAGCTTTAGTAAGATATAGAAGAATGGTCTAAGAGAGAGGGGAATACATACTTATATATATAGCAAATACAAGTACGTTACTATAACGTTAACCTAAACCCCACTCTTATTCTTTACTTCATTAGGACTATGTTTGAAAACTTTTGGTTTATTTTATGTTTTATTATAAACCTATGCTCTGATACCGAATTGTAACACCTCCCTACTTGGTGGCCCAAAACTAATGGCTACGGATACTGCAGTCATCCATAGTTATTAATCCTTAGCGACCAAATATGGCGGCGCTGGATACATTGATACACAAATTGCCGAAATATGGAAAAAAAATACAATTAGAAAACACATTTCCATATTCCATTCAAAACATTTGATGTTCATTACGTAATCCCAAAAACATTAACCACGTTTAGCAAAATATAATAATTACACATACGCTAAGAGCGACCTATGAAGATGCTCCCTAGATTGATCAGAGTATATAATAAGGCCAATAAATATGCCTTTACAAACAAAACACACAGTAGAAAAAGTGTGTAGCTTTATCCGTCTAAGAAGAGAACCTGAAAACCTTAAATCTCAAACTACTCAAAATCAATTGAGTACCCGAGAGTTTAAGAGGAAAACCAAAAACTTCAAGTCAGACATAAAGCCTGGTATGAATAATAGTCTATCATCTCAAACCAAATAGATGTCCAGTCAGACCACACCGCATAGCGGAACGGGTTTTTCTTTCACTAGTATCCTAAAATCTTTATAAAATGATATACTGCTCCTGCATCCACAATGGTTAAAAACATAGTATTTCAAAACATTATGATATTATGCAAAACAAGTAAATCACATCTGGATTACCTATCTTCAATCATTCTGACTATCTGTCTCAATTATAGTTTTTAGGATTACTATTAACCTATTAGTTTTCATGGGCTAAATAATAACCAGTTAAATG
This sequence comes from Allium fistulosum, assembly GCA_030737815.1. Classification (NCBI taxonomy): domain Eukaryota; kingdom Viridiplantae; phylum Streptophyta; class Magnoliopsida; order Asparagales; family Amaryllidaceae; genus Allium; species Allium fistulosum. The sequence goes on along the minus strand of CM060904.1, from coordinate 945,469,939 downwards.
TTTATGGACTATATGAACCGATTACATAGTTTTCATGGGATCACTAAGAACCTATTGATAACTCCAATATCTTTATATTTTTCCTAGTTTCCATGGGCTGACTAGGAACCTATTGACTATCTGTGAATATCTTAATCTAGGTATAGTTTATACGGGCTAACTATAAACCTATTGGCCCTTGCCAGTATCTTTTCCTATACACTTTTTTCATGGGCTTACCGAGAACCTATTGGCCCCTGCCAATATGAATCATTGTTTTCATGGACTTACTGAGAACCTATTGGCCCCTGCCAATATCAATCATAGTTTTCATGGGCAGACTATGAACCTATCACTTGGCCATTTAACTCATGTTACCCACATGATTCTAATTATTCCATGTTACCCACATGTTTAACTATAATACATGCTATCCACATGTTCATCTTTACCCATGCTACCCACATGTTTGACTATAATACATGATATCCACATGTTCATCTTTACACATGCTATCCACATGTTAAACCTATGTCTATTGGTGTCCCCAAATAGGTTATCTTACTTAATGACTTATGACATAATAAATATAATGGTATCCCCAAATTATAATTGTCATAGTTATACAAATATTGGTATCTCCAATGTTTAGTGTCAAACATATAAGTGTTGGTATCCCCAACTATTGTGTTGAACTCATTACATCCACCCCGGTATCCCCAAGGTTAAACAACATTTATTATACAAGGTTACCCACCCTACATATTCAAAAAGATTAGGCTGGTATAAACATAACCTTTTGGAAGTATCCCTTCGGAGGCAAAGAAGAACACAACAAAATATTCGAAAGCAATGAAATCAACTTCCAAAGTATCCCCTTCGATGGTATAAAACTTCGTATTAGCTATAACTTTTTATAGGTGTAGAATTAAGATCTCTAACCTATTCCATTGTGTTCAAATGATGGTTTCACTTTCCGTAGAGTGGTCAAAATAGAAAAACAGACCTACGGTTAAAGAGTTATGTCTATTTGAAGTTTGCAAACACAACTGCTGAAAAATGCTATGAAAGGGGCTTTTAAACGCTGCGAAAGGGTGCTTCCGACGACTTCGAAAGGATGCGGTTGAAAAGGGGTTTCGACTCTAAAATGCTACATAATGATGCAATCGAAGGGGGTTTCGACATGGTCGAAAGATGGTTCCAAAAATGTTGTAGAAGGGTCCAGAACTGCTGCATAATGATGCAATCGAAGGGGGTTTCGGCAAGGTCGAAAGGTGGCTCTGAAAATGCCGCAGAAAGGTCCAGAACTGCTGCAGAATGACGCAAGCGTGTTTCGACAAGGTTGAATGGCAGAATTGTAAATAACTTAAAAGCTGTTATTTTCCTAATTAAAGCATATTCTTTTCACCAACTCCTATTCTTTGTCAAATTTCTATTGGTTAATGACTTACTTTATCATATTCTTTGTAGAAAAACTACTATAGATCAGATTTTATTATTTTCGAAATTGTTTTCAAAATATTTAATTATATTAATATTTTAATATAATTATTATATTAATATAATTATTAAGCCTTTCTAGCTTAGAAAATTCATAAAAAATCGAAATCACTTGGGAAAAATTCCAAAAATTCACCAAAAATCTGAAGTAATATTTTCCACATCATATAAAAATTCGAGGCAAAATTCATTATTTTATTATTTTTAATAATTAAAACCAGAAATAAATGCCTTTTTCACCTTAGGAAATTCATAAAATATTACTATTAACTCCGAAAATTATGAAATTAAAAAAATGTCTCCAAAGTTATGTTTTACAGAACATATCAAAAAATCAAGTCATTTAGAGGTTGTTTACTAAGGATTTTACGTTAAAACCCATCATTTTAATTCCATAAAAATTCCAATAAATCACCTTAAATCATTAGTCTATTCAAAAAATGATTATTAGATCCAAAAATGATCGATACAGTAAAATACATTCAGTTACTATCCATAACCGAACCAAAACAAGGAAAAATGAGATGGTTTACACTATTATTCACCTTGATTAAGTTGTTGGAGTTTGAGATTTGCCCAAGCTTTAATCTTCTAGCTTTCTCTCTTGGATCTTCCAAGTTTGCTGATCTCCTAAGGTGTTTTAATGGCTGACTATAACTTCTCTTTTACGTGTATTTTGATTTCTGAAATGGTAGGTGAGAATAATGGAGGGTTTAAGGGTATATGGGTATGGCTATTCCCATATTGTCCTCCTTTTATTTTTCTAACTTATAAATTATAAACCATACATATACATTCATTAGTTTAGCCACGGCCAAGTTAATTGACAATTAAACCTCAACTCCTTAATGTAGGGAGGAAAGGATCTTACTACCGAAAAGTTAAATACTGTTAATTCTGTACGGGCATCACACAAAGAAATATTCATAGTTGAAATGTGAATGTTTGTTATGAAGTGCTTCAATGACCTTGCATAGGTACCAAGCTTCAGTGATCATATAAGGCGGTGATTCATATTGTGTTTGAAGCTCAAAAAGTGTGTTAGCTCTCTGAAGTTAGGAAGTCGCTAGAACTAGTTCACGAACAAGACATATATGGAGCTTTGCAAGGCGTATCTATTGGGGCAGACTTGACTTAGAGTGAGCCCGAGCTCTTGGAGGAATGTACGCAGGAAAGGATTGAAAGGTGGTATTGTGCCGCCTAAGCACATATATTTATTGCATGGTGTGTAACCCATTAAAGGATTGTGCGCCCGCTGGATTTGTGTTGGAAGCATGACATCATCCTCAGGAATCCCATGTTCCCGACATATGGTTCGGAGCATCTTAGCGGTTAAAATTGTTGGCATTTTCTTTAGGCATCATCTAGAACTCTTAAGTCGATGTGTTTATTTAAAGGAGGAGGCTTTTCTTGAATTGGTTCTACTAGTACTATCATTCTATGAAGTTTAGCAATAATTGAACACTAGGTCCAAAAGGCGAAGAAGTCGAAGCCTGAGTAGTGGGAGACCCAGCTTTAAGAGGAGTTGACGGCTCGGTGCCAACGTTGAATCTGGGAGAGTGACGAGTCATTCTAAATAGGAAAACTTGGTGTTCAACACCAGCAGGTATGTCTTATTTCAGAATTCTATTTTAAATATGAACCTATGAGACTAACGTTCAGAACCCAATGGATGTCGACGTATGTTGATCAATCAGATTCTGGACATTGACTGGGGCAACTGAAAGTGTTAATCTATGCAGTGTGTGTCCTATGTCCTATACACGACAAATGGACCATCCTGTATAGATAGCTTGCTCATGCTAGAAAAATGAGCCACGTCGTCTGAAGGAACTATACATCGGATTTTACCTTATCGTCGTGTAATCGATAATAAAACCGCTGTCTAAAGCGATGCAAAATCTTCCTTTACAAGAACGCAGGAGGTGCATAAATTGGATATGTTGTCCGATAGAATTTTTTGGATGTCGCTGTGTGCATGACGCGACCGTTCTTCGAAAAAGAATCGTCTCATCGGTGTCTAAAGTGACAACTTGTGATCAGTGACGCTTTGTTATAACTTATTTGGGCATCTTGAGTAGATAAATACACCGAGCCACTATAACAAGGAAAACCCTATGCAGTATGAAGGAAAGCCCCAAAGCAGGATTATTGAGAACTCAAGACTAACATTAGGGTCGCCCTAGGGATTTCGAGTCCTTGCTATGATTGAGTTTAGGAGGGAGGTCGATTATGGAATCGCTGCAAATGCAACCATCTAATAGCCATGAATGACCTTATATCATAGGTCAGAGCCACATCGTTATTCTGACATTATCATCAAGTAAGAACTTACCTTAGTGCTTCAGAAGTTGAATCTTGATTTGAAAGAAAGGTTGGGGTTGACTTTTCTCAATGTAACGATGGTGGTCGGAATGAAAATCCGTGGCAGCGATGACTTGCGGTGGTCGGCAGTGGTGTCTTGGAGGCAACGAAGATTGGTTTTGGTCACGAGTGTTAAGGTTAAAGAGCTCGGTGGAAGGAAGGAATTGGGCATGACAAGTTCAAAGGCTGGAAAATGTAAAGTGGTAAAAAGTAAGGAAAAAAGCTAAGCACCCAACTTATAAACACATACCGAGTTGGTGAAAAAATCTAATCAGTACCAATCAAAACAGATCGATACCAAGATGAATTTTAGCCAAAAGTAAAAGGAAAGGAAGGATAAAGGTAGTGTCAGCCTGTTTGAGGCGTGGAATGATCTTCAAAGTGTGCATCTAGTTCTTGGCACAGAGAATTCCTACTATAAAAGTAATCAAATGGATATCCACAAAATAGAGACAACATTTTAAGAAAATTCTTGGATAACCAACTAACGCATAGATATGGTGCAATGTGCTTGTCTTGTTTCAAAGCATGCCTTTTTTAATAGAAGCATACCATGGAGTGCAAGTATTATCCAACTCTTTAATCAAGCGGCTTTCAAATGAATTTAGACGTCGGGATAAAGATGAAATGGTTGGAAGACTTGGGAACATGCTTGTAAGGATAGAAGGAATAGATTAAAGAATTTGGAGCAAGTTTGGAGCTATGGAAACAAGTCGGTACAAACCAAATTTAGGTCGGTACCGATCACTTTTTGTGTTGCATATGGAACTTTAGAGGTAGAACTTGTAGATAGTTGGCCTAAATGATTATCTCTAGGTGCATTTATGAAGGAATAGCTAAAAACATCCAAGGAAGTACTGAAGGAAAGAAGACCAGTAATGGAGATATTTGAACTTCTTAAAAACATTACAACTTCTAAGGAAAAGTACTCGGAGCTCGATGGATTAAATGTAGAAGACCCAAGGAAGGAGGATGGGACAACTCCCTATTAAAAAATCAGGTTGGTACCGATCAAAAATGATCGATATCAAGATGAATTTATCGACCTAGGGACACTAGGGACTCCGTCTTCCTCTTATACATTCTCAGATCCTAAGATAGACTCGGTATATTGAGATCTGGTGATTTTGCTGGACAGTTTCCATACAATTACAACATCTGTGCCATTTGAGAAAGGTCTTTTTAGGCACTTCCTTTCTTCATCTTCTATTTCTAATCATCTCTATTCAGAAAGGTGGTTACTATTAGCTGTTCTAGGCTGTTAGAACTAAAAAATCTTTGTACTTGTGACTACAATCCATCATCAATAGCAATACTGTGGACATAGGCCTTGGATTTTCCGAACTACTTTAAAAATTCTCTGTCTTATTTTTTTTGCTAAATATCTATATTTTTACTTGCTTTTGGGTGTTATGCCATTTCGAGGCTCAATAGTGAAACCTCGTGTTTGACATGTCATATTCTATAAATGCATACTTTATGAGTTTATGTATGCAGATATAAGAATGACATAAGTTTGAATTGAGTATTGGGTTAATTCATGTTTTTTTAATTTAGTTATTGTTTTTACATGTATTGTATTGGTTTTTGTTTGTATGTATGAAATACAAAGCATGTTAAAATAATAACTTATGATATAAAATTGAATCTACCAATCTTTGCATGTTAGATTGTATGCATGGGAAACTAATTTTTATGTTGTTTCATAGTCTACACGATTTCTCATAGTAAGCTAGAAAGGACTATTTTTGGATTATGAAAAGGTGTTCATCCAAACTATAATTTTTTTACATATGGGTATCCAGCTGAAGTGGGTCTACCGCAGTTTAGAAAAAACAATGATGGACGTTAAGTATTTGATTGCGAGTTCCCTATTGTCCTCTTAATACGAAACAACAGACTTACAAAAGGTTAATGTGAGAACATTGGAAAAAACATTTTAAAAGATAATTTCACAACATTGAGAAAATCTTGTAAATATGTGATTGTTTTGGTGCGGCATCTATGTTATCTCTCCATGGTTCTTGCATATGCAAAATAATTAATATAATTAGCCAAACGATAATGTGGTATAATTTGAGGAAGCATTTCCTTTCTCTTGAATTAGTAAACATACATATACTTACGATGTGAAGAGGTGTAGTTATAATCCTACTGAAGAACATTGGAATTTCTATAAGAGCATATAGTGGAAAGGGAAGGCACATCTATTTTAGACCTAAAGAAATTGAGAAATAGGTGAAAAGAGTGATCTCATCAAAATGAATAAGATAAAAGCGAACTTAATGAATCCACTTTCTAAATGATTTTCAAAGGAAAATAGTCCTTAAATCTTCAAGAGGAATTGGCCTTGAGCCTAAAGTAGGGAAAAATTTATGAGTCAGCGGAATAGGGATCTTAAGTCCAAATTAACACTAGAGGAGGGTGAATAGTGTTCCATGAATTATATGAATATTTTTCAAATTCTTTAAGATTCTACTTGGAATGATGTAATTAACGATCACAGAAACAATTTCTGAAAAAGTAAATGCAATAAAAGTAAAAAATGAAAGAACACACTAGGATTTTATACTGGTTCGGAGTTACCCTACATCCAGTCCTACACAATTCCTTGTACGGATTTCTTTTCAACTAGTAAATGAAAATACAATCTCGAGTTCAAGGCTACGAAACACTCTCCAGAATCCCGACCTCTTGGTAGAGTTACTTGATTTCCAGGCTACAAGCACACCCACTAGATTTACGGGCTACTAAGCACACCCAATTGATTTTACAGGCTATAATCACACATACTTAGATTTTAGGGATACCAAGCACACCACAAAGTATAAGAGTATGATTTGATAGAGTTTACAAACTCAGATCTTCGATCTTGATTACAACTGATCCTATTACTCTTAAATATCACTTTGATCTTGAGAGAGATGAGAGAAATCAAAGACAAAATAAAGGAGAATCAAACTAGTAATGATTGAATTTGGTAGAATTTCGATAGAGTTTTGGTAAAAAATTGATTTAGAAATCAAGAGAGTGAAAATAGAAGAGAAGAATAAGAAAGTAGTTAATAAAAATTTGTTCGGAAGTCTGGTATATATAGGGAAACAACAGTCATGTCCATTTGTGAAAAGACATGACAAAAAGACGCTACCATTCAAAATTTGAATTTTGAAATTTACGGCTAATATGTCGACATACCTGCACAGGATATGTCGACATATCCCTTTGTATTTTGAAAAATCACTTAATAAAAGTTGTTTTGAAAATATTCAGTTTTGTAAAATATTTTGAAACTTTGTACAAACATTTAAATATAGTTTATACATATTTTAATCATATTAAAATTTAATAAAACTTTACAAAACAATTTTGAATGATTAATAAGAATATTCAGTATAATGTAAATAATATATATATATAATCAATTTAGTGATAAATTATTAAAGTATAAACAAAAATTCAATATATAAACTTAAAAATATTAAAATAATATCTTTATAAGTATAAGAGATTAAAAATCATTTTTAAAAATATTTTGAAAATATTATTCTAAAATCAGAATATTTGAAAAACAACTTAAAATAAAATTGGAGAAGATGAGAGAAATTAGGAAAGTGCTATCTTGGTTTTAACATAAATTCTACGACTCTATAACTTATCTGGGATATCTTGAAATCTTGAACTCTTCATTACTCACGAGTCTTCATTTTTGAACTCTTGATACTTTATATCAGCATCTTAAATCTACTCTTGATACCGTACAGTCTTCTTAAACAACACATATCTAATATCTCGCACTATGTACTATATATTACTTGATAAAACATTAGTATCTATATTTTATATAATTTCCTATAGTTGTTATCATCAAAACCAATAGCTAAAGTACTAACAATCTCCCTTTTTCAATGATGACAACTCTGTATATCAAATATAATATAACTCCCCCTAGTTACAAAACTTCCCCTTAATCTATGCCTATATTTTATATATTTCTCCCGCTTTGTCATCAAAAAAATAAACACTTAAAACTATAACTCTAACACTAACTCTTGCTCTAATTCTAACTCCCCTTAAATAAAACACTAATTAATATGTATAGGAATTGTATATAATGATGATAAGAAGGATTATATAAAAATAATAAATGATATGTAAAATTAGATAATCATGAAATAATCATAATCAATCCTGATATTCATCCAATCCAACAAAGTTCATGTCACACACAATTCAAATAAATCCACATAAATCAAACAATTCAAATCCAAACCAAATCAAGTATTATTATTTATTTACAATCAAACCTATTTAAACTAGACATTTCGAGGAACTTCACCCCATCCATCAGCGTGAAAGATTAGATCTACTTTGATAGCATTCCAGTCTTCATCATCTTTGTTGATGGTACACTTTGGATTGTTGTTGGTTCTTCTTTGTTCAAGGCAGAAATCATCCACCAAATTTTGTCGAATTGCCTTTCTTGCTCCTCTATCATCTACATTTGAATCAATTCTAACTGGCTCTGGTTTCTTAGGATGAAAGAAAGAATGTTCTTGAATGATTCAAGAGTTTGTTTGAGGTTTTTGGTTAGTTTTTGGATAAGAGAAGCCATTGATTTTTCTTAGAGTTTAGGAACGAAAAGGAGTGAAGATAGAATCCAAAAATAAAGATTTTCTGAAGTGAATATGTATATATAGCGGTAAAATATCGTTTGAAATGAATTGGTCTTTGGTAGTTATCATTTTCTAATTTTCAAAATTTTTTGAAAAATGTCATTATATGTCGACTTACATGCTTGGCATATGTCGACATATGCACTGCAATTTTCAAAACCACTTTATTTTACTTTTCTATTGTATTTGGCTTATATTGTTATATTTGTATGATTTTCCAAAGATAGTTAACAATCTATAACAGTAAGAAATAGAATTTTCATTGATAAAAAGGATGAGTACAAGAAATAAAAGAAAGATACATGAGATTCAGCATAAACTAAACTAGAAAATCCAAATACAAAGATAGTTTAAACAAACAATTAGAAAGATACGAATGAAGATGAAGAAGAACCACCATGCTTGTGGATGATCTTTCCAAAGAATTTATCCATTTTGTTGGAAACTGAGGTAAATCTCTTTGAAAATGATTTCTTAAGCTTCCTTTGGTTATGAATGATCTTCTCTTGATTTTTGAGAAGAACGTTGGTGGATGGATTAGGTGGCATATTGATACTTTCCAAAGAAGTATCTTCCCCATCTTGTTGTTCTTCCTACTCGACTTCCATTCCCTCTCCTTCCTCTTCCTCCCTTTCTCTTATTTCATGCTCTTCTTCCAAAGCCAAAATTTGTTCCTTTTCGGCAAGCATTTCATAAGGCTCGAAAAAGGATGAAATATGCATAAGTGAAATGTTGGCCTTATCAAATATTTTTCGAGAAATTGTTTCTTCTCCTTTAAAGTTAACACCAAAATAATCAAAAACACAAGTAAGATACACATCATTAAATAGTATGTTTTCATGTTTAGAAAGATTTTTAGGAAAAATTTCATCCAAAATGACTTAAGGCCAATTTATGTCGTATTGACCATAAATGGCGAAAAGAGATTTGAAAACTTTTTGTGTCAGGTTATTATAATTACCCATTCTAGGAGTGATACTTTGTTGCAAAAGATGGCTTAAGATTCTTGCTATTGGACGCAATTTTTTGTTTTTAAATTCAAAATCATAATCATTTTCGAAAACATCATGAATTACTTCACGATTTTGAAGATCAACTTGGAAAGATGAAAGTCAATTCAACTAGATTTACAACCAAGAACGTGATCAAAAGTTCATAATTTAAAACAATTTGTGTCACTTTGATGCTACTCCAAACTTCTTCTTCTCTACCATCATAAAAATTTCCTTTTAAATTTGCATAAAACTTCTTTACTAATTTTGGATAACAAACAAAATCATTTTGAAAAGCATCAATTAGACCAAGAATTTCATTTTGCAAACAAAAATTGAAAGATCATAAGTAGGAAAATCTTCAAAAATAGCAAACCTTTTGAGAAAGTCCTTTCCGAAAGATAAATACTCAATATAGGGTTGAATGGCTTCTTAATCATTGAAACGATATTTTTTTATTTTGTCAGAGAGCCTCATTGTTGCCTTAGTATTGCTTGAGGATGCCATTGAAGAATAGTTTGAAGAGATAAGTGGATATATGATTTTTGAATTTGAAAATGAAAGTGAGAAATGATTTGATGGAGATAGAGTAAGTAAATAGAGAATCAAATGACATGTTCTCTGGTCAAAAGGTAACTTTTCAGAATATAGGAGTTAGTGAAAAGGTGGAGGGAAATTCAAATTTTGAATTTGAAATTAAAAATCTGTCTACATATGTCGACATATGCACGTGGGGTATGTCGACATATAGGTCGAAATTTTCAAAAATGTTTTTTAACTATATCCTATTTTGTTATATATATCTACTTATAGTTATTCTATTTTCAGAAAAATAATTAAAATAATTTTAAATATATTTTATATTATTATTTTATTATTAAAATATTTTAAATTTAAAATATAATCACACAATATTCAACCAATATTATTATTAATCTATAGGATATTCCTAACAACCAATAAATCAACCAAAAGAAAAGAAAAATTCATTTAAGAAATTAAAAACTTTTGATATATTAAAAATGTACCTTTTTTGATCCATTTCACAATTTTGTTCTGAATTATGTATTGTTGTGAAGCACATAGTTGAAATTTTTGTATCTGATTCATTATCACTTGAGGATGTATCTAAATTATTGCAGTATAGGCTCTTCTCCATTTTCTGGATGAATCAGTGTTTGGTGTAGTTTTCAGTTTATCGGGTTGTGGACAGTCTCGTTTTAAATGGCCAAGGTCATAACAGTTATAACATCTAATGCCATTTCTGTTTCCACTTTTGCTTCCTCGATTTTTGTTGTCATTTCTTTTGAAATTGTTCATCTTCCTATATTTTAGAAATTTTCTAAAATTCCTTGTCATGAAAGTAATTTCTTCATCGTCATTGATGTCTGAATCCAGTTTATCCATCATTGCATTAAAAGCTATAGATTTCTTCTCTATTGCTTTGTTTTCTCTCCTGTCCTGCATTTGTTCTTCAAAAGACATTTAATTGCCAATTAGCTCTTCAATTTTTAAAGCACTAATGTCATTAGCCTCTTCGATTGCAAGAGTCTTTTGATCCCATTCAGGAGTAAGTGAATTGAGGATTTTTCTAACTTGATCCTCTTAAGGAAAACTTTCACCCAGTGCAATAACCAGCATACTATATCTTTGAATATACTATACATATCAGATATGGACTCATTCTGAATAATTGAAACTGGTTTGTTAACATGGAAATTTTGGTCTGTTTGACTTTACTTGTGCCTTCATGTATAACTTGCAAAGTTCTCCAAATTTAAAATGTAGGCTTACATATAGATACTCTATTAAATTCATTTCTATCTAGTGAGCAAAATAATATATTCATAGTCTTAGAGTTACTTTGTGCAACTACTTTTTGGTCAACAGTCCACCATGCAAAATTAGTCTTAGGTTTAGTGTACTCTGTTTGTGTCATATTCCAAGTGTATAAACCAATTGACTGTAAATAAATTTTCATTCTATATAACCAATATGTATAATTACTTACATTAAAAAGTGGAGGTCTAGCGGTAGATTGTCCTTCGACAAATGAGTTACTAACAAGTGTATTAACAGTGGCACTAACAGTACTATTACCATTGTTGGTAGCCATTTAAACTTTTTCAAAAATCAGATGAAGAATACTTTGAAAACCAATGCTAAATGTGAGACAGCAGAATAGGGATCTTAAGGCTAAATTAACACTAGAGGGAGGTGAAGAGTGTTAAATGAATTATATAAATAATTTTCAAATTTTTTAAGATTCTACTTGGAATGATGTAATTAACAATCACAGAAACAGTCATTGAAAAATTAAATGTAGTAAAAGTAAAAAGGAAAGAACACAACTGGATTTTATATTGGTTTGGAGTTACCCTACATTCAGTCCTGCACAATTCCTTGTGCGGATTTCTTTTCAACTAGTAATACAAATACAATCACGATTTCAAGGCTACGAGACACACCTTCTAGAATCCCAATCTCTGGGTATAGTAACTTGATTTCCGGGAAACAAGCACATCCACTAGATTTACGGGCTACTAAGCACACCCAATTGATTTTACAGACTACAATCATACCTTCTTGGATTTCAAAGGATACCAGGCACACCACAAAGTATAAGAGTATGATTTGATAGAGTTTTACAGACTCAGATCTTCAATATTGATTACAATTAATCCTATAACTTTTGAATAGCACTTTGATCTTAAGAGAGATGATAGAAATCAGAGAGTAGAAAGGAGAATCAAACTAGTAATGATTGAATTTGATTTTGTTGAATTTCGGCAAAGTTTTGATAAAAATTGATTTAGAAATCAAGAGAGTGAAAAGAGGAGAAAAGAATAAGAAAGCAGTTGATAAAATTTTTTTTGGAATTCTGGTATATATAGGGAAACAACGGCATGTCCATTCGCAAAGAGATACGACCAAAAGACACTTCCATTCAAAATTTGAATTTTGAAAGTTATGGCTAGTATTTCGACATACTTGCATAGAATATGTCGACATATCCCTTTGTATTTTGAGAAATCACTTAATAAAAATTATTTTGAAAATATTAAGTTTTTTAAAATATTTTGATACTTTGTACAAACATTTAAACATAGTTTCATATATTAATCATATTAAAACATAGTAAAACTTTATAACTAATTTTGAACGATTTAATAGGAATATTTAGTGTAATGTAAATAACATATATAAAATCAACATAGTTATAAATTATTAAAGTATAAACAAAATTCAATATATAAACTTAAAAATATTAAAATAATATCTTTATAAGTATAAGAGATTAAGACCATTTTGAGAAATATTTTGAAAAGGTTATTTTAAAAATAGAATATTTGAAAAACAATTTAAAACAAAATTAGAAAAGACGAGAGAGATCAAAAAAGTGCTATCAAGGTTTTAACATAAATTCTACGACTTTATAACTTATCTGGAATATCTTGAAATCTTGAACTCTTCATTACTCAGGAGTGTTTATTCTGGAACTTTTGGAACTTTCTATCAGCATCTTGAACCTACTCTTGATACTGTACAATCTTCTTAAACAACATCTGTCTAATATCCTACACTACATAGTATATATAATTTGATAAAACATTAGTACTTATATTTTATATATTGTCCAATGTGGCGACCCAGAATATTTAGATATTTGAAATTGGAATATTTAATTGATTTTAAATATTTAAAAGGTTAATTTTAACTTAAATTTCAAATATCTCTATTTATTGGATAATTAAATATTGAATTTAATAAATTAGAAATTGGGTAAATTATTGAATCTTCAGTTTTAAGCCTGTTAAAAATAGTTTGAAGGCTTGGAAAATTCATATTAATAATACTGAAGGTGATAGAACTTTTAAATTTTAATTTGGAAGTGGTTTGTTCAGTTTTAAAAATATATCGTTTAAATCGACATTTAAAAATAGCCTTCCGAGGCGCAGTCTTGGAATTTGACGAAACCTATTCCATTGGATCCGTAATAGTGTATTATTATTGGATTTTAATTTTCGTAGTGATTGGAGTTGTTGTGTGAGCGTACGATATATAAACGCGCTGAAATCTATATCGAAAATTTAATATAATAAATGAGTTCAAAAAGCTATATTCTCCATACGATCCAATTAGGACTTGAAACCTTTTCCAGTGCATTCGGAATAGGGGTATAACATTATAAACGCCTAGCGGCACGCCTCGATAGGAGTTCAAAAATTTAAGTTGCAAATTCGAGACAATTTAAATTTAAATTTAAATACATATATTTATATTTCAACATTCAAATCTGTATTTCCATCAGCCTACTTTCTTTCACATCAGGCCTATGATGTATACATTCCTATACCTTCTTCAACACGCTTCTCTCTTTTCGAAACATCACGTTCCTTTCATTTCAAACAGCCGCGTTCTTTGTTTTAGAAAGAAAAATGGCGGTCTCTGTTATAAATCACGTTCGTTTCTTTTCTTTTCTTTTCCCCATTCTCTTTCAATTCAAATCGAACGACCTATTCGACCTTAGCCCCTTCCTCTTTCAATTCATTTGCGAATCATATAAAAATGAAGGATCGACAATTAAATTAAAATCATGTATCTCGATTTAAGCTTGAAATCGTCGTTCACTCAATCAATTCGCATTTGAATCGAGAGGATAAAATCGTTACGCACGCGACAACTGGCTCGAGAGCGAGGCGACAGGTGGGGTCGCGAGTTGGATGGGAGGGCGACGCGAGGTTGTGTTGTTCTGGCGGCGCGTGGTCTCTAGGGGATGTCGATCGAGGGGAGGAGGCATAGCGGTTCTGGTCTGGATGGTTGTTCGTGAGCGGCTTCGAGATGGTGACGAGGGTTGCTGGAGCCTGGGTTCGCATTTTTCTGTAAGGTATATGCCAGTTTTATCTTTATTTTAGCTAAGATATATGTGTACAGAGAAGAAAGAAATAGGCATAAATATATATGGATCAGACAAAGAAAAAAAAAGGAAAATTTAAAAACTTGATTTTTGTTTTACAAATATATGTATATTGAAGGAAGAGGGTTTACAGTAAAGAGAAAAATATAAGTATAAATATATCTATATTTATATAAAAATAATATATATACATATTTTCACTTACTAGTATTTTAAATTAATGGTTTGGTGATTAATTTATTTTATTAAACTATTTATTTATTTGAACTATTGAAAATAAATTATTAAAAGGAATTTAGTTAAATAAATTTATTAAAAGAAACTAGTTAAAATATAATCATCAGTTTAGAATAAAATCACTGGTTGATTAAATTTATGAAAAGGAAATAAATTGTTCGATTCATTCGAATATTAATAAATTGTATAAATTGTTTATACAAGGTCAAAATCGTGGAGAAAATAGCTGAAATGGAAATGGATTGCAAAATAAAAGAAATCAAAGGTGAGTAAATCTCACACTTCTGGATTATTATTTAAATTTAAATAGTTAAATTTAAATAATTGGTTGAATGTTTAAATTGATTGGATGTGCTATATTATATATAGTAGTATATATATAGTATATATTGGAGTGACTGATTTCTCGCATTATATAGCGGATGAGACCCTATGCGCTGCATAATAGGGGATGATATTTTATAATCCCATATACCGCGATGTTCCACCTCGAAGTGGAATTGGTATTGTGCTAACATCTGTGGTTGTAGGGAAACAGGTTGGAGGGATCCAACTAGATTCCTCATAATCATTTAGTTTGTTATAATAATTCTACGATATGATTACTTGATATTCTGCGATGAATTATGCTGATAATTGGAATCTTGAATGCTATGGTTTGTTTGAATATATTTCGGTGCACTGAGTTACCAAAATATATAGAATTGGATTTTTGAAAAGAAAATAAAGAAGTGAATTTTTAAGTAAAATTATTATAGAGAATTTGAATAAATTTAGGAATGAATTGGAAAAGAATGAAAGTGATTTTAAAATTCTAATAAATAAAATTCCGAGATGGGAAAGGGAATTTTAAATAAACAAAGAAATATTTTATCCAAAAGTAGAGAATTTATTTTTTTAAAAATTCAAGATTTAAATTGGATTGGAAAAGATAAGGAAGAATTTGTAAATAAATATGAAATCTGTGGATTCAAGTTAAATAAGGTTTAAAAATCCTAATTTAGAAGCTTAATCTGGAATTAATGGAATTAACGGATTTTAAAATAAATTTTGAATGAGTACAATTTTTTTTTTAAAATGGAATTGATTTGAAAATCAATTTGAAATTTTGGTAAAGTAATTGAACTGGGTCTAAAAGATGGATGAGACTATGAAATCTATAAACTGGGTTTATAAAGTAATATATCAGTGGATATTTGGAAAAATAAAATAAAGGAATGGGTAAATTTATTTAAAAATAAATAGTGATTTATTTTTAAGATGTGAAAGAGAAGCGTATTTCCCTGGATAGCCAAGTACGTTTCGAAGAAAATTTTAAAATATAAGTTAAAAGTTTTAATGTTGTTTTAAAAAGCATGTTTTAGGAAATTTATTATTAAATGTTTAGATTTTAAAGTAAGTATTTCTCAAATTTTATTATAGTAGTAATTATTTAAAGGTGGCTTGGAGTTTTGTTTTTAAGGAATAAAAATTTAGTTTTATATTTTATAAAGTAGCTTCATTTTAAAATATTCCTAAAATATATATTTTCTGGAATAAGTATTAAAGTAGTTTTTAACTTAAATGTCTTAAAGGATATTTTATAATAAAGAGTTATAAATTATTTTAAAAATCTAAAGTTTTTGTACTTGGTGTTTCTAGTGGTAATAAATATTTGGGAATTTATTCCATAAGAGGAGTGTGGTTTGAAACTGTTTTCAAAAAGGTTTGAAGTGGAAATATATCTTGCGAAGATATTTGTGAGGTAAATAAATAATTTGGAAAATTATTTATTGTTTGATGGATGTTTGTGGATGTTAATTGATAGTTAAATAACCGACTATCAATATTGGACAATGCGCTGATCGTTTCGAAGAGACCGGGATCGAGATTTATTTCTTGAAAACCACTTCGATCCGGTTTGTACGTTTTCGTGGGAAAATGAGTTTGAATCGAAGATGGTACAGTGAAGTGCAAGGGCTAGTCGCTACTAATCCTGAGGGTGATTCCAAAATGGATGTAGTAGGAATAGTGCCTTCGGTTCCGTTCGGACCCGGAACGGACTTGTATGGATGAATGCTTTCGGAACATCGTCAGGTGGACGATGGGTATTCTAAGTAAAATGTTCTAAAAAGGTAACGCTTAGCCTCAAGCCTCATCAACCGGGAATGACTGAAAATCAGGGGTTATGTAGCAAGGCTATGTGGGTAGCGCCCATTAGGGTGAGGTCATCCCTGTCTAGATGTCCCTTTTATTTCGGCTTAGTGGTGCGGTTGCTGATCCCAACCGTGGGGTAATCTTACTCGGAATTACCCTTAGGTAGTTCCGGTCTTGTGTTGCAGGGGATCGGGCATGGCCCTCGGTACGCTGATCTAGACCAGGTACTGTGACAGGTGGTACCCCAGTGCCTGGTCATTAGTTGGAAATCCATTCTCCCTACGTGCCTTTACGGTTTTGTTTGTATACCTATTAGCTGGAATTTAATAGATGTAACAATTTCGGCTATTTGAATAAGTATTTGTATATAGACACTATTATAACATCAAAGAATTTTTATAAAAGTGTTTTGGCTATCGTAAGGTAAAAACCCGACATGTTTATCTATGGCGTGGTCTTACGAGATGCTTTTGATTTCAAAGGGTTTGCAAAACTTTAATAATCCAATTGAGTGTGTTTTTCTCACGCTGGATTTCTAGACTGACTCCGGTGTTATTTTATTATAATGCTCGAGTCAGACCGAGTATTACAGATACAGGATAGGATGCTGTGGAGCTCAGGAGACGAGCTAGATGGCGAGACGTATCACACGTATATGATGTGTATTCCGCTGTATTTTGTATGTTGTGTATTCTGTATGTGGGACAAGATATTATAACTGTCCAATATTTGTTTGATTGTGTTGTACTCTAATGATGTAATGTATAAAACAGATATAGTTTCTTTTTGTGTAAAGATCAGTCATTTATATATTATATATTGTTTCGTTGCGATTGTGAGATTCTGATGTTGATTTTCTATTTTCCTCTTCTACCTCCTTCTTTTCTAATCCAAATGGTTCGATTTTTCGGGTAAGAAAAATCGGCTCGTTACAGTTGGTATCAGAGCTTAGGCTGGTGATAACCTTGGCTCTGGTGGGGATTACTCATTGAAATAGAGTCCGTAGTACTCTAAAATGAGTTTGAGTGTAGTAATAGATATGAGCGCGTATTTGTTAGTGAATATAAATGGTTTTATATTGTGTTGATTGATTTATTGAGTGGCTTATGAACTCTGGTCGGAACAGTCCGTACAACTGTACCGATAGGGGTTTCTAAACACTTGAATAGAACAATTCGTTATAGTATTGTTTTAAAATAGGATAAATGAAATAATTTTACCCAAATTATTTTTGTATATAAAGGAAATAATTTTTCGTAAACTATTATAGTTATATATATATGATTGCTTGATTGTTATGAATGATAATATTAAATTATTATCATTGTTGTGTAAAATCTGAATAAGAAATTGAAATCATAACTAAAATCTAAGAAATAAATTCATAAACAAATGGGATTTGTAATGTAAATTGTAAATGTGATTTATAATTTGAAATAGAATTCCAAAGGAATATTTGAAAATAAATTGAGATGAAAATTCCAGAGTAATGTTTGAATATGAAGTGAATGGATTTGGAATTTGAAATTTTGGGAAAAGTTTAAATTCCTTTGAGTTTGAAAATGTTTCCAAAGGTTTTGGAAAAATAATAGCGGTATTATTTAAGAAATATTCTTGGATTGGACTTGAAATCTTGAGAAATTTGAAATTAAAAATATTTGAAAATTGGTTTTAAGAGATAAAAGCATTTAACTCTCTTTCGGTCGCTGGAAAATAACTTCGGTGATGACTACAGCATCATCGATGTTCATTTTCGAGTTTCCAAGAGAGAAATTGCTGCCTGGAGATTTTTAAATTGGAATTGTTTGCAAAAGTTGGGTTTGATTTTTGAAATGCAAAGGATTTTGGATATAATTGATTTCAATGGTGATTTTGAAATGTTGCTTAAACTCTGGAAGATAATTTAAATGCTTGTGGAATTTAAATAAGCTGGAAACTTAAGGAAGTTTAAAATTTTAATGGAAATTATAGAATTTTGGCCCAAGGAACTAAAGAAGCAAAAGTTTAGAAATAAACTTTTATTTAGATTTGAAATTAAATTTGGGAATGAAGTGATAGATAAAATTAGTAAGTAAACTAATTAATTTGAATAGGTAAGCAAATGAATATTGGAATGATAATTAATTTATATTGTGTTAAGTAAAGGTTTGGAAATAAACTTTTATTTGAGATTTAACTGGAGTTAAGTTAAATAAGATTGAAAAGAAAAAATAAATTTTCATGGTTTGTAAAAGAATTGAGAACCCATTGGATTAAAATATATACTTGGCTAAATAAAATGTATAATTCCGGATTAAAAGTAAATTAATTTGATTTAATTTAAGCCAAGTAAAAGGAAGTGAGCTGAGTTAAATACTCTGGGCTAAATAATCTCGAGTTAAAATCTAAAAATGTAAGGAGTAAGCCAAATATAAAAATTTATTTGGTATTTTGGAAAGTGAAATAGGAATCTAAACTCGGATTATAAATTAGATTGAACTCGAGTAAAATAATGAAGTGATATTGAAGATAGAAATCAAATATTGAATTGGAAGTGGGAGTAAACTAATTTGGAATAAATTAGAAATTGAATATGTTAGTGAGATTTGGGAATGGAACCCAAATTGGTAAAATAGAAGTTGAATAGAGAAATAAACTCGGGTTATAAATAAAATTCAACTTGGATTGTGAATGAATTAAATGAAATGGAATTAAGTATAAATTGAGTTGGAAATAAGCTTAAGTAATTATTTATTCACATGAATATAGTCGAATTGCATAGAAATAAATTGTCATTTGACGGAAATGAGATTAAATAAATTCAACGAATTGACAGAAGTGAAATAAAATTGATTTTGAAATCAATTGAATTGAATGTGAGCTTTTTGGTTTAAAAATGAATTGAATGTAAGAAATTGTATTGTAAACCCTTGAAATTGAATGTAATGGCATATGAATTGGTGGGAAGAAATTGAATTGATTTTGAAATCATATGAATTGCTCATGGAAAGTGTTTGGTGTATGTAGCTTATGAAATGCATGAGTTTAGCTATTGAAAGTAAGTGAAATGTTAATAAATTTCATATATTTGGCACTTACACGTTTAAATTGAGTTAGTACAGGTTTTTGGAAGTCGTTTGGCTGGGTTTGGGACATGCAAAATGCTAAAATAATAACCCGCTTGCTTAAAAATGCTAAATAAGGTACGCCTACGCAATAAAAAAAGGAAATATGAACTGTTTTTGTTTTTCCGACCGTGTGGGTCGATGTATATATATTTATATCTCTTGTCAAATTGCAAAAGCTCCTCCGTACAAATGAGACTCTACCAAAATTTTCCGAAAATTTTGGGAGTTAGAATTTTTTTGAAATTTTTGGAAATTTTCACTAACGGCAAATGATTTAAAATTGGGATTTGAGATAAAGGTAAATAAAAATTCAATATTCAAAGTTGAAGATAAATTGAATCCAAGCAAAAATTGAAAATGAAAATCTAAATGAAAATTGGGAGAGAGTATTTAGATTTGAAAATAACTAATAAATTGAAGCAAATTGATTTTATATGGAATTGGAATCCAATTTGAATAGAAGTAAATTAAAACCAAGTGGTATAGTGAAAGTAATAATATAAGGGTATACAAAGTGCCTATATTGAACTTAAAAAAATGAATGGAGAAAGTTCTTAAGTAAATTTGGTATTGGAAGTACACTAATTAATAATTGGATGAAAATCAAATTGGAATGCTGTGATTGGATATTATTGCAGAGTAGTATACAGGTAATTTAAAAACAAGAGAAATTGGGATTTTGATTACAGAAGATAAATAAAATTTCTTAACAAAAGGTATGTATTTAAATTTCTGTATGAAATTTGATTGGGTTTTTGATCTAGCCACTTGGCGTTTGTTTTCTTTTGAAATTTGGGAGCCCGTAGAGGCATTTTGTAGTTGTACTGAGCTAGCCGCGCAAAGGAGACGCTGGCGAATTTTTTTTCGGAAATTTAGAGAGTTAGAAAAATTTTGAGAAAATTTTGATAATTCAAAATTTGATTTCAAATTTAAATTTGAATTGTTAGGTAAGTAATATTGTTTGGGACTTATGGGTAAGTTTGGAAGGTGAGAAAGAGGGATAGTGTGTCTTTATTAAAAAGATTGTTTTGAGAAGTGGTTAAAACTATTTGGGTTGAGGAAATAGTTAACGGGGATTGAATCATTCTTCCTAACTGGCAATTTCGGGGACAAAATTCTTTCAAGGGGGGAGGAATGTGATGACCCGGAATTTTTAGATATTTGAAATTGGAATATTTAATTGATTTTAAATATTTAAAAGATTAATTTAAATTTAAATTTCAAATATCTCTATTTATTGGATAATTAAATATTGAATTTAATAAATTGGAAATTGGGTAAATTATTGAATCTTCAGTTTTAAGCCTGTTAAAAATAGTTTGAAGGCTTGGAAAATTCATATTAATAATACTGAAGGTGGTAGAACTTTTAAATTTGAATTTGGAAGTGGTTTGTTCAGTTTTAAAAATATATCATTTAAATCGACGTTTAAAAATAGCCTTCCGAGGCGCAATCTCGGAATTTGATGAAACCAGTTCCATTGGATCCGTAATAGTGTATTATTATTGGATTCATTTTCGTAGTGATTGGAGTTGTTGTGTGAGCGTACGATATATAAACGCGCTGAAATCTATATCGAAAATTTAATATAATAAATGAGTCCAAAAGGCTATATTCTCCATACGATCGAATTAGGACTCGAAACCTTTTCCAGTGCATTCGGAATAGGGGTATAACATTATAAACACCTAGTGGCACGCCTCGATAGGAGTTCGAAAATTTAAGTTGCAAATTCGAGACAATTTAAATTTAAATACATATATTTATATTTCAACATTCAAATCTGTATTTCCATCAGCCTACTTTCTTTCACATCAGGCCTATGATGTATACATTCCTATACCTTCTTCAACACGCTTCTCTCTTTTCAAAACATCACGTTCCTTTCATTTCAAACTGCCGCGTTCTTTGTTTCAGAAAGAAAAATGGCGGTCTTTGTTATATATCACGTTCGTTTCTTTTCTTTTCTTTTCCCCATTCTCTTTCAATTCAAATCGAACGACCTGTTCGACCTCAGCCCCTTCCTCTTTCAATTCATTCGCGAATCATATAAAAATGAAGGACGACGATCAAATTAAAATCATGTATCTCGATTTAAGCTTGAAATCGTCGTTCACTCAGTCGATTCGCATTCGAATCGCGAGAATAAAATCGTTACACATGCGACAGCTGGCTCGAGAGCGAGGCGACGGGTGGGGTCGCGAGTTGGATAGGAGGGCGATGCGAGGTTGTGTTGTTCTGGCGGCACGTGGTCTCTGGGGGATGTCGATCGAGGGGAGGAGGCATAGCGGTTCTGGCTGGATGGTTGTTCAAGAGCGGCTTTGAGATGGTGACGAGGGTTTGCTGGAGCCTGGGTTCGCATTTTTCTGTAAGGTATATGCCAGTTTTATCTTTATTTTAGCTAAGATATATGTGTACAGAGAAGAAAGAAATAGGCATAAATATATATGGATCAGACAAAGAAAAAAAAAGAAATTTTAAAAACTGGATTTTTGTTTTACAAATATATGTATATTGAAGGAAGAGGGTTTACAGTAAAGAGAAAAATATAAGTATAAATATATCTATATTTATATAAAAATAATATAAATACATATTTTCACTTACTAGTATTTTAAATTAATGGTTTGGTGATTAATTTATTTAATTAAACTATTTAATTATTTTAACTACTGAAAATAAATTATTAAAAGGAATTAGGTAAATAAATTTATTAAAAGAAACTAGTTAAAATATAATAATCAGTTTAGAATAAAATCACTGGTTGTTTAAATTTGTTAAAAGGAAATAAATTGTTTGATTCATTCGAATATTAATAAATTGTATAAATTGTTTATACAAGGTCAAAATCGTGGAGAAAATAGCTGAAATGGAAATGGATTGAAAAATAAAAGAAATCAAAGGTGAGTAAATCTCACACTTCTGGATTATTATTTAAATTTAAATAGT
The DNA here is from genome assembly GCA_030737815.1 of Allium fistulosum. Lineage (NCBI taxonomy): Eukaryota > Viridiplantae > Streptophyta > Magnoliopsida > Asparagales > Amaryllidaceae > Allium > Allium fistulosum. Next base: position 945,447,084 of record CM060904.1, on the reverse strand, counting down.
TAATTTAAATAATTGGTTGAATGTTTAAATTGATTGGATGTGCTATATTATATATAGTAGTATATATTGGAGTGATTGATTTCCTGCATTATATAGCGGATGAGATCCTATGCGCCGCATAATAGCGGATGATATTCTATAATCCCATATACCGCGATATTCCACCTCGAAGTGGAATTGGTATTGTGCTAACATCTATGGTTGCAGGGAAACAGGTTGGAGGGATCCAATTGGATTCCTCATAATCATTTAGTTTGTTATAATAATTCTACGATATGATTACTTGATATTCTGCGATGAATTATGCTGATAATTGGAATCTTGAATGCTATGGTTTGTTTGAATATATTTCGGTGCACTGAGTTACCAAAATATATAGAATTGGATTTTTGAAAAGAAAATAAAGAAGTGAATTTTTAAGTAAAATTATTATAGAGAATTTGAATAAATTTAGGAATGAATTGGAAAAGAATGAAAGTGATTTTAAAATTCTAATAAATAAAATTCCGAGATGGGAAAGGGAATTTTAAATAAACAAAGAAATATTTTATCCAAAAGTAGAGAATTTATTTTATTTAAAATTCAAGATTTAAATTGGATTGGAAAAGATAAGGAAGAATTTGTAAATAAATATGAAATCTGTGGATTCAAGTTAAATAAGGTTTAAAAATCCTAATTTAGAAGCTTAATCTGGAATTAATGGAATTAACGGATTTTAAAATAAATTTTGAATGAGTACAAATTTTTTTTAAAATGGAATTGATTTGAAAATCAATTTGAAATTTTGGTAAAGTAATTGAACTGGGTCTAAAAGATGGATGAGACTATGAAATCTATAAACTGGGTTTATAAAGTAATATATCAGTGGATATTTGGAAAAATAAATTAAAGGAATGGGTAAATTTATTTAAAAATAAATAGTGATTTATTTTTAAGATGTGAAAGAGAAGCGTATTTCCCTGGATAGCCAAGTACGTTTCGAAGAAAATTTTAAAATATAAGTTAAAAGTTTTAATGTTGTTTTAAAAAGCATGTTTTAGGAAATTTATTATTAAATGTTTAGATTTTAAAGTAAGTATTTCTCAAATTTTATTATAGTAGTAATTATTTAAAGGTGGCTTGGAGTTTTGTTTTTAAGGAATAAAAATTTAGTTTTATATTTTATAAAGTAGCTTCATTTTAAAATATTCTTAAAGTATATATTTTATGGAATAAGTATTAAAGTAGTTTTTAACTTAAATGTCTTAAAGGATATTTTATAATAAAGAGTTTTAAATTATTTTAAAAATCTAAAGTTTTTGTACTTGGTGTTTCCAATGGTAATAAATATTTGGGAATTTATTCCATAAGAGGAGTGTGGTTTGAAACTGTTTTCAAAAAGGTTTGAAGTGGAAATATATCTTGCGAAGATATTTGTGAGGTAAATAAATAATTTGGAAAATTATTTATTGTTTGATGGATGTTTGTGGATGTTAATTGATAGTTAAATAACCGACTATCAATATTGGACAATGCGCTGATCGTTTCGAAGAGACCGGGATCGAGATTTATTTCTCGAAAACCACTTCGATTCGTTTTGTACGTTTTCGTGGGAAAACGAGTTTGAATCGAAGATGGTACAGTGAAGTGCAAGGGCTAGTCGCTAAAATCCTGAGGGTGATTCCAAAATGGGTGTAGTAGGAATAGTGCCTTTGGTTACGTTCGGACCCGGAATGGACTTGTATGGATGAATGCTTTCGGAACATCGTCAGGTGGACGATGGGTATTCTAAGTAAAATGTTCTAAAAAGGTAACGCTTAGCCTCAAGCCTCATCAACCGGGAATGACTGAAACTCAGGGGTTATGCAGCAAGGCTATGTGGGTAGCGCCCATTAGGGTGAGGTCATCCCTGTCTAGATGTCTCTTTTATTTCGGCTTAGTGGTGCGGTTGCTGATCCCAACCGTGGGGTGATCTTACTCGGAATTACCATTAGGTAGTTCTGTTGCAGGGGATCGGGCGTGGTCCTCGGTACGCTGATCTAGACCAGGTACTGTGACAGGTGGTACCCCAGTGCCTAGTCATTAGTTGGAAATCCATTCTCCTTACGTGCCTTTACGGTTTTGTTTGTATACCTATTAGCTGGAATTTAATAGATGTAACAATTTCGGCTATTTGAATAAGTATTTGTATATAGACACTATTATAATATCAGAGAATTTTTATAAAAGTGTTTTGGCTATCATAAGGTAAAAACAAGACATGTTTATTTGTGGTGTGGTCTTACGAGATGCTTTTGATTTCAAAGGGTTTGGAAAACTTTAATAATCCAATTAAGTGTGTTTTTCTCACGCTGGTTTTGCAGACTGACCCGGGTGTTATTTTATTATAATGCTCGGGTCAGACCGAGTATTATAGATACAGGATAGGATGCTGTGGATCTCAGGAGACGAGCTGGATGGCGAGACGTATCACACGTATATGATGTGTATTCCGCTGTATTTTGTATGTTGGGTATTCTGTATGTGGGACAAGATATTATAACTGTCCAATATTTGTTTGATTGTGTTGTACTCTGATGATGTAATGTATAAAACAGATATAGTTTCTTTTTGTGTAAAGATCAATCATTTATATATTATATATTTTTTCGCTGTGATTGTGAGATTCTGATGTTGATTTTCTATTTTCCTCTTCTACCTCCTTCTTTTCTAATCCGAATGGTTCGATTTTTTGGGTAAGAAAAATCGGGTCGTTACATTGTCCTATAGCTGTTATCATCAAAACCAATACCTACGGTATTGATAGAATTTGATATGAGCTTAAACTCTTTTGTATTTATATAATCCATAACTAGTTATTGGTGGTGCTTTTGAGACGCACTTGATGGATTCTACCATTTGATATAACTTTAAGCTTCTTTCCTTTTATATAATCCATAACCAGTTTTTATTGATTGAGATACACTTAATGGGTCCTTTTATTTGATATGAGTTTTAACTACTTTGTTTTTATATAATCCATAACTAATTTTTAGTAGTGCTTTAGAGACGCACTCGGATTCTCCCATTTGTAGAAAATGGGGGTTACAGATCTTAAGGCAGAATTAACACTAGAGAGGAGGTGAATAGTGTTTAATTAATTTTATGAATCTTTTTGAAATCTTTTCAAATTAAACCCAAACAAATGCAATTAACAAACACAGAGACAATCATATAACCAAACATAGATGCAAATAGTAAATAAAAGCAGTAAAGGAAATAACACACTGAAATTTTATACTGGTTCGAAGTTACCCTACATCTAGTCCCACATCTAGTCCCACATAATTTCTTGTGCAGATTTCTTTTTAAATCTAATGTCGATATTACAACCTCGATTTCAAGGCCACGAGATACACCTTCCTGTCTCTGCGTCCAGGGCAAACTCTCTTGATTTAACCAGGCTACAATATCACCTAATTGATTTACGGGCTACAATCACACCCAACTGATTTATTGGCCACAATCACACCGTTTCCAATCACACTTTGATAGAGAGAGACTCGATACACTTTGATCTTTCGATCTTTGATTACAAATGATCCTATAACTCTGAATAGAACCGAGATCTTTGAGAGAGAGTGGCAGAGAATCAAACTAGAGACGATCGAGTTTGATTCACTTAGCATTTCGGTAAGGTTTTGTTAAGAATGTTTGAAAATAAAGATGGAAGAGAAAGCGGAGAGAAAATAAAGAAATCTTAAGTAAAAATTCGTTGAAAACTACTGGTATATATAGGAGAATAACGGTCATGTCCATTCGTGAAAGGTTATAACGAATAGACACTTCTTTTGAAAATTCGAATTTTAAAATTCTATGGTTACCATGTCGACATGGGGGTATAGGCATGTCGACATCCCCTAGTATTTTTTTTAAAATTGATTTTTGTTTTAAAAGAGATTTTCTTTCTAAAGTTTGTCGAAACAATCTAAGAACTTTGTAAACTATTTTGAATAACTTTATGATTATAAAAACCTTTGGAAAGTGATCTTACGGAATATAAAAGTAATAAAAACTAAATATATAAATATTTTGAGATTAAAGCTAAAACATTAAAACAAGGAGATAGTTTAAAAAAATATATGATTTTGAAATTAATATGATTAAAAATAGTTTTTGAATTACGGCTAAAAATTTTAAACCGAGAGAGAGATGTCTTTTTAGAAAGATAGTTTTGAAAAAATCTAAAAATATGTCATTTTGAAAATTTCGTGGATTCCATTCCACTAGAGAACGACGCGGGTTCCATCCCACTAAAGAGGTCATGTGTTCCATCCCACTATTATAGCGAGAAGGTGTATTCCATTCCACAATTAAAATCCGAATAAAGATTTTAGTGCTATTATGAAGTTTTAACATAAATCTAGACTGTATTACTTATCTTGATATTACTCATGAGTATTCAGTCTTGATTTCTACAATCTTGAATTCATCAGTCTTGAATCTATATACTGTACAGTTTTCACTCTCAGTACCTGCATATACATATATCTAGACAAAGATATTAGTATTTATATTTTATAACATGTCCTAAGGTTGTTGTCATCAAAACCATCATCTCAGGAACTAACACCATTTGATATTATTTTGAGCTTTTTTGCTTTTGTATATTCCATAACCAATTTTTGTTGATGCTTTTAAGAAGCACTTAATGAATCCTTCTATTTGGTATGAGTTTTAGCTTCTTTTTTTTCATATAATCACTATCCAATTTCTGATGGTGTTTTTGAGACGCACTTAATGGATTCTTCTATTTGACATGAGTTTAAGCTTCTTTGTTTTTATATAATCCATAAGCATTTTTTAGTGGTACTTTTGAGAAGTACTTGATGGATTTTACTATTTGACATGAGTTTGAGTTTCTTTACTTTCATATAATTCATGACCAAATTTTGGTGGTTCATTAAAGACGCACTTGATGGATTCTACTATTTGTTATGAATTTGAGCTTCTTTGCTTTCTCATATTCCATAGTAATTTTTTGGTGGTGCTTTTAAGATGCACTTGATGAATATACTAAATCATAGATTAAGCCCATTTAGTCTTTTCTAATTCATAACCAGTATTGACGGTGCTTTTGAGACACATTTGATCGATTACATTGATTTATTTAAGGTTATGCCTTATTACTCCTATATAACTCATAACCAGTATTGGTGGAGCTTTTGAGATGTACCTGATGAATTGTGAGGTTAAGCCTTCAGCTCTTAATGAGTCCATAACCATGAGTGGTGGCACTAGAGTGGAGACTTGATAAACTCACCTACTTAGGTGTGAAGGTGGTTTGCCTCTTATGAGCGATTTAAGCTCTCAAGAGTACTCATGAGTTACCAAGGTGAGCATATAACCATTAAAAGCGCATGTTTATAGCGGGGTTTGTAGAAATTGAAAATCCAATACCTTTTATGTGCTCTCAACTGAAATCTTTGTAGTTCAAGTATAAATTCACTACTTAGATTAAGTTTTTAACTCATTTCTTTATGTATCAATTCAATTGAAAGACATTGGTACTTATGTATAAAAATTCTTTGTTCAGAATGTTTTTCTTTGAGTTTTTTGTAGCTAGTGAGGGATTGTTGGATAACTACAATAAAATTCAATCTTTTAATTTGCCCGACCATTTGTATTTTGCATTAATGGGTGGCCATTATTGTTTATTTTCTATTTATTCAGTGGGACTAACTCGTTTGAGGGATGGGGAAAAGCGTCATTTTCTCCTTCATTCTCATTATTCCTCTTTTCACATCTAAGAAACATACGGTAGACAAAATTTCATCTTCTTCATCGCTTTCTCTCCACAAATTCCACCATTATAAAATCTTCTTTCATATACAGTTAAAACTCTTTTGCCGAGTCTTCTACAAATCTCCAAATTCTTCAACCTTGAATGCACAAGTTTGAAGGGGCGTTGTTAAACTTTGAGAGCAGACGACAATTATCGATTGCACCATAGTCGTGCCGAATTTTGCTTTCAAGGCAGTGCTCTAATCTACGAAAAAATTCCTATCACTTGCTTTTTCCATTGTTCCACCACATCAACTCCAACATTATCCACATTTTTTTACCGATTTCCTAATTATCGAAACATATTTTCTCTATGCATATTCCCAATGCCAACCTACTTAGTTTTTTAGGAAAATTTATTACAGTTGCTCCTTTCTAGCACACAACCTACTATCAAATATAAACATAAAGGTTTTACCAGATAGTCTATATCTACAAAAAGAATGATTATATACTATTATATAGATCAAAAACAACTATCAGTTCGTAAATGTAAATAAATCAATACAAAACACATGTGACAACAATACAAAAAATGTCAAATGTCCATTATCACACAATGTCAGTCATTAGACAATCGGAAAAATCACCATGCCACGCATCCAACATATACAACGGCATGTATACATTATCTACATAATATACCATGAATGAGATATTTAGAATCTCATGCATCACACAATGAACCATTACTTGTTATTTCAGTTGTATGCGCAGTGGGGTAAAAATAGTGAATTAAAAAAATTCTTATTATTAAATTGCACAAGATCATATTTTATGTGTATGTGAATAAAATTTCATTTATACTAAATCAAAATTAATAATTAATTAATAAAAGTGTTTGAATAATTTTTTATTTATTTATAATATTTATTTGCTTGATTAATGTATAAAAGAATATTTATTTATGAAGTAGTTAAAAATTTATTTTTCAATTTATTTTAATTTTATACTTTAATGTTTTATGGTATTCTGATTCATAATACGAATGTCACAATAATATATATGTATATATATAAATGTATAAATTGTCCTAGGGGTGTAATGGAAAAATTGATCGTTGTGTCCTATGATCAGTAAAGGCCAATATGATGAATATTTCAATATAATGTCGATGGAGATAACATTAATGGCAAAATTATGTTTTACATTTATATAGATGAACATTTATTATTTTTTTCTGTCATAAAACCTATATCTAAAATAAATAATAAAATATGTATACATATAAAATTTTTAGGCCAACAAATTTGAAAATTTATGCTTTCAAATTTGAAATATATATATGTATAGCTTATTCAAAATAAAAATCTAATATCTAAAATAATATTTTTAGGCCAATAAAAAATAGATTAATTTTTTTAATTCTAGACAAACAAATCAATTTGAATATTTTAAAATTTTGAATATTTAAATGTCTTTGAGATTTAACGATGCGCTTGATGGTCATTTCTTAGAATGGTTAATGGCACCTTTGACTCCTATCTAACTTAGCATGGTCAATGGTCCCGTTAACTCCTAATTGAAGGCTGTATGAACTTTATTGAAGCACAGTATCGTACATGAATTCAATGCTTACATATTAAGGTTAAATTCAATTTCTAATCTAAAATAAGCTTAAATGGTAATGACATTTTGTATACATGTTTTTTTTGTCATCACTGTAACAGTTAGATATTGAGAGTAAGGTCAAAATTATCTATATTCAATTGTATAGACCACTTTAAAGTCCTTGATTCAATTCGATAATATTTATCCACTAATCATGTTAATCTGGCTAAAGATTTGGACTTTAAGTTGACTATCAATTTTGGTGATGCTAACTTTATATAACAAAGAAAACGAATCCTCTCTTGTGTAGTGTTTTATCTCAAACAGTACGGTCGCAAAAAAATTGCCATGCCATGTGCTTGACCATAATACAAGTACAATATGGTTTTTTTTATAAAAATGAATGGTCCTTTGGTAGGAGGAGCACTCATGTAATTTTATTCCACACTTAATAAAGGAGCTACCAACTAGCCTGGTAGGTAGCTAGCCCCCATGAACCCATACAAAGAAAAAAGAAAATTAAAAACCCTCTTGAAAAACCTAGAAAAAAAATCTAAAAAGCATGAAAAGAAATAACCAAAACAAAGTGGTGGCCATAGAAAGCCGAAGATAGCAACGAAGAAGGGGCTATGATTAAAGAAAAACATCATCAAGCCCCCAACAAGGAAGTGTATAGTATGAAAAACCATCAAGGATGTCTAAAGAAGCTGTAGAATGTCCTACAACATATCGAAACACAACTCTTCCAAGCTCATCCAAGGAATGTAGCATCCTAGTCAAGCGGCCTATGTCAAAAGCTAAAATAGAAAAAAGCTCAACGGACAAAGTGAGTAAACATATATATGTATATAAATCTACTATATACATATACATATATATGCAAGAGGAGAAGAAACATCATGCATGAGAAATCGTAATCTAGATGTGGCATGAACCGAGTGATGGAATAAACTCAGTTGTCGGCAAATAATGTTTAAACGCCATAATTTTGATTTGTTAAAGGAATACTGTTACATGAGCTTGTTACATAGTAAAAGTAGGGAGTCAAAATGATTGTGAACGTTATAACCTAGCAGGATGACACTTACGACATTATCGTTTCTATTATTGTGATAACCCGGATTTTTGAAACACCTGATAATGGGATAATTAACTGGTTTTTACTATTGAGATACTGATTTTTATTTAGTTGAACAAATAAAATTCTAATTAATATCTGGATGTATAAAGTGGATTTGAAACCATAATTAATTTGTAAATGGATCTATGCAAAACTTATCATTTCTAAGCAAAATAAAATACGAATAACTATTTTATTATTATGCATACATGTATGGTTTGTGAGAAAAACTTGGATTTAAAAATTCAAAGCAATATCTTCAAAATAAATTTTCAACAAGTATGTATAGATATTTAGTTAGTAATTAGTATATAATTAGGTTTCATATATTTTATTTTCTTCAAAGTTACATGAATATAAGTAAAGAGGATTTAATAAAGGATGATACTTTAAAATATACATAAGTTGTATATATAAAAGTATTATATATAAAGATAATACATATTAATATAAATACATAAAACATAAGAGATATTTAAAAATAAGTTTTTAACATTTGTAAATATATATAGCATGTAAAATAACAAATGCAAGCTAAAGATGATTTGTAATTACAAGTGTAAATTAATTATAGCATGCTAATGACACTTGTAAGCCAATTGAACAAGTGTAATTTATTTTCTTTTTATTTTAAAATAAATTAAGCTAAGTTATATAAACATATCTCTATCCTTCTATTTCAATTTTCTCTTATCTTTATTATCAAAACAAAGGAAAACCCAAAAATCTGTACACTAAAAATCAGAGAAATCAAAGAGGAAATTCAAAACAATCTCTCCACAAATTTCAAACCTAAAGCTAAAGCAAGATTAACTCTACAAATTCAAGAAATTCAACTCAGATCAGTAAGAAAATCAAAGTCAAGAAGCAAGTCAAATTCCAGTTTTTCAAAAATCAAGTTTCCAGATTTCAAAACTTCCCAGGCTTCTCTGTTCAAAACATTGCAGGTGAGTACTCCTACCTCATGAATGTAAACATGCTTGTATATGGATAAATATGCAAATGTTTGTGTGTGCATGCCTGAACATAGATGTATACTTCTCTATTAAAACCCAAAACAGTGAGTAAACTTAAACCCTGGAATTTTGTTTAAACTGATGTTGAGTGTTGTCTTGTGAAAATGTTATTATGTCTGTTATAATTTATGTATGCGTGCTCTAAAACATGTTGATATGAAGTATATAAACATGCATGTCTGTTACCATTATATATCTCTGTACATATCCCTGTTTTTAATTCAGAGACAAGATTAAAAAAAAAAATCTTGTTCTTTTTATTTATTCTTTTAGAGTTTCAGCTTTTCAAACAATATATGGTTGTTTAGGTATAATCTTGATTTTAAAAATAAGTTCTAGCATTTTAAAATTTTAAACTGTCTGAAATCAAGAAAAATCAGTGGAAAGGAGGAAAATATGTTTAAATCAAGTGTTGTAATTTGTTGATTAAATTATATAATTTGATTCAACTCAGAAAAATAAGATTTTTAAAACAATTATGGTGATTTTTAATTTAGTAATTTAAGAGCAGATCGGAGTTGAACTTGAAATGGGTTTTCACCATTTTCTGGCGATCGGAAGATATTGGGTTCTCGGGGTTTCGATCGAAGCTTGGTTGTTGGCCAGTAATGTCGAGAAAAATGCCAAATGAATTTATTCTTCATCGTGGCGATGGAAATGAGATGAACTAGGGTTTAACGTCTTCATTTTGGTCGTAATGGAAAAGTGATGACTGGGTCATCTAGGGTGAATCGAGTTTCACCGTAGCATTGGGGATAGTTGCGTGGATGCCTTGCGATGATATGACCGGAGTTTCAGGAGGAACGGTGGTCGGAGGCGTGATTGCGTGGCATTTCTTTCCGGTGATGTTGTAGTTCTGTTTCGAGTGGAAGGGTCGATTTCGATTTAGGCTAGATGCTTTCGATTGGATGCTCGGAGTTGAATGTCGAGTTGATTCAAGACTTGCCGGAGGTAGTTGAGTTCGCCGGAGCAATGGCAAACGTTCGTACACGTGCACGGCGTGTATCTGTGTCAGGTGGAAGGTGCGTGAGTAACTCGAGTGAGATCTCGAGCAGGAAGATGGTTGTCACGGGGTGTAGCTCGAGTTCGCTCGTGTTCGTGAGGGTTGTTTTATCAGTTAAGTTGGTTTTTTTTTTTAAATAGAAACTAAGGGAAGAAGAAGAAGCTGGGAGGGAACTCGAGACAGTCTCGAGTAGAATGCGGGTTTAACCCCAAGCAAGAATCGTGAGGGAAGGTGGTATGCACGTTTTAAAGATTTTTATAAAAGAAATAAAAGTTGAAATTTTAAAGATAGTTCTATATTTAAAACTTTTCTAAACCTTATTTTAATGGTATGTTTGTTAAATTTAAGTTTGTTAAAAAACTTAAATAAAATGTTTTAAAACCTAATCACTTTATAAATATAATTAAATGTTAATTAAAGGTTAAGTTTAATAATGTGATTAAGTAATTAACAAAGGAAAATGATTTGTTAAGGATAATTAAGATTTTGATAATTTAAATAAGAATAATTAATTGTTTTAATTATTAATTAAGTAATAATAAATAAAATAGTTAAAGATTATAATTTATTAATTAAAATTTAATTAATTTGTAATTAAGAATTATTAATTAGATAATTAAAGTTAATTAATTAATAATTAGCAGTAATTAATTAAGAAATTAATTAAGTAATTAATTGGTAATTAGTAATTAATTAATTGATAATTAAGGGTTAATTAACCAAGTATTAAGAATTAATTAAATTTTAATTAATGATTAAGGATAAATTAATCTCTGATTAAGGTTAATTAATTGACTTATAAAAGTAATTAAGGTATGATTAATTAATTAAATGATTGTAATTAATTAATAAATTGATTAAGCAGGATTAAGTAATTAGTTCTTAAGTAATTAATTTAATTTAAGATAATTAAATTAATTATAATATGGATTAATAAATTCTGTTTGGATGATTGTTAGAGTAAAATGTCTGGATTTATTGATATCTATTGGGTGATATTCTGTGATACTCTGTGATATACTTTGGATATATCTGTGATGAATGGATAGATTATCTATGATAAATGCTATGTGAATTCAAAATGTTAAATTGAATTGTTTAACTTTTAAATAACTTGACCTTTAAGATGACATTGGTTTCGAAGAGACCGGGGTCGGGTATTAGTAAATATCCGAAACCACTTCGATTTGAAATCATCTAAAATACTTTATAGATTGATATGTGAAACCAATAGGCTGGTTGGGATAAAATGGACCATTTAAACTAAGTTGGATACTTAGATATTGTTTTGTGAAAATAAGTGTTGACTATATAAGTTGTTTACTTGTAATAATGTACGAGTTACCCCGGGTTTTAAATAAGTTCTATAGATTGGAATTTCTTGTTAGATGGGTTTACTCACGCTGGTTTCCAGCCTGACCCGGGTGTTACTTTGATGTAATGCTCGGGTCAGACCGAGTATTACAGATTTTTCAGGTAAGGACGTTCTGGAGCTCATGAGGCGAGCTGGATGGCAGGAACGTATAGAGAGTGATATATTGGTATTTATTGGGACGAGTTATTTTAACTGTCCAGTGATTGTGAGATGTTGTAACTCTGATATATTAAAATGTAATTGACTGATACAGTTTTCTTGTATAACTGATATTATTATTTGATATTGTATTTTAATCCGCTGCGAATGTGAGAATCTGTGTCTTGTTCTGTTTCTTTCTTCTATCTCTTTTCTTTTTCTTCTAACTATCTGGAATTTTCGGGTTCGAAAATTCCGGGTCGTTACACTTGGTATCAGAGCGAAGGTTAAGCGAGAACCTTGGCTCTGTTGGGATTACTCGTTAAGGATAGGGTCAATGGTACCCTAGAACGAGTTGAGTGTGTATATATATATATATGAGAGCGTAATTGTTATTTTCTTATATAAGGATTTTAAATGATTTTATATAAGAATATATTTTGATATGTAAAATGATATTTCTTTCTATTAAATATTAAGGTAATTGGTTGTTAAAATATTGGAATTAAATTAAGTGGTAATAGAAATAAAGCCAAATTAAAATTGAATGAAGACAAGTTTGAAATGAATTCAAACTAAAATTAAAATCTTGAATTTGTAGAAATGTTATCAAGAATAAAGGTAATAATGAATTGGTTTCTAGATATGATAATCTTGGTTATTATCATAAATGGTAATTGTGTTTAATAATGAATGTTGTTAATGATTTAGCAAAATGAAATGTTTAGGGAAGTAAACATTTAAGTGAGTATAACTTATAAATTGGAATTGAAGATAATTTAAAATTGTGAAGTTTTAAATCTAAGTCCAGAAAACTTGAGATTATTTTAAAGAAATTTGTTTTGAAATTAAAAACCAAGAATGGTTTAAAATTTAAAGTATAACTTGGTGTGTAAAGAAAATGTATATATGAGGAATATACATAATACCAATGATGATTTGAAATAAACACTTAGTGTTGAGTTTTAAATTGGAATGTGATGTAAAACCCAAAGTAAAGAAAGTTTTTAAAACTTAAAAAGGGAAAGACTATTAATCTGAAGTTTAAAATTTGAATGGGAATTCAAATTGTGAAAAGTTGACCGGATTAAGTAAATTTAACTTGAAGGAAGTTAAATAAGTTGAATAAATAACTTGAATTGGAAATTTCAAGATGAAATTTAAATTTAACTTGGAAAGTTAAATGGTTGATTTGAAATGGGAGTTATGAGTGATCTCAAAATGGGTTTGAGATCTGGAAATTGAAAATGGATAATAAATTAGAATCTGAAATTTAATTGTTTTTGAATTCTTATTTGAACTTTATAATAAGTTAAGTAAAGATAATTTTAAAATGGAATTTTGAAATTTGAATTCAGAATTAAAAGGGTTAAAGATTTAATTTGTTAAAATAAAAAATAAAGGTTGAGTTAATTTAAAAGTAAAGGAATTGTGATTTAAGGAATTAAAATCAATTTTAACTCGAATTTATATAATTCGAGATAGTTTAAAATTGAGATTTAAATTGAATTAGTTCAAACTGAATTTGATTTGAATAAATGGGAATTGTGATTTAAGATAAATAAGTTTAAAATTCAAATGGAAAATTTGAAATGGATTAATTTAAAATAAAAATTGAAGATTGAATGAGTTCAAAAATTCAAATGGGAATTGGGATTAATTCATATAGAAATTGAAATGATTTGAAATTTAAGTGGATTCAATTTGAAATTAGTTTGAATAATTTGAAATTGTAATTAAAATGAATATGTTTAAAATCAAATGGAATTTGATTTGAAATTTGGAAAGGAATTAAGATTAATTCAACTTGAATTGGGATTGAATAAAATTCAATGGAAATTGAAGTATTGAGTCAATTTAAATGGAAGTGGAAATTTAAATTGAATTAATGGGAAATTAATTGGAAATGGAGATTGGGAAATTAAACAGTTTGGCTCTGGATTATTTTCAAATTGTTTTAATACAAGTATATGTTTCCAAACTATTTACTATACAATCTTTCTTCTTAAACCCCAAACTATCTTATACTTATTTTACAATTATTTTGGTACTATTTAACTATTTTGAAACTGATTTATAAACTAATTACTATTTTTCAGTTACTTATATCTAATCACTATTTTAAAAGCTATTTTGCAATTACCTAACTATTTTATAATACTTAACTATTTTATAGCTATTTTACAAACTAATAACTATTTTTCAACTACTTATCTATTTTAAAACCTTTTCATGCTATTTTTAAATTTAAATTGGTCAGAGTTCAAACGGTTTGTAATTGAAGTAATAACTCAAATGGGAAATGAAGTAATTGAGAATAAGTGAATGGAATTAAAGGAAATGTGAATAGAAAAGAGAATTGATTTGGATAATAACCAACAAAGATAAATACGTAGGATATACGTATATTATTCTATTCGCATAGTGATTTGATCCAGATTCGAACACAGAATTTCGAGATAGTATTATCGATCCGAGTTGGGATTTTTCGCTCGATTTTCGACGGCGAACCTGGATATGGATTTTTGATTGGTTCTGGATATTCTCTATCATAGTTGTGACTATGCAAGGAGAATGACGGTTTCTAATCAAGAAACCAGATCTGAGTCCGCACTAGGAAGTCGGGTGGACGATACTAGTTCGGAAGTGAAATTGTGTGATCGATTGAGAGATCAGATTGATATTGTGTACGGATGATATGTGTACATCGTACGGATTTGAATGAAATTGATATTGAAGATTTGTGGATAAGAACTGTAAAATGGTTTTTGAAAAGAAATATGGTTAATAACTTTATAAAAGATTTATCAAATGTGAATATTTGATTTGGAATAAAATAAAGTTATATATCCTTGTTGTATAAGGTAAATCTTCCCTTGTTGAATCTATTGCTAAAAGAAAAGGGTTTTGAAATATTTGAAGTATAAAAGAGGTTTTATACAAAGTTGAAATGATCCAAAGATTTTAAAAGTTATATATATCTATATCTATATATATATAAAGGATCTTATGAGAATGATTTTGGAAAAGGTTTTGGGAACCTATGAATTTGGGAAAGGCTTTTGATTTTTGGGAAAATCAATTTTGGATTTTGAAAAGCCTAGTTTGAGAATTATCGATTTTGGTAATCGATTATGTGTAAAGGAGATTTTGATAAATCATAAAGGATATGATTTGAAGATACTATAAGTATATAGTATAAAATGTTTTGAGTATAGCTCTGGGGAAAAAGGCGCTCTCTTGAAATGAACTTCTCAGGAGTGCCACTGGGTGGTACTGCCTTGAACCCCAAGGGGGGATTCTAAAGTTGATCCTGTGAGGAGTCCGGACAAAACTAGTTCCTGAGGATTATTTGTGTAGCGAAAGTCGAGGGGCTGGTGCCCACAGAGGCATTTGGGTTATTCTGTGACGACAATGTAACTCGATGTCACTGC
The DNA here is from genome assembly GCA_030737815.1 of Allium fistulosum. Classification (NCBI taxonomy): domain Eukaryota; kingdom Viridiplantae; phylum Streptophyta; class Magnoliopsida; order Asparagales; family Amaryllidaceae; genus Allium; species Allium fistulosum. The sequence continues at coordinate 945,431,645 of CM060904.1, read as the reverse complement.
GATCTACTGCAGACCATAGCGAAAGTCATGTGTGCCACTGAGAGCCAACTGTCTACGTTTGATTTTATATCGGTAGACTGTGACACTATGGTAACATAGCGAAAGTCGTGTGTGCCGCTGAGAGCCAACTGTCTACGTTTGATTTTATATCGGTAGACTGCGACCTATGTGGGAGAAGTTTCATTATTTGGCAGCGAAATTCGGTGGCGCTGATGCCTACAGTTATATGGGTTTGTGCTGTGATAGCAACGTAAGGCCCGGGTATAACTGCGATCTGTAGCGGGTTCCATGGCGTAATCGAGGAGCGCGGAGACCTACAGTTATCTGTGGATTTTGCCGGGACGGCAACGTAACCATCGGGTTAACTGCGACCATGGATGGGGGTGATGATTTCCAGAGCATTCTCACCAAAGATATTTCCTCTATTTTCAAAAATGTTTTCGATATTTTCAAATAAAGTATTTTCTAAATATTTTCACTGGGTGTTGAAAATGAGTCTGCTAAGTACTTATAGATTTTCAGTCTTACGCCTGATCAACGTATGACCGAATTTCTGTGAGAACGAGGAAGGACTTGTTGAAACATCGAGTTATAAAAAGTATTTTTATTTTAAAATATTATATAGATTTTTTTTAAAAGTGTTTTAAAAACGATCAAAGAAAAATTTATCAGATTTTAAGCATTGAATAAATTCTGGCCTCGTTCCTTTTCGGGGACGAAAAGATTTAAAGGGGGGAGGAATGTGATAACCCGGATTTTTGAAACACCTGATAATGGGATAATTAACTGGTTTTTACTATTGAGATACTGATTTTTATTTAGTTGAACAAATAAAATTCTAATTAATATCTGGATGTATAAAGTGGATTTGAAACCATAATTAATTTGTAAATGGATATATGCAAAACTTATCATTTCTAAGCAAAATAAAATACGAATAACTATTTTATTATTATGCATACATGTATGGTTTGTGAGAAAAACTTGGATTTAAAAATTCAAAGCAATATCTTCAAAATAAATTTTCAACAAGTATGTATAGATATTTAGTTAGTAATTAGTATATAATTAGGTTTCATATATTTTATTTTCTTCAAAGTAACATGAATATAAGTAAAGAGGATTTAATAAAGGATGATACTTTAAAATATACATAAGTTGTATATATAAAAGTATTATATATAAAGATAATACATATTAATATAAATACATAAAACATAAGAGATATTTAAAAATAAGTTTTTAACATTTGTAAATATATATAGCATGTAAAATAACAAATGCAAGCTAAAGATGATTTGTAATTACAAGTGTAAATTAATTATAGCATGCTAATGACACTTGTAAGCCAATTGAACAAGTGTAATTTATTTTCTTTTTATTTTAAAATAAATTAAGCTAAGTTATATAAACATATCTCTATCCTTCTATTTCAATTTTCTCTTATCTTTATTATCAAAACAAAGGAAAATCCAAAAATCTGTACACTAAAAATCAGAGAAATCAAAGAGGAAATTCAAAACAATCTCTCCACAAATTTCAAACCTAAAGCTAAAGCAAGATTAACTCTACAAATTCAAGAAATTCAACTCAGATCAGTAAGAAAATCAAAGTCAAGAAGCAAGTCAAATTCCAGTTTTTCAAAAATCAAGTTTCCAGATTTCAAAACTTCCCAGGCTTCTCTGTTCAAAACATTGCAGGTGAGTACTCCTACCTCATGAATGTAAACATGCTTGTATATGGATAAATATGCAAATGTTTGTGTGTGCATGCCTGAACATAGATGTATACTTCTCTATTAAAACCCAAAACAGTGAGTAAACTTAAACCCTGGAATTTTGTTTAAACTGATGTTGAGTGTTGTCTTGTGAAAATGTTATTATGTCTGTTATAATTTATGTATGCGTGCTCTAAAACATGTTGATATGAAGTATATAAACATGCATGTCTGTTACCATTATATATCTCTGTACATATCCCTGTTTTTAATTCAGAGACAAGATTAAAAAAAAAAATCTTGTTCTTTTTATTTATTCTTTTAGAGTTTCAGCTTTTCAAACAATATATGGTTGTTTAGGTATAATCTTGATTTTAAAAATAAGTTCTAGCATTTTAAAATTTTAAACTGTCTGAAATCAAGAAAAATCAGTGGAAAGGAGGAAAATATGTTTAAATCAAGTGTTGTAATTTGTTGATTAAATTATATAATTTGATTCAACTCAGAAAAATAAGATTTTTAAAACAATTATGGTGATTTTTAATTTAGTAATTTAAGAGCAGATCGGAGTTGAACTTGAAATGGGTTTTCACCATTTTCTGGCGATCGGAAGATATTGGGTTCTCGGGGTTTCGATCGAAGCTTGGTTGTTGGCCAGTAATGTCGAGAAAAATGCCAAATGAATTTATTCTTCATCGTGGCGATGGAAATGAGATGAACTAGGGTTTAACGTCTTCATTTTGGTCGTAATGGAAAAGTGATGACTGGGTCATCTAGGGTGAATCGAGTTTCACCGTAGCATTGGGGATAGTTGCGTGGATGCCTTGCGATGATATGACCGGAGTTTCAGGAGGAACGGTGGTCGGAGGCGTGATTGCGTGGCATTTCTTTCCGGTGATGTTGTAGTTCTGTTTCGAGTGGAAGGGTCGATTTCGATTTAGGCTAGATGCTTTCGATTGGATGCTCGGAGTTGAATGTCGAGTTGATTCAAGACTTGCCGGAGGTAGTTGAGTTCGCCGGAGCAATGGCAAACGTTCGTACACGTGCACGGCGTGTATCTGTGTCAGGTGGAAGGTGCGTGAGTAACTCGAGTGAGATCTCGAGCAGGAAGATGGTTGTCACGGGGTGTAGCTCGAGTTCGCTCGTGTTCGTGAGGGTTGTTTTATCAGTTAAGTTGGTTTTTTTTTTTAAATAGAAACTAAGGGAAGAAGAAGAAGCTGGGAGGGAACTCGAGACAGTCTCGAGTAGAATGCGGGTTTAACCCCAAGCAAGAATCGTGAGGGAAGGTGGTATGCACGTTTTAAAGATTTTTATAAAAGAAATAAAAGTTGAAATTTTAAAGATAGTTCTATATTTAAAACTTTTCTAAACCTTATTTTAATGGTATGTTTGTTAAATTTAAGTTTGTTAAAAAACTTAAATAAAATGTTTTAAAACCTAATCACTTTATAAATATAATTAAATGTTAATTAAAGGTTAAGTTTAATAATGTGATTAAGTAATTAACAAAGGAAAATGATTTGTTAAGGATAATTAAGATTTTGATAATTTAAATAAGAATAATTAATTGTTTTAATTATTAATTAAGTAATAATAAATAAAATAGTTAAAGATTATAATTTATTAATTAAAATTTAATTAATTTGTAATTAAGAATTATTAATTAGATAATTAAAGTTAATTAATTAATAATTAGCAGTAATTAATTAAGAAATTAATTAAGTAATTAATTGGTAATTAGTAATTAATTAATTGATAATTAAGGGTTAATTAACCAAGTATTAAGAATTAATTAAATTTTAATTAATGATTAAGGATAAATTAATCTCTGATTAAGGTTAATTAATTGACTTATAAAAGTAATTAAGGTATGATTAATTAATTAAATGATTGTAATTAATTAATAAATTGATTAAGCAGGATTAAGTAATTAGTTCTTAAGTAATTAATTTAATATAAGATAATTAAATTAATTATAATATGGATTAATAAATTCTGTTTGGATGATTGTTAGAGTAAAATGTCTGGATTTATTGATATCTATTGGGTGATATTCTGTGATACTCTGTGATATACTTTGGATATATCTGTGATGAATGGATAGATTATCTATGATAAATGCTATGTGAATTCAAAATGTTAAATTGAATTGTTTAACTTTTAAATAACTTGACCTTTAAGATGACATTGGTTTCGAAGAGACCGGGGTCGGGTATTAGTAAATATCCGAAACCACTTCGATTTGAAATCATCTAAAATACTTTATAGATTGATATGTGAAACCAATAGGCTGGTTGGGATAAAATGGACCATTTAAACTAAGTTGGATACTTAGATATTGTTTTGTGAAAATAAGTGTTGACTATATAAGTTGTTTACTTGTAATAATGTACGAGTTACCCCGGGTTTTAAATAAGTTCTATAGATTGGAATTTCTTGTTAGATGGGTTTACTCACGCTGGTTTCCAGCCTGACCCGGGTGTTACTTTGATGTAATGCTCGGGTCAGACCGAGTATTACAGATTTTTCAGGTAAGGACGTTCTGGAGCTCATGAGGCGAGCTGGATGGCAGGAACGTATAGAGAGTGATATATTGGTATTTATTGGGACGAGTTATTTTAACTGTCCAGTGATTGTGAGATGTTGTAACTCTGATATATTAAAATGTAATTGACTGATACAGTTTTCTTGTATAACTGATATTATTATTTGATATTGTATTTTAATCCGCTGCGAATGTGAGAATCTGTGTCTTGTTCTGTTTCTTTCTTCTATCTCTTTTCTTTTTCTTCTAACTATCTGGAATTTTCGGGTTCGAAAATTCCGGGTCGTTACAATTATTAACAGCAATTCTCTCTTGTAAGGCATAAACTTGGGACTTTACCTGTTTAAGGAACTCCCTAAAGCCAGTAATATTAGCTAATTTATAAGTGTTGTCCAGAATCCAATTAAAACGAAATGAATCGGTTATATATGTCAAATTATCCATAGTCAAAGTATTTTTGTTATTGTTGTTTTTAAAAAATCTTTGATTTCTGCCAAATCAAATACACTAAGCTGCTATAGTGAAAATAGTGTCTAATAAGAATCCCGATTAGAAGCGAAATAAAATCTCAACCTAGATCAGTAGGACTCATAATGAATAATGTTAAAAGTAATATTGAAACCAAAAATTGTGAAAATGTGTAGAGGGGTAAAATTAGTAAACTAGCAATCATAGTATAGATGCGTGGTTGTTTCTAAATTCATATTGCAGAAAATACATTTTTTTTATCAATGTACACATTCTTCTTTTCCAATAGTTCAATAGTATTCAGCTTTCCATGTAATATTATCCACATATGTAATATAGATTTAGGGGGTGCATTTTCTTCCCCCATAAATTTAAAAAGATTAGATTTAACTCTTGAGAAATTTAGAATTTTATAAAATTAACTAGATGTAATGTTGTTAGTCTTATCCTAACACCAAATTTTAATATCGTTATTATTATTATCTATATTGTATAATTCAAATTTGGCAAATAAAAGAGCAAACTGGTAGTAAATAGTAACATTTAGTGCCCTATTAAAGTTGAATTCTCAAGGAAAGTTCAAGTTAGGTCTATAGACTTCTAAAATTAGAACATTTTTAGAATCGCAAATATCATAGAGATCTGTAAATCTACTTTAAGAGGAATAGCATAGATCCAACAATCATGCCAAAAGGATGTGTTATTCCCTAAGTGGATAATGTTACCAGTGCCTAATTTAAAGATATTCAAGCTTTTTAAAATTAATTTCGAAAGTCTGATAAATAATCGTGGTTGCTAGATGTTAGTTGGTGCAGGTTATGAAAGTCACCATAAAATTGATTAGAAATTTGTTCTTTCGAAAATAAGAAGTCGTTGTAAGTATTAATGTAACGACCCGAAATTTTACTGCTTTGAATTGCGAATATTTAATTAATTTAAATATTCAAATAAAAGGTTTTATAATTAAAATAAAACTATATTAAACAATAAATAATGATGGTAAAATAGTTTTTCAATTTAGTTTACAAAAATACGTAGTTCAAAGAAAAATTGATTAGGTGACCGGAATACGTTTTCCGAATTTTCTTCTTTTCATCGTCTAAAAGTTGTCGGAATGTTGTAAACTTTGTATAAATATGCACATACAAAAGTAAATAAGTTAGCATATGTTAGTATATAGGTATATAAATATACTTAAGTTTAAATGTGTTTAAGTTTCATGTATAAAGAAACAAATAAATGAAACAGAAAGTGTCACATCACCGAAAACATTTTGGCAACTTATGTACAAAACATGTTTAAAACATGTTGGCTCATGGGGTTTAAAAGAAGGAAAGTTTGTAGGAATGATCATCAAGGAGAGGAGGGATCATGGTGAGGTAGTGCATGGATGATGGAGGGTAAGGTACAAGGACATTAAGGTAATTTACTTTGTCCTTTTGCTTATAAATAGTCCTTTCACTTCTTCAATTTCAGCTCCTTTTTCCTTCTACCATATCTTTCTCATATCTTATCCAAATGCAGTTTTTTATTTTTTCAAACCATTACAAATTCCAGTGGCTACAACTTTCATCGGTACCACTTCTTTAAATTTTGAACATAGCCATGTCCAAATATCATTTCTTTCCATAGTGTTTTTGGACCCAGTTTTTTTATTCTGAGAACACCTCTTCTTTCTTAGGCAATATCTCCCAACTAACAGATCCAAAATGAGTGATTATTTTTTGGAAATTGTAGAGATAAGAGTTTCCAACAACATTCCCTTTGACAACATTTCCAAAGTCCATGAGTAACTTATCCAAAAATTAGTTGGAAGATGACCCATTTTCGGGTTTGATTTTTGTGAATTCGATGATAATTCAAAGTCCCACTACCTTTCAAGGCAAGCTCCACCACCCTTCGCCGTGTGCACCATACCTTAGGCCCAGCCCATTTGGCAGGGAAACAAGGAGAAGGAGGGTGTCGTAGTGTTTTTGTTAGTCAGGAGAATCTCTGGTCGCTTTGGACAAAAGTTGAAAGCATAATTTTGAGAAAACTTACCTTTTCTTTACTTAAAGTTTTTAAACTTTAATAATGAAATAATTATTTCTTATTTGGTTGTTAACCATGTTGGTTGTTGGGTGTATTATGTTGTTTTGGTTTGGATATATATATGGGTTGGATGTAAATGTTGTTAAATTTGGAAAAGTAATGTAAAAGTTAGTAAAAGTTTCCAAGTTGAGACCTTGGCTTATATTATAAGGTTATGGCATGTAAATTTTCTTGAAATCATATTTTCAAATTTGTAGGCTAAAGGAGTTAGTATTTATACTTGTTAAAAAATGACATCGAGATCATTGGGTTTGAAAAATTGTTTTCTAACTTTACGTTTAGAAATGTTTACAAAAGTTTTAAAAGTCTTACCTTTGTTTTCTAAAACTTGTTTCAAAGTTTTTATAGTAATTGAAATACGTATATTAAATTTTGGAAAGCTAGTTGACATGAAAATAAAGTTTTGATATTTCGGGTTATATATCGATAGTCGCTATAAATGCAGCTCGTGAAAAACATACTCTTTTTGAATTTAAAATATTTGAACTTATGTATTTTTTTGAAAAGTGTTTTCAAAACTCAATATAAGTTTTTAAAGGTAATTATTATTATTTATTTGTTTATTTATCTATTTAACTATTGATTAATTAATTACTTAAGTAAGTAAGGTAATTAGTACTTAATCATTTATTAATAAGGAAATTAGTACTTAATTATTAATTAAGTAAGCTAGTTATAATTAGTTAATTAAGTACAGATTGTTAATTATTTAATAATTTATTTAGGGATTAATTTGTGTTTAATTATTAATTAATGATAAATTGTTATTTATTTTCTAATAAAGGGTTTATTAATTACTAGTTAAGTTAAGATTTAATTAAAAATTAATTAAGATTTAATTATTTTTAATGAAGGTTTAATTATTATTAAATAAAGAGTTTAAATGTTATTTAATTATTATATAAAAGTTTAAAGTTTAAAACTACTTTATTTCTAAAAGGTTGGTTTTGAAACTCTCTTTTTTAAAAAATTAAATCCAAAGGATTTTTTGTCGATAACCCTTAAGTATCCCCAATTGAATATGAAACCCAATGTCATCTGTTTAGCGAAAATATTTTAAGATGTTTATTATATATTGATACTTTTCGTCGGCAAAAATTTATCGGCATGTTGTAAAATCTTTTGTATAAATATCCACATAGAAAAATAAATAAGTTATCATATGTAACGACCCGTTATTTCGAACCGTTCAAATCGACAATAATCCACATATGTCAGACTTGAAATTCTCAAAACAACAGATTGTTATTTTTATTTGGCTAAACTTAGTATATATAGTAAATAAATCAATCATAGAATCACAGACACAGAGTAATACTGTAACGACCCAATTTTTCAGTCGTTTGAATTTAGAATATTTAATTGAATTTAAATATTAACAAGTAAATTTTATAAGTTGAATAACTTATATTTCGAATATAGTGATTTATTTGGATAATTAAATTGTTAATTTAATGTTTAAAATTGTGTAACTTCTTCATACGAGGTCGAAATCGCATGAAACAAGTTGCGTTGGGTTCATATTCGCGAATACTACGCAATGGAGCCAGTTTGGAGTTGATTGAAGCAAGTGAAAATTTTGGGTAAAATTAAATGCCTGTTTAATTTTATTTGGAATAAAACACTACAACGGCTATTGGAACCAAAGTGAGTACAACTCACTCTTTCTGACTCGCTTATATTTTTATATAAGTGAGAATAAATTTTATTTATGATGATTGGTGATTGTTTGGGTGATATGTGATATTATATATATATACATTGATTGGTTTGGATATATTCCCGCATATTTTAGCGGATGAGACCCTATACGTTCCCGTGTATGAGTGGATGACCTTTTGTACACGCATCTACCTCGAAATGGACATTGTACATATTTTCTAATATGTATATTTGTTGCAGGTGATAGGTTGGAGGGATCCAACTAGATTCCTCACCGTTGTTGGTTTTGTTACAGATATTGTTATACATGCTGTTATCATGTGATATATGATATTTGGATGTCATGATTGATATGATTGATGTGAATGCCTTTATCTAGTGCTATTGAAGCATTGGGCCTTATTTTGGAAATTTAAAAATACTAAATTGAAGATTTCAATTTAATAAGGATTTCAAAGTGATTTTGAAAATATATGATTTTTGAATTGTTAAAGGAATGGATTTATTTTAAATAAATAACAGTTATAATTTTTATGTTATAAAAAGTATGGCTTTGTGAAATATAATCAGCATATGATTTTTGAAATGTGAAGTTAACTATTTTGTTAAAATATGTTAAATTGAGAATTTTGAACTTATTATAAATGGTTTATATATTAGATTTATAAAATTGATATTTTATAAATAAAAGTAATGGAATTATAAAGGTGTTTTAGGAAGGGAATTGTAATCAAATTTATATATGGATTTGCAAGTAAAATTTAGAAGAATTTATAATGGATTTGATAAATAATAAGATTTGTAAGGAATGAATTTGTAAATAAGAGATTTATAAGTGATTTAACTTATAATTGGATTTTGACTTATAAATGAGATATAAATGAAATTTGTTAGTAAAGGAATTTTGTAATGGAAGTTTATAAAATATAAACAGAGTCTATAAACATTGTTTTATAAATATGAAATCGGTTTAATTTGATAAGTTAAATGTGAAAGTATATTAAAAGAATTTCTAATGATTACCTTCGGTTTGTCCTATTCCTGGACAACTTGTATGGACGAGTGTCTGACATTGCATTTCTAATGATTACGTACATCGGTTTTTACAAACGTATATCTGTTTGGTGACGGAGAAGGCAACTTCTCTTAGCTTAACACTCTTCCTTGAGACGTACGAGCTCAAGGGTTGTATTTTTGTAAAAGGAAATCAGTATTCAATGGAAATGGCAAATGTGGCATTCAAAGATGATGTGATGTGATATGTGAAAGGTAATCGATACCTTTTTGGCCTCATTCCTCGGAAAATAACTAAAACAGGGATAGAAGCAGCAAGGCTAAAATGGGTCGCTCCCTTTAGCAGTTGTCATCACTCTTCGTGATATATATTTACTCGCTATGACATCATGTATCTGATTATTGTTGTGTATGCTTTTGGCCACGGATAAAGGTCGGTGACGACCGGAGTGATGACATATTCGGTAATATCCAAGGATGGGTAGGTCGGTCTTGTGTTGGTTTAGGTGGTCAGTATCTTCCCTCTAGGTACATCCCTCTAGAGGTGTACTGTGTTGGTTCGGAAAGGTAGTCCCTTTACCTAGTCATTTGTATGGAAATCCAAAATAAAATACGTGCCTGCCATTTTCTATTGTAGAAAGCCTTGTATTACAAGGTGTATGCTAAAATTTAATAATGTAACAATTTCAGCTATTTTAATATTATTTGTGTGCAATAGACACTACTATAATATAATGAGAATTTGATATGAGATGTTTGGGCTATCGTAAGGTAAAAAACCTTGTCGGTATTCATTTGCAACTCGGTCTTACGGGATATCTTTAGTTTTGACAAAGGAAAAGTTTTGATAACTTTATAAATTCAGTTGAGATGTGTTTTTCTCATGTTGGTTTACCAGACTGATCCGGGCATTCTTCCCTTTCAAAGCTCGGGTCGGACCGAGTATATTTATAGGTTCAGATTTGGTGCTTTTGGGGCTTCAGTAGGCGAGTTGAAGATCTTCATGTCATATACACGTATCTGTTTATTATTCTGCTGCATTGCTTTTCATTGATAGTTGTTGTTGTAAATTATCAGCATTGTAAGGACAGGTTATTATAACTGTCTAAGCCGATGATTATTTATTGTGTACTCTGATATTGATTTATGTATATTACAGTTTCTCTTTGAAAAGATTATTGATCTATATCATATGTTATTCCGCTGCGATGTGAGATTCTGTATTGTTTTGGTTCTGCTTATCTTTTTTTCTTCTCTTCTCTTCTTCTTTATTCTCTCTTTCTTCTCACCCTCTGAAATGACCCTCCTATTTCTACCCTAATTTCATAAGGATTTTTTTTTTACAGAGATGATATATAGATATATCATTCATTACAAATATATTTCCCAGGGCCATTTTCTTTTTCCAATAAACAAAATATATTCAGGATCAAAATAATTAACCAATATAAATATATCAGTACAATCACAAAGATAAGCACATACATGTGAGGATGTATATGCCTCTCTTGTTTGAATCAGAGTTCTGGAAAACAAGAGGATATTGGATTGATTGAATTTAATCAATCCACACATAGTTCAGTGTTATATGCAATAAAAATTCCATTCATGCATGAATACCTATATATATATATATTTTAAACTCCTGATACCTTGCTAAATTCTCTAGGGAGTATAAATTCTAGAAACCAGATAAATGTGTTATGATTGTCTATAAATTAAGGGTCTGGTGCTTGGGTCCTGAAAATGATAGAAGTGTTTATCATTATCCATGTTTGATTTTCTTCTTATAAAATCTGTCTGGAATTTAAAATGCATTTGATTAAAATCTGAGTGAAATTCAGATTCCTATTACAAATACAAAGGAAAAGGTGTGTTAATATCTGTACAAAACATGTTTATGTGTGTATATAACTGCAACTATTTTGGATCTGGCTTTCAACTCCCCTATTACAGATTCTTTCTTTATTTAAAAATAAGGCATGAAACATTTGTATAAAACAAGTTAAATTATGGAAACCTTGCAGTCATATAAAAACATTCAACCTATGCCTATTATCTTTTGTATACATATGCCATGGTCGAAAGATAAAACCATTTAATTTTTCTGAGAATCAACTATCCAGGTTTTCCAAAACTTAAATCATTTCTAAAGACTCAAGATTGACTAATACATTTTTAAAATGTAATCATTTAATTTTGACATGGTGTTCTTGCTAAATCCACTTACAGAATTTTGATTAACATCTTTTATATCAGATATTAACTAGATTTATAAATTCCAGATACAAGTCAATCTCTTAATAAAATACTTAACAAAATATCCATCCCATATTCAACACTTAATACAAGTAACAATTTAAATCATTAATACATGCGGATTTTATCATTTAGGCTCTTATCTAACTAAGTTTAGCATGCTATAATCTTCTTCTCAAAGCCTTGCTCCTACTCCTACTTAGTTGCTGCAATCCCTGAAAAAGCATTTGAAACTGCCTCATTTTAAATGAGACACCCCAGATGCCATTAGCACACTAGGGTCAGACACATGTCTGGTATGAGAAAATTCACAAAAGCAATTAGTTAATTAGGTTAAAATCAAGTTAAGTACATATACATAAAGTTCTGCCCTTTGGAATCAGGTCATACTTGTGTGCATGCTCTGTGTCATTGTGCATGTGCACACTTTGATTTTTCTTTCCAGAGACTACATATATAAATATGGCACATACATTCAAGCATACAATTCAGTCATAGTCAAACAATCATTCACACCAAACAGGAAAATAACCAATATGAGTTAAATCATTTATTCCATCCTCATATTTCAATTCTGGGAAAAACTCTAGTTTTCTCATCATCTCAAATATTTTTCCCTTGGTATATTTATCTATCCTGGTCTCATCTGCAATATTTATGAATCAATGGACACACTGTAATGAACTAATTCACTCCATTACACAAAGATCTCAGGACTTAAACAAGCCATGTGTCAACTTGCATTACTCAAGAACACAAGTCATTCCTGCAGTGTTCTTGACCCCCATTTCCTAATCAGGTTTTAAGTTAATAATAACTCTTTTGATATTTCAGGAATAAACCAATCAGTGATCCATTTCCCTAACTAAAACATCCATATCATGGCATCTCATATCAATCATAACCAAACAGAGATAATTAGGCAAACAGACATTGTTATCTATTTAAATGGGACTCTACATCTGCATACATATTTTCTGGTACTTTAAAGAAGTAAAGGCAACTAACAGTGGCTTATGGCTTTTAAGAGAGTTTTTCCTTTTGCAAGTATTTGTGCTTGAGTTAAACTTAGATTGACCAAGTTTCACTGAACCACAAAATTTGTTTGCTATGTGTATGAATCTTTATACATTTTTATTGAATTAGGAGCATCAGCACATAGGCAACCCTATTGCACTCCTAATTCCTTTTTGTCTCAAGCCTCAGCACTTATACATGAGTATATTGCAGCTCAATATGTTTTCATTTCTCTGAGTTAAGCCAAAACCAATACTACTTGCCTATATTCAACATTTATTTTCCTGGGTATTTGTTTATGTTCCTAAGCATTTACATATCAGAGATCTGGGTTCATAAAACATATATGTATACTAACTACACATAAAATTTTCTTATAAATAAACAAGTAGAACAACCAAAGAGAATCAAAACATTTTCAGTTTTAAAATCACAGATAAGCATTCACATATGAAAATACACTTTTAAGAAAATTACCTATAACTGGCTGCCTACATTAGGACTTATTGCCTTAGATTTTGAGTGAGTTTTCTCACCTAACTCTCTTTCACTTCCTAGTTGACTGGTAAGCCTCTGCCTTCAAATCTTTTCTTCACTTGTATTATAAATATATAATATCTATATATTTTCTCAAGAGTTATCCGGGAAGAAGAAGGTTTCTCCTCTCACTGCCTATTTATGCAGGGTTTTTCTTAGGGTTTAAGGCACTAGCTAAAGACATTTTTGCCCATCAGAAATTATGCCATTTGTATTTAGTTTTCAAACCCAAAATCTTACCCTCCCCGGCTTGAGTTTGTGAAGAGAAAAGTGGTTATATCTTTTTGGTTAATTTCAGATTTTTGCTTTTCCAGAAAATGCTTTTTCCTTTGTCTACTATCATGCTAAAAGTGTGACTTGATTTTATTATTTATCAAATACTCTTCCTAATTCTGCCTATACCAAGTATTTCTCTGTTTTATCTTATTTTTTTCTATTTTTAGCTTTCATGTAAATGGCATGTACTTCCTTCATTTATTTATAAGAGGATTAGTCCTTTTTAAATCTTCATTCTTTTTATTTCTGCCTATCTTTAAAATATGTTGGTATATTTTATTTTGCTGATTTGAACTCTAGTACCTTATTAACATATCTATATATATATGTATATATGTATATAAAGCTTACTAAATTAATTAGTATACTCATCTGTATATATTTATACATTATTTTGTACTGACACACACATGTACATGTACACTCAAAAATACACAGTAGCATTCATATATATATATATATATATTGCTTATGCATACAGCTTTTGAGGATTTAATCTACATATATATATATATATATATATTCCCATACATATCAATATGTATTTATTCTTAGAGTTCAGGGATTTTTAGCTTTAGTTCATGTGCATTTCCTGTGCACCCATGTACACACATACTGATACACTATCAAGCTATATCAATCCCCTTTCAAAATTTATTCAAAAATTATTTTGAATTCATTTATATTTTTCAAAATAAATTCCTAAAATCTTGGGTCATTACATACACCCCTCCTTTTAGAAATTGTGTCCCACAATTTTCCTAAGCTTAAAATAAATTTTAAACTTAATTCAGAGAACAAGTACATTCTCAACCAAATAGATTTTTAGTTCTATAATAACTAAAAACATATGCATCTAAAAAAAGAAACAATCAAAAATCAGAATTACCTTTAATCTGAAAATAGCTTAGGATAATTCATCCTAACTTTGTCTTCTAATTCCCATGTGCAATCACTAGGATCAAGACTCCACTGTACCTTCACAAGTTTCAGAGATTTATTTCTCAACTTCTTCACATCTTTTGCCAAAATTCCCACTGGATCCTTTTCATAAATCAAATTAGAATTTATCTGCACTTGGGTTGGGGTCTCAAGAATTTCTGCCTTGTCATGGACCCACCTTCTCATTTGTGATACATGAAAAACATCATGTATACCTTGCATGTTTTCTGGTAATTCCAACTTATATGCCAAGGGACCAATTCTTTCCAGAATTTTGTATGGTCCAATATATCTTGGGGTTAACTTGCCTTGTTTTCCAAACCTCAGCACATTTTTCATAGGTGAGATTTTGATGAAAACAAAATTTCCCACTTCATATTCTACCTGCCTCCTTCTCATGTCTGCAAATTTATTTTGCCTATCTTGAGCTGCTGCCATTCTTCTTCTTATCAACTCAATTTTCTCCTTAGTTTCTTATATGTACTCAGGTCCTAAAATAGACCTTTCTCCTGCTTCTACCCAACAAACAGGTGACAAACAGGGTTTACCATATAAGGCTTCAAATGGAGCCATTCCTATGGTGCTTTGGTAGTTGTTGTTGTATGTAAATTCAACTAGATGAAGATAATCTTCCCAGTTGCCCCCAAAATCCAGTATACAAGCCCTCAACATGTCCTCCAAAACTTTGTTTACTACCTCAGTCTGCCCATCTGATTGAGGATGGTAGGCAGTACTTAAACATAGTTCACTTCCCATTGCTTCTTGAAAGCTTCTCCAGAATTTTGAAGTGAAGATGGTATCCCTATCACTCACAATGGTTTTGGGAATGCCATGTAACTTTACCACTTCCTTTATAAAAATTTGAGCTAATTTTGGTGCTGTCCTTTCTGACTTGACTGGGATGAAGTGTGCTACCTTGGTTAGCCTATCAACTATCACCCATATACTTGTATTACCTCTCTTAGATCTAGGCAGTCCATCTATGAAGTCCATAGATATGTCTTCCCACTTCCACTGTGGTACACTAAGAGGCTGCATCAACCCTGATGGCCTTTGGGTTTCAGCCTTGACTTGTTGGCAAGTCATACATTTGGCAATGTAGTTAGCTACATCAGATTTCATCCCCTTCCACCAGAAGTCTCTTTTCAAATTTTGGTACATTTTTGTGTTGCCTGGGTGTATGGAGTATTTACTTCTGTGATATTCATTCAATATCTTTTTCTTCAATTCTGTGTCCTCTGGTACACACATCCTATTTTGGTATCTCATATAACCATTTTTATCAATATGGTGATTCATCACTTCCTCCCCTCTTGAGAGGAGCATTTTCTTCTCTAATAAGTTGGCATCCTGTTCTTGCATTTTTCCTACCTTCAGAATTAAATCTGGTTGAAGTGTCACTAAGCTTAACTTCCCTTTATCTTCTTGTGCACCATGCATCTGCTCATCAATGTGCACACAACCATTCTCCCCAATTTCTAACTCAGTTAGCAAAGACAAGCCCTTAAATTTTTCTATCATTATCATAGCCAATTTAGCATGCTGTCTACTTAGAGCATCTGCAACTTTGTTTGCTTTGCCTGGTGTATAGAGTATGTCAAAGTCATAGGCAGCTAAGAACTCCACCCATCTATGTTGCCTCATGTTCAAATCTTTTTGTGAAAATAAATATTTTAGAGACTTGTGGTCAGTGTAAAGTTCGAACTTTATGCCTAACAAATAATGTCTCCAAAGTTTTAAAGCATAGATCACAACTGCTAATTCGAGATCATGTGTGGCATACCTTACTTCATGGGGTTTAAGTTGTCTGGATGCATATGCAATGACTTGGCCTTGTTGCATCAACACTGCACCCAAGCCAAATCCACTAACATCAGTGTATACAACTAATTCTTCATTTCCATGAGGTACCTTTAAAATTGGAGCATTCACCAATGCCTCCTTCAACTGTTCAAAAGACTTTTCACATTTTTCTGACCAAACAAAAGCTTGGTTCTTCCTGGTTAGGTTAGTGAGTGGTGTAGAAATTTTTGAAAAATCCTTTATAAACCTCCTATAATACCCTGCCATCCCCATAAATGACCTCACTTCACTCACAGTGCTTGGCCTCTTCCATGCTTGAATAGCCACTACTTTATTGGGGTTCACGGAAATTCCTTGGGCAGATATAACATGGCCAAGGAAATGTACTTCCTCTTTCCAAAATACACATTTTGAAAATTTTGCCTTTAAATCTTTTTCCCTTAATCTAGACAAAACCAGGTGCAAATGATGCTTATGTTCTTCCACTGTTTTGGAATAAATCAAAATGTCATCTATAAAAATAAGCACAAACTTGTCTAAATAATCTCTAAAGGTTCTGTTCATTAAATCTACAAAGTATGATGGTGCATTGGTCAAGCCAAATGGCATAACCAAGAATTCATACAACCCATACCTAGTGTTAAAGGCAGTGTACTTGATGCTTGATTCATCCACCTATATTTGATGAAAACCAGATGCTAAATCTAGTCTAGAAAATACTTTTGCCCCTGCTAATTGATCAAAAAGATCATCTATTCTTGGCAATGGGTATTTATTTTTAATAGTTACTTTGTTTAATTCTCTATAATCTATACAGAGTCTTAAGGAGCCATCTTGTTTCTTAACAAATACCACTGGTGCTCCCCAGCAAGAATTACTTGGTCTTATAAAACCCTTTTCTTCCAATTCTTCTAACTGTTTCTTTAATTCTTTTAGTTCATTTGGCCCCATTCTAGTTGGCTTTTTAATCACTGGGCTTGCTCCTGGAACTAGATTGATCTGGAACTCTACTGGTCTATGGTGTGGAATACCCTTGACCTCACTAAACACATCCAAATATTCATTGACTATGGGAATTCCTTCAATGGTTAGTTCACTGAAATCTTTTTCTGAGTCAACTAAATAATATAGTTTTCCTTCCTTAGCTACTTCACATAAAACTGTGATTCTCTGACCTCTAGAATTTTGCAATGATATGGTGGATGAGTCTAAATTAATTATGGCTTTAAATTGCCTTAACCAGTCTACCCCCAATATAACACCTATATTTGGGTAATTCAAAACATATAAATTGGAAATAAAAATATTTCCTCCTATGTTTAATTCCACATCCACACAAATCATATTTAAAACACTAGAACTCCCAGTGGACTTTGTATATGCAATGGGGTTTCAACCAATATGCAATTCAGTTTTAGCATTTTAACTAGTTCATAAGAAATTAAAGAGTGAGTTGCCCCAGTATCATATACTACTGCTATGGGTATGGTACAAATAAGTAATGTACCTTCCACTTGGCTATGGTTTTCAGTGTTACTCTCCACTGTGGCTTTGCCTTTTCCTTCCAAATTTGCCAATTTTCCTTGCTGTTTGTACTTAGGACAATTCCTCTTCATATGCCCCTCTTTCCCACATAGATAGCACTTGAAAGCTCCTCCCTTCAATTCTGGACACCTAGGCTTGATATGCCCCTCCTTTCCACACTGATGGCACACAATTTTCTTCTTGGTTTCCTTAGCTTTGACATCTCCTGTGCCTTTGTCACTGGCCTCTTCCTTCTTCTTATCATAAGGGTGATACCTCCCCTTACCCTTCTTGGTATTATTGTTCTTAAAATTTCTGAACTTCTCCCTTTCCTTGTCATGCTGTTCCAACCTCAAAGCTAAGTCTATCACATGGTCAAAAGTCCTGTCTGCATAGGGTAACATGGCTATGCTAAGTCCTGGGTTCAACCCTTTTATGTACCTATCATTTTCGGATGCCTCATCTGCCACAAGCATTGCTCCATATGTGGAAAGCCCCTCAAACTTTTGAGTGTATTCTGTGATAGTCATGGTTCCTTGTCTAAGTCTAATAAATTCTTCTAGCAAGGTAGTCTTTGCTGATGCTGGTACAAACCTTGCTTCCAACATCTCTTTGAATTGATTCCAAGTGATTTCATTCTCATTCCTTCCTGCAATGATTACTTCCCACCAGCCTAAAGCTACTCCTTTTAGCTGTCTTGAAGCCACTTGCCTCTTTCTTTGATCATCAAGTTGCATGTCATTGAAAATTCTTTCCAATGTTCTCAACCATGTTTGAATTTCCATGATACTCTCTGTCCCTTCAAAGCTTTTGCCTCCTAAATGAGTATATGTCTTAAGTAATTTTGAGAGTTCTTCATAGGGATTTTCTTGCCTTTGTCCTGCCCCATCCCTAAATGCTCTCACCAAGTCTTGCAAATTAACCATTGGTGGTGCATGGGAAGATCCTGCTCCCTGATTTGGTGGTCTCCCTACCATAGTTTGCTAATAATAATTTACATAGCTGGTTAGTTTGATTGGTAATTTTTTTTTATTTCAATGGTTTTTTTTTCTTCTGAAAACATTGATATATATATTTAGTTCCTTTAAATTTTATTTCTATCTAAGAACTGGATCTTTACTTCTACTATGTTGAATAACATAGCTCTGATACCAAATGAAATGACCCTCCTATTTCTACCCTAATTTCATAAGGATTTTTTTTTACAGAGATGATATATAGATATATCATTCATTACAAATATATTTCCCAGGGCCATTTTCTTTTTCCAATAAACAAAATATATTCAGGATCAAAATAATTAACCAATATAAATATATCAGTACATTCACAAAGATAAGCACATACATGTGAGGATGTATATGCCTCTCTTGTTTGAATCAGAGTTCTGGAAAACAAGAGGATATTGGATTGATTGAATTTAATCAATCCACACATAGTTCAGTGTTATATGCAATAAAAATTCCATTCATGCATGAATACCTATATATATATATATATTTTTTAAACTCCTGATACCTTGCTAAATTCTCTAGGGAGTATAAATTCTAGAAACCAGATAAATGTGTTATGATTGTCTATAAATTAAGGGTCTGGTGCTTGGGTCCTGAAAATGATAGAAGTGTTTATCATTATCCATGTTTGATTTTCTTCTTATAAAATCTGTCTGGAATTTAAAGTGCATTTGATTAAAATCTGAGTGAAATTCAGATTCCTATTACAAATACAAAGGAAAAGGTGTGTTAATATCTGTACAAAACATGTTTATGTGTGTATATAACTGCAACTATTTTGGATCTGGCTTTCAACTTCCCTATTACAGATTCTTTCTTTATTTAAAAATAAGGCATGAAACATTTGTATAAAACAAGTTAAATTATGGAAACCTTGCAGTCATATAAAAACATTCAACCTATGCCTATTATCTTTTGTATACATATGCCATGGTCGAAAGATAAAACCATTTAATTTTTCTGAGAATCAACTATCCAGGTTTTCCAAAACTTAAATCATTTCTAAAGACTCAAGATTGACTAATACATTTTTAAAATGTAATCATTTAATTTTGACATGGTGTTCTTGCTAAATCCACTTACAGAATTTTGATTAACATCTTTTATATCAGATATTAACTAGATTTATAAATTCCAAATACAAGTCAATCTCTTAATAAAATACTTAACAAAATATCCATCCCATATTCAACACTTAATACAAGTAACAATTTAAATCATTAATACATGCGGATTTTATCATTTAGGCTCTTATCTAACTAAGTTTAGCATGCTATAATCTTCTTCTCAAAGCCTTGCTCCTACTCCTACTTAGTTGCTGCAATCCCTGAAAAAGCATTTGAAACTGCCTCATTTTAAATGAGACAACCCAGATGCCATTAGCACACTAGGGTCAGACACATGTCTGGTATGAGAAAATTCACAAAAGCAATTAGTTAATTAGGTTAAAATCAAGTTAAGTACATATACATAAAGTTCTGCCCTTTGGAATCAGGTCATACTTGTGTGCATGCTCTGTGTCATTGTGCATGTGCACACTTTGATTTTTCTTTCCAAAGACTACATATATAAATATGGCACATACATTCAAGCATACAATTCAGTCATAGTCAAACAATCATTCACACCAAACAGGAAAATAACCAATATGAGTTAAATCATTTATTCCATCCTCATATTTCAATTCTGGGAAAAACTCTAGTTTTCTCATCATCTCAAATATTTTTCCCTTGGTATATTTATCTATCCTGGTCTCATCTGCAATATTTATGAATCAATGGACACACTGTAATGAACTAATTCACTCCATTACACAAAGATCTCAGGACTTAAACAAGCCATGTGTCAACTTGCATTACTCAAGAACACAAGTCATTCCTGCAGTGTTCTTGACCCCCATTTCCTAATCAGGTTTTAAGTTAATAATAACTCTTTTGATATTTCAGGAATAAACCAATCAGTGATCCATTTCCCTAACTAAAACATCCATATCATGGCATCTCATATCAATCATAACCAAACAGAGATAATTAGGCAAACAGACATTGTTATCTATTTAAATGGGACTCTACATCTGCATACATATTTTCTGGTACTTTAAAGAAGTAAAGGCAACTAACAGTGGCTTATGGCTTTTAAGAGAGTTTTTCCTTTTGCAAGTATTTGTGCTTGAGTTAAACTTAGATTGACCAAGTTTCACTGAACCACAAAATTTGTTTGCTATGTGTATGAATCTTTATACATTTTTATTGAATTAGGAGCATCAGCACATAGGCAACCCTATTGCACTCCTAATTCCTTTTTGTCTCAAGCCTCAGCACTTATACATGAGTATATTGCAGCTCAATATGTTTTCATTTCTCTGAGTTAAGCCAAAACCAATACTACTTGCCTATATTCAACATTTATTTTCCTGGGTATTTGTTTATGTTCCTAAGCATTTACATATCAGAGATCTGGGTTCATAAAACATATATGTATACTAACTACACATAAAATTTTCTTATAAATAAACAAGTAGAACAACCAAAGAGAATCAAAACATTTTCAGTTTTAAAATCACAGATAAGCATTCACATATGAAAATACACTTTTAAGAAAATTACTTATAACTGGCTGCCTACATTAGGACTTATTGCCTTAGATTTTGAGTGAGTTTTCTCACCTAGCTCTCTTTCACTTCCTAGTTGACTAGTAAGCCTCTGCCTTCAAATCTTTTCTTCACTTGTATTATAAATATATAATATCTATATATTTTCTCAAGAGTTATCCGGGAAGAAGAAGGTTTCTCCTCTCACTGCCTATTTATGCAGGGTTTTTCTTAGGGTTTAAGGCACTAGCTAAAGACATTTTTGCCCATCAGAAATTATGCCATTTGTATTTAGTTTTCAAACCCAAAATCTTACCCTCCCCGGCTTGAGTTTGTGAAGAGAAAAGTGGTTATATATTTTTGGTTAATTTCAGATTTTTGCTTTTCCAGAAAATGCTTTTTCCTTTGTCTATTATCATGCTAAAAGTGTGACTTGATTTTATTATTTATCAAATACTCTTCCTAATTCTGCCTATACCAAGTATTTCTCTGTTTTATCTTATTTTTTTCTATTTTTAGCTTTCATGTAAATGGCATGTACTTCCTTCATTTATTTATAAGAGGATTAGTCCTTTTTATATCTTCATTCTTTTTATTTCTGCCTATCTTTAAAATATGTTGGTATATTTTATTTTGCTGATTTGAACTCTAGTACCTTATTAACATATCTATATATATATATATATATGTATATATGTATATAAAGCTTACTAAATTAATTAGTATACTCATCTGTATATATTTATACATTATTTTGTACTGACACACACATGTACATGTACACTCAAAAATACACAGCAGCATTCATATATATATATATTGCTTATGCATACAGCTTTTGAGGATTTAATCTACATATATATATATATTCCCATACATATCAATATGTATTTATTCTTAGAGTTCAGGGATTTTTAGCTTTAGTTCATGTGCATTTCCTGTGCACCCATGTACACACATACTGATACACTATCAAGCTATATCAATCCCCTTTCAAAATTTATTCAAAAATTATTTTGAATTCATTTATATTTTTCAAAATAAATTCCTAAAATCTTGGGTCATTACACCCTCTCTTTTCTTTCTCATGATTATCTGTAATCGGTGCACACTGGTTCAGACATGTGTGGTTTATTGTCGGATTCAGAGGGTGTCGATTTCGGGTCCTCACAGCGTGGTATCAGAGCTCAGATTTAGTATATTCCTAGGCTTTGTGTGTACTCAGTATAGATAGGGTCAGTAGCACCCTAGATTGAGATTGAGTTTGAGTATATTATATATATGAGCGCGTAATTGTTAGTGAATATTTTTTTTTTATATTGTGTTGATTGAGCTGTTGAGTGCCTTATGGGTTCTGATCGTTGCGCCTAGCTAACGTTATCGATAAGGATCTCTAAACACATGAACATGGAGATTGGACATAATATTGTTTTCGAAATTGGGTAAATGAAATAATTTTACCTTGATTATATTTGATATAGTAGTATATAAATTAGTTGGTTGTTAATGAATGGTAATATTTGATTATTATCATTTGTTATTAATTGTTGTGTTTAATAAAAAGTTGTTATTATTATAAATTTAAATAGGATAAAGAAATTGGAATGAATATTATATAGGTGAAGTAAAAATAGTGAAATTATATATGTGAATTTATAAATGTGATTTATAAATAAATGGATTTTAAAAGGAAGAACATAAGCACCGAATTCACTATCGTTGCTGGAAAATAATAAGGGTGATGAATGCAGCATCATCAGTATCATTTTCGAGTTTCTAGGTGATGGATTTGCTACTATTAGTAAATTAAAAATTTAAATTTTGTTGTAATAAACAAATTTTGAATTGGTTGAATAAGAATGTTAAGAAGATGTGAAGTAAAACCAAATATTTAATTGGTTAAACAATTTTGTTAAGCAAAACAAAATCTGAAGTTAAATAGCGATATGAAATTTGACTTATGTAAAAGTTAAATGACTTTAGAAATTGAAATGAATATAGACTTGAGTTAATAGTTGAAATTCAACTTAAGTTGCAAATGAATTGAATTGAACTAATGATTAGTGAATGGATTATAACTTAGGTTGTGAATTAAATATAAACACTAGAAATGTTGTATAAAAATGTAAATGTAAATGAAGTTGAATGTAAATAACAAATGAATGTTAATAAAATTAGGAATGTATATTAATTTGGTTATGAACCAATTTGGTTGTAAATTTGTTGGATGGTTTCATTTGTTGCTTTTGTTGCATTTGCTATATTGGCATATATAGTTATTGTATTGGTATATGTTATATATTGATGTTATATGCTATATATTTGTTACTTATGGTTGTTGAGTGTTTAGTAGGTGTGGATGGCGTTTGCTTTGCATTTGGAGCTCGCTTTCGCGCTATATTAGTCGTATATGCTCACTAATAATATATAAGGTACATATCTCGGATTACATATCGTACATTTATATTTTTCCCTACAGGATGCCTCATCCTCGAAGATGAGATGATATTTGTGATTATATATATTGTGATTTTACTACGATCGAACCGCGCAAAGGAGACTATGGCGAAGTTTTTTGAAAATTTAAAGTGTTAGAAAAATTTTGATAACAAAAATGTAATTTTTGAGTTATAATTTGAAATGAGATTTGTTGGTTTTTGAAATGATATTAGTTGATTTATGGAATGGTATTAGTAAATAACTAAGTATGAATATAGAAACTTAAGAGAAGTTTTTATAAAACTATAATACCGAAGTTGTGACTAATTGATTTTGGGAAAGTTAAACACTTAAAAGAATTTGATAATCTATTTCAACTAATTTTGTTTTGAAACTTAATGGAGCTGTAGCGTCTTTTCTTACTTAGAAATTTCGGGGATGAAATTCTTTTAAGAGGGAAAGAATGTAACGACCCAACTTTTTAGCCGTTTGAATTTAGAATATTTATGTAACGACCCGTAAATTTTAATATTCTTATTTGTTTTATTAATATATCTAATTGAAATTTTGTGAAATTTTAAACAATAAAATATTGAAAGAAAAAATTGATATTTGGAATACGTCTGTTTAAACATAGCAATTGGTAAATTTTCATCTGATAATATGGAAGTTAAATTTTATTTAAATTTAAATCAGTAAAATTTGATGAAAATAAAATGTTTTCGAAATCTGAGTATTGTATATAATAAAAATGTTTATCATCTTCTGAGTGAGACGTCATATTTTGTTTCTTCAAATTTGAACTGTTATCGC
This sequence comes from Allium fistulosum, assembly GCA_030737815.1. NCBI lineage: Eukaryota > Viridiplantae > Streptophyta > Magnoliopsida > Asparagales > Amaryllidaceae > Allium > Allium fistulosum. Next base: position 945,406,935 of record CM060904.1, on the reverse strand, counting down.
TCCGTTTTCCTTACTTTCGACGGATTAGCAGCATTTTCGAATACCAATATCAAATTTTGTTTGGATGTTCGTATCACTGATATATGTATACCGTTCTGTTCATCTCATCGTGCTGATCTCTGCAGTATGGTCATTTCTGTCATTCAGTGTCCGGTACGCAATGGAAACGACAAAATTGTTTGTCGTATCGGTACCGTATTTGTGTCTTTTTGTGTTCCTGCATCATTTTATATTTTTTTTCCAGCCGTGAAATCTCAGCAGTCATTACTTTAATAAATTTCTGAAACCTACTTTTGACTCTTTCCATTCTTTGGTTTTAAAATATATAGCTCTCGTCATTTCATTGTCACTTAGTACCATTCTCTGTAGACAAACAGCTGCTTCGTTCCATAGAAAAAACCAGAGACTTTCTCCTTTCTCCCCGAAGCAACCTCCACAATTAAACTTCGCCGATCTTCTTCTACCATACCCGAGATCAACCGGGCAATACTCCACCGAAACCCGACGTATTACCCATATTCCCCTACCGTGCTTTCCTCCTCAACCCGAAGTGCCACACCCTCAACCAAGAACCCACTAACGCCTGACCCCAACCGAGACTCCACCCACCACCATCCAAGGGCCGCACGACCAACAAAGTCACCCAGCACCCATTGCCTCGACCTGATATCACTACCACATGACCTGGACAAAAAAAAACCGAAGTGAGTGACCCTTTGGCCGAAGCAGCTGTGCATGACCTCTGGGTGCAATTGATATATATATATACACACGCGGCTGTGTATATATGTGCGCTGTACAATCTTCTTTATTCCGCTCCAGAGAATTCCGAAACCAAACTTGAGCAGTTCCTACTCTGACTCGAAGTCAAGCTCGAGCGAGGCATAGTGATGTTTGCATTTCCGTAATATATATTTGCATTAAATATATATATGCATTACGGTGATATATCTGCCTTGCTGTGATATACAATAGCCTTGTAGAGATACATATTTGCATCTCAGTGAGATAAATTGCTCTTCTCTTGTCCACATCTTTTTATATTCAATGTTATTTATATATGTGCTTTACTGGTGACCCCTATTCAAAACGGTGTATGCGACAGCTCATTTTGTTTTCATCATACTAGTTTCGGCTATATATATATATATATAAGTTTTTGTTTTGCCAGCTCATTTGTCTTCATTTCCAATTTGTTTTGGGAATGGATCTAGTTTGAGTTGCTTTATTGGGTAAGTCTGTACTAGTATATCTGAGCCGTTATATATATATTGTCTAGAGTATAGGTTTGTATAATCTATTATTTCTGATTTTAATAATATATATGTATTGGGTGACTTTATAATATATATATATATATATATATATATTGTGGTTTGACTTTATAATGTAAGATTTCAAAATATATATCAGGTCTGTTGAGTTTATACCTGTTTATTTATTAAACATTTTACTACGGCTATATGAATATTTTAAGTTATATATATAATATTTGTTGTATACATATGGATTTATGTTTATTTAAATCATGAAAGATCTACACATAAGTTCACATGAGATTTAATTCTAATATATATATATATACAGATTTTATTTCATAGGTGTAAAGCTAAAATATTGAAATTTTATTATATAATAATAATGTATATATATTTTTTCATTTCTATCAAAACTGATTCAATTTGTTTCATCGATTTCTGTTATCAGCTCTATCCGTCGAATTCGTGCCCCTCTCGCTTTGCTTTGGAATTCATGTTTGGATTCGTAACTCAGTTTCAGTGTCTATCCTTTCTAGCCTCGAAAGGTGAGCAATCACTCACGATTAACGTTCTTATATTTATTAAATTTGATTTCAATTGAAACGACAATTGAAATATGCTGATGTTAGTTATTTACATTGCTATATATATGCCATTTCTGTATCTGTTCACCTATGACATCTGACACCATTATCTGTTATTTATCACTGATGATATATGCCTGTTACTGATTGTTATATTATTATCATATCTGTTATCACTCTGCAAGTTCGCTGTTAGTATAGAATTCATTATGGGTTGAAATGATACATACCCGAACGATCTGTAGAATAGGAGAAAATCGTTATGGGTTGAAATGATAAACCCAAGCGATTTCATTGACATTGAATTTGGGATTGCGGGTTGAAAAGATATATACCCATATATATTAAATTACAGATTGAAATGATAAATATCTGTATCACTTGACCATAGGATTGAAAATTATATATAGACACCATTGGTCTATATATAAATATTTTGAAATGATTTCTATGGTTTTGAAAATAAGTATATGGTTTTAATAAAGATTGATTTTAAAGATTTATTAAAGTTTATTTAATAAAGTTGATATATAACGTGTTTAAGTATTTATTTAATATCTATATTTTCAAATATAGAGTTTATATTGATTCAGGCAGGAAAGATAAATTTGAAATTGATTTGAAATTATATTTATTTAAGAATTTTACTTATATAAGTTTGGTTTGAAATTATTAAATTTGAGATTTTAAAGATATGTTTTATAAATTGAATTTGATTAAAAGTGACGTAAATGAATATTTCAAACTTATGTAAATTTAAATGGGATATTTTGTTTGTAATCTAAGTTGCATTTAGATGTTATTGAAATGATTAAGTAAATATTTCAAAACTAAATTATAGTAAAGTGAATTTGATATATTTATGTATGTATGTATATATATATATAAATGAAATTATCGAATTTAGTTTTGAAATGTTGAATATTTAAAGCATTTAAATATATTGAAATTGAAATGGCTTATTTTATGGTTCAAATATGTATTTGAAATCGATAATTTGAAATGGTTTATTTAGAAACTATATCGAATTGAAATTGATGATTTGAGATTTGATTAAATTTGAATTTTGGAATACGAGTTGATTTGAATCGATTTGTGAAATTGAGGAAGCTATTTTATTTTATAAAGTATTTTAAACTATATCTAAAACTATTTATATTTTACTTTATAAATTATTTTCATATCAACTATTTTAATACAAATCATTTTCCATATAAATTATTTTATTATAAACTATTTTAACTTATAACTATTATATATAAACTATTTTATTTTATAAACTATTTTATTAAATATACTAATATCTAAACTGTTTAAAGGAAAGTGTTATGATTTAAAAGTGTTATAATTTCCAAAGTGCTATGATTTCAAAACGTTGTGATTTCCAATGTGTTATAATTTCAAGTGTTTTGGTTGCCAAAGTGTTATAACTTTGAAAGTACTATGATTTTGGAAATGAATATATTTGAAGTGAAAAATGATATCGTATTGATATGGTTTTTGAAATGGAAATGATATTTTGGTTTTGAAGTATAAACTATTTTGAAATGACCGCGGTGTTATAATAACGTTTGGTTGTTAAAGAGACCGAGATCGGATATGGGCATACTCTCTGTCGATACCGAAAACAACTTTAACAACTGTGTATGCGGTGGAGATTCCAGAATGAAGTAGGATGGTGGCGACGATCCTATGCGAGGTATATACGTGGACACAACTCCCGTGAGTTGGCATAAGGTGGCTAAAACAGGAGCAATCGATGGGTTAATGAGGCAGCTCCTCTGATCGGACACACTCCATTGTATGCCATTCTATTACTTTGTGATTGATTTGGTGCGCACCCTTGATTCGGGAGTGTGGCTCGAGGTGGGCGATTGCTGCGGCTCTGCGTTACCATCGATCCCGAAGTGTAATTGGTATATTTACCCTGGCATTGCCTTGTTGTGCCGTGTCACCTAACCTAGCGTGCTTTACTACGAGTTTGATTTGTGTCGTACCTATGGAGTATCCTCTGGTAGCTCCAGTTTATGGAGTATTACGGTACTGTATAGACTATTGGCACACCTAAAAATGTGTTAAGGTGGAAATGTAAAGCCTTAACGCTATTTTTAAATAGTATACTTTACTGTAGACATTATTATAGTAGCGTATATTACTGCATAGTAGATAGTTTAACGGATCCTTAGAGGGTGGTTATCCCAAACATCCTTTAAGTTACTGTATTTCAGTTGATATTTCACTTGAGTTGGATTTATTGATATAAGAATGTTAATCCTGACTCGAGTGTTTTGGGTTTTGCTTTACACTCGGGTCAGACTGAGTGGCTCAGTGTTCGAGACTCACCTTTGGAGTTGGAGCTTCGCTTGGAGATCCGGCTATATCGATTCTTCTTTCAGTTATTCAGTTGATTCTAGTGATATATTCAGATCTTGTATTTGACTATTGTATTGAGACATCTATGTATTCGAGACTTCGGTTGTATCTTGTTTAACTCTGTTGTATGTATATAGTAGCTTCATGAACTACTATTCTTTTGTTTCCGCTGCATTATTTTTATATTACTCTGTGTCTATGATTCTATGATTTATTTACTGTATATGTGAGCTTTGCCAAATTTAAATTAACAATCTTATATTTTGAGCAATTCAAATCCGACATGTATGGATGCGAATGGTTGAAAATTTCAGGACGTTACATGTTGTATCAAAGCCAGGTTTTAGGTAAAACTCAGCATATAGAGTAGATTTAATTATAAAATCACTTTCTTTCAAGCTTGAATCTCTTCCTCTTGGATTCGGTTTCCTTTGAACTTTGGAACTCTCCCATTCGTTCTGAAATCCATTCTTGTCTCTTCCTATTCTTATTCTTCTTAATTCTGGAGCATCCCATAGCTCCACTGAATGATTTGTAAAGGGGTGAAACTCCTTTACAATAGCATTGATTCACCAAAGATTTCTGTATCCTCCATTTAGATACTGCTATCTCTTGCTACACCCGAATTCTATCTCTGGCGATCGAATGTTGATTTGTTCCAGAATTCTACCTCAATCGTAATTTTGAAGTCTTGGATAACCCGGTTATGGTTACCCGCTATTTATATAAGTCTATCCATCCTATCTATTTTGTTATTTAATTATCTTACCTTTGTTTCGAGCCTATCTTCGAATTTGAATCTCTTGGATTAGGATCCATCAAAATTTGAATCTCTATCCTTGTTTTGAAATCTATTTTGTATCATCGAGTGAGGGGTGTATTTGTAATTAATATTAAAAATGTTTTATATATTGTGTTGTTTGAGTTATTGATGTTGATTTGGGTTTTTGATCGATTCGTCTGATCAGCGATATCGATAGGATTTCCAAAACACTTGAATAGAGCAAACTGACACAATATTATTTTAAAATTTGGTCAATGAAATAAATTTGTATGTTTATATTATAAATATATAAGTAAAATTTTTTGGAATTTAAATAGTTAATTAAATTGGTTGTTTGAAATGACAATATTTGATTATCATTTATTGTTATATAAATGAATTTATAAACATGGTTTATAAATTGATTTGGGAATTGAAATGAATTTAAATTAAGAATTTGAGAATTTAATTTCTGGTGATTTCAAACTTTGATTTTAAAGTTTTAAAATGCATTTTATTTAAAGCAATTTCAAATTCAAATCGTTTCAAAGAACTTTAAAAGGTTTTAAATTAGTACTCTTCTCTTTGTTGCTGGAAAATAATTTCGGTGATGACTGCAGCATCATCGATATTCTTTTTCGAGTTTCGAAGACGAGAGGCCGCTCAGTAGCTTTGCCACACTTTTGTTTTGGAATTTGAAATTGATTTGAAACCCTGGGGTATGATTTGATTTATAATGTATATATAGGTATATGTTTATAAATTTTCTTTGAAAATATAATATATTTATTTCTAAATTGTTTGAAGTTAATCGGAAATTTGGGTCTTAAAATTTTTGTTAAAGGATGATTTCAGTTATAAAATAAAGCCAAAATTTTGAATAAATATTTAAACTTGAAATAAATTGAATTGGGAAAGTTTTATTTGTATAATACCCAATTTCATTCTAATACAACTTACCAAAATTATTCAGAAGTTAAATATGTAAGTGGATAATATACAATATAAAATAATTTTATAAATAAAATTTGAGTGTTTATAACAAATGTTATACACTTAAATTTTATTATAAAGATGTTAATAGAGATAAATAGAATAATAAGTTAATTGAATAATAGATGAGACAAATAATTTTTTTTTGAAGGAATTAATAAATTGAAATTAGATCAACTTGTGGAAATACCTTGAATTTAAAATAAATTATTGAATATAAATTAATTTAAATTGAAATTTATATTTCTTAAATTAATTTATATGGTTTAAATTAATTTATATGGTTTAAATATATGCGATAAGATATATTAAGTTGAATAAACTTAATAATAATTGGAATAAAGAAGAATTAAATTTGTTGAATAAAATATGATTATAATAAATGACTATTCAAATTTTTGATTTTAGAAATTGTTGATTTAGGATAACTGGATAATAAGATAATGGATTTAGAAATAGTTAAGATTGAATTAACTTAAGTGAGATCAAAGGAGTTAAACCAAATTGTTAAATATTAATTTGTTAAAATTGAAATTTATATGGTTTTAATTTAATTATTTATTTGTATTTCAATCTAATTTCTATCTGGTTGTTCTTATTCTCCTACCTCCTTCCTTTTCGGGGACGAAAAGTTCCGAGTGGGGGAGAGTATAATGACCCATAAATTTTAACATTCTTATTTGTTTTATTAATATATCTAATTGAAATTTTAAACAATAAAATATGGAAATAAAAATTTTATATTTGGAATACGTCTGTTTAAACATAGCAATTGGTAAATTTTCATCAGATAATATGGAAGTTAAATTTTGTTGTGTAATTTTATTTAAATTTAAATCAGTAAAATTTGATGAAAATAAAATGTTTTCGAAATCTGAGTATTGTATATAATAAAAATGTTTATCATCTTCTGAGTGAGACGTCATATTTTGTTTCTTCAAATTTGAACTGCTATTGCTCCATTTTCCTTACTTTCGACGGATTAGCAGCATTTTCGAATACCAATATCTAATTTTGTTTGGATGTTCGTATCACTGATATCTCTATAACATTCTATTCGTCTCACCGTGCTGATCTCCGCAGTATGGTCATTTGTGTCATTCGGTGTACGGTACGCAACAGAAACAACAAAATTGTTTGTCGTATCGGTACCGTATTTGTGTCTTTTTGTGTTCCTGCGTCTTTTTTACATTTTTTTCCAGCAGTGAAATCTCAGCAGTCATTACTTTAATAAATTTCTGAAACTTTCTTTTGACTCTTTCCATTCTTTGGTTTTAAAATATATAGCTCTTGTCTTTTCATTGTCACTTAGTACCATTCTTTGTAGACAAACAGCTGCTTCGTGCCATAGAAAAAACCCAAGACTTTCTCCTTTCTCCCCGAAGCAACCTCCACAATTAAACTTTGCCGCTCTTATTCTACCATACCCGAGATCAACCCGGACAAAACTCCACCAAAATCCGACGTATCACCCATATTCCCTTGCAGTGCTTTCCTCCTCAACCCAAAGTGCCACACCTTCAACCAAGAACCCACTAACGCCTGACCCTAACCGAGACTCCACCCACCACCATCCTAGGGCCGCACGACCACCAAATTCACCCAGCACCCATCGCCTCGACCTGACATCACTACCACATGAACTGGACAAAAAAAACGAAGTGAGTGACCCTTTGGTCGAAGCAGCTGTGCATGACCTCTGTATGCAATTGATATATATATATATATATACAAACGCGGCTGTGTATATATGTGCGCTGAACAATCTTCTTTGTTCCGCTCTAGAGAATTCCGAAGACAAACTCGAGCAGGTCCTGCTCTGACTCGAAGTCAAGCTCGAGCGAGGTATAGTGTTGTTAGAATTTCCGTGATATATATTTGCATTAAATATATATGCATTACGGTGATATATCTGCCTTGCTGTGATATACAATTGCCTTGTAGAGATACATATTTGCATCTTAGTGAGATAAATTGCTCTTCTCTTGTCCACATCTTTCTATATTCAATGTTATTTATATATGTGCTTTACTGGTGAGCCCAATTCAAAATGGTGTATGTGACAGCTCATTTTGTTTTCATCATACTAGTTTCGGCTATATATATAAGTTTTTGTTTTGCGAGCTCATTTGTCCTCATTTCCAATTTGTTTTGGGAATGGATCTAGTTTGAGTTGCTTTATTGGGTAAGTCTATACTAGTATATCTTAGCCGTTATATATATATTGTCTAGAGTATAGGTTTGTATAATCTATTATTTCTGATTTTGATAATATATATGTATTGGGTGACTTTATAATATATATATATATTGTGGTTTGACTTTATAATGTAAGATTTCATAATATATATCAAGTCGGTTGAGTTTATACCTGTTTGTTTATTAAACATTTTACTACGGCTATATGAATATTTTAAGTTATATATATAATATTTGTTGTATACATATGGATTTATGTTTATTTAAATCATGAAAGATCTACACATAAGTTCACATGAGATTTGATTCAAATATATATATAGATTTTATTTCATAGGTGTAAAGCTAAAATATTGAAATTTTATTATATAATAATAATGTATATATATATATTTTCAGTTATATCAAAACCGATTCAATTTGTTTCATTGATTTCTGTTGTCAGCTCTATCCGTCGAATTCGTGCCCATCTCGCTTTACTTTGGAATTCGTGTTTGGATTCGTAACTCAGTTTCAGTGTCTATCCTTTCTAGCCTCGAAAGGTGAGCAATCACTCAAGATTAACGTTCTTATATTTTAAATTTGATTTCAATTGAAACGACAATTGAAATATGCCGCTGTTAGTTATTTACATTGCTATATATATGCCATTTCTGTATATGTTCACCTATGACATCTTACACCATTATCTGTTATTTATCACTGATGATATATGCCTATTACTGGTTGTTATATTATTATCATATCTGTTATCACTTTGTAAGTTCCCTGTTAGTATAGAATTCACTATGGGTTGAAATGATACATACCCGAACGATCTGGAGAATATGATAAAATCGTTATGGATTGAAATGATAAACCCAAGTGATTTTCATTGACATTGAATTTGGGATTGCGGGTTGAAAAGATATATACCCGTATATATTAAATTACGGATTGAAATGATAAATATCTGTATCACTTGACCATAGAATAGAAAATTATATACATACACCATTGGTCTATATATAAATATTTTGGAAATGATTTCTATGGCTTTGAAAAGAATTATATGGTTTTAATAAATATTGATTTTAAAGATTTATTAAAGTTGATTTAATAAAGTTGAAATATAATGTGTTTAAATATTTATTTAATATCTATATTTTCAAATATAGAGTTTATATTGATTCAGGTTGGAAAGATAAATATGAAATTGATTTGAAATTATATTTATTTAAGAATTTTACTTTGATAAGTTTGGTTTGAAATTATTAAATTTGAGATTTTAAAGATATATTTTATAAATTGAATTTGATTAAAAGTGACGTAAATGAATATTTCAAACTTATGTAAATTTAAGTGGGATATTTTTATTGTAAATCTAAGTTGTATTTAGATGTTATTGAAATGATTAAGTAAATATTTCAAAACTAAATAATAGTAAAGTGAATTTGATATATATATATATATATATATATGAAATTATCGAATTTAGTTTTGAAATGTTGAATATTTAAAGCATTGAAATATATCGAAATTGAAATGGCTTATTTTATGGTTCAAATATGTATTTGAAATCGATAATTTGAAATGGTTTATTTAGAAACTAAATCGAATTGAAATTGATGATTTGAGATTTGATTAAATTTGAATTTTGGAATTTGAGTTGATTTGAATCGATTTGTGAAATTGGGGAAGCTATTTTATTTTATAAAGTATTTTAAACTATATCTAAAACTATTTATATTTTACTTCATAAATTATTTTCATATAAACTATTTTAATACAATTCATTTTCAATATAAATTTATAAACTATTTTAACTTATAACTATTATATATAAACTATTTTATTATATATACTAATATCTAAACTGTTCAAAGGAAAGTGTTATGATTTCATAGTGTTATAATTTCCAAAGTGCTATGATTTCAAAATGTTGTGATTTCCAAAGCGTTATAATTTCAAGTGTTTTGGTTTCGAAAGTGTTATAACTTTGAAAGTACTATGATTTTGGAAATGTATATATTTGAAGTGAAAAGTGATATCGTATTGATATGGTTTTTGAAATGGAAATGATATTTTGGTTTTGAAGTATAAACTATTTTGAAATGACCGCGGTGTTATAATAACGTTTGGTTGTTAAAGAGACGGGGATCAGATATGGGCATAATCTCTGTTGATACCGAAAACAACTTTAACAACTGTGTACGCGGTGGAGATTCCAGAATGAAGTAGGATGGTGGCGACGATCCTATATGAGGTATATACGTGGACCTAACTCCCATAAGTTGGCATAAGGTGGCTAAAACAGGAGCAATCGACGAGTTAATGAGGTAGCTCCTCTTATCGGACACACTCCATCGTATGTCATTCTATTACTTTGTGATTCATTTGGCGCGCACCCTTGATTCGGGAGTGTGGCTCGAGGTGGGCGATTGCTGCGGCTCTGCGTTACCACCGACCCAGAAGTGTAATTGGTATATCTACCTTGGCATTGCCTAGTTGTGCCGTGTCACCTACCCTAGCGTGCTTTACTACGAGTTTGATTTGTGTCTTACCTATGGAGTATCCTCTGGTAGCTCTAGTTTACGGGGTATTACGGTACTGTATAGACTATTGGCACACCTAAAAATGTGTTAAGGTGGAAAATGTAAAGCCTTAACGCTATTTTTAAATAGTATACTTTACTGTAGACATTATTATCATAGCGTATATTATTCCATAGTAGATAGTTTAACGGATCCTTAGAGGGTGGTTATCCCAAACATCCTTTAAGTTACTGTATTTCAGTTGATATTTCACTTGAGTTGGATTTATTGATATAAGAATGTTAATCCTGACTCGAGTGTTTTGTGTTTTGCTTTACGCTCGGGTCAGACTGAGTGGCTCAGGGTTCGAGACTCACCTTTGGAGTTGGAGCTTCAGTTGGAGATCCAGCTATATCGATTCTGCTTTCAGTTATTCAGTTGATTCCAGTGATATATTCAGATCTTGTATTTGACGATTGTATTGAGACATCTATGCATTTGAGACTTCTGTTGTATCTTGTTTAACTCTTTTGTATATATACAGTAGCTTCATGAACTACCATTCTTTTGTTTCCGCTGCATTATTGTTATATTACTCTGTGTCTGTGATTCTGTGATTTATTTACTGTATATGTTGAGCTTTGCCAAATTAAAATTAACAATCTGATATTTTGAGCAATTCAAATCCGACATGTATGGATGCGAATGGTTGAAAATTTCAACATGTTACATGTAGTATCAAAGCCAGGTTTTAGGCAAAACTCAGCATATAGAGTAGATTTAATTATAGAATCACTTTCCTTCAAGCTTGAATCTCTTCCTCTTGGATTCGGTTTCCTTTGAACTTTGGAACTCTCCCATTCGTTTTGAAATCCATTCTTGTCTCTTCCTATTCGTATTCTTCTTGATTTTGGAGCATCCCATAGCTCCACTGAATGATTTGTAAAGGGGTGAAACTCCTTTACAATAGCATTATTCACCAAAGATTTATGTACTCTCCGTTTAGATGCTGCTATCTCTTGCTATACCCTAATTTTATCTCTAGCGATCGAATGTCGATTTGTTTCAGAATTCTACCTCGATCGTATTTTTGAAGTCTCGGATAACCCGGTTAAGGTTGCCCGCTATTTATATAAGTCTATCCATCCTATCTATTTTGTTATTTAATTATCTTACAATTGTTTCGAGCCTATCTTCGAATTTGAATCTCTTGGATTAGGATCCCTCAAAATTTGAATCTCTATCCTTGTTTTGAAATCTATTTTGTATCATTGAGTGAGGGGTGTATTTGTAATTAATATTAAAAATGTTATATATATTGTGTTGTTTGAGTTGTTGATGTTGATTTGGGTTTTCGATCGATTCGTTTGATCAGCGATATAGATAGGATTTCCAAAACACTTGAATAGAGCAAACTGAGATAATATTATTTTCAAATTTGGTCAATGAAATAAATTTGTATGTTTATATTATAAATATATAAGTAAAATTTTCTTGAATTTAAAAAGTTAATTAAATTGGTTGTTTGAAATGGCAATATTTGATTATCATTTATTGTTCTATAAATGAATTTATAAACATGGTTTTTAAATTGATTTAGGAATTGAAATGAATTTAAATTTAGAATTTGAAAATTTAATTTCTGGTGATTTCAAACTGTGGTTTTAATGTTTTAAAATGCATGTTATTTAAAGTAATTTCAATTTGAAATCGTTTCAAAGAACTTTAAAAGGTTTTAAATCAGCACCCTTCTCTTTGTCGCTGGAAAATAATTTCGGTGATGACTACAGCATCATCGATATTCATTTTCAAGTTTCGAAGACGAGAGGCCACTCAGTAGCTTTGCCACACTTTTGTTTTGGAATTTGAATTTGATTCGAAATCCTGGGGTATGATTTGATTTATAATGTATATATAGGTATATGTTTATAAATTTGCTTTGAAAATATAATATATTTATTTCTAAATTGTTTGAAGTTAATCGAAAATTTAGGTCTTAAATTTTTTGTTAAAGGATGATTTCAGTTACAAAATAAAGCCAAAATTTTGAATAAATATTTAAACTTGAAATAAATTGAATTGGGAAAGTTTTATTTGTATAATACCCAATTTCATTCTAATACAACTTACCAAAATTATTCAGAAGTTAAATATATAAGTAGATAATATACAATATAAAATGATTTTATAAATAAAATTTGAGTGTTTATAACAAATGATATACACTTAAATTTTATTATAAAGATGTTAATAGAGATAAATAGAATAATAAGTTAATTGAATAATAGATGAGACAAATAAATTTATTTTGAAGGAATTAATAAATTTAAATTAGATCAACTTATGGAAATACCTTGAATTTAAAATCAATTATTGAATATAAATTAATTTAAATTGAAATTTATTTGGCTTAAATTAATTTATATGGTTTAAATTAATTTATATAGTTTAAATATATGCGATAAGATATATTAAGTGGAATAAACTTAATATTAATTGGAATAAAGAAGAATTAAATTTGTTGAATAAAATAGGATTATAATAAATGACTATTCGAATTTTTGATTTTAGAAATTGTTGATTTAGGATAACTGGATAATAAGATAATGGATTTAGAAATAGTTAATATTGAATTAACTTAAGTGAGATCAAAGGAGTTAAACCAAATTGTTAAATATTAATTTGTTAAAATTGAAATTTATATGGTTTTAATTTAATTGTTTATTTGTATTTCAATCTAATTTCTTTCTGGTTGTTCCTATTCTCCATCCTCCTTCCTTTTCGGGGTCAAAAAGTTCTGAGTGAGGGAGAGTGTAACAACCCGTAAATTTTAATATTCTTATTTGTTTTATTAATATATCTAATTGAAATTTTGTGAAATTTTAAACAATAAAATATTGAAATAAAAATTTGATATTTGGAATACGTCTGTATAAACATAGCAATTGGTAAATTTTCATCTGATAATATGGAAGTTAAATTTTGTTATGTAATTTTATTTAAATTTAAATCAGTAAAATTTGATGAAAATAAAATGTTTTCGAAATCTGAGTATTGTATATAGTAAAAATGTTTATCATCTTCTGAGTGAGACGTCATATTTTGTTTCTTCAAATTTGAACTGCTATTGCTCCGTTTTCCTTACTTTCGACGGATTAGCAACATTTTCGAATACCAATATCAAATTTTGGTTGGATGTTCATATCACTGATATCTGTTTACCGTTCTGTTTGTCTCATCGTGCTGATCTCCGCAGTATGGTCATTTCTGTCATTCGGTGTCCGGTACGCAACTTAAACGACAAAATTGTTTGTCGTATCGGTACCGTATTTGTGTCTTTTTGTGTTCCTGCGTCTTTTTATATTTTTTTCCAGCCGTGAAATCTCAGCAGCCATTACTTTAATAAATTTCTGCAACTTTCTTTTGACACTTTCCATTCTTTGGTTTTAAAATATATAGCTCTCGTCTTTTCATTGTCACTTAGTACCATTCTCTGTAGACAAACAGCTGCTTCGTGCCATAGAAAAAACCCGAGACTTTCTCCTTTCTCCTCGAAGCAACCTCCACAACTAAACTTCGCCGCTCTTCTTCTACCATACCCGAGATCAACCCGGGAAAAACTCCACCAAAACCCAACGTATCACCCATATTCCCCTACCGTGTTTTCCTCCTCAACCCAAAGTGCCACACCCTCAACCAAGAACCCGCTGACGCCTGGCCCTAACCGAGACTCCACCCACCACCATCCTAGGGCCGCACGACAACCAAAGTTACCCAGCACCCATCGCTTCGACCTGACATCACTACCACATGAACTGGACAGAAAAAAAAACAAAGTGAGTGACCCTTTGGCCGAAGCAGCTGTGCATGACCTCTGTGTGTAATTGATATATATATACACACACACGCGGCTATGTATATATGTGCGCTGTACAATCTTCTTTGTTCTACTCCAGAGAATTTCGAAGCCAAACTCGAGCAGTTCCTGCTCTGACTGAAGTCAAGCTCGAGCGAGGTATAGTGATGTTTGCATTTCCGTGATATATATTTGCATTAAATATATATGCATTACGTTGATATATCTGCCTTGCTGTGATATACAATTGCCTTGCAGAGATACATATTTGCATCTCAATGAGATAAATTGCTCTTCTCTTGTCCACATCTTTTTATATTCATTGTTATTTATATATGCGCTTTACCGGTGACCCCTATTCAAAACGGTGTATGTGACAGCTCATTTTGTTTTCATCATACTAGTTTCGGCTATATATATAAGTTTTTGTTTTGCCAGCTCATTTGTCTTCATTTCCAATTTGTTTTGGGAATGGATCTAGTTTGAGTTGCTTTATTGGGTAAGTCTATACTAGTATATCTGAGCCGTTATATATATATATAATGTCTAGAGTATAGGTTTGTATAATCTATTATTTCTGATTTTTATAATATATATGTATTGGGTGACTTTATAATATATATATTGTGGTTTGACTTTATAATGTAAGATTTCATAATATATATCAGGTCTGTTGAGTTTATACCTGTTTGTTTATTAAACATTTTACTACGGCTATATGAATATATTAAGTTATATATATAATATTTTTTTTATACGTATGGATTTATGTTTATTTAAATCATGAAAGATCTACACATGAGATTTGATTCTAATATATATAGATTTTATTTCATAGGTGAAAGCTAAAATATTGAAATTTTATTATATAATAATAATGTGTGTATATATATATATATATATTCAGTTATATCAAAACCGATTCAATTTGTTTCATCGATTTCTGTTATCAGCTCTATCCGTCGAATTCGTGCCCATCTCGCTTTGCTTTGGAATCCGTGTTTGGATTCGTAACTCAGTTTCAGTGTCTATCCTTTCTAGCCTCGAAAGGTGAGCAATCACTCACGATTAACGTTCTTATATTTATTAAATTTGATTTCAATTGAAACGACAATTGAAATATGCTGCCGTTAGTTATTTACATTGCTATATATATGCCATTTCTGTATCTGTTCACCTATGACATCTGACACCATTATCTGTTATTTATCACTGATGATATATGCCTGTTACTGATTGTTATATTATTACCAATCTTTTATCACTCTGCAAGTACCCTGTTAGTATAGAATTCACTATGGGTTGAAATGATACATACCCGAACGATCTGTAGAATTAGAGAAAATCGTATGGGTTGAAATGATAAAACCAAGCGATTTTCATTGACATTGAACTTGGGATTGCGGGTTGAAAAGATATATACCCGTATATATTAAATTACGGATTAAAATGATAAATATCCGTATCACTTGACCATAGGATAGAAAATTATATACAGACACCGTTGGTCTATATATAAATATTTTGGAAATGATTTCTATGGTTTTGAAAAGAAGTATATGGTTTTAATAAATATTGATTTTAAAGATTTATTAAAGTTGATTTAATAAAGTTGATATATAATGTGCTTAAGTATTTATTTAATATATAGTTTATATTGATTCAGGTTGGAAAGATTAATTTGAAATTGATTTGAAATTATATTTATTTAAGAATTTTACTTAAATAAGTTTGGTTTGAAATTATTAAATTTGAGATTTTAAAGATATGTTTTATAAATTAAATTTGATTAAAAGTTACGTAAATGAATATTTCAAACTTATGTAAATTTAAGTGGGATATTTTGCTTGTAATTCTAAGTTGTATTTAGATGTTATTGAAATGATTAAGTAAAAATTTCAAAACTAAATAATAGTAAAGTGAATTTGATATATATATATATATATATATATATATATATATGAAATTATCGAATTTAGTTTTGAAATGTTGAATATTTAAAGCATTGAAATATATCGAAATTGAAATGGCTTATTTTATGGTTCAAATATGTATTTGAAATCGATTATTTGAAATGGTTTATTTAGAAACTGAATCAAATTAAAATTGATGATTTGAGATTTGATTAAATTTGAATTTTGGAATTCGAGTTGATTTGAATCGATTTGTGAAATTGAGGAAGCTATTTTATTTTATAAAGTATTTTAAACTATATCTAAAACTATTCATATTTTACTTCATAAATTAATTTCATATAAACTATTTTAATACAAATCATTTTCAATATAAATTTATAAACTATTTTAACTTATAACTATTATATATAAACTATTTTATTTTATAAACTATTTTATTATATATACTAATATCTAAACCATTCAAAGGAAAGTGTTATGATTTCATAGTGTTATAATTTCCAAAGTGCTATGATTTCAAAATGTTGTGATTTCCAAAGTGTTATAATTTCAAGTGTTTTGGTTTCGAAAGTGTTATAACTTTGAAAGTACTATGATTTTGGAAATGTATATATTTGAAGTGAAAAATGATATCGTATTGATATGGTTTTTGAAATGAAAATGATATTTTGGTTTTGAAGTATAAACTATTTTGAAATGACCGCGGTGTTACAATAACGTTTGGTTGTTAAAGAGACCGGGATCAGATATGGGCATACTCTCTATCGATACCAAAAACAACTTTAACAACTATGTACGCGGTGGAGATTCCAGAATGAAGTAGGATGGTGGCGACGATCCTATATGAGGTATATACGTGGACCCAACTCCCGTGAGTTGGCATAAGGTAGCTAAAATAGGAGCAATCGACGGGTTAATGAGGTAGCTCCTCTGATCGGACACACTCCATCGTATGCCATTCTATTACTTTGTGATTCATTTGGCGCGCACCCTTGATTCGGGAGTGTGGCTCGAGGTGGGCGATTGCTGCGGCTCTGCGTTACCACCGACCCAGAAGTGTAATTGGTATATCTACCCTGGCATTGCCTAGTTGTGCCGTGTCACCTACCCTAGCGTGCTTTACTACGAGTTTGATTTGTGTCGTACCTATAGAGTATCCTCTGGTAGTTCCAGTTTACGGGGTATTACGGTACTGTATATACTATTGGCACACCTAAAATGTGTTAAGGTGGAAAATGTAAAGCCTTAACGCTATTTTTAAATAGTATACTTTACTGTAGACATTATTATAATAGCGTTTATTACTACATAGTAGATAGTTTAACGGATCCTTAGAGGGTGGTTATCCCAAACATCCTTTAAGTTACTGTATTTCAGTTGATATTTCACTTGAGTTGGATTTATTGATATAAGAATGTTAATCCTGACTCGAGTGTTTTGTGTTTTGCTTTTCGCTCGGGTCAGACTGAGTGGCTCAGTGTTCGAGACTCACCTTTGGAGTTGGAGCTTCGCTTGGAGATCCAGCTATATCGATTCTACTTTCAGTTATTCAGTTGATTCCAGTGATATATTAAGATCTTGTATTTGACTATTGTATTGAGACATCTATGTATTCAAGACTTCTGTTGTATCTTGTTTAACTCTATTGTATATATATAGTAGCTTCATGAACTACTATTCTTTTGTTTCCGCTGCATTGTTGTTATATTACTCTGTGTCTGTGATTCTGTGATTTATTTACTGTATATGTTGAGCTTTGCCAAATTTAAATTAACAATATGATATTTTGAGCAATTCAAATCCGACATGTATGGATGCGAATGGTTGAAAATTTCAGGACGTTACAATTTAATTGAATTTAAATATTCACAAGTAAATTTTATAAGTTGAATAACTTATATATTGAATATAGTGATTTATTTGGATAATTAAATTGTTAATTTAATGTTTAAAATTGTGTAACTTCTTCATACGAGGTCGAAACCGCAAGAAACAAGTTGTGTTGGGTTCGTATTCGCGAACACTGCATGATGGATCTAGTTTGGAGTTGATTGAAGCTAGTGAAAATTCTGGGTAAAATTAAACGCTTGTTTAATTTTATTCGGAATAAAACACTTCAATGGCTATTGAAACCAAAGTGAGCACAACTCACTCTTTCTGACTCGCTTATATTTTTATATAAGTGAGAATAAATTTTATTTATGATGATTTGTGATTGTTTGGGGTGATATATGATATTATATATATATATATATATATATATATTGATTGGTTTGGATATATTCCCGCATATTTAGCGAATGAGACCCTATACGTTCCCGTGTATGAGCGGATGACCTTTTGTACGCGCATCTGCCTTGAAGCAGACATTGTACATATTTTCTAATATGAATATTTGTTGCAGGTGACAGGTTGGAGGGATCCAACTGGATTCCTCACCGTAGTTGATTTTGTTACAGATACTGTTATATATGTTGTTATCATGTGATATATGATATTTGGATGTCATGATTGATATGATTGATGTGAATGCCTTTATCTAGTGTTGTTGTAGCATTAGGCCTTATTTTGGAAATTTAAAAATACTTAATTGAAGATTTCAATTTAATAAGGATTTCATAGTCATTTTGAAAATATATGATTTTTGAATTATTAAAGGAATGAATTTATTTTAAATAAATAAAAGTTATAATTTTTATGTTATAAAAATTATGGCTTTGTGAAATATAATCAGAATATGATTTTTGAAATGTGAAGTTAACTATTTTGTTAAAATACGTTAAATTGAGAATTTTGAACTTATTATAAATGGTTTATATATTAGATTTATAAAATTGATATTTTGTAAATAAAAGTAATGGAATTATAAAAGTGTTTTAGAAAGGGAATTGTAATCAAATTTATATTTGGATTTGCAAGTAAAATTTAGAAAGGAATTTATAGTGGATTTTATAAATAATAAGATTTGTAAGGAATGAATTTGTAAATAAGAGATTTTTAAGTGAATAAACTTATAATTGGATTTTGACTTATAAATGAGATATAAATGAAATTTGTTAATAAAGGAATTTTGTAATGGAAGTTTATGAAATATAAATAGAATCTATAAACATTGTTTTATAAATATGAAATCGGTTTAATTTGATAAGTTAAATGTGAAAGTATATTAAAGGAATTATATTCACGATTTTGGACAGTGAACAATCCTTTAAATTAAATGTTTAGAAGTAATGAATTTGGCAAAGGAATTATATTCACTATTTTGGACAGTGAATAATCCTTTAATTAAATGTGTAGAAGTAATGAATTCGATAAAGGAGTTATATTCACGGTTTTGGACAGTGAATAATCCTTTAAGTAAAATGGATGTTTTGAAATGTGATATTATAAAAGGAAATTTAAATGGTTTGAAAATAAAATAAGTAGTGAATTTACTTATTATTAAAATAAGTATACATAAATGTTTTCCAAATATCCAATAAGGGAAATGGTTTTGAATATTATCTTATTAAAGATATTTTGAAGTGGATAATTGGGAAGTGTTTTGAATTAAAATCGATTAATGAAATCAGGCCTAGTGATTACTGAAGTGCTAGATTTTGTTTGTTGCTTTAATAGTTAAATAACTGACTATCAAAATTTAGCCATTTTAGTTCCTCAACGTGATGGGGAAACCAATTAGTCATACACTTAGTACGTAACTGACTGTGTAGGATTGATTATCGTTTAAGTTGAGAATGTTGATTCGTATAGTGTGGAGTGATTACTCCAATCTATCGAGCTTCCTTCTTGGACGAAGGATAGCAAGTTGAAAGTTGGAGACGTGATAAGTCTATGAGACTTAGTTTCTGTGTGAAGTTGAGAAACGCTTTTGCGTTGTTGGTGCGAAGAGACC
Organism: Allium fistulosum; assembly: GCA_030737815.1. NCBI lineage: Eukaryota > Viridiplantae > Streptophyta > Magnoliopsida > Asparagales > Amaryllidaceae > Allium > Allium fistulosum. Next base: position 945,386,584 of record CM060904.1, on the reverse strand, counting down.
GGGATCGGGTTTCTCTGAAAACCACTTCAGACCAATATATATACGACGATTGTGCAGGTCGGCCGATGATATTGATGTTTAGGATTTTCATAGTGAAGGATTGCTTGTTGATCATTTGGGGTTAAAATCCAAATATACATATAGTAGCAGTAGTCTCTTCGTTATGAAATATCCAATGCAAGGACCATTCGTTACTAATCCTAGGGATTTCTCGACAGGATGTGGTAGGAAAGTACCTTCGGTTTGTCCTGTTCCTGGATAACTTGTATGGACGAGTGTCTGACATTGCATTTCTAATGATTACGTACATTGATTTTTACAAATGTACGTCTATTTGGTGACAGAAAAGCCTACTTCTCTTAGCTTAACACCCTTCCTTGAGACGTACGAGCTCAAGGGTTGTATTTTTGTGAAAGGCAATTAGTAGTCAACGGAAATGGAAAATGTGGTATTCAAAGATGATGTGATGTGATATGTGATATGTGAAAGGCAATCGATACCATTTTGGCCTCACTCCTTGGAAAAAGACTAAAACAGGGATAGAAGCAGCAAGACTAAAATGGGACGCTCCCATTAGGAGATGTCATCACTCTTCTAGATATATCTTTACTCACTATGACGTCGTGTATCTGATTATTGTTGTGTATTCTTGTGGCCATGGAAAAAGATCGGTAACGACCGGAGTGATGAAATATTCGGTATTATCCAGGGATGGGTAGGCCGGTCTTGTGTTGGTTTAGGCGGTCAGTATCTGCCCCCTAGGTACATCCCCCTAGAGGTTTACTATGTTGGTTCGGAAAGGTAGTCCCTTTAGCTAGTCATTTGTATAGAAATCCAAAATCCAATATATGCCTGCCGTTTTCTATTATAGAAAGCCTTGTATTACAAGGTGTATGCTGGAATTTAATAATGTAACAATTTCAGCTATTTTGATATTATTTGTATTCAATAGACACTACTATAATATAATGAGAATTTGATATGAGATGTTTTGGTTATCGTAAGGTTAAAAACCTTATCGGTATTTATTTGCGACTTGGTCTTACGGGATACCTTTTGTTTTGACAAAGGAAAAGTTTTGATAACTTTATAAATTTAGTTGAGATGTGTTTTTCTCATGTTGGTTTACCAAACTGATCCGGGTGTTCTTCCCTTTCAATGCTCGGGTCAGACCGAGTATATTTACAGGTTCAGATTTGGTGCTTTTGGAGCTTCAGCAAGCGAGCTGAAGATCTTCATGTAGTATACACGTATCTGTTTATTATTCTGCTGCATTGCTTTGCATTGATTGTTGTTGTTGTAAATTATCAGCATAGTGAGGATAGGTTATTATAACTGTCCAAGCCGATGATTATTTATTGTGTACTCTGACATTGATTTATGTATATTACAGTTTCTATTTGAAAAGATTATTGATCTATATTATATGTTATTCCACTGCGATGTGAGATTTTGTATTGTTTTGGTTCTGCTTCTCTCTTTTTCTTCTCTTATCTTCTTTTTTCTTCACTCTTCCTTCTCACCCTCTCTTTTCTTTCTCATGATTATCTGCAATCGGTGCACTCTGGTTTGGACATGTGTGGTTTATTATCGGATTCAGAGGGTGCTAATTTTGGGTCATCACAAATACAACAATAAGCAGCAGAATAGATAAATAGTAGTTCATGAAGCTAATACATAAACATCAGAGTCTAAATCAAATACAACAGAAATCCCAAATACATAGAAGTCTCAATACATAAGCAAATGACAAGTCTGAATATAAACAACTATAAGCAACTGAAAGCTGAATGGATAAAAGATAGATCTCCAACCAAAGCTCCAAGCTCCAAAGGTGAGTCTCAAATGCTGTGACACTCAGGCTGACCCGAGCATAAAGCAAAACACAAAACACTCGAGTCACGATTAACATTCTAATGCAAGTATATCAACTCAAGTAAAATGTCCAAGTGAAATGCAATATAACTTAAACGATGTTTGGGACTCCATCCTTTAAGGATCCGTGGAACTATCTACATACATAGTATAATACGCTATATAGATAATGTCTACAGTAAAGTATTAAAATAACGTTAAAGGGTTACCTATATCCCACTTAACACATTTTATATAAATGTCGTAGTCTATATAGTACTGTTAACTCCACCAAACCAGTGGGCTATCAGGGAGCACTCCATAGGTACGATAAAAACCAAACTCATAGTGGGCGCGATAAGGCATATAACAAGGCTTGCGAGGCAATGCCCGAGGTAGGATACTACCATTTTGCAGAACCGGGCCAGTGGTAACACATAGCAGCTACTACCGCCCACCTCGAGAGACACTCCCAAAATCAAAGGTGCACCCAATCAAATCACAAAGTAATAGATATGGTTTCGAAGAAGCATGCTCGTAGAGGTGCTACCTCACTTAGCCTAGGTATAGCTCCTGTTATAGTCATATTAAGCTGACCCAAGGTGGTCAGGGCTGCGTTCATACCTCATATAGAATCGTTTGCCAAACCATCCTACTTCGTTCTGGATTCTCCACCATGTGCACAGTTGTTAAAGTGGTTTTCGGTATTGGCAGAGAGTATGACAATATCTGATCCCGGCCTCTTTTACAACCAAATGCTTATTTCACACCGTGGTCATTTTATAAAATCGCTTTTATAAACAGTTAAACAAAATCTCAAATTACTTATTTAAATCAAAATAAGACATTCAACTTCAATTATATTTAATTTGAAAATATTCACTTAATCACCTTTTTATAAACATTTAAACAAAATCTCAAATTACAAATTTAAATCAAAACTAAATATTAAATATCCAACTTCAATTATATTTAATTTTGAAAGTATTCATTTAATCACCTTTTAATTAAATCAAGGTATAAAATCATACCCTTTAGAATCTCAAAATCAATAAGTTCCAAATCAATTCTTATTAAAATTCAATTCTTAAACAAATTAAATTTCAAATCAATTTCAATTTATCTTTCCAATCTTAATTTATTAAAGTTATTACAAAATCTATTTTCAAAATATTAATATAAATTTCAAATAAATATTTAGACAATATATATATATATATATATATATATATCAAATTAAATTTTATTATATTAATTATTTTAAATTAAATCTTATTTATTAAATATATTTTATTTTGTATTAAATCTTATTTTATATATTTTAAAGATAATAAATTTATAAGTAAAATCTTGTAATTTACATTTTTCAAAACTTAACTTATAAATTTTAAAATTTCCAAAATATATAATTTAAAAATCTAAAATTTTACACATATATTAAAATTAAATCTATATATATTATATTTTAAAATCAATATTCACTTTAAAACACATTTTAAAATAAAATCTTTATATTATATATTTAAAAATCAAAACACATATATTTTTCTTTTCAAAAATTTGGAAATCATTTAAAAATAGACCAACAGTGTTTGTATATAGTTTTCTAACCTATGGCCAAGTGATATGGATATTTATCATTTTAATCCGTAATAATTTAAATTTTACGGGTATATATCATTTCAACCCGCAATCCCAAAATTTCAAAATCAATAAAATCGCTTGGGTTTATTGTTTCAACCCATAATAATTTTCCCTTAATCTATATGATCATTCAGGTATGTATAATTTCAACCCATAGGGAATTTCTAAACTAACAAGGAACTTGTAGTGTGAGAACAATAGAATAAATAACATAAAATGGCATACATATCAATGATGAGCATATATCATAATTAACAATTTAAATATAATATATATACAAATTTAACAACATATTTCAATCATCATTTCATATGAATTAAATTTAATAAATATAAGAATGTTAATCGTGAGTGATCGCTCACCTTTCATTGCTATGGAAACAACGATAATATGAAGCAAACAGACACGGACTAACACGCGGAATAACGACAAGCTAGAACTGCTGCTGTAACTTCCGAATAGTCGTGGAAGCAAAGCGAATGACTGTTGTACAATATTCGAAACAGCGAAATAAGAACAGAGACGAGCAAAATAATAAGGCTACGACTACATCGGGTTGATCAAGTTGATCAAGGCGAACGAGCAGTATCCCCAAGCAAATATATATCTCTTATATATATATATATTCCCTTTTTTATATATAATAGGAAGAGAAGGTTGCAGGAAGATGGGATGAGCTGCTGGGATGGTGGTGTGCTGGCGTTCGGAAGGGGAGCAAGACTTGGATGATGTGGTGTTGGTTCGTGTAACAACCTGAGATTTCGTACCAATTGATTATCGTCTCTAGACGATTAATTTTTCCTAGCTGTTTGTTATTTGAAGTATAACCGGTCCCTCTTTTCAATTGCATTCGTTCGAAAAACCCTATAACCCGATCTTCCTCAACCATTCCAATGGGAAAACCCTAAAACGAAAGAAAAAAAAAATTAAAAATGGTGGCCACAAAATTTCTTGCTCGTTCGTTCCTCTTTGCAACTGAGTTAGGGCTTGTGGAAAATTTGGGGCTTCGATTGTCGAAGGCGCCAGCGAATGAAAAACAGCCTCGTCAATGAGAGCTTCTGCAAATCCTTCGATCTTTGCTTTTGACCACGGTTTGGATTTTAATTCGTCGAATCAAAGGTGAGTGACCCCCCCTCACTCACATCTAATTCATACCTCTAGCGTATTAGTATTTGAATCCTGTGATTTTTCGTTCATTTCTGTTTCATGGCTGTAGTAGTTTCGATTTTGTTGTTCGATTTTTCTGACTGTCCAATTTTGTTTATGTGGATTTTGTTCGAACCCTTATATTCTCGAGAAGATGGGTTTCACAGTTTGGTTTCGTGGATTTCTGGTGACTTCGATTTGAACTGCAGTTGTTATGCTTGCCACTGTGTTCATTTAAGTAGCATTTCTCTGCACCCTGTTGCATTATTTCTGTGCACATGAGATGTATTATGTTATCTTGAGTCAAATTCCATTAACTTAATGTCATCATGTTGTTATTCTTGAGTCATGTACATTTGGGTTTGCATTAGTATTTAGTTGATGTTTGCACAAAAAATGGACAAACACCTCAAAGTTGTATGATTTAGTAGATCTTATGTTATTCTTAGTAATTTGAGCGATTTATGCAAATACGTAAAAAACAGGGGCTAAATTGTAAAAAGACACGCAGATTTATAGTGGTTCAGCCAGAATGTGCCTACGTCCACTTTATATGTTATTTCTCTTCTTTTGTTATGATTACAAGTACAAAGCTTTGGTACAAGTAAAAGAAAGTTGTTTGAAGAGTTCCTTCCGTGCTTGAGCTCTCAAACTTGTCCCCCATTGTTGTACCCCTGCCCCTCTATTTATAGAGTGAGGCTGGGGGTAGGGGTCTTGGAGGTATATAGCAGCTGGTGGGCCTGGGCTGCTACAATCTGGCCTGGCACTGCTCTGGCTCGGTAGGACTTTGGCTCGGTAGGACTTTGGTTCGGTGGTTGGAGATGAGGCTTGGACCGGAAATGAGTTGGTTCGGCAGGCGGTGGTTCGGTGGGAGTTGGGAAGGTTGGTCCGGTTATGGAGTTAGGAAGGTTGGTCCGGTCATGGAGTCTGCCGAATGGACATGGTGGGATGAGAATGCCGGACGGGCATTGTGGGATGAGAATGCCGGACGGGCATTGTGGGATGAGAATGCCGGATGGGCACTGTGGGATGAGAACGCCGGATGAGTTCCTTGGGACGAGACTGCCGAATGGACATTGTGGGATGAGAATGCCGAATGGGTTTAGGCAAACCTGGATGGATGGATCAAGCTCCTTGGTCTCGAGATCTTCTGGGTGAGAACACGCCCAACATTTGCACCCCAAAGTGGGGCATACGCCAGTGTGTGCCGTGCTTTGTTATTTGGATAGCCCGTTCGGTCCAAAGTGCCAACCGTTTGGTCCGGTCGCCTCGTGCTTGCCTATAAGTACGAGCCTCACGTCACCATTTTTTTTTATCAGCCGAATCATTCCCTCGCCTTTGCCGAATCACAGTGCTAGCCGAACCAAAGATTTTTGCCGAATCAGGTGAGTGAATATTCTGCCGAATGAGTTTTCTTCAGTTTTTACCGAATGGAATATGACGAACGAAGCTTGGCTCAACCGAGTGCCGAATGAACCTTTTACTCGAATACCAAACGAAACTCCGGTATCGGGAGTACCGAATGAACCTTGTTTTACTAGACGGACTTTTGTGTTGGATGGACTTTACATAGACTCGCTTGTTTATATCCCCCGTTTTAACAACATGTTTTTTCGATGTTGCAGATAAATGTCTCGAAAGGCAGAAACTCGATCAGACAAAAAGAAATCTGGGGGCGAAGGAGGTTCCTCTGCCGTGCCCCCAGCTCAGCCGAATCCCGAACGTCATGGACCAACCCCGAGATCACTAGTGGACGGGTACGGCCCTCAGGAACTTCTGAACTCCCCGCCCGATTGCTTTCCTAGCTCCCTTAAGGAGGAGCAGCTCGACGTCATTTCCCGGTCTTTCGGAATTGATAGGGCGCATTTGCTGTTGCCGGGGAGAGAAGTTATGCCGTACGATCCCCCTGAAGGGTACTTCGCCTACAGTAGATACCACTGCATGTGTGGTGCCATTCCTCCTCTCAACGCTTGGATAGCCAGCTTCCTCACATATCTAAAGGTGGCCCCATTCCAACTTCAACCCAACTCTTACGCTATACTGGTGAGCCTCTTCGTCATCTTCCAGAGGAAGTATGGTCGCGCTCCTTCCAATCGGGAGATCCGGTATCTATATAATCTGAGGGGCTATAAGAAAGGGTCCACATACATTAGCTTGGAGTCGGCTGTGACCTTCAAGCCGGTTTTGGATCTGTACTCCAAATTCAGCATGTTTAAGAAGGAGTGGTTTTTCGTCAAGGACGACTCAGTTTCTTTTAGGCGTTTCACCTCTGGATGTAAGTTGAGTTTTCGCTTATAATTTCTATTCCGGTTGCGATGCTTCTTCTCATACTCTCCCATTTTTGCTAGCGACAGGTGGCTTTGCGGTTGTGGAGACTGACCGCCTGGTTCAGATGGCGGCCGAGATAGAAGCTATTCTTGGGAAATATAGATCATCTGCCTTCCTAATCAGAAATGCAATCCTTTTGGAGTACAACTTAATCCTCCTACAGCAGTCAGTAGTTAAGCTGAGGGAAACGGCGGAGGAGAGGGCGGCTGCTCAGACCAAGGAAGGTGTTACGGTAGAGAGTAGCAAGCGGAAACCTTTCACGAACCTCCAGCCGTTGGAGGTAAGAAACTCAAGAAGTCGGATGGTCCCTCCCCCAGCAACTGTCCACTTACCCAGGAGGAGGAAGATATAGAGGAGGAAAAAGGTGAGGGTGGAGATGGTCGGGAAGGTGATAAAGGTGGTGATGGCATCGGGGCCTTGCTTCCTGGGCAAGCGGGCAAGATTCAGGAGTGGACGGATGATGCGTTCCACCAGGCTTTCGAGGGGCTGGACGAAAATCCGGCTTTGGTAGAGAAAACCGGGAAAGCGGACAAGGCCGGGACCGGTGCAAGCGAGTCTTCTCAGACCATTCCAGCCAAGGCGGCTCCGACGACTCAAGGTGAACTCTTGACTCCTGCATGCTTCATTAATGATAGGGACTTAGGAATATTTTATGACCAGCTCCCGTCCTGGAATGAAATCCAGGACTTATTGCAGTATCCTACTCCTCCCCAGGGTTTGTACAACCACAGCTGTGTTTCTTTTTCCTTTTTTTTTACTTGTAATTTACCGCGTTTCTCGAATCATATAGTGATGTAAGTTTGTGACACTTGTTCTTTATATCAGGAGCAGGCAAGACGTCCAAGGCCTCAGATCTTCGACACAGGCTTGAGCAATATAAGCTTTCCAAAACTTCTGCTAAGCCGAAGCCCTCGACCCAACGCTCCGGGGATGTAGTCGGCTACCGTCCTCTTCTTGGGGTCATCGAAGAGGGTATTCAGCAGAGGAAGAGGAGTCATCCTTTATCCGAACCTTTGCCCGGTCCTCAGCTTCCGGCTCAGCCTCTTCATGATATCACTGAGGAGGGTAGCGAGTTTGCACCTTCTCCGCACCCGTCTGGAAACCCTTCTGTTATTCATATCGACCGTCCAGACTTGGCTCGTAATCCATTTGCGGGTCATCCTGATCTGGATCCAAGCTCTCATGATATTACTTTTGACGAAGTCACTGGTGAACACCTTCTCCCCCGTAACCCCATGGTACGAGTACTTGATGAAGCCAAGTCCTTAGATCTCGATTTACTCACTACTCGTATAGTCACTATGGGAGACGAGGCCAAGGCTAATATTGATCGGGTGGCGGAGGAGACCAAGAAGCTGATGGGGCATCATGCCCGGCTGGTTAAGGCCGGAGAGGAGATTGGGAGCGCCAATATCCGACTTCGATTGGTGGTTTCGGATCAGGCCAAACAGCTTGCGGATCAGGCTATTCAGATTTCTCAGCATGAGGCTGCTACTGGACGATTAAGGAAAAACATGGAAGAGGCCAGTCGGGCCGAATTGCGGAAAATGGAAGCTACTTGCAAAGAGCGGATTGACATGGCTATTGCCACGGTGGACGAGGTTCGGAAAGCGGATCTCGAGCAGGTGGAGGAATTGTCCGGGAAACTTGAGGCTGCAGAGCTTGCTCAAGCTAAGTTGAGGGAGGAGATGGAGGCAATGCGGGGATCCCTTCTAGCCGACTGCTCGAGATACCGATCGGAGAGAGATGCTGCCGTTGGGAGGTTGTTGGCTTCCGAGGCCCGGATGAGGGAGTTTGAGGAGAACGAGGGGATGATGGACGAAATGCTCCAGGATATGTACTTCCGAACCTGGAAGCAGGGCAACTTATCCTGGATGGATGATTATCCCAGGATCATGGCTAAGATCTATCTTCGGGCTCTGGAGGAGGCCAAGGCCGATGCGGATAAAGATGGTGGCGTGGCCTTCAGCATGGATGTGGTCACTGCCCAGTTTGCCAAGGAGGAGAAGGTGGCGGTGAAGGAAGGTATGCGGTTGCTTGCCGCTGAGGAGGTAGGCGTGCAGGTAGAGGATGACGATCAGGATAGTCAGGAAGCAGGCGCTGGTAAGTCTCTCTTTTTAGTTTCTCCATCAACTTGGTTGCTTATTGCTAATGAGTCCTTTCTTTGACTGGACAGGGGGTCAACAGGACAAGGATAAAGCTCCACTGCAGCCGGCCCCTTGATTATATCTGAAAAAACTCTTTTTGTGGGTTTGACAGGGTTGTATATGTTAATCGAAAAATAGTAAAGTAGTCTTTGGGTTATAATATTTTGCCACTTGTAATAAATAGTCTTATTTTTGGCGTGTAATTCTTTAACTTGGGCTGATTTTCTTGAATGTTTGTTGCTTTTTCGACATGTTGTAGGAGAAATATAGCTATGCGTATTCTTGCAATTGAGTTGTGTTTGATGTTAGGTTTTGGTTTTAAAACATAATTTCATGTCTTGTAATATTAGTGTGTGGTGTGAACAAATTATAGTCATGCATTTGTACATAAAGGAAGAAAATACCGCCTTTCATGTTAGGTTTGTAGATGGCAGTTTCGAATATCTTGTATGACTGAGCATGGAAAGTAGTTGAATGCCCTGCCATCTGATTGTGGATCCACGCATCCATTGGCGAGTGTCTTCTACTCCGTATCCTGTACTTGATGGATTGTTATAGAGGATAGGAGGAAAGTTTTTTAAGTAAAATTGAAATATGTGAAATAGTAAAACTTCCAATCACGGAAGGCCTTCGATGTGCTTAAGTTCGTGGCAAACGGGTTTTGTAGTCACTTTCCCTAGCTGTGGGTCTTGGAGACATTCGTCACCCATCTTACGCCTCCGTGGGGAGTTAATCCTTTTTTACCACAGCCGTACTTAAGACACATCGGAGCCGAGATCGCGCACAGTAACTACCCGGGCCATTATGGCCCGCAATCGTGGGTATTATTCGATTTACTGTGGCCGGCTAGCGTGGGTGTCGATCGTCAACTGTGAACTGCCCCTGGCTAGCCACACCTTATGTTGGGGCTTATAGTCGGTTCACAGTTGCCGGCGAGCCTAACGCCGTAATGAGCTGCCTCGGCTATAGTCGGCCTTCTCGGTGGCTTATAATCGGCTCATTACAGTTGGCTTTAAGGGCCGTCGCGAGCAATGAGTTAACCCGCAGCAGAGGGATGCTGGAGCAAAAGTGTCTCATTGGCGAGGGCATAGATTCGCATAGTACCTGTTAGGTCTTGTCCAGGTGAAGTTGTGTTGTGGAGTGCTTTGAATAGAAATGCTGTATACTCAGGATTTTGTTCAACAGAAAAGGATAAAGTTAACAAGCAGCCAAGATACAAAAGAACAAGTTAAAAAAGAGACAAGGTTTTTTAAAGTGGTTCGGCACGAAAAGGCCTACGTCCACTGATTCTCTTTGTTAATTCACTTCATATGGGCAATACAAGTTAAGAAAAGTATCGACAGAGGTGTTGGATGTTCCATGCCCTCTGGAACACCTCTCCGTCCACTGTTGACAAAATATAGGCTCCGTTGTGGAGATCTTTATGAATTACATATGGTCCATCCCAGATTGGGTCTAGTGCTCCAGGGCGAGGGAAGATTCGTTTGAGGACAAGATCCCCTTCCTGCAAGGTACGATGCTTGACTTTGGAGTTGTATTGTGCTGCCACTTTTTGCTTGTGGGCTGCTGTTTTGAGGACTGCATCGTTTCTTCTCTCCTCGATTAGATCCAAAGACATGTGAAGGAGTTCTTCGTTCTCTTCTGGGTTATAGTGGATCCGACGGTGGGAAGGCACAATAGTTTCTACTGGGAGCATAGCCTCCGATCCGTATGCCAAAGAGAAAGGAGTGTGCCCTGTCGATGTTCTGAAAGATGTGCGGTAGGCCCATAGTGCCGTAGGGAGTTCATCCACCCAAGCGCCCTTTGACTTTTCGAGCTTCTTTTTGATCAGAGCTTTCAGAATTTTGTTGACTGCTTCGACTTGTCCGTTTGCCTGGGGATATGCTACGGATGAGAAGCTTTTATGAATTCTGTGTTCTTGGCACCAGTTGGCGAATTCCTCGCTGTCAAACTGAAGTCCATTGTCTGATATGATTTTGAGTGGGACTCCGTACCTGCATAGAACATTTTTGATCAAGAAGTTAATAACTTTTGCTGAAGATACTTTATTCAGAGGTTCTGCTTCCACCCATTTGGTGAAATAATCAACTGCCACTATAGCATATTTGGCCCCGCCAAGGCCCATTGGTAGCTCGCCGATTAAGTCAATTCCCCATATTGCGAAGGGCCAAGGGCTGGTCATTTGAATAATCTCAGTTGTTGGTAGCCGTGGAATCTTAGCAAATTTTTGGCATCTGTCACATCTCTTGACGAAATCTAAGGCGTCCTTGCTTAAGGTGGGCCAGAAATATCTGTATCGGAGTATCTTTTTGGCTAATGTTTGCCCCCCGGTGTGATCTCCACAGCTCCTCTGATGGATGTTGGATAAGATTTCCTTGGCTTCCCTTCCGGCGACACACCTTAATAATGGGTTAGAGAAACCGCGCCGATAGAGGATGTCTTCTTGTATTGTATAGCGGGACGCTTTTCTCAAGATTTTCTTGACTTCACTACGCCCGTTGGGTAGAGTGCCACTTTGTAGGTAGTCTCGGATGGGAGTCATCCAAGTTGCTTCTTCGATTGCAGCTATCAGATTCACTTGCTCAAAACTCGGGGCCAGTTGCTTTGAGATGGTTACTGCCCCGAAGATGGTGATGTCTCTCACACTTGCTTGCTTTGCCAATTCGTCGGCCTCTTGGTTCTCTTCTCGAGGGATGTGTTTGACTAAGTACTGATCCAATCGGCTGAGAAGCAACTTGGTCTTCCTTAGATATGCTATGAGTCGTTCCTCTCTTGCTTGGAATTCTCCTAGTATTTGATTAACAATAAGTTGAGAATCGCTGTGAAGACACAAAGAATTGGCTCCGATTTCTATGGCAATTTCTAGTCCAGCTATCACTGCTTCATATTCTGCATCGTTGTTGGTGGCAGCGAACTCCAACCTTATAGCATAGTGCAGTTTATTTCCCCTGGGAGTGATTATTACCACACCTGCCCCCGAGCCTTGTTCGTTAGATGCACCGTCCACAAAGAGATTCCACTTGATATCTTCTGTTATTTCCAGTTGCTCCCTATCCTCGCTGGTAGTGAACTCTGTAATGAAATCAGCCATGGCTTGTCCCTTGATGGCGGTGCGAGGGTGATAGGTGATATCATATTGACTCAGCTCAATACACCATTTAAGTAGTCGCCCGGAAGTGTCGGGACGATGGAGACCTGCCTTAGTGGTTGATCGGTCAGAACTTTGATGGAATGGGATTGGAAGTTGTGACGTAGTTTTCGTGAAGTGATTAGTAAACAGTATGCTAACTTTTCAAGCTTAGGATATCTGACTTCTGCCCCAGTAAACCTTTTACTGACGAAGTAAACTGGTCGTTGCGTGCGGTTGTCTTCTCTTACCAAGGCAGCGCTTAAAGCGTGAGATGACACAGCAAGGTATAGGTATAATTCTTCTCCTTCGCTTGGAGTTGAGAGCACCGGTGGTTTCTGGAGGTGTTCGATTAAGTTAAGGAAAGCAGTTAAGCATTCGTCCGTCCATTCGAACTTTCCTTTATCTTTCTTTAGAGCTTCGAAAAAGGGGACGCACTTGTCCGTTGCCTTGGAGATGAATCGGCTTAGGGCGGCCACTTTTCCATTTAGGCTTTGCATTTCCTTTCGGGTGGAAGGTATCTTGATGTCCCTTAGCGCTCGGACTTGTTCAGGGTTTGCTTCTATCCCTCTGGCATGAACTATGAATCCTAAGAATTTCCCTGACGACACACCGAAGGAGCATTTTAGTGGATTCAACTTCATTCCATATTGCCGAAGTACTTGAAACATCTCGCCTAGGTGGCTTACGTGATCTTTGGCTTTCCGTGATTTCACCAGCATGTCGTCCACATATACTTCCATAGTTTGTCCTATTAGCCCTGCAAACATCTTGTTGACGAGGCGCTGGTAGATGGCTCCTGCATTTTTAAGTCCGAAAGGCATCACTTTGTAGCAGTATAAACCCCGGTCGGTGATGAAACTAGTGTGGTCTTGGTCGGGAGCATGCATAGGAATTTGGTTATATCCTGAGTATGCATCCATAAAAGATAGGAGTTCGTGCCCGGCTGTGCTGTCTACAAGTTGGTCGATTCTGGGAAGCGGGAAGCAATCCTTTGGGCAGGCGTCGTTTAGGTTGGAGAAGTCAATGCAGGTCCGCCACTTCCCATTAGCCTTCTTTACTAGTACCGGGTTGGCGATCCATTCTGGGTAAACAGCTTCTCGTATGAAGTCATTGGCGAGTAGATTCTTTACTTCTTCATCGAGGGCTGCTGATCGCTCTGCCCCCATAATTCTCTTTTTTTGTTTTACAGGCGCCTTGGTAGGATCAATGTTTAATACGTGGCATGCTATGTCGGGGGAGATTCCGGTCATGTCAGCGTGTGACCAAGCGAACACATCCAAGTTGTGGCGGAGAAAATCAATGAGTTGTTCCTTCAATTCAGCTTTCAGCTGGGACCCAATTTTCAGTAGCCTACTTGAGTCGTGCTTGTCTACAGATATAAACTCCATAGCCTCTGCAGGCTCGGCGGTGGCCTCCTCCTCTTTGTCCCTAGGGTCTAATTCGTTGAAAGGGTCGCTGGTGTATCGAAGAGGAGGGGCTTTCTTTAGTTGCTATGCTTCAAGGCTTTTTGTGCAGAGGGCAATCTCTACACCTTTCCCTTTATCTTTCCTATGGTTGTTGCGAAGTTCGGTTACATAGCAGTCTCGTGCAATATCCTGGTCTCCTTCCACTTCCCCTACCCCATTGTCTGTTGGAAATTTCATTTTCAGGCACCATGGGGCTAGGACAATCTGGAAGTCAGACAAGGCTGGTCTTCCTAAGAAGGCGTTGTAGGCCGAATGGTTTTCTATCAGCACGAACGTCTGTTTCCTCACAACGGAGCGGGGATGGCTTCCAATCTCAACAAAGAGGTTCAGCTGCCCGAGGGGCATCTTCGCATCTCTAGTGAAACCGTGTAGTGGTTTATCGCAGGGAGATACATCCTTCATTGATAGCTTCATTTTGTCGAATGCGTGTTTGAACAGGATATTTACAGAGCTTCCAGTGTCTACCAGGATTCGGTAAACTTCGGCGGGACCGAGTCGGGCAGAGATAACCATGGGATCCATGTGAGGGTACTGTCTTCCTTCTAGGTCACGTTTACTGAATGTGATGTCATCACTTTCTTTCCACTTTGGGTGGCGCTCCTCTATAACCGTATTGACACAGTCTTTATTGTCTCTAAGCGACTTCCCATATCTTTCCATCTCTCTCCAACTTCTGTCTGCGATGTGCGGACCTCCTGAGATGGTATGGACCACTATCTTCTCTTGACTAGAGCTACTAGCGTTGCGGTTTCCTCTGTCGGTCCCTGGTGAGGGTAGCCTTGGGTTTTCATTGGCAGGAGCTGGAGTCCTGTCTTGACTTTTTACATAACGTTCCAGTTTCTTCCTTCTGATGTGTTCCTCAATCAGATCTCGGAGATGATGGCATTCGTTGGTATCATGTCCGTGAGATTCGTGGAAGCGGCAGAATTTTCCAGACTTCTGTGCGTTATCTGATTCTTTCTTGTATGGTGGGCGTTTGTATCTAACTTCGCCTTGGGTGGCAAGGAAGATATTTTCGATGGTCTCGTTCAAAGGGGTGTAAGTGTCGAATCTTGGTCCTGGCCGATATAGGCGCTTTTCTACCTTCTTGCCCCCAGCATTGTCTCTGGAATCATTTCTTCGAACGTCCCTCGCCACAGCAGGGGTGTTGCCATGGGTCGTCTTATTTTGCTGTCCTGACTGCCCCTCAACGGCAGCATCCTCAAGCCTCATGTATTTCCCGGCTTCGTGGAAGAAATCGGGTAAAGTAGCTGGCTTTTCTTTTGTCAATCTTCTAGCAAATTTAGTGTCCGGATGCACTCCACTGCAGAGGGCCATTAGGATAAGCTTCTCATCGGCATCTTGAACTGCGGCTGCTGCGGCGTTGAATTTGGTTAGGTATTGCTGCAGCTTTTCTCCAGGTTTCTGTTTGACGCTGGATAAGGAATAAGCGTACTTAGGTTGCTCCACATGAATGCGGAACTGACTGATAAATTTTTCTTTCAACATTTCCCACGAGCTGATGGATCCTTGGGGTAGATGACAGAACCAGGAGGTAGCAAGATCTGCTAAGAAGAGCGGAAAGCATTTGCACAGTACTCCCTCTGTTGCTCCACTCATGAGCATATGCTGCGTGTACCTCTGTAAGTGTACAACGGGATCGGAGGTTCCTTTGTAGGGTTCCATTGTTGGCATCTTCCATTCTCGGGGGGTGATAGCAATTTCGATATTGCGGGCGAAAGGGCTGGTTACCCTAGCGCCTATCCCTCGATCTCTTTGCTCCCGTTGGACACACTCTCTGAATAAGCGTGCCATCCTTTCATCAGAACTTGGAGCAGATAGAAATGAGTTTGGTTCTGTTCTGTGGGATTGATTCCGTCCAGACGACCTGTAGGGATGGTATCGTCTATCATTCCTCATATTTTCCAGTGGCTGCCTTTGATCTTCTGGGAGCACGCTTGGGTCAGCTACAGTTGGCCCTTGCCTTGATCTCCCCCTGTTGGGTTCTGATCTAAGCACTTCCTCGGGTCCAACTTCGGGCTGAACTCTAGCTCGGCCTCGTTCACTGGTGTTTCTGTGATTAGGCAGCATGACAGGCTCAGCTACAGTTGACCTTCGCCCGGTACCTTCCCCGTTGGGTTCGGTACCAATCGTTTCCTCAGGCCTAACTTCGGGCTGTGCTCGGTCTCGGCTCCTACCACGGCTACTTCTGCCGTTAGCTCCTTCGAAGAAGGAAGATCTTTGCTGTCTCTGAGATCCTCCAGACTGGGACTCGCCCCATGATTCAGTGTTGCGATTGGATTCTTCAGCGTCCCTCAAGCGTGACATGAGATGGTCCACCAAGGCTTCCTGCTGGGACGTGAAGCGGTTAGTTACTTCAACAACAACTCTGTCCAAATCTGCCCTAGTAATTGCTGCAGGATGTTCTGTGGCAGGAGTGGTTGGGTTAGCCTGTCCTTCATTTGTTACCGTTGCTGGAGGAGGACGATTTATTTGATTCGTGACAGCTGGATCTGGAAGACTACTGGATGCAATGTTTTTTCCTTTGTTAACATCTTTTCTCTGTTTGGGAGGCATGTTTTCCAAGTGGCGGACGATGCTGTTAGGAAAACTTGTTAAGTAGATGAAGCTGAAGCTTCGAGCTTCTAGTTCTCAGTGAAAGCACCAAAAATGTTTGCACAAAAAATGGACAAACACCTCAAAGTTGTATGATTTAGTAGATCTTATGTTATTCTTAGTAATTTGAGCGATTTATGCAAATACGTAAAAAACAGGGGCTAAACTGTAAAAAGACACGCAGATTTATAGTGGTTCAGCCAGAATGTGCCTACGTCCACTTTATATGTTATTTCTCTTCTTTTGTTATGATTACAAGTACAAAGCTTTGGTACAAGTAAAAGAAAGTTGTTTGAAGAGTTCCTTCCGTGCTTGAGCTCTCAAACTTGTCCCCCATTGTTGTACCCCTGCCCCTCTATTTATAGAGTGAGGCTGGGGGTAGGGGTCTTGGAGGTATATAGCAGCTGGTGGGCCTGGGCTGCTACAATTTGGCCTGGCATTGCTCTGGCTCGGTAGGACTTTGGCTCGGTAGGACTTTGGTTCGGTGGTTGGAGATGAGGCTTGGACCGGAAATGAGTTGGTTCGGTAGGCGGTGGTTCGGTGGGAGTTGGGAAGGTTGGTCCGGTTATGGAGTTAGGAAGGTTGGTCCGGTCATGGAGTCTGCCGAATGGACATGGTGGGATGAGAATGCCGGACGGGCATTGTGGGATGAGAATGCCGGACGGGCATTGTGGGATGAGAATGCCGGATGGGCACTGTGGGATGAGAACGCCGGATGAGTTCCTTGGGACGAGACTGCCGAATGGACATTGTGGGATGAGAATGCCGAATGGGTTTAGGCAAACCTGGATGGATGGATCAAGCTCCTTGGTCTCGAGATCTTCTGGGTGAGAACATGCCCAACAGTTGAAGTTCATGTAGAACAGACTGCATCGTTACTGCCTTTGTTGGGGTGTGAATACATATGTGTTTGGTCTACTACATTCACGGCTAAAATCTGCATTCATGTGGTCTGGTGTTGTGTCAGATATTGATGCACTTGAGTCTACACTTAGATTTATAAGCTTGCCTTTCATTTGTCTGTGATATTGCCTTTTTATGGTGATATTCACACTGCGGCATTGAGTTGGAATTGATGCATCACTAGTTGATTTCGGCATACCTAAATTTACACTACAATTATCTTAGTTCAAAGCTGATAATTGTTGTTGGCATCTATTATGGTGTTTGTTAAACCAGTGGGTATCTTTCTTACCCCGGTTGTTTCGGGTTTCACTGTAATTGCATTGAGAATTTTGTTTGTTCATTTACATGTACACCACGTCGACAACAATTTGGGGTCTGGTCATTCCTGTAACTAGTCTGCACCTATATACTTTAAGGTGAGATTGCCACTGCCTATTTCAAATTGCATTTTGTTATTCACTGCACTTTGATGGCTGATCATTTGTATACATACATTCTTGTATGTATATATATGTGTGGCCACTGCATTCTGAAATCCTGTATTTGGGTTTGACATGTGTATTTCATTTTGTCTCTGGTCTTATTTATATTGAACTCGTATTTGGCCTTGCTGTGCCTTTCTTGTATTTGTTATGATTTGTGGCTGTGTTACTTTATCTTGAGTACACATGCTATTATCCTTTGTTGCCTTGTTCTAGACTAAGAAATTTATACTGTCCAGTTACAGTATTAAATATAAATGTACAATTAGTACATTCATGCTTTGGAAACTGTTTGCACCCAGTTGCATTCTAGTCTTCATACATATATATGCAGTGATGTATGTATATACATTAATTGATATGTATATATGTATGTTCGAATTGCATTTTCTTTTCTCTTGGAATGATTGACTTTGTTTTGGAAACGATTCATTTTACTTGTATCAGTATATGCTAGAACCTTACCATTCTGGCTCATGTATTCACTGTGCATTCATTGTTTGCCAAATTAGTTCACTGCATCTCCACATACCTGTTACACTTGTTGTAGTGTACCATGTTGATTCCCATAGTAGATTTATGTCTGCACTTGAACATAGTCTTGTATTTCTTCACTGTATCAATTTGAGTTTCTTCAGTCAGTTGCCATTGTGCATCTGGATTTGAGTTTATTCATTCTTATATTGTTGCGTAGTTTTTGTTGTTGTTGCAGTTGCCCTTGAATACTTGTGGTTACACTGCACTTGGGTCTGATTTTCGTTGCTCTTTGTAGGAGCACATGACTAGTTCATGTGTCTTCGACTGTGACCTTGTTTACACCTTGCTTTGTTTCACTGTCCGGCTTGTCACTGCGAGTTGGTCTTGTAGCTTTGTTATATCACTGTATTATTGACATGAACTAGCAATGTCACTTATTGTAGTTGCAGTTTGTATAGTCGCCGTGCCCTTGAACTTATGTGGTGGCTGCATTTTTTGTTGCAGTCCTACCCTTGTTTCTATGTGGTGGCTGCATTGCTTTTTGTTGAGATTTTGTCCTTGTTGGATTGCATTACATTGATGCACCGATTTGCATCACAGTTTGATTTGTTATCCTTGTACTGGTCATTGACTTCAAGTGGTGGCTGCATTTTCGTTGCAGTTTTACCCTTGTTCCTTGTGGTGACTTTATATTCGGTGGTGGCGAGGCAGTGCACGTGTGCGTGCACTGCAGCCACCCAGAATTGACAGTTTTGAATTGATTTAGTCGATTTGATAAATTGTTTATTTATCTCTGTTGATGATTTAAATCTGCTGATTTATTGTTTAACACTGTTTGGTGTTAAAATTTTCGTTATCCGATTTCTTTGTTAAAAGGATTGGATATACGAGATTTCTGTGATTGTCATCTATTTGATTATCTGATTATTATTACTGCTATGCACTAATAACTGAGTTTGAATTAGACTGACCCGTGTATTATTTTCTTTCGAATTTAATACTCGGGTCAGACCCGAGTTATTTCAGGTTGTAGATTTCCTTCTTTAAGTTGCTGTTTGAGCTATGAAGACTTTTCACATCTTTTGGAGTAATCGTGTCATAGTATAGGTTGATATGTATTCATGTATATTAGTTTATAATGTACGTGTATATATAACTTCCAGAGTCGACAATTGTAGTTGTATCATATGTATTGTATCCACTGTATTGTAACTGACATCAGTTATATATATGAGACTTTTGTTTTTATCTGTGTTCCGCATCCTTTGCGTATCTGTGTTGTTTTTATATATATTGTCCTAAACCATTATGAACCATTGTAGTTCGTTTTATACTGGTATTGGATATGTCGATGGAAGTGAATAAATCAGAGATGAAAAATTTAAAATATATACCACTCCTATCGAGGTAATCAATACTAGTGTAAGGCCAACTACGGATGGCCGCTCCTACCCAGCCTTATTCTTCATAATAACAGACGGTATTTCTTTTAATACTCTTTGTTATTGTGAGTATAGAGGTGGGGCGTTACAGTTGGTATCAGAGCTTGGGGTTTATGGACATAATATAAAACATAACATAGATGGAACATATGTTACAACTATTTGTCGATGTTTTCTTTGTGTTTTGAGTCAAAACTAAAGTTTTGAAATTATGATGAAATTTTTAAATATCTTTATTTAAAAATAAAAGTGAAACTGTCTTCGCTGAGTACAACTGATAATCTTTTTGATTTAAAAAATCAAAATATGAAATTGAAATAAATTTCATTTGCTGTTTACATAGCTGTGTTTATTTTGTTTCTTTGAGAATTTCGAATCTGAATTGAGTATTCGAAATGATTGCAGTTATGTGATTCTTGTTGAGATTTTTGCTGATTTTCTTTTAAGCTAATCACATGTTGATTAGATTTTTGCTGTTTTGAATTATCTTCATTGAAGATATATTCGAATGATTTCTTTGTTCATTTTGTAGTACGTGCAAATTTGAGTTGCACGTTACTGCATTAATTTTACGTTGAACCAATGCTTGGTTATGAAACGTATTTTATTGTCGTTACCTTTATAATGGGATTTTTACACTAGTGCTATGTTTTGAAGCACGGAGTTTAGTTGGAAATTTTTATGAATGAAAATTCACTGGTGTTACATTGTGGTGTAAAGTATTTTGATGAGATTTTGACGTTTAAAAATTACTGTCGCTTTGGCTTCAGTAACCGTCAAATTTTAAAAGTGGATTTTCAAGCGGTTATACCGCAATGCAGATTTGTGACCCGTTTTTACGGTATTTTGAGAAGTACAATTTCCTTATCGAAATTGCTACTAATATTGCTGCTTTAATCACATAATTGGGAAATCGTTTTAAAATGAAAATTGTTTTATAAAAATTTCTAACAGTTTGCACTTTCAAAAGAAGAGGAAAGTAAGTGATAATCACTTATGAGATTTATGGCATTAAGACCCAAGTAAGGGCAACCAATTATTTTATATGAAAATCATATTATGATTTCTGTTAATCTTTATTTCTCTGAATAAATATATGATGATCATGAATGACATTTTGGTTGAATTTTTGGTTACTGTTTTGATTTGCTTTTGGCATTGACTAATTTTGTTTTAAAAAATTGTTTAATCAATCATATAACCTGATTACATAAATGAGTTTATGACTCAGTTTTTATAAGCAAATAATTTGATAAATTTACTAAGAAATATGGTATTGAATAATAATAATGGATTAGGCAGTATGAACAAAGAGGTTTATGCTCATGTCTAGTTCAAAAAAAAAAGGTGCGATCAAGCAGAAATGACTTTGAAATGGGTTGTAAAAATTTGGCATGAAAGTTGGTATGTTTAGATATGATTTTTTTTAAGGAAAATAAATTCCCTACTTATGAAATAAAGAAAGGATTACAAGAGTATTTCTGGAGTTAAAAAGGAAAATTCCTTAAATGAATAAATATGTATGGTCTCTAAATTACCAAGTAATTTAGGAAAGGTGCCTTGATCTACTCATCATTAGGTGGATGATGGGTATGTGCATGACTTGTTCAAGTCCTGGAGGCCTCTGTGCAAAGGTTAACAGAATTGAGTCCTTTGCAATGCACACTTTGTGTTCAAAGGCAAGAGTTTGGACCATATAAAAATATAAAATGGAACTGGAAAATAAGCTAGGCAGTGTGAACAAAGGAGGTTCATGCTTATGTCTAGATTGTTTTAAATTGGAGATGAAAAATGCAATAAATTATTTATGTGCTGATTTGTTTAGATCTAAAGCTAAAATGTTTTATAGGTTTTTCTTTAAAACCATACCCTATGTTCACAATAGAATTGAGTATAAGAATTTTTATAGAATTCTACTGGATTTGTTTAAGAGATCATGACATCCTTGAATATAGGAGATATGCAAGTGATAAAACAAATTTTGAATGAGACAACTGGAGAAATGAAATAAAGCATTATTTTCATGAATGAAAGTATGGACAGTTGAGATTTTCTGAAATAAGAAATGAGACTGGTCACTAGATTATAAAACTAATCTAGGAGAGAAGCCTTGATCTATTCATCATAAGGAGTATGATGGATATGTGCATGACTTGTTTAAGTCCTATAGGCCTTTGTGCAAGGGTTAACAGAATTGAGTCCCTTGCAATGCACACATGGTGTTCAATGGCAAAGAGATATGACCAAATTAAATTGATAAATCGAGATTTAGAGCTGAGCTATGGAATTAAAATGAGTTAATTCCATAAGAGTATGTGTACATGTATACTGTATTGAACAATTGAATAATTGTTGATTTGAGATTCGATTATCATTTTTGATAATTGAATATTTGTTGATTTGAGATTCGATTATCATTTTTGATAATTGAATATTTGTTGATTTGAGATTCGATTATCGTTTTCGATAATTGAATATTTGTTGATTTGAGTTCGATTATCGTTTTTGATAATTGAATATTTTTTTGATTTGAGATTCGATTATCGTTTTTGATAATTGAATATTTGTTGATTTGAGATTCGATTATCGTTTTTGATAATTGAATATTTGTTGATTTGAGATTCGATTATCGTTTTTGATAATTGAATATTTGTTGATTTGAGAATCGATTATTGTTTTTGATAATTGAATATTTGTTGATTTGAGATTCGATTATCGTTTTTGATAATTGAATATTTGTTGATTTGAGAATCGATTATTGTTTTTGATAATTGAATAATTGTTGATTTGGGATTTCTGATTATCGTTTTGATAATTTGGCAATTGCTAATTTTGTTGATTGTAAGATTTTCTAGTCTCTAATTGATTCTAGATTATGTTGATTATATTAAACTGCTGTTTTCTGTCTATCTCTGTTGATAGTTATAGTTTGCTGATTATGAAGTTCGTGTTTTCTATTTATCTGTTGGATAACTAGATATTTGCAGTTTTGCGATTTGCAAATTTTGTTTTCTAATATCTTTGTTGATAATTAGATATTGCTGTTTTGTGATTTCTGTATTCTAATTATCTAATTGATCATTGAATATTGTGGATTTGGACTGAGTTTGAGTATTGAGTTGCCTGGTCCTTGCATTTCCATTGTACAATCTCGTAGTTTCTTTGATATTGCAGTCTTCATGATTCGTAGACTTGAGTTTTACCTATCAAGTTCACTTGAACTTTGATACATTGTTTTATACAACGATGGTTACTTTCGCACTGGGCCTGGTGTCACGTCACTGACCTGATGCACTTGAGCCCTTTCCTACCTTATATATACTCTGTTTCACTTGATAGTTGTAGTGATGTATTCCATAGAGTAACTGAACTGACTTGAGTCTGGTTCACTCGAGTTGCCTTCCTTGATTTACACCGAACTTGTATACATTCATTTGGTCATTTGGGGAGTCGGTTCTGCATTTTGTTGTACCTGTACCTGTAGTTGTCCAAACCGATTCTTCTGAAGTTTCAGCTTGTAGATCTGTTGTTCGTATGTTGCATACATTGTTGTTGAGTCGCTTTGTTACATCACTTGATATTTGTGGTATTTGCAGTTATATCACTTCGAGCTGCATGTTTAGTTGATTATAGGTTGGCAACTGGTATCTGTAGTTCATGTTTCATTAAGTTTGATGTGCTCGTGATCACTGTAGTCTGTCCCTGCAGTCTATCTGGTCACTGTAGTTGCATTCCATTCATTTGCAGATATCAGTGCTCGTCCCTTAGTTGTTCATCTTGTAGTTCATTATGAGTTTGTGGATGACATGAGAACTTTTGTTCATTTTGTTCTGATTGCACTCTGCTGTCAGTATCACTGCATTGTTTTAGGTTTCAGATATAGTTGCTTGGACCCTCATATTGTTTCAGGTGTACTCTGTATCACTTTTGATGTAGTTTGCATTTCAGTGTATCCTGGTGGTTACTGTTTCGGCCTGAATTTGATCATTTAAGCGTCCCAATCTCTAGTGCTCGGACTCTGTCCATACTTGCACACTGATTCACTATTCTCTGTACAGTATCTAGACCTTATTATATGCACACTTGGTTCGTGACCTTTGTGCTCGAGCTTGATCTTGCAATTTCCAGTTTCATAATTGCTTCATGTAATTGGGTAGTTTGGTCTTCATTTTGCTAGTAGTATTGCTCCATGTAAATAGGGTGTGTTTGTTTCACTTGTCTGGTTGGTCGTGAGACTATAGCATGCATTATTCATGTCAATTTCTTTGGCGTTTGTATTTCCGATCTTTATTTTTCTAGCTTTACCAATTTATGTTAGAAAATTTATTGTTAGTGATGACCTTAATTATGAAAATTGCGGGGACGCAATTTCTATAAGGAGGGGAGTCTGTAACAACCTGAGATTTCGTACCAATTGATTATCGTCTCTAGACGATTAATTTTTCCTAGCTGTTTGTTATTTGAAGTATAACTGGTCCCTCTTTTCAATTGCATTCGTTCGAAAAACCCTATAACCCGATCTTCCTCAACCATTCCAATGGGAAAACCCTAAAAAGAAAGAAAAAAAAAATAAAAATGGCGGCCACAAAATTTCTTGCTCGTTCGTTCCTCTTTGCAACTGAGTTAGGGCTTGTGGAAAATTTGGGGCTTCGATTGTCGAAGGCGCCAACGAATGAAAAACAGCCTCGTCAATGAGAGCTTCTGCAAATCCTTCGATCTTTGCTTTTGACCACGGTTTGGATTTGAATTCGTCGAATCAAAGGTGAGTGACCCCCCCTCACTCACATCTAATTCATACCTCTAGCGTATTAGTATTTGAATCCTGTGATTTTTCGTTCGTTTCTGTTTCATGGCTGTAGTGGTTTCGATTTTGTTGTTCGATTTTTCTGACTGTCCAATTTTGTTTATGTGGATTTTGTTCGAACCCTTATATTCTCGAGAAGATGGGTTTCACAGTTTGGTTTCGTGGATTTCTGGTGACTTCGATTTGAACTACAGTTGTTATGCTTGCCACTGTGTTCATTTAAGTAGCATTTCTCTGCACCCTGTTGCATTATTTCTGTGCACATGAGATGTATTATGTTGTCTTGAGTCAAATTCCATTAACTTAATGTCATCATGCTGTTATTCTTGAGTCATGTACATTTGGGTTTGCATTAGTATTTAGTTGAAGTTCATGTAGAACAGACTGCATCGTTACTGCCTTTGTTGGGGTGTGAATACATATGTGTTTGGTCTACTACATTCACGGCTAAAATCTGCATTCATGTGGTCTGGTGTTGTGTCAGATATTGATGCACTTGAGTCTACACTTAGATTTATAAGCTTGCCTTTCATTTGTCTGTGATATTGCCTTTTTATGGTGATATTCACACTGCGGCATTGAGTTGGAATTGATGCATCACTAGTTGATTTCGGCATACCTAAATTTACACTACAATTATCTTAGTTCAAAGCTGATAATTGTTGTTGGCATCTATTATGGTGTTTGTTAAACCAGTGGGTATCTTTCTTACCCTGGTTGTTTCGGGTTTCACTGTAATTGCATTGAGAATTTTGTTTGTTCATTTACATGTACACCACGTCGACAACAATTTGGGGTCTGGTCATTCCTGTAACTAGTCTACACCTATATACTTTAAGGTGAGATTGCCACTGCCTATTTCAAATTGCATTTTGTTGTTCACTGCACTTTGATGGCTGATCATTTGTATACATACATTCTTGTATGTATATATGTGTGTGGCCATTGCATTCTGAAATCCTGTATTTGGGTTTGACATGTGTATTTCATTTTGTCTCTGGTCTTATTTATATTGAACTCGTATTTGGCCTTGCTGTGCCTTTCTTGTATTTGTTATGATTTGTGGCTGTGTTACTTTATCTTGAGTACACATGCTATTATCCTTTGTTGCCTTGTTCTAGACTAAGAAATTTATACTGTCCAGTTACAGTATTAAATATAAATGTACAATTAGTACATTCATGCTTTGGAAACTGTTTGCACCCAGTTGCATTCTAGTCTTCATACATATATATGCAGTGACGTATGTATATACATTAATTGATATGTATATATGTATGTTCGAATTGCATTTTCTTTTCTCTTGGAATGATTGACTTTGTTTTGGAAACGATTCATTTTACTTGTATCAGTATATGCTAGAACCTTACCATTCTGGCTCATGTATTCACTGTGCATTCATTGTTTGCCAAATTAGTTCACTGCATCTCCACATACCTGTTACACTTGTTGTAGTGTACCATGTTGATTCCCATAGTAGATTTATGTCTGCACTTGAACATAGTCTTGTATTTCTTCACTGTATCAATTTGAGTTTCTTCAGTCAGTTGCCATTGTGCATCTGGATTTGAGTTTATTCATTCTTATATTGTTGCGTAGTTTTTGTTGTTGTTGCAGTTGCCCTTGAATACTTGTGGTTACACTGCACTTGGGTCTGATTTTCGTTGCTCTTTGTAGGAGCACATGACTAGTTCATGTGTCTTCGACTGTGACCTTGTTTACACCTTGCTTTGTTTCACTGTCCGACTTGTCACTGCGAGTTGGTCTTGTAGCTTTGTTATATCACTGTATTATTGACATGAACTAGCAATGTCACTTGTTGTAGTTGCAGTTTGTATAGTCGCCGTGCCCTTGAACTTATGTGGTGGCTGCATTTTTTGTTGCAGTCCTACCCTTGTTTCTATGTGGTGGCTGCATTGCTTTTTGTTGAGATTTTGTCCTTGTTGGATTGCATTACATTGATGCACCGATTTGCATCACAGTTTGATTTGTTATCCTTGTACTGGTCATTGACTTCAAGTGGTGGCTGCATTTTCGTTGCAGTTTTACCCTTGTTCCTTGTGGTGACTTTATATTCGGTGGTGGCGAGGCAGTGCACGCGTGCGTGCACTGCAGCCACCCAGAATTGACAGTTTTGAATTGATTTAGTCGATTTGATAAATTGTTTATTTATCTCTGTTGATGATTTAAATCTGCTGATTTATTGTTTAACACTGTTTGGTGTTAAAATTTTCGTTATCCGATTTCTTTGTTAAAAGGATTGGATATACGAGATTTCTGTGATTGTCATCTATTTGATTATCTGATTATTATTACTGCTATGCACTAATAACTGAGTTTGAATTAGACTGACCCGTGTATTATTTTCTTTCGAATTTAATACTCGGGTCAGACCCGAGTTATTTCAGGTTGTAGATTTCCTTCTTTAAGTTGCTGTTTGAGCTATGAAGACTTTTCACATCTTTTGGAGTAATCGTGTCATAGTATAGGTTGATATGTATTCATGTATATTAGTTTATAATGTACGTGTATATATAACTTCCAGAGTCGACAATTGTAGTTGTATCATATGTATTGTATCCACTGTATTGTAACTGACATCAGTTATATATATGAGACTTTTGTTTTTATCTGTGTTCCGCATCCTTTGCGTATCTGTGTTGTTTTTATATATATTGTCCTAAACCATTATGAACCATCGTAGTTCGTTTTATACTGGTATTGGATATGTCGATGGAAGTGAATAAATCAGAGATGAAAAATTTAAAATATATACCACTCCTATCGAGGTAATCAATACTAGTGTAAGGCCAACTACGGATGGCCGCTCCTACCCAGCCTTATTCTTCATAATAACAGACGGTATTTCTTTTAATACTCTTTGTTATTGTGAGTATAGAGGTGGGGCGTTACAGTTCGGCGGGTCGGTAGGGGAAGGTTGTGGGGTTGCTTGGGTTGGAGCGGAGCAAGGGGAGGCGGGTTTGCTAGGAAAGTGGGTGCTCAGTGATGGGAAGGAGGATTTTCAGGGAGGGGAAAGGCCGGCTGTCGGTTGGAGACAATCAAGGGAAAGGCGACTGATCTGTGTGTTGTGGCTGAGGAGTGGGTCGGAGCAGTTTGGAGAGGCGGTAGATGTGGAGCAATGGTCAGGTTCTGGTGAAGGAAAAGGTGGCGAGTTAGGCCGCCGTGTATTCGGGTTCGGGAGTCGAGGCTATGTGGGCAACGGAGGGGAGGTAGAAGGTGGCAGATCGACAAGTGGCTAGTGGAAAGTGAGTAGGGTGTTGCATTCTCGGCTGAGAGAAGGGAGGAAGGCGGCCGAAGGGAGTTTGGGTGAGTTTGATGTGGCGGCGGTTGATGAAGGAGTTCGGGAGGAGGATGGCGGGTTGAGAGCGAAGGATGTGATGGAGGCAGAAGCAAGGCTAGGGCACGTGGGTGGAAGGTTCAGAGAGGCAATGGGAAAGGTCGAAGGAAGGTGAAAGGGAATGGTCGAGTTCAAAGGAGATAAGTAGGTTCTCAACTATGCAAACATATATAATTTTTTTATAAGTATGGCAGAGCATAGAACGAAAAGAGGAATTGAAGAAAGAGACTAAAATAAATGAACGAACCAATATATAAAATAAATAGGGAGAATAGAAAAGGCCAGGGGAATAACAAAAGTCAAAATGTTGAATTCTGGAATATTAATGGTAAATGGCCATTTGCTTTCTCACGGTTGGACAATTGAAAGGACACGGAACACCAAAAGGCTCAAAATGGGTATCGATATGGCTAACCGTTTCGTAGATTCCATCGCGTACCGGACGCCGAAATACACAGATGAATACGCTGCGGAGATCAACATAATGAGACGAACAAGATGGTACACAGATATGAGAGACACGACCTACCTATCAAAACTCGATATTCGCTGCCAAAATGCTGCTAAACCACCGAAAATAAGATAAACGGGGCTAGCGAAGTCCAAATTTGGTGAAACGAATTATTAGGTCTAACTTAGAAAATATTCTGCAATTTTCGTATATAAAAATATTCAGATTTCGAAAATATTTTATTTCCTTTAATTTAACTGATTTTAGATTTTAAATTTTAAATTGAAATTTCACAATTGGACAAACTTACAAATTTTCCGATAAAAATTTGCCACTTGTTATATTTAAATAAATGTATTCCAAACTTCAAATTTTCATTGCAAATTTTTTTTATTGTTTATTTATGAAAAATTAGTTGATTACGTTATTTAAATCATTAAAATTTCAGGTTGTTACACTCTCCCCCACTCAAAACTTTTCATCCCCGAAAAGGAACGAGATAGGAGAATAGAAGCAACGGAAAGGAAAGATAGATTCGAAATACATAGTACCAGATACAACAATTAATTCAAAACCATATAAATGTCATTTTCGAATGTTAACATTATACATCTCATTACTTATTAACAACCATTTATTATTATCATTCTAATTAATTCACTTTTAATTAATTTACATTCCTATCCAATTCACCTTATTTAGTTCTTAATTGAGTAACATTTACTTATTGTTATTCATCTTGTTAATCATTCAATGGATTTATATTCAATTCATTCGCTTTAAATTGATTTATATTCAACTAATTTAGTTTCAATCCATTTTTATTCAATCAATCAATATTCATTGTATTCACATTTGGTTGATTTCAATTCAATGTATTTTCATTCAATTGATTTACTTTTAATTTATTAACATCCGTTACAAAAAAAATTTATACTTACTTATTCATATTCAATGAATTCTCATTTCGTTAATTTCCATTCTATTATGTCCAATTAACTTACATTCAATTATTAACGTTCATTATATTTACCCTATTTCTTTATAACTTAAGTTCATTTTTCCTCAAAACAAATTTTATTTTAGTTAACTCATTTATTTAATCCATTTGACTTCACTTAAGTTAATTCCACTTCATAATTCAATTTCAACTATTCTTTGTAATTTACTTTTGTATCACAAACGGTTTACAAAGATATGAATTTATTTATTACCTTTTTAGTTTCTTAGGTTCATATTTATTTACTTAAATAACATTCTCTTTTTATTATTCAATTTATATCACTTAACATATCTTGCAACAAAGATTAAGTGTATAATCATTTATTTTAACCACTCAATTTTTATTTATAAATTCCCTTAATAAATTTCATTTTAGGACATCTTATTACTTACATTTATATTGTATACTATTCAATTACATGTTCTCATTACATTCAAACTTTTTCCTAGGTAAGTTTTATTAATGTTTCCGAATGTAATTGAGCACTATACAAATTTACCTTTTATTTACAATATTTCTATTAAGCAAAATTTATTTTGAACATTTTTATTACCTCAGTTTTCTCTTGTATAATCTTAAATTACATATTCACATTACATTTTAACTTTTTGAATATTTTAGTTAAGTTATATAAGTTTTAGAATGCAATTGAGTGTTATACAAATTAATTTTATCCTAGTTCAACTTTCTCAAGTTTTTCCAATTTCATTTCTCATTTTAGGCACTCCAATTATTCAAAAAAATTGCTTCATTTAAATAATTGAAAACCATCACTTGACATAAAACTTAAGAGTTAAATTTCCAGTTTCACTTAAAACCATTTTGAAATAAATATATACATACATACATATATATATATATATATTGTACATCAAATCATACTCAAGAAATTTAAATCAAATCCATTTTCCAAAACAAAAGTGTAGCAAAGTTACTAAGTGGTCTCCCCTCTTTGAGACCTGAAAATGAATGTCAATGATGCTGCAGTCATCATCGAAATTATTTCCAGCGACATAAGAGGAGAGTACTAACTTACTTCTTTTAAAATTCTTTGGAAACAATTTCCATTCGAAAATACTTTCAAATAATATATTTTTTCGAAACTTCGAAAACCAAATTTTGAAACCAAATTTTGAAAAGCACCAAAAATTAAATTATCAAATCCTTAATTAAAATTCATTACATTTTCAAATCAAATTTATAAACCATGTTTTTAAAAATTTCATCTCCTTATAACATACAACAATAGTTAATGGTTTATGAATGTCGATGAAACAATAAATGATAATCTAGTACTATCATTTCTAATAACCAATTCATTTAACTACCTAATTTCAGAAAATTATACTTTTATATATACAATATAATCATACATAAAATTATTTCATTTGCAAATTTCAAAAACAATATTGTGTCAGTTTGCACTGTTCAAGTGTTTTGGAATTCCTATTGATAGCGTTAGCTAGACGAATCGATCGAAACCCAAAATTCAAACTTAACAACTCAAACAACACAATATAAAACATTTTATCTCAATTACAAATACGCTCCCTCCGGGGATGATTCAAGAATGGATTTTAGAACAAGGATAGAGATTAAAATTTAGAGGGACCCTAATCAAAGAGAATTCTAATGAAGAAGATAGGCTCGAAAGGAAGATGAGATAATTAAATTACAAAAGAGAAAGATGGATAGACTTATATTAATCGTGGCGATCTTAACCGGGTCAACCGAGACTCCATTTTCAGAAATGATGTGCCCTAGAAATCAGACTTCATCCCTCTAGAAATGGCATTTAGAAAATTTGGCTTTCAACTGATGTCTCTTAAGTGTTTTCAACACATAGCCTAAATATGACTCATGTTCCTTCTCAGACTTAGAAAAGACGAGAATATCATCAACGAAAACCAGGACAAACTTGTTGAGAACATTGCGGAAAACGTGATTCATAAGATCGATGAAGAAAGCCGGAGCATTGGTTAATCCAAAGGGCATGACTAACCATTCATAGAAACCATTCTCCATTCAGAAAGCTGTCTTGGGAATGCTCTCCTCGGCTACACGAAGCTGATGAAAACCGGTAGCAAGATCAAGCTGAGAGAATACTTCAGCTCCGTAGAGCTGATTGAACATATCATTGATACGAGACATAAGATATCTATTCTTAAGAGTAAGCTTGTTCAGCTCTCTATAATAAACACACATCCTCAAAGAACCATCAGATTTGGTGACAAAGACCACAGCTGCTCCCCATTCAAAAAACTCTGCCTAGTCAAACCCTTGGAGAACAAGTCTTCAATCTACTTCCTCACTCGACTTTCTCCCTGGGTGCCATCCGTCTGGGAGGAAGAACAATAGGTCGGGCTCCAGGAATGAGATCGATGCGGAATTCAATTCCCTCTTGGGAGGTAGAGAAGTAACTTCACCAAAAACATCAGGATAATCCCTGACTATCGGGTTGAGTCAAGATCACTAGGCTGAGAATCAAGCGAAAAGATAAAACTGCTTGCATAATCCTGAGGCAATCGATATTCGATCACAAGAGAAATACCCTGGTCGTCTACTAAAGAAACGGTTCGGGTTTTGCAAGAAATAACAACATCATAACGCTTTAACCAATCACCTCCAAGTAAGATATCAAATGCATCAAAACCGAGGACAAAGGAATCTCTGGTGAATCGATGCCTGTTGTAAAGGAGTTTCAACCCTTTACAAATCATACTAAGGTTGGTGGGACCGCCGACGGGATTAGTCACACATAAGGATGAAGTTGCAAGATGTGCTCAAATTGATTACAGAGATCAACAGAAATAAAGCTATGGGATACTCCAATATCAAAAAAAACACGAATAGGAAAAGAAAAGAATGGATTTTAGAACAAAGGTAAAGTTCCAAATTCAAAAGAAATCCAAATCAAAGAGGATCCTAACAAAGAATTTCAAGCTCGAACGAAGATGATCCTATAATTAATTTTACTTATTCTAGGGTATTGCTACCCTATCTCTAATGAGTTTTTACTCCATAAGCTAAGTTTTTCCAAAACCAGAGATCTGATACCAAATGTAATGACCCGCCATTTCGAACCATTCAAATCGACAATATTCCACACACGTCAGATGTGACGCCCCACCTCTATGCTCATAATAACAAAGAGTATTAAAAGAAATACTGTCTATTATTACGAAGAATAAGGCTGGATAGGAGCGACCATCCGTAATTGACCTTACACTAATATTGGTTATCTCGATAGGAGTGGTATATACTTTTTATTTTTCATCTATTATTTATTTACCCCCATCGACATATCCAATTATCAGTATAAAACAACTACGATAGTTCATAATAGTTTAGGACATTAGATATAACAATAACACAGATAATAAAAATGCGGAACACAGATTAACAAAAATCTCATATATATATAACCGATGTTAGTTACAATATAGTTGACACGATACATATGATACAACTACAACTGTCGACTCTAGAAGTTATATATACAAGTACATTATCGTCTAATATACATGAATACATATCGTTCTATACAATGACACGACTACTACAAAATGACACTGACAACTTCAGAAGATGTGAAAAGTCTTCAAATCCCGAACAGCAACTCAAAGAAGGAAATTTATAACCTGGAATAACTCGGGTCTGACCCGAGTATTACATTCAAAAGAAAATAATACACGGGTCAGTCTAATACAAACTCAGTTATTAGTGCATAGGAGCAATATTAATCAAACGTCAAATAGACGACAGTCACAGAAATCTCGTATATCCAACTCTCGATACGAGAATTGGATAACGGCAAATATAACACTACGCAGTGTAAATCAACAAATCAGAAATCTCAAAATGATCAAACACATCAAATTTCTGTGTATATCAGTAAAACAGCAATGTCAAAACCAATAAGTGTCAACAACAATGCTGCAGAGCCAAAACATGTGCCTCAAAAGACTCAAGTAAATGGATGAAAAACAAAGCAAGACAGTTTGCAAGCAATTCAATGAACACTACAACAATGAATATGAACATGACATTCAAGCAATCAGGTTATACTAGCAGGAGAAGTAATACATGAACCCAAAATGAATAAATGACAGAGATGAGATGAGCAAGTGAACCAAATCAAAACAGAGCCCAAGTTTACATATGAAGTGATTCAAGTCCAAGCAACAAGAGCAATGCATCACTAAATGTCAAGGCAAAGCAACCAACTACATATATGCAATGCAGACAGGTCTAACAAAGTGGAACAGCAACATCAAATGCTTCTTCACAGCTACAACATGAATGCCAACATGCATGAATGCAGAACCTACTCTAGACAAAAGTCAACATGATAGCAAGTACACACAGGAAAGCAGTGAAATGGGCAAAAGTATCAAGTCTGGAAAACAAGAATGCCCAGACTCAACAAAGATGTACACAGACCAGGCTACAGAATGTCCTAATGCAGACAGCTTCAAATTTACAAACACACTAACAACTACAAGACCAACTCGATGTCACTGACCACAAACAACAGACAGTATCAACCATTAGACCAACTCAAGATAAATTGAGCATAGTTTAATGCAAAAATATGTCACAGTGATCATAATGCAAGTGCAACTAAATGAATCAACTACAAAGAATGCAAACAAACATATGGACAGTAATCAACTACAAGGTATGCAAACAAATATGGAATGGAATGCATCTACAAGTGCGGATGGCCAGAGTCGAAACTCACAGCGAAACAATGAAGTGCACAGCTACAATGATGCATGATAAGCAATGGCAAAAAGATGGCCAGAGACGAAGCTCACAGGGGCCAGTAAGCCAAAGAAATAAATCACAGTAAAGTCAACAAGGAACCACACGAAAACAAATTTTCAGAGATTCGAAACAAAAGAAACCCAATTTTCGTTCACAAAGCAACCTGAGGCCATAAATGAAGTATTCAAGCTTCAACTCCAAACATGACTTCAATTCGAAACCATTATACAGAGGTACGTAAACCACTACAACAAGGCCAGAATTTAAAGTGAAAGACCAGAAACAAAACTCATCATAAAATCCAGTCAAAAATCAAAGGCCACAAAACAAAATAACAGACAAGTTCGAACAGTTCGAAGTAGATGTGAGTAAGGGGAATTACTCACCTTTCACCGAAGCGAAGACGAACGAAAATTTATGGAGATCGACTCCAGAAGCAAGCATCGAACTCGTCGAAGTAGCCAACAAAGAATTCATCTCGAAATTGATCGAACCAGGCAACATCAGAAACATCCAACAATCGATCGAAACAATCACGTGCTTCGACATACAAAGCCCACAGATCAAAGCGCAAGAGGAACGAAAGCCCTAGTAAGCATCGAAAGAACGAACGAGGCCAAGCCCTAATCTGATCGAGAAAACGAAGAGGAAATCGTCGCCATTTTTATTTCTCTTTCGTTTGAATGTTTGATTTAGGGTTTCGAATGAATGAAGAATGAGGAAGGGGGATCGGGTTGTCTTTGATGAATACGACACCAAGAAAGAATGGATCAAGTTGATTTGTAAAGCCCACAACCCTTTTAACAAAAAATTTAATTCAATTATAAAAGAATTCAAACCGGACAAGAAGAGAATTTCAATTCGATCAAAATGCCAATAGCTATTAGCAACCAGATTAGATCGTCAAGAGACGATAATTAAATGGGTACGAAATGTCGGGTTGTTACATCAGACTTGAATTTCTCAAAACAACTGATTGTTATTTAAATTTGACAAAACTTAGCATATATAGTAAATAAATCATCACAGAATCATAGACATAGAGTACTACAACAATAAGCAACATAATAGATAAATAGTAGTTCATGAGGCTACTACATAAACATCAGAGTGTAAAGCAAATTCAATAAAATTCTCAAATACATAGAGGTCTCAATACATAAGCAATTGACAGGTCTGAAGATAAACAACTGGAAACAACTAAAAGCTGAATGGATAAAAGATAGATCTCTAAGAAAAGCTTCAAGCTCCAAAGTTGAGTCTCAAATGTTGTGACCCTCAGGCTGACCCGAACATAAAGCAAAACACAAAACACTCGAGTCAGGATTAACATTCTTATGCAAGTAGATCAACTCAAGTGAAATGTCCAACTGAAATGCAACATAACTTAAAGGATGTTTGGGAATCCATCCTTTAAGGATCCGTGGAACTATCTATATACATAGTGTAACAACCCATAATTTTAATAAATATTTTAAATAAATTTTATTTTGAAACTTTGATTTTTAAATAATTTTAATTTGAAGTTTGGAATTTTTCCAATGTATTTTGGATTTTTGTTCTATTTTATTTTTCCAACAATTAAATATTGATTTTCTGGAAATATTATATTTTGTTAAACCTTTATTGTTTATTGAAAATTTTGAAAGTTGAATTTTTAAATTTTAATCTTTTCTTTGAAACAGTAATTGGTTCTGATATCTGCTCTGTTTTTCGTTTCGTCGAATTCCATTTTAAACTTTCAGAAATTGATGAATTCAGCATTTTTCACACAGAATTTATCTGCATTTTTATTTTTCATTTTCTATTTTATTTTTCATCTTTTACTTTGTTTGGATTTTGAATTTAATTGTGCAAATTTTTGTTGTGTTTGGAATTTTTCTATATTAGTTGTATTTTGTTTACAATTTTTAATTCTAGTTTCAATATAATAAACTATTTTCTTTATTTACCTTTTATTTTTCCTATGAATAATTATTTATTTTCATTTTTACTTTATTTTTGTTTTCCTTTTATTTTATTTACTGATTTTATTTTGTTTATATTGAATTAAAAAGAATTGGAAATTCAAAGAGGCAAAGTCCTTTCATTTGCTTGACTTTTCATTGCCTAGTCCTTTCATTTTCTTTGGCCGTTCAAAACTTTATTGTAGCCGTATTTTTTATTTTGTATTTCACGTCAAAAACTTCTCACTTCATCACAAATTTTCGGCTAAGCATTTTTGAAAATACTTTTGGTAATGGCTTCTTCCATTTTACTTTTTCTCTTCATTTTTTGCTTGATTTCTTCATAGCTTTGCTCGACCTAGACCCCACCATCTCCTCCACCGACCACTACCACCACTTCCTTCCCCATATCATCCATGGCAACATCACTCACTCCTCTTTCCAATGCTGGCCGTGACCTCCATGTGATCAAAATCCAAAAAAAAAAGCATTGAAACCCTTGAAAATTGCATAGCCGAGCTCCATAGTTCACCACCCCTTTATTTTTGACCACGGCCACCCCCTTTAGCCACCACCACCAGCATGACATCACCTCTGGCCATCACCCTACCCTCTGTCCAGACCTATACTTGCCTTTGGCTGAGCCCATAAACCCTATGGCCGAGCCTAAAAGATGCACCAAACTCCTCTCTAGCCTTGCCTTTTGACTTTCTTTCCATCTGTAACTCCTACCCCTTTGCATTCTCTTGCCTAACCATGCCATATTGATCCAAACCCAAGCGATTTCAACCTATAAACATGTGTGGCCGAACCAATAAAGCCTTATGGTCGAGCAAAAGTGGTTAGTGGTCAAGCAAATTCGATTTAAAAGCTTAGTGGTGTCTTTTGTATATTCTATTTTCAAATTGTTTCCATTTAATTTTTGTTGGATTTATATTTATATTTTGCTTTGTTTTATTTGCGAATACAAGATTAACATCTTGGCTCTCTCTCCATTCAAATCTAGTCGTGCTATCGTGCTTTCTGGATTTTCATTTGTGTGTTTTATTTGCAAACTCCGGCTTAAAAAGGTGTGTATTCACACACGACATTTATACTTATATAAATTATGAAGTGACAACAAGTGAATGTGTATAAAATATTATATCATGTTATACCTACATGTGATGTAGATTATATGATGTTAAACCCTGTTATAAACTTGTCACATCATCTATTATGTTATATTTTATTATATAGTTTATTTATTTCTGTTAATCACACTGCAAGTTCCTTGTAGAATAGAATCAATATGCATTGAAATGATACATACCCGAACGGACTTTAGAATAGGAAAAAAATCGTTATGGGCTGAAATGATAGGCCCGAATGATTTTTTTTCATTTTTATTAACTTGGGATTTCGGGTTCGAAATGACAGAACCCGGATTTTTTTTTGTAAATTACGGATTGAAATGATATATTATCTGTGTCACTTGATTTAGGTTATAAAATATTATACAGACCCGTGGTTATTTTATATATTTTTTGGAAAATTTTAAATATTAAAAAAATGTAATAATATGATAATTTGATTTAAATTGAATTTTTAAATGATTTAATAAAGTGATAATGATTTTTCTATGTTTTAAAATGTTAAATAAATGAATGGAAATTTTTTGATTTTTAAACATAACTTAATTTGGAAATTTGTGATTGGATTTTTAATTGAAGTTTAAGTTAATTAAATAAAATGAAATTGACTGGTAACTGTTGTTGTATGCAAACTCCACCAAATGAAGGTGATCTTCCCATGATCCTCCGAAATCCAAAACACAAGCTCTAAGAAGATCTTCCAAAACTCGGTTGACTCTCTCGGTCTGACCATCTGTTTGAGGGTGATAAGCTGTACTCAAACACAACTCGGTTCCCAAAACTTCCTGGAAGCTCTTCCAAAATCCACTAGTGAACAATGGGTCTCGATCGCTCACTATACTCTTCGGAATACCATGGAATCGAACTATCCACTTAACATACAACTCAACCAACTTTGATGCAGTCCTAGTCGATCAAACAGGAATGAATCTTGCACTCCTGGTCAGACGATCTACAATGACCCAAATCCCTTCATTTCCCGTTCTTGTTCTAGGTAATCCATCAATAAAATCCATCGATATCTGCTCCCACTTCCATGTAGGAACTTCTAATGGCTGAAGCAATCCACTTGGCTTCCTCTATTCAGCTTTTACCAACTGGCAGTTCATACACTTGGAAATAAAATTTCCAACATCCTTCTTCATGCCTTCCCAGTAATAGGTTCTCTTCATATCCCGATACATCTTATTTCCACCTGGATGAATTGTCAACTTCGAGTGATGACTTTCCTTCAGAACTTCACTCCTCAATTCATCTATATCGGGAACAACTAGTCGTCCTTGCTTCCGAAGCCAACCCTCTCGATCGACCTCGAATCCTTTATCCTTTTCTGGATCCAATCCAGATTCCAAATCACGGATAATCTTGACAAGCTTATCGTCTTGTTTGGCTCTCGCCAACCCTTTCCACAAGAGTCGGTCTTATCGATAAGTTTGCCTACATCTCAGGTTCCAATTCATATCTAAGCCTGAAGTCAAATCCAGCTAAATACTCGAGATTCTTCCATTCTGAAAACATGGCTCCCAATCCTGCATGTCTTCTACTTCACGCATCTGCCACTGCGTTACCTTTTCCCGGAGTATAAGCTATACCAAAATCATATGATGCCAAAAACTCTAGCCAACGTTGCTGCCGAAGATTCAAATCCTTTTGGGAGAAAAGATACTTCAACGACTTATGATCTGTAAACAACTCGAATCGAACTCCCAATAGATAATGTCTCCACATCTTCAGAGCAAAAACAATCGCCGCTAACTCCAAATCATGAGTCGGGTAATTCCTTTCATGTGGCTTCAGTTGTCGACTTGCATACGCAACAACTTTATCCCTCTGCATCAGCACTGCTCCAAGTCCAATACCACATGCATCGGTGTAAACCACCATCTCATCATTCCCACTTGGAATAGTCAAAACAGGAGTACTCGTCAATCTCTCTTTCAGGATTTCGAAAGCTTGCTCACACTTAGCTTCCCATCTGAACACTTGGTTCTTCTTCGTCAATCCTGTTAACGGTGCAGCTATCTTGGAGAAGTCTTTAATAAACCGTCGATAATATCCTGCCAATCCAAGAAAACTTCTCACATCAGATGCATTCTTAGGTCTAACCCAATCCTGGATTGCTGCCACCTTAGCGGGATCAACCGCTATTCCGTTTCCAGATATCACATGGCCTAAGAACCTCACTTCATTCTTCCAGAAGTGACACTTCGAAAACTTAGCCTTCAGCTGATGTTTCTGTAAGATTCCCAAAACAATTCGCAAGTGCTTCTTGTGCTCTTCTTCCGTTCTGGAATAAATCAGAATATCATCCACGAACACAAGTACGAACTTGTTCAACCGATCTCTGAACACTCTATTCATAAGATCCACAAAATAAGCTGGTGCGTTAGTCAATCCAAACGGCATTACCAGCCACTCAAAGAAACCGGATGGTGTCCTAAAAGCAGTCTTCGGCACACTATCCTTAGCCACTCTCAACTGGTGAAATCCCGTTGCCAAATCCATCTGAGAAAACACCTTGGCTTCGTGAAGCTGATCAAACAAGTCATCTATTATCGGCAATGGATACTTGTTCTTCTTAGTCACCTTATTCAGCTCACGATAATCCACACACAATCTCAACGACCCATCTGCCTTGGTTGCAAACACAACTGGTGCACCCCACTCGGACACACTACGCCGAATGAATCCTTTCTGCAAAAGATGATCAACTTGCACCCTCAACTCTTGCTGTTCCCTAGGCGCCATCCGCCTAAGAGGCATTACAACAGGTCTGGCTCCTTCAACTAGATCTATACGAAACTCGATCTCTCTATGCGGCGGCAACCCTTTGACTTCATCAAAGACATCCTCGAATCCATTAGCGATTGGCACCGATGACATTCCATCCCGTGGAACAACCAGCGAATACATGAAGCTCATGAAGACGCCTTCTTCATGCTTACATCGTATTACAGTCTTTCGCCCTTCCACATTCTCGACTGTCACTTCCAGCCTCTCACAATCAACCTTTGCCGCATACCTCCTAAGCCAGTCCATACCCAAAATAATTCCGAACCCCGCAAAGTTCAGAACAAAACAATCACAAACAAAAGAGCAACCATGACTCGACACAATCAGACCACGGCATAACATACACAAACAAGACGAACCCCCAACTGGATTAGTCACAACCAATGGCCTATCAACAATATCCGGTTCCAAATCTAACCGGCCTACGAGTTCACTACAAACAAACGAATGCGACGCTCCAGTATCAAACAGAACTCTAACTGGAACACCACATAGGAAAAGAGTACCTTGAACCACCACACTCTTTCCCTTCTCTTCAGCGGTAGGAGCTTTCGAAGACGACGGAACAGCTCCCAAAGCATAAGCTTGCACAATCTGCTTGTCCCTCCTCGGTTCTGGACAATTCTTCCTGAAATTCCCCGGCTTGTCACAGTTGTGACACTTCATCGGTGCCTTCGGATTCTTACAATCCTTAGAGAAATGGCCCTTCTGCTGACAATTGTAGCCAGTCACTTCGCCCTTCGGCTTCTTCTGGCCATCCTTACCCTTCTGCTGTTGCTGCTTCCTTTTCTTGTTTCCCCCCTGCTGGGGTTTAGACTCTTCCCTGGTCACAGCAACAACAGATCCTTCCTTAGGAAACAGACTCTCGTGCCTAAGAGCTTTCTCCACAAGCTTCTCAAATGAATCGTCCAAATGATCCACCAACTGCCTCCCAAGATAACTGTCCAAGCCTGTCACAAACTTCTCATTCTTATGATATGCAGATTAGATATACGACCGGGCATACTTGGACAAAGCTTCGAACTCAGAAACATACTCAAGAACTTGTCTTCCTCCCTGCTTGAGCTCCACAAACTTCTTGAACAGAACAGACTTCTGAGCTGTAGAAATGAACTTAGCTTCAAACCTGACTTGGAATTGCTCCCAAGTAATATCTTCCTCCGGAGTATTGATGGTAATAGAGTTCCACCAATCAGAAGCTCTCCCTTGAAGCTGTCTTGATGCTAACTTCCTCTTAGTTGCATCCTCAATTCCCAAATCACCAAAAATCCTTCTACAAGCATCTATCCACCTCTGGACCTCAATAGTTGATTCCGTTCCCAAGAAAACCTTCCCTCCAAGAGCAGTATAGTCCTTGCACAACTTAGCAAAATCCACTAGTTTCGGAGTTTGGACTTGAACTCCAACATCTACTGCTGCCCCCGGAACTGGTATCCTTCTCATGATCGAAGTCATCATAGCTTCGAACATAGCTGCATAATCAGCAGTCCCCTCAGTAGCACGGCCTTCCCTAGCAGCTGGTCTCCCTCTTCGACTCATTCTCAATATCTATAAAAAGGAATGATTAGAACATCTGGAGAAACAACTGCATAAAGGACTCAAACTCTACTAAATTACTATATTATATATATTATTCATCCATCAAAATACAATTACGTCTCTCATACATAGTTACGTCAGTGAGCGTTGGGTAAAATCGATTAACCAATGCTCTGATACCAAATGTGACGACCGCCCATGACCCCTGCACCGAATCTAGAGATAGAGCGTTGTAAAGTGTGCCAGGCAGCCATGGACGATTGTCAAGGTAAATTAAAACAACAGAATCTATCGTATTACTCACAGCGCATGGACAAAATACAATAGAACATATGTATAGTGAAGCTTTACAGAATAAATTCCATCATATAAAACTCCATAATAGTTGAATACAAGCATCCAAATAGTCAATACATCAAGCCTCACTACATAACACTCAGAGATTATACAAACAGCGGAACATCCAGTACATATAATATGAAGATAATATGCAACCCTCCAGCTCGTCTTCGATATCAGCATCGTGAGAAGAGAACAGCACCTGTCACCTGCTACCTAGTCTGCCCATCCCAAAAATGGACGAACAGCCCAAGGCAATAAGAGTTAAAACATAAAGCCTTGAGTCAGGCAACAGTCTTAGTGAGCAGTAAATTAACTAACAACATACCAAAAGAACATAAAGGAAAAGGAATAGGAATACAACCCTCCCACTCCAACCTCTTTCTACAGTGATAGCCCCAGACACACACTAAGTAGAAGCAAACATAGCAGAGCATACAATGTAAAGTAAAGCAATTATCACTCGAGTCAAAGGCGATGTTTTCCAAGCACAAACCCCCAAGGCCTAAACCAAGATCAGATAAGCACCCAGAAAATACCGCTCTTGAGATCGAATGACGATACAACCAAACATCCATGACTCTGGCTATCACTGTTATCATTGCTTCGATATCACCGTTAATTGAATGACCGACACATTCTTTCAGCCGTCCGTCAAGGGCTAATGGTAACCCCGGTTCTAGACATAACTCCCGCACGTCATCGTGACCCGTGCCTAGGACTATCGAATCTGCCCAGAGTACTTGACTACCCAATCAGTAGCCTTCAGGGACTATCGAATCTGCCCAACGTACTCTTGCTTTGAGCATGCTAGAACCTTCAACAACGATGAGATCTCAGCCTTCTAGTCGTCCTCCTCGACAACTATTTCCATACTAGCTCAAGCGCCTCTCGAGCTTCCATTATCCTCAACCCGCTTGGAATGATCCCGTCTGGATTAGACCAAGACTATCTCATATGATACTTCGCTTCATCACATCCTCGCAAAGTCTCATCTCAACATCATCATCAAATCTATGCATAAGAGCTTCATCATCCGCTACAAATGCCACAAGCAGCTTTTCCCATTCAAGAGCCCTTCCCTTAGCTTTTGAATCATCCTCGATCTAAATCAAATCATCAATCATCTAATTCATAGCAATCAACCAAATCAAACATT
The DNA here is from genome assembly GCA_030737815.1 of Allium fistulosum. Classification (NCBI taxonomy): domain Eukaryota; kingdom Viridiplantae; phylum Streptophyta; class Magnoliopsida; order Asparagales; family Amaryllidaceae; genus Allium; species Allium fistulosum. The sequence goes on along the minus strand of CM060904.1, from coordinate 945,343,672 downwards.
AATCCAAGCAATCAAGCATTCAAATATGATCTAAGTAGACAATTATCACAATAATGGCAATTTCGTAATTAAAGAGTTGAAAGTCTAATAAGCATGAAAACATGAACAATATCTCTATAATCTTGATGAATGAACTTGCATAGGTTAACATGTAGTAAAATGGATGTAACATCATCATGAACAATGGATCTATATGGATCTACACTTAGGATGAAGAAAATGTATGGAAATCACTATTTTAACACCAAATCGAGCCAACAATTCGATATACTCCTTTGGATCCGTGTGAGAGATAATCACCACTCACCAAATCACCTAAACAACCCCAAATCAAAACGCTTCAGATCTGGACAGCGAAGGATCTAGCTTGATCTATCGCGAATCCGCTTCAAACGAAGAAATCTCACTTCAAAGAATGAAGATCTTCAATCTAAGCTCTTGAATCTTCAATTTGATCTTCAACTTGGATGGATGGAATCACTAGATTAGAGTAGAGAAAAGAAGTGAAGAAGTGTAGAAGTCGAGCTCTCAAAATGGCAGCACTTCGTCACTTCGAAATCCGGATCCCAAAAATGAAGCCAACCCCCTTCTATTTATAGGCGAAAATCCCTTAAGTCGTAACTCGGAATTAGGTCGTCTCCGACCTACGACCTAAGACTCCCACCGACCTAAGACTTAGCCAACAACTCCGACCTAACAGACCAAGCCTACGACCTAGCAGATCCCCGACCTAAAGCACGCGCCTTAACAGGGTATACGACTTATGACTTAACAGCAGCTCCGCCTAACACATGCGCATACGACTTAACGACTTAGTAAATAACCGCATCCATACGACCTACGACTTAACTAATATGCGCGACCTAACAGGAGATACGACTTACGACTTAGCGGCTTAACCCCTAAGTCGCTCACGACTTAATAACTTAGCAACTCTACGACTCACTATGCAACGACCTAACTTCTTTAAGTCGTCTAACGACCTAACTTCGCTAACCACTAGGTCGCTAACCTGCTAACCTTTATAAGTCGTCAACACTTAGGTCGCTCGACCGACCTATCCTACCATACGACCCAAAATACTTAAGTCGCTAACTTACTCAACTGACATAACACTTAACCCATCCACGACCTAACTCTTAGGTCGTCTACGACCTAAACCCTTACCATCCATCATACGACCTAACTCCAAATCCTTAGGTCGCCAACCCCAACATCCTTAGGTCGCCTATTCTCCTTAAGTCGGCTACGACCTAAGCCTAAGCTTACTTACGACCTACCAGACTTCTCCGACTTAACCCCTTACCGACCTAGGAATTAAACTATAAATGACTTATCAACAGTGTGACCAAATGTCAACTGTTTTACGAAGTTTCGATCCGTAAAAATACGGGTCGTTACATTTTTGAACATGGAAAAATCGGAAGAGCAGAAAGCAGCCCGTAGAGCACGAAGAGCCTTGGCCCGTAAGGAACGGGAGGAAGAAATCGAGAAGTGGGAAAGGCTGTGGAGGGAAAGAGCAGGACCTGGTCCTTATGACCATGTCGTTTGTTATCGATGTCAGGAAAAGGGACATTATGCAGTCATGTGCGGGAATAGAAATAAAGGAAAGAAGAAGGAGGGCAAGCGTTTTCGGTCCAAGATCTTTTGTTTTAGATGCCATTGTGAGGGGCACTTTCCCAGTCGCTGCCAGGAGGTGAAGAAAGTGAAATCTGCACCCACTACATCAGTCGACCAATCAACCATTTGCTATCACTATAAGAGGCCTAGGCATATAGCCAGGAATTGTTCTGAAAGGAAGTACGGAAGGAAGGCTGCGTACCCGCTGTTCGTTAAGGAAGATGGGAGTGTAGTGCACTTGTGCCAGAAATGCAGAAGTTGGGGGCACATTGAGGGGGAGTGTTCTGAACCCGTTGATGTACCACCCGGAAGGATTAATACTGATGCTTTGTTTTTGTAGGAGTGGTAATCTGGGGATCTGTTTGTTATCAGTAGTTTGTTAGGTTGCATTAGGTGAACCCTATTGTATCTTTTGCTTAGTTGATATTGTCAAACTATAGATATTCATGCTTCTGTTTTCATATGATATGAATTTGAGTATTTTCCAAATTTTGAATGGGGATTCTTTTGTATTAATGTAGGTTATATATCTCTAATCTTGGTTTGGATTCTTATCGATTAGGATTCCTTTGAACTTTGGAATGCTCCCACTTGTTCTGTAATCCATTCCTGTCTCCTCTATTTGTATTCTTTTGATTTTGGAGTACTGCATAACTCCACCTTGAATGACCTCTAGAAAGATCGGTGATTCCGCCAATCTTTGAATGATTTGTAAAGGGGTGAAACTCCTTTACAATCGGTATTGATTCACCGGAGATTTCTGTATCCTCGGTTTACGATGCTATTTATCTTCTGCTATACTTGGATGCTATCTCTGGCGGTCGAAGGTTGATTTGCCTTAGATTGTCGCATCGATTATATTCCTGAAGTCATGGTTGACCTTGTTAAGGTCGCCCGCGATTCATATAGGCTTATCCATCTTCTATTTGTTAATTTAATTATTTCATTTTCGTTCGAGCTTATCTTCGAATCAAAATTCTATTTGATTAGGGTACCTCTAAATTTGAATCTCTGTTTTGTTTTGAAATCCATCCTTGAATCATCCATTTGAAAATTTGTGGTTGATTATCTTTTGAAAATTGTGTATTCATTGAAGTTGTTGTTTTGATAAGGATGACCATATTTTTATATAAAAGTGACATGTTTTCGATAAGGATTATATACTTTTTTTAAATGAGAATTTGAAGTTTCGAAAGGATTTGAAATTTTGAAAATTATATAAGAAATGGTTTCATATTAAATGATTTATAACTAAAGTGTTTGAATTTGAAATTTTAGAGATTGAACTTCGGCATTTTGAAATTGGTTTTAGATCTTGAAAATATATAATAATACGATTTGAAAGTATTTTCCGAATATGAAAGGTTTCAAATGATTTTAATGAGTTTCAAATGATTTCGAAGAAATTTCAAAAGAAGTTTTCGAGAAAATAGAAGTCCAAAACCCACTTATGTCGCTGGAAAATAATTTCGGTGATGAATGCATGCATCATCGACATTGATTTTCGAGTTTCTGAGTGAGGGAGAGGCCATTTCGGTAGCTTTGTTATGCGATTGATTTGTGAAACCAATTTTGATTTCAAATTTCAAAGTATGATTTGATATTCAAAAGATATATGTATATATTTGAACAGTTTGAAATGAGCCAGTGTTCAGTCCTTAAGTTTCGGATTTATTGATATAACCCTATCTTTTGGAATTGATGTACTGATTTATTGGTGATTTCCAACTCTTGGATTGAAAATATGATTTCTTTGACTATTTTGAAGGTTCGAGCACTTCCAAATCAAGGTTAACTTTTCAAAGCTAAGTAATTTTGAAAGGTATAAAGTATATAAGTTTGGTATGTATGTTTAAAGTATGTAGTAATATGATTTAAATGAGTTTGAAACTGTTTTGTTAAGAAAATATATAAGGCTATTCTGAATTTTTTTCTAATATGAAATTTAGATTTGAAATGTTTTGAAAATTTTGTTCTTCAAATATGTTGGAAATTTTTTTTAGATGTTTTAACTTAGTAACATCTTTATGAAACTATATATATTTAACAAGTTGGAATAGATACATAAGTTGTACATATGCTGTTTTATTCGCATAATTAATTTGATATAGGTTTGAATACACAAGTTTGAGGTGAATTACACCATTTCATGTTAGGATTTTTCATTTGATTCTTGATGGCGAATATTTGATATGGATTTTGGGCTTGGTTCTAGAATTCTCTATCATAGTATATGGCTATGCAAGGAGACTGATGGCTCTAGTCGAGAAACCATATCGAAGTCCGCATTAAGGAAGTCGAATGGACAATACTAGTTCGAAAACGAACTTGTGTGATCGAGCGAGCGATCGAATGTGATGTTGCGAAATGATGACATATGTACATCTTATGTTCTAATATCATTGATATATTTTGACGCTGAAATGGGAAGTTGTTGGGTTGGATATCTTTGTAATTTAATTGGAATTTATTTTCTTTTATGCAAAACTACTATCGATTTAAAACCATTTTTCCAAACCATTTTTTTTATTTCTTAAACAAACTATTTCAAACTATTTTATTCTATTTTATTTACAAAACTATTTTTACAAAACTGTTTCTATATACAAAACTATTCTAAATTCAAAACCTTTTATAAAGCAAAGATGTTCAATCCCATATGGCTCTTCATACAGCGAAATTTATTTTTGAAAATTTTGATCCTTATATAAGATGGACCTTATGTAAGTATAAGATGATTTTGAAAACCATTGATTTGGAAATGAATTGGTTGACTTAAATTATATTGATTTATAAACTTGGATTATTTTCTAAATTTATTATTTTGCAAACTTTAGGACTGAAGATATTTGATTTGGAAGAATAATTTGGTGAAAGCGTATATGATTTTGAAAATTGTATTGATATTGAAACGAATTGAATTGAGAACCTTATTTTAAATACTTGATTTGGGGGTTATCGAACTTATGTAAAATTGGTTTGTATAAGTATGAAATTGATTCGAAAACTATTGATTTGGAAAGGTATTCAATTTGAAAAGTGAAATCTTATTTAATCGAAGTCAATATAAGTTTGATTGATAAACTTTTGATTTGGAAAGTATTCGATTTGAAAATGAAATCTTATATATAATGGACCTTATATAAGTACGATATTTGAAAGTGATTTGAAAAGGTACTATGTGATACATATTTTCGAAGTAAAGATATGGAAAGTGCCTTCTGCTTGATATCCGCTTTGTGGCCACATTAGGGATTCATTCTATCGATATTATTCTCTGATTTTTGGTTTTCCGGATATGATACTCGAGTGTCCATCGAATTCCATGGCGATCTCCATGGACTTATGAGCGCAATTGCATAGCGTAATTCGCCTGGCTGAGATGGCCTAGGGGTACGGATTGTTTCCTGGGGGATCCAGGCGTAATCAGTGTGTATCCTACGATCTGTGTAGGTTGTATTTAGTAGCGAAATCCGTAGGACTGAGAAAGCTTACGGATACAGATTGTTTCCTGGTGGATCCAGGCGTAATCATTGTGTATCTGCGGTCTTCTAGTCATCATGGCATAATTCGCAGGGCTGAGAAAGCTTACGGATACAGATTGTTTCCTGGGGGATCCAGGCGTAACCATTGTGTATCTGCGATCCATGGTTAGACAAAGGTTTGGTTATTTTTTTGGATTTTACTTTCCATATCTGTTTTTATATAAAAAAAAAGTTTTCCAGTATTTTCACTGGGTGTTGAAACAAGTCTACTAAGTACCTGGAGAATTCTAGCTTTGCGCCTGATCAACGCACTGCCAGAGTCTACGGGAACGAGGATAAACTTGTTAAGACATCAAGTTATAAAAGTATTTGATAAACTATTATATAAAGGATATTTTGATCAGTTATTTTTCCTTTCTAAAAGATTTTTAAAGTATTTTAAATATTGTTTACCTTTTACTGACAATTTGAATTTAAAAGACTTTTATGGATATAATAAAAATGGATTTAACCAAGTTACTAAATATTAAGGAATTCTAATTGAATTTATATAGTTTTAAATTATTGGCTCATCCTTGTCTTTCGACCTATTTTCACACCTAGCTATCCCGATTCACCATTTTTCCAACTTGTTATTCCTATTTATCTTATTTTTCCTACTGGCTATTCCTATTCTCATGTCTTCATCCTTTTCGAGGACGAAAAGATTTGAGTCGGGAGAGTGTAACAACCCATAATTTTAATAAATATTTTAAATAAATTTTATTTTGAAACTTTGATTTTTAAATAATTTTAATTTAAAGTTTGGAATTTTTCCAAGTATTTTGGATTTTTTTTCTATTTTATTTTTCCAACAATTAAATATAGATTTTCTAGAAATATTATATTTTGTCAAACCTTTATTGTTTATTGAAAATTTTTAAAGTTGATTTTTTAAATTTTAATCTTTTCTTTGAAACAGTAATTGGTTCTGATATCTGCTCTGTTTTTCGTTTCGTCGAATTCCGTTTTAAACTTTTTAGAAATTGATGAATTCAACATTTTTCAATAGAATTTATCTGCATTTTTATTTTTAATTTTCTATTTTATTTGTCATCTTTTATTTTGTTTGGGTTTTGAATTTAATTGTGGGAATTTTAGTTGTGTTTGGAATTTTTCTATATTAGTTGTATTTTGTTTACAATTTTTAATTCTAGTTTCAATATAATAAACTATTTTCTTTATTTACTTTTTATTTTTCCTATGAATAATTATTTATTTTCATTTTTACTTTATTTTTGTTTGTCTTTTATTTTATTTACTGATTTTATTTTGTTTATATTGAATTAAAAAGAATTGGAAATTCAAAGAGGCAAAGTCCTTTCATTTGCTTGACTTTTCATTGCCTAGTCCTTTCATTTTCTTTGGCCGTTCAAAACTTTATTGTAGCCATGTGTTTTATTTTGTATTTCACGTGAAAAACTTCTCTGAAATGACCCTCCTATTTCTACCCTAATTTCATAAGGATTTTTTTTTTACAGAGATGATATATAGATATATCATTCATTACAAATATATTTCCCAGGGCCATTTTCTTTTTCCAATAAACAAAATATATTCAGGATCAAAATAATTAACCAATATAAATATATCAGTACATTCACAAAGATAAGCACATACATGTGAGGATGTATATGCCTCTCTTGTTTGAATCAGAGTTCTGGAAAACAAGAGGATATTGGATTGATTGAATTTAATCAATCCACACATAGTTCAGTGTTATATGCAATAAAAATTCCATTCATGCATGAATACCTATATATATATATATTTTTTAAACTCCTGATACCTTGCTAAATTCTCTAGGGAGTATAAATTCTAGAAACTAGATAAATGTGTTATGATTGTCTATAAATTAAGGGTCTGGTGCTTGGGTCCTGAAAATGATAGAAGTGTTAATCATTATCCATGTTTGATTTTCTTCTTATAAAATCTGTCTGGAATTTAAAATGCATTTGATTAAAATCTGAGTGAAATTCAGATTCCTATTACAAATACAAAGGAAAAGGTGTGTTAATATCTGTACAAAACATGTTTATGTGTGTATATAACTGCAACTATTTTGGATCTGGCTTTCAACTCCCCTATTACAGATTCTTTCTTTATTTAAAAATAAGGCATGAAACATTTGTATAAAACAAGTTAAATTATGGAAACCTTGCAGTCATATAAAAACATTCAACCTATGCCTATTATCTTTTGTATACATATGCCATGGTCGAAAGATAAAACCATTTAATTTTTCTGAGAATCAACTATCCAGGTTTTCCAAAACATAAATCATTTCTAAAGACTCAAGATTGACTAATACATTTTTAAAATGTAATCATTTAATTTTGACATGGTGTTCTTGCTAAATCCACTTACAGAATTTTGATTAACTTCTTTTATATCAGATATTAACTAGATTTATAAATTCCAGATACAAGTCAATCTCTTAATAAAATACTTAACAAAATATCAATCCTATATTCAACACTTAATACAAGTAACAATTTAAATCATTAATACATGCAGATTTTATCATTTAGGCTCTTATCTAACTAAGTTTAGCATGCTATAATCTTCTTCTCAAAGCCTTGCTCCTACTCCTACTTAGTTGCTGCAATCCCTGAAAAAGCATTTGAAACTGCCTCATTTTAAATGAGACACCCCAGATGCCATTAGCACACTAGGGTCAGACACATGTCTGGTATGAGAAAATTCACAAAAGCAATTAGTTAATTAGGTTAAAATCAAGTTAAGTACATATACATAAAGTTCTGCCCTTTGGATTCAGGTCATACTTGTGTGCATGCTCTGTGTCATTGTGCATGTGCACACTTTGATTTTTCTTTCCAGACACTACATATATAAATATGGCACATACATTCAAGCATACAATTCAGTCATAGTCAAACAATCATTCACACCAAACAGGAAAATAACCAATATGAGTTAAATCATTTATTCCATCCTCATATTTCAATTCTGGGAAAAACTCTAGTTTTCTCATCATCTCAAATATTTTTCCCTTGGTATATTTATCTATCCTGGTCTCATCTGCAATATTTATGAATCAATGGACACACTGTAATGAACTAATTCACTCCATTACACAAAGATCTCAGGACTTAAACAAGCCATGTGTCAACTTGCATTACTCAAGAACACAAGTCATTCCTGCAGTGTTCTTGACCCCCATTTCCTAATCAGGTTTTAAGTTAATAATAACTCTTTTGATATTTCAGGAATAAACCAATCAGTGATCCATTTCCCTAACTAAAACATCCATATCATGGCATCTCATATCAATCATAACCAAACAGAGATAATTAGGCAAACAGACATTGTTATCTATTTAAATGGGACTCTACATCTGCATACATATTTTCTGGTACTTTAAAGAAGTAAAGGCAACTAACAGTGGCTTATGGCTTTTAAGAGCGTTTTTCCTTTTGCAAGTATTTGTGCTTGAGTTAAACTTAGATTGACCAAGTTTCACTGAACCACAAAATTTGTTTGCTATGTGTATGAATCTTTATACATTTTTATTGAATTAGGAGCATCAGCACATAGGCAACCCTATTGCACTCCTAATTCCTTTTTGTCTCAAGCCTCAGCACTTATACATGAGTATATCGCAGCTCAATATGTTTTCATTTCTCTGAGTTAAGCCAAAACCAATACTACTTGCCTATATTCAACATTTATTTTCCTGGGTATTTGTTTATGTTCCTAAGCATTTACATATCAGAGATCTGGGTTCATAAAACATATATGTATACTAACTACACATAAAATTTTCTTATAAATAAACAAGTAGAACAACCAAAGAGAATCAAAACATTTTCAGTTTTAAAATCACAGATAAGCATTCACATATGAAAATACACTTTTAAGAAAATTACCTATAGCTGGCTGCCTACATTAGGACTTATTGCCTTAGATTTTGAGTGAGTTTTCTCACCTAGCTCTCTTTCACTTCCTAGTTGACTGGTAAGCCTCTGCCTTCAAATCTTTTCTTCACTTGTATTATAAATATATAATATCTATATATTTTCTCAAGAGTTATCCAGGAAGAAGAAGGTTTCTCCTCTCACTGCCTATTTATGCAGGGTTTTTCTTAGGGTTTAAGGCACTAGCTAAAGACATTTTTTCCCATCAGAAATTATGCCATTTGTATTTAGTTTTGAAACCCAAAATCTTACCCTCCCCGGCTTGAGTTTGTGAAGAGAAAAGTGGTTATATCTTTTTGGTTAATTTCAGATTTTTGCTTTTCCAGAAAATGCTTTTTCCTTTGTCTACTATCATGTTAAAAGTGTGACTTGATTTTACTATTTATTAAATACTCTTCCTAATTCTGCCTATACCAAGTATTTCTCTGTGTTATCTTATTTTTTTCTATTTTTAGCTTTCATGTAAATGGCATGTACTTCCTTCATTTATTTATAAGAGGATTAGTCCTTTTTATATCTTCATTCTTTTTATTTCTGCCTATCTTTAAAATATGTTGGTATATTTTATTTTGCTGATTTGAACTCTAGTACCTTATTAACATATCTATATATATATATGTATATATGTATATAAAGCTTACTAAATTAATTAGTATACTCATCTGTATATATTTATACATTATTTTGTACTGACACACACATGTACATGTACACTCAAAAATACACAGTAGCATTCATATATATATATATATATATATATTGCTTATGCATACAGCTTTTGAGGATTTAATCTACATATATATATATATATATATTCACATACATATCAATATGTATTTATTCTTAGAGTTCAGGGATTTTTAGCTTTAGTTCATGTGCATTTCCTGTGCACCCATGTACACACATACTGATACACTATCAAGCTATATCAATCCCCTTTCAAAATTTATTCAAAAATTATTTTGAATTCATTTATGTTTTTCAAAATAAATTCCTAAAATCTTGGGTCATTACATACACCCCTCCTTTTAGAAATTGTGTCCCACAATTTTCCTAAGCTTAAAATAAATTTTAAACTTAATTCAGAGAACAAGTACATTCTCAACCAAATAGATTTTTAGTTCTATAATAACTAAAAACATATGCATCTAAAAAAAGAAAACAATCAAAAATCAGAATTACCTTTAATCTGAAAATAGCTTAGGATAATTCATCCTAACTTTGTCTTCTAATTCCCATGTGCAATCACTAGGATCAAGACTCCACTGTACCTTCACAAGTTTCAGAGATTTATTTCTCAACTTCTTCACATCTTTTGCCAAAATTCCCACTGGATCCTTTTCATAAATCAAATTAGAATTTATCTGCACTTGGGTTGGGGTCTCAAGAATTTCTGCCTTGTCATGGACCCACCTTCTCAATTGTGATACATGAAAAACATCATGTATACCTTGCATGTTTTCTGGTAATTCCAACTTATATGCCAAGGGACCAATTCTTTCCAGAATTTTGTATGGTCCAATATATCTCGGGGTTAACTTGCCTTGTTTTCCAAACTTCATCACATTTTTCATAGGTGAGATTTTGATGAAAACAAAATTTCCCACTTCATATTCTACCTGCCTCCTTCTCATGTCTGCAAATTTCTTTTGCCTATCTTGAGCTGCTGCCATTCTTCTTCTTATCAACTCAATTTTCTCCTTAGTTTCTTGTATGTACTCAGGTCCTAAAATAGACCTTTCTCCTGCTTCTACCCAACAAACAGGTGACAAACAGGGTTTACCATATAAGGCTTCAAATGGAGCCATTCCTATGGTGCATTGGTAGTTGTTGTTGTATGTAAATTCAACTAGATGAAGATAATCTTCCCAGTTGCCCCCAAAATCCAGTATACATGCCCTCAACATGTCCTCCAAAACTTTGTTTACTACCTCAGTCTGCCCATCTGATTGAGGATGGTAGGCAGTACTTAAACATAGTTCACTTCCCATTGCTTCTTGAAAGCTTCTCCAGAATTTTGAAGTGAAGATGGTATCCCTATCACTCACAATGGTTTTGGGAATGCCATGTAACTTTACCACTTCCTTTATAAAAATTTGAGCTAATTTTGGTGCTGTCCTTTCTGACTTGACTGGGATGAAGTGTGCTACCTTGGTTAGCCTATCAACTATCACCCATATACTTGTATTACCTCTCTTAGATCTAGGCAGTCCATCTATGAAGTCCATAGATATGTCTTCCCACTTCCACTGTGGTACACTAAGAGGCTGAATCAACCCTGATGGCCTTTGGGTTTCAGCCTTGACTTATTGGCAAGTCATACATTTGGCAATGTATTTAGCTACATCAGATTTCATCCCCTTCCACCAGAAGTCTCTTTTCAAATTTTGGTACATTTTTGTGTTGCCTGGGTGTATGGAGTATTTACTTCTGTGATATTCATTCAATATCTTTTTCTTCTATTCTGTGTCCTCTGGTACACACATCCTATTTTGGTATCTCATATAACCATTTTTATCAATATGGTGATTCATCACTTCCTCCCCTCTTGAGAGGAGTATTTTCTTCTCTAATAAGTTGGCATCCTGTTCTTGCATTTTTCCTACCTTCAGAATTAAATCTGGTTGAAGTGTCACTAAGCTTAACTTCCCTTTATCTTCTTGTGCACCATGCATCTGCTCATCAATGTGCACACAACCATTCTCCCCAATTTCTAACTCAGTTAGCAAAGACAAGCCCTTAAATTCTTCTATCATTATCATAGCCAATTTAGCATGCTGTCTACTTAGAGCATCTGCAACTTTGTTTGCTTTGCCTGGTGTATAGAGTATGTCAAAGTCATAGGCAGTTAAGAACTCCACCCATCTATGTTGCCTCATGTTCAAATCTTTTTGTGAAAATAAATATTTTAGAGACTTGTGGTCAGTGTAAAGTTCGAACTTTGTGCCTAACAAATAATGTCTCCAAAGTTTTAAAGCATAGATCACAGCTGCTAATTCGAGATCATGTGTGGCATACCTTACTTCATGGGGTTTAAGTTGTCTGGATGCATATGCAATGACTTGGCCTTGTTGCATCAACACTGCACCCAAGCCAAATCCACTAGCATCAGTGTATACAACTAATTCTTCATTTCCATGAGGTACCTTTAAAATTGGAGCATTCACCAATGCCTCCTTCAACTGTTCAAAAGACTTTTCACATTTTTCTGACCAAACAAAAGCTTGGTTCTTCCTGGTTAGGTTAGTGAGTGGTGTAGAAATTTTTGAAAAATCCTTTATAAACCTCCTATAATACCCTGCCATCCCCATAAATGACCTCACTTCACTCACAGTGCTTGGCCTCTTCCATGCTTGAATAGCCACTACTTTATTGGGGTTCACAGAAATTCCTTGGGCAGATATAACATGGCCAAGGAAATGTACTTCCTCTTTCCAAAATACACATTTTGAAAATTTTGCCTTTAAATCTTTTTCCCTTAATCTAGACAAAACCAGGTGCAAATGATGCTTATGTTCTTCCACTGTTTTGGAATAAATCAAAATGTCATCTATAAAAATAAGCACAAACTTGTCTAAATAATCTCTAAAGGTTCTGTTCATTAAATCTACAAAGTATGATGGTGCATTGGTCAAGCCAAATGGCATAACCAAGAATTCATACAACCCATACCTAGTGTTAAAGGCAGTGTACTTGATGCTTGATTCTTCCACCTTCATTTGATGAAAACCAGATGCTAAATCTAGTCTAGAAAATACTTTTGCCCCTGCTAATTGATCAAAAAGATCATCTATTCTTAGCAATGGGTATTTATTTTTAATAGTTACTTTGTTTAATTCTCTATAATCTATACAGAGTCTTAAGGAGCCATCTTGTTTCTTAACAAATACCACTGGTGCTCCCCAGCAAGAATTACTTGGTCTTATAAAACCCCTTTCTTCCAATTCTTCTAACTGTTTCTTTAATTCTTTTAGTTCATTTGGCCCCATTCTAGTTGGCTTTTTAATCACCGGGCTTGCTCCTGGAACTAGATTGATCTGGAACTCTACTGGTCTATGGTGTGGAATACCCTTGACCTCACTAAACACATCCAAATATTCATTGACTATGGGAATTCCTTCAATGGTTAGTTCACTGAAATCTTTTTCTGAGTCAACTAAATAATATAGTTTTCCTTCCTTAGCTACTTCACATAAAACTGTGATTCTCTGACCTCTAGAATTTTGCAATGATATGGTGGATGAGTCTAAATTAATTATGGCTTTAAATTGCCTTAACCAGTCTACCCCCAATATAACACCTATATTTGGGTAATTCAAAACATATAAATTGGAAATAAAAATATTTCCTCCTATGTTTAATTCCACATCCACACAAATCATATTTAAAACACTAGAACTCCCCAGTGGACTTTGTATATGCAATGGGGTTTCAACCAATATGCAATTCAGTTTTAGCATTTTAACTAGTTCATAAGAAATTAAAGAGTGAGTTGCCCCAGTATCATATACTACTGCTATGGGTATGGTACAAATAAGTAATGTACCTTCCACTTGGCTATGGTTTTCAGTGTTACTCTCCACTGTGGCTTTGCCTTTTCCTTCCAAATTTGCCAATTTTCCTTGCTGTTTGTACTCAGGACAATTCCTCTTCATATGCCCCTCTTTCCCACATAGATAGCACTTGAAAGCTCCTCCCTTCAATTCTGGACACCTAGGCTTGATATGCCCCTCCTTTCCACACTGATGGCACACAATTTTCTTCTTGGTTTCCTTAGCTTTGACATCTCCAGTGCCTTCGTCACTGGCCTCTTCCTTCTTCTTATCATAAGGGTGATACCTCCCCTTACCCTTCTTGGTATTATTGTTCTTAAAATTTCTGAACTTCTCCCTTTCCTTGTCATGCTGTTCCAACCTCAAAGCTAAGTCTATCACATGGTCAAAAGTCCTGTCTGCATAGGGTAACATGGCTCTGCTAAGTCCTGGGTTCAACCCTTTTATGTACCTATCATTTTTGGATGCCTCATCTGCCACAAGCATTGCTCCATATGTGGAATGCCCCTCAAACTTTTGAGTGTATTCTGTGACAGTCATGGTTCCTTGTCTAAGTCTAATAAATTCTTCTAGCAAGGTAGTCTTTGCTGATGCTGGTACAAACCTTGCTTCCAACATCTCTTTGAATTGATTCCAAGTGATTTCATTCTCATTCCTTCCTACAATGATTACTTCCCACCAGCCTAAAGCTACTCCTTTTAGCTGTCTTGAAGCCACTTGCCTCTTTCTTTGATCATCAAGTTGCATGTCATTGAAAATTCTTTCCAATGTTCTCAACCATGTTTGAATTTCCATGATACTCTCTGTCCCTTCAAAGCTTTTGCCTCCTAAATGAGTATATGTCTTAAGTAATTTTGAGAGTTCTTCATAGGGATTTTCTTGCCTTTGTCCTGCCCCATCCCTAAATGCTCTCACCAAGTCTTACAGATTGACCATTGGTGGTGCATGGGAAGATCCTGCTCCCTGATTTGGTGGTCTCCCTACCATAGTTTGCTAATAATAATTTACATAGCTAGTTAGTTTGATTGGTAATTTTTTTTTATTTCAGTGGTTTTTTTTTCTGAAAACATTGATATATATATTTAGTTCCTTTAAATTTTATTTCTATCTAAGAACTTGATCTTTACTTCTACTATGTTGAATAACATAGCTCTGATACCAAATGAAATGACCCTCCTATTTCTACCCTAATTTCATAAGGATTTTTTTTTACAGAGATGATATATAGATATATCATTCATTACAAATATATTTCCCAGGGCCATTTTCTTTTTCCAATAAACAAAATATATTCAGGATCAAAATAATTAACCAATATAAATATATCAGTACATTCACAAAGATAAGCACATACATGTGAGGATGTATATGCCTCTCTTGTTTGAATTAGAGTTCTGGAAAACAAGAGGATATTGGATTGATTGAATTTAATCAATCCACACATAGTTCAGTGTTATATGCAATAAAAATTCCATTCATGCATGAATACCTATATATATATATATATATATATATATTTAAACTCCTGATACCTTGCTAAATTCTCTAGGGAGTATAAATTCTAGAAACCAGATAAATGTGTTATGATTGTCTATAAATTAAGGGTCTGGTGCTTGGGTCCTGAAAATGATAGAAGTGTTTATCATTATCCATGTTTGATTTTCTTCTTATAAAATCTGTCTGGAATTTAAAATGCATTTGATTAAAATATGAGTGAAATTCAGATTCCTATTACAAATACAAAGGAAAAGGTGTGTTAATATCTGTACAAAACATGTTTATGTGTGTATATAACTGCAACTATTTTGGATCTGGCTTTCAACTCCCCTATTACAGATTCTTTCTTTATTTAAAAATCAGGCATGAAACATTTGTATAAAACAAGTTAAATTATGGAAACCTTGCAGTCATATAAAAACATTCAACCTATGCCTATTATCTTTTGTATACATATGCCATGGTCGAAAGATAAAACCATTTAATTTTTCTGAGAATCAACTATCCAAGTTTTCCAAAACTTAAATCATTTCTAAAGACTCAAGATTGACTAATACATTTTTAAAATGTAATCATTTAATTTTGACATGGTGTTCTTGCTAAATCCACTTACAGAATTTTGATTAACTTCTTTTATATCAGATATTAACTAGATTTATAAATTCCAGATACAAGTCAATCTCTTAATAAAATACTTAACAAAATATCCATCCCATATTCAACACTTAATACAAGTAACAATTTAAATCATTAATACATGCGGATTTTATCATTTAGGCTCTTATCTAACTAAGTTTAGCATGCTATAATCTTCTTCTCAAAGCCTTGCTCCTACTCCTACTTAGTTGCTGCAATCCCTGAAAAAGCATTTGAAACTGCCTCATTTTAAATGAGACACCCCAGATGCCATTAGCACACTAGGGTCAGACACATGTCTGGTATGAGAAAATTCACAAAAGCAATTAGTTAATTAGGTTAAAATCAAGTTAAGTACATATACATAAAGTTCTGCCCTTTGGAATCAGGTCATACTTGTGTGCATGCTCTGTGTCATTGTGCATGTGCACACTTTGATTTTTATTTCCAGAGACTACATATATAAATATGGCACATACATTCAAGCATACAATTCAGTCATAGTCAAACAATCATTCACACCAAACAGGAAAATAACCAATATGAGTTAAATCATTTATTCCATCCTCATATTTCAATTCTGGGAAAAACTCTAGTTTTCTCATCATCTCAAATATTTTTCCCTTGGTATATTTATCTATCCTGGTCTCATCTGCAATATTTATGAATCAATGGACACACTGTAATGAACTAATTCACTCCATTACACAAAGATCTCAGGACTTAAACAAGCCATGTGTCAACTTGCATTACTCAAGAACACAAGTCATTCCTGCAGTGTTCTTGACCCCCATTTCCTAATCAGGTTTTAAGTTAATAATAACTCTTTTGATATTTCAGGAATAAACCAATCAGTGATCCATTTCCCTAACTAAAACATCCATATCATGGCATCTCATATCAATCATAACCAAACAGAGATAATTAGGCAAACAGACATTGTTATCTATTTAAATGGGACTCTACATCTGCATACATATTTTCTGGTACTTTAAAGAAGTAAAGGCAACTAACAGTGGCTTATGGCTTTTAAGAGAGTTTTTCCTTTTGCAAGTATTTGTGCTTGAGTTAAACTTAGATTGACCAAGTTTCACTGAACCACAAAATTTGTTTGCTATGTGTATGAATCTTTATACATTTTTATTGAATTAGGAGCATCAGCACATAGGCAACCCTATTGCACTCCTAATTCCTTTTTGTCTCAAGCCTCAGCACTTATACATGAGTATATTGCAGCTCAATATGTTTTCATTTCTCTGAGTTAAGCCAAAACCAATACTACTTGCCTATATTCAACATTTATTTTCCTGGGTATTTTTTTATGTTCCTAAGCATTTACATATCAGAGATCTGGGTTCATAAAACATATATGTATACTAACTACACATAAAATTTTCTTATAAATAAACAAGTAGAACAACCAAAGAGAATCAAAACATTTTCATTTTTAAAATCACAGATAAGCATTCACATATGAAAATACACTTTTAAGAAAATTACTTATAACTGGCTGCCTACATTATGACTTATTGCCTTAGATTTTGAGTGAGTTTTCTCACCTAGCTCTCTTTCACTTCCTAGTTGACTGGTAAGCCTCTGCCTTCAAATCTTTTCTTCACTTGTATTATAAATATATAATATCTATATATTTTCTCAAGAGTTATCCGGGAAGAAGAAGGTTTCTCCTCTCACTGCCTATTTATGCAGGGTTTTTCTTAGGGTTTAAGGCACTAGCTAAAGACATTTTTGCCCATCAGAAATTATGCCATTTGTATTTAGTTTTCAAACCCAAAATCTTACCCTCCCCGGCTTGAGTTTGTGAAGAGAAAAGTGGTTATATCTTTTTGGTTAATTTCAGATTTTTGCTTTTCCAGAAAATGCTTTTTCCTTTGTCTACTATCATGCTAAAAGTGTGACTTGATTTTATTATTTATCAAATACTCTTCCTAATTCTGCCTATACCAAGTATTTCTCTGTTTTATCTTATTTTTTTCTATTTTTAGCTTTCATGTAAATGGCATGTACTTCCTTCATTTATTTATAAGAGGATTAGTCCTTTTTATATCTTCATTCTTTTTATTTCTGCCTATCTTTAAAATATGTTGGTATATTTTATTTTGCTGATTTGAACTCTAGTACCTTATTAACATATCTATATATATATATATATGTATATATGTATATAAAGCTTACTAAATTAATTAGTATACTCATCTGTATATATTTATACATTATTTTGTACTGACACACACATGTACATGTACACTCAAAAATACACAGTAGCATTCATATATATATATATATATATATATATATATATATTGCTTATGCATACAGCTTTTAAGGATTTAAACTACATATATATATATATATATATATATTCCCATACATATCAATATGTATTTATTCTTAGAGTTCAGGGATTTTTAGCTTTAGTTCATGTGCATTTCCTGTGCACCCATGTACACACATACAGATACACTATCAAGCTATATCAATCCCCTTTCAAAATTTATTCAAAAATTATTTTGAATTCATTTATATTTTTCAAAATAAATTCCTAAAATCTTGGGTCATTACATTCTCACTTCATCACAAATTTTCGGCCAAGCATTTCTGAAAATACTTTTGGTAATGCCTTCTTCCATTTTACGTTTTCTCTTCATTTTTGCTTGTTTTTGCTTGATTTCTTCATAGGTTTGCTCGGCTTAGACCCCACCATCTCCTCCACCGACCACCACGTCTTCCTTCCCCACATCATCCACGGCAACATCACCCACTCCTCTATCCAATGCTGGCCGTGACTTCCATGTCATCAAAATCCAAAAAAAAAAGCATTGAAACCCTTGAAAATTGCATAGCCGAGCTCCATAGTTCACCACCCCTTCATTTTTGACCACGGCCACCCCCTTTAGCCACCACCACCAGCATGACATCACCTCTGGCCATCACCCTACCCTCTGTCCAGACCTGTACTTGGCTTTGGCCGAGCCCATAAAGCCTACGGCCGAGCATAAAAGATGCACTAAACTCCTCTCTAGCCTTGCCTTTTGACCTTCTTTCCATTTGTAACTTCTACCCCTTTGCATTCTCTTGCCTAACCATGCCAGATTGATCCAAAACCGAGCAATTTCAACCCATAAACATGTGTGGCCGAACCAATAAAGCCTTATGATCGAGCAAAAGTGGTTAGTGGTCAAGCAAATTCGATTTAAAAGCTTGGTGGTGTCTTTTGTATATTCTATTTTCAAATTATTTCCATTTAATTTTTGTTGGATTTATATTTATATTTTGCTTTGTTTTATTTGTGAATACAAGATTAACATCTTGGCTCTCTCTCCATTCAAATTTAGTCGTGCTATCGTGCTTTCTGGATTTTCATTTGGGTGTTTTATTTGCAAACTCCAGCGTGAAAAGGTGAGTATTCACACACGACATTTATACTTATATAAATTGTGAAGTGACAACAAGTAAATGTGTATAAAATATTATATCATGTTATACCTGCCTGTGATGTACATTATATGATGTTAAAACCTGTTATAAACTTGTCACATCATCTGTTATGTTATATTTTATTATATAGTTTATTTATTTCTGTTAATCACACTGCAAGTTCCCTGTAGAATAGAATCACTATGGGTTGAAATGATACATACCCGAACGAACTTTAGAATAGGAAAAAAATCATTATGGGCTGAAATGATAGGCCCGAACGATTTTTATTCATTTTTATTAACTTGGGATTTCGGGTTTGAAATGACAGAACCCGGATTTTTTTTGTAAATTACGGATTGAAATGATATATTATCCTTGTCACTTGACTTAGGTTATAAAATATTATACAGACCCGTGGTTATTTTATATACTTTCTGGAAAATTTTAAGTATTAAAAAAATGTAATAATATGATAATTTGATTTAAATTGAATTTTATATGATTTAATAAAGTGATAATGATTTTTCTATGTATTAAAATGTTAAATAAATGAATGGAAAATTTTTGATTTTTAAACATAACTTAAGTTGGAAATTTGTGATTGGATTTTTAGTGGAAGTTTAAGTTAATTAAATAAAATGGAAATTAAGTTTTATTTGTGAAATGATAAATTAAATTAAATTGTTAAGTGAATGCAGAGAATAGGAAAATTGTACACTTGAATTTAATAAGTGAAGTAATGAAAATTTGATATTTATTTGTGAAATTTACTTTATAAAAATCATAAGTTGAAGGGTATTTAAATGAACATTTTTGAAGTGGAAAAATATGATTTTTATAAGTTAAAATGGTTAAAATTGAAGTTTAATTGTTTCTGGAATTTTTATATAAATCTGGAAATTCTTTTAATAGCACTTCAGAAATGCTATCGTTTCTGGAATTAACTTAAAATCTGAAGTAAATGATACTGTAGCACTCTGTAAGTGCTGTGGTTGATACAAATGAACTAAAGGCTAATTTAACTAAGGGCTATTGCAGCACTTTTTAAGTGCTATGGTTGCTGAATTTAAATTAAAACTTGAAACTAATAAAAAGACTACAGTAGCACTTGATAAGTGCTGTCATTGCTGAATTGAACTAATTTTTTTTAAAATTGAACTCTGAACTACTACACCAGTTTATAAATGCTGTCTTTTCTGAATTTAACTTGTTTTCAAATGAAACTGAACTACTACAGCAGTTTTAAATGTTGTCTTTGCTAAAATGAATTGTTTTCAAATATAATTTACTGTAGCATTTCCTCAGTGCTGCGAAAGCTGAAATTTCAATGTTTGAAGTATTTAATTGAAGAAATGAGTTCGGAAAAAGCTAAAATTTTGAGAATTTAATATTTGATTTGAAGATATAATGGCTTTATCTTTTAATGGTTTAAATGAATGATTTTAATTCGGAATTATAAACCATTTTGAAATGTTAACCCCGGGAACACTTCTCTGTATGCTATTTTATTTCCTTGTGATTTATTTGGATGCACACCTTTCATTGGAGAGTATGACTAGAGGTGAGCGATTACTGCAGCTCTGTGCTACCCTAGTCACATTTACACTGTTATTTGCATTGTTTACTTTAATATGGACATTTCTCTGATAACGTTTATTTTTGCTTAATTGTTTAACGGATCCTTAAAGGATGGGCGATCCCAAGCATCCTTTGAGTTATTGTGCATTGTTATTACAGTTCACTTGAGTTGGTTTACATTGTATAAGTATATATGTCCTGACTCGAGTGTTTGTGTTTTACTTTACGCTCGGGTCAGCCTGAGCAATACAGCTTTGGATTTATCTTCTGGAGCTAGAGATTTGTTGGAGCTTATTTGTCTATCGGTTCATCGACTTCTATTCCAGTTATTTCCTATTCAGTATTGTCTCTGTATTATTGACTTATGTATCATGACATCTATTGTATCTGTTTCGACTATGAGATTTTGTATATGTTTTGAGAGTATGTATATAGTAGCTTCATGAACTACTATGGTATTTTATTTCCGCTGTGAGTTATTCTGATATTCTGTGTCTGTGATTCTGTGTTTGATTTTATTTGCTCCAAATTTTCTTGACAATCCACTGTTTTGAAGTATTCAAGTCCGACATGTGTGGATTTATTGTCGATTTGAACGGTCCAAAATAGTGGGATGTTACACATAGTACAGTACGTTGCATAGATAATGTCTACAGTAAAATATTAAAATAGCGTTAAAGCATTACCCATATCCCACTTAACACATTTTATATAAATGCCATATTCTATACAGTACTGTAAACTCCACCAAACCGGTGGGCTATCAGGAAGCACTCCATCGGTACGAAAAAACCAAACTCGTAATGGGCACGATGAGGCATATGACAAGGAACGTGAGGCAATGCCTAGGGTAGGATACTATTGTTTCACATAACTAGGCTGGAGGTAACGCATAACAGCTACTAGCGCCCACCTAGAGACACACTCCCAAAATCAAAGGTGCACCCAATCAAATCAAAACGTAATAGATATGGTTTCAAAGAAGCATGCTCGATCGGAGGTGCGACCTCATTTAGCCCAGGTATAACTCATGTTTTAGTCATTTCAAGTTGACCCGAGGGGCTCAGGGCTGCGTTCATACCGCATACAAAATCATTCGCCAAACCATCCTACTTCATTCTAGATTCTACACCATGTGCACAATTGTTAAAGTGGTTTTCGGTATTGGTAGATAGTATGACAATATCCGATCCCGGTCTCTTTAATAACCAAACGCTTATTTCACACTGTGGTCATTTTATAAAATCGCTTTTATAAACATTTAAACAAAATCTCAAATTACATATTTAAATCAAAATAAGACATTCAACTTCAATTATATTTAATTTGAAAATATTCACTTAATCACTTTTTTATAAACATTTAAACAAAATCTTAAATTACAAATATAAATCAAAATTAAATATTAAATATCTAACTTCAATTATATTTAATTTTAAAAGTATTCACATAATCACCTTTTAATTAAATCAAGGTATAAAATCGTACCCTTCAGAATCTCAAAATCATTAAGTTCCAAATTAATTCTTAATAAAATTTAGTTCTTAAATTTTCTCATGAATTTTTTTTATGATCAACTTAGGAATGGCGTCCTCTCTCTCTCATGAATTTTGGCCGAAACTTTCATCTTTCTCTCAAGATTATCGTTCGTTTTCTTCATCGTCTGTCGAATCTACCAATCTCCCTAATCGCGGTTTTCTTCTATATTCATATGCTTAGGCCGTTAAGTGTCAATCTCCTTCTCAATTTCAAGGAGCGTTTTTTCGTAAAAATAATCTGAGATGGATTGTATCCAGAAAGGGAAAGAAATATTGTTTCTGATGTGGGGATTTAAATCATCTTGCGAACTTATGTCGAGATCCAGTAAGATGCTTTTCTTGTGGAATCTTTGGACATAAGAGTAAGGATTATGGGATTGATTCGAATTCTTATAAGACTAAATTGAATTCGACTAATCACGGTTTCCTATTCGTCCTGATTTTCTTAAAGCAGAAAGGTATTCTTCTTGATTATCTCTGGTTCAAGAAGGATATTGGAATTCAATACCTTGACGAACTTTTGTATCATTTTAACATCATTAATGAGCCGAACATAGGAAAGGGTTATTTGGAAAGATTTGGTAACCCAGAGATTTATTTTGGTAAATCTGATGTTGGTGAAGTTAAAGAGCATACTCAATCCATAGATCGTGTACAGGGAAGCTCTAAACCTACTCTGATTAACCATGGTTTTCAATTCGCTCTGAAATTTTTGTTGTTAAGGGGTTTGTTGATTGAACATCTCTGGCCTAATAAAGATCTAGGTATAAGATATCTCGATGAACTTTTCTATCATTTTGACATCATCAACGAACCGAACTATGGCAATGGTTCCACTGATAGTTTTTGTAACTCTTTAGAAATTGTTGGTCAATCTGAAAACTTGTATGAAAAGCCTGATCCTCCAGATGTTTTTACAGTTGATTCGATTTCTCCTAATTCTCTTGTTGTTAATGAGATTAATCTGGGCTTTGACCCCATTCTTCTTGATCCTGATGTTTCTGTATGTTTGAATCAGCCTTGCCTTATATCATCTTCGAATGAATGTGAAAATGTTGAAGTTCAGGGCCATTTATTCATCTTTGCTCGAAGGAAAAATCGTAAATCTAAAATTCGTGTTTAGGATATCTTTGAGTTATCTACCTCCAACAGATTTGATTTATCTTTGAGTTCTGAAGTGGAATTATCTCTAGAAAAACTGGATGAAGATAGCGAGCTTTTGCATTACTCAGAACATATTATTCCAGTTCAATCGAATAGTTCGACAGATTGCTTTTCAATATTAGATAATAGTGGCGAAGTTAAAGATTGCAGCTTTTCGAGTGTTGCTATGATAGATTGGTCTGATGATCTTGGTGATGTTGTTTTCGATTTAATGGACCAAGAGTTAATTGATCTAGATAATATTAGCTATGGGGCTCAAAAGTTTTTTGGATTTAAGAATTTTGTAGCTTATTCGAAGTTTGAAGTGTCAGACTGTCTCGACTTAGTTTTAAATTCTTTAAAGCCTTGCGAGTTTCTATCTTTAGATTTGGATAATTCATCAGAATATTTACAAGAGGATATACTATTAACTGGATGCTCTGATTTGTAAAATGTTAATAGCAGTAGTTGTAAATCAAAAGCATTTCTTGAAACCTATTCGAGCAATATTGATTTAATGGATTGGATTTTGGGATCTGAAGTTGTTGAAGATTTGGAAGAAAAAGAGGCTTACGTGGAATTAGGCAATATGCTTGAGGATAATAATGATTTTAGCTTGGCATTAGTAGAGATTTCAGCAGGCGTGCACTCTTGCACAAGGGATTCACAATGTTTCTGTAGTGAGTCTTTGGAAAATATTGGAAATGTTATTCATAAGTCGGTAGCAGATTGTTTGGATGCTAACACAGAAGATGTTAGGGTGTTAAGATCTGACTATTGTCTTCCTTCATCAAAGAAGGTAGATGTTGCTCCTGGAATTTATTCAAGAGTGGATGGTTTTTTGTTGAACACTTGTGTGGAGACAGAGACTTCTTCATATACTTTATCTGCTTCCTTAGATGTTTTACATGATGTCTCTGTTGTATGCGGAGAGAACTTTTCCGCTGCTTCTAAACCAGAGATGAAAGACAAGTTAGTAAAAGTTGCTTCAGATGTTATGAAGACTGACAGGTTGGAGAATATTTGTTGCTCTATGCCTAACTCCATATCTTCGAAGAGAGGAAAGAGTAAGTGATCGGTAGCTTCTAACGGTTCAGTTCGTCGAAGTGCTAGAATCTGTAACTGTCAGTCTTATCCTATAGGTGAGTTACCTGGCTCGAGTGCCACGAGTGGTACTTCGTATCCAGGCTCAGGTATTAGCCCTACTTTGGGTAGTACGTTTTCTACTTATGCTTTAGGTAGTCTTTCTTCTGCTGAGTTTAGTCAGCTAGCTCGTGACACATCTTTTATCTTTACTGATATTGAGTTAGATCGGGAGTATATTAGATGTAAGGAATTAGAGAGGGCTAGTTCAATTCATATATGAGGATCATGAGTTGGGACATTAGAGGTTTGAATGATTTAAACAAATGTGATAAGGTTAGAGTATTTTTTAAAGACTACTGTATAGATATTGCTTTACTTCAAGAAACTAAAATTGACTGTCCTGATGTTCGTTTCTTTAGAAGATTAGGTGGTTATCACTTTAGAAAATGGGATTTTTTTACCTTCCGTTGGCTCTTCAGGGGGAGTAATGATAGGTTGGCAAGATAGTTGTTTTAAATTACTTCAACGTATTGTTAAGCAACATTCTCTTCATGTTATTCTTATTAATCTTTCTGATAATTCTTTATTGAATATTTCTAATGGTTACGGGCCTAATTCTAAAATTAATCGGAGATTTTTATGGAATGAATGCCTAGAATTTAGATCCCTGGCCTCGGGTTCTTGGATTATGGGGGGTGATTTTAATGTTACGCGTTTCATTGGTGAGCGTTTTCCTAGGGAAGGGGATTACTCTGCTATGGGGGAATTCGATCAATTTATTTTTAACTCTAATTTGATTGAAATTCCTCTTTCTAATAGAGAGTTTTCTTGGAGTAACGCTAGAGAGTATCCTTACATGGCTCTTCTTGATAGATTTTTTGTTAGTGATGAAATCGAGGACAAATTTCCAACCTGTAGAGTCAATGGCTTACCATATACCTTCTCTGACCATTGTCCAATTATCCTTTCTTGTGAGTACCATAGAGTTATTATGAACAATTTTAAATTTGAAAAGATGTGGCTTTTGGAATCAAACTTTGGGAACTTAGTTAAATGTAAATGGAGTTCTTTGAGTTTCCACAATTTCAGAAATAAGGAAAATTTTGCTAAAGCTTTTATTCCTAAACTTAGAGATCTTAGGTTTTTTCTCAACAATTGGAACAAAAATGTATTTGGCAATTTAAAAATTAAAAAAGATAATATTCTTAATGAAATGCTTAAAATTAACAAGATAGAAGAATCTAAACCTCTAAATCTAGGTGAACGTAATGTTCTTTCTAATTTAAAAGATGAACTAAATTCTATTTTAGAAAAAGAGGAGGTGATGTGGAAGCAGCGATCCAGAATTCAATGGATCAACAAAGGCTACAATAATACCAAATTTTTTCATAATATTGCTAATGGTAGAAAATGTAGTAATACAATTAACTCTATATTTTTTAACAATATAGAGTTAGTTGATCAAAGTGATCTCAACAAGGCTTTTATAGACTATTATAAGGATATTTTTTGTTCTAAAATCAAACATAGAATCAATGTTAAATGGACAGATCTATAATCATCGGATTCTATTATTGATTTATCAGAGTTAGATAAATCTTTTACATAAGAGGGAATTAGGATAGCAATTAACGATATGCCAAGTGATAAATCTCCGGGACCTGATGGGTTTCCAATTTTATTTTATAAGACTTTTTGGGTTGTTTTTAAATTTGACTTAGTTAATTTGTTTAATGATTTTTATAATGGTAATTTTCAATTAGGGAGATTTAATTTCGCAAATGTTATTTTGCTTCATAAAAAAGTAGGAGCTAATAACTTAAAAGATTTTAGACCTATTTCTTTGATTAATTGTTCAGTAAAAATCATTTCTAAAGTTCTAGCTAATAGACTTTGTTCAAGAATGAATGGTTTAATTGATTGTTCACAATCGGCTTTTATTAAAGGGAGAAATATTACTGATGGAGTGGCTGTTGTTCAAGAATATATTAATTACTGTTGTAAAAACAACATAACCTGTATGATTTTAAAACTTGATTTTGCTAAAGCTTTTGATTCAGTGGATTGGGATTTTCTTGTAGATATTTTTCATGCTAGAGGATTTGGACATAGATGGATTAGTTGGATTTTGACTATGCTTAAAACTGGAAATTCTAACATTATGGTTAATGGTATATTAGGTAATAGAATTCAGTCAAAAAGAGGATTAAGGCAAGGGGACCCATTATCACCTTTGTTGTTTAACTTAGCCGCTGATGTTTTTGCTAAAATTATTAAAAGAGCAGTGGATAATGGATCTCTAGGAAGTGTTGGCAATGACATATCGCGTAATGGTATATCGGTTCTGCAATTTGCAGATGATACCTTACTTTTTTCTTCTCCTCTTCCCAGACACATTATTACTCTCAAGTTTATTCTTTATAGTTTTGAGGTTTTATCTGGTTTAAAAATAAATTTTGAAAAAAGTTCAGTTTTTGTTTTAAATGATTTTGAAAAAGTTGAAAACTTAGTTGCTAATACTCTAAATTGCAGAATTATGAACTTTCCTTTTGACTACCTTGGTTTTGTGATTAGACCCACCAAACTCAAACATGATGATTGGATTATTATTATAGATAAAATTAAAAATAAGATTTCTAACTGGAATGGGAGATTTTTATCTAGAGCGGGTAGACTAGTTTCAATAAATTCGGTTTTATCAGCCCTTTCGATTTATTGGATGTTCATGCATCTGTTTCCGGATTAGGTTATTGATAAAATTGATAAAATTAGAAGAGATTTCTTATGGAGTGGGGAAAATTCTAATAATAATATAAAATGTCTAGTAAATTGGGAAACCGTCTGTAAGGCCAAAAAGGAAGGTGGTTTAGGAGTTATTAATTTGCGTAATATGAATTTGTCTCTTTTAGGTAAATGCCTTTGGAAATTTAAATATATAAATGATAACGCTATTTGGAAAGAGATCATTTCCAAATATTACTATAATGGTAATTGCAATTTATATCAAATTTCTTATCCATATACCCATAATTTATCTAATTTTTGGAAAAACATTTTA
Source organism: Allium fistulosum (assembly GCA_030737815.1). Classification (NCBI taxonomy): domain Eukaryota; kingdom Viridiplantae; phylum Streptophyta; class Magnoliopsida; order Asparagales; family Amaryllidaceae; genus Allium; species Allium fistulosum. The sequence continues at coordinate 945,316,063 of CM060904.1, read as the reverse complement.
AAATGTCATGAAAATTTTAACTTAGGAATTAATACGATTGTACATTCAGGTAATTGCACTTCTTTTTGGCACGACCGTTGGATTTCGATCTTGCCTCTAAAGTTAGAATTTAAGGAACTATATGAAATTTGTAACTTTAAGTATGTTTTAATCAAAGAAGTTTATTCTCCTAAAAATGTTCCTCCTTGGAATTTCAGTTTTAACAGAATTTTAGTTGATTCAACCCTTAGGCAACTTTCATTGCTTTATGCTACATTAAATCTTTATAATATTGATAATGATAATGATTTTATTAGCTGGGAATGGGATAAGAGTAAGAAGTATACTTCTAATTCTTTCTACAGATTTATTAATTTTTCGGGTACTATAAACAACTCTTTTAAATATTTGTGGAAATCTAATGCTCCTCCTAAATCCAAAATTCACATGTGGTTAATAATTCATGGAAAACTTAATACAATAGAATTTTTAAAAAGAAAAAACATTCAAAATGATAATAAATGTTATTTTTGTAATCTGCATCTTGAGGACATTAATCATTTATATTATGATTGTTTAGATACTAATTACATCCTAATTAATACTCTTAAAATTTTTAACTTTAATATAATATCTAAAATTTCGGATTTTGAATTCTACTGGAATAATTTTAGATTCAATTTCAAAAAGAATATTAGATTTTTACTAGACACTTTATTTATTATTATTAGTTGGTTTATTTGGTTTGAAAAAAATCAAAGAATTTTAATTAATAATAACAATCATTTAAACAAATTGATTTTTTCAATTTCTTCATTTTGTTTTAATTGGATTTCTAACCCCAAATATAAATTAGCTAAAATTATCCATTTCAAATGGTATCTTAACAAAGTTCATCATAATTTTAACTTTTTTAAACACAACAATAATTTTTTTAACATTAATAATAGTATTATTAATCTTTTCTCAAATTTATATGATGATTTCACTTTTAATCATAACTTACTTATGATTAAAGATACATAAAATAGATCTGTCTTAATTTTTGTACTGGTTTTTGTTTGGTTTTAGTTTACAGGTAATTCTTTTCTTTTTTTTTGTCCAGATATTCTTATTTAGGTTTTTATTTCCTTCCTTATTAATACATATATATATATATGTATATTTATTATACAAATATACATATATATATATATGTATCTTTACTAATTTTTTCCTTAATCATGTTTCAGATACAGATATGGGAGATAGGATATCAGGTTTATTTTGCAGGTACTCTTGTTTTCAGATTGCTAGATATCAGATTGTAGAGAGGTCATCAGAGCAGAGTTTCTTCATCCAGGACTAATAGCAGTTATCTCTTCAGATATAGGATACTGCTATCTTCATTATGGATCAGAAGGATTTATTCTTCAGTTTGGCACTTCTTCGTCTTGTACAGAGCCTTCAGAGCGGTCTCTCTCTTCAGTAGATCCTCTTCAGAGCAGATGCTTATTCACCCCTTCTGATTCAGATGTTTTGGAGCTTCCTTATTAGTGTGTCTTCATCCAGTAGTCTTTGTTTTTTTTCTTCAGTTTTTTAGGTACTTCTAACACCTCAATATCGGGCGGTGGCCTTGCCAGAGCTCGATATTGGGATGTGATGGGTGGTGGGCTTGCCGGAACTCATCTTAGGAGTACCTGAGTTTTGATACATGTATTTTGTTTTTATTACCTGCCAGGCATGTTGGCAGCACCTTATTTACATGATATATACATTCACATGTGTGCTCTCCTCTATTAGTAGAGGATCACACATTTCTCTCAAAAAATAAAATTTAGTTCTTAGAAAATTAAATTTCTAATCAATTTCAATTTATCTTTCCAACATTAATTTATTAAAGTTATTACAAAAATTTATTTTCAGAATATTAATATAAATTTCAAATAAATATTTAAATTATATATATATATATATCAAATTAAATTTTGTTATATTAATTATTTTAAATTTAATCTTATTTTTTAAATATATTTTATTTTGTATTAAGTCTCATTTTATATTTTCTAAAAATAATAAAGTTATAAGTAAAATCTTGTAATTTACATTTTTCAAAACTTAACTTATAAATTTTAAAATTTCCAAAATATATAATTTAAAAATCTAAATTTTTACACATATATTAAAATAAAATCTATATATATTATATTTAAAAATCAATATTCACTTTAAAAAACATATTAAAATAAAATCTTTATATTATATTTAAAAATCAAAACACATATATTTTTCTTTTCAAAAATTTGGAAATAATTTAAAAGTAGACCAACGGTGTCTGTATATAATTTTCTAACTTATAGTCAGGTGATACGGATATTTATCATTTTAATCCATAATAATTTAATTTTATGGCTATATATCATTTCAACCCGCGATCCCAAAATTTCAAAATCAATAAAATCGCTTTGGTTTATCATTTCAACCCATAACGATTTTCCCTTAATCTATAAGATCAATCGGGTATGTATCATTTCAACCCATAGGGATTTAACAGGGAACTTGTAGTGTGAGAACAATAGAATAAATAACATAAAATGACATACATATCAATGATGCATATATAATAAATAACAATTTAAATATAATATATATACGAATTTAAATATAATTAACAATTTAAATATAATATATATACAAATTTAAATATAATTAACAATTTAAATCGAGCCACCCTATCATTGCCACCCTCTTATTTAAAAGCAGCATACGGGAAGAAAAAAATAGCAAACTTAAAAATCAAAATCTTAGCAAATACAGAATGAAAAAATTATGAAACCAATTTTAAAATTCATATTTGGTGCTGGGCTATTCACAGCCGAGGTTTTGGGGTGTTCGGTGGTGAATGTAGGGGAGCACGGCTGTGACAGTGGAGCATTTTGCTCGGTTAGAACCTAAGGTTCGAATATTTGGGTGATTAGTCCATCGATTTGCGAAATGGAGCTCAATTTCACGTTCGTATGGTGATTTGCACTTGGGGAGGGAAAATTGGAGGTCGCGGCTGCTTGTGGAGGAGGCTGACCTGGTAAAGTTGATGGGTAGGGGGATGATGCGTTTTGCTTTGGGGACTCGGGACTCGGGTGGAGAGTGATGGTGACGAGCTTGACGACGAGGAGGAGAGGAAGTCGATGGAATAGGTGGAATGTGGTTTATCGGAGCATAGCTCCGTGCCTCGATTGGCCGTGCATGGCCTGGTGATATCGTGCATAGGGAAGAAGTCGATTTGGGGAAGAAATAGTGATAGTGGCAAGGTTGTAAATATATTAAAGTTTAAATTGTTTAATTATTTTATTTAAAATGTTTCGATAACTTATAAAATTCCTAACTCTCTCATACGAGGTCCGATTAGGTTGAAACTTTTTGTGTTGCGATCATGATAACGAGTGCTTCGCAATGAAACTTGTTTGGACGGATTGGGAGACTGTGGAATTTTTGGCTAAAATCGGACGTCGTCCGGTTTTTGTTCCAAATCGGAACGCTTCGGCGAAAGTAAAGGATATATGTGAGTAAATCTCGCACATTTTTGATAATTCATTTATTTTAAATAACTAAAATTATTTATTTGTTGATTGGATGAGTTGATAAATTATTATCAGTTGGGTGTTGTATTATATATACTAGTATATATATTAGTAGTTGGATATAATCCCGCCGATTGGAGCGGATGAGACAGTATGCGTCCCGCATAATAGCGGATGACTTTTTTATTGCGATATTCCACCTCGAAGCAAGATTATTATTTTATGTTATATAACATTAGTGGTTGCAGGGAAACAAGTTGGAGGGATCCAACTGGATTCCTTAAAAATGTTGATTTTAATTTCATATAGTGATATATGATGTGTTTTTTTAGTATTTTAAAAAAATGGTGTCTCTGTCTTCAACTCCCAATTTTCAATCGAACTTATCTCTTTTGAATTCTAAATTCAATTTGCATTCGACTGTCCCAATTTTCAATCCTGGTAGCGTTCCTCTTCGCCATTCTTATGCACAAACTGTTATAGAGGGATTACCATCTTCGTTCTCTTATTCTTGGAAGCGTCAACGTCTTAAAAATTGGGTAATCAAGAAAGGCAATAAGTTTTGCTTTAGATGTGGGGATCGTGATCATTTTGCTGCTCATTGTAGAGATCCCATTAGATGTTTTGCTTACGGGAAGTTTGGACACAAGAAGTCTTCTTGCTCGGTGAAATCTGATCCTACGGATTTTGTATCTTAAAACATTAATTCTCTTGATAGTGGAAATTTAGGTCTTGAGAAGAAATCTGGTATTTTGAAATCAAAGTTTTTAGATTCTGGACCGCAACTTATAGATCATGGATTTCAATTTACTTTAAAGTGTATGATGCTTAAAAGAATTCTACTCGACAATCTATGGCAACAGAGATTTGAAGGGATTCAACTCTTAGAGGAACTGTTTTCTCATTTCGACGTGATTAATTCTCCGAATATTGGCAAGGGTTACAGAGATAGATTTGGAGACCCAGAAGATTATTTTGGAAAATCTGATGTTTTGATTAACAAGTCGGTTGATTGTGTAGAGATAGATGATGATTTGTTAGATTATAATGGAAACCTGAAATGTGTCTTATCTGATAATTCTAAAATGGATGTGTGTTTGGACTTTGATCCTATGCTAATGGATTGTTCTATCATTCAATATTCAAAGGATTTATGCGTTTCAGATGTAAATAAAAAGATGAACTCTACGTTGGATGTCCAGGTTAAGAGTAATGTTAATGATGTCATCAGTGGATTCACTCGAGTTAAAGGCAAAAGATCAAAATCCCAGGAATTTATCAATTTCGAGATTAAGACTAGTAATAGATTCAATTGCTTGGAAGACATGGACAATGAAGACTTAGAATCTACAATGGATTTTTCTGATGTTGCAATGGGAAGTAGGTTATCATCCTGTAGAAGTGAAACAGTTACACAAATTGATTGTTCTAAGAGATCTGAAAGGATAAATCTGATTGAGGAGGTTATAGATGATGGTCTAGATAATTGCATTGTTAAGAAATCGAAACTTTGTGCTGGTGAAATACAGTATAACTCAGGTTCTTCTGAAAATTTTATTACTTTGGATGATTCTTTTGGGTTAATCTTGGAAGATGGAATTTCTGAAAATTTAGAAAAAATGACTAAGTTACATCTGGGAGTGGCTTTTGATGGATTATTATCATCGAAATCTGCAGTTAAATTGGATGAAATTAAGGAGAAGTATATAAGTAAGAACTTGGAACGCAATTTGGAGTTTGTCTCTGTTTCAGTACACTGTGACACCTGTGTAACAGACACACATACTGATGGGTCTCAACAGCCCTGAAAAGTTTAATCTGATAGCAGAGGTTTTAGATGATGGTCTGGCTAATAGTAATGTTAAGAAATTGAAAGTTTTTGAAGATGAAACATTTCATAACTCAGATGCTTCTGATAATTTTAATGCTTTGGGATATTCTTTTGGATTGAAAGATGGATTTTCTGAAAATTTTGAAGAATTTGCAATTGTTCAACCGGGAGAGGATATTGATGGATTTTTGTCACTGATATTAACAGTTAAGTTGGATACGATTTTGGAGATTGATATTAATATGAACTTGGAATGTTGTTTTGAGCCTAATTTTGATGATGTACACTATGACACCAGTGTACATGATGAGATAAACATGAAAAACTTAAATCACATTGGTGATATCTCAGCTGTGTTTGACGTTGATGGAATTGTTTATAGCTCTGTATATCCAGTTAATAATGTTGATACTGAGTTTTTGGCTTTGGTGGAGATGGGTGGTTTGGAAGAGGAGGAGTTTATTAATAGGGGGTTGGTTGATTATATAGATATAAACACGTTTTCATTCCAAAACATTGAGGAAGGGGTCAATAACTATATCGCTTCAGTTGTTGTTAAGGGGAAAGTAGGCATTAAGGTTGGTAAAAATTTGAGTGATATTCTACGGGAACCAAAATTAAATAAAGAAAATTTTCCGAGTCTAACAGCAGAAAAAGTAATTATGACTCTGGGTAGTTATCTAGATAGATTGATAGATGATGCTTCAAGTCTTGTACAAGGAGATAGTAACAATATTTTGAGTACTGATGCGGTAACAGTGCATAGAGTAGGCAATATTTTGGAGTCAAAAAAGATGGAGAATGGCAACAGTTCTCTTCTTAAATCAAAGAAAGGAAGGTGTAAGAAATCTGTAGTTTCTAGTGGATCTGTCCGGCGAAGCGCTAGTATTCGCAACTGTCAGTCATAGTCTATGGGTGAGTTACCTGGTTCGAGTGCCACAAGTGGCGCAACGAATCCAGGCTCAGGTATGAGTTCTATTTTGGGTAGTACTTAGTCTACTTATGCATTAGGTAATCTATCATCTGCTGAATTTAGTCAGTTAGCTTGTGATACATCTTTTATTTTTTCTGATGTTGAGATTGATCGGGAGTATATTAGATGTAAGGAATTAGAAAGGGCTAGTTCAGTTGGTTTATGAGGATCATTAGTTGGAACATTAGAGGTTTGAATGATTTGAATAAGTGTGATAAGGTTAGAGCGTTCTTTAAAGACTATTCTATTGACATCGCTTTACTTCAGGAAACTAAAATTAACTGTCCTGACAATCGTTTCTTTAATATATTAGGCGGGTATCATTTTAGAAAATGGGTTTTTCTACCTTCTGTGGGTACTTCAGGAGGTTTAATGATAGGGTGGCGTGATAAATTTTTTAAGTTGCTTCAATGCATTGCCAAGCAACATTCTATTCACATTGTACTTATTAATCTTTCTGATAACTCTTTTTTAAATATTTCTAATGTATATGGGCCTAATTCTAAAATTAATAGAAGAATTTTATGGGATGAATGTTTAGAATTTGGAGCCTTAGCTTCGGGTTCTTGGATTTGGGGGGGTGATTTCAATGTTACGCACTTCATATGAGAGCGGTCTCCCAAGGAAGGGGATTACTCTACCATGGAGGAATTCGATCAATTTATTGTTAATTCTAATTTGATTGAAATCCCCTTTCGAATAGAGAGTTTACGTGGAGTAATGCTAGGGATTATCCATCTATGGCTCTCCTTGATAGATTTTTTGTTAGCAATGAGATTGAAGATAAATTTCCTATCTGTAGAGTTTCTAGTCTACCCTACACGTACTCTGACAATTGTCGTATTATTCTCACATGTGAACACCACAGAGTTAGTATTAATAATTTTAAATTTGAAAAGATGTGGCTTTTGGAATCTAACTTTGAGAAGTTAATTAAGGGTAAGTGGATTTCTTTGAATTATCATAATATTAGAAATAAGGATAATTCAGCAAAATCTTTTGTTTCAAAACTTCGGGAGCTTAGAATTTTTCTTAAAAACTGGAATAAGAATGTTTTTGGCAATATTAAAATTAAAAAAGATAACATTCTTAATGAGATGCTTAAAATTAATAAGATTGAAGAATCTAGACAACTAAATATAGGTGAGCGTAATGTTCTTGCTAATTTAAAAGATGAATTAAACTCAATTTTAGAAAAGGAGGAGGTTATGTGGAAGCAGAGATCCAGAATTCAATGGATCAATGAGGGAGATAATAACACCAAATTTTTTCATAATATAGCTAATGGTAGAAAATGTAGTAATACTATTATTTCTATTTTCGTTAATAATGTAGAGTTAGTTGATCAAAGAAATCTTAACAAGGCTTTTACTGACTATTATAAGGATATTTTTGGTTCAAAAATCAAACATAGAATCAATGTTAGATGGATAGATTTGTATCCATCTGTTTCTATTGTTGATTTATCAGAGTTAGATAATCCTTTTACCGAGGAGGACATTAGTAAAGCAATTAATGACATGCCAAGTGATAATTAAATCCCTGGGACCTGATGGATCATAAGCTTTGGGATCAGCTGGATTATGACTTTGCTTAGGATGGGAAACTCTAGTGTTATGGTTAACGGTATATTAGGTAATAGAATTCAATCTAAGAGAGGCTTAAGGCAAGAGGATCCATTATCGCCTTTATTATTTAACTTAGCTGCTGATGTTTTTGCTAAAATTATTAAAAGAGCGGTGGATAATGAATCTCTAGGATGTGTAGATAATGACATATCACGTAATGGTATATTGGTTCTTCAATTTGCTGATGATACCATTCTTTTTTCTTCCCACCTTCCTAGACACATTATAACCCTCAAGTTTATCCTTTATAGTTTTGAACTTTTATCTGGCTTAAAAATAAATTTTGACAAAAGTTCAGTGTTAGTTTTAAATGATTTTGAAAAAGTTGAAAACTTAGTTGCTAATACTCTAAATTGCAAAATTATGAACTTTCCTTTTGACTACCTTGGTTTTGTGATTAGACCCACCAAACTCAAACATGATGATTGGATTATTATTATTGATAAAATTAAAAATAAGATTTCTAACTGGAATGGGAGATTTTTATCTAGAGCAAGTAGACTAGTTTTAATAAATTCGGTTTTATCAGCCCTTCCGATTTATTGGATGTCCATGCATCTGTTTCCGGATTGGGTTATTGATAAAATTGATAAAATTAGAAGAGATTTCTTATGGAGTAGGGAAAATTCTAATAATAATATAAAATGTTTAGTAAATTGGGAAACCGTCTGTAAGGCCAAAAAGGAAGGTGGTTTAGGTGTTAGTAACTTGCGTAATATGAATTTGTCCCTTTTAGGTAAATGGCTTTGGAAATTTAAAGATATAAATGATAACGCTATTTGGAAAGAGATCATTTCCAAATATTACTATAACGGTAATAGCAATTTATATCAAATTGCTTATCCATACACCTAAAATTTATCTAATTTTTGGATAAACATTTTAAAATGTCAAGAAATTTTTAACTTAGGAATTAATACGATAGTACATTCAGGTAATTGTACTTCTTTTTGGCATGATCGTTGGATTCCGATCTTGCCTCTAAAGTTAGAATTTAAGGAGCTGTATGAAATTTGTAACTTAAAGTATGCTTTAATCAATGAAGTTTATTCTCCTGAAAATGATCCTCCTTGGAATTTCAGTTTTAACAGAATTTTAGTTGATTCAACCCTTAGGCAACTTTCTTTGCTTTATGCTAGATTAAATCTTTATAGTATTGATAATGATAATGATTTTATTTGTTGGGAATAGGATAAGAGTAAGAAATATACTTCTAATTCTTTCTACAGATTTATTAATTTTTCGGGTACTATAAATAACTCTTTTAAATATTTGTGGAAATCTAATGCTCCTCCCAAGTCTAAAATTCGCATGTGGTTAATACTTCATGGAAAACTTAATACAATAGAATTTTTAAAAAGAAAAAACATTCAAAATGATAATAAATGTTATTTTTGTAATCTGCATCTTGAGGACATTAATCATTTATATTATGATTGTTTAGATTCTAATTACATCCTAATTAATACTCTTAAATTTTTTAACTTTAATATAATATCTAAAATTTCGGATTGTGAATCCTACTAGAATGATTTTAGATTCAAATTCAAAAAGAATTATTAGATTTTTACTAGACAATTTATTCATTATTATTAGTTGGTTTATTTGGTTTGAAAGAAATCAAAGAATTTTTAATAATAATAACAGTCATTTAAACAAATTGATTTTTTCAATTTCTTCATTTTGTTTTAATTGGATTTCTAACTCCAAATATAAATTAGCCAAAATTATCCATTTCAAACGGTATCTTAACAAAGTTAATCATAATATTAACTTTTAAACACAACAATAATTTTTTTAACATTAATAATAGTATTATTAATTTTTTTCTCAAATTTATATGATGATTTCACTTTTAATCATAACTTACTTATGATTAAAGGTACATAAAATAGATCTGTCTTAATTTTTGTACTAGTCTCTGTTTGGTTTTAGTTTACAAGTAATTCATTTCTTTTGTTATTGTCAAGATATTCTTATTTAGGTTTTTATTTCCTTCCTTATAAATACATATATATGTATATTTATTATATAAATATAAATATATATGTACCATTCTTATTTTTTCCTTAGTCATGTTTCAATTACAAGTATGGGAGATAGGATATCAGGTTCATTTTGCAGGTACTCTTGTCTTCAGATTGTTGGATATCAGTTTGTAGAGAGGTCATCAGAGCAGAGTTTCTTCATCCAGGACTACTAGCAGTTATCTCCTCAGATATAGGATAATGCTATCTTCATTATGGAGTACTTTTTTAACGAGGATCTATTCTTCAGTTTGGCATTTCTTCCTCTTTTTCAGAGTCTTCAGAGCGGTCACTCTTTTCAGTAGATCCACCTCAGAGCAGATGCTTTTTCACCCCTTCTGATTCAGATGTTTGGAGCTTCCTTATTAGTTTGTGTCGTCCAGTAGTTTTCTTTATCTTTAGTTTTTTAGGTACTTCTAACACCTCAATATCGGGCGGTGGCCATGTCGGAGCTCGATATTGGGGTGCGATGGGTGTTGGCCTTGCCGGAACTCATCTTAGGAGTACCTGAGATTTGATATATGTATTTTGTTTTTGTTACCTGCCAGGCATGTTGGCAGCACCTTATGTACGCGATATATACATTCACATGTGTGCTCTCCTCTATTCGTAGAGGATCACACATTTTTCTCAAAAAAAAAGATATATGATGTGTTTGAATAATCTGCGATAGATTATGATATGATTTGATATATTGGGTGCTATAGTAGCATTGGCCTTAATTTTAGTATTTTAAAACCCATAAATATTATTTTTGAATTTGAAAAGAAATTTAAAAGGCGATTTGGAAGTGAAATATTTATTTTTGGATTAATTAAAAAGGAATTAATTTGGATAAAATAAATGATTTTATTTTAAATTTTGTACTTAACTATTTCGTGAAATATTTTAGGAAGTTTGAAATGATATATATAAAGGATTTTTAGATAATACATCTTAAGTGATAATTGTTTAAATGTAAAAAGGTTTTAAAAACCGATTTTTAAATAGACTGGAAGAATAAGGAGATTTTAAATAGGAACCGAGTTATAAATGGAATTGTTTAATATGAATCTATTATTAACAGAGAAATGAGAGTTGAGTTTATATACTTATAAACGATGTTTATAAATAAAGTGGAATGATTGTCATTTGATAAATTGGGAATATAAATTCAAAGTGTGAATTTGAAATGAGATATGGAAATCGGTTTGGAAAGAAATAGTGAATTCTATTTTGGAATTTGGAAATAGTTATGATATTGGAAAGGTAAATCGACTTGTGATAAATCGAGAAAGATTTATAAGTATAAAAATGGTTATGTTGAATTTTAAAAATGGTTTTTCACAAGAAGTTAAGATTTGTTATTTTAGAAAAGGATTTTTATTTATTAAACTATGTAGTTTTAAAAACTATTAATTGGAGCAAAATATTTTGGAAAGTTAGTTCATTAAATATTTAAATTCGTTGAATTGAATTCTAAGTTTTATAAACAAATTTTGAAAATCTATTAGAAATTTTATAAATGAATTGGAATTATTTATTGAAGTTTATTTTAAAAGTGCTTTGATATTTTAAATAATTATTTAATCATGTTTTTGAAATTTATTATTATATGTATATAGTTTAAAGGTAAGTGATTGCAATTTATTTATAAATGCTCTCGAGATTTGTGAATCGTGTTTTATTTAATGGATGTGATTTTATAAGAGAAAATCTTATAATGAAGTTCGGGAACTTAAGGAAATTTGGAAAAAGGAAATTTGATACGGGAACTTCAAAAGGTGAAATCTAAATTCATTAAAGGAGTTATAAATTGTTAGTTGGATTATAAATAAGTATAGTCGATAATTTTTGGAAATTATAAAGGGAATTAATAAATTCCAGAGATTTATGAGATAAGTACGGAATATTTCCTAAGTATGGATATTATAAATGGTTTTGGGAAATAGACTTATAATATTTTCCTAAGGATAGGAATTAAAGGTTTGGAGATATTTTAGCGACGAAATGATTAACATAGAAATATTTTTCTAAGTAATGAATTATAAGTTGGATTTGGAAATATTTCTAAGTGTTGATATGATTCGAGGATATCCTATTATGGATATAAGTATTCGAAAGTGTTTTCAAGTATTGAAATATTGGAAGAGATTGAATATATATATATATGTATCTTTGTAAAGATATTTTGAGATAAATGTTTGAAAGATTTATACTATGGCCCAGTGACTGCTTACGTGTGTATTTTGGTACTTAAATAACCGACTATCAAATCTGGCCAATTTCATTGATCGTTTCGAAGAGACCGGGATCGTATTTGATTATCCGAAAACCACTTCGATCCGATTTGAGCATTGCGAATTATGTTATCATGAAGATAATAAAGATGAAGTTCTTGGAGATTTGGTTTGTTCAGTCCCAGAACAACTTGTATGGATGAATGCTATCATTGAATTGCTTTCCTAGAACGCAGTGTTAGCATTCCAAGTATGAATGCTATTCTTAAGGAAAAACATAGCCTTAAGCCTCATCAACCGGGAATGACTGAAAATCAGGGGAGATGCAGCAAGGCTAAGTGGGTCGCACCCATTAGGGTATGTTGTCACCTTTCTAGATTACCCTACATCTACATATTTATAGACTGGTTGTGCATGAGATCTCAAAAGGGTTGCAAAGCAACTGGGGTGATGACATATTTGGAGTAAGGGGTAGGCCGTTCTTGTGTTAGCAAGGATCGATAGGTTCGATCTCGGTACATTTTCTAGACGTGTACTATGATAGGTGGTACCCTAGTGCCTAGTCATTGTATGGAATTCATTCTCCAATAAGTGCCATACGGTTTTAGTTGTATACCAAATATGCTGAAACGTGAGATGCAAGCATTTCATCTATTTCATAGATTATTTTCTATAGACACTATTATAATATCATATGATTTTGATATAAAAGGTTTTGGTTATGGTAAGGTAAAAACCCATCGTGTTTATGTGTGACGTGGTCTTACGAGTTACCTTTTGATTTCAAAGATTTTCTTATAACTTTAAATCCAGTTGGGTGTGTTTTACTCACGCTGGTTTTTCAAACTGACTCGGGTGTTATTTTATTATAATGCTCGGGTCAGACCGAGTATTACAGATTCAGGTTAGGTGCTATGGAGCTCAAGAGACGAGTTGGAGGATTTCAGACGTATTTCACGTACTTGGTTATATTCTGTTGTGTTTGTTAGGCTATATAGTCAGCATTGGTAAGGAAAAGTTATAATAACTGTCCATATTGATTTGTTGATTGTTGTACTCTGATGATTGTATGTATATTAACAGTTACAGTTTCTTTTTGTATAAAATATGTATTTATCTATTAAATATTGTTCCGCTACGATTGTGAGATTCTGTGTTATTGTTTCTGTTTTCTTCTTATCTTCTTTGTTTTTTCCTTCCCTTAACAATTAGGATTTTCGACATTCTATTACTCGACATGTAATACCAGTGAAAGTATTAGTGTCGATTTTCGAGGGTCGAAAACCCCGGTCATTACACATGGTATTAGAGCTGAAGGTTAAGTGAGAACCTTGGCTTTGGTGGCGAAACTCATTAGAGATAGCGTCAATGGCACCCTAGAATGACTTTGAGTGTGTGTCTATATATATATATATATATATATATATGAGCGCGTATTTGTTAGTGATATATAAATTATTTTATATTGTGTTGGTTGATCTATTAAGTGGCTTATGGATTATGTTCAATACGAGTAATTAACGTCATTGATAGGGATCTCTAAACGCTTGAACAGAGCAATTCGACATGGTATTTTTTTAAAATTGGGTAAATGAAATAATTTTACCCTGATTATTTTATGTATAAAGGAATAATTTTTCAGAATTTATTATGGTTTATTTGGTGTGCTTGGTTGTTAGGAAAATGATAATGTTCAACTATTATCATTTGTTGCTTGTTGTTGTGATTGAATAAAAGTTGATACTATAATGCAAACAAGTTTAACAGTTAAGAAAATGGTTTGTATAACCAAAGTAAAATTATAAATGTGGTTTTTAAATTGAAAAGGATTTAAAAGTTGGGAATTTTGGAATTTAAATTTCGTTGGTTTTGAAAATGTTTTTCTAAGTTTTGGAAAATAATAATAGTATTATTTGAAAAATATTTTTGAATAGAAATATTTAAAAATGTTTAAAAGGAACAGAAAGCACTGAACTCACTTCGGCCGCTGGAAAATAATTTCAGTGATGACTGCAGCATCATCGACGTTCATTTTCGAGCTTCCAAGGGTGGAATTGTTACCATTGGAGTTTTGTTTTGGATAAACAAGTTTTGATTTTTAAAATCCAAAAGAATAATTTTATATACCAATGGATTTTGTGTGTGTGCGTATAATTTCAAAAATGATTTCAAATACTTTAGGAACAAGGTATTTAAACTCTAGGATTTTCGTTTATATGTTTTATTGAAAGTATGAGAAAATAAGTTGATAACTTATAAATTTTGGAAATTTGTAAGTAAAACAAAGCTTTTAAGTTGTTACATGTGAATGTTAAGGAAAGTAAATTTGGAATTGAACTTTAGTATAAAATGAATTATGGAGAGAAATTTAGCCTAAGTTAGGTTAAATAAAATAATTTTTGGAAATGAATTAAGGAATGAACTAATTGAATGAATTAGTGGGTGAATTTGAGTTTGGAATATGGTTGAAATATTGAAATTGAAACTAATGGATTGAGTCAAATGAAAATTGGATTTGATGTAAAATGGATATAGATTTATGTTGTATAAAATGTTTTAAAATGAACTTAGTTAAACAAATTCTATAAAATGATGTTTAAGTGACAATAGTATTAAGGATTATACTATGTAAAGATGTGAATGTGAATAAATAAGGGAATGTTAATTAAGAAATGTGAATAGTGATTGTAAATAAGTGAATGTATCTGAAATGAATGTGTATAAAAAGAATTTAGGATAGCTAAGAGTCAATTGTAACAAATACGTAAGTCGAACATATATTATATTATTTGCATGACGGTTTGATCCAGATTCGAGCACAGGATTTCAAGAAGATTTATATCGATCTGAGTTGGAATTTTTCACTTGATTCTCGACGGCGAACACTAGATAGGGATTTTTGGTTGATTCTGGAGTTCTTTATCATAGTATATGGCTATGCGAGGAGAATAATGGTTTCTAATCAAGAAACCGGATCTATGTCCGCACTAGAGTGGTCGTGTAAACGATATTAGTTCGAAAGCGAAATTGTATGATCGAGCAAGCGATCAGATTGAGTTGTGCATACGGATGATATATATACATCGTACTGTTTTAGTAAAACAAATGTTGGAAATTGGAAAATACGAAATAAAATAATTATGAATTATATAATTGGATATCATTGGCGAATGAGATGCAGGTATATAAAAGCAAGTGTTAATTTGATGCCTTTGATTTCATAAGAAAAATTGGGTTGCCTAACAAAAAGGTACATGTTAATATTGTTGATTGATTTGATGGTTTTATGATTGAGCCGCTTGGCTTTTGTTTTCTTTTGTCGGTTTGAGCCCGTAGTGGTGATTTGTAGTGTTTTGATTTTGCTGGGCAAAGGGGACGCTGGCGAAATTTTTCGAAAGTCTAAAGAGTTAGAAATTTTGAAGAAAGTTTTAATGACTAAAAATTGATTTTTGAGTTATAACCTAAAATGGTTAATATTAGTTGGAACCCATGGATGAAATTTAGGACTTAAGGAAAGGGTGATAATGAGGTTTCAACAAAATGGTTTTGGAAAGTTAAAGTCTTAAATGAGTTTGGAAAGTTATTTCAACTAATTTGTTTTAAAAAAGAAATTGGTTTGGGCATTTTTCCTACCTTGGTAATTTCGAGGAGAAAATTCTTTTAAAGGGGGAAGAAGGTAACGATCCGGAATTTTAGTTATTTGAAATTAGAAAATTTAATTAATTTTAAATATTGAAAAGTTAATTTTGTAGATTTAATAACTCGAATTTCAAAAATAGTGATTTATTGGATAATTTAATTGTTAAATTTAATAATTGAAATTGGTTAAACAATGGAATCTTGAGTTTTAAGTTAGATAGAAATTATTTCAAAGGCATATTAAATTCTATTAATAAGAATGAAGATAATAAAAACTTTAAAATTTGATTTAATAGAGATTTACTCGATTCTTAAAAATAACTCGTTTTAATTAATATTTAAAAATAGCCTTCCGAGGCACAGTCTTTGATTTCGATGAAACTAGTGTCATTAGGTCCGTAATAATAAATTATAATATGCTGTTGAATTTTGTAGCAATCAGGTTAATCGTTTGGTCGTGAGAAATCTAAACGTGTTACATTAATATTGAAAATTTAATATAATAATTTGGTTCAAAAAACTATCTTCCCCATACGATCGAATTAGGTTTCGAAACTTGTTCCATTGCGTTCGGAATATGGGTATAACATTAGCAACGCCAGGCGGCACGTCTTGATCGGGGTTCATAATAAAATATCCAGATATTTTGGAATTTATATATATATATATATATATATATATATATATATATATATTCACATAAGCCCATAAAAATTTACACTCAGCCATTTTAACATCGCCATCAACCACCCTACCCCCTGATATGAGCCACCCTATCGTTCCCACTTCTTATTTAAACATAGTATATAGGAAGAAAAAAAGAGCAAAGTTAAAAATTAAAATCTCAAAAAATACAAAATGAGAAAATTGTGAAACCAATTTTGAATTCATATATGGTGTGGGCTATTCACAGCTGAGGTTTTGGGGTGTCCGGTGGTGAACGTGAGGGAGCACGGCTGTGATAGTGGAGCATTTTGCTCGGTTAGAAGCTAAGGTTCGAATATTTGGGTGATTAGTCCGTCGATTTGGGAAATGGAGCTCGATTTCACGTTCGTATGGTGATTTGGCACTTAGGGAGGGAAAATTGGAGGTCACAGTTGCTTATGGAGGAGGCCGACCTGGTACAGTTGATGGGTAGGGGGGATGATGAATTTTGCTTGGGGGACTCGGGTGGAGAGTGATGGTGACGAGCTTGACGAGGAGGAGGAGAGGAAGTTGATGGAATCGGTGGAATGTGGTTTATCGGAGCATAGCTCCATGCCTCAATTGGCCGTGCACGGCCTGGTGATATCATGCATAGGGAAGAAGTCGATTTGGGGAAGAAATAGTGATAGTGGCAAGGTTGTAAATATATTAAAGTTTAAATTGTTTAATTATTTTATTTAAAATGTTTCGATAACTTATAAAATTCATAACTCTCTCATACGAGGTTCGATTAGGACAAAACTTTTTGTGCTGCGATCATGATGACGAGTGCTTCGCAATGAATCTTCTTTGGACAGTAAATCTCACACATTTTGGATAATTGGTTTCTTTTAAATAGTAAAAATTATTTATTTGTTGATGGATGAGTTGATAAATTATTATCAATTGGGTGTTATATTATATATATTAGTAGTTGGTTATATTCCCACCGATTGGAGCGGATGAGACACTATGCTCCCCGCATAATAGCGGATGATCCTTTTTACTGCGATATTCCACCTCGAAAGGAGATTATTATTTTATGTTATATAACATCCGTGGTTGTAGGGAAGTAAGTTGGAGGGATCCAACTGGATTCATCAAAAATGTTGATTTTAATTTCGTATATAGTGATATATGATGTGTTTTAATAATCTACAATAGATTATGATTTGATATATTGGGTGCTATAATAGCAATAGTCTTAATTTTATTATTTTAAAAACCATAAATATTATTTTTGATTTAGAAAAGAAATTTAAAAGGTGATTTGGAAGTGAAATATTTATTTTTGGATTAATTAAAAAGGAATTGATTTGGATAAAATAAATGATTTGATTTTAGATTTTGTGCCTAACTATTTCGTGAAATATTTTTAAATAGGAAGTTTGAAATAATGTATATAAATGATTTTGAGACAATAAATCTTTAGTGATAATTGTTTAAATGTAAAAAGGCTTTAAAAACCGATTTTTAAATAGACGGGAAGAATAAGGAGATTTTAAATAGGAACCGAGTTATAAATGGAATTGTTTAATATGAATCTATTATTAACAGAGAAATGAGAGTTGAGTTTATAAACTTATAAACGATGTTTATAAATAAAGTGGAATGATTATCATTCGATAAATTGGGAATATAAATTCACAGTATGAATATAAAATGAGATATGGAAATCGATTTAGAAAGAAATAGTGAATTCTATTTTGGAATTTGGAAATAGTTATGAAATTGGAAATGTAAATCGACTTGTGCTAAATCGAGAGAGATTTATAAGTATAAAAATGGTAATGTTAAATTTTAGAAATGGTTTTTCACAAGAAATTAAGGTTTGTTTCTTTCTAGAAAAGGATTTTTATTTATTAAACTAGGTAGTTTTTAAAACTATTAATTGGAGAAAAATATTTCAGAAAGTTAGTTAATTAAATATTTAATTTTGTTGAAATGAATTATAAGTTTTATAAACAAGTTTTGAAAATCGATTAGAAATTTTATATATGAATTGGAATTAATTATTGAAGTTTATTTTAAAAGTGGTTTGATATTTTAAATAATTATTTAACCATGTTTTTGAAATTTATTATTATATGTATATAGTTTAAAGCTAGGTGATTGCAATTTATTTATAAATGCTCTCGAGATTTTTGGTCCGGGTTTTATTTAATGGATGTGATTTTATAAGAGAAAATCTTATAATGAAATTCGAGAACTTTAGGAAATTTAAGAAAAGTAAATTTGATACGGGAACTTCAAAAATGAAATCTGAATTCATTAAAGGAGTTATAAATTGTTAGTTGGATTATAAATAAGTATAATCGATAATTTTTGGAAATTGTAAAGGGAATTAATAAATTCCGGAGATTTATGAGATAAGTACGGAATATTTCCTAAGTATGGATATTAGAAATGATTTTGGAAAATAGACTTATAATATTTTCCTAAGACGAAGTTCTTGGAGATTCGGTTTGTTCAATCCTAGAACAACTTGTATGGATGAATGTTATCATTGTATTGCTTGCCTGGAAGGCAGTGCTAGCATTCCAATTATGAATGCCATTCTTAAGGTAAAATGTAGCCTCAAGCCTCATCAACCGGGAATGACTGAAAATAAGGGAGATGCAGCAAGGCTAAGTTGGTCGCACCCATTAGGGTATGTTGTCACCTTTCTAGATTACCCTACATCTACAAATTTATGGGTTGGTTGTGCATGAGATCTTAAAAGGGTTGCAAAGCAACCAGAGTGATGACATATTCGATACTATCTAGTATGGGGTAGGCCGGTCTTGTGTTTGCAGGGATCGATAGGTTTGATCTCGGTACATTTTTAGACGTATGCTGTAATAGGTGGTACGCCAATCATTGTATGGAATCCATTCTCCAATAAGCGACGTACGGTTTTAGTTGTACACCAAATATTTTGAAACGTGAGATGCAAGCATTTCTACCATTTCATAGTTTATTTTCTATAGACACTATTATAATATCAGATGATTTTGATATAAAAGGTTTTGGTTATCATAAGGTAAAATCCCGTCGTGTTTATGTGTGACGTGGTCTTACGAGATACCTTTTGATTTCAAAGATTTTCTTATAAATTTAAATCCAGTTGGGTGCATTTTTCTCAAGCTGGTTTTCTAGACTGACTCGGGTGTTATTTT
The DNA here is from genome assembly GCA_030737815.1 of Allium fistulosum. Lineage (NCBI taxonomy): Eukaryota > Viridiplantae > Streptophyta > Magnoliopsida > Asparagales > Amaryllidaceae > Allium > Allium fistulosum. Next base: position 945,296,368 of record CM060904.1, on the reverse strand, counting down.
ATTATAATGCTTAGGTTAGATAGAGTATTAAATATTCAGGTTAGGGTGCAATGGAGCTCAGGCGACGAGCTGGAGGATTTCAGACGTATTTCACGTACTTGATTATATTCCATTGTGTGTCGCAGGCTATATAGTCAGCTAGTGAGGACAAGTTATAATAACTGTCCATATTGATTTGTTGATTGTTGTACTTTGATGATTGTATGTACATTAACAGTTAAAGTTTCTTTTTGTATAATGATCTGTATTTATCTATTATATATTGTTCCGCTGGGATTGTGAGACTCTGTGTTATTGTTTCTGTTTTCTTCTCATCTTCTTTCTTCTTTCCTTCCCTTAATAATCGGGTTTTCCAACAATCGATTGCTCGGCATGTAATATCAGTGAGCATATTAGTGTCGATTTTCGGGGGTCCAATACCCCGGTTGTTGCATATACTTTCGATAAGGGGGGTGCATCCACCTAGTCATCTGTTGGAAAATTTCCCTATTCTTTCATTTGACTCCAAGGTTTTAATTAACTTCTTTCTTTATTAATCGGGAAGTGTTGTGAGCTCTTCACAATACTTAATTATTTGCATCCATTATTGAGATTGGATATTGTTATTATGAAAGGAAACCCATTCTGCAGTTGGCGGCCTGGTCCCGCATATATTATGGAAAAATTCCTTTCCTTATTGTTAATTCAAATCATTGAATTATTTTCTTAATTGCACTGAGAAGTGACTAAGGTTCTTCTGGATGTTTAATTATTTTCCTGCATTCTTTAACTTTTGATTTTTATCTTGTCTATGCTCATTTATTCTTGTTTGGATTGTAGATCCGATTCGCTTCCCATTTCTTCATCTATGAATGTTGATCTTGTGAGGTAAAAACCTGTTCCACATTAGCAGCTAGTCTCATAGAATTATTATATGTTCACCCACATACTTGAGTTTTCTCACGCTGGTATTTTCAGACTGATCTGGGTGTTATTTTATTTTAACGCTCTGGCCAGACTGAGCATATTTTCCAAATTGGCTTCAGATGCTTTGGAGTTCATGAGACGGGCTGGTTGCCTAAGACGTATCTACGTATTTCTTTATTTTTCTGATGTATTGATTATTGTACTTATCAGCATTTGTAAGGACAGACTGTTATAACTGTCTAGGCTGATAATAGGATATGGTAAATGAAATAATTTTACCTAGACTATATTCTATATATAAAAGAAGATTTTCGAAAAACTATTATAGTTATATAGGATATGTTTGTTGTTAGGGAATGATAATTTTTTATCATTATCATTTATTGTTGATTAGTTAGGCTTAGATAGTTTATGAGAAATTATTGTCTTAGTTAAATTAAACATGAACACCTTGTGAATTCAGTTTCATAATTTGACCATAAGGCGTTCGGTGATAATGTTGAAATAAAAATTTAAATTTGATAGTAATAAGAGTTTTTTATTATAGTCTAAACTAAGAATAAACATAGTGAAATGTTTTATAAAAAAGGGTAAAATTATATATGTACGATTTATTTATATGGTTATGAATGACAAAAAATTCATATAGAGAATTTGAGAGTTGAAATCCCAGTGATTTGGAATTTGTTTACAAAGTTTTAAATAATATTAATAATAATGGTATTATTTTGAAAGTATGTATAAATAAAAGTATTTTGGAATTATTTTAAAAAGAAGTAAAAAGCACCAAACTCACTTCGGTCGCTGGAAAATAATTCCGATGATGACTACACCATCATTGTCGTTCATTTTCGAGTTTCTGAGTGAAGAAATGATACAGAAGTAATTTTCTATAAGATTGTTTTAATAAATCCGATTTTTATTAAATCTTAAAGGCATGAGTTAATTTAAAAAAAATTATATTATTATTTTAAACGATTTTCGGAGAAAATAATAAATAGTAATACTTGGAAGTTTTTACAAGCATAAACATGTTGGAAAGAAAATTTAAGTTAGAAGTATATTTTTATTTATTCTACAAAGTGAATTTTGAAAAAAGAATTTTATGTTAACTAGTTCAAGTGGCCCGAAAATAACTAAAAATGGGAAAGTGATGTGTTCGAATGGTAGGCACTTCTCCTAAGTATTATCGTTCTTGGTAAGGGAACATATGATACTATTTGGTAATATCCAGTTCCTTGTTATCATTTTGGGGTTACTCGGGCTATATATGTATATTTTATGCTTAAAATGTATAAAAATCATTTCAAGAAGAGTTTTGAATAAAAATTGGGTATTTGGATCTTGAATTTTCTTAAGAGAAATAAATTCAAATTGGAAAAGTTCGAATCGGATAGTGGTATATGATCTCAGGATGTAGTAGAATGTTATAGAAGTTAAGCTTAAGTTTGTTCTATGAAATGTTTATTATAAATAATTTTAGCAGAAATAGAATTAGTATTAGTAAGAACCAATAAAATAAGTACGTAAGTTGAACGTAGATCATTCTTATTTTCACACAAGTTGGATCCAAGATTCGAGTGGACGACTTTAATGTGTCTCGCACCGTTCCGAATAAGGAACCATCACACATTTTTTGACGTCGAACACTTGGTGATGGTTCTTAATATGGAGCTAAAGTTTTCTATTACAGTATATGGCTATGTCAGGAGAATAGAGGTTTCTAATTAAGAAGCCTGATTGGAGTCGCACTAGGAAGCCGGTTGAACGATACTAGTTCGAAAGTAAAGCTATGTATACGAGTGAGTGATCAAATTAGATTTTGTTGGAATGATATATATACATCGTATGTACCGATGAATATCGTTAAGTATTTCTAGTTTGGTCTATTATTTGGGTTAGGATTATTGTTAAATTTCGAGGTCAAAATTCTTTTAAAGGGGGAGAGTGTAACGACCTCGAATTTCACTACTTTAATTTGCGAATATTTAATTAATTTTAAATATTCAAATAAAAGGTTTTTTGATCAAAATAAAGCTCTTTAAATAATAAATGATGATGGTAAAATAGTTTTCTAATTTAGTTTACAAAAATATGCAATTCAAAGAAAAATCGAAAATAATGATGGGCAGAGTCGATAAAATAGAGTTGACTAGAAGTGCCCTGCATGCCCTTGATAAAAATTTACCATTCCATCTACACAATCATTTGTTTATTTTATTAATGTTAGTTAACCAGTCATCATGCCTTAGTTTGGTTGGTCTTATTAAAATTCCTATGTAATCTATGGGAAAGTTTATAGTGTTATAGTTTCATTAACTAGCAACTAGACTCTCTATTTTATTTATGTCATTAAACAATAAAACTAAACTTTTATCAAAATTAATTTTTAGGCCAGACAGGAGCTCAAAGTTGTACAAGATTCATTTTTAGGACTATAATACGACAAGTTAAATGCAAGGTAAAGAGCATGGTGTCATCTGTATACTGGAGAATGGAGAAACCATAACCCGTACTCTCAATTCCAACCCTTTCTAATATCCCATTATTAGTAGCTAACGTGGTGATCCTAGCAAAATCGTCAGCTGTTAAGTTGAACAATAGAGATGATAAAGGATCACCTTGTTTAAGTCCACCTTTTAACTGTATTTTATTTCCCAATAAACCATTAAACATAATACAAGAATTGCCCATTTTAAGAAGTACCAAAATCCAACCAACCCATTTTTCACTAAACCTCTAGCTAATAATATGTCTTTTGGAAAGACCAATCCACCGAATCAAAAGCTTTGACAGAATCTAGTTTTAAAGCGCGCAAGTGACATTATTTTTGCAGCAATAGTCAATGAATTCTTGAGCAACCGCAACCTCATCCGTGGTATTTCTACCCATGATAAAAGCAATTTATGTACTATAAATTTGATCATTCATTTTGGAGTTAAGCCTATTAGCTAAAACTTTTAAGATAATTTAAAAGGAACAATTTAGAAGCAAAAGGGGTCCAAAATCTTTAAATTCATTCGCACTAACTTTCTTATGTACTATAATTATACTAGCAAAATTAAACCTACCTAACTGTAATGTACCGTCATAGAACTCGTGAAATAATTTAATTATATCTGATTTTAAAACCAACCAAAAAATTTCATAAAATAAAAATTGGAAACCCGTCGGGACTAGGCGCCTTGTCGCAAGGCATATAATTAATAGCACTTAAAATTTCCTCTTCCTGAAAAGGGGAGTCCAAAACATCTAAATAAATCCTAGTATCCACAGGTATAATTCTTCCCAATTAGCTTTAATTCTATGGCTTATCCTAGTTCCAATAATTTCTTTATAATAGTCAGTAAATGCCTCAGCTTATTCATTTTGCTCAAAAATTGCTACATCTTTAATAATAATCGAGCTAATGGTATTATTGCGCTTTTTACGGGTAGCTACTTTATGAATTTTTTTTATTCTTATCACCCTTGTGCTTCCATTGGATTCTAGCCCTTTGTTTCGACATAACTTATTCCTGATTTAAAATTTTACTCAATTCTTCTTTTAGGTTTAAAAAGACATTCTTCTCCAATAAGTTTAGGACTATGGATTCTTCAATTTTATTTAACTTTAGAATCTCGAAGATTAAACTCTCTTTTTTAATCTAATGTTCCCAAAAGTATCCTTACTTCATTTTCTAAGAAAAATTCGTATGTCTCTAAGTTTACTTATAAATATCTTCACCATATTACTCGAAAATCTTATGTTATAAAAGCTCAAGGAAAGCCATTTATTTGTAATTATGTTCATAAAGTTATTTTCTAGTAACCTCATCTTTTCAAATTTGAAAATTTTCTAAAAGTCGTTAAGGTTGTCACAAGAAAGAATAGTAGGACAATGGTCCAAGTGAATACTCGGCAAACCAACAACCTAACAAATTGGGTACTTGTCTTTAATTTCATCACTAATGAAAAACCTATCTAAGAGCCCCATTGATGGGACTTCTCTACAATTCGACTAGGTGAAGCGTTGATTGGTTAGTGGTAACTCGATCAAGTTACCATCAACAATAAACCAACCGAACACTTCCATAGCGGTAAAGTCCCCCTCTCTAGGAGTCTACTCCCATAAAAAACCTAGTAACGTTGAAGTCACCAACTAAAACCCAAGGGCCTAGGGCGAGTGTTCTAAAATCGATATATTCACACCGAAGGACCCTACGCTCGACCTTCCATAAACGTTAAAGACATTGATGATCGAATTTTCCGAGAGGTCTAAAAAGATAAGGTGCAACGTGTAATAACCCAGTTTCGAAGCCATAATATTATATAAATTTAATTAAAATAAAATTATTCAAATTAAATTTTGATCATTAGTATTTTAATAATAAGGTTTTATTTAAATGAAATCTAGTTAACAATGGATTTTAATTTTCACAAACTGAATTAATTAATAAAATAATTTTTATAAGATATATTAATCTAGATTAAAGTGTTATCATTGAATATAAAATATTTTAAGGTATAAATAGAATATATATATTATAATAGATGAAAATAAGTTTTAATTGATATTTAGTTCAATTAATAAATTGACGAAGATAAGTTAATTTATTCTTATATCAATGTAGTGAATAATTAAATAAAGAAATAATAATTAATAGAATGAAATTGAGCAGTTGTCGAAATATATATATTTCATAGGATAGAAGTGTAAATCAGCTTAGAACTAATCAGAATATAGCTTAAATAAATTAGATGGGTAGCTTATAAAGAAATGAAAACATATTCTCTAAATTATTAAGGCCCAGGCCCAAGTAAACAAAACCATTAACTCCTTTAATTAGATTCATTAACCTGCTTTTCTCCTTCTGAACCCTAGTGCCGAAAATCAAATGCATGAGAAAAGAAACGATAAGAGTCTCGACTTGGTGGCCAGCGCGACTTCGATGTGGCGGATGTTGGCTTGAGGTGCGCATCAATTTCGAGAGGAAGAGAGGCATGGTCGAGTTCAACAAATGAATGACGAGTGTGGCCTTCGGCATGGGGATGGAACGCGCATGCTTGATTCGAGGCTTAGGGGAGTCGCGAGCTAACAACGGTAGATGGAGGATGTTCGAGCGATGGTTGTGCGACTTCTAAGGCAGAGGCAACTTCAGGTAGTTATCGCAACTTCTATGATGAGAATATGAGGCATGGTGGAGACAAAAACCTACGACAATAGGTGGCACTCTACTTTGCAACGTTAAGGTGAGTTAATATATTTAACTCACAAATCTATATGTAAATGTAATTAAATTCCATTAGCATGCTTGTTTGATTGCGGATTGACATGACCATTAGTAGTGAATGATTGAATTGCTTGCTATAGATTCAATTAATTTGATGGATGAATTTGTTGAATTGTGTATTTAAATATAGAACTTAATTTGTCGATCGTTGAGAGTTGCAAGAAATCACAAATTTCTGGATCATATAATGTTTTGATTGATGGATGATAGTACATTCATTATTGTGTGACCGAAGTTGTCGGAAAGCTACTTGGGTCGTTAAATAATTTTGTATTATGGAATTATTATTTATAGAGCGATGTTGGCTCTAGAAGGTGTATTTTCGTTGGATTTATTATTGAATTATTTAAATGTTTTTTTTATGAATTTCAAAAATGAATTATTGCCAACCCACTAATAAAACCCTCGAGCTACCCCTAGCCGGAGACAAACCCAGTGGCTGAAGTGAAAACCTCCTAGATTAGTGTAAAAACGATAACTAGGATTTTCAATTTTAGTTTCTTTTAAAAGAGCGATGTCAATTTTGTTAACTTTACGAAAGACCTAATCTTATTACATTTGTCTAATACGTGAAGACCTCTAACATTCCAACTGATGTATCCTATGGTCTAAAAAATCGAGCCCTTTCAAGTTTCTTACTGTTAATGAACTCTGAGCCAATATGAATGCATCAAAGGAGAAAATCAGCACTAGAGGCAAGGTGGCACAAAGCCTGGATGGAATAGGTACTCAGGGCACAAGAACTGTATGTGCTACCTAAGGGAGTATCTATACCTGAGCCTGACCCAACGGCGCTGCCTTCAACACACGAGTCAAGGAAGCATCCATGAGAACAATAGCAAACATATCTTTGGAGCCCCTCAACCTCGAGCTCCTGGGGGAATCGACGAACCTGGCAGCCAAGCTCATGCAACAAACAGGTGATTCAAATGAAGATGGCCTCGAGCTGCATGAACCTAAAGAACTCGATGTTGTAACAGAATTATCCCATCTTGCGATCACCCTCCCAATCGAAAAATGGCACCACCGCTAAATAGTCAGACACTCCTAAGACATCAATAGTCACCACACTGCCTACAGTGGGATCTCCGCCACATAAAACAACATATTCGTCTCCATTCTTTTCAGTATCATCTACTCCACAACATGATGATTTCCAACCATCTCCTCCTACTAAAAAAATCCACCAACCGCGACATGAGACAACAACTCTACATCCTCCCATACGCTAACAACTTCTGCTTTAGCATAGCTAACTCCCCAGCCATCTTCAAATTCATCATCTCCTACTTTAGCTACCCTGATATTGAATTCACGTGAATATTTACCAAGCCTCGAAGATTATGAGTCACATGAATTTCCACATAACCCAACATATGCATTGAATTCCTCCACTTTGCATGAATACTTTCCACCTAACCCATCAATCACGTGAATGTTTTCCACCATTATATTTACTATTGCTCTATCAAAAGCAATATCACCATTCAATATCCCTAAAACATAATCTTGCACAACAGCTATACTGTTAAATTCGAGCTTCTATACCGCATTACTTTCCTCAACATCAACAACTATTCTTCCATCGATGCTAACCACTTCATTACCAACTGACACATGGCAAACACAAGACCCGATATGCCTTACCGCATTCGAACACTCACCACCATGCCCTGTAGCATCCACTCCACCAACAACATCTACAACACCTTCAAGCACACTCTCCCCATGAATTTCACCATCTACCACTATAGCAACTACATTCACATTAACTTCATTGCCTCCATCAATGTCAAACACTATTAGGCTTTCCATCCAAAAAACCGATACGCCACCAACCTTTGTAGATCTACTATCACCAACCACAACGTCTGCACCACCACCATCGTCTGCACCACCTATAGCCTCATCAATAACATCCTCTCATTCACATTAACCAGAGCATAAGACTCGTCCACTTCCATTAAATTGATCATCACCTTCGACCGAACTATCTAACCCACTACCACTAACTAGTGTCAAATCTTCATCCCCTCCAATATTATTAGATTCGGCACCTACACACTATGATGCCTAAAGATCTCCTTCTTCTATATCATAAAGTGGAACGAACATATTATATAACGTCAGTTGTAGACCCCTATCATTGGAAATTGGATGTTTCTTCATTTCAGGATTAGAGATGAGGTCTATAACTATTGGATCTAAGAGCATACAATCAGGCTAGGATAAGTTCTTTGACCACGCCTCATGTCCAGCATCGGCAAAAAAGGCTTCTCCTTTAACAAGTGATCAAAGGCAACCCCTTTATGCTTGGAATCGAGCTGAACGGCTGGTGTATTAGACAAAAATGCCTTCATCAATGAACGATTTAACTATCGATAATAGTAGAGTAACATTTCATCTAGCAATGCCAGGGGCTTTGTTTCTTTTAGTGTAGTTTTTAGCTTTAGAAACAACAATGCAAACTGGAATCGAATCATTTGAGTGCTCGATAGTTTTGCCAGAGAATTTTTAGGTTTGGATCTAGAAAATGCGTATCTTTTATGCCCTGGTTTCTCACATTCAAAGCACCACATTGGATCTCTACATTCAAGAGCCTTGTGCCTTACACCACTATATATAAAACATCAATTATGGCTTCCAGCTTTACCAAAATAAGCCCTAGACCTCGATGCTGGGATTATAGAATGATTCGATTTGCAAAAAGGTGCGGCGGAGATTAGAAAATTTTGGCGTATATTTAAGGAGTAAGTGTTTTATTTATATATGTTTATATATATTTGTGTGTGTGTAATTATATAAGTATCGATTCAATACTCATGGTTACAAACACATTCATAACAACAGTCGATAAAATACTTCTTCTGAGGATTTTCTACTCATATATGTTTAACATATTTAATTCATTATTTATATCTACGTATAACAACATATATAAAAAATAATAAGGTAGATGCATATGTCATTTCAAATAAGATCCTTTTGTAGGAGTTAAGTTATGCAATAAATTATATAATTGCCCTTACCACACACCCTTAACTCTGTCAATCTCCCAATTACTCTTAGGGCCAATTATAATGCCTTATGATCATACCTTTGATTGGTCTATAATTTAAACTAAGAAGGGGCTTTAATGAATGGATCTTCGATGTTATTGTTTTGTGTCAATTTTTTCGATTATGCTTCCCCATTATCGATAAATCTTTTATCTTATGTTCATTATGGAGAACATACCTAGATATGTGGAAACCACTTCTAACTATTTATAAACTTGCGTATATATACTGCTTTCATTATGCCATAACTCATGGCGATGCACTTAGTCTCTACAATTTAATCTGCTACAACTTCTCGTTCGGAACATTTCCAACTTAAGGCTCCTTAATTAAGGTTGAACATGAATTTAAGCTCGAATTACTATATTCGATACCACTTACGAAGTTAAAGTCTGAACACTTATTCATAAGAATTTCATTATTATGTAAACAATTCTCTAATATTTCGTAAATACCTGAGAACTCTATTAACAATCTATTTGTGATTTTACCTCAGATTTGATACACATTTAATACACCAGCTGTATAAGAAAAATCTGATATACCACATAACATAGTATATGAGATAATCCTTATTGCTTATACCTAAGGGATCTACATCATATGTTCCACATTAAACAACTACACAAAAACTAGTTTTGACACAGGTATATCATTAACAATCAATACTATATTGCATACATATAATATTACCAACCATTTTCTTTCGTGCAGAAACATGCTTCCTCTATAACGTGAATGAAATCAAACTACTTGGATCATATCTGGAACTCACAAACTTATATATAGCTACACTGACATTGAGACGTTTAGCTGTAGTGTGCAAATGGTCTCTTCTAAATCATCATTCAAAAGTTCTGTTTCAAAATCGATGTGCCAAAACCCGAAGTAATATTATGTGATAATTTGCAAGTAGAATCTAAATGGACTTAAGCATGTTGACTAGCGAAATTATTCCATAATTTCAACATTTGAAATTTATGAAGTTATTTTCCTTCAACATGATTTACTAGTCCAACTACATTAATATTCTTCTCGAAGACTCATTTATGGCCGATGGATCATATTATTTCAGATACAACTGTTATAATTGCAAAAATCATATTTTGTTGGAGTATTAGGAATTGTTTTCGGATTTAAAGCATCACACACTGTGGTTGAGTCTATTCTCTCTAGGGCCTATCAATAACCGAGGAGATTATTATTTCTAACAACTCATTTTCTCGATGTTGATAAGAACCTCGTAGTTTCTCTTTAATGTGCAAGTATTCTTATTAATTATCCTAATGTAACCATGTTAGTCTTAGGCTTGTTCAAATTTACTTTATATGTATAATCAATTATTATGATAGAATCTTTGATTGTATCTAAGTCTATTGCACTACCACTAATTTCTTAAGGAAGAAATTCCTTTAATAAGAAGGCTGGTTATCTTGAAACAATGATTTGTTTCTCAGTGGGATGGAATAGGTATTCAAAACATTTTATGAATTTCCTATAGACTTACATAAAACAGATCAAGTTTTAAACTTGCGGAAACATATGTTAATAACATAAATTGGATAACCACATATCTCAAACAACTTAAGATCGTGGTTCCTTCCTAATTTATATCTTCTTTGAAATGACACTCTATGCTTCTAGATGAAATTTAATTTAACATATGTACTTTGTCATAAGTACATATCCTTACCTAAAGAAGTAACTCAACTTCCCTCATTATCTATAGTACTTTGTCCAACAAAGATCAATTATCCCTTATCGATACATCATAATGTAGCATATGGAAGAGTGACTCTAAGAGTGAATCCTCTTTTTAGGTACTTTTGAAACTCTTATTCATTATACTCAATTATTCGAGCAAATCAAATTGTTTTATTTTCTTTACGTTTATTTTTTTACTTTTGTTTTATATTCTATGAACTTATGATAGATACCTATCTTGTGTGTCAAATATACATGTTCATATCTTGTATAATTCATCAGTGTATTTAATGAAGTAAGTAGACCCACTTTAAGTATTGTTAGACTTTGAAATGTATATATCTATATGTATAATTCTGAAGAGTTTGTATCTTTTGTTGCTCTCATCAAATAGGTGCTTTGCCTTAATTATTAAAAATTCAATTCACACAAGCAAAACAATTTGTAATCATATGATTAAAAAAATATTTCTCAAATACACGACTATCTATATTTCCAAAATTATTTGTTAAATATTTTAGATTTTTCTATACTTTATATACCTAACACATCACTAATGCCATGAAAATATATACCATCGTCGAAATGCCAGAAACAAATTTATTCTATAATGAATAATTCATAATATTCATATCAAAATAAAATCATATACATATTTAATAATAACAAGTCATAGTAAATATTTCATAAATAATACTTTACATACATGAAAGTAAATTTTCAAAACTCAATGTGTCCACCAGTAAATGTCAATCGGTATAATCCTATTATTTTCATTGTTACAATAACAACATATAAAATATGAAGCTTCATCTAACCACTACAATAGGCTATTCATTTCTTTTACTTTAACTACTTACAATCAAGACCTTTTTAGATCAAATATCTTAAACTCAAGAAATGGATCTTATAGAGAACAAATTTTCTTTAAGAATATACATTTGGAATAGGAACCAGATATCTAGTTCTATATTAAACGACCGCAAATATTTTAACTTACTGTATTTTTGATGTCTTTCGTGAAGTAGAAGTGGTCATTCACTCTCTTTATCTTAATGTGCCATTTACTGTTCTCAAATTTTCTCTCTATCTTCCAAAAAGTCGAACCATTCAAAGGAGAGACCCTTTACTTCAAGACTGTAATATATTTCATTACAGAAATGTGTTCGGTAATCCTTAAAATTTAAGGATATCAAATTAGTCGCATTTAAGTAAACCAATCACACTGACATTTTGCTGATCGAAATCCTAGGTATGTCTGTAGTTCTTCATCCAATGTTGTTTCTAAAACAACAAGATTCTTATTGTATTCAATCATATTAAACATATGATTTCGCGTTCTGGTCTATTTGATTATTTCAAATGAAATGTTTTCACCAAGATTTCGTATAATTCGAACGTGGCCTTTCATTATACAACTTAGTTATGTGATCGAATATAAATTAAATACTCATATGCTTATATTGATTTAGAGTTCAAAACTCATAGAAGTCAAAATGCAGTTTTGGGCAAATTAACACTTAAGTAACCAAGGTACGGATGTTTTTATGATTGTATAATTATTATCACTTGCAGGGATTTTTAAATAAAAACATGCCAAAAGATTTATTGGTAAGTATGTTTTACGTTTCTTTGTCAATATTTAATTCAGTTCATGATATATTTTAATCGGTAAATAATTTTATAAATTACATTAATAATTATATTAAATGTGCAAATTTATTTTAGTAGATTATGATAATATCATATATTTCTTACACTTATTATATTAGTTTTTTATATCTATCTAATAAGTCTCCTATGGAATTCTACATCCCTCAAAGAACTCTCAAAGAGATATAAGAATTTTATAAATTCCTTTGGTGGGTGTCAGGATCTGTTTAGCATGTTACTGCAACCTTAAGTTTGCTCAGCAAATTGTAGTCCATAAAAATGGTAAGTGACACTTTACTAATTATATCAAGTGTACAATTCCTAACTTACATTTAACTATGCTCATAACCATCTTCATAGCCTTGAGTATGCACAACAAAACATGAAGTACATTATATACCCTAAACCCATCATTTTGCAATATCTTAAAAAGGGTTATTATAATCCCCAAGTTTCCTCAATAAAGCTACATGAGATTCTTAAGTATCAAGAAATAATATAAACAACACCTTAGATATTCTATGGCCCGAGTTAGCTTAACAATTAACAATTATAGGTATGGAAGGTACTCTATTTATATTATAAATGATAAAGAGCATTATTATTTTTAAATCATAATTTAAAAATAATTTTGTAGAGTATTATCTACTATTTAAGGAAAATGAGTATAACGAGTATGACTCATGATATTACATATCTTTATATACATCCAATGTATACTCCCTTACATCTCATGGGTTTTATTTATTTTTTAACCTCCCATTTTCTTGACATATAACACACACACACGCGTTTAATTATTATATCATTTATAACTTATTAAGATATATATATAGACATATGTATCCTTTTACTAAATGAATAATTTAATTATTTTATGTCTGTTGGACAAACTTCTGGACGGTCTGTCCTTAACTTACTACTCCCAGGGTCACCTAATCCTAATGGTTTTGCGGGCTCACCAATAACCTATCGTCCTTTTCTGTATATTACTTTCGATGCGTAACATCATTTAAGTCTTACCTGTGACTATGCACTACACATTGGAATTTTGGACTAAATTAGCTAGGGGCTATAGCTAATGTATAGGGTGCGACCTTATACCGGTCCCATCTGGTGTTCAAATTTCTAAGTCATTTACTTAGGGTTAACTACCCATCAAATTTTCCTTGAAAACATCTTTCAAATTGATTTAACCCTTTAAATCATACTTAAACAAGGAAAACATACTAATTGCTTTATTCAAATCTCTTTGCCATGATATATGCTTTACACCAAACATTATTGATGAAAACCTTCGAAACCTTTATTTAAAAGCTTTAAACAACCTCTTTCAAAACCTTTGAAAGTACCCCTTTTTGAAACTAGTAAACTACTTTACCTTGAATTCTAGGCCGAAAGGCCAAAACATACCTTTTAAAACCATTTATAATAGACCTTCCGAAACCATTGAAAGTTCCATTCCGAAAGCTTTATAAAACCTTAGACATCCTCTTTTTAAACCACTTCAAATTTTCCTTTCGAAAACATTGGAAACCTTCCATTCAAACAGTAAAGGAAAACCCGAAAACATTGGGGAATCACCTCTTTGAAACCTTCATCAGATACCTTTCAAAAGTATTAAAGTCCTTTTCTTAAACAAACCTTTCGAAAGCATTGGGTTCAAGTGAAAGCTTGTGGAATATAGTTTCGAAACCATTTAAAACATTCCTTTTGAAACCTTTGGGTTTAACTTTCAAAATATCAAAAAGGGTCTTAAAAGAACTGGAATGAACGCATCTCTTTCAAAAGCATTTTCCTAAATAAAAGAAGTGGATGGTGTCGAAATCAACCCCTTCGAAAGCATTGGAGAAGCGGCTCTAAGTTTAAAGCAAAAGAACCCTTTCGAAAGCATTGCTTCGAAAGGTTGAATGCGGCAGCAGGGGCTTTGACCCCTTCGAAAGCTTATTTATAAAACAAAGGCGGCAACCTCTTTCGAAAGCTCTTTTCTTTAAAACATTTGACCAAATCAAAAGTCATCTCATTCGAAAGCCTCATTTACAACCAAAATAGTTCTAAGTTTTCAAAAGCTACTTCAACCCTTTCGAAAGCCCTGTTTCGACTCTATACCTTTCGCCCGACTCCAATCCACTACGTACCGAAGCTGATACCATGTGTATTGGTTTCGACTTAGGTGGAGGCGGCAGTATGAGGTCAAAAGGTGCTGATATAAGTGGCAAAGTACTAAAACCTTATAAAACTGATTTTTAACTTTATAAAGTAATTTTTTTCTAACTAACTTGCTTTATTTGTCAACATATGATTGGTTGCTAATTCTTTTCCAAAATCTTTTTTAAAAGTACTACCGAATTTCAACAATTAACAAATTAAAACATTTACAAATTTCCCTTTTTCCTTTTATAAACATATAAAACATTTAAGTCCCATTCCTTAAATAATTTTATATACTTATTAAAATACTTAGGAAAATCCTCCAAAAATTCCCATAAATCACTTTTAATATGTTTTAACATATATAATTTCTGATCCAAAGCTAACATACAATAGCCGTAATTAATTTTAAACTCAATTTAACTATTTTCGTCACTAGAAAATTCATAATAAATCCACATTAATTTCGAAAATTATGAAACTTGAAATTCATCTCTAAAATATTATTTCTGACATCATATCAAAATCGCAAGGCATTTGGATGTCATTTGATAGGTTTTTCAAATTAAAACTAGTTATAAATCTATATGAACAAACAAAATTCATCAACAAGCATATATATCTATTTAACATTCAAAACATGGCATATACTTTGCAAAACATATTCGGAACTGATCTAGGACCAAAAATAAGAAATATTAGATGTAATATATTATTCACCTGAGCTTGTGATTAAGGAGTTTGAGATTTGCTCTAGAATGAATTTATTTAAGCTTCTTCCCTTTGATTCTTGCTTATCTTCCTCTTGCTTTCTCCTAATGGTGGCCGACCTTACATGGTTATTTTTTTTACGAACGTGTAAAATAAAAGTGGTATGAGGGTTTAGGGTATACGAATATAACCTATTCCTATTTTGCCCTTATCTATTACCCTTACTTATTTCATTTTAATTCTCTTTATGTTCATTAGTTTATTAGGCACGGCTACCCTTTAATTACACAAATCTTAATCCCTTAACCATTTACATTATTTCATTTAATTTATATAATTAAATGTCCTGAATAATGTTAATCAAAATTAGGTTAGTTTATGGTAAAGCGTGTCACTTACCTATTGAACTTGAACATAAACTATGATCTTGAAAAACCTGGAGAAAACAAAAAATTGCAACTCAGTGAATTAGAGAAGATTAGGAACAACACATATGAAAATGAGAAAATTTACGAAGAAAGAACAAATTTTTATTACGACAAGTCAATCCTAAGAAAAACATTTTCGCCAAATCAAAGAGTTTTGTATGACACTCGACTTCATTTGTTCCTTGGAAAATTAAAATCAAGGTAGGCAAGATCATACGTTGTTTTTTTTGCATGTTGTCATAGAAATAGAAAACCCTAGGGATAGATCGATTTTTAAAGTAAATGGTCATCGTTTAAAACCTTACTTGGAGTTGGAGAGTGATCGAGAGGAGGAGCCCATGATTCTTCACGAGCCATACTACGTCTAGTAAGGAATTTTAACCTTCTCTTGTAAATATGTACATTTTTTCCGTTACACTCATTATATCATGCATTGATTGTGGGGACACAGTCAAAATCATGTGTAGGGGAAGTCTCATGTTTATTTTGATTTTTCATGGTTTATTTTGCATTTTCTTTCCAAAAAGAAAACCCAAAACATAATTTTTTTAGCATATTGATTTACTTTTGAAGAAACACGATAGAATAAGCATACATTTTTGGTTATTAAATTGAAGTTTTTGAAAAATTACTTGTCTCAACAAAAATTAAAAAGAAAAGTTTGATTACAAGTAACTATGTTCAGCTAGTATATAAGAAGGTTCATAGGTGATAATTATGAAGTATATTCTAATTGTAATCTTTGTTTAAAAGAGTGGCCGATTTAAAGTAAAGGCGATAACATTTTTGATCTTCTAAGTTAAGCGGTGCTAAGATTATCTTGCATAACACTTTTTCTTCTTAAAAAAGTATTTCATTATAATAAGAAATACCTAGAGTCATGTGTTCACACGTAAGTGTGTACACTCGCCATGCTCTATACCCTTCTCACGTAAGCCGGAAAGGCTGTGCAAGATCGGTACATCTGGCCTTAGTATATCTGAGTTAGGTGTATGTAAATAAAATTAAAAAAAATAATAAACACCTAGAGTCAAGTGTTCATATGCAAGTGTGTACACTCTCCACGCTCTGTACCCTTCTCACGTAAGCCCGAAAGGCTGTGCATGATCGGTACATCTGGCCTTAGTATATCTGAGTTAGGTGTATGTAAATAAAATTAAAAATAATAAAAAACACCTAGAGTCATGTGTTCATATGAAAGTATGTACACTCGCCACGCTCTGAACCCTTCTCACGTAAGCCCGAAAGGCTGTGCGTGATCGGTATATCAGGCCTCAATATATCTGACTTAGGTGTGTAAACAATAATAATGTCAATATTTTTCAAAATAAAAAGAGCAAGCAATTGAAACCCAAGCACTATCTTCACTTAATTGATTTGACCTGTTATTCAAAAGAAATAAAAATGCCACTTTGCAAAACTCTGATAATAAACTAGAGGATTTATTTCATAGTTGCACTATGTTATCAACCGAAACAACTACCCAAACTAGAGTCCAATTGTTATGATAACTTACTTTTTGTTGGAAGTTCTGATGAGCAAAAAGACTAAGAATTTTTTATAATAACCAAAACTTATATCTAACTTACTCGTGTCAATCTAGAAGTAAATCTTTATTTGTAAATATTTTTAAAAACTGGCATCATATAGTCTCAATTTAATTTGCATATCGCATTTGGATTTCGTAGGTAGCATCCGCTAAAAACCCTCACGAGACAACACTCATCATACTAAGGACACCCAGAGGTTTAACGGCTTGTTGCATATGCTCAATAGAATCGTGTTTCCTACGAATACGAGTTAATCCTAGTTTTAGTTTATTCGAGGACGAATAATAAGATAAGTGTGGGGGTATTAATGTACATGTAAAAGTGTATATTTATACTCTCATATTGAATCTTCTTTTATTCAAATAAATGAGCATATTAGGGTATTTTACATGTTTTAACCAAAATCTAAAATGTTTTCAAAACATCATTCATTCACCTTTATTTGGGGACAAAATGGTAATTTTATGTATGAATTAAATTAGAGAAAACTTACTTGCACATTTTATTTTTATTTGTAGAAAATTGAGTGCAAATTGGATGGAGCTTCATGGATATATGCATGCACAAATATTCAAAGCTAAAGAATGAAGGGAATAAAATAATTCATGCAAATGGAGAAGCCTAAATGTCCACTAACTAAGGGGCCATAATTAAAAGCACATGCACATGTTAATGGAGATTTAAAGGCAAAAGCACATGTCAGTTAGGATTAATTAATTCCCTAATGATTACTTGGAGGTTACACAAACTCAAGGGTATTTTAGTTTCATGTAATAATCATCTTCTCTTTTATACAACATTGTAGCACAAAATTATTATTAAATAAAATATCTCTTTAATGACTTCTTTGCCTTATTCTTTACTTTCATGCACTTTCATTTCATGCTTTCTTTTATTGTTATTTTATTTTATGCTCTCTTATTTAGTTAATTCTTCTCTTATTTCATGTTAGTAGCATAGATTTAATTCATGTAATTATTTTAGTTTTATTTCATGCAAGTAGTTAGCTCTTTTTTCTTTTAATTAGCTCTCATTTTCCTTGCTTTTTATGCTCAAATCATTTTGTGTCGATGTGAATTCAATTATGAAAAGCTAAACCCCTTCAATTTAGGGGTAATGAAGCTCTCAAGAATCATACTAAATCAACACAGAATGTTTGCATTTGTAGTCTCTTGTTTTGTGCTTAGTAGAAATTAAGAGTGATAGTAGTTTATGTTTCTTTTTTAGTGAATATGATGGTCTATGTTGACATTTTAAATAGGCTATCCTAAATCCAATATAAAAATAAACTATTTAATCATTTGCCTAAGTGATTTTGATCATAGAATTAAAAGTAGAATCAATATTTGATGTTCTATATTATTAATCTCAAAATAGTAAATAGATTATGCTTAAATTAGATTTTATTTTTAATTACATGATTAATTTTTATGAGATTTTAGAGTGGGTTTGAATCGTGTGTTAGAGTTTTATGGTTTTAGTTGTGCTAATTAATAGCACAAATAAGCCATGCTTATAATAGACACATAATTCATTTCTACTTATGCTATGGATACATTTTGTGTCTGATTTATATGAATGATTGAAAGTGAATTTACCTCTAAATTGCTCCTTAATCTCATATTTTTATTCACTTTTGTTCCAGTTTTTTCTACAATTTTCTTAGTTTAACACAATTTCAAAACCTTTGGGCTAATTTGATTGAGTAATTTTGGAATTTTATTCTTTCCCTATGGATCGACCCGTACTCGCATGCGTACTACGATTGTACGCCGTGCACTTGCGGTTTTATAACGATTAAATTTGACGGTTTTCTAATTGATAGAAATACCATTCCAAACATCCATCTAAACGTAGGCCTTTGGGCAGTCCGTCTCCGTAAATGTAGGCCATTTGGGCAATCCATTAGAGGGAGCATCACATAGTTAAAATAGGTCCGCTTCAAATTTGTTAAATGGGGTATTGCCTTGATTGCACTAGGAAAATGGACAATGGGTGAGGTTGGATGCTATACAACACAGCACACGGGTACCAACCACTAAGGGTATGGTTACATAGGTCTGAGGCCCACAATTTAGTCCTCTGCGGCCAATGAGGACAAGATTACACCTAGATTGAATGGTTAACCTACCAGGATGTCCAGTTATGTCATGCAACGCCACTGTTGTTTGTTAGAGTGTTTGATAGGGCAAGGCTAGTTAGCCCATAAAGAGATTCCTTCTAAAGATGGATGGTGTGACGCCCCACCTCTATACGCACACTATCCAAGGACACTACGGAGTAATGCCGTCGACTAGCGCGAAGAATAAGGCTATTGAGGAGCGACCATCCGTGTAATTGCTTTGTGCGAGTACCGATATGTCAGATAGTATAACATGTATTTCATTTCAAGAGGAAATCCGACATATCAAATACAAACTCAAAGCTACCACACAGTGGCTATGAGGCCTTCGAAAACAAATATAGAAATAAGCATAACATAATTCAGTCACAGAAGTTCATATCTCAAAGGTGGAAACAGATATGAATATAACACATAAAAGTGTACATCAGAGTAGTGGTCATACAAGATCCACAATATCACAAAAGAATAGATACAAGTGCTAGAAAAAGGAATATGAATACATCATGGAGTCTCTATCTCTAATGTATAACAACAAAAACTACCAATCTAATGTAGTTAGGCAAAAGTCAAAAGATGATCCCAAATAAGGAGTCAAGCAGAAGCACCTGTAACATCGCGGTCTGACCCGAGTATTATTTAATAAGAAAATAATAAACGGATCAGTCTAGCTATAATTATCATTAATGAAATGAGATATAAGTAGAGATATGAAAAAAACGTATGATTACAATAATGTCATACAATGACAAGTATACATTAAACAACAACAAAATCAAACAATATCTCAAGAATCTCAAAGCACCAAAAAGAATGTCATATTCTTTATTTTATTCACCAAACCACAAATATTGACAAACATATCATTGCCAATCACATAAAGAGGTGAAACACAAATTCTAGAAATCATCAATTTAGAAATCCAGAAATCACAAAGGGGGAGGGCTATCACAAACGGGAGCATGAAAACTCACCAACACGTGTATCACAAACGGAACGCTATTCCATGGTCGCTAACCATCAATTTTGAGCCGAAGCTCCACAAACGACCCGAAGACCACGGGTCGCTACCCCGCCAAATTGAACCGAAGTTCCACAAATGGGGATTGTAATCCCCACACAAACAAATAGACATCGCACATCGCTAGTCTAAATCACAAAATGATCTTCATCGATCAATAAAAGTGTCGATTACACTAAGCTAGTAAATATATGAGTTTAGCTTCATGTCACATAACCACTAGCTTAACTTAAATATTTACAAACAAATTGTAGATTCCCACTTGAAAATTGTCACAAGAATTTGAATCGAACAAGTCCAAAAATTAACCGACGAAATAAACACAAGCGTTTCATACCACTTGTTTTGCTAAGTCGTTTAATTAGATTTCTCATACGAATGAGGTAAAGGTTTGTATATACTAATAGATTAGAAAACGGTTTTATAAACGAGCTTTGTATTAAAAATAGAGTTGAAATCATCTTTGTAAAAGAGTTTGAATATTTACTACTAGTATAGAAACCTTTGTATTTTAAAGTGACAAATCATAGAAATGATTGTAGAAACAATCAATCACCAAAATCCACATACGAAGACGTGAATCAAATCTAAAGAAATCGATACCGAATCCATCAAAATGGATATTCTCAAAAATCCCGAAAAAGAAGCCATCAAAGTCAATAATAAATGATAACAATAAATCGGATAATCACGAATCGATAAAAATTGGAACCTCAAGCAAAATAGGCAAAAACAAGCAGGTCAGTCAGTCGACTGATCCAGAAACCCGAAAGTTTCATTTCCTACAGTCAGTCGACTGACTGCAGAGGCCAGTTGGCTGACTGCAGAAAACAGAGACTTCCAGTTTCTGCAGACAGTCCCAGAAACTCTCGGTTTCTACAGCCAGTTGACTGACTGGCACTGGGACTGTTTTTCAGCCTATTCAAATGAAGAGCAAACTCTTCCAATTTGCGATCGGACGAGCAATGGACGCTAGGGGTTTATGCCAATCGACAACCCAGCCCAATTGGCTCTTCAATACACCTCCAAAAACATGTTCATACGTCAAAGCTAGGATTTTTAGAGTTTTTGACTTCAAAACACCAAAAATTGAAATGTTCACCAAATCCATTCAAACCAAAAGCAAATGAACATGAATAAGTGTTAGGAATTCACACCTAACAACAATGATAGAAATAGACAAAGATGTGAGTTCAAAAACTCACCTTTAAACCCAAAAACGATGAAGGAGAAGCTTGAAAGCAAAGGAAGATCAACTACTCTTCAACTTCAACTCTAGAAGCTTGAATCTAAGCTCAAAAGAAGAACATTTCCTAAGTTAGGTTTAGGAAATTTCTGAAATTAAAGAGAGAATGAGTTGGAGAAGATGAAGAGGATGCTTACCTAAGCTTCTCTTTGATTTTGGAGCTAACACTTGGATTTGTAAAAGAAACTATGGCTTAGGAATTTCTAATTTCCCATTCCTCTCCCCATTTTTACTTAAGCTTGAATGTATTAGGAAATGAGGATGAATGAAGAGAGGAGGGGTTGAGTTAGGGTATTAAGATGGGTTAGTGGGTTGAAACCCAAACACAAACCCAAAGTGAAAAAGTCATAATTTTTACTCAGCTCCAAACATATCGATGTTTATACTCAAAAAAGTTGTAAATGCCATTTTAGACTCAATGGAGGTGGTCTCGAGTCCCAATTCGACTGTTTACAAAAAGTAGCTTTTTGGACTTTAATCCGATTAACGATTCTATATTTAAATAAAACATTTAAATATTCAATCGTAAAATATGCGGGTTGTTACAGATGGGGTGGTTTGTGGAGCCTAGTCCACATGATACAGAGCAGACAAAATAGGAAATTCCCAAAGAGAGCACGGCTTTATGGAGGAAAGGTCGTCGGTGCGCACTATAGGATTTCCTCAAGATATACAATGGCGATATCATGATACAAAGAGGTGATGGATCCTAACGAGATGTCAAATGAAAGATAGTGGTGGGGACAATATCTTGGTCCATTAGGGGGCTATGGGGTGTGTGTGTATATGTATATATATATAGTTATACACATAGATAAAAATCTATGAAAGTAGAAGGGAACGGTTCGTATGGAGATATGGAGTCGGAATGGCTAATGATAAAATCTTACATAACATGAATTGGTGAAAAATCGGCATAAGACAGTGTTATGTATAAAATTTATAATTTACTAGTCACTAGAACGTTGTTCTTACCCCCCCCCCCCCTCCTCATTACAACCAACATGATAGATTGATGGGCAGGTACTGGTCACTACACCAAATAGCCTATTTTGTAACGCTTTTCCGCTTTCAATTTGTAACGGTAATAACCGTTACAAATTTCTAACAGATATTTCCGTTACAAACGTTTGTCACGGTTATTATCGTTACAAAATCTGGTAATTTTGTAAATAGTTAAAAATAACATGGATAGGATTGTAATTTTATTTCTATTATTACTTATTCCATTTCTCACGGACAATAATTCATCGTTCATTTTATTTCCTCTTTCGTTCTAGGTTATCACGCCTCTGATTTATTCACCCATCGCCTACGCCGTTTCGGCCGCCTCCTCAGCCGTTCTACCACCGCCATTTTCCATTATCTCCATCGATCAACCACAGCCTCCGTTTGATTATTTTACGCCGATTTGACGAAGACAAGGAAAGATTAGGGCTTGTGTCTATTTTGACAATCGATTGCAACCACAATTTCAGACATGGCACATGAATTAATTTAGGTAAATCGGTCCAATTTTAGGCATTTAGTGAATTATGGTTGTCCAGCTGAGTAATTCAGGTAAATCGATTGCAACCACAATGCCAGGGATGCTGAGTATATATAGCTAATTTTTTTATTTCTCTATAATTATCTTTGCCTTTTCTTTTCTTTTTGGTTATAGAAAGCGGTGCACATAACTCCAGACATAGCACATGAATTAATTCAGGTAAATCGGTCCAATTTTAGGCATTCAGTGAATTATGTCATCCATAAACTTTCTTATGACACTGACATATATTTTGTTCCTCAGATTCTAAGATCGGAAAATGTTGATTTTATAGTAGCTCCATATGAAGCTGATGCCCAGCTAGCATATTTATCAGCTCTGAGTTCTGAGCAAGGGGGAATATATGCAGTAATAACAGAAGATAGTGATTTGGTTGCATATGGTTGTCCAGCGGTAAGACTATTATTATCAGTTCATCATATTTAACATATAAGTCTTGCCCATTGTTCCACATGTCAAGATTTAATATGATTTGTTATTCTTAAGATATTATTCAAGATGGATAGATATGGAAATGGTGAAGAGTTCTTGATGGATAAGGTGTTCAATAATGTTACCAATGGTCTGTCTTTTAAGAACTTCAACGAAGAACTCTTTACAGGTGAGCATATTATTGTCATGTGGAAGAGTTTAATAACTAACAAAAATTGCACCTTAGACTTGACAATGTATTTTCACATAAATATTGAGCTAGTTGGGTGTGTGTATGACTGCACTATGGATCATGTGATGCGATAATGGTCTACAGCACTAGCCGCATTGCAAGATAAAAGTATAGACATCAAACATAATCGAAGTGAGAACAATGCTTAGAGGAAGCATTGCCAAAAGAGATGAATGTGGATAATAAATGAACCAATGATATTTTGAAATTGAGTGAGAAATGAAAAGAGTTGTATGGATCAAATTTGAAAAAGACGAGCAAATAAATAAACAGGAGGAAGATAAAGATAAAAAGAATAAACGAAAATAGATATTATACTATTGTTTATATTAAGATTACTAATTTTGCCTTTTCCTTTAATTGAAACACAAATGTTTTATACTTGTTATCTTTCAAATGAATGAACAAACAAAAAATGGAAGCTTTTATTGAGAATGGTGGGACAACCGATGTCTATCGTTTCTTCTTATACTTCTCTTTGTCTTCCTCATGCTTCTCACTCATCTTCTTCAAAACCGATTTATAGAATTGAGAAATTGATCCCTATTTGTTTCTCTCCTAACTACTGAATATTTTTTTTCTTTTTTCTTTTGTTAACACTGCTTTATCTTCCTTGGCAACGACTTTCTTGGGCATTTTTCTTGATCCAATTATCTTGTTTCTCTGCTCCTAATTTTGCTATACAGTCAGTGCTGTAATTCCTTTTTTGCAGCACATGATCTTTAGTGTAGCTGAACATGCTTAACCTACTTGATGCTTGCTCTCCTTTTATGTGAAAGGTGCCATATCTAATGGGCACATATCAACAAGGATCAGCTGCTGTAGTGTTAGAACACTCCTCAAATTCTTGCTCACAAAATTTTGTTCACCAAATTTAATTTGAAAAGGATCATTTTTATTCATTCACCAAACTCTATATTTTTTCTGATTCAGGAATGTGTGTCCGAGCAGGTTGCGACTTTCTTCCCTCCATCCCTAGCATTGGCCCCAAACGAGCTCACACGTTGGTTTCGAAATATAGAAATTTAGATCGGGTAAACCTTATACTATCTCTTATTTCACCAATACATTTTGCCAGTTTAAATATTACTATTAGTGATAGTATATTATAGTAGAACTAAGTTACAACACATTATATTTATCGCTTCAGACTTCAGTGCATAATCAATCAGAAGTGCTTGTATGGAAATTCAAATATAATATTTTAATACCTCTTTTTTTTTTCCTTTTTTTCCCTTTTTTCCCTTTTTTTTCTTGGTTAACATATACAGGTTCTTTCAGTGCTGAGATTAGACAAGAAGTATCAGGTGCCAGAAGACAGTATAACAAATACAAAAGTAGGTTATGTCAAGCGATGAACCTGTGATTTTTTATTCCAACCAAAAATTAGGAAGAAGCTTTATTTTATTTTTATTTTGCTATGGATAGGTACGTAAACATAATCATATAAGGATTTGCAATGTTTAAAGGTAGTTTTAAATTATAATTGGAAATTTGTCACATTGTATGTGCAATTGGTATATATATGCGATTTTTGTATGGTTTTTTATTTGGCTATTGATTGAATATTGGATTATTTTCTATTTTATTTTTTTAATTATTTACTTAATTGAGTTAGTATTGAATTAATTGTTCCTTGGTTACTAATTTTATTTAGTTTTTTTTATGTATACATGCAAAATAGTTTTGATAAACACTTAACTTTTCCAACTTTACAAGATAAGCGTTAGCTGTATAAATTGGAAATGTTTTGCTTTAGTAATATGATTTTGATTTTCACATTTTATTTTATTTGATCTTCATTGAAATGCCTTGTGGAATAGCCGTTTTAGTTTTTCACATGCTGAAACTTCTACAACTATAAATCTTTCCTATTCATGTGCCTAAATTCATGATTATTCCATGAGGAAGATGCATCACCCTTTGATAGTTATTTTTTCTCTTCTATATTGTAAGTTTGTTTTTCGTTTTTTTTGTAGAAGCCATGATGCCTGAAAGGTTTTTGTTATTCAAGATTGCTGATTGACTTTTAAGTGACTGTTATTCCTTTTCGTTGCATTGGTAGGTTCAAGGGTAGCTTGGTCTGACATGTGGTGATTTGATGACTTTTGGCTTCAAAATTATCCCACATCTGAGTTTGAACTTATGGATGAAGAACTTCTAATGAGCGACTTGATCATTAAGGTAGATTTTGCTCATTAATATTTTTTCTATCTATCGCCTCATTGCCCTATAACAGTGTTGTAGATAGCAGTCTCTAGTTACCTATAATTAACAATTAGTTTAAGCTTTCGAAATTGGGGTTGATGCCTAATTTCAAAATTTGAAGCTATGATGGGTTATGCAGCAACTCATGGGTGTTTGGCTTCAAATCCGAATAGAACCATGATCTTACATAAAACTGAGGTCATCAACGCTTTGTTCGGTGTTCCTCCTACCATTGTTTTATTACTTAACATTTTCTTATACCTATTTCAAACGTAGATTGATCGTTTCTTCTCTAAGATTAGATTTTTGATTGACATATATATATTTTAGTCATGGGCCTGGACTTTATTAAATTATAGTTTGTTTCACCATTTCTCCAAATACATGGCTGTATAAAAATTTTGGATTTTGAAGAATCAATAGTTTATTGAGGGTTGAGTATTTTGTAGCTAGAGTTTGTATGAAAAACTATTTACTGTTTTTGCCATTACGAAGGCCATGTGATTGGTGCAAAATGATTTCGGTCATAATAAGTTGTTTTGACAATTGAATTTGCTCCGGTACATGTCAGATATTTTGATAACTATATGATATTGCGTTACGGGGGATTTGGGGTAGATAAATACAACTATCTGAAAATTCTAGACACAGTTTTCAATTTTTATGGGTTTTTTGTCGTTATTACTTTCGTAATGGCAATTAAATTTTTTTATGATTTTCATGCATTGTAAATAAATTTTGGTAATTTGAACAACAATTGTAAATTGTTGATTAAAATGTTATTATTGAGTGGTCGATCAGTTTATTTTTCTTCATACCAACACAAGACCGATATGTGCAATTTCAGTACAATTGTTGCATAGTTTTAGTTCACTAGCTTTTCTGTTTTTTCACCATGGTTACAATAGTATGAATACAAACATCAAAGTGGTATTTGAGTTGTGTACAGTTTAAACTTGCAATGCATAGGCTTAACAGCCTATATGTTTGTCTTATGTACATTATCATATAAATATTATTAGAGCAATGTTATTATCACTGTTTTATATAGTTTTTTTGTTCACTGATCTGGGTTGTATACCTCATTTAAGTAGGCGTGCGTGGTTTTTGTGATAAATTTATTCAAATGGATACATAGCTGCATTTCATGCTTAATGGTGAATATGCTTTGAGTATATGCTGAGTAAATGATAAAATCTATTGTAAATCGATACATAAATATGAGTTAAGTCTATGAATAATTTGACCTATTGAACCTTTCTTTCATTTAGTTCCTTTTTGTATTCTAACTGTACTTTGATTATTTCTCCTATGCTTAAAATGAAATATGGTTAGTTTGAAATGTATGAGACCATATTTAGTAAGTTGATGTTTAAACTTTGGGGAATAATAGTCTCATATTTTTACTGACCTGGTACATTATTACTGACCATATTAGATAGTGGTGGATCATGGTTCTTGGAAAATGACATAAATGCACCTCAACTAGTTTAAATTATATAGCTCGCTAAATTATATAGTGGTGGATCATGGTTCTTGGAAAATGACATAAAGCTAAACTGTGCTAAACTCTGATTGGAAAATGACATAAATGCACCTCAACGAGGAAATGTATAGGTACATTACTGTTAACTACATTTGTATCATATCTGATTCATTTCATTCTAACAGTATGGTTAATATGTAACTATGTCGATATTCTTCTAGGGACTGAACCCTTTAATGTTCATATTTGCACTTGTTGCAAACGCCACTTATGTTGGAAGGTTAAGTTCTCTCCTTCATTAACATATTGTTTGAATTGTCTTCTATTCTTTCTTCTCCTCATGAGATAATCATATTTGATACCTTCTGGTTGCAGCATACTTGCAAGAAGCATAGAATGGTACATGATAAAAGCTAATGCGCCATGGTTATTGGATGATGTTGTTTGTGTACTGCTTGACCTACTTGTATCCACATGCTATGTACATATTATTTGACTGCATATGATAGCACTTATTCATTATTTCAAAAAATAATTACGTTCTTTTGTTGTTCCTTTACGAAAATTGTGATAGATCATTGTTCAGTTTGCGTACTACAAGCTAAGGCGGAGAAAGGTACATGTCCATAGCTATGGTGGTGAAGACAGCTGGTACTCTGAAAAGATTCTTATATAAATTGATTGTAGGATCTAGAATTTATTTTGAAGTAATGTTAGAACTTGTAATATTTTGATTTCATACTCTTTAGTTATGTATGATGAACTTGTGAAATTTCGAATCTTCCTTTAATTTGTTGTCAAATATTTGCGCAATTTAAGTTGTATGTTTGGATGCGTAATTGCTTATTGTTATCGAAATTCTGTAATTTTTGATATGTATGTACCTACTGTATTATAATAGACAATTCTGTAGTGTAAATGCTAGCAAAAATACAGCTCTACATGGTTTGGTAGCTGTAACGAACATATTCATTACTAAAGACGAAATTTATAACGAGCATAGTCGTTACTATTGATGAAATTTGTAACGAACAAGTGCGTTACTAAAGATGAAATTTGTAACAGACAAGGTTGTGATAATTTAGAATGACAACCCCTTCTTCCACCATGAAAGGGGAAACTAAGTAACGGAAAATACTCGTTACAAACCGATGCAACTAATAACAACCTACTTCGTTACAAAAATTTAGATTTCTAACGACAAAGTCTGTAGGTAAGTGATATATTTAATAACGGGTAGAGGCCGTTATAAATATTTGTAACGACATACCTCACGCCTGTACCGCTCATGACTATATCTGTTATAAATTTCATTTGTAACAACTATATTCGTTACAAATACAACTTTTAATTAGATTTCTCATACGAATGAGGTAAAGGTTTGTATATACTAATAGATTAGAAAACGGTTTTATAAACGAGCTTTGTATTAAAAATAGAGTTGAAATCATCTTTGTAAAAGAGTTTGAATATTTACTACTAGTATAGAAACCTTTGTATTTTAAAGTGACAAATCATAGAAATGATTGTAGAAACAATCAATCACCAAAATCCACATACGAAGACGTGAATCAAATCCAAAGAAATCGATACTGAATCCATCAAAATGGATATTCTCAAAAATCCCAAAAAAGAAGCCATCAAAGTCAATAATAAATGATAACAATAAATCGGATAATCACGAATCGATAAAAATTGGAACCTCAAGCAAAATAGGCAAAAACAAGCAGGTCAGTCAGTCGACTGATCCAGAAACCCGAAAGTTTCATTTCCTACAGTCAGTCGACTGACTGCAGAGGCTAGTCGGTTGACTGCAGAAAACAGAGACTTCCAGTTTCTACAGACAGTCCCAGAAACTCTCAGTTTCTACAGCCAGTCGACTGACTGGCACTGGGACTGTTTTTCAGCCTATTCAAATGAAGAGCAAACTCTTCCAATTTGCGATCGGACAAGCAATGGGTGCTAGGGGTTTATGCCAATCGACAACCCAACCCAATTGGCTCTTCAATACACCTCCAAAAACATGTTCATACGTCAAAGCTATGATTTTTAGAGTTTTTGACTTCAAAACACCAAAAATTGAAATGTTCACCAAATCAATTCAAACCAAAAGCAAATGAACATGAATAAGTGTTAGGAATTCACACCTAACAACAATGATAGAAATAGACAAAGATGTGAGTTCAAAAACTCACCTTTAAACCCAAAAACGATGAAGGAGAAGCTTGAAAGCAAAGGAAGATCAACTACTCTTCAACTTCAACTCTAGAAGCTTGAATCTAAGCTCAAAAGAAGAACATTTCCTAAGTTAGGTTTAGGAAATTTCTGAAATTAAAGAGAGAATGAGTTGGAGAAGATGAAGAGGATGCTTACCTAAGCTTCTCTTTGATTTTGGAGCTAACACTTGGATTTGTAAAAGAAACTAGGGCTTAGGAATTTCTAATTTCCCATTCCTCTCCCCATTTTTACTTAAGCTTCAATTTATTAGGAAATGAGGATGAATGAAGAGAGGAGGGGCTGAGTTAGGGTATTAAGATGGGTTAGTGGGTTGAAACCCAAACCCAAACCCAAAGTGAAAAAGTCATAATTTTTACTCAGCTCCAAACATATCGATGTTTATACTCAAAAAAGTTGTAAATGCCATTTTAGACTCAATGGAGGTGGTCTTGAATCCCAATTCGACTGTTTACAAAAAGTAGCTTTTCAGACTTTAATATGATTAACGATTCTATATTTAAATAAAACATTTAAATATTCAATCGTAAAATATGCGGGTTGTTACAGATGGGGTGGTTTGTGGAGCCTAGTCCACATGATACGGAGCAGGCAAAGTAGGAAATTCCCAAAGAGAGCATGGCTTTATGGAGGAAAGGTCGTCGGTGCACACTATAGGATTTCCTCAAGATATACAATGGCGATATCATGATACAAAGAGGTGATGGATCCTGACGAGATGTCAAATGAAAGATAGTGGTGGGGACAATATCTTGGTCCATTAGGGGGCTATGGAGTGTGTGTGTGTGTATATATATAGTTATACACATAGATAAAAATCTATGAAAGTAGAAGGGAACGGTTCGTATGGAGATATGGAGTCGGAATGGCTAATGATAAAATCTTACATAACATGAATTGGTGAAAAATCGGCATAAGACAGTGTTATGTATAAAATTTATAATTTACTAGTCACTAGAACGTTGTTCTTACACCCCTCCTCATTACAACCAACATAATAGATTGATGGGCAGGTACTGGTGTTTGGGAAAGTTCGGTGCTGACAAGGACACTTGATTTGAAAGTGTCAAATCTTTGGTCAGTAATTATGTGATCTATTATATTTTAAATTATTCTACTGCAAGTTATTTCGTTAGAGGTCTTATATGCATCTTTTACTTTATTTGCAGGATACCAAACTAATGATCCATACTCTACTGGTTTTGGGTTTTCATTTTGGTGAAAATTCAGGCCCATTGGTGTGTAGGTTATCACATTTGGTATCAGAGCTTAGGTTAGTAGATGCTGAAAAATTTAGGAAACGATAGGTGAACTTATTTGTATTTTGTCTATAAATATAATATACGTTAAATCATAATAATTCAAACTATAGAATAGTTACCTATGGAAAATCCCTGAAGATGGGTAGTACATGACTCCCTAGTCGGGCCGTGGTAGCCCAATGATGATAGATCCCCATATGATTGCTGATTGACGATGTACAATAGGTCGAGATAAATAAATTAAGAATCCATATGTTATAGACAGTGGAAGATGTGTAAGCTCCAACTGAAGGGAGTGAAATGGTCATTCCTAATTGGTAATTGGATTTTCAACATTGAAAGAGTGGATATTCCTAAAGGAATAGTTAAAAGTCCACTTTGTGTCCAACCCAATAAATAGTAAATTTTGAAAATTGAAAAAAAATATAAATTGTATACATCAAAATGGAATTTTAATAAAATGATTGAAAAAGTAAGCATTGGGTTTTGGAATATATATATAGATATATATATATATATATATATATATTCGGTTAAACCGAACTTTCTATAAAAAGAGTTATACTAAATAAATTCGTTTGAAAAGGTATTTTTGTAATAAAGTTTTGGTTCGAAGTAAAACTGAAAAGTTGCCATAAAATGAGTTTTAACGAAAAAGGGAAATTCATTTTGAAGAATTATAGAGCGTATATAGCTTGCTAGTTTCTTTATAAAACAGGAAGAATTTAAAATATGAAACTGCAGTAGAGATTGAAGCTTGTTAGAAACTAAAATTTCAATAAGGAAATTTTGTATAAAGCTATTTTCTTTTGAAAAGAAATGATAGAGCAATATAGCTCATGAATTTTTCTATGTAAAGAAAGTTTTTAAGATATGAAAATATTTTTAGTGGGTAGACAATATGAGTGATACAAAGTTGGAATGAAGTAAATGATTTAAAAAATAAGGCTTATAAATTTAAATTAAACGGTAAGTGACTGCACTACTGGAGTAAGAAGATAGTAAATTAAGAGAGAAACAATTGGAATTGGTACAGCTTGGGTAAAACAATTGAATTGTAGAAAAGCAATGAATTTAATAATAATAAAAATTTAGTTATGAAAAATAAATATAAACGATATTTAATTTATTGTATGTAAGTTGGGATTTGACATACTCTAATTCTTTGCAATAAAAAAGGAATAACAATATAAGTTTCTATGAATCAATCAAGTTACAAATAAAAGTGTTTTGTTTGAAATAATAAGGAATGTAAATGTAAATAAAGAGATGTACTAAAATATAGGAAATCTAGTTTTTGTACAGCAATCTATTTCAATGAAGAAATAAAATAAAAATCCCTTGTAATTTCACACAAAATACAGTTCCTCTTTTAAGCGATTCATAGAATGTTTTAGCGTTAACGATTTCTCTTTGAGGAAAAGTTGTTCCAATGCATTAAACTATAGGATCCTTAAGTGTAATAAAGGTGTAGTGGTTAGAAGTAGTGTTGGTAAATTGTATTGGAAACAATACAAGAGATCTAATTAAAAAGGCTAAACAAAGGAAAATAAATGTTTTCCATTGTTCTGTGCATTTAGTTAGTGTATCTTTTAAAAGTCCCCCTTTTATGGTAAGTTTAGACTCTGTCAATATTGGATGATTGGGTGAGTAGGAAAGGTAAAGGAATTTTTAAGAGGATAGTTGTTCTTATCTACTCTAGTTTTTATAATTCGAAAGTTATAAAAGATGTTTTCAATGTTATAAACTCTATTTTGGAAAGAAATGGTTTGGTGGAATAAATAAGTTTTTGAAAGAAAAATTTAATAAATGATTGAATTAAAACTCCCAAATTTAAAAAAAAAAGTCAAGAAGATTTTTAAAACGAAAAAAGCTGATTTGATTTTAAACCTAGAATTGTTAACATTCCCTTCTAAGTTTAGGGAAGAAGTTAAATTCAAAAACCTTAAAAATGTAAGTTTTGAAAAGAGTCAAAAACACCAAATGTTTTTGAATTTAATAAGAGTTTCTAAGTAGAAATTTTAAAGACAAGAGTTTTGGGATTAGATATTTTAAAATTTTGAGGTTTTAATGTTTGAAAGAAAATGAAAAAGACCAAACCAAAATTTTAAATATGGAGTAGATGGGAATTATTGCCTAGATTAGGCGAGGAAAAGAATAAAGCTATAAAGGAGACAACAATGGCTGCTATTGGAGTAATAATAAGGAATCCCTGTAGAGTGTGAAGGACGCTACAAAGAACCTAGGAATATTACGTTAATATGTATGTAAACTATAAAGCTGATATTTTGGTATACGTCTATATGTTTTGGGAATATCCTTGTAGGAGGCTTATGAATAAAGGGAATACAAAGGATTGAGAATACTATCAAAAAATGGGATTAAGAGAAGATAGTAACAGATGGTAAACACACATGGAAGATATTGGTAGATTCAAGTAGGGGGAGCAAGAAAGGAATTGGAAAGGTTATTTCCCCAAGCTTAGTTACCATTTAGTATGAAGACTACGTAGAATGTATTTCTTTTCTATTGAAGTGAGAAGGGGTATAGTTATTCTATAATTGGGTATGGAATGAAAGAGATGAATAGACCTTATTCATCAAAGCTAATTAAGGAATGATAAGATATGAAGATTGCAGAAGGATGACCTGTTGGAAACAACAATTTTAATTTGTAGTGGTAGTAGTTTTCTATGAAAACTGCATACGTCTATGAAAATATTCCTTTTATGTGTTTTCGATGTGGACCGCTATGATTTGAGAAAACGATAAAAATAAGAAAATATCATAAAGTCACTTAACTAATGTGAGAGAAAAGAAAATAGTCGAAACTAAAAGCTAAGTAATAAATTAAAAGAATTTATTAAACTAACTACTAAGATGAAAACAAATTGAAAATGTAAGTACCGAAAAGAATATGAATTTTTTGGAAAATAAATTTCAGTAGATAGAGGACAATGAGGTTACTTTGCGAGCCATGGGTCAAGGTTCCTATTCCTCGAAGACTGAAATTTAAAATTCAACATGTTTGCTGGTTGATATTAATAAGAAGGAATAGTTTTTGAGAACTTGAAAATTTACTGCACAATTAAGTAAAGTCCATCATGAATAATGGATAGTGACTAAACTCTAATGTTAGACATGTGGACATTTGTTTGTAAAATGTAAATATGCATATATTTTGAAAAAGGAAAAAAAATTTGTGGAAATTTATTTGTGAAAAGTTTTCGTCATAATAAATATGACTTTGAAAAAAATTGTATATGTGAACAAATCCTTGGAAAGATTTTAAAATCTAAAAAAATTTTGAGTTATAGAAATTTTGAAATACCGCATAATGTCATTGGCAAACAGTCGGTAAATTGAGTAGTTAGATTTTACTACATAACTGTATTTGTAGTAAAATGGATACGGTGAGCGATAAGGAAGTTGTTTTACCTAGGGAAGGTTCTGTTAGAATTTAATGCATAATTGTATTTGTAGTAAAATGGATACGGTGAGTGACAAAGAAGTTGTTTTATCTATGGAAGGTTCTCTAAGATACCTTGTCGATGAGTGGAAAATCTTAAAAAGATGATTTTTGAAACGTCAATGTGTTTGAACTTTAAAAATAAAAATTAACTTATGCAAACTGTACTTAGAAAAGTTGAAAAGGAATGGGGATAAAAGAGAAGATTCCAAGATACAGGGAAAAAGGTACAAAATAGAAGGATGAAAATATGAAATTTTCCATTGAGACCCTTTTCTAACATAAAAAAATAGGTTTTGAAAATTGGATGTTTCTAAATTTGGATGTTAGCAAAGGTGTGCTAAGATTTTGGATGATAGGTTTTGGATGCAAAAGTTGGTTGAACTATACTTCTATTAGTAGAAGTGTGGAAAAATTTGGATGAAAAACTGTTTTGAGTTTCCAAAAAGTTGCATTCATATAGAAATACCCGTATATTTAGGATGTTCGCATCATTATTTTCAAAAATTTGTTTAAAAGAAATCATTCATATAGGATGCGCAGTTAGAAATTATTATTCATACATATCATATGTATTATGATGCACTATGCACATATACATGAATTATTGCAAAATTGGTTGTATACTAAATGATTGTTAGTGTAGAATGGATGTTCGATTGTTTACACAATTGAAACCTTGCGGAATTTTAGGGACGAAATTCTCTTAAAGGAGGAGAAAGTAACACCTCACGTTTTTACGCTAATTAATTAAAAAGAAATTAATAAATAAATAGAAAACGGTGAGAAATGTAAAATTTTCAAATGTTGGAATTGGGCCTAGAGATTTGTACCGTTGAATGCATGATGATTTTCTGATCAATTTTTATATATAATCTTTTTCGATCGGAGTTCAAATGAAGAAGTTATTAGCATTTGGATTTTCGCAGTTGGAAACAATTATATATGTAATTATGGAAATAATTTAAAATAAATTAATAATGGATTAATACTGTTAAAGTTAATAGTTACTTAGTGTTTAAAAAAAATAATTAGAGTAGAAAATATTGCTAATTGAATAAATTGGGAACAAATGAACGTAATATAATAAAAAGAAAAATTAACGAACCAAAATCAGCAAACGAACCAAAATACACAGCCTAGGTCGACCGTGCATGCTAGGCTATCGACCTGCCTTCTTTTTGGGAGGCAGTAAACCCAGACGTTAATGGCCCAGATTTGGAAGTGTTTAATTCGACAGTTAGTGCTGATTAGTGCTGATTTGAACCTCTATAAATTAAGACCTAGGACTTCAGTTCTAACTCATTATTTTTCTAATGAGCACGGAAGCTTTGTCACTTTCTCTTCTCCTCCAAATTTATCTAAATGCACAAAAATAGAATAGATTGCATGTATACACTTTAGAGAAGTACAGAAAAGGATAGAGGATAGAAATTTTTTTAAATCAGATTGCTACATCAAAGGTAAACTTTTAGATCTGGTTTAAATAACAAATCTAAATCCAAATCGGTTCTCTCTAATTCAATCTCTAATAGATCTGTATAGAATATTTTTCTGTAGATCCGCATAGAAAGTCAAAAAGTGAAGAATACGGATAATAGGGTCAGATCTGATTTAAATCTAGAGATTTGGGAATGCTAAAGCAAGGTGAGTGAGAATATTATATATTTTTGTATAATACTAAATTATATCGTTGCAAGCTAGTCCATTATTATTGAGAAGTTAAAATTAAATTGCAAGTTAATCTCCGTTATATGAAATGATGTAATTTAATGTTGCCTTTGAATTTTACTGTAAATATAATTTACTTGTTTTGACGACGGTTTATTTACGTGCTTTTACGACTGATAATTACATTTTGTACTGTCTATTTCAATAAATAAAAAGAGAATTCCTTGTAGTTACAAACATCGTACAGATCATCTCCTTTGATAAGATATGGAAATATACTATATAACAATTAGTGGATAAAGTAAAATTCCAATTTATTATAATGTAGTAAATCCGAAGAGCGAAATATTCAGATAAGAATGAAATAAAAAGGTTAATAAAAATGCTTAATGCAATAAGAAATGTAGAGTCATAGGAAAGAATAAAATGGAATAGAAGATAAAAGGTAATGGAAACTAAGTGAAATTGATGAATAAAGTAGCAACGATAAGGATAACCAATAAATGAGAAATGGTAAATGAAATTGGTTAAAATGAAAGATAAATCCATGATAAAATGAATTCTTTGGGTCAAATATGAAGATGTAGAGGCTGTAGAGAAAATGTAAGAAGAATGAATATACATAAATATGAAACATGTATATGTAGCCTCGTATATGCGTTTATGACTAATGTGGATGGTTATAGTTCAATATATACAAACTATAGAAAGAGAATGACATTAGGAGTCATTAGAGTAGGTTGGAGTGTAAAAGCACATTCAACTATAGGACTCATGTAGAGTATATGCTTACATATACAGAAGGGATACCTCAATACACTGTGCATAGCTCCGCAGAAGTAGGCAATTGGGCAGTCCGTCTAGACATAGGCCATTGGGCAGTCCGTTGCTGTAAACGTAGGCCATCTGGGCAATCCATTAGGGGGAACATAGGTCTGAGGCCCACCACCGAGTCCTTTGTGGTCAACGTGAAGGATAGGATTACACCTAGATTGTATGATTCACCTACCAAGATGTCTAGTTAGGTCATGCAATGCCACACTTGTTTGTCAGATTGTTTGATAGGGCAAGGCTAATTAACCCATAAAGAGATTCCTTCAAAACATGGATGGTGTGGTTTGTGGAGTCTAGTCCACATGATACGAAATAGAAAAAGTAGGAAATCTCCAAAGAAAACAAGGCCTTTGGAGGAAAGGTCGTCAGAGTGCACTATAAGATGGCGAGATCGTGATACAGCAAGGTGATGGATCCTGATGAGGTGCTGAACAAAAGATACTAGTGAGGAAAGTATCTAGGTCCATAAGGGGACCATAGGGTATATATATAACTTTATAAATAGATATAAATCTACAGGAAGTAGATAGGAATAGGTCGTATGCAGAAATTGATTCGGAACGAATAATTATAAAATCTAACTTAACATGAAATGGTGAAAAATCGGCATAAGATAGTGTTACGTATAAGATGTATAATTTACCAGTCACCAGAACGTTTTTTGACGCCCCTCCTCATTACAGCCCAAAGGATAGGTTTAAGAGAAGTTACCGATGTTTGGGCATGTTCGATGCTGACAAGGACACTTGATCTCAAAATGTCAAATCTTTGGTCACTACTAATGTGATCTATTATATTTTAAATTATTCCACTGCAAGTTATTTCGTTAGAGGTCTAATATACTTGTTTGCAGGACAGCAAACCAACGATCCGTACTTTAGTGGTTTTGTGTTTTCGTTTTGGCGAAAATTCAGGCCCACTGGGGTGCGGGTTGTCACATATATTGTTCTATCTTGATAAGCCCGCATGTTTTTTTCTTTGTGCCGATACCGGATACATATATTGTTGATATATTTTGAGGTAAGTACATAACGGTGTTAGCCCAAGGGAAAATTCACGTGTGGTCACTCCTAACAAACGTCATTCTCCGTATTACCAGACAACATTGTTCTATGATATTCTTTGGTAGTATGGGTATAGATGTGGGATGATACATGGTGTTATTATTTATATGTGTTGATTTAAGGCAGGGAGATATGACTTTCTCAGAATATGTGGCCGAGTTTGATATGTTGTTGAAGTATGGCCTATCTTTTACAGACACTTCGCTTAAAAAGAATGATAAGTTTATTATGGGCTTGGATGATTATCTCAGAGAAAAGCTAGTGGAAAAAAACAATGAGTCTTTTGAGAAGCTTGTAGAGAAGGCTCCCCGGCATGAGAATCTGTATCCCAAGTCTAAGTCGGTTGTTGTTTCCAAGGATGACCAAAGCCGCAAGCTAGAGGTGAGAGCAAGAGAAAATGGAACAACAACAACACGAAGTAGTTTCAGAAGGATAGTCAATAGAAGGGAAAGTAGGAGTGTACTTGATATAACTGTGGAGAGAAGGGAGATTTTAGTAATGGTTGTAGAAACGGGAAGAAAGGATGTTACAAATGATGCATGCCCGGGCATATCAAGAAGGGATCCGTGAACTACCAAGAAACTAGTAGGTTGTATATGCTTATGCTTTGAATGTTGTTCCAGCTTCGTCGAGTGCTCCATCGACGAAGGAAAAGGAGAAGAGCATTGTTATACAGGGTATTCTTCCTATTTTTGATATACCTATACGTGTTTTATTTGATATCGGCGCTTTAGATTCCTCCATATCTAGTGATTTGGTTGATAGATGTGATTGAAACCCGAGAGTTTGTAACACCCTTAATTTTTAATAACATTATTCAAAAGATTTAATTAGATAAATTAAGTAGAATAATGATGATAAAGGGATTGAGATTTGAATAACTATAAGAAGGTCGTGCTTAATTTACCCAAAATTGGCTTAAAATGGCTTTTAAATTATTAATTAAAAACATGGCCATATTATTAAATAGCCGCACCATTATTATTCACGGCTATATATTTCACGTTCTTGCCCATTCACGTATACTTTTCATTTTCAAAAATGCGAATCAAAAACCTAAGAATAGAGCCAGCCATTATAAAGGGAAAAGAGGAAGAAAAATTAAATCAAAGCTAAGGATCAATCTTCTACAAATCTCAAATTCCTTATCATATCTAAGGTGAATAATAATTCATTCCATCTCTATTTTTTTTATAATCATATGTATTCGGATTTAAGATTAAATTCGTTTTATGATGTTTCGGATGATGGTAGGCTTGAATTATTATCTATTTGAATATAAACCAATTCATTTACATATAAATTTGCACGGTATTAGGGCAAAACCGATTGTTATTAAATTTAAAATGCCATGGAAAAATTATATGTTAGGTAAAACATGATTTTAGAAATGGGTTTCAATTTTCATAATTTTCCAAGCCGTGGAAAAATTTATTTTGAATTTTTAGCAAAGCTAGCCGGCTTTAAAGTTGGCCATGCCACTATGAATATAAATAAGGAACAGGTGTTCTGTACATGCACAGAACAGCTAAAATCAGGTTTTATAGTGGCCAGACCACTTAGTACAAAAACAAGAAGAAAAACATGAGCTAGACAATGAGTCTAGACTACTCGGAAGGGCGCATGCCCCCATTGTCATTACTGATATCAACGTCAGTACCTGGTCCTATAACATGCTGAACAGTAGAAAAGTACGTAGCCAGATTCGGATCATAAGACCTCGAGAGAGACGAGTAGTGATAAATTCGATCCCATGTAGGATCTAAGAATTGCCACCAATTTCTTGCACTATTAATACCAGTGGTCATCAGAGAAAGACCCTCACCCTCAACATGATACACTAGGCTCCAAGTCTCGTCAGGACCACCTAAGAACATGTGATAACTATGCATCTGCGGGTAGAGAAATTTATTATGAATTTCTAAAGGAAAATATGATATATTTGGGTTTAAAATATATTTCTATTATTTCAAGAAGAAATTAGGTCTAATAACACGGAGAATACGGCTGGTTAAGGGCGATCGAATGTGAATATATCTTTGTACTAACACTGACACGTCTTTATTACCTTAGAGGATCTGAACTGAAAGAAATTTTGACGTGTACAATATTATTACAAAGAAATAAACACTTCAATTAAAAAGATTCAGAACAGTATACAATATAGATAAAACTGGATTAGAGTCACAGATCACAGCGGAATATTATACATCATATACATAATAGAATGTGAGTCTACAAAATATCAGTACTAGACCCACATAATATTTACACATATCACATCCAAAAGTACTGTAGCAGGTACACAATGACTACTAGAATATATACATGACACAATCTCCTAATGTCAACATATACAAATATGAAGTAAACTAAAACAGTCAAAACAGTCTACTTCATTGCTAGTCTAAGATCCAGAGGTCAATGAGTCCTAGTACCTGTAGAGCCTCGGCCTGACCCAAGTATTTTAAAATAAACGGGTCAGACTATATCTAATAAAGAGATGAGATAGCGATATCGTAAACAAATGACTTAAATTAAATAAGCCATAATAAAAGTATTCCAAAACAACGATCAGAATAAGGCATAATAACCAATCACCATTTCTTTAAATCCATATCAAGTATAAAATGGGATGTCATTAAACATGGCAACAACATATTCAAAATTCTCCAGAGCAAATAAAAGATACTGAATATCTATCCCAAAATCTCCGAAGAAATAATCATCACTAATGAATTAATAATGATAGTCAACTATCAGTGTGATACAGTGCGACACGGGGTCTGACTAAAATAAATAAATAAACCCCGTCACATAGCGTAATAGTCTAACGAAAAGAAATAGACTACCGGTTAAAAACTCCGACTCCTAACGATAAGAAATAGGTAGTCGTGCTTATGACAAAACTATGTGAATTTACCTAACGAATATAAATAGGTAAACATTGTCCAACTATAAAATAAACTGATAGGCATGCATATAACACCTGCCCAAAAATAAAAAGGACAGCTGTGTCATACCATAACAAACCTAACTAAAAGAAATAGGTCTGCCTTCCCAAATTTAAGAACATATCGACTCTCAGGTCGATAAAAATGAGTTATCGTCTCTCAGGGATCTATCGGCCTAAAATCCAAACACCCTAAGATAATATAACTCTAAGTGTAGCTTACTTTCACTCTAGTATTCACTAGAATCTAACTAACTGTCCCATACCAGAAGGTAGATTCTAATATTTACTGAAAGCTAGTAAATTCCACTCAAATTCTATTTAACAAATTATGATAATAAGTGAAAAAATTGTACGAAATGACCCATACCAATACGACAATTCAATCATTTATTTAAAATTCTTTGTTTCATAGAAAATCATAAAATTCCAATAAACCACCAAATTCATCGGGAATAAAATAAAACAAATTTTATTATTTATTATTATTATTTTAGTAGCACTTTAAAATATAGATTTCATGGAACGAGACATTTCAAAGTATGTACAAGTAGGTTACATAAATAAACAATACACATTGGTCAAGTCAAACTGTAGAATTAATATATCAATAACAAAAGTTTATGTTTCACAACAATGTTATAAAAGGAACCAAGTTGTACAGGCAAGGACGAAAATATTTAAAGCAAGAATGCTTGCATTCTCATTTTTAAAGCAATACGTTTTTAATGTTTCAAAGCTTGAGATGCGTGCCTTTTTATAAAAATATAATATTACAAGAGTAGAAAGAACAGAGACAATTTATATAAAGCTTTGAAGGAATTTAAAACAAACAAAGAAATGTGTAAAATTCTAAAACAAAGGCAGGGGCGAAAATCACCAGAGCAACAAGCTGATTTGTATATACTCAAAATACACTAAAGTGTATAGGCAGGGACGAAAAAAATTGGAAGTAAGAAAGTTTCTGCAATTTAGAAAGATTGATACATATTTTCATATAATAATATATCTAAAAAGTTGAAGTGACAGGGACTAAAAGGTGGACTAAAGTAGCTTGCAAGAAAAATTAAAACTAGCCTTTGAAATTGAACTGACATAGGATACAGGAAAAATGGTATGTACAGGCAAAAATTTCGAAACATGCATATATATTTAGTAAAACACGTACATGCAAGTACTTATATATACACATAGTTACAGAGTATGTCTAGTAGTTGCTAGCATATACAGGCAGAGGCGAAAAAGATTTAGAAACCAAAGTATTTTCTTTTTAAAAAATTTGCTGCATATATTTCCATACATTAGTATAATCAAAGTGGACAAATTTTTATAACAGCCTCATATTTATGACAGGGACGTGCATAATTGTATGCAAGCTTAAGTGTGACTTTTCTCCAAAACAACTTGACAGGCACAAAATTTATATTTCTACTCTAATAGTAAGTATATGCGTTCCTACCTTATTAACAAGTCATGCTTTTATGCCACTTCTAAAATGCCAGGCATGTATGCCACTTCCTTTTATATGTCAGGCATGTATGTATGCCCATCACTTATTTAATGTGTCAGGCATGTACTAACTAAATGAAAGAGTTGAATGAGGCTTGTCTTAATAACAAGGACAGTGAAAAAAAACCTGTTCT
This sequence comes from Allium fistulosum, assembly GCA_030737815.1. Classification (NCBI taxonomy): domain Eukaryota; kingdom Viridiplantae; phylum Streptophyta; class Magnoliopsida; order Asparagales; family Amaryllidaceae; genus Allium; species Allium fistulosum. The sequence continues at coordinate 945,253,508 of CM060904.1, read as the reverse complement.
TTTATATTCAATTTAATATTTGATGTAGCTTGAAATTAAAAATCTAAACTAATGTATACAAATGCAAGGCAAGATTTGGACGTGCTCAAGTGACAGAGCGAACTCAGAAGAAAATTTTGAGGCTTTAAATCAAACTGATCCACACACGTTTGCTCTGTTCAATTAAATACTACCGGTTTTCAAAAGTTAAATTATACTAAATAAAATTTTACTTTTACTAATCAAATTATTAAATTTGCAAATCAATACAAAACAATAAATTATCTCAGATTATAGATATAGTAGTGTGAGATTATTATCTCACATTGAATTCAAAACGAAAGGAGATGAACCGAATTGGGATTAAGCTGCAAAATTGAAAACTAATGTCGTCTTCTCTAGCTCCTAGATTCCACACAAAAAAATCCAAAACAGCCCCTAATTAACAAAATTTCAGAGATTACTAACTGAATAAAATATGAAATTGATAGTATCAATAGGTAGAGGAAGAAACAAGGATTCATACCTATTAATATTTGAGATTTACTGATTTTTGCTTGAATTCCTAAAATCAAAACTAGGGTTGAAAATTGGGTCTTCTTGCTTCTGTCATTTTGCTATGTTTCCTGGAAAAGGTACATAATGAATGAGCAGCAGTTGAATTGGAAAATCGATTAAAGAATGAAGTGATAAAATTTACTAATCGGCTTGGATATGAGCCCAAGATCCTAAAAAAAGACTATTATATTATTTAGTTAAATTTACACTTTACTAAACTTGTTAAATAAAAGAATTCTAATTAAAAGAATAAAATAATTAGAATCGTTTTCAGTATATTTTTAAAAAATCTTAAATTAAATAATATTATTACATTTTGCCAAATCAACTTAAATAAAAGTAAACTGAACATCAAATTTTAATTATTCTTTCCAAATCGCAGTGTCGAAATGTCTCGTTGTAATGTTTTAGGAACCCCTATCGATAACGTTGGCCAAACGCATCGACCAAAATTCTTAAAACTCTCAAAGGACAAATTAACACAAATTATATCATAAATTTCAAACCAATTATCCAGATTAAGTTTACTTCTCAATTTAACTCTTTAAATTAATAATTAGAATTTATTAATAAATTATTAATTAGATAATTATTAATTGGGTTGTTACAGTGAATTTCTGTAATATTGGGGATTTTTCCTAATTAATTTGCTATAGAAAATAAATTATTTTAAAAGTAGGACTTAATTGCAATATTGGTTTTGCTTAATTGAAGGGCTAAAATATTAATTTTTCTTTGATTTAGATCTGATAAATGCGGCAGTTATTTTGTAAAGTATTTGAAAAGTTTAAGGCAACCAATTAAAAGATTACACATAGGCAGGTTAGTTAAAGCAATTACTATAAATGAGCATGATTTCAGCCTTTCATCATAGAAGAGGGTTCCGCCTCATTTAGTAATACCTTTCGACTCCATTGCTTCCGCTCCAACTCACCACCTAATCGAAACCAATACACAAGCTATCATTTATATGGTACACATTGGATTGGAGGAAAGGCAGAAGTTATGGTGTCGAAAGCAATGCTTTCGATGGGGTCAAGACCATAGTTCTGTTTTCAAATGTTAAGTGCCTGCTTTGTTTTACCTAAAAGTTTTGACGTAGTCGAGACCTATGTTTTCGAAAGGATTTTTTCGAAATATCTTTCTAAGTAGGTTGTCATACCATGTTTTAAGTAGGAGCTTTTGAATGGTTCCTTTGTTTTTATATAATGTTTTCGAAAGAGATGGTTCCGACCTGGTCGAAACCCAGCAGCTATTCTTTTACCTTTCAGATGTATTGCCTCCATCAATGCTTTCAAAGGGTTCTCTTTGTTTTAAACTTAAGCTAAGTCACTTCCTAAATGTTTTTGAAGGGGTTCAGGGGTTTCGAAGGCAATGGTGTCGTTAGGGGGTTTCGATGGTATCCTTCAAAGTTTTACTCCAAGGTTTTGAGCTTTCAAAGTTTTACTCCAATAGGTTATTAGTGAGCCCATGAAAACTAAAAGGTTAATGATAATCTTAGAAACTATAATTGAGATAGATAGTCAGAATGAATGGGGATGGGAAATCAAGAATTAACTTACTTGTTTGCATATCATCATATTATTTTGAATTGTTTTGACCATTGTGGATGCAAAAGCACATAATATGGTTTTATAAAGGTTTAAAGAATAAGTCTGACTCGAAGTTTTTGTTTTCCTCTTTAATTCTCGGGTACTCAATTAATTTTGAGTGGTTTGAGGTTTAGGGTTTTCAGGTGTTCTTTTAGACGAATAAAGCTTCCAGGGATGTGCATGAGGCATGTTAACTACATAGAGTTCTTTTATTTCCACTATGTTTGGTTGTAAAGGCAAACTTTTTTTACTGCCATATTATACACTCTGATCATCCAAGGGGGCATCTTCATATGTCACTCTTGGCATATTTTGTAATAAGTATATTTTGTCTGAACGTGGTCTGCGCTCTGGGATTATGTAATGAATTTGAAATTTTTTGAAATGCAATGTGGACTTTGTTTGCTTTTTTTTAAAAAAAATTCAATATTCATGTGTTTCTATGTATTAATGTATCTAACATTGCCGTATTTAGTCACCGAGGATTAATAACTATAGATGACTGCAGCATCCATAGCCGTTAGTTTTGGGCCTCCAAGTAAGGGGATGTTACATAGTTGATTGACCTCTGTATTGTCATGAACTATGTGGAGGATCGACTAACATGTGCATAGTTTGTTAAGATTTAGCTTTATCTAGTCATGGATGTTTGTTTGTATATGATTTCTTTGTATTCGGTATTAAAGGGTTTAGTATTATTGTTGAGATGGACTGGCTATAGAGATACGGAGTAGTGGTGGATTATGAGAGGACTTTGGTGGCACTAGGGACAGATGATGGGCGGAGATTGGAGTTGGGTAGTTTACCTGACGATGGGGTGATGGTTAGCTTTCTGTATTCGCTCGAGATCCCGCACGTTGAGTTGTCATCTATGCTTATAGCTAGGGAATATCCTGATATATTTTAGGAGGTGAGCAGATCAACACCACAAAGGGAGATTGAATTGTGAATGGTTTTGGTGAAGGATGCCAGATTGATCGTTATGTCATTAAGGCGTATGGCACCCAGAGAGCAAAAGGAACTAATGGTGCAATTGATTGACCTATTACGGCGAGGGTTCATTTGACAAATTATATTTGAGTGTGGGCACCTGTATTATTTACCACTAAGGTAGATGTCTCTTTGAGATTGTGTGTTGATTATTGTGAGATGAATAAGGTAACAAAGAAGAACAAGTACCCACTCCAGTGTATTGATGACATGTTAGGTCAGCTTTATAGTGCTAAGGTGTTCTCTCAATTGGACCTTGCTACAAGGTTTCATCGATTAACAGTGGCAAAAGAGAGTGTACCTATTTCAACATTTCATATGCCGTTTAGATTCTTGAGTGGTTCGTTATGCAATTTGAGCTAACTAATGCACCGATATACTTTGTTGATCTTATGAACCGTGTCTTCAGGAATCGATTAAATAAGTTTTTGCTTATGTTCTTTGATGACATCCTTTTCTATTTAAGGATGGAGGAAGAACAAAAGGTGAACTTAAGGATTGTGCTTGAGGTATTGAGGGAGCAACTATTGAATGCGAAAATTTCTAACTGTCACTTTTGAAGGAGAGAAGTGTGATTCTTGGGTCATGTTTTTTCTAAGCGATGCATTGTTGTAGACCTGAGGAGGTGGTGGCAGTACATATTTAGGATCGTCCAAGAACGTTATAGATGTGAGAAGTTTCCTAGGATTGGTGGGATACCATAGATGTTTTATTAAGGCTTCACTTAGGTAGTAGCAGCGTTTAACTCATTTGATGTTGAAGAATCATACTTTTGTTTAGGACACGAGGTGCGAGTAGCATTCACGAGTTTGAAGGTGATATTAATGAGTGCACCAGTGTTAGTCATTCGAAGTGGGAATGAAGAGTCGATAGTATACACATACAGCTATAGTGCGGTGTCGATGCAAATGGGAAATGTTGTCGCATAAGCTAGTCAAAAGTTGAAACCGTAGGAGAAGAAGTATCCAACTCACCATTTGGAGTTAGTGGCGATAATGTTCGCTTTGAAGATTTGGAGGCACTACCTGCTTGAAGATAGGTTTTAGTTATTCATTGATCACAAATCGTTGATGTACCTCATTCCCTGGAAGGATCTCAACCTTCGCCAGCGACGACGGTTAGAGTTCTTAGCCTCCTATAACTTTGACATTTCTTATACGTCTAATAATGGAAAAGAAGTCATTGATGCTTTGAGTAGAAGACATGCTAGTTTGGAAGCGATGTTCATAGAGTGGAATCAACTTGAGTAAATCACTGGTTGTGACTTATGTAACAACTCGCACCTTAGTAGGCCCGAATTTTCGCTAAATCGAAAATTCAAGTCCACTAGAGTATGAATCATAGGTGTTTAGTATCCTATAATGAACATAAGTATATCACAGATTATCGATAAGAACTCATGGTAGAGTAAATAAATATATAATAAAACATATAATTACCGATCAAGACTGATACATCTAGTATCTAGTGCCCTTGCCAGTGTTGAGCATGCATAAGGGAATATGTCCTTCCATCATTTTTGCTCTGTACCATCACCTGTCCACCAAAATCTATCCTGTAGGTTGTAATGAGGAGGGAGCCAAAACATCGTTCCGGTGATTGGTAATTGCATACTTTATACAAAACACTAGTTTACGCCGATTGTCTTCCATTACGTGTTATGCCTATTATTTAAGCTTAGTCATCTAGATTTCATGTACATGTACTGTACGTCCGACCTACTCGAGGTATAAAATAACTAATACGTGTGTGTGTGTGTGTATAAGTACCACAGTCCCCTATGGATCAGGATACATTCCCCTCTAGTATCTTTAACTCTGCATCGGACTAGGTCTCCACCATCTGTGTCTAGATCAAATTGCCTACGTACATTGTGGATCTTCCCGGTAGTGCCTAATAACAGCTTTACAACTATTTAGATATATTCTACATTGTCTTAAAGACTAATTAGGTGTTTTCTAGCCTTGCCGCCCAAATACAAACGAACTATCGAATAACTATAAGGCAGTGCATGTCCCATACGTGATCCACACTAGTAGGAGTATAATCTATATAGGCATAATCCGAGTCTTCCTATCGACCACTCCAGGACTAATGACGCTCTCGACCTATGTGTACAGCCTTACTCCTCACATATATGGTACCAACCTTGTAGACATAACATTGAGCCTATGCTCACAACCCATATAGATTGCCTAATGGAATCAAGAAAATGCCAACTTGGTTACTTAATTCATACCCCTATAAGGATTGAACTAGACCCTATTCGCACTTTAACACTTCCACCAAGGCAAACCCTACTTTGCTATATTCTCTTCACCTATAGGCGAACGTATATTCCCAAGTATCCTACAATTAGAGATGTCTCACATCATTACAATGTATACCTAACCACCAGTAACCTCTTTCGAAGGGAAAACTTCTGTTGTGTAACATTACTAACCTCGCATCCCAATCCAAACTAATGACTAACATCATTTCTAATTAGTCTAAGTTATTGAATAGATCCAATAATTCACACCCGTCATAAACGCATACTTTAGGCTATATAAATTTATTTAATTATTACGCCTTATATGTTCAACTGTTAGTATTCGGTTATTTTCAGATAACTTACTTCTTGTTTCATTAATTCCCGTTAACGTCATTTACTGCTTATTTATAATTTAATAGATTAAACTTCTTTTACTGCTTGATTTCCACTTGATACTATTAGGTATATTCTATTGTTCCTTTTCAACTATTACTATCTTTCTTTGACTATTATAACTTCATCGCTTATTGTTATTTTCTAACTTGTCTTAAATCGCATAAATTAGATTGACAATTTAATTATTGTTAGTATCTCGACTCACAATACTTTGGTTTAGTCTTAGGGATTTCAATATTTTGAATGCATTGGAATTACATATTCCCAAAAGGAAACGTTAACAGTGTAATTTTTCCATAAATAATCTAAAGGACTCCTATCATGTTTGGAATTACAAGGAATTATCTTTTATATTATTATGAAACAGACGGTACAAAATATGATAAACATCCATATTTTTTACATCTCTTTGTTTTAGGCACATTCTTTATTACTTCAAACGATACACTTTTATACATAATTATAAAACTAGATAATTTATAGAAATTTACATCGCTAACCATTTCATACCAATGAATTAAAATCTACTCAAATTCCAATTCAATTTATAACAACTTCCAATTCATGTTTACCAACGTATAATATTCAACTAAGAAACCTGAAATTATTATACAATCGCCTTAACGAATTATGTCATAAATTAGGGACTACTTTCACCCTTACTTTCTAGATTTAAGTATATTCAATATTTAATCAAAGTTAACAATTCACAAAATATGAAGGCATGGTTCTCAAATTCATTGCATATGTTTATTAAACCTACAACTCCAAAATTTACATTTAAGAATATAAGGAATAGATTTACAATGATATAAATCAGATATTGTATAAAAATATATAATTTCTCACTCACCTCTAAGCTCCCAAATCTCCAAATCCAAATCCATTATTCTTGATTAACTCCCTTTCTTTCTACCAAAATATGTATCAAAAGCATATACATATTTATTTGAATTTTAGATCAAGAATAGATTTGAATTTAATATAGATTTGGATTTAGATTTACGATTTATCTTGCCTTTAGCGATTCAATTCGATCCTATTCTTCTTCTTAATTATCCTCCACTATTCACCACTTATATATATACAGATTATAGTTCATACAGATTTTAGAATTTGTGAAGAAAAGAAAATGGCAAAGCTGCACCGTTGCTTTAGAAAATATGAGGAAAAAAGCGAGGGACTAGGCCTGTATTTATAGATTTTCCAATCAATGCCAACCATTAGTTTAGAATATATTAAATTCGGACAGTTCGACCTAGGTTCAATACACAACCACAATAGCACCACCGGTCGACAGCCCAATAGAGGGGTCGATCGGTTGCTTCATTTTGTTAAGCATTCATTTGTTTCATGTTAAAGACTATTTGATACGATTTTGTTCTCATCCGATTAACGTTAATTTTTCTTAGACGTTAAGTATCCGTTAACATTAATTAATGTTGATCAATTATATTTATTTCCATAATTACATATATAATTGTTTCCGATTCGAAATGATCAAACATTAATAAGTGAACTTCGATCGTAAAACTTTAGATGTGAAAAATGATTAGAAAATCACCACGAATGCAACGGTGTATGTTTTGTATTCTGATGTTTATGAAAATTCCATTTTCGGCTTTAATAATTTTTAGTTAATTATCGTTCAACTTATGGGGTGTTACATTCTATCGCCTTAAAAGAATTTCGTCCTTGAAGTTCCTCAAGGACTGAATTATGTAAAATTGCGAGCAATGATTCTAAGCTATCCAACCAATTAGTGTGCAACCAATTTTGTAGCCAATCGTGCACAAGTGCACAATGTATGACAACATATATGGTATAGAATAATAGTAAATCAGCACCTCATATATGAATGCATTCTTTAAAACAATTTTGTAATATGGTGCAGAAAACCTATATATACCGGTAGTTCTATCTGTATGAAAGTGTTGAAAGTAAAAATCTTCATTCTTGCATCTAAATTTTCCCATTTCTCTACGAATAAAAGTAGGATTTAACCAATTTTGCATCCAATCCATACTATCCAATACTTAGCACAGCATTTCTAACATCCAAAATTTTTGAAAATCTAGTTTCCGAACCTATATTCTTATGTTGGTAAAAGGGCATAGATAGAGAATTCCATATTTCCATCCTTCTTTTGTGCACCTAATCTGCTTTACCTTGGAACCTTTTCTTTTACTCCAAATTCTTTTCCAACTTTTCTAAGTAGAGCTCGCAAAAGGAAATTTATTTTTAAAATTATAAAATTTTAAAATAGAGCTATTTCAAAAGAAGTTTTGTTTATCTATCAACAGGGTATTGAAATTAAAATTCCAAAGCTAAAATAGTATTTTCCCATGTCGTAAACTTTATTTTCATACTGTAAGTTTTGCTAAATAGTAAAATTCATATTTGGTAACCCGTCGAATTTTCCTACGCTAAATATTTGGCATTTTAAATAACCCTAAAATTTTCTCTTTTCCGCTCAAAATCTTTTTCAATTTATTTTTTTAAATAGTTAGAAACTTTTAAAATAAAACTCATTTTTGTCTGAAATTTTCGATCTAAACAAATTAACTTCTATTAGAAATTTCTACTTAAATAAAATATAAAGGATATTTTATTTTATAGAAAATTTAATATTTAATTAATTTCTAAAATTGGGTTTTTCTACTTTTTCAAAAAATCCCTTGAAAAATATTTCAAATATATTATATATTTTTCAAACCTTTTATTAAATTCTTTCATATTGGTTGGACTTGGACCGGTTTTATTTGTCACTTTGCTTGGACCTTTCTTCTTTTCCACTTACTTTTGACTTATCTCCATTTAAAATATATTAAAAATCCGGTTATCATCTTGGAATGATTTCTACACAGCTACTTTGGGAACTTATTTAATTCTTTCTTATAGATATATGAAACATAAAGATTTTTACTTTCCACTTATCTGGGTCTAACATACCTCATCAATCGGCAATCTCATGGGGATGTACAACCATAGGACAATCTAGGCCCAACAAGGGAGCCCAGTACCGTCAAGCTTCAGAGACTCTTCCATATGTCGCATTCACGCTCTTCTTAAGTCAACACCTTTTGATATGACCTATCTCTCGTGGGGTGATCGGGATAAGCGTATATCTTCAACTTTATCTATTATTCCAACTCATCGATGCAGTACCCGTCATTTTTGAATATGGTTGCAACTACTTCTGTAGTCGAATTTTGTAGAGTTTGATTAACCATATATATAATTATAGTAAAAATACAAATACATTCACTCGACGTATTCTAATTCCTATGATTGATTAACCTAAGCTTTGATACCAAATGTAACAACACGCTCATTAGTAAGCCCTAATTTTTACTCAATCGAAAATTCTAGTTTACTAGAGTCGAATCGTTGGTGCTTAGAATCCTATAATAAACAAAAATACATCAGAGACTATCGATAAGAACTCACATCGAAAGAAAAATATATAATAAAATATTTAATTACCGACCATGACTGATACATCTAGTTTTAGTGCCCTTATCAGTGTTAAGCATGCATATTGGAATCCGTCCTTCCATTGATCCCACCTTATACCGGTACATGTCCCTCTAAATCTATCATGTGTGTGGTAATGAGGAGGGGGTCAGAACAACATTCTGGTGGTTGGTAAATTATATACTTTATTCATAACACTAGTTTATGTCAATTGTCTTCCATTACATGTTATGTTTGTTATGTAGGGGCGTGGGCATTTATTTGCAACGCTGATATGCGTTGGCTAATATTTTTCACCAACACTTATAAGCGTTGGGAAAAAATATGTTCCAACGCTTATAAGCGTTGGGAAAAACTATATGCCAAGGCTTATAAGCATTGGATTACCCTCAATGCTTATAAGCGTTGGATTACATTTTTCCCTAATGCTTATAAGCATTGAAACATATTTTTCACCAACGCTTTTAACCGTTGCAAACAAATAAACGCTTACCGCTAATGTAAATGTTGAAAGATATAACGTAGAATATATTTAATATGAAATATTATCTTAGTTTAACAAATTGTACCCAATCAATACCAATAAACAGTATTCATAATCATGGTAATAAAACATAGCATCAATTACTAAAAGAGAAATTCAATACATAGTTAAGTTATGAATATATAGTTTGCCAATTCCACACTAATATTAAATTGCAATAATAAAAGAAAAGACATAGTTCATAGTTAAAGCCTACAAATACCGAATATGAAACTCTAGCCCTATAACGAAGCCTCCATCTGAAAATTCACATAGCTTGTACATTCCATTTTGAGTACCATCGTAAACAGGTGCATCCAGTTCAAGAACTTCAACCACCCAAATAACTTTCTCTACATTCGGTATCACCTTTCTAAAATGGCAAGTTGTTTGTGTTCCAACATAACCTTTGGCTACATCCATCTCTAAGTCTTATGACAATAACATTACATATTTTTTCTCCATTGTAGAAGAATGAATATCATTACGTGAGACGGGTGGAGTGGCAACTAGATTATTGTTCATATGAGAATCTCCTAAATTAGAAGCACCTTCTGTATGTGGAGTCACTACAGGACTTGGAACATGCTTTCTTGAAAATTAGGTATAAATGTCATAAAAGTTGAAGTAATTGATTTGATGGCATCATTAACTAGATTAGCTACTTGTCTTTCTATCTCCAATTTCCAAATTGATAAATCCACAGCTTGCTTTTTTTCAGCTATAGCTTTCACCGCTTGAGTCATTTTTACTTGTTTCATAGAAGAAGTATAACTAATTGCTTGACAATAATTTTTCTTTCTATCGGAACCAAAAACTTCCGCAATTGGTTCATTTTCAAGATCTTCTACTTCGCCATTCCCACTAGAACTACCATCCAATTTTCTCTTTTCTTCTGCCTCTTCTATTAGTGCCTACATGAATTCAATATCATATTAAAATGATATTTATACAAAAAAATAATGACAAAATCGTATTAAAATGATATTTATTCAATATCAGCTGTAAAACTGAGGCCACTGGCCCCAGTGGCCTCAGTTTTCCAACTTAGGCCACTGGCCTTAGTAAACAGCCACTAGCCTTTGTAGGCCACTGGCCACTCGCCTACTCAAGGTATACAATAACTACATATGTGTGTGTATATATATAGGTACTACAGTCTCCCCATGGACCAAGATACATTCCCCACTAGTATCAGTAACTCTGCACCGCACTAGGTATCCACCATCTATGTCTGGACCGAATTGGCCATGTACATCGAGGATCTTCCTGTAAGTACTTAATAATGGGTTTACAACTATTTAGCCGTATTTTACTTCATCTTAAAGACTCATTTTGGGGTTATCAAGCCTTTCCTTCTAACTACAACCAAACTATCAAACAACCACAAGGTGGCGCATGTCCTATACATGATCTACACTAGCAGGAGGTGTAATCCGTATAGGTGTAACCCGAGTCTTTCTATCGACTGCTTCAGGACCAATGAAGCTCTCAACCTATGTACAAAACCCTACTTCTCACATATATGGTACCAACCTCGCTGACATAGCATCGAACCTATGCTCACTATCTTATTTAGATTGACTAATGCAATCAAGGAAATGCCCACTTCGTTACTTAGCACATACCCCTATAAGGATTGAAGTAGACCCTATTTGGCCATTTGACACTTCAATTGAGGCGAACCCTACTATTGTAGATGGCTCACATCCGTACAATGTATGTACAACTACCAATAGCCTTTTTCAAAGGGTGAACTTTTAGTGTGTAACGTTACCGACCTTGTATCCTAAACCATACTATCATTTATAATTAGTCTAATTTATTGACAAGATCCAATAATTCACACTGTCATAAACGCATACTTAAAGTTATATAAATTTATTTATTTATTATGCCTCATATGTTCAACAATTAGTATCTAGTTATTTTTACATTACATACTTCTTTTTTCATTAATGCCCACTAATGTCATTTACTGCTTATTTCTAATTTAACAGATTGAATATCTTTTACTGCTTGACTTCCACTTGATACTATTTTGTATATTCTCCGGTTCCTTTAACCTATTACTATCTTCCTTTGATTACTATAACTTCATTGTTTATTATTTATTTTCTAATTTATCTTAAATTGCATATATTAGATTGACAATTTATGTATTTTTATTATCCGTACTTATAATACTTTAGTTTATTCCTAGGGATTTCTATATTTTTAATGTGTTGGAATTATACCTTCCCAAAAGGAAATATTAACACAATAATTTTTCATAAATTATTTAAAGGAGGACTTATGCCAGGTATGGAATTACAGAGAATTATCTTTTCTGTTATTGTTGAAATAGACGATACAAAATATGGTGAAATATCCATATTTGGTACATCTCTTTCATTTAGGCATATTCCTTGTTATTTTGAACAATACACTTTTATACATGATTATAAAGCTGGATAATTTATAGAACTTAGAATTGCTAAACAGTGCATACCAATGAATTAAAATACTACTCAAATCCCAATCCAATTTATAATAACTTCCAATTCATATTTACTAACATGTAATAGTTTACTAACAACCCTGGAATTATTATACAAACTCCTTAACAAATTATCTCATAAATTTAAGGACAACTTTCACCCTTAATTTTCAGATTTAAGTATATGTAATGTTTATTCAAAGTTAACAATTCATAGAATATATAGGCATGGTTCTCAAATTCATTGCATATGTATATTTAAGCCTGTAACTCCAAAATTTACTTTTAGGCATATAAGAAATAGATTTACAATGATATAATTGAATAATATATAAAAATATATAATTTCTCACTCATGTCTAAGCTTCCAAATCTCCCAATCTAAATCTGCTACTCCTTATTGACTTCCTTTCTTTCTACCAATCTAAATCTCCCAATCTTGATTTGGATTTGGATTTACGATTTACCTCGGCTTCAGCGATTCGATTCGATTCGATTCGATCCTATTCTTCTTCTCTATTATCCTCCATTATTCTCCACTTATATATATATATCATTGTTTTTATAGATATTAGAATTTAAATAGAGAGAAAATGGCAGAGCTTCACCGTTACTTTAGAAAATATGAGAAGAAAAGTAAGGGGACATGCAAGTATTTATAGGGGTTAGAATTAATGAAAGCTGCTATATTATATTATATTAAATTCGGGCCATTCGACCTAGGTTTAATACACAGCCGCCATAGCACCGCTGGTCGACACCTATGCTACCACCGGTCAACCGCTAGCAATCGACCGATCCTAATGATGGGTTCAACCAGTTGCTTTGTTTTGTTAAGCATTCATTTGTTTCCTGTTAAAGACTATTTGATATGATTTTGTTCTCATTCGATTAATGTTAATTTTGCTTAGAAGTTAAGCATTTGTTAACGTTAATTAATGTTAATTAACATTAAGTATCTTTAAACATTAATAACATTTTTGTTTGAACTCCGATTGTAAAACTTTAAATGTGAGATTTAATCAGAAAATCACCACGAACGCAATGGTGCAAGTTTCAGAGCCATCTTCTAACATTTATGAAATTCAATTTTAGGTTTGAATAATTTTTAATTAATTATTGTTCAATTTATGGGGTGTTACAACTTCAAACTTAGATGTGAGATTGAGCTAGAGATGTTGGGCAGTTTGACTATGAGAGCTAGTTTGATTGAGTTATTCGATACTAGTCAGAGGCAAGAAGCTAGACTAGCAGAGATTATGGCTAAGATAAAGGAAGGAGTAGAGTCTAAGAAGATGAAGCAGTAAGGGCTCAACCATGATAGTTGGCTCTATAAGGATGGGAGATTATTTGTACCTGACATCGATGGGTTGTGTGATGAGGTGCTAAGAGAGTGCCATCATTCAAAATTGAAGATATATCCCAATGGCAATAAAATGTATAGAGATATAAAGTAGACATTTTATTGGGAATTGATGAAAAAAGAACATTGGGCATTCATCTTGAATTGTAGGAATTGTCGGCTAATTAATGCTAAGAAAAAGAAGCTAAGTGGTTTGTTACAGTCGCTTGAGATTCCTAAATGGAAATTGGAACATATATCAATGGATTTCATCGATAGATTGTCGAGGAGTAGACGAGGGTGCGATAGCATGACAAATAGTGCAAGATTTATACCCATAAAGTTTAGTAGAATGGAATCGAAATCGGTTGAGTTGTACGTGAAGTGGATTGTGCAATTCCTTGGTATGCCGAAGAGCATTGTGAGTGATCAAGACCCGTTGTTCACTAATAGGTTTTAGAAGAGCTTTCAAGAGGCATTGGGGATGAGGCTGCATCTCAGTATAGCTTATCATCTACAAATTGATGGGTAGACCGATAGGGTGGATTGCATCTTGCAAAATCTCTTGTGAGCTTGCATTCTTGATGTTGGAGGCTCGTGGGACAATCACTTGCATTTGGTAGACTTTGCATATAACAACAATTATCATTTAAACATCGGTATGGCGCTATTTGACGCGTTATATGGCCGAGTGTGCAATGCTTATTTGTGTTGGTGGGAGCGAGCAGAAAACTGATATTTGGTCCTGATATGATTGGAGGTACTTTGGGGAAGATTGAGATCATTCAAAAATGAATGAAGGCTAATCTAGATAGACAAAAGAGCTACGATGATAAGACAAGACATGATTTAATGTTATATGTTCTATATTTCTCGTTTGTGGAAGTTTGTACATGGTTCAGGCATGATGGTTGAACCGAAAACGCTTGGTGATGTTGAGAATTAACCATAAGCTTCGAGACCTCATAGGATTATTCATATCATTGGACATAGTAGCTTAGGTAGAAGGAGGTAAAGTTGATGAAGGTTTAGTAGAGTGAGAGCGAAGGGGATTGCACATGGGAGACTAAGGAGAGCGTGATGACAACTTATCCGGAGCTCTTCACTTGGTAAGACATCTTTTTTATCATTAGCTTTCACATTCAATATCATATTTTACTCTTTATATTAGGTAGTTTAATATCCTGCATGCAAGCATAGGAGTAGATTATATTTCTTACTTACATGTGCATGGTTGATGTTTTATATGGTTGCATGTGATTGTTAGGTGCGTGAGTTAACTATGTTTGACTTTACATTGGTTGTATTGGGGATTTCGGGGGTGAAATTTCTAGGAGGGGGGAGTGTAATGACCCATATTTTATGAATCAGAGGATCTTAATATATTACCGGGTGATGTTGAGTGGTGACATTTCCTGAAAAATTTTATTGGATGAATTTAACCTTGAAAACTTATAATGGATATAACTTTTCATAGAAGACTAACTAGGGTCCGGGACCACTTCCAATGGAAAGATATGACGATTTCACTATTTGTAGATTGGTCAAAATAACGGTTTGGACTTATGTTTGTGAGATATGGATGTTTGAAGTTAGTTAGTATTTAGGACAACTAAGTGGGTAATTAGTGAAGTTTGGGATAGACCCGATAGACCATTTTGGGTTTAATTGTTATTTTGGCTTTGATGGCCATTCCCAAATCATTTTCCCATCTTCCCAAATTGATCTAAACCCCCATTAACCTCCTTATGTGCCAAAACCTTCACTAATCTCGTCCAAATCAAGCCAAAACCATAAATCTAGGGTAGATTAGCAAAGGAATTAGCTATAGATTTTCAAATATATATTTTTGGAGAGGAAATATTGGGGTTTTGATGTCTATTCTCGGGTTTGACTCATTTTGCATGCAAATCATTCGCTTTTGGGTTTTGGTGAGTGATTTATCATCTGACATCATATTATATATGTATGTATGTATGTATGTATTGATAGGTTTTGACATGTTTTAAATCCATTTTTAAAGTTAAAATTATGTATTTATGTTGTTTAAATGGTTAGTGTAACAACCCACCCTTGAACAGGCCTAAATTTCAACCTAGAAAAGGCCCATCGAAACATAGATCCATTCTAAGGCAAGCTGTTGGTTGTAAAAAGAAATGAAATTGTAGAGCCATAACTAAACTTTCAGAACTCACAGTAGATGGAACAAAATGTAATAGTAAAGTGTGCACATTTATTTCATAACCATAAAAATGTCATAACACAAAATCCCATAAAAAACGTAGTATAATATCCGTTACAATAATCGTTTAAATCCATGGGTACACATGAAAGCAAATAATAATAAATACTGCCACTTGCCATGCTTCTTTACCTTTAAGAATCGCCTGCCATCACTCCATCCTTAACCTGTGTTGTAATGAGGAGGAAGTCAGAACAACAAGTGTCTGGTGAATAAAAACCTCGAGTCTTACCTTTTAAGTACTTGGGCAGTATATTTCAATATAAGAACAAGTCTACGAACATAAAATCAATAAAGTCATTTAATACTTCTTTATAAGGAAAGGAGGCGGTCAAACCACTTAATACCTTCCATTCCAGAAGTAAGCCCCATATCCCAGTCATACGTCATAAATAGTAAAAAATATAAGAGACGGTACCTAAGCCACATAATACTTCCTAGTGGAAAATAGGGATACCCCATCATTTAAGGCCTAATTCCTGAAGTGTGCTCCTTAATGGCACTATCTAGCTGACATTATATGGAATCTCATAGGTCACTTAATACTTCCAAGTGGAAAATAGGCAGACCCCGTCATTTAAGGCCTAATTCCAGAAGCGGACCCCTGTAGAGATACCACTTAACGTAAGCTCTTGGCCATTTAATACTTCACCTGGGAAAAGGTGGGTCTAACCACTTAATTCCTCAAACCTGAAAGCAGGCCCTTTGTCTTATGGACCATACCTATAATGATGTCTCACATTAGTCCTTTGTTCGTAGGTACTGGTAACCAAATTAGTTGGGTAAATTTCCCCTATAGAATTTTTGAACTAACATCGGATTATTACAAATATTTATCATAAGGATGTCTCACATCAATAAAAGTGTAAACAACTATTAGTAGCCTAAAAGTGAAAGGCAGACTTCCGCCATGTAACTCTATTGACTTCGCATCCCTATGACTTAGCCATAAATTAATTACTCTTTATATATATACACTCATCTCACCATTTCATAAATAAGGCCTTATAAGGAATCTTCTTTATTGCACCTTAAAATAATAATTAGCCAATATAAGAGTTTCCTCTTATTTTCGCATCAAAATCAATAATCTTCCTAATGAGGGAAAAAAATGTAAATAAATGCTAAATTAACTATGCCATATATGCAATAGTTATACGTTAATTATGTAAATAGAAATAAATAAATATTAATGCTTAATTGTTCTAAACGCATGTATTTTACGCCCTAAACTAGCGTTAAATGTCAATTCCCTAACCCATTATTATTACAAGTCCTTTTTCTTCAATTTCCCTAAACTTCATGGAATTCCAACGTCCAAAACAGGGAATAGATATTTCAAAATCAAAATTGCAATAACAAACTTGTAAATAAAATAAATACTCAAACCAATTTAGTGGAATATCTTAAAAAATAAGCATTGCAATCTAAACCTCATATTCTATTCAACTCCTCTTTTACAAAGAAATAGATAAGAATAAGTGGTGTAAACTATGAATAGAATTTGTAATCTAGACCCTTATTTTATTGAATCACAATTTGACCCAAAGAAGAAGGAGAAGTGGAATAGACTATGAAATTATCAAAAATTACATAAACGAAACAAATTCCATCAAATTAATGCAAATAATTGAGAATCTCAACATAGAATTGACATTTCAAAATAAAAAGGTATTTTGAGTGATTTTATCTATCATATTTTCGAAATCCCAAAATCCCTAAGGCATATTCAAATCCAAAAGAAATACACTAGACAATTGCTGAAAAGAAATACTAAGGTTTCCACTCAAAGATTAGCCTTAGCTTTACTCAAATGGATTTGCAACATTCCGATCTCTTCCAAAATCTCACTCTTTTAACACACACACACACACACACAATAAGGAAGCGGTATACATATATTAAAATAAAATCTATATATATTATATTTTAAAATCAATATTCACTTTAAAAAACATATTAAAATAAAATCTTTATATTATATTTAAAAATAAAAACACATATATTTTTCTTTTCAAAAATTTGGAAATCATTTAAAAATAGATTAACGGTGTTTGTATATAGTTTTATAACCTATAGTCAAGTGATACGGATATTTATCATTTCAATCTGCAATAATTTAAATTTTACGGGTATATATAATTTCAACCCGCAATCCTAAAATTTTAAAATCAATAAAATCACTTGGGTTTATCATTTCAACCCATAACGATTTTCCCTTAATCTATAAGATCGTTGGGGTATGTATCATTTCAACCCATAGGGATTTCCTAAACTAACAGGGAACTTGCAGTTTCAGAACAATAGAATAAATAACATAAAATGACATACATATCAATGATGAGCATATATCATAACTAACAATTAAATATAATATTTATACAAATTTAACAACATATTTCAATCATCATTTCATGTGAAATAAATTTACTAAACATAAGAATGTTAATCGTGAGTGATCGCTCACTTTTCGTGGCTATGGAAACAACGATAATATGAAGCAAACAAACACGGACTAGCAAGCGGGACAACGACAAGCTAGAACTACTGCTGTAACTTCCAAACAGCGGCGAAAACAAAGTGAATGACTGTTGTACAACAATCGAGACAGCGAAACAAGAACAGAGACGAGCAAAATAATAGGGAAAATAGCAAAAGCTAGGGGAATAACAAAAGTCAAAATGTTGAATTCTGGAATATTAATGGTAAATGGCCATTTGCTTTCTCACGGCTGGACAATTGAAATGACACAGAACACCGAAAGGCTCAAAATGGGTACCGATATGGCTAACCATTTCGTAGGTTTCGCCGCATACCAAATGCCGAAATACACAAATGAACATACTACGGAGATTAGCGCAATGAGACAAACAAGATGGTACACAGATATGAGAGACACGACCTACATATCAAAACTCGATTTCGCTACCAAAATTCTTCTAAACCGCTGAAACAAAGATAAATGGGGCTAGCGAAGTCCAAATTTGGCAAAACAAATTATGATGTCTCACTCAGAAAATGTTCTACACTTTTCTTATATAAAAATATTCAAATTTCAAAAATATTTTATTTCCACCAATTTAATTGATTTTAAATTTTAAATTGAAATTTCACAACTGAACAAACCTACAAATTTTCCGATAAAAATCTACCACTTTTATATTGAAATAAATGTATTCCAAATATCAAATTTTTGTTGCAAATGTTTTTTATTGTTTATTTTATGAAAAAATAGTTAATTATGGTACTTAAATCATTAACATTTCTGGGACATTACAGCATATGTTAGTATATAGGTATATAAGTATACTTAAGTTTAAATGTGTTTAAGTTTCATATATAAAGAAATAAATAAATGAAATAAAAAGTGTCACATCACCGGAAACATTTTGGCAACTTAAGTACAAAACATGTTTAAAACAAGTTTAAAACAAGTTGACTCATAAGGTTTTAGTTTATAGGCACGATCATCATAGAGAGGAGGGAGCATGGTGAGGTGGTGCATGTTTGATGGAGAGTAAGGTACAAGTGCATTAAGGTAATTTACTTCGTTCTCTTACTTATAAATTGCCCTTTCACTTCTTTCATTTCACCTCCTTTTTCCTTATACCATATCTTTTTCATATCTTATCCAAATGGAGTTTTTCATTTCTTCAAACTGTAAAAAATTCAATTGTCTATAACTTTCATCCGTACTACTTCTTCAAATTTTGAGCATAGCCGTGTCCAAATTCTCATTTCTTTGCATAGTGTTTTTGGACCCAGTTTTTTTATTCCGAGAACACCTCTTCTCCCTTAGGCCATATCTCACAAATAACAGATCTAAATTGAGTGACTCTTTTTTGAAGTTGTAGAGAAAAGAATTTTTAAGAACTTTCCCTTTGACAACTTTTCCAAATTCCATCATTAACTTATCCAAAAATCAGTTGGAAGATGACATCATTTTCGTGTTTCATTTTTGTGAATTTGATGATAGTCCAAAGTCCCTCTACCTTTCAAGGTCAAGCTCCACCACCCTTGGCTATGTGCACCATACCTTGGGCCGAGCCCATTTGGTAGGGAAAGGAGGAAAAGGAGGGTGTCGTAGTGTTATTGCTAGTCGGGAGAATCTCAGGTCGCTTTGGACAAAAGTTAGAAGCATAGTTGTGAGAAAACTTACTTTTTCTTTACTTAAAGTTTTTACACTTCAATGATGAAATAATTATTTCTTACTTGTTTATTAAGTATATTAGTTGTTGGGTGCATTATGTTGTTTTGGTTTGGTTATATGTATGCGTTAGGTGTAAATGTTGTTAAATTTGGAAAAGTGATGTAAAATTTAGTAAAAGTTTCCAAGTTGAGATCTTGGCTTATATTGTAAGGTTATGACATGCATATTTGTTTGAAATCATATTTTCAAATTTGTAGGCTAAGGGAGTTAGTATTCAGACTTGTTAAAATGACATCGAGATCCTTGGGTTTGAAAAATTGTTTTCTAACTTTACATTTAGAAATCTTTACAAAAGTTTTAAAAATCTTATCTTTGTTTTCTAAAACTTGTTTCAAAGTTTCTATTGTAATTGAAATATGAAGGTTTAAGTTTTGGAAAGCCAGTTGACATGAAAATAAAGTTTTGATATTTTGGGTTATATATCGATAGTAGCTATAAATGTAGTTCGTGCAAAATAACTCTTTTTGAATTTAAAATATATTAACTTAATTATCTTTTTGAAAACTTTTTTCAAAACTTAATATAAGTTTTTAAAGGTAATTATTATTAATTACCTTAATTAATTAATTATTGATTGTTTAATTAATTAATTAAGGTAATTAGCTCTTAATCATTGGTTAATAAAGGAAATTAGTACTTAAATATTAATTAAGTTAGTTAGTTATAATTAGTTAATTAATTAAAGAATGTTTATTAATTAATAATTTATTTAAGGATTAATTTTTTAATTATTAATTAACGATTAATTATTATTTATTTATCTAATAAAGGGTTTAAATAATTACTAGTTAAGTTTAAATTTAATTAAAACATAATTAAGATTTAATTATTTTTAATGAAGGATTAATTATTATTAAATAAAGAGTTTAAATGTTATTTAACTATTAAATAAAAGTTTAAAAGTTTAAAACTACTTTATTTCTAA
Source organism: Allium fistulosum (assembly GCA_030737815.1). Taxonomy (NCBI): domain Eukaryota; kingdom Viridiplantae; phylum Streptophyta; class Magnoliopsida; order Asparagales; family Amaryllidaceae; genus Allium; species Allium fistulosum. Next base: position 945,232,541 of record CM060904.1, on the reverse strand, counting down.
AATATTGGTTTTGTTTTTAAAGCAAACACTCTTTTAAAAAAAGAATATTTTTAAATCCAATGGATTTCTTTGTCGGTTATCCTTAAGTATCCCCAATTGAATATGAAACCCAATGGCATCTGTTTAGCAGAATAAAAAACCCCGTTCTTCTAATTTAATTGTTATTGACATCTGTTTTGCAGAATAAAACCCCATTTTACTATAACTTTGTTGAATTGGTTATTTTGGATATCTGTTTAGCAGAATAAAACCCCGTTCTGCTATCATTTGGTTAGATAAGATATAAATGACATCTGTTTAGCAGAATAAATCCTCGTTCTACTATTATATTGTTTGGACATTGAATTGTATGCTAGTAATTATTATTTGATAAATCATGTTTTCTATATTTGCATAATTGTTTTTTGCTTTTGTATACATATCCTCATACTTAAGTTACGTGATATTTGAATGGAAATAGTATCCCTTTTGAAGTATTTTGTTAAATCTTGTGCATGGGTTTTACAAAGATAATTAATTACTTAAATAAAGAGAGTTTAAAATAAATTAATTATCTCAATAATAATGTTTTAAAAGTAATTGATTATTTCAATAATAATGATTTAAAATCCAATTAACTATTTTAATAATGATGTTTTAAAACTGATCAATAATTTTAATAATGATGTTTTAAAGATAATTAATTATTTAAATAATAATGAGGTTAAGATAAATTAACTATTTTAATAACGGGTTTTTAAAGGTTAATTAATTATTTTAATAATAAAATTTTAAAGTTAATTAATCATTTAAAGAAGGATGATTAAAGTTAATTAATCATTTTAAATAGTGTTGTTTTGAAGTAGTGAATTGGGATTAAAGCTAATTAATTATTTTAAATAAAGCTATATGAAATAATTAACCATTGTTTTAAAAGTTAATTGATCATTTTAAATAATGATATTGAAGTAATAAATTTTGGTATAAAGCTAATCAATCATTTTTATAAAGTTGTTTAAAGTTAATACGTTTAATGTGAAATCCTAGCACAAGTTTGATTTTGAAAGTAAAAGTTCGATTCGGTAATGGAAAAGTAGTTCCGTAAATGATATCGCTTATCTGGAGAGGATTTAGTCATATTTTTAACACTAAATGGCAAGGCATGGACTTGTTTCTATCTCAAAGGTTAAAAATGTCATCAAGGCAATGCCGAAGGTAACACTCCTCAACTTACCTAGCTTCAGTTCCAACCGAGCGGTAGCACTTATATGGAATCGACGAATGATGATAAGAATATGAAATTTAATTTCCATAAATGATCATTTTTAATTATCCCCGATAGTTGATTTATTAACTATTAGATTCCTCTTTCTTCATTGTTTATTATCAATATAAGATGATTTGTTGCTATTTTGATCTTTGTTACCCATTTTCGAAAATGACTAAACCCAAAGAGCGATTGGTGGCCAAGCAATGTGGGGTTGCTCCTATTAGGGTATTTTCACATCCACTCTAGATTGGATTTGGTTTTGCGCACTGAGATGCGAAATACTCGGATTCTCGACAACAGTTTGCAGGTTACGGCTTGGAGGTTTCCGAGAGCCGTCGGAGCTCTCAAGTATATTTCTAGAGGTATACTTTAATGATATACCGTAATTACCCAGAATTTTAGTTATTTGAAATTAGAATATTCAATTAATTTTAAATATTGAAAAGTTAATTTTATAGATTTAATAACTAGAATTTCCAAAATAGTGATTTATTGGATAATTTAATTGTTAAATTTAATAATTGAAATTGGTTAAACAATGGAATCTTGAGTTTTAAGTTAGATAGAAATTATTTCAAAGGCTTATTAAATTCTACTTATAAGAATGAATATAATAAAAACTTTTAAATTTGATTTAAAAGTGATTTACTAAATTTTCAAAAATAACTTGTTTTAATTAACATATAATAATAGCCTTCCGAGGCACAGTCTAAAATTTCGACGAAACCAGTGTCATTGGGTTCGTAATAATGAATTATAATACGCTGTCGAATTTCGTAGCAATTAGGTGAATCGTTTGTTCGTGAGAAATCGAAACGCGTTGAAATTAATATTGGAAATTTAATATAATAATTTGGTTCAAAAGCTATCTTCCCCATACGATCAAATTAGGTCTCGAAACTTGTACCATTGCGTTCGGAATAGAGGTATAACATTAGGAACGCCAAGAGGCACGCCTCGATCGGGGTTCGGAATAAAATATCCATATATTTTGGAATTTTAAAATATATATATTCATATCAGCCCACAAAAATTTACACTTAACCATTTTAACATCGCCGTCAGCCATCCTACCCCCGATACGAGCCACCCTATCGTTCCTACCATCTTATTTAAAAGCAGCATACAGGAAGAAAAAAAGTGCAAAGTTAAAAATCATAATCTCAACAAATATAAAATGAAAAAATAGTGAAACCAATTTTAAAATTCATATTTGGTGCAGGACTATTCACAGCCGAGATTTTCGGGTGTTCGGTGGTGAACGTAGGGAGCACGGTTGTGACGGTGGAGCATTTTGCTCGGTTAGAAGCTAGGGTTCGAATATTTTGGTGATTAGTCCATCGATTTGCGAAATGGAGCTCGATTTCACGTTCGTATGGTGATTTGGCATTTGGGGAGAGAAAATGGAGGCCGTGGCTGCTTATGGAGGAGGCTGACCTAGTGCAGTCGATGGGTAGTGGGGATGATGCATTTTGTTTTGGGGGACTCGAGTGGAGAGTGATGGTGACGAGCTTGACGAGGAGGCGGAGAGGAAGTCGATGTAATCGGCGGAATGTGGATTAACGGAGCGTAGCACCGTGTCTCGATTGGACGTATGCGGCCTGGTGATATCATGCACGGGGAAGTCGATTTGGTGAAGAAATAGTGATAGTGGCAAGGTTGTAAATATATTAAAGTTTAAATTGTTTAATTATTTTATTTAAAATGTTTCGATAACTTATAAAATTCATAACTCTCTCATACGAGGTTCGATTAAGACGAAACTTTTTGCGTTACGGTCGTGATGATGAGCGGTTTACAATGAAATTGGTTTGGATGGATTTGGAGACTGTGAAAATTTGAGCTAAAATCGGACGTCGTCCGGTTTTAGTTCCAAATCGGAACGCTTCGGCGATAGCAAAGGATATGTGAGTAAATCTCACACATATTGGATAATTGGTTTATTTTAAATAGTTAAAATTATTTATTTGTTGATTGGATCAATTGATAAATTATTATCAGTTGGGTGTTATATTATATATATTAGTAGTTGGATATATTTCCGTCGATTGGAGCGGATGAGACACTATGCGCCCCGCATAATAGAGGATGACCCTTTTTATTGCGATATTCCGCCTCGAAGCGAGATTATTATTTTATGTTCTATAACACCTGTGGTTGCAGGGAAACAGGTTGGAGGGATCCAACTGGATTCCTCAAAAATGTTGATTTTAATTTCATATATAGTGATATATGATGTGTTTGAATAATCTGTGATAGATTATGATACGATTTGATTTATTGGGTGCAATAGTAGAACTGGCCTTAATTTTAGTATTTTTAAAACCATAAATATTATTTTTGAATTTAAAAAGAAATTTAAAAGGCGATTTTGAAGTGAAATATTTATTTTTGGATTAATTAAAAAGGACCTAATTTGGATAAAATAAATGATTGGATTTTAGATTTTGTACTTAACTATTTCGTGAAATATTTTTAAATAGGAAGTTTGAAATAATGTATATAAAGAATTTTTAGATAATAAATCTTAAGTGATAATTGTTTAAATGTAAAAAGGTTTTAAAAATCGATTTTTAAATAGATTGGAAGAATAAGTAGATTTTAAATAGGAACCTAGTTATAAATGGAATTGTTTAATATGAATCTGCTATTAACAGAGAAATGAGAGTTGAGTTTATAAACTTATAAACGATGTTTATAAATAAAGTGGAATGATTATCATTCGATAAATTGGGAATATAAATTAACTGTGTGAATTTAAAATGAGATATGGAAATCGGTTTAGAAAGAAATAGTGAATTCTATTTTGGAATTTGGAAATAGTTATGAAATTGGAAATATAAATCGACTTGTGAAAAATTGAGAGAGATTTATAAGTATAAAAATGGTTATGTTGAAATTTAAAAATGGTTTTTCACAAGAAGTTAAGGTTTGTTTTTTTAGAAAAGGATTTTTATTTATTAAACTATGTAGTTTTAAAAACTATTAATTGGAGTAAAATATTTCATAAAGTGAGCTCATTAAATATTTAAATACGTTGAAATGAATTCTAAGTTTTATAAACAAGTTTTGAAAATCGATTAGAAATTTTATAAATGAATTGGAATTAGTTATTGAAGTTTATTTTAAAAGTTCTTTGATATTTTAAATAATTATTTAACCATGTTTTTGAAATTTATTATTATATGTATATAGTTTATAGGTAAGTGATTGCAATTTATTTATAAATGCTCTTGAGATTTGTGAACCGGGTTTTATTTAATGGAAGTGATTTTATAAGGGAAAATCTTATAACGGAATTCGAGAACTTAAGGAAATTTGAGAAAAGGAAATTTGATACGAGAACTTCAAAAATGAAATCTAAATTCATTAAAGGAGTTATAAATTGTTAGTTGGATTATAAATAAGTATAATCGATAATTTTTGGAAATTGTAAAGGGAATTAATAAATTCCAGAGATTTATGAGAAAAGTATGGAATATTTCCTAAGTATGGATATTAGAAATGATTTTGGGAAATAGACTTATAATATTTTCCTAAGTATTGGAATTAAAGGTTAGGAGGTATTTTAGCGACGATATGATTATTATAGAATTATTTTTTTAAGTAATGAATTATAAGTTGGATTTGGAAATATTTCTAAATGTTGATATGATTCGAGGATATCCTGTTGTGGATATAAGTATTGGAAAGTGTTTTCAAGTATTGAAATATTGGAAGAGATTGATTATATATATATATATATATCTTTGTAAAGATATTTTGGGATAAATGTTTAAAAGATTTATACTATGGCCCAGTGACTGCTTACGTGTATATTTTGATGGTTAAATAACCGACTATCACATCTGGCAAATTTCGTTGATCGTTTCGAAGAGACTGGGATCAGATTTGATTATTCGAAAACTAGTTCGATCCGATATGAGCATTGCAAATTGTTTTATCATGAAGAAAATAAAGACGGAGTTCTTGGAGATTCAGTTTCTTCAGTCCCAAAACAACTTGTATAGATGAATGCTATCATTGCATTGCTTGCTTGGAAGGCAGTGTTAGCATTCCAAGTATGAATGCTATTCTTAAGGTAAATGTAGCCTCAAGCCTCATCAACCGAGAATGACTGAAAATCAAGGGAGATGCAGCAAGGCTTAGTGGGTCGCACCCATTAGAGTATGTTGTCACCTTTCTAGATTACCCTACATCTACATATTTATGGATTAGTTGTGCATGAGATCTCAAAAGAGTTGCAAAGCAACCCGGGTGATGACATATTCGAAGTAAGGGGCAGGCCGGTCTTGTGTTAGCAGGGATGGACAGGTTCGATCTCGATACATTTTCTAGTCTTGTACCGTGATAAGTGGTACCCTAGTGCCTAGTCATTGTATGGAATCCATTCTCCAATAAGCATCGTACGGTTTTAGTTGTATACCAAATATGCTGAAACATGATATGCAAGCATTTCAGCTATTTCATAGTTTATTTTCTATAGACACTATTATAATATCAGATGATTTTGATATAAAAGGTTTCGGTTATGGTAAGGTAAAAACCCGTCATGTTTATATGTGATGTGGTCTTACGAGATACCGTTTGATTTCAAAGATTTTCTTATAACTTTAAATCCAGTTGGGTGTGTTTTTCTCACGATGGTTTTCCAGACTGACTCGGGTGTTATTTTATTATAATGCTCGGGTCAGAACGAGTATTATAGATTCGGGTTAGGATGCTATGGAGCTCAGGAGACGAGCTGTAGGATTTCAGAGGTATTTCACGTACTTGATTATATTCTGCTATGTGTGTCAGGCTGTATAGTCAGCACCGGTTAGGACAAGTTATAATAACTGTCCATATTGATTTGTTGATTGTTTTACTTTGATGATTAAATGTATATTAACAGTTACAGTTTCTTTTTGTATAAAGATCTTTATTTATCTATTATATATTGTTCTGCTGCGATTGTGAGATTCTGTGTTATTATTTCTTTTCTTTTTATCTTCTTTCTTCTTTCCTTCCCTTAACAATTGGGATTGTCGACATTCGATTACTCGGCATGTAATATCAGTGAGCGTATTAGTGTCGATTTTCGAGGGTCGAAAACCTAGGTCAATACACGTGGTATTAGAGCTGAAGGTTAAGCGACCTTGGCTTTGGTAGGGTAGCTCATTAGAGATAGCGTCAGTGGCACCCTAGAATGAGTTTGAGTGTGTATTTATTAGTGATATAAAAATTGTTTTATATTGTGTTGGTTGATCTAATAAGTGGCTTATGGATTCTGGTCAATACGAGTGATTACGTCATTGAGATCTCTAAACGTTTGAATAGAGCAATTCGACATGGTATTGTTTTAAAATTGGGTAAATGAAATAATTTTACCCTGATTATTTTATGTATAATGGAATAATTTTTCATAAATTATTATGGTATATATGGTGTGCTTGGTTGTTAAGAAAATGATAAAGTTGAACTATTATCATTTATTGCTTGTTGTTGTGATTGAATAAAAGTTGATACTATAATGCAAACAAGTTTAACAGTTAAGAAAATGGTTTGTATAACCAAAGTAAAATTATAAACGTTGTTTATAAATTGAAAAGGATTTAAAGTTGGGAATTTGGGAATTTAAATTCCACTGGTTCTGAAAAGGTTTTTCAAAGTTTTGGAAAATAATAATAGTATTATTTGAAAAATATTTTTGAATAGAAATGTTTAAAAGGGTTTAAAAGGAATAGAAAGCACAGAACTCACTTCGGTTGTTGGAAAATAATTTCGGTGATGACTACAGTATGATCGACGTTCATTTTCGAGTTTCCAAAGGAGGAATTGCTACCATTGGAGTTTTGTTTTGGAAAAAATAGTTTTTATTTTTAAAATCCAAAAGAATGATTTGATATACCAAGGGATTTTGTATGTAAATATATATAATTTCAAAAATGATTTGAAATACTTTAGGAACAAGGTATTTAAACTCTGGGATTTTCATTTAAATGTTTTATTGAAAGTATGAGAAAATAAGTTGATAACTTGTAAATTTTTGAAATTTGTAAGTAAAAAAAGCATTTAAATTGTTGCATGTGAATGTTAAGGAAAGTAAATTTGGAATTGAACTTAACTTAATTATAAAATGAATTATGGAGAGAAATTTAGCCTAAATTAGGTTAAATAAAATAATTTTTTGGAAATGAATTAAGGAATGAACTAATTGAATGAATTAGTGGGTGAATATGATTTTGGAATATGGTTGAAATATTGATATTGAAACAAATGGATTGATTCAAATGAAATAAAAATTGGATTTTATGTAAAATGGATATAGACTTAAGTTGTATAAAATGTTTTAAAATGAACTTAGGTAAACAAATTCTATGGAATGACCTTTAAGTGACAATAGTATTAAGGAATATACTATGTAAAGATGTGAATGTGAATAAATAAGGGAATGTGAATTAAGCAATGTGAATAGTGATTGTAAATTAGTGAATGTATCTGAATTGAATGTGTATAAAAAGATTTTGGGATAGCTAAGACTCAATTGTAAAAAATACGTAATTCGTAAATATATTATTTTATTCGTATGACGGTTTGATCCAGATTCAAGCACAGGATTTCGAGATGATTTATATCGATCCGAGTTGGAATTTTTCACTCGATTCTCGATGGCCAACACTAGATATGGATTTTTGGTTGATTCTGGAGTTCTCTATCATAGTATATGGCTATGCAAAGAGAATATCGGTTTCTAATCAAGGAACCGGATCTAAGTCCGCACTAGAGTGGTCGTGTGAACGATACTAGTTTAGAAGTGAAATTGTGTGATCGAGCGAGCGATCAGATTGAGATGTGTGTACGGATGATATATATATTTATATATCATACGGTTTTAGTAAAATAAATGTTGGAAATTGGAAAATACAAAATAAAATAATTATGAACTATATGATTGGATATCATTAGCAAATGAGATGTAGGTATATAAAAGCAAGTGTTAATTTGATGCCTTTGACTTCATAAGAAAATTTGGGCTGGCCAACAAAAAGGTACATGTTTATATTGTTGATTGATTTGATGGTTTTATGATTGAGCCGCTTGGCTTTTGTTTTCTTTTGCTGGTTTGAGCCGTTAGTGGCCATTTGTAGTTGTTCTGATCTAGCTGCGCAAATGAGACGCTGGCGAAATTTTTCGAAAGTTTAAAGAGAAAAAAAATTTGAAGAAATTTTTAGTAACTAAAAATTGATTTTTGAGTTATAACCTGAAATGGTTAATATTAGTTGGAACCCGTGGATGAAATTTTAGACTTAAGGAAAGATGATAATGAGGTTTCAACAAAATGGTTTTGGAAAGTTAAAGTCTTAAATGAGTTTAGAAAGTTATTTCAACTAATTTGTTTTAGAAAAGAAATTGGTTTGGGCATTTTTCCTACCTTGGTAATTTCGAGGACGAAATTCTTTTAAGGAGGAAGAATGTAACGACCCAGAATTTTAGTTATTTGAAATTAGAAAATTTAATTAATTTTAAATGTTGAAAAGTTAATTTTATATATTTAATAATTCGAATTTCAAAAATAGTGATTTATTGGATAATTTAATTGTTAAATTTAATAATTGAAATTGGTTAAACAATGGAATCTTGAGTTTTAAGTTAGATAGAAATTATTTCAAAGGCTTATTAAATCCTATTAATAAGAATGAAGATAATAAAAAAAATTTGATTTAAAAGTGACTTACTCGATTTTTAAAAATAACTTGTTTTAATTAGCATATAAAAATATCCTTCCGAGGCACAGTCTTGGATTTTGACGAAACCAGTGTCATTGGGTCCATAATAATGAATTATAATACGCTATCGAATTTCATAGCAATCAGGTGAATCGTTTGGTCATGTGAAATCGAAACACATTGTATATAAAAGCTATCATCCTCATAAGATCGGATTAGGTCTCGAAACTTGTTCCATTGTATTCGGAATAGGGGTATAACATTAGGAACGCTAGGCGACATGCCTCGATCGGGGTTTGGAATAAAATAACCAGGTATTTTGGAATTTTTAAATATATATATTCACATCAGCCCATAAAAATTTACACTCAGCCGTTTGAACATCGCCATTAACCACCGTACCCCCTTATACGAGCCACCCTACTGTTCCCACCTTCTTATTTAAACGTAGCATACAGGAAGATAAAAAAGAGCAAAGTTAAAAATCAAAATCTTAGCAAAAACAAAATGAAAAAATTGTGAAACCAATTTTAAAATTCATATTTGGTGAAAGGCTATTCATAGCCGAGGTTTTGGGGTGTTCGGTGGTGAATGTGGGGGAGCACGGCTGTGACAGTGGAGCATTTTACTCGGCTAGAAGCTAAGGTTTGAATATTTGGGTGATTAGTCCATCGATTTGCGAAATGGAGCTCGATTTCATGTTCGTATGGTGATTTGGCACTTGGGGTGGGTAAATGGGAGGTCGCGGCTTCTTGTGGAGGTGGTCGACCTGGTACAGTCGATGGTTAGTGGGGATGATGCATTTTGCTTCGGGGACTAGGGCGGAGAGTGATGGTGACGAGCTTGACGAGGATGAGGAGAAGAAGTCGATGGAATCAGCGGAATGGTTTAACGGAGCGTAGCTCCGTGCCTCAATTGGCCATGCACGGCCTGGTTATATCATGCACAAGGAAGAAGTCGATTTGGGGAAGAAATAGTGATAGTGGCAAGGTTGTAAATATATTAAAGTTTAAATTGTTTAATTATTTTATTTAAATTGTTTCGATAACTTATAAAATTCATAACTCTCTCATACGAGGTCCGATTAGGACGAAACTTTTTGCGTTGCGGTCATGATGACAAGCGCTTTGCAATGAAACTTGTTTGGATGGATTCGGAGACTGTGGAAATTTGAGCTAAAATCGGACGTCATCTGGTTTAGTTCCAAATCGGAACGCTTCGGCGATAGCAAAGGATAAATGTGAGTAAATCTCACACATTTTGGATAATTAGTTTATTTTAAATAGTTAAAATTATTTATTTGTTGATTGGATGAATTGATAAATTATTATCAGTTGGGTGTTATATTATTTATATTAGTAGTTGGATATATTACCGCCGATTGGAGCGGAGGAGACACTATGCGCCTCGCATAATAGAGGATGACCCTTTTTATTGCTATATTCCACCTCGAAGCGAGATTATTATTTTATGTTGTATAACATCTGTGGTTGCAGGGAACCAGGTTGGAGGGATCCAACTGGATTCCTCAAAAATGTTGATTTTAATTTCATATATAGTGATATATGATGTGTTTGAATAATCTGCGATTGATTATGATATGATTTGATATATTGGGTGCAATAGTAGCACTGGCCTTAATTTTAGTATTTTAAAAACCATAAATATTATTTTTGAATTTGAAAAGAAATTTAAAAGGTGATTTGGAAGTAAATATTTATTTCTGGATTAATTAAAAAGGAATTGATTTGGATAAAATAAATAATTTGATTTTAGATTTTGTACTTAACTATTTCGTGAAATATTTTTAAATAGGAAGTTTGAAATAATGTATATAAAGGATATTTAGACAATAGATCTTAAGTGATAATTGTTTAAATGTAAAATGGTTTTAAAAACCGATTTTTAAATAAACTGAAGAATAAGGAGTTTTAAATCGGAACCAAATTATAAATGGAATTGTTTAAAATGAATCTGTTATTCACAGAGAAATAAGAGTTGAGTTTATAAACTTATAAACGATGTTTATAAATAAAGTGGAATGATTATCAGTCGATAAATTGGGAATATAAATTCATAGTGTGAATATAAAATGAGATATGGAAATCGGTTTAGAAAGAAATAGTGAATTCAATTTTGGAATTTGGAAATGGTTCAGAAATTGGAAATGTAAATCGACTTGTGCTAAATCGAGAGAGATTTATAAGTATAAAAATGGTTTGTTGAATTTTAAAAACGGTTTTTCATAAGAAGTTAAGGTTTGTTTTTCTTAGAAAAGGAATTTTATTTACTAAACTATGTAGTTTTAAAAACTATTAATTGGAGTAAAATATTTCAGAAAGTTAGTTAATTAAATATTTAAATTTGTTGAAATGAATTCTAAGTTTTATAAACAAGTTTTGAAAATCGATTAAATTTTTTATCAATGAATTGGAATTAGTTATTGAAGTTTATTTTAAAAGTGCTTTGTAAATAATTATTTAACCGTATTTTTGAAATTTATTATTATATGTATATAGTTTAAAGGTAAATGATTACAATTTATTTATAAATGCTCTCGAGATTTGTGAACCGGCTTTTATTTAATGGATGTGATTTTATAAGAGAAAATCCTATCATGAAATTCAGGAACTTAGGGAAATTTGAGAAAAGGAAATTTGATATGGGAACTTCGAAAATGAATCTGAATTCATTAAAGGAGTTATAAATTGTTAGCTGGATTATAAATAAGTATAATCGATAATTTTTGGAGATTGTAGAGGGAATTAATAAATTTCGAAGATTTATGAGATAAGTACGGAATATTTTCTAAGTATGGATATTAGAAATGATTTTGGGAAATAGACTTATAATATTTTCCTAAGTATAACATTTTCCAAAGATGGAGTTCTTGGAGATTCGGTTTGTTCAGTCCCAGAACAACTTGTATGGATGAATGCTATCGTTGCATTGCTTTCCTGGAAGGCAGTGTTAGCATTCCAAGTATTAATGCTATTCTTAAGGTAAAACGTAGCCTCAAGCCTCATCAACCGGGAATGACTGAAAATAAGGGAGATGCAGCAAGGCTAAGTGGGTCACACCCATTAGGGTATGTTGTCACCTTTCTAGATTACCCTACATCTACATATTTATGGGTTGGTTGTGCATGAGATCTCAAAATGGTTGCAAAGCAACTGGAGTGATGACATATTCGGTACTATCCGGTAAGGGATAGGCCTGTCTTGTGTTGGCAGGGATCAATAGGTTCGGTCTCGGTACATTTCTAGACGTGTACCATGATAGGTGGTACCCCAAGGCTTAGTCATTGTATGGAATTCATTCTCCAATAAGCGCCGTACGGTTTTAGTTGTATAGGAAATATGCTAAAACATGAGATGCAAGCATTCAGATATTTCATAGTTTATTTGCAATAGACACTATTATAATATCAGATGATTTTGATATAAAAGGTTTTGGTTATCGTAAGGTAAAATCATGTCGTGTTTATGTGTGACATGGTCATACGAGATACCTTTTGATTTCAAAGATTTTCTTATAACTTTAAATCTTGTTGGTTGTGTTTTTCTCACGTTGGTTTCAAGACTTACTTGGGTGTTATTTTATTATAATGCTAGGGTCAGACCGAGTATTACATATTCATGTTAGAATAATATGGAGCTTAGGAGACGAGCTGGAGGATTTCAGACGTATTTCACGTACTAGATTATATTCTGTTGTGTGTGTCAGGCTATATAGTCCGCACTTGTGAGGACAAGTTATAATAATTGTCCATATTGATTTGTTGATTGTTGTACTCTGATGATTGTATGTATATTAACAGTTACAGTTTCTTTTTGTATAAAGATCTGTATTTATCTATTATATATTTTTCCACTGCGATTGTGAGATTTTGTGTTATTGTTTCTGTTTTCTTCTTATCTTCTTTCTTCTTTCCTTCCCTTATCTATCAGGATTTTCGACACTTGATTGCTCGGAATGTAATACCAGTGAGTGTATTACTGTCGAATTTCGAGGGTCGAAAACCCTGGTCATTACATATACTTTCAATAAGGTGGGTGCATCCACCTAGTCATTTGTTGGAAATTTTCCATATTCTTTCATTTGATTCCAAGGTTTTAATTAACTTCTTTCTTAATTAATCGGGAAGTGTTATGAGCTCTTCGCGATGTTTAATTATTTGAATCCATTATTGAGATTGGATATTGTTATTATGAAAGGAAACCCATTCCGCAGTTGGTGGCATGGCCCCGCATATATTATCGAAAAATTCTTTTCCTTATTGTTAATTCAAATCATTGAATTATTTTCTTAATTGCACCGAGAAGTGACTAAGGTTCTTCTCGATGTTTAATTATTTGCCTTCATTCTTTAACTTTTGATTTTTTTTCTTGTCTATGCTCATTTACTCTTGTTTGGATTGTAGTTTTGATTTTTTCCCATTTCTTCATCTATGAATGTTGATCTTGTAAGGTAAAAACCCATTCCGTATTGGCGGCTGGTCTCATAGAATTATTATATGTTCACCCCATTACTTGAGTTTTCTCACGCTGGTATTTTCAGACTGATCCAGGTGTTATTTTATTTTAATGCTCTGGTCAGACCGAGCATATTTTCCAGATTAGCTTCAGATGCTTTAGATTTCATGAGATGGGCTGGATGCCCAAGTTGTATCTATGTATTTCTTTATTTTTCTGTTGTATTGATTATTGTATTTATCAGCATTTGTAAGGACAGATTGTTATAACTGTCTAGGCTGATAATATGACATTTTACTTTGATGATTGTTTATAATAAAGTTCTTTCTTATGTAAAGACTTGATTTATATATTATATGTTACTTGTCACGTTTTTGTGAGATTCTGTTCTATCTTCTTCTTTCTTCACCCTAAGTAACCTGTCTTTTGGACACTTAAATGGCACATGAATACTGAGGAGGTATTAAGCGTCGTCTTTAGGTGTAAGAAAGATAGGTCATTGCATCTAGTATTAGAGCTTTGGTTGAGCGAATACCTAGGCTTTGGTAGGGTTAACTCATTTGAGATAGGGTAGGTGAGATGCTAGAATGAGTTTGAGTGTATATATAAAAGAGCATGTATTTGTTATTTTTATAAAAATGTTTTATATCATGTTGATTGATCTGTTCAGTGGTTTATGGATTCGGATGGAATCGTCAAAACACTTAAGCTAGGCCAAATCACACAGTATTGTTTTAGATTAGGTAAATGAAATAATTTTACCTAGACTATATTCTATATATAAAAGAAGATTTTCGAAAAATTGTTGTAGTTATATAGGATATGTTTGTTGTTAGAGAATGATAATTTTTTATCATTATCATTTATTGCTGATTAGTTAGGCTTAGATAGTTTACGAGAAATTATTGTCTTAGTTAAATTAAACATGAACACCTAGTGAATTCAGTTTCACAATTTAACCATAAGGCGTTCGGTGATAATGTTGAAATAAAAATTTAAATTTAAATTTGATAGTAATAAGAGTTTTTATTATAATCTAAACTAAGAATAAACATAGTGAAATGTTTTATAAAAAAGGGTAAAATTATATATGTATGATTTATTTATATGGGTTATGAATGACAAAAGATTCATATAGAGAATTTGAGAGCTGAAAACCCAGTGATTTAGAAGTTGTTTACAAAGTTTTAAATAATAATAATAATAATAATAATGGTATTATTTTGAAAGTACGTATAAATAGAAGTAAAATATTTTGGAATTATTTTAAAAAGAAGTAAAAATCATTGAACTCACTTCGGTCGCTGGAAAATAATTCTGATAATGACTACAGCATCATTGCCGTTCATTTTCGAGTTTCTGAGTGAAGAAATGATACCGGAGCAATTTTCTATAAGATTGTTTTGATAAAGCCGATTTTTATTAAATCTTTAAGGCATGTGTTAATTTAAAAAAAATGTATATTATTATTTTAAATGATTTTTGGAGAAAATAATAAATAGTAATACGTGGAAGTTTTTACAAGCATAAACATGTTGGGAAGAAAATTTAAGTTAGAAGTATATTTGTATTTATTCTACAAAGTGAATTGTGAAAAAAGAATTTTATGTTAACTTGTTCAAGTGGCCCAAAAATAACTAAAAATGGGAAAGTGATGTGTTCGAAAGGTGATAAACTTACCCTAATTGGGTGCGACCCACTTAACCTTACTGCATCTCCTCTGATCTTCAGTCATTCCCGGTTGATGAGGCTTGAGGCTACGATTACCTTTTTAAGGAATTTACACTTGAAACGCTCATTGTCCTCCAATGACAATGTTCTGATAGAATCCATCCATACAAGTCTGTTTTGGGTCTGAACGAAACCGAAGGCACTATTCGTACTACATCCGTTTTGGAATCACCCTCGGGATTAGTAGTGATTAGCCCTTGCACTTCAATGCTCCAACTTCGATTCCATGCTCTTGTCTTCAGTTCAAAAACGTATTCGTTGGATTGAAGTGGTTTTCGGATAACTTATCTGATCCTAGTCTCATCGAAACAACGTTCGATATTTTCGGTAAACTCAACCCCAGTTCTTTAGGAAATAAACATATGAAAATAAGATCGGAAATCATCTCCTAACCATTAGTGGACGGATTTCCTTATAATCATCCTAGAAGTACGAAACGAGTTTATACGTATAGTATAGCATCTTCCGACGGTAACTGTACCATTTAATTCCCATGTTTCCTCTAGATATTTCCGAAGTTATATTTTGGGTCCAGATTTGATAGTCGGTTATTTAACTATTAAATAAACAGTCATTCAATCAAAGGTTTCATTTTTTACTGAAATCACTAAGCCTTATTTAATTTAAATAAATTAAATCAAATTATCAAAAAGTACATACCTATATTACAGGAATAAGTATATTCACAAACCATTTCCTTCAATAATATTTTAAAACCTTTTTAAATAAATGTGGAAAGTTCTCTGCAGTATCAACCATGGATTCACAGCTCGATGATTACGTCTCTATCCGAGAGAATCCAAACTTAACTGTAGGCAGTCTCTGCATCCCGATTACGCCATGAAAGTATTCATTACTTTCTGAAAACTTTATTTAATAATTATCTCAAAATAATAGTTATAAAGTTTCTATATAAATTTCCCAAGTTTAATTTAGGAAAATACTCTTTTATAAAGGTTTACTATATAATATATTATTTTTAAATCATTTTTAATATTTAAACAAATTATCTTTGGAATAAAATACTTTAATACTAACCAATCCTTAAGTAATAATTAACTTTAAACAAATCACTATAAAATAACTTTATTTAATAATTAGATATACTTTAAAAAAATTAAATAATTAAATAGCTTTGAAACAATTATTAAATACTTTTAAATAATTTTTAAGAATAATAAAATAATTAACTTTAAATCTTTTCAAATAATTATCATTTGACTTTAAAATACCATAAATAAATAATAATCATCCTTAAAACAAAATTTTGGTTCAAAGGTCAACTTCCAAATTCAAAAAAGACTTATTAATTTCAGTTGTACTTAGTCAAATTACTATTCATTCCATAATAATCCAGAATAACTGATACATATATTCATATCAATCTATTTTAACAATCAATCCAACATCATATTGCCCAATATAATTATCAGGAAAATAAATAGATGTCTGTACAAATATAATAGCAGAATAGGGTTTTATTTCTACTAGTAAAAATCCAAAAACACATATATTTAGTAATAATGGCAGAACATTGATTTATTCTGCCAACAGGGGTCCAATTAAATGTAATTAGCGGAATGGTGTTTTATTCCACTAAATAGATGTCAAAACATCGTAACTAACTTAAATTAGCTCATCGTTATTTTTATCTGGGCAAATAACTTCAATAGACAGATCATATAAATTTAGACGTCGATATTTGTTTAAACCGGGTAATTTAATTTCCGTCCGTTTAAATATACCATAATTTTTCACTTATTTAAACTTGACAACAATTTGTATGACAACATAGTGTTCGTCGATACGAACCCATCGCAATGAATTTTGCTTCAATTAGAATTCGTATGTATTGGTTATGACATTTTAAAGTTTATAATATATATATATATAATTTAACATTTTATATTTAAAACTTGACCGTTTTAAAATACCATAAATTATCACTTAGTCAAATCTAACAACAAACTTCATGGCATCGAAATACTCGACGATATGATCCCATCGCAAAATGAATCGCGATAATCGGGTTTCATATGGGCGAGTTTATAGCATTTCAAAATTTACACAATATAAAATAGAACTTAAAATTTTAATTTAAAATGAAAACTTCCCCTTCATCTCCCTGGGTCGAAGCCCATAACCAACATTTTTAAACAATTTGATTTGTTTAACTTCCCTCCAGCCTTTTTTTTTATACATAATCCGAAGCCCAAAATCCTTCTACCAAAGAAACCCATCCCCCTTCTTTCTTCTTCCCTCTCTTCCTTTCCAGATTCCAATCAACACGAAGACACAACTGATGCTCCACTTCTTCGACCCAACGTTCTTCTTCTCCGATCCACATACACTCGCATACCACTCGAGACCCAATCCCAGATTTACGTACCCCATCAACTAAGCAACGATCATCTTCCTCCACCTCGAACTCTTCCCTCTTGCATGTATCCCCATATGTACATGCACATGCACTTCCTTTCACCGATCAACAAACCAACCTCACCTGCAAGTCCTCCTTCCCTCACCTCACCACATTGCCCCACCACCATGGCCACTCACCTTCCCTGTCGAAATCTGTCCTTATGACCCAATTTGAAAACTGGAACCCACTCACATTTTTCTCACTGGAAATAACAAATCCCCTCACCCAATCACAATACCAACTTTTAGAAAATGCCACCACCACCGATGGAACCGCCTACCTCCACGCAACCTTCATGTAGCCACCCGGCCGACTCTGATGACCCCAATTCCAAGCGGCATCGTGATGACCGAAACCCAATCCAACTTTCCCTTCAACCCTAAAATCGATACACCATCTTAATTCAAAGCCTATTTCGAAAATGTGCCATGATGAACCCTTTAACCATGCCTCCACGCTCCTCCTAGGCCAGGCCGCACCGCCTATCGTCAATCATTTCACCAGAAATTAATTTTTTCCAAATTTTGATCATCTCTCGATTTCTCACGACATAAGCCACTAAAAATTACAATTTCTTCACTAAAATTCCTATTTCCATACAACGATCATGAATATATTCATGAATCAATGGTTTATTGATATTGAAATTTGCCAAATTATTGATTGCTTACTGTAATCTTGAGATTTCTCACAATATATAAAAGAATCAACCTTCAAACTATTTTTAACCTAATCTATACTTGAAAACAAATATTTCATCAGTTTACATCATCATCAAATTTGAGTCCAATTGAGAGATATAGATTTTAAAACCAGAGCATATATATATAAGAATCTACTCTGTTACATGACAGTGAGTATAAACTCAAATTTCAGGTGTTCAAAACTAAAATTCTCACCTTAAGCCTATTGCTCCTTTTAAATCTTATAGTCAATCTTTAATTTATGATCTGCAATTGTTGAAATCTTGTTTGCTTTGGTTTTCGATTTGAACAGTATGCTTCTTTTCTCTTTTTCTTTACAATGTTTTGTGTATTTGTTTTGATACAAAGCTTTGTTTTACAGTGTATTAAAATCTGAAGCCAACACACATACAAGCATATATATATATACATGTTTTACAACAGGGAATGATGTATACATATAAATTTTGGGGCTCAAAGATTTTGATATGCTGTACAAAAGTTTTGTGATGGGTTGATTTGAATTTATGTGGCTTGAGTTGATTTTTAGATGAATTATGTTTTTAGTCTTTCCTTATTTAGACCAACAAGTATTTATGCTTATATACTTACTTTACCCATTTATGCTTTTAACTTTTACCAGGAAAAAGTTTAAATCTTACTACTTGTAAGTTTGCTTTTGTTACTTTTGGTACTTACTTTTGATTTTTGTTTTACTTTTGGTACTTACTTGTGATTTTTTGTTTTACTTTTAGTACTTACTTAGTTAAACTTTCCTTTGATTTTATTATGCTTCATACATATATATTTTAAAATAAGGTAGTATCAATTTTAAATAGGTTTATGACTTCATATTCAAATTATATCTTTATTTACTTTATTTTTTTTAGAGATGCGAAAGTCAAAGAAATAGCAATTTGCTCTATGTTTCTTTTTATATTTAAAAATGTATAATCCAAAGCAAATGAAATTTTTGTTGTTTCATTTTAAATGTATGAAATAATATTTTTGTTACAACACTATTTTGTAAAAGATTCCCTTTTTAAAATGATTTTACAAATTTCCTCATTTCTATCATCATATATTTTCAGATATATATATCTTCTTTCATTTTCCAATATATATAAATATATTATTTTTAATAAAATATATTTATTTAGTTATATATATATATTTCACTTACCATTGCATATATTGTTCTTAACATACTATTTTTATTTAGTTTATACATATTTTACATTTCTTTTTAACTAGTATGTATATATATAAGAAAAATCCAATTTTAAACTCTCTCTATTTATAATACATTATATTGTTCATAAGCCAAAAATTATTTCTTTTTATAATATATTCTTCTTATTCATTTGAATTTGTTTTTAAATTATATATATAAATTCTATTGTTTTAAATAAATAAATAAATAAATATATATATATATATATGAATTTCCAATTAAATCAATTTCCTATTTTATAAATAAAATCTGGAAATTCAAAATGTTGGCTTAAAAACTATATATTATTACCAATTATCATTTAGAGGGGATTTTATTTTGATTTAAAATACCATATTATTGAATATTAAACATTAATATTCAAAACTCAAGACGACAAAAATTCCGGGTCGTTACATTCCTCCCCCCTTTCGTCCCCGAAATTGCCCTAACTAGGTTAGTAACATAACTAATCGAATTTTAATTTATTAACAAGTTAATAAACAACCATATCACACAAGTTCAATCATATATATTTATATCCCAAAATATCAATCATACAGTATCAACTAAGATACTCTTACAACTACAGTCACCATATACATATCCAGGAGATATCTATAACCACTAGCCAGTTATACATATATACCATACCAAAACATCTACTAAGATACTTCATTACTTTATAACCCAAATGCACATCCATGTCGTCTACTAATCTATACTAATATGGCCTAAAGGGTACACATTCTAGGAGAACTATCTCAAACCCAAGCTAACACTCACAGTGGACTCTCTCCATCAGAGTCCTCCACTTCCGGTCCTTCCATCTCCATAGATTCAAGATCATTGTCCGGAATCCATGCAAACTCCGGGCTTGGTTCCCTCTGAAGGTTATCCCCATCTGCAAGTGGCTAATTAACAATCTCGCCCATTTTCCAGATGATGGCATCATTGTTTTCCAATTCGGGCTCCCGTTCTATCTCACATTCCCCTACTTCATTCTCGAATTATTCCTCACCTCCTACCACGAAATTTTCCTCTTCTTCTTGTTTGGATTCCTTTTCTAATTCTATATCGGACTCCTCTTCAAAAAGTGATGGCTGCTCAATAGGTTCCATAATCTCTCTTGCCATTTTTTTGCTAAAATACTGCCTAATCTTCATCCGCTCTCTTCGGACGACAGTACGAGTCCTCTATAATCATTTAACACAACCTAAATGGGAATTTCATTCTTAGGTTTACAAGAGCTTCACCTATGCTAAGTAATATATCCTCTTTTTTAAATTATCACCATTAAAAAAAATTACTTTAAATAATACCATAATCATTTTTCCTCAAAAATTTGTTTAAAACAGTTCTACCGAAATCACTGGAGTTTTAAATCCTCAAATATTTCTTTTTATAAATCAATTATTATAAAATTAGCTTTTATCTATGAAAAATCTTCCTAAAATATTTATCTAAAAATATTCCAAATTTCTTTAGTAAATAAAATTTACTCAAAAATTAAATTTTCCAAAGCTCCTATCTACAAGACTCAGGTCTCTAAGGAAATACTCCAGTCAAAAGGTCAGGCAATAGAGGGTACTCAAAACTAGATGGTTATTACTAATCAAATCCTAGATGATAAAATATTATCATCACTTATCAACAACACCTCAAAATACTATATATTTTGAAAATCATTGCCTTTAGTATATAGTATATCCTGGGTAAAATTATTTCATTTACCCACTTAAAACAATATTGTGTCTGTTGGCCTTGTTAAAGTGTTTAGAGATCCCTATCAATAAGGATAGCTACTCGTATTGACCAGATTCCAGATTCCCTCGACAAATCAATTAACATAATAAAACATTTTATATCACTAACACATACGCGCTCTCGTATATATTTAACGGTCGATAATAGCAGAGTAACAGTTCATCCAGCAATGCTAGGGGCTTTGTTTCTTTTAGTGTAGCTTTTAGCTTCAAAAACAACAATGCAAACTGGAATCCAATCTCTTGAGCGCTCGATAGTTTTCCCGAAGAATTTTTGGGTCTGGATCTAGCAAAAGCATATCTTTTATGCTCTAGTTTCCCACATTCAAAGCACCGCATTGAATCTCTACAATCATGAGCCATGTGCCTTACACCAATATATATAAAACATCTATTATGCTTCCAGCTTTAACAAAATTAGCCCTAGACCTCAATACTGGGATTATAGAATGATTCGATGTTGTAAAAAGGTGCGGCGGAGATTGGAAAACTTTGTCGTATGAGCGATAGTGGAAGGCAGAATTAGAGGAGTGGGAAAAGGATGAAGAAGGTAGGATATGATGAGAGGGATGATAGGAACCAATGGTAAAATTGGCGAAAAAATATGTCACCATTTTTTCTTAATTATTATACACTTAAGTACAATATTATTACTTAAAATCGATAGTACCCACAAGCGTGAAGACTGTGTGAAGACTATTGTATGTTGCTACAAAAAGATCTTCTATTTTGATTTAGTTAAATTAACCTATAGAAGACTCTTAATGAGTCATTCTATGACTATTCCAAACAATCACAAGTACGTAAGCCCTTGGTGTCCCCACCGGTCATGGGTAAATCACCATCCATCATATACAACACTTACATTCACTAGTCTTAACAAACGTATCGATGTCCTTTTCTCAATACTTCTTAACTATGAATATTTAAGGAGTAATTGTTTTATTTATATATGTTTATATACATGTGTGTGTGTGTAATTATATATGTATCGATTCAATACTCATGGTTACAAACACATTCATAACAACAGTCGATAAAATACTTCTTCTGAGGATTTTCTACTTATATATGTTTAATGTATTTAATTCATTATTTATATCTACGTATAACAACATATATAAAAAATAATAAGGCAGATGCATATGTCATTTCAAATAAGATCCTTTTCTAGGAGTTAAGTTATGCAATAAATTACATAATTGCCCCTACCTCACACCCTTAACTCTGTCAATCTCCCACTTGCTCTTAGGGTCAATTATAATGCCTTATGATCATACCTTCAATTGGTCTATAATTTAAACTAAGAAGGGGCTTTAATGAATGGTTCTTTGACGTTATTGTTTTATGTCTATTTTTTCGATTAAGCTTCCTCATTATCGATAAATCTTTTATCGTATATTCATTATGGAGAACAGACCTAGATAGGTGGAAACCACTTCTAACTATCTTATAAACTTGTGTATACATACTGCTTTCATTATGCCATAACTCATGGCAATGTACTTAGTCTCTACAATTTAATCTGCTACAACTTCTCGTTCGGAACATTTTCAACTTAAGGCTCCTTAATTAAGGTTGAACATGAATTTAAGCTCGAATTACTATATTCGATACCACTTACGAAGTTCAAGTCTAAACACTTATTCATAAGAATTTTATTGTTTTGTACACAATTCTCTAATATTTCGTAAATACATGAGAACACTATTAACAATCTATTTTTGATTTTACCTCAGATTTGATACACATTTAATACACCAGGTGTATAAGAAAAATCTGATATACCACATAACATAGTATATGAGATAATCCTTACTGCTTATACCTAAGGGATCTACATCATATGTTCCACATTAAACAACTACACAAAAACTAGTTTTGACATAGGTATATCATTAACAATCAATACTATATTGCTCACATATAATATTACCAACCATTTTCTCTCATGCAGAAACATGCTTCCTCTACAACGTAAATGAAATCAAACTACTTGGATCATATCTGGAACTCACAAACTTATATATAGCTACACTGACATCGAGACGTTTAGTTGTAGTGTGCAAATAGTATCTTCTAAATCATCATTCAAAAGTTATGTTTCAAAATTGATGTGCCAAAACCCGAAGTAATATTATGTGATAATTTGCAAGTAGAATATGAATGGACTTAAGCATTTTGACTAGCAAAATTATTCCGTAATTTCAACATTTGAAATTAATGAAGTTATTTTCCTTCAACTTGATTTACTAGTCCAACTACATTAGGATTCTTCTCGAAGACTCATTTGTGGCCGATGGATCATATTATTTCAGATACAATTTTTATAATTGCTAAAATCATATTTTGTTGGAGTATTAGGAATTGTCTTCAGATTTAAAGCATCCCACATTGTGGTTGAGTCTATTCTCTCCAAGGCCTATCAATAACCGAGGAGATTGTTATTTCTAACAACTCATTTTCTCGATGTTGATAAGAAACTCGTAGTTTCTCTTTAATGTGCAAGTATTCTTATTAATTATCCTAATGTAACCATGTTAGTTTTCGGCTTAGTCAAATTTACTTTATATGTATAATCAATTATTATGATAGAATCTTTGATCATATCTAAGTCTGTCTCACTACCACAAATTTTTTAAGGAAGAAATTCCTCTAATAAGAAGGCTGGTTGACTTCAAACAATGATTTGTTTCTCAGTGGGATGGAATAGGTATTCAAAACATTTTATGAATTTCTTATAGACTTACATAAAATAGATCAAGTTTTAAACTTGCAGAAACATATGTTAATAACATTAATTGGATAACCACATATCTCAAACAACTTAAGATCGTGGTTCCTTCCTAATTTATATCTTCTTTGAAATGACACTCTATACTTCTAGATGAAATTTAATTTAACATATGTACTTACTCATAAGTACATATCCTTACCTAAAGAAGTAACTCAACTTCCCTTATTATCTACAGTACTTTGTCCAACAAAGATCGATTACCCCTTATCGATACATCATAATGTAACATATGGAAGAGTGACTCTAAGAGTGAATCATATTTACTTTTTAGGTACTTTTGAAACTCTTATTCATTTTACTCACTTATTCAAGCAAATCAAATTGTTTTATTTTCTTTACATGTATTGTTTTCGACTTTTGTTTTATATTTTATGAACTTGTGATAGATACTTATCTTGTGTGTCAAATATACATGTTTATATCTTGGATAATTCATCGGTATATTTAACGAAGTAAGTAGACCCACTTTGGGTATTGTTAGACTTCGAAATGTATATATCTATATGTACCAATCTGAAGAGTTCGTATCTTTTGTTGCTCTCATCAAATAGGTGCTTTGCCTTAATTATTAAAAATACAATTCACACATGCAAAATGATTTATAATTATATGATTAAAAATATATTTCTCAAATACATGACTATCTATATTTCCAAAATTATTTGTTAAATATTTTAGGTTTTTCTATATTTTATATACCTAACACATCACTAATGCCATGAAAATATACACCATCGTCGAAATGCCAGAAACAAATTTATTCTATAATGAATAATTCATAATATTCATATCAAAATAAAATCGTATATGTATCTAATCATAACAAGTTATAGTAATTATTTTATAAATAATACTTTACATATATGAAAGTAAATTATCAAAACTTGATGTGTCCACTAGTAAATGTCAGTCGGTATGCTCCTATTATTTCCGTTGTAACAATAACAACATATAAAATATGAAGCCTCATCCAACCACTACAATGGGCTATTCATTTCTTTTACTTTAACTACTTACAATCGAGATCTTTTTAGATCTAATATCTTAAACTCAAGAAATGGATCTTATAGAGAACAAAATTTCTATAAGAATATAAATTTGGAATAGGAATCATATATCTTGTTCTATATTAATGACCGCAAATATTTTAATTTATTGTATTTTTGATGTCTTTTCATGAAGCAGAAGTGATCATTCACTCTCTTTATCTCAACGTGCCATTTACTGTTCTCAAATTTTCTCTCTATTTTCCAAAAAGTCGAACCATTCAAAGGAGTGACCCTTTACTTCAAGACTGCATCATATTTCATTACAGAAATGCGTTCGGTAATCCTTAACATTTAAGAATATCAAATTAGTCGCATTTAAGTAAACCGATCACACTGACATCTTGTTGATCGAAATCCTAGGTATGTTTGTAGTTCTTCATCAAGTGTTGTTTCTAAAAGAACAAGATTCTTATTGTATTCAATCATATTGAACATATGATCTCGCGTTATGGTCTATTTGATTACTTCAAATGAAATGCTTTCACCAAGATTTCATAAATTCGAACGTGGCCTTTCATTATACAACTTATTTATGTGATCGAATATAAATTAAATACTCAAACGCTTAGAGTTCAAAACTCATAGAAGTCAAAATGCATTTTCTGGAAAATTAACACTTAAGTAACCAAGGTACGGATGTTTTTATGATTGTATAATTATTATCACTTGCATGGATTTTTAAATAAAAACATGCCAAAAGATTTATTGGTAAGTATGTTTTACGTTTCTTTATCAATCTTTAATTCAATTCATAGTATATTTTAATCGGTAAATAATTTTATAAATTACATTAATAATTATATTAAATGTGCAAATTTATTTTAGTAGATTATGATAATATCATATATTTCTTACACTTATTATATTAGTTTTTTTATATTTATCTAATAAGGTTCCTATGAAATTCTATATCTCTCAAAGAACTCTCAAAGAGATATGAGAATTTCATAAATTCCTTTGGTGGTTGTCAGGATCCGTTCATCATGTTACTGCAACCTTGAGTTTGCTCAGAAAATTGTAGTCCATAAAAATGGTAAGTAACACTTTACTAATTATATCTAGTGTACAATTCCTAACTTACATTTAACTATGCTCATAACCATCTTCATAACCTTGAGTATGCACAACAAAACATGAAGTACATTATATACCCTAGACCCATCATTTTGCAATATCCTAAGAAGGGTTATTATAATCCCCAAGTTTCCTCAATAAAGCTACATGAGATTCTTAAGCATCTAGAAATAATATAAACAACACCTATATATTCTATGGCCTGGGTTAGCTTAACAATTAACAATCATAGGTGAGATGACCCACTTTCTTTTCCTAAAATTCCAAAAAAAAAAAATTTTTACAATTAATCACAGTGGTCACCTAGCCAAGAGAATATCATTCTCTGGTTCACCTTCTAACCAGGATCTTAAGACCAATATAAAAATATTGTTATGTGCGAAATGTCTCAACTTACATATGTGAAGATATGTAAATTGTTTTTACTTGAATCAGAAAACACATGTTTGGAAGCAGAAAATTTTCTTTGTAAGCCATTGAGTAAACTTTTTTTCCCATATACTTTCCTAATATCATTTCCATATGAACTATACTTTTGTATTTGTATGTGTATGTGCATGATCCTATGCATATGTATGTACTGAAAAATGTTTAGTGCCTAACTCTTTTCTTTCTCTTTTTTTTAACTGTTAACTTAGAGATAATTTATTCTAACTTTTATTTGAGTCATTGAATTCCCCTGCAAATTAAGTTTTAAAGCATTTGAATGTGTTTGAACCCCGGGCTTAATGAAATGGTCAAGTTAGCCTTATTTCCCTTACAACTATTCTAAAGTAATATACATGCAATTCTGGGTTCTTTTTCTTTTAAGTGACTCAATGTTATTATTTGCCAGACTTTTACCTAATCTTTGTAAACATGAACTTCTCATAGCAATTACTAGGTTATTCTTTCAATCTATGCCTGCTCACTATCTCAAATTTTATTTATACTGCCTTTTCTTTTAGAATTCTGGAAGTTAAACAAAGAAACTATATTGCTCAGTAACCATTTTGAAAAACAACTTGCCAGTTTCTACTGAATTACAATTTTAAGTTTTAAAACATACAAAACAGGAAATGTCATTACATAGTTTCTTTCCAAACAACATGACCAACATATTATAACATAAATTCAACTTAAACTTCTACTTTAATATCAGTAAATTTGTAACTATTGCATCCAATTCCGTAAGCAGCCAACCCATCCAAAGCTTGATCAATGAAATGCCTATTTACCTGCATAATCATTATGGGCTGCCTCATTAAATATGAGACACCCAATAGTGCATCAACACACATGGGTCAGACTTGGTCTGGTATGAGTAATCTAATTGGAAACATAAATTTTTTTATATAGTTTTTTTTCTCATATTCAAATAACTTTAAGATAAATAAAGGAATGCAATATTACTCTTATACCCATTTCTGTGCAACCTGGGCATGCACAACAAAATGATACATAATTCAATGATTTATTGTAGAGAAAACAAACATAGAATTCATCCATAGAATATCCTAAAACAGTCAACACAATCATCAATTAAATCATCATTCTTCATCTATAGATTTTCTGGCCTTCAGGGATTTTTCCCAAGCCTTCATATGAACCTATTTCTAATGTTCAATATCAAATATGTTATGGTCTTTAGCTACTTTCTCTTTTTAAACACACACTTCCTGGGACATTTCTTTGTTAACCCAGCACACTCAGACCCCTGGGCATAAACATACCATGTGTGAGCTTGCAATATTCACCTTGCCAAGCTATATCTTGTAGCCCTAAGATCCAAAATCCTTAGTTAAATTACTAAGTGTCACTACCCTTTAGTGTTAATTTCCTCTCTGCATCTCATGTTTCAAGCAGTGAATAAAACATTCAGTCACAGGCATACATCCAAAGATTAACAAGACATATTTTCATGAACAAGCACTTCATCATAACAATAGAGGTGGTCTCTTAAACATATTAATTTTCTATGGGCTTCAATAGATCCCAATACAAACGTATGGTCATAGATAATTTTCTGTTTTTTTTTTCTACCTCTGATTCAGTCAGATCCATGTAGATCTTCAAATCTGACTAAATCACAAGTATAAGATTTACTGGATAGTTCATAAATGTAGAGGCTCAGCACATGTATACATTGCACCTCTATATTTTTCCTTTTTATAAATTTTTTTCCGTTAATATGAGACCTAAGAAAACACACAATGTTGCAGCCCCATATCCTTTCTCATTTTTAGACCATATATCCATATTAAGCATCCTGTGTTTTAAACTAATAAATGTATAAAGAAAACCCATATTAACTGCTTCACCTCAAAGTTAAATTATAACACAGAAAAACCTATTTAAACATTGGATCCATGGCTCTTTCATACTGAGTAAATCAATATAAAGAGGTTTCCATTAAAACAGATCATAAAACAAGTCAAAGTTACTAAATCATAAAAATGAATCTAGCTTGCAAACAAATGAAATATGAATTTTAGTTAGGCTGCCTCAATATTCAGGACTTATTGCCAATATTTCCAGTGAGATTACTCACCTTAATCCCCTTTTCTTTTTTTTCTAAGCTTTTCTTTTTTTGTCTTCCTTTGATCTTCTGCCTTCTTCCTACTCTAATGACTGGTGTTCCACATTTTCTTTTCTAACTTCTGTTATATATTTTTTTTTTCTTTTATGAGGCAGAGCAATAATAAAAACCTTACTACACCAGGTCTTCTTATATAAACTCTGGCTGCTACTAGGGTTTAAGGAAATTACCCAATGTCAATTTTACCCCACCAACTATGATCTACCTCTCATTCTACTTTTTAGAGAAAATGGGTAAGTAGTCCTGGCATTTTTTTTCCAGAAAATATACCTCATTACCCCGGTCATGTTATTTGCATGATTTCTGTTTTCTAAAGTATAAAGGAATTGCTAAAAATGGATAAGGTGTTTGTTCAAAAGCTCATACCATTTTCATGCAATGTTAATTTTTATTTTAGCAAGCATTTGTTTGGTGCACCTGTATAATACATGTATGCCTATTCTGGCCTAAGTCTTTTTTTAAGACTTGATCATTTCTTCCTACATATGTATTTGTAATTTATTTATCCTATCATATTTATTAACTATTGCCTATTTTATCACACAGAAAACTGTGTGCATGTTTGTGCACTGTCTTGTGCACATGTACATGTTTTTAAACTATGCATCTGCAAATCA
Organism: Allium fistulosum; assembly: GCA_030737815.1. Lineage (NCBI taxonomy): Eukaryota > Viridiplantae > Streptophyta > Magnoliopsida > Asparagales > Amaryllidaceae > Allium > Allium fistulosum. The sequence continues at coordinate 945,203,178 of CM060904.1, read as the reverse complement.
GTTTCCTATCTCTATCTTTTCAATGCAATTTCAAACAAATACAAACTAAATTAAATCATAAAATTACTCACAAAATCAGGGTTATCACATATACCCCTCCTTTTAGGAATTGTGTCCCATAATTCTTTCATACTTAACTTAAGTATCATTACTTCAGAAAATCAATTTCTGATCTCAAATCATTCTCAAATCAATCATTTGATTAAACTCTAGGTATATCAAAACAACCAAAAAAAATCACAATGCAATTCAATCAAAACATTCATCAGTATATATATAAATTTACCTTTCATTCAATCAAACAATTGTGGATAATCAATTCTGATTTTATCTTCCACCTCCCATGTGCAATCATTTGGATCAAGACTCCATTGCACTTTCACTAATTTTATTTCTTTGCTCCTCAATTTCTTGATTTCTCTGGCAACTATTCCCACTGGCTCCTTTTCATACACCAATCTAGAATCAATCTGTACATCCTTAGGAGGTTTTAGAATTGTTTCCTTGTCATGAACCCATCTTCTTAACTGTGATACATGAAAAACATCATGCATCGCTCTCATTTCTTCTGGCAATTCTAACATGTAGGCCACAGTTCCTATTCTTTCTAAAACTTTATATGGCCCTATATATCTAGGAATCAACTTTCCTTGTTTACCAAACCTTAGAACCTTTTTCATGGGTGATATCTTAATAAATACAAAATCCCCAACATCATAATGTACTTCCTTTCTCTTTTGATCTGAATATTTCTTTTGCCTATCTTGGGCGGAAGCAATTCTTTTTCTAATCAAAGCTATCTTTTTAGAAGTTTCTTTTACATTTTCTGGTCCTAAGACCACCTTTTCTCCAGATTCATGCCAACTTGAGGGTGATAAACATGGCCTTCCATAAAGAGCTTCAAAGGGGGCCATGCCTATGCTACTGTGATGGGTGTTATTGTATGCATATTCAGCTAGATATATATAATCCTCCCAGCTTTCTCCCCAATCCAATACACATGCTCTCAACATGTCTTCAAGCAACTTATTTACAATTTCTGTTTGGCCATCCGGTTGAGGGTGATATGATGTGCTTAAGCATAAATCAGTCCCCATTGCCTTGTGAAAACTTTGCCAAAATTTTGAAGTGAAGATGGTGTCTCTATCACTCACTATAGTCTTTGGTATTCCATGTAGTCTGATTATTTCCTTAATAAATAACTGAGCTAATGTGCATGCATTTCTTTCTGACTTCACAGGTATAAAATGGGCTGATTTGGTTAGCCAATCAACTACAACCCAAATACTATCATTTCCCCTCCTAGTTCTAGGCAAACCATCAATGAAATCCATTGATATGTCTTCCCATTTCCACTGTGGTATTGGTAAAGGTTGAAGCATTCCGGAGGGTTTTTTATATTCAGCCTTTATCTGTTGACAAACCATGCACTTAGACACAAAAGATGCCACTGCACTCTTCATACCACTCCACCAATAATCTCTCTTAAGGTTGTGATACATTCTTGTGCTTCCTGGGTGTATGGTATATTTGTTTTTGTGATAAGCATCTAAGATTTCTTGCTTCAACTCATCAATAGCAGGGACACATATTCTTTTTCTTTTTTCCAAATGGCCTTGTTTATTCAATAGAAAGCCTTCCACTGCTTCTCCATTTAATACCTTAGTTTTCTTCTCAAATAAAAATGGATCTTGGTCTTGTAACTTTACAACTTTATTCTTTAATTCTGACCCCAAGGTAACAAAACTTAACTTTCCCATTTCTACATTCTCATTGCATATACTCATATTTTCTACACTTTCACTTTCTACCTCTGAGTTAATCAATAGTGATAAAGTGTTAAACTCTTCTATCATTAACCTAGCTACATTAGCATGCCGTCTACTTAAAGCATCTGCTACTTTATTAGCTTTGCTAGGGGTGTACAATATTTCAAAATCATATGAGGCTAGGAGTTTAATCCACCTTTGCTGCCTCATGTTTAATTCTTTTTGTGAAAACAAATATTTAAGTGACTTATGGTCAGTGTAAACTTCAAACTTTGCCCCCAACAAATAGTGTCTCCATAATTTAAGAGCATACACTATAGCAGCCAATTCAAGGTCATGTGTAGCATACCTTACCTCACTGGGTTTCAACTGTCTAGAGGCATAAGCTATCACTTGGTGTTGTTGCATCAATACTGCCCCAAGCCCTTGTCCACTTGCATCAGTATATATCACTAAATTTTCATTCCCCTCAGGTACTTTCAGTATTGGAGCTTGTATTAGTGCTTCTTTTAACCTCCTAAAAGCTTTCTCACACTCCTCAGTCCAAGCAAATACCTGATTTTTCCTAGTCAATCTGGTTAATGGGATTGAAATCTTTGCAAAATCTTTTATAAACCTTCTGTAGTACCCAGCCATTCCCATAAATGACCTAACTTCTGTGACATTAGTAGGCCTTTTCCAAGCTTGAACTGCAATTACTTTATTGGGATCTACAGATATACCTTCTTCTGATACCACATGTCCTAAAAAATTTACTTCCTTTTGCCAAAAAGTGCATTTTGAAAATTTTGCCTTCAAATTTTCTTGCCTCAGTTTATGAAGTACTATATGCAAATGATTCTCATGCTCCTCAACTGACTTAGAATAAATTAGTATATCATTAATAAATATCAGTACAAATTTATCCAGGTATTCTCTAAAAATTCTATTCATCAAATCAACAAAGTAAGAGGGAGCATTTGTCAAACCAAATGGCATTACTAAAAATTCATAAAGCCCATATCTAGTGTTGAAAGCTGTGTATTTAATGCTTTCCTCTTCTACTTTCATTTGATGGAATCCTGAAGCTAAATCAAGTCTAGAGAATATTTTTGCACCACTCAATTGATCAAAGAGATCATCAATTCTTGGTAAGGGGTATTTGTTTTTAACTATGATTTTATTTAACTCCCTATAATCAATACATAATCTGAGAGATCCATCTTGTTTCTTAACAAAAACCATTGGTGCTCCCCATGATGAGCTACTGGGTCGGATGAAGCCTTTTTCTTCTAGTTCGACCAGTTGCTTTTTCAGCTCTATCAATTCCTTAGGCCCCATTCTAGTTGGCCTCTTAACTACTGGGCTAGCCTCTGGAATTAGTTTAATTGAAAACTCTATTGGCCTATGGTTTGGAACTCCCCTAACCTCACCAAACACATCAGTATATTGATTTACTATAGAGATTTCTTCTAATGTGGGCATGGGCTTCTCACTAGACAAAGTAACAAGAGAAGCTATATTTCTGCTCTTGTTTGCCTCACACAGAACAACTACCCTTTTTCCATCAGAATTTTTTATTGATATGGTAGATGTTTCCATATTTATAATAGCCTTATATTTCCTCAACCAATCAACTCCTAGAATAACTCCTATGCCCGGGTATTGCAACACATATAGGTCTGAACTAAACACATATCCCCCTATATTTAATCCCAGTTGCATACACATCATACCCAAAACACAGGAACTACCTAAAGGACTTCTAATAAGCAATGGCTTATCAACAATCATACAATTCAATTTTAGTCGTTGTACAATATCATGGGAAATCAAGGAGTGTGTAGCCCCAGTATCATACACTACTACAAAAGGTATTGAGTGAATGAGCAAAGTACCTTCAACTTGGCCATGGTTCTCAACATTTGGTCCCTCGGTTGCTTTACCTCTCCCTTTCAAGGTTCCTACTTTTCCTTGCTTAAAATCTGGACAGTTCCTCCATATGTGACACTCCTTTCCACACTGGTGACACTTGAAGAATGCTGGTATAGAATTGGTGCACCTATTCTTCATATGCCCCTCTTGGCCACAATTATAACAAGTGATCTTCTTCTTAACTTCAACAGTCTTGGCCTCTTCTGGTTTCTTGGTGGAAGCTACATCTGTTTTCTTTTTATCATAAGGATGAAACTTACCCTTCCCTTTCTTATTTTGATTATTCTTGAATGCTCTAAAATTTTCTCTGGCTTTATCATGCTGTTCAATGCTCAGAGTCAGATCCAAAACTTGATCAAATGTCATGTCCTTATATGGCAGCATAGCTCTACTAAGGCTGGCATTCAGTCCTTGAATGTATCTGCCATTTTTAGCTTCTTGAGTTGTGATAAGCACTGCACCATACTTGGCTAGTGATTCAAACTTCTGTGTGTACTCAGTAACACTCATAGCCCCTTGCCTTAATTTAATAAATTCTTCTAGCAAAGATTCCTTGGCTGATGCTGGGACAAATCTACCTTCTAGCATTGCCTTAAATTGATCCTATGTCACTTCTCCTTCAGGTCTTCCAGCTATGATAACCTCCCACCAGTCCAAAGCTGCTCCTCTCAATTGTCTGGATGCTATTTGCGTTTTCTTTTGGTCTTCAACTTGCATATCTGTAAAAATCCTGTCCAAAATTCTGAGCCAATTTTGAACTCCCATGATCCCTTCTGTTCCATCAAAAGTTTTGCCTCCAAGATTAGTAAAGGTCTTGAGTAGTTTGGAAAGCTCCTCATGTGGATTTTCTTGCCTATTGCCTACCCCTTCCCTTATAGCTCTCATGAATTCTTTCATATTCACCATTGGTGGTTCACTTGATCCTACCTCTTGTTGTTTGGGTCATACCATGATTCTATGGATATGACACTTGGGTTAGTCCATTTTTGTTTATTTTCTATAAATTAACTCATTTAATTTATCTCTATCCAATCCTAGTAATTATTATTAGTATAAGTATTAATTAAAACAAGGCATCCAAAGCAGTCAACACACCATACATCCAATGCAAACAAGTTCATACAACATTTTGCTATGTTATTTAACAACATAGCTCTGATACCAAATGAGATGACCCACTTTCTTTTCCTAAAATTCCAAAAAAAAAATTATTATAATTAATCACAGTGGTCACCTAGCCAAGAGAATATCATTCTCTGGTTCACCTTCTAACCAGGATCTTAAGACCAATATAAAAATATTATTATGTTCGAAATGTCTCAACTTACATATGTGAAGATATGTAAATTGTTTTTACTTGAATCAGAGAACACATGTTTGGAAGCAGAAATTTTTCTTTGTAAGCCATTGAGTAAACTTTTTTTTCCCATATACTTTCCTAATATCATTTCCATATGAACTATACTTTTGTATTTGTATGTGTATGTGCATGATCCTATGCATATGTATGTACTGAAAAATGTTTAGTGCCTAACTCTTTTCTTTCTCTTTTTTTTAACTTTTAACTTAGAGATAATTTATTCTACCTTTTATTTGAGTCATTGAATTCCCCTGCAAATTAAGTTTTAAAGCATTTGAATGTGTTTGAACCCCGGGCTTAGTGAAATGGTCAAGTTAGCCTTATTTCCCTTACAACTATTCTAAAGTAATATACATGCAATTCTGGGTTCTTTTTCTTTTAAGTGACTCAATGTTATTATTTGCCAGACTTTTACCTAATCTTTGTAAACATGAACTTCTCATAGCAATTACTAGGTTGTTCTTTCAATCTATGCCTGCTCACTATCTCAGATTTTATTTATACTACCTTTTCTTTTAAAATTCTGGAAGTTAAACAAAGAAACTATATTGCTCAGTAACCATTTTGAAAAACAACTTGCCAGTTTCTACTGAATTACAATTTTAAGTTTTAAAACATACAAAACAGGAAATGTCATTACATAGTTTCTTTCCAAACAACATAACCAACATATTATAACATAAATTCAACTTAAACTTCTACTTTAATATCAGTAAATTTGTAACTATTGCATCCAATTCCTTTAGTAGCCAACCCATCCAAAGCTTGATCAATGAAATGCCTACTTACCTGCATAATCACTATGGGCTGCCTCATTAAATATGAGACACCCAATAGTACATCAACACACATGGGTCAGACTTGGTCTGGTATGAGTAATCTAATTGGAAACATAAATTTTTTTATATAGTTTTTTTTTCTCATATTCAAATAACTTTAAGATAAATAAAGGAATGCAATATTACTCTTATACCCATTTCTGTGCAACCTGGGCATGCACAACAAAATAATACATAATTCAATGATTTATTGCAGAGAAAACAAACATAGAATTCATCCATAGAATATCCTAAAACAGTCAACACAATCATCTATTAAATCATCATTCTTCATCTATAGATTTTCTGGCCTTCAGGGATTTTTCCCAAGCCTTCATATGAACCGATTTCTAATGTTCAATATCAAATATGTTATGGTCTTTAGCTACTTTCTCTTTTTAAACACACACTGCCTGGGACATTTCTCTGTTAACCCAGCACACTCAGGCCCCTGGGCATAAACATACCATGTGTGAGCTTGTAATATTCACCTTGCCAAGCTATATCTTGTAGCCCTAAGATCCAAAATCCTTAGTTAAATTACTAAGTGTCACTACCCTTTAGTGTTAATTTCCTCTCTGCATCTCATGTTTCAAGCAGTGAATAAAACATTCAGTCACAGGCATACATCCAAAGATTAACAAGACATATTTTCATGACCAAGCACTTCATCATAACAATAGAGGTGGTTTCTTAAACATATGGGCTTCAATAGATCCCAATACAAACGTATGGTCATAGATAATTTTATGTTTGTTTTTTTTTCTACCTCTGATTTAGTCAGATCCATGTAGATCTTCAAATCTGACTAAATCACAAGTATAAGATTTACTGTATAGTTCATAAATGTAGAGGCTCGGCACATGTATACATTGCACCTCTATATTTTTCCTTTTTATAAATTGTTTTCTGTTAATATGAGACCTAAGCAAACACACAATGTTGCAGCCCCATATCCTTTCTCATTTTTAGACCATATATCCATATTAAGCATCCTGCGTTTTAAACTAATAAATGTATAAAGAAAACCCATATTAACTGCTTCACCTCAAAGTTAAATTATAACACAGAAAAACCTATTTAAACATTAGATCCATGGCTCTTTCATACTGAGTAAATCAATATAAAGAGGTTTCCATTAAAACAGATCATAAAACAAGTCAAAGTTACTAAATCATAAAAATGAATCTAGCTTGCAAACAAATGAAATATGAATTTTAGTTAGGCTACCTCAATATTCAGGACTTATTGCCAATATTTCTAGTGAGATTACTCACCTTAATCCCCTTTTCTTTTTTTCTAAGCTTTTCTTTTTTTTTCTTCCTTTGATCTTCTGCCTTCTTCCTACTCTAATGACTGGTGTTCCACATTTTCTTTTCTAACTTCTGTTATATATATATTTTTCTTTTATGAGGCAGAGCAATAATAAAAACCTTACTACACCAGGTCTTCTTATATAAACTCTGGCTGCTACTAGGGTTTAAGGAAATTACCCAATCTCAATTTTACCCCACCAACTATGATCTACCTCTCATTCTACTTTTTAGAGAAAATGGGTAAGTAGTCCTGGCATTTTTTTTCCAGAAAATATACCTCATTACCCCGGTCATGTTATTTGCATGATTTCTGTTTTCTAAAGTATAAAGGAATTGCTAAAAATGGATAAGGTGTTTGTTCAAAAGCTCATACCATTTTCATGCAATGTTAATTTTTATTTCAGCAAGCATTTGTTTGGTGCACCTGTATAATACATGTATGCCTATTCTGGCCTAAGCCTTTTTTTTAAGACTTGATCATTTCTGCCTACATATGTATTTGTAATTTATTTATCCTATCATATTTATTATCTATTGCCTATTTTATCACACAGAAAACTGTGTGCATGTTTGTGCACTGTCTTGTGCACATGTACATGTTTTTAAACTATGCATCTGCAAATCAGTTTCCTATCTCTATCTTTTCAATGCAATTTCAAACAAATACAAACTAAATTAAATCATAAAATTACTCACAAAATCAGGGTTATCACAATAGGTGTGGAAGGTACTTTATTTATAATATAAATGATAAAGAGCATTATTATTTTAAATTCATAATTTAAAAATAATTTTTTAGAGTATTATCTACTATTTAAGGAAAATGAGTATAACGAGTATGACTCATGATATTACATATCTTTATATACATCCAATGTATACTCCCTTAAATCTCATGGGTTTTATTTATTTTTTAACCTCCCATTTTCTTGACACATAACACACACACACACATGTTTAATTATTATAACATTTATAACTTAATAAGATATATATATATATTCATATGTATCCTTTTACTAAATGAATAATTTAATTATTTTATGTATGTTGGACAAACTTCTGGACGGTCTATCCTTAACTTACTACTCCTAGGGTCACCTAATCCTTATGGTTTTGCGGGCTCACCAATAACCTATCCACCTTCTCTATATATTCCTTTCTATGTGTAACATCATTTAAGTCTTACCTGTGACTAAGCACTACACATTGGAATTTTGGACTAAATTAGCTAGGGGCTATAGCTAATGTATAGGGCGCGACCCTATACCGGTCCCATCTGGTATTCAAATATCTAAGTCATTTACTTAGGGTTAACTACCCATCAAATTTTCCTTGAAAACTTCTTTCAAATTGATTTAACCATTTGAATCACACTTAAACCAGGAAAAACTACTAATTGCTTTACTTAAATCTCTTTGCCATGATATATGCTTTACACAAAACATTGTTGATGAAAACATTCGAAACCTTTGTTTAAAAGCTTTAAACAACCTCTTCCAAAACCTTTGAAAATACCCTTTGTGAAACTAGTTAACTACTTTACCATGAACTCTAGGCCGAAAGGCCAAAACATACCTTTCAAAACCATTTATAATAGACCTTTCGAAACTGTTAAAAGTGCCATTTCGAAAGCTTTATAAAAGCTTAGACATCCACTTTTTAAAACACTTCAAATTTTCCTTTCGAAAACATTGGAAACCTTCCATTCAAACACTAAAGGTAAACCTTTCAAAAACATTAGGGAATCACCTCTTCAAAATCTTCATTAGATATGTTTCGAAAGTATTAAAATCCTTTTCTTAAACAAACCTTTCGAAAGCATTGGGTTCAAGTGAAAGCTTGTGGAATATAGTTTCGAAACCATTTAAAACATTCCTTTTGAAACATTTGGGTTTAACTTTCAAAATATCAAAAAGGGTCTTAAAAGATCTGGTACGAAAGCATCTCTTTTGAAAGCATTTTCCTAAATAAAAGAAATGGATGGTGTTGAAACCTACTCGTTCGAAAGCATTCGAGAAGCGGCTCTAAGTTTAAAGAACAAGAACCCCTTTGAATGCATTGCTTCGAAAGGTTGAATGCGGCAGCAGGGGTTTCGACCCCTTCGAATGCTCATTTATAAAACAAAGGCGGCAACCTCTTTCGAAAGCTCTTTTCTTTAAAACATTGACCAAGTCGAAAGTCATCTCATCTGAAAGCTTCATTTACAACCAAAATAGTTCTAAGTTTTCAAAAGCTACTTCAACCCTTTCAAAAGCCCTGTTTCGACTCCATACCTTTCCCCCGACTCCAATCCACTACGTACCGAAGCTGATACCATGTGTATTGGTTTCGACTTAGGTGGAGGTGGTAGTATGAGGTCGAAAGGTGCTACTATAAGTGGCGAAGCAGTAAAACCTTAAAAAACTGATTTTTAACTTTGTAAAGAAATTTTTTCTAACTAACTTGCTTTATTTGTCAATAAATGATTAGTTGCTAATTTTTTTCCAAAATCTTTTCTAAAAGTACTGCCGAATTTCAGCAATTAACAAATTAAAACATTTACAAATTTCCCCTTCTCCTTTTATAAACATATAAAACATTTAAGTCCCATTCCTTAAATAACTTTATATACTTATTAAAAAACTTAGGAAAATCCTCCAAAAATTTCCATAAATCACTTTTAATATGTTTTAACATATATAAATTTCTGATCCAAAGCTAACATACAATTGCCGTAATTAATTTCAAACCCAATTTAACAATTTTCTTCACTAGAAAATTCATAATAAATCCACATTAATTCCGAAAATTATGAAACTTGAAACTTATCTCTAAAATATTATTTCTGACCTCATATCAATATCGCAAGGCATTTGGATGTTATTTGATAGGTTTTTCAAATTAAAACTTGTCATAAATCTATATAAACAAACAAAATTCATCAACAAGCATATATAGCTATTTAATATTCAAAACATGGCATATACTTTGCAAAACATATTTGGATCTGATCTAGGACCAAAAATAATAAATATCAGATGTAATATATTATTCATCTTAGCTTGTGATTAAGGAGTTTGAGATTTGCTCTTGAATGAATTTGATTAAGCTTCTTCCTTTTGATTCTTGCTTATCTTCCTATTGCTTTCTCCTAATGGTGGTCGGCCTTACATGGTTAATTTTTTTTATGAATGTGTAAAACGGAAGTGGTATAAGGGTTTAGGGTATAAGAATATAACATATTCCTATTTTGCCCTTATCTATTACCCTTACTTATTTCATTTTAATTCTCTTTATGTTCATTAGTTAATTAGGCATGGATGTCCTCTAATTACACAAATCTTAATCCCTTAACCATTTACATTATTTCATTTAATTTATCTAATTAAATGTTCTGAATAATGTTAATCAAAATTAGGTTAGTTTATGGTAAAGCGTGTCACTTACCTATTGAACTTGAACATAAACTATGATCTTGAAAAACCTAGAGAAAACAGAAAATTGCAACTCAATGAATTAGAGGAACAATGCGTATGAAACTAAGAAAATTTAAAAAGAAAGAACAAAAGTTTTTCATGACAAGTCAATCCTAAGAAAAACATTTTCGCCAAATCAAAGAGTTTTGTATGATCTCGACTTCATTTGTTCCCTGGGAAATTAAAATCAAGGTAGGTAGGATCATACGTGGTTTTTTCTGCATGGTGTCATAGAAATAAAAAACCCTAGGGATAGATTGATTTTTAAAGTCAATGGTCATCGTTTAAAACCTTACTTGGAGTTGGCGAATGATCGAGAGGTGGAGCTCATGATTCTTCATGAGATACTACATCTAGTAAGAAATTTTAACCTTCTCTTGTAAATATGTACATATTTTTTTCCGTTACACTCATTATATCATTCATTGACTGTGGGGACACAGTCAAAACCATGTGTGGGGGGAGTCTCATGTTTATTTTGATTTTTCATGGTTTATTTTGCATTTTCTTTCGAAAAAGAAAACCCAAAGCGTATTTTTTTAGCATATTGATTTACTTTTGAAGAAACACAATAGAATAAGCATACGTTTTTTATTATTGAATTGAAGTTTTTGAAAAATGACTTGTCTCAACAAAAAAGAAAAAGAAAATTTTGATTATAAGTAACTACGTTCAACTAGTATATAAAAAGGTTCATAGGTGATAATTATAAAGTATATTCAAATTGTAATGTTTGTTTAAAAGAGTGGCTGATTTAAAGTAAAGGCGATACATTTTTGATTTTCTAAGTTAAGCGGTGCTAAGATGATTTTTCATAACTCTTTCTCTTCTTAAAAAAAAAGTATTTCATTATAATAAGAAACACCTAGAGTCATATGTTCATACGTAAGTGTATATAATCGCCACGCTTTGTACCCTTCTCACGTAAGCCTGAAAGGCAGTGCATGATCGGTATATCTGGTCTTAGTATATCTGAGTTAGGTGTATGTAAATAAAACAAAAAAAATTAAACACCTAGATTCATGTGTTCATATGAAAGTGTGTACACTCACCATGCTCTGTACCCTTCTCACATAAGCCCAAAAGGCTGTGCATGATCGGTATATCTGGCCATAGTAAATCTGAGTTAGATGTGTAAACAATAAAAATGTTAATATTTTTCAAAATAGAGAGAGCAAGCAATTGAAACCCATGCACTATCTTCACTTAATTGATTTGACTTGTTATTCAAAAGAAACGAAAATGCCACTTTGTAAAACTTTGATAATCAACTAAAGGATTCATTGCATAGTTGCACTATGTTATCAACCGAAACAACTAGCCAAACTAGAGTCCAATTGTTATGATAACTTACTTTTTGTTGGAAGTTTTGATGAGTAAAAAGACTAAGAATTCTTGATAATAACCAAAACTTATATCTAACTTACTCGTGTCAATCTAAAAGTAAATTCTTCATTTGTAAATACTTTTAAAAACTTGCATCATATAGTCGCAATATAATTTCCATATCGCATTTGGATTTCATGGGTAGTATCCGCTAAAAACCCTCACAAGACAACACTCATCGTACTAAGGACACCCAGAGGTTTAACGGCTTGTTTCATACGCTCAATGCAATCGTGTTTCCTTCGAATCCAGGTTAATCCTAGTTTTAGTTTATTCAAGGACGAATAAAAAGATAAGTGTGGGGGTATTAATGTGCACGAAAGTGTATATTTATACTCACATATTGAATCTTCTTTTATTCAAATAAATGAGCATATTAGGGTATTTTACATGTTTAAACCAAAATGTAAAATGTTTTCAAAACTTTATTCATTCACCTTTATTTGGGGGCAAAGAGGTAACTTTATATATGAATTAAATTAGAGAAAACTTATTTGCACATTTTATTTTTGTTTGTAGAAAATTGAGTGCAAATTGGATGGAGCTTCATGGATATATGCATGCATAAATATTCAAAGCTAAAGAATGAAGGGAATAAAAGAATTCATGCAAATGGAGGAGCCTACATGTCCACTAACTAATGGACCATAACTAAAAGCACATGCACATGTTAATGGAGATTTAAAGGCAAACGAACATGTTAGTTGAGATTAATTAATTCCCTAATGATTACTTGGAGGCTACACAAACTTAAGGGTATTTTAGTTAGCTCCCTAAAAATGGAATCAGGGTTTTAGGCATGTATAAATACCCCTTTATGTTTCATGTAATAATACTCTTCTCTTTTATACAACATTGTAGCACAAAATTTTTATTAAATAAAATATCTCTTTAATTGCTTCTTAGCCTTATTCTTTACTTTCATGCACTTTCATTTCATGCTTTCTTTTATTGTTATTTTATTTTATGCTCTCTTATTTAGTTAATTCTCTCTTATTTCATGTTAGTAGCATAGATTTAATTCATGTAATTAGTTTAGTTTTATTTCATGCAAGTAGTTAGCTCTATTTTCTTTTAATCAGCTCTCATTTTCCTTGCTTTTTATGCTTAAATCATTTTGTGTTGATATGAATTCAATTATGAGAAGATAAACCCCTTTAATTTAGGGGTAATGAAGATTTCAAGAATCGTACTAAATCAACACAGAATGTTTGCATTTGTAGTCTCTTTTTTTGTGCTTAATAGAAATTAAGAGTGATAGTGATTTTTGTTTCTTTTTTAGTGAATTTGATAGTCTATGTTGACATCTCAAATAGGCTATGCTTAATCCAATAAACATAAACTATTTGATCATTTGCCTAAGTGATTTTGATCATAGAATTAAAAGTAGAATAAATATTTGATGTTCTATATTATTAATCTCAAAATAGTAAATAGTTTATGCATAAATTAGATTTTATTTTTAATTACATGATTAATTTTCATGAGATTTTAGAAGTGGGTTTGAATAGTGTGTTAGAGTTTGATGGTTTAGGTTGTGCTAAGTAATAGCACAAATAAGCCGTGCATATAATAAACACACAATTCATTTCTACTTATGCTATGGATACATTTTGTGTCTGATTTATATGAATGATTGAAAGTGAACTTACCTCTAAATTGCTCCTTAGTCTCATAGTTTTGTTCCAGTTTTTTCTACAATTTTCTTAGTTTAACACAATTTCAAAACCTTGGGCTAATTTGATTGAGTAATTTTGGAATTTTATTCTTTCCCTATGGATCGACCCGTACTCGCATGCGTACTAGGATTATACGCCGTGCACTTGCGGTTTGATAACAATTAAGTTCGGCGGTTTTCTAATCGATAGAAATACCATTCCAAACATCCATCTAAACATAGGTCATTGGGAAGTCCGTCTCCATAAACGTAGGCTATTTGGGCAATCCATTAAAGGGATCATCACATAGTTAAAATAGGTCTGGTTCAAATTTGTTAAAAGGGGTATTGCCTTGATTGCACTAGGCAAATGGAAAATGAGTGAGGTTGGATGTTATACAACACGACACACAGGTACCAACCACTAAGGGTATGGTTGCATAGATCCGAGGCCCACCATTGAGTGCCTTGCGGCCAATGAGAAGGATAGGATTACACCTAGATTGAATGATTCACCTACCGGGATATCCAGTTAGGTCATGCAACACAACAGTTGTCTGTTAGAGTATTTGATAGGCCAAGGCTAGTTAACCCATAAAGTGATTCCTTCTAAACACGGATGGGGTGGTTTGTGGAGCCTAGTCCACATGATACGTAGCAAAAAACGTAGGAAATCCCCAAAGAGAGCATGGTTTTATGGAGGAAAGGTCGTCGGTGCGCACTATAGGATTTCCTCGAGATATACGATGGTGAGAACGTGATACAACGAGGTGATGGATCCTGACGAGATATCAAATGAAAGATAACAATGGGGACAATATCTTGGTCCATAGGGGACCATGGGGTGTATATATATAGTTATACACATAGATAAAAATCTACTGAAGTAGAAGGGAATGGTTCGTACGGAGAAATGGAGTTGGAACAACTAATGATAAAATCTTACATAACATGAAATGGTGAAAAATCAGCATAAGACAGTGTTATGTATAAAATGTATAATTTACTAGTCACTAGAACGTTGTTCTTACCTCCCCCCTCCTCATTACAACCAACATGATAGATTGATGGGCAGGTATTGGTGTTTGGGCATGTTTGGTGCTAACAAGGACACTTGATCTGTAAGAGTCAAATCTTGGTTAGTACTTATGTGATCTATTATATTTTAAATTATTCTGCTGCAAGTTATTTCGTTAGAGGTCTTATATACATCTTTTACTTTATTTGTAGGATACCAAATCAACGATCCATACTCTAGTAGTTTTGGGTTTTCATTTTGGTGAAAATTCAGGCCCATTGGGATGTAGGTTGTCACATTTGGTATCAGAGCTGAGGTTAGTATATCCTGAAAAATTTAGGAAATGGTAGGTGAACTTATTTGTATTTTGTCTATAAATATAAATATAGTATATGTTAAATACTAATAATTCAAACTATAGAATAGTTACATATGGAAAATCCCTGAAGTTGGGTATTACATGACTCCCTAGTCGGGCCTTGGTAGCCCAATGATGATAGATCCTCATATGATTGTTGATTGATGATGTACAATAGGTCTAGATAAAAAGGAAAAATAAGAATCCATATGTTATAGACAGTGGAAGATGTGGAAGTTCCAACTGAAGGGAGTGAAATGGTCATTCCTAATTGGTAATTGGATTTTAAAGATTCAAAGAGGGGATATTCCTAAGGGAATTGTTAGAAGTCCACTATGAGTCCAACCCAATAAATAGTAATTTCTGAAAATTGAGAAAAAATATAAATTGTATACTTCAAAAAGGAATTTTAATAAAAATGACTGAAAAAGTAAGCATTGGGTTTTGGAATATATATTCGGTTAAACCGAACTTTCTATATAAAAAAGTTATACTAAAGAAATTTGTTTGAAAAGGTATTTTTCTAATAAAGGTTTGGTTCAGGTAAAACTGAAAAGTTGCCATAAATGAGTTTTAACAAAAAGGGGAAATTCATTTTGAAGAATTATAGAGCATATATAGCTTTGCTAGTTTCTTTATAAAACAGGAAGAATTTAAAATATGAAACTCCAGTAGAGATTGAAGCTTGTTAGAAACTAAAATTTCAGTAAGGAAATTTTTTATAAAGCTATTTTCTTCTGAAAAGAAATGATAGAGCAATATAGCTCATGAATCTTTATATGTAATGAAAGTTTTTAAGATATGAAAATATTTTTAATGGGTTGACAATATGAGTGGTACAAAGTTGGAATGTAGTAAATGGTTTAAAAAATAAGGCTTAGAAATTTAAATTAAACTGTAAGTGACTGCACTACTGGAGTAAGAAGACAGTAAATTAAGATAGAAACAATTGGAATTGGTGCAGCTTGGGTAAAACAATTGAATTGTAGAAAAGCAATCAATTTATTAATAATAAAAAGCTAGTTATGAAAAATAAATAGAGACGATATTTAATTTATTGTTTGTAAGTTGGGATTTGACATACTCTAATTATTTGTAATGAAAAGGAATAACAATATAAGTTGCTATGAATCAATCAAGTTACAAATAAAGGTGTTTTGTTTGAAATAATAAGGAATGTAAATGTAAAGAAAGAGATATACTAGAATATAGGAAATCCTGTATTTTGTACAGTAGTCTATTTCAATGAAGAAATAAAATAAAAATCCCTTGTAATTTCACAAAAAATACAGATCCTCTTTATAGCGATTCATAGAAAGTTTTAGCATTAACAATTTCACTTTGAGGAAAATTTGTTCCAATGCATTAAACTATATGATCCTTAAGTGTAAGAAAAGTGTAGTGGTTAGAAGTAGTGTTGGTAAATTGTATTGGAAACAATACAAGAGATCTAATTAAAAAGGCTAAACAAAGGAAAATACACGTTTTCCATTGTTATGTGAGTTTAGTTTGTGTATCTTTTAAAAGTCCTCCTTTTATGATAAGTTAAGACTGCCAATATTGGATGATTGGGTGAGTAGGAAAGGTAAAGGAATTTTTAAGAGGATAGTTGTTCTTATCTACTCTAGTTTTTATAATTTGAATGTTATGAAAGATGTTTTGAATGCTACAAATTCTATTTTTGAAAGAAATGGTTAGGTGAAATAAATAAGTTTTTGAAAGAAAAACTTAATAACTAATTGAATTAAAAATGCCAAATTTAAAAAAAAAAAGTTAAGAAGATTTTTAAAAGGAAAAAGGCTGATTTGATTTAAAACTTAGAATTGTTAACATTCCCTTCTAAGTTTAGAGAATAAGTTAAATTCAAAAACGTTAAAAATGTAAGTTTTGAAAAGAGTCAAAAACACCAAGTGTTTTTGAATTTAATAAGAATTTCTAAGTACAATTTTTAAAGACAAGAGTTTTGGGATTAGATATTTTAAAAATTATGAGGTTTTAATTTTTGAAAGAAAATGATAAAGACCAAACCAAAATTTTAAATATGGAGTAGACAGGAATTATTGCCTAGATTAGGCGAGGAAAAGAATACAGCCATAAAGGTGACAACAATGGCTGATATTGGAATAATAATAAGGAATCCATGTAGAGTGTGTAGGACACTACTAAGAACCTAGGAATATTATGTTGATATGTATGTAAACTATAAAGTTGATATCTTGGTACACTTCTATAAGTTTTGGGAATATCCTTATAGGAGGCTTATGAATAAAAGGAATACCAAGGATTGAGAATACTATCAAAAAACGGGATTAAGAGAAGATAGTAATAGATGGTAATGAGATGGTAAACACACATGGAAGATATTGGTAGATTTAAGTAGGGGGAGAAAGAAAGGAATTAGAAAGTTTAATTCCCCAAGCTTAGTTACCATTTAGTATGAAGACTGCATAGAATGTATTTCTTTTCTATTGAAGTGAAAAAGGGTATAGTTATTCTATAATTGGGTATGGAATGAAAGAGATGAATAGACCTTATTCATCAAAGCTAATTAAGGAATGATAAGATATGAAGATTGTAGAAGGATGACCTGTTGGGAACAATAATTTTAATCTGTAGTGGTTGCAGTTTTCTTCCAGTATGTTTTCTTTTATGGATTGCAAGCATTAGTTGTTACTATGAAAACTTCGCACGTCTGTGAAAATATTCCTTTTATGTGTTTTCTATGTGGACCGCTATGATTTGAGAAAACAATAAAAATAAGAAAATTTCAAAAAGTCAGTTAACTAATGTGAGAGAAAAGAAAATAGTCGAAACTAAAAGCTAAGTAATAAATTAAAAGAATTTATTAAACTAACTACTAAGATGAAACCAAATTGAAAATGTAAGTATCGAAAAGAATATGAATTTTTTGGAAAATAAATTTCAGTAGACAGAGGACAAAGAGGTTATTATGCTAGCCATGGGTCAAGGTTCCTATTTCTCGAAGACTGAAATTCGAAATTCAATATGTTTTTTGAGAACTTGAAAATTTACTGCACAATTAAGTAAAGTCCGTCATGAACAATGGATAGTGACTAAACTCTAATGTTAGACATGTGGACATTTGTTTATAAAATGTAAATATGCATACATTTTGAAAAAGGAAATTTTTTTTTGTGGAAATTTATTTGTGAAAAGTTTTCATCATAAATAATATGACTTTGGAAAAATTGTATATGTGAACAAATCCTTGGAAAGATTTTAGAAGCTAAAAAAATTTTGAGTTATAGAAATTTTGAAATACCGCATGATGACATTGGGAAACAGTCAGTAAATTGAGTAGTAGATTTTACTACATAATTGTATTTGTAGTAAAATGGATTCGGTGAGCGACAAGGAAGTTGTTTTACCTATAAAAAGGTTATGTTAGATTTTACTGCATAATGTATTTGTAGTGAAATGGATACGGTGAGTGACAAGGAAGTTGTTTTATCTATGGAAGGTTCTCTTAGATACCTTGTCGATGAGTGGAAAATCTTAAAAAGATGATTTTTGAAACATTAACGTTTTTGAACTTTAAAAATAAAAATTAACTTATGCAAACTATACTTAGAAAAGTTGAAAAGGAATGGTGATAAAAGACAAGATTCCAAGATACGGGGAAAAAGGACTAAAAGAGAAGGATGAAAATACGAAATTTTCCATCAAGATCCTTTTCTAACATAAAAATATAGGTTCAGAAAATTGTATTTTTCTAAATTTAGATGTTAGCAATGATGTGCTAAGATTTTGGATGATGGGTTTTGGATGCAAAAATTGGTTGAATTATACTTCTATTAGTAGAAGTGTGGAAAAATTTGGGTGAAAAACTATTTTGAATTTTCAAAAAGTTGCATTCATATAAAACTACCCGTATATTTAGGATGTTCGCATCATTGTTTTCAAAAATTGTTTAAATGAAATCATTCATATAGGAGGCACAATTAGAAATTATTATTCATACATATCATATGTATTATGACGCACGGTGCACATATACACGAATTATTACAAAATTGGTTGTATACTAAATGATTGTTGGTGTAGAATGGATGTTCGATTGTTTACACGATAGAACCCTTATGGAATTTTAGGGACGAAATTCTCTCAAGGGAGGAGAATGTAACACCTCGCGTTTTTATGCTAACTAATTAAAAAGAAATTAATAAATAAATAGAAAACAGTGAGAAACGTAAAATTTTCAAATGTTGCAATTGGGCCACAAAATTTGTACCATTGAATTCATGATGATTTTCTGATCAATTTTTATATATAAACTTTTTCAATCGGAGTCCAAATGAAGAAGTTATTAGCGTTTGAATTTTCGCAATTGGAAACAATTATATATGTAGTTAAGGAAATAATTTAAAATAAATTAATAATGGATTAATGCTATTAAAATTAACAGTTACTTAGTGTTTAAAAAAATAAATTAGAGTAGAAAATATTGCTAATTGAATAAATTAGGAAACAAATGAATGTAATATTATAAAAAGAGAAATAAATGAACTAAAATCAGCAAACAAACCAAAATACACAACCTATGTCGACTCGACCCATGCTAGGTTGACCGTGCATGCTAGGCTGTCGACCCGCCTTGTTTTTGGGAGGCAGTAAACTCAGGCCTTAATGGCCCAGATTTGGAAGTGTTTAATCCGACGGTTAGCGCAGATTTGAACCTCTATAAATTAAGACCTAGGACTTCAGTTCTAACTCATTATTTTTCTAATGAGCGCGGAAGCTCTATCACTTTCTCTTCTCCTCCAAATTGTTTCTATATACACAAAAATAGAATAGATTGCACGTATACACTTTGGAGAAGTACAGAAAAGGATAGAGGATAGAAAATTGTTCAAATTAGATTGCTATATCAAAAGGTAAACTATTAGATCTGGTTTAAATAATAAATCTAAGTCCAAATCGGTTCTCTCTAATTCAATCTCTAATAGATCTGTATAAAATATTATTTGTAGATCCGCATAGAAAGTCAAAAAGTGAAGGATACGGATAATAAGGTCAGACTTGAATTAAATTTAGAGATTTGGGAATGCTAAAGAAAGGTGAGTGAGAATATTATATATTTTTATATAATACTAAATTATATCGTTGCAAGCTAGTCCATTATTATTGCGAAGTTAAAATTAAATTGCAAGTTAATCTCCGTTATAAGAAATGATTTAATTTAATGTTGCATATGAATTTTATTGTAAAGATAATTTACATGTTTTGACGACTGATTATTTACATACTTTTGATGATGGATTATTTACATGCTTTCACGACTGATAATTACATTTTTACGCCAAATTTTAGTTAAACATAAAATAAAGAATTTGGAATTTCATTTTTTTTAATTAAAGTTAATTAATAATTTTATTTCAAGTTTTGGGACTTTACCGATGTTTTAGTTTATTGGAATGTGAATTTTGGCAAGTGGATTTCCATGTATTATTAAGTCTAATTTCATAAAAGTGTGATGTTTAATCATAAGGAATAAATTTATATCTATAAAAGAAAGAGACGTACAAAATAGGGATGATTACTGTATTTTGTACTGTCTATTTCAATAAATAAAAAGAGAATTCCTTGTAGTTACAAAAATCGTACAAATCATCTCCTTTGATAAGATATGGAAATATACTATATAACAATTAGTGGATAAAGTTAAATTCCAATTTATTAAAATGTAGTAAATCCGAAGTGCGAAATATTCAAATAAGAATGAATTAAAAAGGTTAACAAAAATGATTAATATAATAAGAAATGCAGAGTCATAGGAAAGAATAAAATGGAATAGAAGATAAAAGGTAATGGAAACTAAGTGAAATTAATGAATAAAGTAGCAACGATAAGGATAACCAATAAATGAGAAATGGTAAATGAAATTGGTTAAAATGAAAGATAAACCCATGATAAAATGAAGTCTTTGGGTCAAATATGAAGATGTAGAGGTTGTAGAGAAAATGTAAGAAGAATGAATATACATAAATATGAAACCTGTATATGTAGTCGTGTATATGCGTTTATGACTAATGTGGATGGTTATAGTTTAATATATATAAACTA
Organism: Allium fistulosum; assembly: GCA_030737815.1. NCBI lineage: Eukaryota > Viridiplantae > Streptophyta > Magnoliopsida > Asparagales > Amaryllidaceae > Allium > Allium fistulosum. The sequence continues at coordinate 945,182,040 of CM060904.1, read as the reverse complement.
TAGAAAGAGAATGACATTAGGAGTCATTAAAGTAGGTTGGGGTGTAAAAGCACATTCAACTATAGGACCCGTGTAGAGTATATGCTTGCATATACAGAAGGGATACCTCAGTATACTGTGCATAGCTTCATAGAAGTAGGCAATTGGGCAGTCCGTCTAGACATAGGCCATTGGGCAATCCGTTGCTATAATCGTAGGCCATCTGGGCAATCCGTTAGGGGGAGCATCGCACGGTCAAAATAGGTTTGCCCCAAATTTGTTAGAGGGGGTATTACCTTGATTGCATTTGGCAATCTAAATGGACGATGAGTGAGGTTGGATGCTATACAACACGGTGCACGGGTAACAACCACTAAGGATAGGGTTGCATAGGTCTGAGGCTCACCATCGAGTCCCTTGTGGTCAACAGGAAGGATAGGATTACACCTAGATTGTATGATTCACCTACCAGGATGTCTAGTTAGGTCATGCAATGCCACAGTTGTTTGTCAGATTGTTTGATAGGGCAAGGCTAGTTAACCCAAAAAGAGGTTCCTTTAAAACATGGATGGTGTGGTTTGTGTAGTCTAGTCCACATGATACGGAATATAAAAAGTAGGAAATATCCAAAGAAAACAAGGCCTTACGGAGGAAAGGTCATCAGAGTGCACTATAAGATGGCAAGATCGTGATACAGCGAGGTGATGGATCCTGACGAGGTGCTGAACAAAAGATACTAGTGAGGACAGTATCTAGGTCCATAAGCGGACCATGGGGTATATATATAATTTTATAAATAGATATAAATCTACGGGAAGTAGATGGGAATGATTCGTATGCAGAAATGGATTCGGAACGAATAGTGATAAAATTTAACATAACATGAAATGGTGAAAAATCGGCATAAGATAGTGTTATGTATAAGATGTATAATTTACCGGTCACTAGAATGTTTTTTGATGCCCCTCCTCATTACAACCCAAAAGATAGATTTAAGAGCAAGTACTGGTGTTTGGGCATGTTCGATGTTGACTAGGACACTTGATCTGAAAATATCAAATCTTTAGTCAGTACTAATGTGATCTATTATATTTTAAATTATTCTACTGCAAGTTATTTCATTAGAGCTCTGATATACTTTGTTTGTAGGACACCAAACCAACGATCCATACTTTAGTGGTTTTGTGTTTTCGTTTTGGCGAAAATTCAGGCGCAATGGGGTGCGGGTTGTCATATATATTGTTCTATCTCGATAAGCCCGCATGTTTTTTCTTTATGCCGATACTGGATACGTATATTATTGATATATTTTAAGGTAAGAATACATAACCATGTTAGCCCAAGGGAAAATTCATGTGTGGTCACTCCTAACAAGCCTCATTCTCCGTATTACTAGACAGCATTGTTCTATTATACTCTTTGGTAGTATGGGTAGAGATGTGGGATGATACATGGTGTTATTATGTATATGTGTTGATTTAAGGCAGGGAGATATGACTTTCTCAGAATATGTGGCCGAGATTGATATGTTGTCGAAGTATAGCCTATCTTTTATAAAAACTTCGCTTAAAAAGAATGAGAAGTTTATTATGGGCTTGGATGATTATCTCGAAGAAAATCTAGTGGAAAAAATCAATGAGTCTTTTGAGAAGCTTGTAGAGAAGGCTCCCTGGCATAAGAATCTGTATCCCAAGTTAAAGCCGGTTGTTGTTTCCAAGGATGACCAAAGCCGCAAGCTGGAGATGGAGGAAAGAGAAAATGGAACAACAACAACACGAAGCAGTTTCAGAAGGATAGTCAATAGAAGGGAAAGTGGGAGCGTACTTGTATAATCGTGGAGAGAAGGGAGATTTTAGTAAAGGTTGTAGAAACGAGAAGAAAGGATGTTATAAATGCTACAATCCCGGGCACATCAAGAAGGGATCCCTAAACTACCAAGAAACAAGTAAGTTGTATATGCTTATGCTTTAAATGTTGTTCCAGCTTTGTCGAGTGCTCCATCGACGAAGGAAAAGGAGAAGAGCATTGTTATACAGGGTATTCTTCCTATTTTTGATATACCTATACATGTTTTATTTGATATCGGCGCTTCAGATTCCTCCATATCTAGTGATTTGGTTGATAGATGTGATCGAAACCCGAGATAGTTTGTAACACCCCTAATTTTTGATAACATTATTCAAGAGATATAACTGGATAAATTAAATAGAATAATGATGAAAGGGGATTGATATTTGAATAAAACTATAAGAAGGCTGTGCTTAATTTACCCTAAATGGGCTTAAAATGGCTTTTAAATTATTAATTAAAACCATGGGCATATTATTAAATAGCCGCACCATTATTATCCATGGCTATATATTTCACGTTCTTGCCCATTCACGTACACTTTTCATTTTCAAAAATGCAAATCAAAAACCTAAGAATAGAGCGGCCATTATAAAGGAAAAGAGGAAGAAAAATTAAATCAAAGATAAGGATCAATCTTCTACAAATCTCAAATTCCTTATCATATCTAAGGTAAATAATAATTCATTCCATCTCTATTTTGTTTTTATAATCATATGTTTTCGGATTTAAGATTAGATTCATTTTATGATGTTTTGGATGATGTATGCTTGAATTATTATCTGTTTGATTTAAACTAATTCATTTACATATGAATTTGCATGGTTTTAGGGCAAAACCAATTGTTATTAAATTTAAAATGCCATGGAAAAATTATATGTTAGGTAAAACATGATTTTAGAAATGGGTTTCAATTTTCAAATTTTCAAAGCTATGGAAAAATTTATTATGAATTTTTAGCAAAGCTAGCTGGCTTTAATGTGGGCCATGCCACTATGAATATAAATAAGGAACAGGTGTTCTATACATGCATAGAACAGCTAAAATCTAGTTTAAAAGTGGCCAGACCACTTAGTACAAAAACAAAAGGAAAAATAGGAGCTAGACAATGAGTCTAGACTACTCGGAAGGGCACATGCCCCCCTGTCATTACTGATATCAACGCCAGTACCGGGTCCTATAACATGCTGAACAGTAGAAAAGTACGTAGCCAGATATGGATCATAAGACCTCGAGGGAGACGAGTAGAGATAAATTCGGTCCCTTGTAGGATCTAAGAATTGCCACCAATTTCGTGCACCAACAATACCAGTGGTCATCAGAGAAAGACCGTCACCCTCAACATGATACACTAGCCTCCAAGTCTCGTCAGGACCACCTAAGAACATGTGATAACTATGCATCTGCGAGTAGAGAAAATTATTATGAATTTCTAAAGGAAAATATGATATTTTTGGGTTTAAAATTTATTTTGATTGTTTCAAGAAGAAATTGGGTTTGAAATTTTAATATGTTTGATAACATGATGAAAGTGAATTTCTGTGATGTTTGGGGATTTTTCCTAATTAATTTCCTATGGAAAATAAATTATTTTAAAAGTAGAAATTAATTGCAATATTGGTTTTGCTTAACTGAAGGACTTAAACGTTAATTTTTCTTTGATTTAGATCTGATAAATGTAGCAGTTATTTGTAAAGTATTTGAAAAGTTTTAAGGCAACAAATTAAAAGATTACACATAGGCAGGTTGGTTAAAGCAATTACAATAAATGAGCATGATTTCAGCCTTTCATCACATAAGAGGGTTCCGCCTCCTTTATTAATACCTTTCGACTCCATTACTTCCGCTCCAACTCACCACCTAGTCGAAACCAATACACAAGGTATCACTTATATGGTACGCAATGGATTGGACGAAAGGTGGAAGTTATGGTGTCGAAAGCAATGCTTTGGATGGGGTCGAAACCATAGTTCTGTTTTCAAATGTTAAGTGCCTGCTTTGTTTTACCTAAAAGTTTTGACGTAGTCGAAACCTATGTTTTCAAAAGGAGTTTTTCAAAATAGCTTTCTAAGTAGGTTGCCATACCATTTTTTAAGTAGGAGCTTTCGAATGGGTTCCTTTGTTTTTATATAATGTTTTCGAAAGAGGTTGTTCCGACCTGGTCGAAACCCTGCCGCTATTCTTTTACCTTTCGGATGTATTACAACCATCAATGCTTTCGAAGGGTTCTCCTTGTTTTAAACTTAAGCTAAGTCACTTCCTAAAAAATTTCCAAGGGGTTCAAGGGTTTCGAAGGCAATGGTGTCGATAGGTGGTTTCAATGCAATCCTTTAAAGTTTTACTCCAAGATTTTGAGCTTTCGAATAGACGGTTCCAGAACCATCAATTTTCTCCAAAATTTTTTTTATTAAAGGCATCAAAAGAGATGCTTTCATGTGTAACCACTTTGACCCAAAAGATTTTTTTAAATAATAAAACCCGATGTTTTCGAAAGGGTTACTTTCATTGGTTTTTAAGCTATATTTCTAAAGATTTTTTAGCAATGATTTGACACCTTCGAAAGGTAGGATTTGGTTTTGAAAGGATTGATTTATAAAGCTTTGAAAGGTATATGCTTATAGTTTTGAAAGGAGTTTTTTCTATGCTTTCGAAGAAGGTCGTCCAATGGTTTCGAAAGTGATGTTTTAAGGTTTCAAATCAAATAAGCCATTCTCATTTTAAAGGAAATACCATGGCATAAATAAAGATTTTTGAGGGTATTACTTTGTTGTATAGATTGCTTCTTCATATATTTATTCACATTGTAATTAACCCATAACGGTACTTTAGGGAAGTGCAGAATAACCAGCTAGGTTGAGTAGTGAATATAACTTAAGAAATGCTAAAATCTTAATTAAAGATATTGGCCAGGGCCAATAAGTTCACGGTAAGCCCATGAAAACTGTGTAAAGGGAAAGATATTGGCAAGGGCCAATAGGTTCGTAGTCAGCCCATGAAAACTATGATTTCATATTGGTAGGGGCCAATAGCTTTATAGCTAGCCCATGAAAACTATATCCAGATTAAAATATTGACAATTAGTCAATAGGTTCCTAGTTAGCCCATGAAAACTAGGATAAGGGAAAAGATATTGGAATTACCAATAGGTTATTAGTGAGCCCATGAAAACTAAAAGGTTAATAATAATCTTAGAAACTATAATTGAGATAGATAGTCAGAATGAACGGGGATGGAAACTCAAGAATTAACTTACTTGTTTGCATATCATCATATTATCTTAAATTGTTTTAACCATTGTGGATGCAAAAGCACAGAATATGGTTTTATAAAGGAGAATAAGTATGACTCGAAGTTTTTGTTTTCCCCTTAAACTCTCAGGTACTCAATTAATTTTGAGTGGTTTGAGGTTTAGGGTTTTCAGGTGTTCTTTTAGAAGAATAAAGCTTCTGGGGACGTGCATGAGGCATGTTAACTACTTAGAGTTCTTTTATTTCCGCTATGTTTTGTTGTAAAGGCAAACTTGTTTTACTACCATATTATAAACTCTGATCATCCAAGGGGGCATTTTCATAACTCACTCTTGGCATATTTTGTAATAAGTATATTTTGTCTGAATATGGTCTGTGCTCTGGGATTATGTAATGAATTTGAAATATTTTGAAATGCAATGTGGACTTTCTTTGCTTTTTAAAAAGATTTCAATATTCATGTGTTTATGTGTATCAATGTATCTAACATTGCCGTATTTGGTCACCGAGGATTAATAACTATGGATGACTACAGCATCCATAGCCGTTAGTTTTAGGTCTCCAAGTAAAGGGATGTTACATAGTTGATCGACCTTTGTATTGAGATGAACTGTGTTGGAGGATCAACTAGCATGTGCATAGTTTGTTAAGATTTAGATGTTTGTTTGTATATGATTGCTTTGTATTCGGTTTTATAGGGTTTAGTATTATTGTTGAGATGGACTGGCTATAGAGATACGGAGTAGTGGTGGATTATGAGAGGAATTTGGTGACACTAGGGACAGATGATGGGTGGAGATTGGAGTTGGGTAGTTTACCTGACGATGGGGTGATGGTTCGCTTTTTGTATTCACTCGAGATCCCGCATGTTGAGTTGTCATCTATGCTTATAGCTAGGGAATATCCAGATATATTTTAGGAGGTGAGCAGAATAGCACCACAAAGGGAGATTGAATTGTGAATGGTTTTGGTGAAGGATGCCAGATTGATCGTTATGCCATTAAGGCGTATGGCACCCAGAGAGCAAAAGGAACTGATGGTGCAATTGATTGACCTATTACGGTGAGGGTTCATTTGACAAATTATATCTGAATGTGGGCACCTATATTATCTACCACTAAGGCGGATGTCTCTTTAAGATTGTGTGTTGATTATCGTGAGATGTACAAGGTAACAAAGAAGAACAAGTACCCACTTCCGTGTATAGATGACTTGTTAGGTCAGCTTTATAGTGCTAAGGTGTTCTTTCAGTTGGACCTTGCTACAAGGTTTCATCGATTGACAGTGGCAAAAGTGAGTGTACCTATTACAACATTTTATATGCCGTTTAGATTCTTGAGTGGTTCGTTATGCCATTTGAGCTAACTAACGCACCGATATACTTTGTTGATCTTATGAACCGTGTCTTCAAGGATCGATTAAATAAGTTTGTTCTTATGTTCTTTGATGACATCCTTTTCTATTTAAGGATGGAGGAAGAACAAAAGGTGAACTTAAGGATTGTGCTTGAGGTATTCAGGGAGCAACTATTGAATGCGAAGTTTTCTAAATGTCACTTCTGAAGGAGGGAAGTGTTATTCCTGGGTCACATTTTTTCTATGTAATGCATTGTTGTAGAACTGAGGAGGTGGTGGCTATGCATGATTAGGATCGTCCAAGAATGCTATAGATGTGAGAAGTTTCCTAGGATTGGTGGGATACCATAGACGTTTTATTAAGGACTTCTCTAAGGTAGTAGCAACGTTTAACTCATTTGATGATGAAGAATTATACTTTTGTTTAGGACACGAGGTGCAAGTAGTGTTCACGAGTCTGAACGTGAGATTAATGAGTGCACTAGTGTTAGTCATTCGAAGTGGGAATGAAGAGTCGATAGTATACACATACAGCTTTAGTACTCAACTAGGTGCAGTGTTGATGCAGAGGGGAAATGTTGTCGCATAAGCTAGTCAAAAGTTGAAACCGTAGGAGAATACAGGCTTAATTCTTTTAAAATTATTCTTTTGAAACAATTTCCATTCGAAAATATTTTCAAATAGTATATTTTCTCAAAACTTCGAAAACCAAATTTTGAAAAGCACCAGAAATTTAATTCTCAATCCTTAATTTAAATTCATTTTATTTTAAAACAGATTTATAAACCATCATTTAAAATTTTCAATCTCCTTATAATATATAACAATAGTTAATGGTTTAGAAATGTTGATAAAACAATAAATGATAATCTAGTATTATCATTTCTAACAACCAATTCATTTTACTATCAAATTCCAGAAAAATTATACTCTTCTATATAAAATATAATCATACACAAAATTATTTCATTTACCAATTTCGAAAACAATATTGTGTCAGTTTGCTCTGTACAAGTGTTTTGGAATTCGTATCGATAGCGTTGGCCGGATGAATCGATCGAAACCCCAAAATTCAAACTCAACAATTCAAACAACACAATATAAAAAAAATTATATAAAATACAAAATACACTCCCTCACAGGATGATTCAAGAAAAGATTATAGAACAAGGATAGAGATTCAAATTTAGAGAAACCCTAATCAAAGAGAATTTCTAACAACGAAGATAGGTTCGGAAGGAAGATAAGATAATTAAATTACTAAAGAGAAAAGATGGATAGACTAATATTAATCGTGGGTGACCTTAACCGGGTCAACTGAGATTCCACGAATAAAGATTGATGCGGAAATTCAATTTCCCGCTTGAAGGGAAGAGAAGTGACTTTACCAAAACATCAGGATAATACCTGACTATCGGGATGGAGTCAGGATCACTAGGCTGAGAATCAAGTGAGAAGATAAAACTGCCTACAAAATCTGAGGCAATCGACATTGGATCACAAGAGAATTTAACCGGCCGTCTACTGGAGAAATGATTCGGGCATTGCAAGAGATTACCATATCAAAACTGAGGACCTGGAAATCTCCGGTTAGTCGATGCTTGCTGTGAAGGAGCTTCACCCCTTTCAAATCAAAATAAGATTAGCGGGACTGCCGATGGAATGAATCACACACACCATGATGAAATTGCCAATTGAGGTGGCATGATGTTCTCAAATTCATTATAGAGATCAACCGAAGTGGAGCTATGGGATGCCCCAGAATCAAGAAGAATACGAATAGGAAGGGACCAGAATGGATTTCAGAATAAACGGGAGAGTTTCAAAATTCAAAGGAAACCCGAGTCACAGAGGAAGAAACTCAAGCTCGAACGAAGGTGATTCTATAACTAAATTTTACTCCATATGCTAAGTTTTGCCTAAACCAAAGCTCTGATACCAACTGTAACGACCTGGTATTTTGAACCATTCGCATCCACACATATCAGACTTGAATAGCTCAAAACAACAAATTGTTAATTTATATTTGGAAAAACTCAGTATATACAGTAAATAAATAAATCACAGAATCACAGACACGGAGTATTACAACAATAAGCAGCGGAATATATAAATAGTAGTTCATGAAGCTACTATATAAACAACAAAGCTTGAAATAAAATACAACAGAATATCTCAAATAAAATGTAGTCTCGGATACAATTGATGACAAGTCTAAACAAAACAACTAGAAAAGCTGAATCGATAAGACCGATCTTCAAGCAAAGCTCTAATCTCCAAAGGTGAGTCTCAAATGCTGGGACACTCAGTCTGACCCGAGCATAAAGTAAAACACGAAACACTCGAGTCAGGATTAACATTCTTATACCAATAAATTCGACTCAAGTAAAATGTCAACTGAAATACAAGTAACTTAAAGGATGTTTGGGATACCCATCCTTTAAGGATCCATGGAACTATCTACTATGTAGTAATATACGCAATTATAATAAGTCTATAGTAAAGTAAACTATTAAAATAGTGTTAAGACGTTACTCAAATCCCCCTTAACACATTTTATATATTCCCATAGTCTATACAGTACCGTAATTCCTCCGTAAACTAGAGGGCTATCAGAGGGCACTCCATAGGTACGGTACAAACCAAACTCGTAGAAGGCACGATAAGGCATGTGACAAGGCATGTGAGGCAATGCCAGGGTTGAAATACCGTTTGCACTCCCGGACCGGTGGTAACGCATAGCAGCTACTACCGCCCACCTCGAGACACACTCCCAAATCAAAGGTGCACCCAAACAAATCACAAAAGCAATAGAATGGTATGGATGAAATGTGCTCGATAGGTGGAATGACCCCACTTGGCCCAGTATAGCTCCTGTTTTAGCCACATCAAGCTGACTCGCGGGAGTCAGGGTTGCGTTAATACCTCATACAGAATCGTCGCCAAACCATCCTACTTCGTTCTGGAATCTCCACCACGTACACAGTTGTTAAAGTGGTTTTCGGTATTGGCAGAGAGTATGACAATATCTGATCTCGGTCTCTTTAACAACCAAATGCTTATTTCACACCGTGGTCATTTCATTTCCAATAGTTCATACTTCATATCAAAATATCATATTCATTTCAAAAACATATTATTTCGATATCATTATTCACTTTAAATAATATTCATTTCCAGAATAGTAACACTTTTAAAATTATAACACTTTCGAAATCATAATACTTTTAAAATCATAGCACTTTTGAAATTATAACACTTTTGAAATTATAACACTTTTGAAATCATAACCCTTTTGAAATCATAACCCTTCCAAATTCAACAGTTAAGATATTGAAAATAGTATATACATTAAAATAGTTATAAATTAAAACAGTTTTTATATTAAAATAATTTATATATTAAAATAGTTCATAGATTAAAATAATATGTATATTAAAAATACTTTATATAATAAACTTAGTTTCCTCCAATTTTCACAAATCAATTCAAATCAACTTAAAATCCAAAATTCAATTTAATTAGTCCCAGTTCAACAATTTCAATTAAAAAGGTTAACAATTCAAATTCTCAATAAACCATTTCAATTTATATCGATTTCAAATCCAGGTTTTGAACTATCACTTCAATTCCCATAAGATTCAAAGTTTAAATATTCAAACATTTACAATATAGGTTTCATTTATATTCAACATTCAATTTTAGTTCTATTCAAATTTGAAAATATTCACTTAAGAATTTTAATAACAATTCGGTAAAATCTCAATTTATAAATTTAAATCAATATTAAATATTCAGTCTCAAATTTTTATTTAAAGTTGAGAAAATTCATTTAAATCACTTTTCATCAAATCAAGTTATAAGTCATACCTTTCAAATCTCAAAATCAATAAATTCAAATAAATTCTTATTTAAATTCAATTATTAACCAATTAAATTTCAAGTCAATTTTACTTTATTTCTCCAACCTCTATTTATTTAAATTTATTACAAAAATCTATATAAAAATGTTAAGGTAAATTTTTAAATAAATATTTCAGCATATATATGCATACTAATTAAATTAAATTTTATTTAAATAAATTATATCAAATTAAATCTTATTAATAAATCTATTTTAAATTTTATTTTTTTATATTGAAAATAATAAAATTATAAAATCTTGAAATTTATATTTTCAAAACTAACTTATAAATTTAAAATTTCCAAACATATAATTTAAAATTTTGATTTTACAAAATAAAATATCTTTATATTATATTTAAAAATCAATATTTAATAAATTCCTTCCTTCCAAAACTTTGGAAATCATTACAAAATATAGACCAACGGTGTCCATATATAATTCACTATCCTATGGTCAAGTGATACAGATATTTATCATTTCAATCCGCAAATTAAATATTTACGGATGTATATCATTTCAACCTGCAATCCCAAATTCAAAATCAATGAAAATCGCTTGGGTTTATCATTTCAACCCATAACGATTTTCCCCTATTTTAGAATATCATTCAGATATATATTATTTCGACCCATAGGGAATTCTAAACTAACAGGGAACTTGTAGAGTGAGAACAAATATGATAATAATATAACGTATCAACAACAGGTATATATCATCAGTGATAAATTAAATAAAATATATACAACAGGATATGGTGTCATACATAACAGGTAAACAATTGCAGATAATGGCATATCATAGTTAACAATTAAATAACTTAACAATTCAAATTTAACATCATATTTCAATTATCATTTCAAGTGAAATCAAATCTACTAAATATAAGAATGTTAATCGTGAGAGACTACTCACCTTTCGAGGCTAGATAAAATAGATAACACGACGAGCTACGATTTGAATCATGATCTAGACGATCGACCAATCCTAACAACCAATCTCGAAGCGAAGTAAGCTAAACACAGATTTGACGGACAAGGCTGATGATTAGGAATCGATGAAAACAAATCAAAATCAGCTTGATAAAAATGAAATGAAATGAATAATATATATATATTTCTTAAAACTAATATTCAATTTAGAAACACTTATTTAGAATAAAATCTACATATTATATTTTAAAATCAAGATGTCTAAATATATTATATTTAAAAATCTATATACATTTCTAAAAATCAAAATACCCATATATATATTTCATATACTAAAACCTATATATATATATATATAAATCTGAATATACATATATTTAGAATCCTTTACATATTATATTTTGGAGTCGTAAATTTATATGCAAACTGCAATGCAAACTTTATATATTTTAGTTGTTATGAAATCTAATTTAAAATATTAATACGAATTCGTAAATATTGAAACATACTGTATTATATAAAGTAGCAAAGCAGGCTTCAGGCAAAACAATATGTGGCAACTATATATATATATATAACTATACTATATAAAATTCTTAGAACAAAGAGTCCACTTGTTTCAAAACAAAGAGTCCACTTGATTCAGAACAAAGAAGATAAAGCTTTAGATATTTAATATGTATGCTTTAAAACGTATACACCTTAAAACAAATACAATACTTAAACTCTACTTATATATCTATTCTTAAATAGTATTTTAAAATCCATATTTTATTTATATAGAGAAGAGGATTGCATGTTGAAACAATATACGTGATATATGAATATTTTAGAATGGGACACAACATATAACTTTATAATATGTATAATTATATATGCAACTTACTTATAAACAATATATATGAAATCAAGCTTTGAACAATTATATGCTAAACAAATATATGTACTATACCAAATATATATATGCGCATGCATGCTTGTGTAGATTTGTGGCACGAAGGGAAGCGATGAATGGAGGAGCCGCTGACTGTGCATGCCATGATAGTTTCGGTGGGAAGCAAGGCAGATGACGTTTGAAGGAGGCTGTCACAACTGGTGGAGGGTGCTGAGGTGGGGCCGTGCAGTGCTCAGGCGGTCTGCATGGGCGACTAAAGGGTGATGAGATGTAAGGGCGGTTCAAGAGAGGGTGGCGGGTGGTCAGGCATGTGGGAGGCTGCTTGGGGTATAGGCTGTCACAGCTGGTGGGGAATGTCTGAGGACGTGGCGGATCAGGAGGAGGTCGGAGACGCGGAGGTAGGCGAAGCTGCACGTGGGCGGCGGACTGGAAGTGTTGTGTGGGCGGATGGGGTTTAGCTCGGCTGATAAAAGGTGGTTGGCAGTGTTAGTGAAGGCGATGCGTGCAGGCTCGATTTGCAGACTATCTCAATATCAAATGTATACAAAAGCTTGAGATATACCAATATATATAAGTTTCTCATTGTTAATTGTTAATGAATAGAGCGGAAGAGAAATAAGCAGAGGAAACGAAAGTGGAACCAAGAGAGAAAGAAATGAAGAGACTGAAACAAATGAACGAACCAGAAATGAATGGACAACCAATATATAAAATAAACTGGTTGGATTGCAAAAGTCAGAAGAACGATTGAATTGCAGAAATAAATGCTAGTGGCTATTGAGTTATACACGGTGGAATCTGAATGGACAAAACTCAAAAGACACGAAATGGGTACCGATACGGTTAACCGTTTTCATGGATTTCGCCACGTATCGGACTCCGAAATACACAAATGAATATACTGTGGTGATCAACACGATGAGACGAACAGAATGGTACACAGATATTAGAGGTACGATCATCTTATCAAAACTCAATTTTTGCTGCAAAACTGCTGCAAATTCATCGAAAAGAAGATAAACTGGGCTATAGAAGTCCAAATTTGGCGAAACGAAATATGACGCCCCACTCAGAAAATGATTTTCAAATTTATTATATAAAGATATTCAGATTTCAATAATATTTTGTTTACATCAATTTTTACTGATTTAAATTGGAATTGAAAATTACACAACAGAATTTACTTTCATATTTTCCAATGAAAATTTACCATTTGCTATGTTTAAATAGACGCATTCCAAATATCAAATTTTCGTTGCTAAATTTTATAATTAAATTTCAAGCAAAATTTCAGTTAATTACGTTATAAAAACCGTTAAATTTTACGAGTCATTATATTTTAGTTGGTCATTGATCACAAATTGTTGATGTACCTCTTTCCCTGGAAGGATCTCAACCTTCGCCAGCGATGACGATTAGAGTTCTTAGCCTCCTATAACTTTGACATTTCTTATACGTTTGATAATGGAAAAGAAGTCATTGATGCTTTGAGTAGAAGACATGCCAGTTTGGAAGCAATGTTCATAGAATGGAATCAACTTGAGTAAACCACTGGTTATGACTTATGTAACAACTCGCACCTTAGTAGGCCCGAATTTTCGCTAAATCAAAAATTCAAGTCCACTAGAGTATGAATCATTGGTGTTTGGTATCCTATAATAAACTTAAGTATATCACAGACTATCGATAAGAACTCATGGTAGAGTAAACAAATATAGTAAAACATATAATTACCGACCAAGACGGATACATCTAGTCTAGTATCTAGTGCCATTGCCAGTGTTGAGCATGCACAAGGGAATATGTCCTTCCATCATTTTTGATCTGTACCAGTACCTGTCCCACAAAATCTATCATGTAGGTTGTAATGAGGAGGGAGTCAGAACATCATTCTGGTGATTTGTAATTGCATACTTTATACATAACACTAGTTTACGCTGATTGTCTTCCATTACGTGTTATGCCTATTATTTAGGCTTAGTCATCTAGATTTCATGTATGTGCACGATATGCCCGACCTACTTGAGGTATAAAATAACTGCATACGTGTGTGTGTATAAGTACCACAGTCCCCCATGGATCAGGATACATTCCCCGCTAGTATCTGTAACTCTGCACCTGACCAGGTATCCACCATCTGTGTCTAGATCAAATTGCCCACGTACATCGAGGATCTTCCCATTAGTGCCTAATAACGGCTTTACAACTATTTAGATATATTCTACTTCGTCTTAAAGACTAATTAGGTATTTTCTTGCCTTGCCTCTTAACTACAAACGAACTATCGAATAACTATAAGGCAGTGCATGTCCCATACGCGATCAATACTAGTAGGAGTATAATCTATATAGGCATAATCCGAGTCTTCCTACCGACCGCTCTAGGACTAATGACGCTATCGACCAATGTGTATAGCCTTACTCCTCACATATATGGTACCAACCTTGAACACATAGCATTGAGCCTATGCTCACAACCCATATAGATTGCCAAATGGAATCAAGAATATGCCAACTTGGTTACTTAACGCATACCCCTATAAGGATTGAACTAGACCCTATTTGCACTTTAACACTTCAACCAAGGCAAACCCTACTTTGCTATATTCTCTTCACCTATGAGCGAAAGTATATTCCCAAGTATCCTACAGTTAGAGATGTCTCACATCAGTACAACGTATACCCAACCATCAGTAACCTCTTTCGAAGGGAAAACTTATGTTGTGTAATAGCGTAATTATTCCCAAAAGGAAACGTTAACAGTGTAATTTCCCAAAAGGGATTTCAATACTTTTAATGCATTGGAATTACATATTCCCAAAAGGAAAAGTTAACAGTGTAATATTTCCATAAATAATATAAAGGAGGACTCCTATCATGTTTGGAATTAAAAGGAATTATCTTTTTTGTTATTTTGAAATAGACGGTATGAAATATGATAAACATCCATATTTTGTACATCTCTTTGTTTTAGGCACATTCATTATTATTTCAAACGATACACTTTATAGATGATTATAAAACTAGATGATTTATAGAAATTTACATTGCTAACCATTTCATACCAATGAATTAAAATCTACTCAAATCTCAATCCAATTTATAACAACTTCCAATTCATGTTTACCAACGTATAATATTCAACTAAGAAAACCGAAATTATTATACAGTCGCCTTAACGAATTATGTCATAAATTTTGGGACTACTTTCACCCTTACTTTCCATATTTAAGTATATTCAATATTTAATCAAAGTTAACAATTCACAAAATATGAAGGCATGGTTCTCAAATTCATTGCATATGTTTATTAAACTTGCAACTCCAAAATTTACATTTAAGAATATAAGGAACATATTTACAATGATATAAATCCGATATTGTATAAAAATATATAATTTCTCACTCACCTCTAAGCTCCCAAATCTCCAAATCCATTATTCTTGATTAACTCCCTTTCTTTCTACCAAAATATGTATCAAAAGCATATACATATTTATTTGAATTTTAGATCAAGAATAGATTTGAATTTAATATAGATTTGGATTTAGATTTACGATTTATCTTGCCTTTAGCGATTCGATTCGATCCTATTCTTCTTCTTAATTATCCTCCACTATTCACCACTTATATATATATACAGATTATAGTTCATACAGATTTAGAATTTGTGAAGAAAAGAAAATGGCAAAGCTGCACCATTGCTTTAGAAAATATGAGGAAAAAAGCGAGGGACTAGGCCTGTATTTATAGATTTTCCAATCAATGCCAACCATTATTTTAGAATATATTAAATTCGGACAGTTCGACCTAGGTTCAATACACAACCATAATAGCACCGCCGGTCAATAGCCCAATAGAGGGGTCGATCGATTACTTCGTTTTGTTAAGCATTCATTTGTGTCAAGTTAAAGGCTATTTGTGTGATAACCCAGATTTTTGGAACATCTGTTAATTTGAAATTAATAGGATTAAATTTATTTAAAATACTAATTTGTAAATTGAACAAATAAAATTCAAGATAAAATATCCATATCTATATAAATAAATATATACAAGCTTTATAATGTATATGAGTATATATATATGCCTATGAAATAAAATATTGGGAAGTTGTTATAATATGGATATATAAGGTATTCTATTATTCCAAAGTTATTTTCAAAAGTAAACTAGATTTAAACTCTACATTTTCACTAATATATATATATATACACACACATATAGTTAGTAATTAATATAGGTTTATGATTTCTTTTTTTAAAAGTTACATTAATTAATAAAAGAAAATGTATAAATATAAAAGATAAATAGAATATAAATAAATATAAATGCATGCATAAAAACATTTGTAAGCTTGTAATACATGCATTCAAACATGTGTAAGCTTAGAGACTTATGCATTAACAAGTGGCATATGTGTTTTCTTTTTCTTTTATTTTTATTTTTATAATTAGTGTTAAGATAAAACCAGGTTGTACGTACTCATTTGACTCTTTTCTAAAATTCTTCTTTGAAACTAATTTTTTTTTTTAAGTGAGAATCAAAACAAATTCTTCCAAGTTCTTTTTATCTGAGCTTAAGCAAAGCTAGGATTAAAAGCTTCAAAACAAAGCAAACAACTTTTGTTCAAATTCAAACCTGGGATTCAAGTTTCAGATTCAGTTTCAAAGCAATTCAAAGTACAAATTCAAGCTAAAACAAAATAAGATCAAGATCAGTTGCAGTTTCAAAAATCAATTAGCTGTTTTCAGATTTCAAAAGCTTTCCTCTGTTCCAAAATTTATACAGGTGAGTAGATAAAGCTTTAACCTGTTTTATCTTGTTGCATGGATAGATATATGGAATAATGTTGTGATAGTTGTTTGTATGAATGTATAAATATGCTTGCATGTATACAAGTATGAAGATCTGTGTACATGTCTGAGTTGGATTGTGCATGTCTCTATTTTGTTTAAAACAAACCAAAAGCTCACTCAAAATTTAATTCCTCTTCATATGAACTATATAAGATTATGGTGTTTAAAGGAAAAATGTTTGTATTAGCTAAATCATGTTTTTAAAAATGTTCGTAAGTATAATTAGAAAGTAATTAACTGGGAAAGTAGAAATACAGTGAAAGGTTAACTCAAGTCAAAATTTGATTTGCTAAATTCTCAGGATTTGATTGTATAATTAGATTCGTGAGGGAAAGTCATGATTTTTGATGTGGGTTTTGAAATTTTTTAGTGAGTAGGGAGGAAGATAAGTGAGGTTGAACAGATTTGGGCAAGTCGGCGAATTGGGGCGACTGGGTTGATTTAAAGGTGTGGTACTTGATGTGGAGGAGGAGTAGGACATGGGGAACACGGGAAAAATGTCGCTGGAATTTTCAAGTTCTCGTGGAAGCAGGACGATCGGATATTAGGGTTTAAGGGATCTTCGACTGACCATAGGTTTCGAGATGAATAGCGAAGCAAGGGGAAAATTAGAAGGCTGCGCGCGTGGGGGAAACGATGTAGGAGGTGGTAGCGGGTCTTCCGATGAAGATTGAGGGGATATGATGGTAGGAATGGTCGGAGTGTGGTGATCGATGGGTTCTGTTCATTTCCAGTAGGGGGTCCAAGGTTGTTTTTGCCGAACAAGGTAGTTCGTCGAGGCCTGGGTGGTTGGATGGGATGGGATGATCGTACGAGATTTGCGGAGATGATCGGCGGCCTAGCGGGAAGTTTGGGTGGTGCGTGCACGGATATATGTGTGTGCACGAATGTATCGTTCCAGGTAGGTGAAGAAGAAGGAAGAAGAAGAGAGTGTGGATCGGGAATTAGGGTGAGCATGGGGTTGTATTCGAGTTGACTCGAGTTTTTCCTGTGAGTTGATGACTCGAGTTTTAGGGAAAATTTGCCGGGCTTGTCTCGGGTGAGAATCGGGTTGGACCCTAAGCAAAATTTTAACAATAATAAATGTTTTATTTAACATTTAATTTAAGAAATGATATGATTTGTTAACTTAGATTTGTAAGTTATTTTAAACTTAATTTAGAAATGGAATCAAGCGTTAATTTAAAAGTTTAAATGTTTAACTTTATATGTGATTGATAATTTAGTAATTAATAAGATAAAAGGTTTATCTTAAAAGATAATTAAGGTTTTGATGATTTAAATTTTATTAAGTTAATAAGGTAATAAAAGGTAATTAATTAATTAATAAATGATTAAGAATTAATAAATCAATTAATTAGAGATTAGTTAAGTGATAATTAAAAATTAATTAATTGGTGATTAGAGATTATTAATGTAAGTAACTGGAGATTAATTACTTAAATGATAATTACTTAATGTAAGTAATTAAGGATTAATTTGTTGAGGGTTAATTAATTTAATAAATTATTTTAGAGGATAATTAATAATTAAAGGATAATTAACCAATGGTATAATTACTTAATGAAAGTAATTAGGAATAATTAATTTAGATAGATAATTAATGGAGGATTAATCAATGATTGTAATTAATTAATGTTAAGTAAGCAGGATTTAAAAGCAATTAAAATTAATTAGAAATGGTGGTAAATCGATCTTGCTTATTGATGATTGAACTATATTGAAGGAATGGATTAATATCTAGTCTGATAACTTGTATTGTACTGTGATAGGATACGGTAGAATTGAACTGTGATAATGTAGGTTATCTATCTGAGATGAATTGTTATATGATATCTTGAATTTAAATTAAATTGTTTAATTTAAACATCTTGGCTTAAAAAGGATGATATTTGAATTCGAAGAGATCGGATCGGATATCAGCGATATCCGGAACCACTTCGATTAGTAATCTATAATTCTTTGTAGATTTGACATGTGTAATCAACAGGCTGGAATGGAATGAATTGAGTAAAATAGACATTTAACCTGGAAACAGTAGTGTGTGATAAATGTTTGACTATAAGAACTCGTAAAGGATACGAGTTGCTTTGATACTCACATATGTTATAGCTTAGTATTCATATTATGGGTTTACTCACGCTGGTTTCCAGCCTGACCCGGGTGTTACTTTGATGTAATGCTCGGGTCAGACCGAGTATTACAGATTTCCAGGTAAGGACGTTCTGGAGCTCAGGAGGCGAACCGGATGGCAGGAACGTATGGAGTGTGATATATTGTTAATTATTTGGACGAGTTATTTTAACTCTCCAGTGATTGTGAAATGTTGTAACTCTTATGTATTAAAATGTAATTGACTGATACAGTTTTCTTTGTATAACTGATATTATTATTTGATATTGTATTTTAATCCGCTGCGAATGTGAGAATCTGTGTCTTGTTCTGTTTCTTTCTTCTATCTCTTTTCTTTTTCTTCTAACTATCTGGAATTTTCGGGTTTGAAATTTCCGGGTTGTTACAATTTGATACGATTTTGTTCTCATCCGATTAACGTTAATTTTTCTTGGATGGTAAGTATCCATTGACATTAATTAATGTTGATCAATTATATTTATTTCCATAATTACATATATAATTGTTTCTGATTTGAAATGATCAAACATTAATAAGTGAACTTCGATCATAAAATTTCATATGTGAAAAATGATCAGAAAATCACCACAAATGCAACGGTGTATGTTTTGTATTTTGATTTTTATGAGAATTCCATTTTCGGCTTTAATAATTTTTAATTAATTATCGTTCAACTTACGGGGTGTTACGTTCTATTGCCTTAAAAGAATTTCGTCCCAATCTCCCTATCTAAATCCACTACTGCTTATTGACTTCCTTTCTTTCTACCAAAATATGTATCAAAAGCATATACATATTCATTAGAATTTTAGATTGAGAAGAGATTTGCATTTAATATAGATTTGGATTTGAATTTACGATTTACCTTGGTTTTGGCGATTCGATTCGATCCTATTCTTCTTCTCTATTATCCTCCATTATTCTCCACTTATATATATATATATTATAGTTTGTATAGATTTTAGAATTTAAATAGAGAGAAAATGGCATAGCGTTACCGTTACTTTAGAAAATATGAGAAGAAAAGTAAGGGGACATGCAAGTATTTATAGGGGTTCGAATCAATGAAAGCTGCTAGATTAGATTATATTAAATTCAGGCCATTTGATCTAGGTTTAATACACAGCCGCCATAGCACCACTGGTCGACACCTATGCTACTAACGATCAACCGCTAGCAATCGACCGATCCTAATGATGGGTTCAACCAGTTGCTTTGTTTTGTAAAGCATTCATTTATTTCCTGTTAAAGACTATTTGATATGATTTTGTTCTCATTTGATTAATATTAATTTTGCATAGACGTTAAGCGTCTGTTAACATTAATTAATGTTAATTAACGTTAAGTATCTTCAAACATTAATAACATTTTTGTTTGAACTCCGATTGTAAAACTTAAAATGTGAGATTAAATCAGAAAATCACCACGAATGCAATAGTGCAAGTTTCAAAGCCAAATTCTAACATTTATGAAATTCAATTTCAGGTTTGAATAATTTTTAATTAATTATTGTTCAATTTATAGGGTGTTACAACTTCAAACTTCGATGTGAGCATGAGCCAGAGATGTTGGGCAGATTGACTATGAGACCTAGTTTGATTGAGTTGCTTGATACTAGTCAGAGGCAAGACGCTAGACTAGCAGAGATCATGGATAAGATAGAGGAAGGAATAGAGTCTAAGGAGATGAAGAAGTAAGGGTTCAACCATGATAGTTGGCTCTATAAGGATGGGAGATTATTTGTACCTGACATCGATGGGTTATGGGATGAGGTGCTAAGAGAGTGCCATCATTCGAAATTGAAGATACATCCCAACGGCATTAAATTTTATAGAGATATAAAGTAGACATTTTATTGGGAATTGATGAAAAAAGAACATTGGGCATTCATCTTGAATTGTAGGACTTGTAAGCTAATTAATGCTAAGAAAAAGAAGCTGAGTGGTTTGTTATAATCGCTTGAGATTCCTAAATGGAAATTAGAACATATATCGATAGATTTCATCGATAGATTGCCGAGGAGTAGACAAGGGTGTGATATCATCTAGGTCATATCGATAGATTGACAAATAGTGCAAGATTTATACCCATAAAGTTTAGTAGAATGGCATCTAAATCGGCTGAATTGTACGAGTAGTGGATTGTGCAATTCCTTGTTGTGCCGAAGAGCATTGTGAGTGATCTAGACCCATTGTTCACAAATTGGTTTTATAAGATCTTTCAAGAGGCATCGGGGATGAGGCTGCATCTCAGTTTAGCTTATCACCTACAAATTGATGGGCGGATCGATAAGGTGGATTGCATCTTGCAAAATCTCTTGTGATCTTGCATTCTTGATGTTGGAGGCTCGTGGGACGATCACTTGCATTTGGTAGAGTTTGAATATAACAACAATTATTATTCCAACATCGGTAAGGCGCTATTTGACGCGTTATATGGCCGAATGTGCAATGATTATTTGTGTTGGTGGGAGCGAGCAGAAAACCGATATTTGGTCCTGATAATTGGAGAGATTTCAAAGAAGATTGAGTTCATTCAGAAATGAATGAAGGCTAATCAAGATAGACAGAAGAGCTACGATGATAAGAGAAGAAATGATTTAAAGTTATATGTTCTATATTTCTCGTTTGTAGAAGTTTGTGCATGGTTCAGGCATGATGGTTGAACCGAAAACGCTTGGTGATGTTGAGAATGAACCATAAGCTTCGAGACCTAGTAGGCTTATTCATATCGTTGGACGTAGTAGCTTAGGTGGAAGTCGGTGAAGTTGATGAAGGTTTAGTAGAGTGAGAGCAAAGGGGATTGCACATGGGAGACTAAGCAGAGCGTGAGGACAACTTATCCGGGGCTCTTCACTTGGTAAGACATCTTTTTTATCATTAGCTTTCACATTCAATATCATATTTTACTCTTTATATTAGATAGTTTAATATCCTGCATGCTAGCATAAGAGTAGATTATATTTCTTACTTACATGTGCATGGTTGATGTTTGATATGATTGCATGTGATTGTTAGGCGCATGAGTTAACTATTTTTAGCTTTACCTTAGTTGTATTGAGGATTTCGGGGATGAAATTGCTTGGAGGGGGGAGTGTAATTTGACATATTTTATGAATCAGAGGATCTTAATATATTATCGGGTGATGTTGAGTGGTGACATTTCCAGAGAAATTTTATTAGATGAATTTAACCTTGACAACTTATAATGGATATAACTTTTCATATAAGCCTAACAAGGGTCCGAGACGACTTCCAATGGAAAGGTACGATGATTTCACTATTCGTAGATTGGTCATAATAATGGTTTAGATTTATGTTTGTGAGATATGGATGTTTAAAGTTAGTTAGTATTTAGGATAGCTAAGTGGGTAATCAGTGAAGTTTGGGATAGACTCAATAGACCATTTTGGGTTTAAGTGTTATTTTGGCTTTAATGGCCATTCCCAAATCATTTTCCCATCTTCCCAAATTGATCTAAACCTCCATTAACCTCCTTCTTTGCCAAAACCTTTGCTAATGTCTTCCAAATCAAGCCAAAACCATAAATCTGGGGTAGATTAGCAAAGGAATTAGTTATAGACTTTCAAATATATATTTTTGGAGAGGAAATATTGGGGTTTTGCTGTGTATTCTTGGGTTTGCCTCATTTTGCATGCAAATCATTTGCTTTTGGGTTTTAGTGAGTGATTTATCATCTGACATCATATTATATATGTATGTATGTATTGATAGGTTTTGACATGTTTTAAATCCATTTTTAAAGTTAAAATTATGTATTTATGTTGTTTAAATGGTTTAAAGTGTAACAACCCACCCCGGAATAGGCCTATATTTCCACCCAGAAAAGGCCCATCGAAACTTAAATACATTCTAAGGCAAACTGTTGGTAGTAAAAAGAAATAACATTGCAGAGCCATAACTAAACTTTTAGAACTCACAACGGATGGAACAAAATATAATAGTAAAGTGTACCCATTTATTTCAAAATCATAGAAACGTCATAACAAAAAATCCCATAAAAACCGTAGTATAATATTCGTTATAACAATCGTTTAAATCCATGGGTACACATGAAAGCAAATAATAATAAAAATACATCCACTTGCCATGCTTCTTTACCTTTAAGCATCGTTCGCCATCACTCCTTCCTTAACTTGTGTTGTAACGAGGAGGAAGTCAGAACAAGAAGTGTTTGGTGAATAAAAACCTCGAGTCCTACCATTTCAGTACTTGGGTAGTATATTTCAAAATAAGAATATGTTTATGAACATAAAATCATTAAAATCATTTAATACTTTTTTATAAGGAAAGGAGGTGGGTCCAACCACTTAATACCTTCCATTCCAGAAGTAAGTCCCATATCCCAATCATACATCATAAATAGTAAATAATATAAGATGGTACCTAAGCCAATTAATACTTCCTAGTAGAAAATAGGCATACCCCATCATTTAAGGCCTAATTCCAGAAGTGTGCTCCTCAATGGTACTATCTGGCTGACATCATATGGAATCTCATAGGCCACTTAATACTTCCAAGTGGAAAATAGGAAAACCCCGTCATTTAAGGCCTAATTCCAGATGCGGACCCCTGTAGAGATACCACCTAACGTAACCCCTTGGTCATTTAATACTTCATCTGCGAAAAAGGTACGTCCAACCACTTAATTCCTCAAACCCGAAAGCAGGTCGTTCATCTTCTAGCCTATACCTACAATGACGTCTCACATTAGTCCTTTGTTCGTAGGTATTGGTAGCCAAATTAGCTGGGTAAATTTCCCCTATAGAATTTTGGAACTAACCTCGTGTTATTACAAATATTTAACGTAAGGATGTCTCACATCAATAAAAGCGTACACAACTATTAGTAGCCTAAAGGTGAAGGGCGGACTTCCGCCATGTAACTCTATTTACTTAGTAGATATGGATCGTACGAATGGTTAGTAATGCCATTCGAACTAGCTAATGCACCATCATTCTTTGTAGATTTGATGTACTGAGTTTCCTAAGAGCACTTAGATAGGTTCATATTGGTATTTATAGATGATATTTTAGTATACTCTAAAGTTGAAAGAGAGCATGAAGTTCATCATATAGTGGTGCTTGAGATGTTGAGGCAGCATCACTTGAAAGCGAAATTTTCAAAGTGCCATTTCTGGAAGAAGGAAGTGAAGTTTCTTGGTCATGTAATCTCAGAGAAAGGGTTGTCTGTAGATCTGGCTAAGATCGAGGCGGTGGATAGTTGGAAGAGACCCGAGACGGTGACTGAGATAAAGAGCTTTCTTGGATTAGCTGGTTAATATCGGAAATTCATTAAGGATTTTTTACGGATAGTGGCAGTGATGACTAAACTAACTCGGAAAGATACGAAGTTTGTCTGGGCTGATAAGTGTGAGGAGGCATTCCAGAAGCTGAAACACTTATTGACAAATGCACCTGTGTTAGTTATTCTAGAGGGGAATCAGGACTTAGTGGTGTACACAGATGCATGTGGAACAGGGTTAGGAGCTATGTTAATGCAAAGAGGTAATGCTTCTCGATAGCTCAGACCGCATAAGGTTAGATATCCAACTCACGATTTGGAATTAGCTACGGTAATATTTGCATTGAAGGAATGGAGACATTATATTTTGGGAGAAAGATTCGAGTTGTATACAGTTCATAAGTCATTGAAGTATCTATTCTCTCAAAAGGAGTTGAATATGAGACATCAGAGGTGGTTAGATTTTTTAGCCGCTTATGACTTTGGTATTGAGTATACACTAGGAAAAGGCAACAGGTGGTGGATGCACTTAGCAGGAAACATCAGAATGCAGTATTGGGAATGATAGCTAAGTGGAAAGATTTAGAAGCATTGACTACATGCAGAATACAGTGGAGATCTGAAGCTAGATCTAGTAAGGAAACCACTATGTTGTCGTGGTTAGAATTTCGACCAGTGATCATCGAAAAGATTGCTTCTAAGCAGAAGTAGGATCCATTATTAGTTGAACATATCAAAAATTTAAGGGATGGAACGCAGAGCGATGACTTAAAAGATTTTAGTTTTGACCGGAATGGGTGGTCGAGGAAGAAAGTACGACTATGTGTTCCAAATATGGGAAACATTAGGAAGGGAGTTCTTAGAGAATGCCATTATTCAAAGTTCATTATTCATTTAGGAGGAACTAAGATGTATCAGGACATAAAAAGAAGTTACTTCTGGGAAGGCATGAAGAGAGATGTAGGCTTATGAGTGAAGCAATGTTTGAACTGTCAACAGGTAAAAGCCGAACATCAGAAACCAAGTGGGTTACTTTAGCCTTTAGATGTTCCAGTATGGAAATGTGATTCTATCTTAATGGATTTTATAGACGGGTTGCCAAGATCGAATCAAGGAAATGAAAGTATACAGATTATAGTGGACAGGTTGACCAAGAGTGCCCATTTCATTCCAGTTAAGTTAACCAGGACGACACCTGTTTTAGCTAAGTTGTTTACGAAGATATAGTTATGCATCGAATTCCTAGTAGTATAGTAAGTGATAGAGATCCCTTATTCACTTTCGAGTTCTGGAAGTGTCTATAGGAGACTTTGGGTACCAAGCTCAAGATGAGTACTGCTTACCATCCGTAGACATATGGGCAATTAGAAAGAGTTAACAAAGTCTTAGAAGATTTGTTACGAGCTTGTGTGCTAGATTTTGGGGAATCATGGAAAGACCACCTACACTTAGTTGAGTTTCGTATAACAACAATTTTCAGACTAGTATAGGAATGGCACCGCTTGAAGCTTTATATGGGAGGCCATGCAAATCTTCCATTTGTTGGTTAGAGATCAAGGATAGGTTAGTTCTTGGAGATGCTGCAGAAAAGATTGAGTTAATTCGAGCTAAAATGAAGGAATCTTAGTCTAGGTAGAAGAGCTACGCTGATAGAAGACGGAAAGACTTAGATTTCTCAGTTGGAGATCATGTTTTCGTCAAGGTATCACCAACGAAAGGTGTAGTTAGATTTGGAAAATCAGGAATGGCACAAAGATTCATTGGACCATTTCCTATTGTAGAAAGGACTGAGAAACTTGCGTAGAGAGTGGAGTTACCAAGTAGTTTGGTAGGAGTCCATAATGTTTTCCATATTTCTCATCTAAGGAAGTGTATTCGAGATCTAGAGACTAATATAGCACCAACTGTGTAGATGATTTAGTAGTGGAACCGAATTTGACTAAAGTTAGAAAACCAGTTCATATAGTCACGAGAGATGAGAAGAGACTAAGGAATAGGACAATCAGATTAGCTAAAGTCCAGTGGAGTGATGATGAGAGAGACTGTACTTGAGAAACTGAGAGCAGGGTTAGAGACACTTATCCTGACTTGTTTCATAGTATGTTTTACCTTTATGATTGATTGTTACGAGTACCTTATCTTAATTTTAAGAACGAAATTCTTTAAGGAAGGGAGTCTGTAACGATCCTAATTTTGACTAACATTATTTAGGACATTTAATTAGAAAGATTAAATGAAATAACGTAAATGGTTAAGAGATTGAGATTTGTATAATTATAAGGTAGCCGTGCCTTAAGTAATGAATAAACAAATGGAAATTTAAAATGAAGTAAAGGTAATAAGATAAAAGCAAAATAGGAATATGTTATATTCTTATACCCTAAACCCTTATCCCATTCTCATTCCAACATTCACAAACAAAACTAAACATAGAATTTGGTCGGCTACCAATAGAAGAAAACAAGAAGGAAGCTTAATCAAATCAATTCAAGGGCAAATCTCAAACTCCATAACAACATGCTAAGGTGAATAATAGATTACATCTCATTTTTATTGCTTTCTATTTCTAGATGAGATCCAAATTTATTTTGTAAGTAAAATGCCATGATTTGATTGTTTAAATGGATATATATGCTTTTTGATGATTTATGTTGTTTCATATAGATTTTATGATAAGATTTGATTTGAAAAACCTATTAAATGACATCCAAATGGCTTGCGTTTTTAATATAATGCCAGATACATTATTTTAGAGATGGGTTTCAAGTTTCATAATTTTCTAAGTTATTGTGGATTTATTATGAATTCTCTAGTAAAGAAAATGGTTAAATTGGGTTTAAATTATTTTGACTATTATATGTTAGTTTTGGGTCAAAAATTTAAATATGTTAGAAAACATATTAAAAGTGATTTATGGGAATTTTTGGAGAACTTTTCTAAGTATTTTATTAAAGATATAAATTATTTAAGGTATGGGACTTAAATGTTTTATATGTTTAGAAAAGGAGAAGGGGCAACTTGCTAAATTTTTTAAATTATTAATTACTGAATTCGGCAGCAACTTTTAGAAAAAGGTCTTGTAAAAGAATTGGCAACTAATTATATGTTGACAAATAACACAAGTTAGTTAGAAAGATATTACTTTACAAAGTTAAAAATCAGTTTTATAAAGGATTACTACTTCGCCACTTATAGCAGCCACCTTTCGACCCCATACATCCACCTCCAACCAAGTCGAAACCAATACACATGGTATCAATGCCTTGGTATGTAGTGGATTAGAGAAAGGCGGAAGGTATAGAGTTGAAACGTGCTTTTGAAGGGGTAGAAGTAGCTCTTATAAACTTGGAACTATTTTGATTACAAATAAGGCTTTCGAATGGGTTGGAGTTTGCTTTCGACTTAACCAACTTGCTTCTGTTTATACAAAGAAAGGGCTTTCGAATGGATTACTGCCTTTTGTTTTTAAAACAAGCTTTCGAAGGGGTCGAAAACTCCTGCTGCCACATTCAACCCTTCGAATCAATGATTTCGAAAGGGTACTTTTGCCTTTAAACTTTGAAGTCACTTCTCCATGCTTTTGAAAGAGTTGGTTTCGAAACCATCCACTTTCTTTTACTTAGGAATAATGCTTTTGAATTCGCCCAGTTCTTTTAAGACCCTTAGATATATTGAAGTTAAACCTAAAGGTTTCGAAAGGAATGGTTTTAAATAGTTTCGAAGCTATGTTCGAAAAACTTTTACTTGAACCCAGTGCTTTCGAAAGGTTTGTTTTAAGTAAAGGACTTAATCCTTTCGATAGATAAATAATGAAGGTTTTGAAGGGAAGATTCTCCAAAGTTTTTGAAAGGTCTACTTTTAGTAATCGAATGGAACGTTTCCAATGCTTTCGAAAGGCAAGTTTAAAGTGTTTTGAAAAGAGGATGTCTAAGGTTTTATAAATCTTTCGAAGGGACACTTTCAATAATTTTGAAAGGTCTATTTCTAATTCGAAAGGTATGTTTTGGCCTTTTGGCCTAGTGTTTCAAGGTAAAGTTGTTAACCTGTTTTGAAAGGGGTACTTTCAATGGATTCAAAAGGGACTGTTTAAAGTTTTTAAACAAGGGTTTAGAAGATGGTATCTTGGATTTAAAACCTAATGTTTTCTAAATTAAAGAAGGGCTTTAACTTGTTTTAAAAGGATAGATAACCCTATTGATTTAGGTTTTCATCAACATTGTTTTGTGTAAAGCATATATCATGGCAAAGGTAGTTGAGTAAAGAAAAAAGTATATTTTCCTTGTTTAAGTATGATTTAAAGGGTTAAATCAATTTGAAGAAATGTTTTCATGGAAAATTTGATGGGGTAGTTAACCCTAAGTAAATGACTCAGATATTAGAATATCAGATGGGATAGGTATAGGGTCACACCCTGTACTTTAGCTATTAGCCCCTAGCTAAAATAAGTCCAAAATTCCAGTATGTAGGGCTTTGTTATAGGTAAGACTAAAATGATGTTACACGCACAAAGTTTTATACAGAGAAAGACAGGTTATTGGTGAGCCCAGAAAACTATTAGGATCAGTTGACCCTGGGAGAAGTAAGTTAAGGACAGACCATCCTGGAGTGTTTCTAACAGAAGTTAGATTATTTATTTTGTCTAGTAGGCCCGAGTCAGCCGATGGTTAGTAGTTAGCCAAACAAAATTACATTGTTCGGACAGATAGTCCATTAATTACCTGATTTATGTGCATATATGATATTGCTATTATTGCTTTAATCAGTTTGACTGTGGGATTC
Source organism: Allium fistulosum (assembly GCA_030737815.1). Classification (NCBI taxonomy): domain Eukaryota; kingdom Viridiplantae; phylum Streptophyta; class Magnoliopsida; order Asparagales; family Amaryllidaceae; genus Allium; species Allium fistulosum. The sequence goes on along the minus strand of CM060904.1, from coordinate 945,152,846 downwards.
TGATTTGCGAAGGATATGTTTTAAAAAGGGATATCAGTGAGGGGAAACCTATTCCGTTAAGCGGCGTGGTCTCACTTAACATCAAAAAACCAAGATGTAATAGTATTATTCACACCAGGCTTTATATTTGACTCGAAGTTTATGTTTTCACCTTAAACTCTCGGGTGCTCAGATTTAACTTGAGTAGATTGATCTTTAAGGTTTTTTAGGTTTAGTAGGTTGGACGAATAATCTTTCGAAGACTGGTAGGAGGAAAAGTTAGAAGCTATCTAATTTTATTTCCGCTGTGATGTATTATGACTGATATGCCTATTTATTACTCTGATCATCCATGGGGGCATCTTCATATGTCGCTCTTGGCGTAATTTGTAATAATTATATTTGATCAAAACCTATGAATCATTTTAGGATTATGTATCTGAATATGAAATATTGATTTGAAATGCAATCAAAAAAGTTGTTTTTAAATCTGTGTTGATTTTTATTTCATATTCATGTGCTTCTGATATTATGGACACCGTTAACATTACCGTATTTTGTCATCGGAAGTTAATACTATGGATGACTGCAGCATCTGTAGCGCTTAGCTTCGGGCCTCAAGATAGGGGATGTTACAGTGAATCACGTGTTCAATATGATTGAGTATGATAAGAATCTTGTTGTGTTGAAAACAACAATAAACCAGGGAATAAAAACCTACCATGGAATTCGATCATTGAAATTTCCGTTTGATCAGTTTACTTAAATGAACTTTATTCGATATCCTTAAAACGTTAAGGATTTTTTACTGCACTTTTGTAACAAATTTGGGATAGTCCTGTAGTAAGGGTCACCTATGCTTCATGAAGGAACATCAGAAATGAGAATTGTATAAAATATTAGCACATACTTAATATGGATTGATAAATGTGATTTATATTCTAAATGTATTTTAACTATGGAAAATTATTTTCTATAATTTATTTATACGAGCTCAAGATGTTTGATCTAAAACTAATTGGTTACATTGGATGAAATAAAATCCCATAATAAGTGGTTGAATGGAGCTTGTGGCGGAAATGGTGAGAGCATACAACATGACACTTATTAGTAGACACATCAAGTTCTGAAAGATCGTCTCTGTATATATATACCAAACATTATTTATGAAAATAGTAACTATTTTTTAGTATTAATAAAAAATAGATATAGATTTATTTAACATGAATATTATGAATATTCACTGTAAAATAAATCTATTATAGTAATGGTATTTTTTTCATAACAATAGTTGCGTTAGATGTAGAAAATATAGAATTATCCAAAATTTTACAATTATTTTGGAATTGTGGATTAAGCCATATCGTTGAGAAATAATTCTTTAACCATAAGATTTTGAATAATATGGTATAAGTGAATGTATCTTAAACGATTAAGAGAATCATTCATTCAATGGAAATGAAAAAAGAGAGTTAATGAACTGTTCAAATTGATGCATATTGATTGATGCAATCCAAGTCTAATGATACTAAAACTGATCCATTTACTTCGTTAAATTCACTAATGAGTTATCACAGACAAGAATATGTGTATTTGATACATAAGTAGTATGCTGTGTAGTTAATGCCCCGCTATTACCCTGCTATAACCCCACTATATCTCATAGCGGATTTCTACCGCTACGATTTTTCCATATAGCCCCAAAATATAGCCTTTCCGCTTTAAGCCCCGCTATTTCCGCTATATCCCGTTATTCCCGCTATATTCCGCTATTTCTGCTATATCTTCTTTAATAAAATGAATTGAAAAATTGTATTTATACATTATAAAAATTATGAAACTAATTTATTTGATTTAATTTTTAATATATTTTCAGAAATGAAAATACTCTAATATTCTACTAAATTCAATTATGTTATATAACAGTTTTATGTTAATTTAAAGTATATTCGCACATGTTCTTATTTAAAATTATTTATGTATTAATTATAATTCAATTGAATGATAATTTTTCATTTAATTACCCTTTATATATTTGTAAAAACATTAAGTACGAGTTTTATATGCTATTTTAGAGCCATCCGCTATATCCCGCTATATCCTCGTTATTTCTCCGCTATGACTTTTTGCACCTCCACCGCTTTGAATCTGCCGAGCGCTTTAACTGCACAGGTAGTATGTCTATGATAAGTTCATAGAATATAAAACAAAAGTAGAAAATATAATGTGCAATGGAAATTAAACATTTCAATTTGATCGAATATGTAAGTATTTTGGAAAGGAATTCCATATGTACCTAAAGTGAACAAGGTTCAATCTCAAAGTCAATCTTACATATAAGATATAATGATGCAAGGAGTAATAAGACTTTGCTAGAAAAAGTACGATTGATGATGAGAGAAGTAGAGTTAATTTCTTTCTATAAGGATGCATACTAAAGAGTAAGTACATATGCTAAATTTAATTTTATCTAACGAATAGTTTACGAGATCATATTCATATAAGGAATGAATTGATAAGAAACCCTGATCTTGAATAGTAATCTATGTTATGAATGTAAGTTCTGTAAACTCCAATCTAAATCAATTTTATGCAAATATAAAGGAAGTTCATAAAATGCTCCTGAATGCCTATTTCGTCATACTGAGAAACAAGTATTGTTTCAAGAAACACCAATTTCATGACGAAGGAATTTCTTTTGGAAATTAATGGTAATAGACTTATATATGATCCAAAGACTCAAATATTGAAATTGATTACATAAGACAGAATAAAATTAACCAAGCTTAAAATGGACATAATTCGTTAGAATGTATAATAAGAATTTTGAACATTAAAGAGAAATTACGAGTTTCTTATCAATGTTGAGAAAAATAATGGTTAGTAATAACAATTTCCACAGTAATTAATAAGCCATGAATTGTATGGACTCTCTCATATGACACGATGCTTCAAATCCAGAATGGATTCCAAGTACATTATCATAATATGATTTCAATAATTATAGTCTAAATGAAATGATCCATCGGCTGCAAGTGTGCCTTCAAGAAGATTAATGCAATTGGAATTATATAAAGTGGTGCTGATAGGAAATGACTTCATCAATTTCAAATATTGAAATTAGTGAAGCTATTTTGCTGGTCAGCATGCTTAAGTCCATTCCGATTCTACACATAATTATCACATGATTTGAATTTCAATTTGTGGCATGGTTATGTTGAAACAAAACTTCTAAATAGTGATTTAGAAGAGACTATTTGCACATAATAACCAAAATGTCTTGAAGTCATTGGGAGCAATAACATGATTTGTATGTTTTAGATATAATTTAAAAGCGTATACAACAGTTGTTTCCAATAAGCATTAGAGTTGAACAAGTATTTTGACCAAAATGTAAAATAGTTTGCATTTTCATTACAATTGTAGGGAATCAGGTATCTATACGAAAGTAAATTAAAAGGTACTAAGACATTTCGAATACTGTAAGAAAACACATACTACTAATTATTAGCAAATGTGCCCATCTGTGCAGTTAAAGCGCTCGGTAGATTCAATGCGGCGGAGGTGCAAAAAGTCATAGCGGGGATACAACGAGGATATAGATGGATATATCAGATGACTCTAAAATAGCATATAAAACTCGTACTTAATGTTTTTACAAATATATAAATGCTAATTAAATGAAAAATTAACATTCAATTGAATTATAATTAATACAGAAATAATTTTGAATAAAAACATATGCGAATATACTGTAAACAAACGTAAAACTGTTATATAACATAATTGACTTTAGTAGAATATTAGAGTATTTTCATTTCTGAAAATATACTAAAAATTCAATTAAATAGATTAATTTCATAATTTTTATAATGTATAAATGTCATTTTTTAATTTATTTCTTTTAAAGAAGATATAGCGAAAATAGAAGAATATAGTGGGAATAACGGGATATAGCGAAAATAGCGGGGCTTAAAGCTGAAAGGCTATATTTGGGGCTATATGGAAAAATCATAGCGGTAGAAATCCGCTATGAAATATAGAAAGGTTATAGCAGGGTAATAGCGGGGCGTTAACTGCACTGGTACTCATGTTAAAATCGGTTTAGTATGGTTATTTAATTATCGACGCAGGAGTTGATAGCGACATCTTTTATACTTGACATTAAATGATATTGGAAGTGTCCCATTCTATATACTTAAACACCATATTAAAATTCTAATATAGAACATATGACATAGATCCCCTATGCATCAACAATAGGGATCATCACATATGTTATGTTGTGTGATGTATTAGATCTCGCTTATATAATTGGTGTATTAAAATAATACCAAGTCTATGGTTAAAAAATAGCTAAACGATAACTAAGAGTGTTCTGAAATATTTACAAAATACTAGAGAATTGTTTATAGAAACAATGAACTTGTTATGAAGGAGTATTTGGACATGAACTTCATAAGTGGTATCAAATATAGTACGTCAATCCTATATTAAGGAGCTTTAAGTTGAAAATGCTCCAAATGAGAGTTGTAGTTGTCTGAACTAAAACCAACAGTACATCATCTTGAATAGCATTATAATATATGTATAAAAGCACAAATCCATAACTGAGCTATGCGTGATTTCAAATGTTGAGAATACCATGACATTGTCTGTGATAAAAATGTCACGATATAGATTGTGAAAGAATCTAGGCTCGTAAGAAGTCAAGAAACATACTCCACATGATGAAGGAAGTTTATCAATGTCAGAGAGGAGTTGATTAACATAGCAGATAATAAAATTATATAGAAGATTCATTCACGAAGGGACTAGGTCAATCAGTTTTTAGTAAACTGGTCAAAAGAATGAGATTTGGAATCCCTAATTGTCCCCAAGTGCAATTGAGAGATTGAGAGAGTTAGTGGTGTGCCCTAAGGGCAATTATGTAATTTGTAAAATATATCCAACTTTGTAATCTATTTTATTCAGAATAAAGGTGTTTTTTCTTTTATATACTTTATTATACTGTGAAATAAATAATTAAGTGATAAATTTAAAGTGTAATTACGAAAATCCATAAATAAAATGTTATATGACTATAGTTGTAAATATTTGAAATCATGAGTAATATATAACTGACCATTTTTTTTAAATATTCATAATCAAGATGTTTTGAGAAAGGATATCGATTCATTCGTTAAGAACAATGCACTAATGCTCTCCAAATGTTGGACAGTGTACTACTCATGGCTGCTAGGGGCACCAAGGGGTACATACTCGTAGTTATTAGATAATCATGGATTGGCTCGTGTTTGATTGTAATTATTAGACTCGTAGTTTAATTGTAGTTATTTAGATAACTGTGGAACTTCAATGTGGATGCTCCAATTTGATTGTAGTTAAATCATGTCATGGCAACCTCTGAACGACTATAATTGGATCTGAATTGAAGTATTGAAAGTGAAACACTATTCAATAGAGAATTCCTCTCCTTGCATTTATGAGGTTGGTACCACGGGCAACTACAGTCAACTTGTAGTTAAAACATATGGCCGTAGTAGAACGATTAATAATAAATGTAATTATGAACCAAAGACTTTGGACAGATCAAGTTTAATGAGGATAATATTGGAATTTTGATCAGTACCAAACTCCATATTTGCTTAACTTTTATAGTGTTGATGAAGATAATGTGTGCAAATTATTGTCACTATTGGTACTACTTAAGTGACATAAAATATAATTTTACCAGAAAGATCTGCAAGCGATGAATTCTGCCAAACTACCATAACACTAAGTAAGGCTATGTGTGAACGTTAGTATTCAAATTATTCAATATTAATAGCTGGCTGAATTTACACATCCGGGTCATACAACTGTATTTCTGAATTCTCCGAATACCACATGATTTAATTAGTTTATACATTATTATCAATTAATTAGAATAATTAATATTTAAGAAATATTAATTATTATGTACTTTATATTTGGGGTGTTATTTTTAAGTGGGATAGATCTTATAAATTTTTTGATTGCTATTAGTAATATTTTGATGTGTGTATATAATAGTTATATATGCACATATGGATAAATAATATTAGTTATATGTAAACATGCTTTGAATATATTTAATTACTTAACAGGCTTTGGGGGTATTTTGTTCTATGTAAGAGACCATGTATGGTTGACCAGATAAGGAAAGAGAGGAGGCTAGATGTTAGATCTAGATTTAATAAAGAGTTAATTAGGAGTTTGTAAAAGAGTAAGGTAGAAGGTCTTCTCATTTCTTTATAAATACCAAGCCATCCACATTTATTCTCTTCTTCCCCCTTCTTCACTTTTGGCCAACCATTTCATGATCACCTCTTATTCGAATTCTTTTTAGTCTAAACAGGGGTCGAATAAAACTAAAATGAAGCATTTGATTCAAGCTATATCAGGCGGTGATCAAAGGAGTCTAGACTCAATTCACAAATCGAGGTGTCATAAAGGGCAAGACCTACAAAGGGCTAGACCTGCAAAGGTACGATGTATATTGCTCTAGTATTTTTTTAAGAGAAATGTGTGATCCTCTAAGTTAGAGGAGAGCACATATGTGTGTGTGTGTACACACCAATAAAAAAGGAGCTGCTAGTATGCCTGGTTGGTGACAAATCATAACACAGAAAAATCTATGAAAACAAAAACATGTAACTTTTTGAATGAGCTTCGTCAAGGCCACCCCCCATTACACCACAATATTGAACTCCGGCAAGGCCACTGCCTGATACTAAAGTGTTAGAAGCACCCAAATAATCCATAGTGCAACCAAGTGTACAAAAAGATCAACAAGCAGCTCCACCAAAGAAAGAACGCCTCACTGCAATCTCGGATGAACCAGAATGAAACCTCACTGCAAATGCAGATGATCCAGAATGAACGCTTTGCTGCAACGCGGATGATCTATTGTGCACCCAGGTACACAAATGAGATCAACAAGCAGCTCCCCCAGGGAATGAATGCCTTACTGCAAATGCGGATAATCCTAAATATACGCCTCACAGTAATCCTGCAATCTTGGTGGCAGCAACCTAGAAAATCTGCAAATAGCATACTAGCAACATTTTTGGCCTAAACTTGTATCTGCAAATGAAACAAAATAAAAATATAAGAATAATACACATATATGTATATAAATGAATTTATATATACATATATATGTATTAATGAAATAAAAGCAATAAAACTAAAGTTAAAATTATAAGGCAGTAAAGATATTAAAATAAGATATGGACTAATAAAAGGATCAAAACTCAATATGCAACGTCTTAACTAATTCTAATGATATGAAATAGTGATCACGAAATCAAAAAGGCATAAAATTAACAAAATAGGAAGTTAAAAACTTATAAAAAATTCAAAGAAATTTAAAAAATATATTAACATTATGCTCCTTTGATCAAAAGAACATTATGATAATCAGTAAAATCATCATTCAAATTCGAATAAATGTTAATGTTGTAATTATTAATGTTAAAAATATTGTTTTCTTGTTTAAATAACTTCATGCTTATTCTAACCTTATTAAGATATTCTTTAAAATGATTCTTTTTAGCCAATTTATTTTTAGGATTTGAGATCCAATTAAAACAAAATGATGCAATTGTAAATATCAATCTATTATTATAACTATTATTATTATTATTATTATTAAATAATCTCTGGTTTCTCTCAAACCCAATATACCACCATATTATAACGAATAAAGTATCTAGTAAAAATCTATTTCTCTTTTTATACTTAAATGTTAAATTATTTCAGTAAAAATCACAATCGGTAACTTTAGTTGTAAGAATAAAGTTAAAGATTTTAAGAGTATTATTAAGAATGTAGCAAGTATCCATACAATCGTAGTATAAATGATTAATATCTTCAAAAAACAATTTACAAAAAGTACATTTATTATCAATTTACAAATTCTTTCTTTTTAAAAATTCAATAGTATTTAGCTTCCCATGCATGATTAACCACATATGAATCTTAGCTTTGGTGGTGCATTAGCTTTCCAAATAAGATTAAATGTGTTATTAGTAACGCTTGAAAAATTAAGAAATTTATATAAAGAATTTGAAGTGAATTTTTTGCTTTTATCCCATTCCCAGCTAAAAATATCATTTTCATTATCAGTATTATATAAATTCAATCTTGCACATAATAAGGAAAATTGTCTAAGAGTTGTACCTTCTAAGATTCCATTAAAACTAAAGTTCCAAAGGGGATCATTATCCGGAGAAAAAAATATCTTTAATTAAAGCATTTTTAAAGTTACAAATTTCGAAAAGCTCTTTAAATTCTACCTTAAGAGGAATGACAAATATCCAACGATCATGCCAAAAAGTTGTATTATTTCCCGAATGAACAATTGTATTAGTACCAAGATTATAAATCTCGTGACATTTTAAAATTGATTTCCAAAAATTGGACAATTTATTGTTAACTAAAGGCGTAATTTGGTTAAAATTATTACTCCCATTATAATAATGTTTAGATATATTTTCTCTTCAAATAGAATTATCATTAATATCCTTAAATTTCCATAACCACTTTTCCAATAAAGACATTTTAATGTTACGTAAATTATTAACAACTAATCCACCCTCCTTTTTCGATTTACAAACTATATCCCAGTTAACCAAACATTTTAGACTACTACTATGATTATCACCATTTCATAAGAAATCCCTTCTTATTTTATCAATTTTATTGATCACCCATTCTGGAAAAAGATACATAGACATCCAATAAATCGGAAGTGTAGATAAAACAACATTGATGAGAACTAATCTACCCGCTCTCGATAAAAACCTCTCATTCCAATTAGAAATTCTATTTTTAATTTTATCTATTATAAATAGCCAGTCATCATGCTTAAGTTTAGTTGGTCTAATAAAAAATCCAAGATAATCAATAGGGAAATTCATGGTTTTACAATTAAGTGTATTAGCAACTAAACCTTCAACATGTGTGCTCTAGTATTGAAATTATTGAAACCATTATCATTTGATTTAATATCACAACACACAGATATATATATATATATATATTATTGATGTCATTATCATTTGATTTAGCATTGAAATATTGAATTTGAATTTTAAATGATATCTTTATATTAGTTGAAATGGTAAAATATTTGACTAGGCCGATTTTAATTTAAACAAAGACATTTTAATGATTCTTAGTCAAAGAGATAAATTTGAAATTAAATTCCATAAAGTATTTTCAAATTTTATATACATGCACACACAGAGTTTGTGTGTATATGTTTGTATGTATGTACATGTATATGTATTTGTATGTGTATATGTATATGTATGTATATATGTAGATGTATATCCTATACATATATATGTCCAAACTATATATATGTATGTATGTATATATGGTACTATTAATATGTGTATACAAACCATTAAATATATTGTGGTATATTTAAATGTATACGTGTACTTAGGCATTTATAATCCTGATATGCATATGAATTTACAATATCGTATATATGTATATACAATAGATATGAATCCCAATATCCATATGTGTGTGTATACATACACACATATATAATTATACACAAACTCATGTATTATTATGTTATCTTATCATACATGTGTATTCCTTTGCAATTTATGCCCTATATGTCCATGTAACCTTTCTCATACTCAAAGCGATAAAAATGGAACTCCTAATTAATTATAAACTTGTCACATTTATGATCCATTAAACTATACCCTCTATAGTATTACCTTTCACATACCCAGGGCTATCCTTGTACAGTTTGAGGACCTGGGCATTTTTTTTGCTTCTATAGTATATTAATAGGAATTTCTTTAGAAATTGGTATGATGTTAAAGTTGGGAATTTGTCAGGTATCGAATGCACGTTCCATTAGCCTTTACCACTGAATCACATTGAGTTTCAAAAAATTATTTCTAAGCATACTATACAAGTAGAAATAAATTAAAGTTGGGGGCTACCTAGAAATCGAGGCCTCTAGGCCACCACTAGGTGGCCTATGCAAAGGGTCGGGCCTGGACATACCAAAATGATATAACAAAATACACAACTAAATCGCACACATAGATATATACACACACACGCATATACATATCACACTTATAACATATTTTAAGTGTGATGTGTATTTTATGTTATCATGTTTTATGAATATATAGGATATATTCGAAAAATATTTAAAATAAAATATGATTTTTTTAACATATAGATCATATCTCATGCTAGTTACTAGATTTCATAGGGCCATTAAGATACAAAGAGGGAATTATTATTGAAATTCATCAATTTCATCCTTTGCTAAACGGGTTAGTTCCGAACATAGTATTAATACCTGCATGGTCTATGCAGTATTATTAGCCAACACAAAGGGCTAACTAATAAACTTTCTATCTATTGGGTGTTTAAAACAGTAGCATCAAGGCTTGGTGTTGCATAAAATGTATTCTCACCTCCCTAGCAACTGGCGTGGCCTAATGGGTGAAGCAAGTCCAATAAGTTGGCTTAGATATAAGGCTAATAATATTTTGGAACTTAGGATAATTTTTGAATTAAGATTTAAAAGTTTAAAATATATTTTAGGTTTAAATATTAAGTTCAAAATATAAAAGGAAACTTTATTAATGTTATAAAAGTATTTTTTAATTACTTTGAGAAACTAGTTTAATAATTTTAATTTTTTATAAATATTTAGTTAATACGATTAATTTAATAAATAAATAATTAAAAGTTAATTTATATGTATAACTATAAAGGTTATAGTTGAAAATTAATCTTAAAATTATTTAAGGTGAATTAACTAAAAAATGAAAATTATTAAAATATTTAATTAAAGTGTTTAATTAAATAAATTATTTATTAACAATTGATTAATTAAATTTTAATAATGGATATATATATATATATATATATAAATAGAAACTATAAAGGTTATAAGTTAAAATGTTTTAATTTTTTGAAAATTATTTTAAGAAACTAACTAATTATATTTTCAAAATATATTAAATATTTAATTAAAATGCTTAATTGATTAATTTGTTAATTAAATAGTTAATATACATACACACACACACACATATATATATATATATATATATATTTGATATATATAAAACTATAACATTATAGCTAAATATTTTTCTTAAATGTCTAAGACGAAAATATAATTTCTAAAATTTTAAAATAAATTTTAGTTAAATTTAGAACTGAAATTAACTAAATATGATTTAATTAATATGATACATATGGATATTATATAAGTTAATAAAATTATAATAGTTATAAATAAATTGAACTTATATAATTATATGTATAAATTAAATCTAAGAGGAACTGAAATATGCCTAAATAGATTTTTGAAACAAATACACACATGGTATGTATACCATAATTTCAGATATGCTCGATACTTGAATCACGAGGGTATTTCATAAGAAATAAATTATTCTGTAAATCGATATCACTCAAAGTATATTAAAGATTATGAATCATCAATATATTTTCCCTCTACCATTTATGTATTGATAAGTTGCTTGCATATGCATTAGTTGTTAAGCAAACTCAGGCTAGCTTTGTTATGTGTAGTATTATTAATATATTTCCTAGACGTGGTAAATTAAATGCATGTATTTGTTTAGAAAACTCAAGGTATGTACATTATACTTATGCCATCGAGAAAAAATAGGTAAGAGCGAATAATCTCTCTTGATTTGTTGCACAAACTCATGGTCAAAGTCCAAATTAGAGCAAAGATCAAGGTTAAGAGTTGTATATGATAGAATTGATAAAGAGTTATCCATCGCTTACGGGCCCATGATTTGTCAAGCAAACTGAAGATCAAAATCTCAAGGCAAGCGTGTCCTTATACTCACTAAAGAAATAAAATGATTTGTATATTTCTTAGGGTTTTAAGGAATATAAAATCTAGTTGGGCCTTATTAGAAAAATAAAATGATTGCATTTAACATTTTAAATATTATAAGAACACATGCTATACAAAATTAAATTTTCTATTTCAATAAGTTTGTGCAACTAATATAACCGATAAAATTGCTTATCAACCGAAATATACTAATGAACCGAATTAAGATTTAAAAATAAATATAAATTATACTTACCAATAAATCTTCTGGCATGTTATCCCTTCAAAACCCAGATTATAACATGACTAAATACATTTGTACTCTGGTTACTTAAGTGATTATTTGCCTCAGGCTGGTATTGTCTTATATGTAATGTGAACTCCAATGCAATATAAGAATATGGATATTTGATCCATATTCGAGCACATACAAAAGTGGTATGGTGAATAGTCACGGTCCTAATGTTCGAAATCTCCATGAGATGAGTTCATTTAAAATAAGCAAGTAAACCATGGGTGAATCATGTGTTCAATATGATTGAATACGATGAGAATCTTGTGTTGAAAACAACACTAAACAAAGTATCAAGGACCAACCAATGAATTCGATCACTGAAATTTTTTTATGATAAGTTTACTTAAGTGAAACTTATTCAATATCCTTAAAATGTTAAGGATGTCTAACTACACTTTTGTAAAGAATTCGGTGTAGCCTTGTAGTAAGGGTTTCCTCTAAATCACTACAAGAAAACATGTTATGAGTTTCATTCATTGCTAGCATTTCAAAGCTAAGTGCTACTACTACTTATTTAGAAGAACAAAAATAGATAAACCAACGCTACCGATCGTTATAGCCAATGATTCTGTAAAAAATTTGTGAACCATTTATTTGGTTGCTCATATTTATTTTTGAAAATCCAAAATAAAAATAATGGAGTCAAATTTTCAGCCACTACCCCTCATTTCGTCATTTACTTACTTCTTCACTTTGACCTTATCTCTCGGCATTTCCCTCTTGTCCAACCCACCTCCATCTCATCTGCTCCTTTAATCATTGGGTTCCCTTTCAAATTTGCCAAACATATATCTGCCTTGCTGCATCAGAACTTGCATTAGAGTCTGCTCCTAATGCCAATGCTTTCAAGTTGCCCTCTCTCAATCATGGTAGAAGGCCATCAAATGAGACAACTGATAGTGGCTTGTTGCATCCACGATTTCAGCTCTAAACACCTTCTTTGATTTTGAAATCAAAATATGTGAGTGATTTGAAATTTTCAATTATGATAAAGATTTCTTAAATTTGAGGTAGCAACACTAGTGCATCATGAAGCTTATTGTCAATTAACTAGTTATTATTGAATAATTTATATGTTGAATTAGTGAATTATTTAGTTATACCCAAAACTAAATTGTTTAACGCGAACCAATTTGATAAATATCTTATATACTGAGTCGGATAGCTTAATATTGAGTTAATTGTGTGACTTACCAACTCAAGTTAATTGTATTAAAATTTTAGTTAGCCAATTACACTATTTATCACTACAACATAATACTCTTTTTACATCGGGCAATACCCGTTGTAATAGGGGTTTCGCAATGGGCCAGTGTCCGTCTTATTATACGTTGTTGTAGTAGACCCAAAATATTTTATAACAGTTTAAAACCGTTGTAAAAGCCCGTTGTGGCAAACAATTTTACAATGGCCTAAAACCGTTGCAATATAGTCTTTTACAATGGACATGGATCATTGCAATATGGCCCAACCAACAGACATTAACCGTTGTAATAGATGTCGTTTACAACAGTTTTTACTCGTTAAAAATATGCAAAATTTTAAAAAAAAATAGAGCATCAGTGCCTGTATCAGTATTGAATACATTACTTTCACACCTATAACAAAATTTAATAATTTAATGACTAATAAATATTATCATAAAACAACCAAAATCACACATACAAAAAGAATTACTAAAAAGACAAAACGAATTATACATTCACATCATTTGTAAAGTCTTAATATAATTACAAATCATTATCGTTCAAGCCAAAACTAAAGAAGCTTGCAAATGATAATTAACTTAGATACATTGTTCATCTAAAAAAACATGAACCTTAACATACATTGTTCATCTTTGAATTTTATGGCTTTAGTGAAGTTTTTGCATACCTGAAGTCATAGTTCTCATCATTCCTAGCCCAGGTACATTTGCTGTAGGGCTTGTCAGCTCCAACTGTATAAATATTGAAAATGGAAGAAAACCATTAACAATCGACAATTTATATAAAACAAAAGCATGATGCATGAAAGTTGAAGTAATATACATTATACAATAAGGTAAACAAAATGCATACCTCAAGGTATATAAATAGTCCAAAATGGGAAGAGTAATAGTTAATATTGAGATTATTTGACCGATTCAAAAGTAAATAAATAAAAATATGTAACTTATGATATCTTAAAATTAAATATGCATACTAAAATAGGTCAGTATAAGTAAAAAGTATTAGTGACCTGTAAAGACCTGAAGATATGGTAGTACTAGTAGCTTTAGCATCTCATATACTATCTAAATGTCACATTAGAAAACAAAATTATCAATGATACTTTGGCCAATAATCCAAACAAGATGGGATTGAATTGCATTGCAAAAAAGGTGAAGGCATCATAATTTAGCAAGACAAAATCATATTTGTTTGTACAGTCAAATAATGATAATAAACAAACACTCAGAGAAAAAGAGGAAGAATTCTATTCATTTCTTCATGTACACCCTCGAGTTCTATTTATTGAACCAAGTGAAAATTTAAATACGATAAGGTTTTTATCTATTATCCCGCCTTTTGGCAAGACCGTGACACCAAGGAATTGACTAGTAAACCAATGACGGTCCATCCCCGAGATCGGTTATACACAGGCTCACTATAGATATCGACGAATTTTGTCCGAGTCCGGATCGAGCTAACATTGGTTTGACACGACAAGCTAAGCTATGAGAGTCAACGTTCAAAATTTCAAGTCAATCCGAGTTTGTATGCTCAAGTTACGATCGACGCAAAAGTGGATGAAGACCAACTACACTTCGACTCGCTCAGTTCGCATCCCTCAGGAAACCCTTCTTCGACTCGCTCAGTTCGCATCCCTCAGGAAAGTCTTCTTCGACTCGCTCAGTTCGCATCCCTTAGGAAATCCTTCTTCGACTTGCTCAGTTCGCATCCCTCAGGAAATTCTTCTTTGACTCGCTCAGTTCGCATCCCTCGGGAAACCCCTCTTCGACTCGCTCAGTTCGCAGCCCTCAGAAAAGCCTACTTCGACTCGCTCGCTTCGCGTCCATCAGATAGCCCATGTTCGACTCCATCTAGTTCGACTCCATCAGAGAGCCACATTTCGACTCGCTCCACTTCGTCAACTTCGCATCCATCCGAAGACTTCTACTTCGTGTCCATCAATGTGAAGCAAGGCACAGCAGTCAATACGAATAAACGCCACGTCACTGAGTCAAACAGAACCGAGTCGAACAAAGAGCGAGTTGAAACAAGAGCGAGTCGAACGAAACGGCCAACCGAGAATCCCATTTCGTATCGATCATATCTCCTAATTTACAAGTCCAAATGCTATGAAATTTTCACAGAAGACTACGTGCATGCTAAAGAATGTTCACGCCGAATTTTGACTCCATTGGATGAAATCTTGATCGATACGAAATCTGTTCGTATCGATCACGGATCGGACCGAAACTTCACGGGCTTGGGCGCGCGGGCCTGGTCACGTGCCAGAGAGAGTCTCCCGAAATCTGAGCGAAATACCAGCCTCCTACACCTATAAATAGACCCCCAAAGCCAACAGAAAATGGGTTCTTCTTCTTCTTTGAGCTCTCCAACGTCCGGACTCTGCCAGATCCAGATCTAAACTTCCTTGCTGCTGCCAATAACGAATTTACTGCTGCAATTCATAATCATCTGCTGTAACTTACTGAATTCACTTGTAATCTTCAAAGAAAGTTCAATAAAGCTATCAACTTCATAGTGGACGTAGGCGACACGTCGAACCACTCTAAATTCTTGTGTCTCCTTGCATTTTAATTATTTTCATATCTGAAATTTGGAGTTTTTGTTAGATAATCCTCTTTTTCTATTTAATTTCTTCACTTTATCTCTTCAAAAACTTCTGAAGAGTGTTGTGCCCAATTTTGATACAAACATTATCAAAATTAGCATATTCATCCTCATACAAATGTATTATATAGGTGGCGATAAATAAGAACACAATACAGACTCGTTCATTTCTATGCTTAGTTTCAGTGTTGATTCATATGAGTAGCCTGGGTCGTGGAAATATTTTAACCTAGTAAGCAAAATCTACATAAAAAAGAAGAAGAAATTAATATCAATTGGCAATTTTAAAAAATGAAATACTTACTGCATTTGCTGCAACCTTGTTATTCCAGTCAAAAATGAAATTAGTTCTTTCCGCGCCTGCCTTTATAAGTTTTGCTTCAGTTTATAAGTTATTCCAGTCATAAATTTTTGGTGGGTATGAACCCATAATAAAAGAACCGACCATTTCTATTTTTTTTCTACAATAATCAGCATGGAAGATAAGGGAAAAGTTTATTATGAATGGATAATTTGATTGTGTTTCTATTATACGCAACTTAGCAACTCATTACATGTGTAGTAAATTAATTCCAACAAATTGATATCAAACTGCTTATTTATCCCGGTAACAATACTTCAAGTTATACTAACAACAACAATTGATTTGTGTTAGAAATATTAGTCGATAAATTTCAAAACAAAGAAGCTTGTTTACCATAAATTTTAGCGTTCGAATCATTTTAATATTCTACGAATAGAAATTCATAACATAAATTTACTAAAAATAAAGATAAAAAAGATGTAAAATTATGAATTCTGAAATAGATAGGATGCTTTAATCTTTCCTTCAAATTTCCTCAAAAAGATGTAAAATTTGATCTTCCTTTAAGTTAAATTTACTAAAACCCTTTTGCAAATTAACTCAATAGGGTCTCAAAAAAATATTTCTAATAAATCCTAACCAATATACATATTTTTACTGAGGAAATACCATCATCCACTACACTGTCTATAGCATACTAATAAGCCTATGATTCACGGTAGTCCCCCTAAAGTTAGGATACAGGTTCTTTTTTGGAGTCTTCCTACCCATCATTGGTAGGTGCTCTCTAAAATAAAAATAAAAATCAATTCTTTCAATTATTCGTACTATAAAACAACAAGAGAGTTGATCTCTACTTGTTTGTTTAGGTTGCAACATATGTTTTCATCACAATAAATTTGTCAAGACAAGCATTGTTAAGATCCAAATTATAAGTGTCAGACCAAAATTAATTCTTTTAATTGTTCTTTAAGGTAACTTTGGCAATAAAAGAACTTGCCCATCTAGGATTCAAACTCAGGCCACACCAGGCCCACGTATACCCAAAAAGATAGCCCACCCGGTATCATACCATTGCACATAGTATTGAACAACAGAGAAAGAAAAAAGAAAAGCGCAAAGGGAAAATGAGAAATTTATTATACCAAAAGCAACCTCAATGATATCCAATTCACAAACTAGGACTCATAACAATACCTTGCATGTTCTCCTAACAAAAACACTACCTCATGCAAGGCACAATACATCAACCAATACAGTAACGCACCATAATTGAATTAAATTATTATAATGTTACCATTGTTAAATAGCAAGAGATCCAAGAGCAGGGGCGCAGGATAGGAGACTTAGGCTTGGGCTTCTTGACGACTATAGCTTGTGTGGTCAGTACCATCCCTGCAACCGAAGCTGCGTTCTAAAGGGCGCATCTTGTTACTTTGCAGGGTCTATGACTCCTGCTTCTAGAAGGTTCTCGTGCTTGTTATCCACCGTGTTGTATCTGAATTCCCAATCGTTTTCCTTCGCCTTCTCCATTATAACCTCGCCTTCCACTCCGGCACTGCATGCTATCAGTGATGCAGGTGCCATCAATGCCTGAAAATTTTGAAACAAAATTCATGGTTATGCTGAATGTCTTTCCTTTTCTTTCATGCATCATTTACATACTTGAACCAGATGCGTGGCTATGAGCTCGGTGCAAAAACCTCTAGATAAATAGTTTAAAGGCGAATTATTGTCTCATAAACGAATTTTTCTACCAAACATCAACCCAAAGGAGGAATTTTGGCACGTTTAACCCATTTTTCTGAACAAATTACATATTTAAGCTAATTTTGAAAACAATTTATGAATGTTCGGAACAGATACATAACTGCGCTTTTATCATGTAGACCAAAAGTGATCGGATTTCAAATCTAAAATTATGTTTTTTTGAAATATTCTAAATGAGCTAGGAACAAATAAAGATGGAGAAAGGTGTCGTCTGAATGATATCAGCACCATAATTATCTACCATGTTTTTAAGTTTATTTCTTGAAAAGGATAACAAATTTTGAATTGTAAATTAAAATAAGAATTTTGAAATTTTCTATTCCAATATAGTCTGAATGATTTTCTTGATTGAAAATTTTGATTAAGTTTGTAATTCGAAAGAGATTGGATATAAAAAAAATTCAAATTTCAGGATTCAAAGATTTTCAGCAACAAAGCTTCATGATATTATCATTTCTGTTCTACCTCCACCTATTATCCTAGGAATAACAAACTGCTTCATTTCACGTTAACAATGCAACACCTACATTCATGAAAAATGCAGATATTCAAAATGGAGGATGTGAGCATGGGCATGTGGGTTGAACAGTACAATGCGACAAACCCAGTCCAGTATTCTCATAGCTGGAAATTTTGGCAGTTTGTATGCACTAAGAACTACTACACTGCCTATTATCAGTCGCCAAGACAAATGATTTGCTTATGGGATAAGTTAGCTAAAGGCCATGCTCATTGTTGCAATTCAGATGACAATAGTGTAAAGATTCTTTTGTGGGTACCCTTAAATTCTTACTACTTCCACATTCAAATTATTATACCGAGATGGTATCAAGTTCACATGAATGCATAAGAAGAAAGAATTTGCTTATGATTCGAGAGATGCCGATGAAGGCGTGATGAATTGGTATGAATTGTATATGTTTGAGCTTATTTCAAATTGATTGTATTCATACAGGTCCTAGTTATGTGAATGAGTTGAAAAAGATAAAGCTGAGGAACATTTGTTGATTTAGGAAACAAGACGATTTCATACTTTATTGCTATTTGTCACTAGGTTGAAAAGAGAATACAATAACATTTACACTCTATACTGTAATGCATAGTAGTTAAGGCGTTAAGGCGCAAGCCTTTAGCCTTGAGCTTTTTTGAGCCTTGGGCATTTTTGTGTGCCTTTTATACGAGTTTGATCTTCTATTTTACTAACTACAAATTAAATTTTAAACCATATTTTATAATTCATTCAACTATTTAAATATTTTATTACCTAAATTTTAAAATTTAAACCATATCTTATAATTCATTTAACTATATAAATTTTTTATTTAACTATTTTGCAAACTAAAATTTGAATTTTGCAAAAAGGTGCCTCAAACAGCAAAAGGCGCACTCAAACCGCAAAAAGGTGCACAAAATGTGCCTGAGCCTTTTTTGAGCTTAGACGCGTCTAGGCGCGTGCCTTGATAACTATGTTGCAATGTTCACCAAGTAAATAGTAATACTACAGTTCCAACCGCTTACACTCTGATATGTAGGATTACAACTAGAACGTTGCATGTTTACCAAAATAAATAAAATTTCCTGTAGTACAAAGTAAGGCACGAAATCACAACATACATCCAGTATGCATAAAAACAAGACAAGGAAAAAGATATGTAAGTTACTTTGATACGATGTACATCTGGAACTGAGAAAGTATTGAGATGATTCATTTTCACTAAAATACATGTAAGTGACACTCAGGCTCAAAATAATTAACTTACAATGCATGCTAAATGTTCAGTAGAAACTACAGAACAATAATCATTTCTCCTGGTAACAGTAAGTCTACAGGTACAAAAAATAATAGTTATAGTTAAAGTAACAAATGTAGTTGAACCAAATAAATTTAATGCACCAATAATATGGCAAGTACCAAATTTCAGTATTTAGCCATAAGTCTTTACTTACTATAAGTTAAATTAAGAGACAATTCCCATTTTACAATTTCATTGATAAGTTATAGGTCGTTCGGTTAGCTTTATATGCACTCGTTTCTTAATAAACTTCAAAAACAACTGAGCGTACAATTGAACCATCTCTTCCCTATTTATAACACACAATACTTAATCATTTAATTTAAAGAAAACATCAAAACATATTCAACCCATGAAACATACCTACAGACCTTCTGGATTGTCATGAAGAACAAAATCCTCACGTAAATATATGATCCATTCTGGAGTTGAGCATCCCTCAGATCCGACCTTCAACCCAAATATTCCTAGTTTTGTGCTTTAGTCCAAATCTTCCTAGTTATGTGCTTCAAGATCTGTCGTTCAACAAAAATCTTCCTAGTTTCATGCTTCAAGATTTGGCCTTCACCGTTGCGAGCCATGCCATCGTCAACACAGCTCCTCCAAACCAAACGCCATCTTCCTAGTGTCGCTTTATTTCACTGCGTTGGTGGAAGAAATTAGGTCTGAAATAGGGATTTGTTGTAACGGAAGGTTGAAGAGATGCGTTGAAAGTAGTTGGAGTTTTTTTAGGTGAAAAATTAGAATTGGGTTTGGATTTTGAATTGGAAGCGATTTTATTTTAACTAAGACTACGGTATAACCCGTGCACACGGCAATATTGTAAAATATAATATTATATCTTTAATGTTAAAATGAGAACTTTGTTATATAATGTATGATAAATTTAATGAAATAGATGAACTATAAATTAAAACTACTATTATGTTTGTGTATAATTTATGTTGTATAGCGCGCACGCACACACATATATATAATAATAAAGTAATTTATTCAGTTTTTGTTAATATGGATATAACATACATGTTGAAACTGACGTATGTTAGTAATTTATTAGATGAACTGAACAATATTATTTAACGAAATTTGTTTAAATAAGTCAAATATAAAATCATGTAATTATTTTACATACATGGACTTGAAAATAAACGATAGGAAAAATCGAGAGCAATTTTGTAAAAAATTGTATAATTTTGATGTGGATATATTGAAGCTAAAACATAATTTTGTAATATAATGTATGTATGATAAATTCTTAATATAAAGGAATTATAACTTATTTTACAAATTAATTTGTTATGATGTTTATGTATATGTTATGTGATTTATATATCTTTATAGTTGAATAAAAAAAATAGTCTTACAATTTTCCATAATGTGAGTGTGTGTGTTAAAATTGACATATATTTTTATGATTTATTAGAAGAATAGACTAAATATTCATTGAAATTATTTAAATTATTTAAATTTGAGATTTCATAAGTAGTTTAGATACATGGATTTAAATATAAAATAATAGGAAATAATTGAGGGCGGTTTAGGAAATAATTGTATAAATGTTAAAACGTACGCATTTGTAGCTAAAAACAGAATTTTTCAATGTAATGCAATATAAATAAATTTAGATATATGAATAATATATTAAATTTGGAAATATTGCTTATGCATGTTATTTATGTTAGGTGACTTATATATATTTGTATTTAAATGAAAAACTAATTTTATCACCTTTGCGCCTGATATGAATATGGTATACATATTAAAACCGTTATATCTTAGCATTTATTAGATGAATTAACAAAAATTTATTAATTGAATTTATTTAAGTAAATTAAATTCAAGATCACATAATTAATTTGAAAATATCTACTT
Source organism: Allium fistulosum (assembly GCA_030737815.1). NCBI lineage: Eukaryota > Viridiplantae > Streptophyta > Magnoliopsida > Asparagales > Amaryllidaceae > Allium > Allium fistulosum. The sequence continues at coordinate 945,131,116 of CM060904.1, read as the reverse complement.
TAATATACAATGGTAGGTGATATTGTGAAGTGTTTTATAACTAACTGGATAAATTTAAAATGTAGGTTTTTGACGTTAAAAAAGGGTTTCACAATGTAATGCATGATACACATATTGATATAAATAAATAAAATTTTAAACTTGTAATTATTATTTATGAATATAATTTATGTTATGTGCTTGATGTATTTATATTTTTGAATGAATTTTTTTATCATTTTGTTAATATGAATATGGTTCGTATTGATCATACTATTTGATAAATCGGCGAAAAAATTGTATAGTGAAATTATTTAAATAGTTTTAAAGTTATGTAATTGATTACAATATATGACCTTAAATGTAAAATATTGTAAAGGAACCGAGGGAGGCTGTGAATGATTATAGAAAATTTATAATGTAGGTATTTGGAGTACAAAAAATATAATTTTGTAATGCATTTCATGATAAATTTATTGAGAGAAATGTGAAAAAGGATTTATTATTATTATTATTTATGTATTCACTTTAAGTTCTTTAAGTTATGTAACTTAGGTATCTTTACATTAATCATTTTTTAAAATTTGGTTAATATGAATATGGTGTACATATTGATATTTTCATAAATTAGTAAACGAATTAACGAATATTAGTTAGTTGGATTTATCTAATTAGTTTAAATTTAGATCGCATAATTAATTGATACATATAGAGTGAAAAATAAAATATTACAAGAAAAGTGAGGTAAATTTTGTAAATAATTATGGTAATTTTAAATGTAGGTATTTGAAGTTAAAAGTAGAATTTACAATGAAATGTATGATAAATTTATTAAAATAAATTAACTACAATTTTTTATTTTTTATCATTGGTTTATGTGATTTATATATCTTTATAGTTGAATGAAAAATAAATAGTATGGTTTAGTTGTTTAAGTGTTATACATATTTAAATTGTCGTTCTTTAGTATTTATAAGAAATATTAAACGAATTTATTTAAATAGCTTAAATTTTGGATTATTTAATTAACCTAAATGTGTGGACTTAAATATAAAATATTAGAAGGTAGCCTGATAAATTATATATAAATAATTATATAAACTTTAGAAAATATGTACGAAAATGTAAAATAATAGAAGAGAATTAGTAAAATAAGTGTAAAGTAATAAATTAAAGAATTTGAAAATAAAATATCTAAAGAGAGAATTAAGGAGAAGAGAGAAAATTCCTAAAATCAATGAGAGAGTTAGAAAATCTTCTGCTTTACTATTATTTAATAGATTTAGAATTGAGGAGGGTGGCCGGTAAAAGAACAAGGCTTAAAATTTGGGAGGGATGTAAAAGAAATTTGCTTGGAGCCAAAAATTTAGGGAAAATTTTGAGTTTAGAGCCCAAAATTCGAGTTTGGAGCTTAAATAAAATTTGTAATACTCGTGTCATACAAAGTTGTAATGCGTATTTTGCAATAAATTTGTTTTCTAAATTTAATATGTTTAAATTTTTTATAGAAAATTTCTAAATTTTGTTTTAAAACTTTATAATATTTTTAAATTTATTATAGAAAATTTCAAATTTTCAACTTTTTAAAAATATTAAATAGTAAATACTAAATAATAAATATTACTTTTTAATTATTAAATATTACTTATTAATTATTGATTATTAAATATTACTCTTAATTATTTAGTAATAATTACTGATTATTAATTTTTAAATTAAATATTAATAGTAATTATTTAATATTAAATACTAATAGTAATTATTTTAGAATTTACTTTTTATAATTTATAAATTTTAAATTTACAGAAAAAATTTATTTTATTTTTTAAAATTTTATTAAAATTTCAAAATTTTGTTTCTAAATTTTATGCATATTTTCCATATTATAGAAAATTTCAAACTATTGTTTTTTTTCTAATTTAATGAATATTTTATTTATATATGATTCAACTGTAAAATGCTTATTTATATAACCTATATTTATGGCTGCAATTGCTAAGGTTAGCAAAGTAGATTACCATTAAATATTAAATACCAGATATTAAATATTACTTATTAATCATTAAAGATTACTTATTAATTACTAGTTATTTAATAGTAATCACTAATTATTTAATTGAAATTATTAATTATTAATTATTACTTCTTATTTATTAGTTATTAATTATTACTTCTTAATTATAATTGAATATTAATTACTAATTATTTAATATTAATTATTCAATAGTTAACTATTTAATATTAATTATAATTGAATATTAATCAGTAATTATTAATTATTAAATATTACATCTTATTTATTAGTTATTAATTATTACTTCTTAATTATAACTGAATATTAATTATTAATTATTTAATATTAATTATTAATTATTTAATATTAATTATCTCTAAATTTTATGGATCATTTAAATTTAGAAAACTTTTATTTCTAAATTTTATTTCTAAATTATTAAGCTATAGTAAATTATTTAATATTAATTATTAAAATTGTAAATTAGTTAAATATTAAATATTAAACATTAATTACAAAATATCAATTATTAAAAGTTAATTATTAAATATTAAATATTAATTATTTAATATTACTTATATTTACTAAGTATTAATAATATTTATAAATTATAAATCATAAGTATTAGCTTTAATTGACTAATTATTAATAATTAACTATAATAAATTATTAAATATAAAAAATAAATATTGATTATAGATAATAATTAGTAATTATAAATTATTTATTAGTAATTATTAATTGTGATAAATTATAAATAATGACCTATGTACGTTATCATTTATAATTATTGATTATAAATTACCATTTATAAATGATTAAGTTAGTATGTACAAATTATCGAAAATAATGATGATTAATAATCATATATTAATATTTAATATTTTTGAAGAAAGCATTGTGATTATTAATTATTTATAATCAAAAACTGGCAGCGGGCAATTTGTAACCGTTGTAAAATTGGCATCTATTACAACGGGCAAAAGAAAATAGTTGTAATAGACATCTATTACAATGGGAAAAAGGGGATGAAAACTGCTATCTATTACAGCGGGTAGAAAACAGTTGTAATAGGCATGTATTACAATAGGTAAATTAAAAACGTTCTGATAGGTGTCTATACAACATGCAAAGGAAAAGAGTTGTTGAAAAGTGCTATATATTATAACAGGCCTGAAAAAACCGTTGTAATAGGTTTTTATTACAACGGGCATTTAAAGTCCATTGTAAAAACGGTGTTCTAATAGGGTATTTTTGTTGTAGTGTATATATTGATTTGCTTAGAAACCTTAAATTGAATCCAATTAGAGTGGACATATATAATATAGTGGTACTTACATATTTCAAAATTCATTTCATTTACATAAATAGATCATAGATTCCATTTTGAGTTTTTCTCACAATTCTGTGAGTGTAAACTACTTTGTTTATTTTATACATAAGTGGTAGCAACACTGTATACATAACTCTTAAACTTTACAAATACCATAATATGGTTATTTGCACTTGAGTTCTATAGGTATATGAATATGGTGACATTTGTGGAGTTAACTTCTGTATGAACAATCACAAGAGGAGAATTTGATTAAACAGAAAACACAAACTACATAAATCTTTATTTCTTTGTTAAGTGAGTTCATGAAAATAGCTCTTTAACAAATAATTAAAATATCGATATTGATATGTAATATAATTACACCTAAACTCGCACAAGTTGATATTCGTTTGAATGCACTTAATTGAAGTAGGTGTCTATATATATGATACTTGTAAATTAATGTATGTACATTAAAATATGTATATGTATATTATACATAATATTACTTTATTAATTTATATAGTACACTAGTCAGACTGTAAGCATTTAAGGTGGAAAATGATATATTGAGAGAATTTTTTATTTAAACATCATATTTAGTTGTATATATCAATTGAGAATGTTTGTTATGGTGTGCTTAATTGTTATGGTGCTTGAATATGTTTATTCTTTTCTTTTTATTTTATTCTTTCTTTTCGTCTTCTTCATATTTTTGCAATGAATTAGTGGAAGTTAGTGGTTTGTCTAATTTTCCTATGCAAGTTTGTGGCAATTGAAAAATTACACTGCTTCTACTACTTATTTGTATATCTCTTTCCTACTACATATCAATAATATACTACAGCAAATCAAAGGTGAAAAATATGGTATGACTAGTGCAGTAGCTTTGTTATGTAACTACATATTCATTACAAATAAAATGTTAACTTCTACCTAAGTGCTCCTTTGTATTTGCACACAATGAAATATTGTTTGTTGTAATTGTTAGGTGCGTATAATATGTAAACTGCACAATAACCTAAATACATTGGAAATTAGATACCATAATATTATTTTTGTGGATTGGTTTATAGATTTTCCTTTTGTGAGTATTATTCGGAGGTTTAAGTAAAAAAAATATCTCAAAATAGAAAATCTTTTGATGAATGTCATTATCTGATACCTAAAGTTATCGAATGTTTGGAAAAAAAATAGTAGTGAATGGATTAGACCAACTTTTATGTATTCGGGAATTTGATTCAGCCTATGGCCTAACTTGGCATTGCATAGTTGGAAAATGTTTCGGTTCCTATGTTACACACTTTGTGGGAGGCCTCTCATACTTCACTACTTACATAGTTTATATTCTTCATTTTCGGACCGCTGTGAGCCATCAAGACGTTCATAATTGTTGATCGACCAACGCAAGCAAGAGTTATTTTTCTTCAATACTAAGGCAACATGTTCTTAAAATGATGAATATATTCCTTAATTATCACTCAGTTGTTATGAAATTAGTATATTTTCAAGGCCTTATGAATTATATGTCCTAGTTTAATATTCCTTTTCTTCTCTTTCTCGAGGAATTATATTATTATCCAAGAATAATCATATACCTGCATTCTAATTCTTTATGTCATGATCAACCAAATGTAAATTTTGATTAGTAGGAGGTCAAAATTAATGAACAAAATAACACTAATCTCCATTTGTAATTCTAATGATATACTATTATATAACCACCATGAACTAAAGCACAGTCCATAATTATGAACTATTCCAACTTTGACGAAACAACGAATGACATGTCAAAGATGTTTATTTAAATCAAAATTTCTAGATGGTCACAATAAGTAAAACAATCGTACTTCTATAAGCATGCATTACCATGGCACTCATTGTGCCTTGGTTGTTATTGCTTGAAGATGATGCTACAAAACTAAATCATAAAGAAAGAGTTTTAATTTGTGTTGAAATAAAATGAGAAAAAGTGATCTTTAATTTAACTTTAAATTTATTGAAAATCAAAATTTATTTAAAAGTTATCCTTTTAACCTCTATGTAAAGGCCTTTGGTATATTTACAGCCTCATCCCACTTTATTTAGAGGTAAGAAGGATAAAAGTGGTAGTAGTGAAGAAATGTGCTCCGAAATAAGATGCCACAAATATCTTTTATGTTAATGTATTATTATTAACAACCATCATTCCAAGCAAATTTGTAATCAATATATTTTACATATCTTCCATGGAGGCTAAGATGATTATTTTCATTTTAACACCATTCCTTTTGATATTGCATATTAAAAATTGACATATGATAATATTACTTGACAGCTCAGGGTGGTGGCCTTGTGGGAAATCTTGGGAATATGCAAAATCTTCTTAAGACTGTTAAGAAGGCTCAACAGGTAATCCAAATTGAAGTTGTGCATGTACGAAGGAACTAGATGTGTACATATCACACAAACCCTTTTGTTTATGTGGATATTGGATTTACCTTCCTTTTCTTTGTTGTGTAACATTTTCCAACAAATTTGAAAGAGATGAGTTTGATGAATACCGTGAAGGAAAGTTAATCAAGGTATTAAATTAATACAAACATATAGTTTATTTACAAAGGTATACGCCCTTTTGTTAAATGTAGGTTTAACATTGATGAGAGTTATTAAAAGTGAATATAAATTTACGATAACAAAGTTAAGCTGATGTGATGTATGTTTGAGTTAACATACTCATGAGGGGTATCATCTAAATTAAACATACATGTCAAAAATTATATTCTTTATATTACTTTGTCAATTTGAGTTTTAGCATGCAGGATAAGAGTGAAGTTCTAAGCTTATGCAGCATACTCTTAGACATGACAAAATTATTATGAGGCAACTTGTACTAATATATGCATTGACCTTTCGACATTTTTAAAACTTAGATTTCACCATGGTTCATTAAAATATTTCATAATAATGAGTGTTTTTCCAACCTATCTGTAGAAAAAATGGTATAGGCATAGTATTGAAGTTTTTATAAAATGGTTGCTACATGATTTTACCATTTTCACTTAATTTCCAGAAATTTAAACTTCATTAATGTTTTTATAGGTTAATTTTTATGGGAACTGGCAACCTGAACGAAGCTGCCAAGGAAATAGGCTCTAAGGTTAGATTTTCGATCACTGAGTAATATCTTGTGTTTGCATTTGTATATGATTAACTCATAAGTTATTATCATAGGTCACCGGGCATGTCTCTGTGATGACTGCCCTATACCTTTGTTACTAAATATAACCTTTTGTGCACAGTAAATGGTACCCGGCCAACGTAAGGAGATAGTCAAGTGTGTAAAGTAATAATAATCCAATCACAATACATGTTATATATCTCACAATGCAATGATAAAGTAAAATGATCAATCACAGATATAAAATAGGCGAGGCAGTAATATAACCAAATGAACCATAATAAGAACATTAAAGTGTAATAGGTTTTCAAGATTATACAAAACTGATATAATAGAGTTTACATATCCCATACAGTAAAATAAATTGTAATAACCGTCTCTAGCGACATAAGTATTGACATAGGTGCACAATACTGCACAACAGAATTTACGCGATTCTGAGCTCCAAAGTATAGATATATAAAAGCATAGCCCCCTGCTTGTACTCCTACCGCTGCATGCACTATCTAGACCTGTTATCCCTAGTCTACTCATTTAAGAGTACTTGAGATATTAAGAAGCAAAGAATAAAAGCTCGGGTCAGACTATAGTCTAGTTTGAGCAATACATCATCTCCAAATTTTATAAACAACCATATATAGTAATAAGGACATATGGTATATAGAACCATACATGACATGTCCATTCATCCAAAGAGTTAGCACATAAATATAGTATATGCTAAACTACTATCATATATGGGAGTAAAACACCAAGTACTATACAAGGAATAGGGTATATCACAACAATATGACATCCATATCAAGCATACATCAAACATAGCAACCATCAAATTGCCTTGCATCTCTCGCTCAAGTGCATTGGATATACGATAACTCTTATGACTCATACAAATGGTCAGTGATAACTCAATATCACAGACTCTCAACTCATGTCCACACAAGTGGTAAGAAACCAAACATACACAATGCCCAATATACGAGTACACAAAGACTACCTTGGGACTGGACATACACAGACATCCAAATTATGGGTAAGTACCTACTATTCAGGGTACACACTGAGTATTATATCCTAATACAATGAGCATTATCCTTAGAGCCATCCATTGATCCCATAGCACATGTACCAATAGTAGGACCATCCTTGTTCTACTCTACAAGGAATCACACAGAACTTGTCCTTCGATCCATCACCAGATGCTATAGTCACTACCACCTCGAGCAATCGAAATTGCCATACTGGTTGCCATCCAACACCCTAAAGTTGTCTCGAATCATTCCGGGGTCATCCAAACCAAAAGCCAAGTTGAAGAAAACCGAAGCCACACTAGGCTTGATCCAGAGCTCACCCTTACAAGAACCAAAGCGCCACCTCTCCAAACTCTAAGTCCTTCAAAACTCTAGTTCTATCTGGCATTCCTTAAGACTATATCGAAATCAGAGCACCAAAATCGCGAAGCGAATTCCCAGATACGAAATCTAGTCCAATTCTTGACCCTTGAACACCATTCTTTGTCCAACTTCCCACACCTGGACCGAAGCAATTACCTTACCGTTTCATGCCCAAACCAAATCAACACTGAACAAAATTTATTGCTGGTCCTCCATCACCGAACCCAACACCAATTTGGAGAAACCTCCTTCCTTATCCAAAGCCAACTGCTTTATGACATCAAGCTGAACTCAAGCCCCATACAAGATTGATGTAGCACCTCCAACTCCTCGATTTCGCGTTGACTCTTTTACTACACTCAATACTTCTACCCATGCTCATCCATTATGCATCGACGCAACCTCAAAAAATCTAGAGCATATCCATCCAAATCTGATTTTGATAGAGTTAAGGGTATGCCTTAGGGTCAATTTAGTAATTTATTGTAAATTATTAACTCTATAATCAATTCTAGTTCGTAATAAAGATGTTTTCATTCTATTGTATATTTGTTATAATACATTATAAATAATTTAATAATTAATTAAAATATATTTAATAGAAAGTCCATAAATGGTGCGTTTGTGATAGTAATTACAGATAGCTGTAATCATGAGTATTGTATCATAGTAAAATAAAACACATCATTTAAATATTCCAAGTCGAGATGCATCGAGATTGGATATCGATGCATCTATTAAGACTATAGTATGTATTGCTCTCCAAATGTCTGAAAGTATATCATTCATGACTGTTGGGGGCACTAAAGGGTTATGTACTAATAGTTATTGGATAGCTATAGAATGACTTACTTGATAGTTTTCTATTGGTTAATATGATAAGGTCAAATAGAAAACTTCGATGTGGCTGATTACCCAATTCTCTTAACTTGATAGTACCGTTGATCTTCAATATGAAAATTTCGCTATGATTATAGTCAAATCATGGCACAATGTCCATCGAGTGACTGTAGTTAGGGTTAGTATCATAGTCAACACAAAGTCAAAATCTTTAGCCAAAGTAGTTCGGTTAATAAAAATTGTTATTATTGAACTAAAGATTTTGTGGTTGGACTATATAATTAAATGTGGACAATATTGGAATTTTGATCATTACCAAATTCCATAAGTCCAAAGTGATATAGTTTTGATGAAGAGAATTGGTGTAAATAATAGTCACAATCGGGTAATGCTTAATAAAGTAAAATTGGTTTTTATCGAAACCAAGTAAGCAATAAATTTAGCCAAAATTTCACAATACCTGTTAAGTGACGTGTGAATGTTAATATTCGAATAGCTTAATATTAATCACTAACCAAATTCACACCTAACGGGTCACACAACTAAACAATTGAATATTTTTTAACCAAACGATGTAATTAATTTGTATTTATTATTAATTAATTAATTTTTTGAATTATTAGTTATACAATTTTATTTGGATTCGTTGAATAATAATAATAAATATATTTATAATAGTTATAATATATAAACCGATATAGGATATCGAGTTGGATTTAAATGCTGTCTAAGTTGTTCAAGCTTTAAGTGGGTTTGAAGCCCATATGGGGGCTTGTGATTTTCAACAACTATAGACCACCATAGGGGGTGGCCATATAATGGTTAAAGGGGCTAGGGTTGAGTGGGTAAGAGTAAAGAAAGTGTAAGTGAGAAATATGGATCTTGATCCTAACTTCTTTCTCCTTTTTGTCCTCTATAAAAGCATCTCGACCTACTCTCATTTCTTACTTTTTGAATCCTTCAAGTCCTCTACCTCTGGCTGAAAATTAGCTCTTCCTATCCCTCCATTTCCAAACACAAATCAAAATAAATAAATGTTATTCGACAGTTGGTAGTCATCGATTCAGGAGCTAGCAAACTACTAGATTGGAAACTAGTTCTAATAGTAGATCTCATCGTTTCAAGGTGTCCTTAAATGCATTGGTAATAATGTAAGTTTTCTAATCTATTAGTGTATATTAGTGCGTAGGTAATATGTATCATGTATATTGTTATGTTAGTTAGGTGACAATTATATTGTATTTATATATTATCACATCCTAAATAGTTGTATGATTACATATTTTAAATTTTAAAACATAATTTATGACATAGCCATTCCTATAATGCTAACGGCAGAGAATAAAAAATTTAATTGAAAATTGATTTAATATTCATTATCCAACTTATATAAACTTTATAGTTAAAATATTAAATATTACATCACATAAAATATGGTTTTAAAATTTTATACAAGTAATATTACACTTAAATTATTTTCGGCACAATTAAAATAATTTTATAGTTATATTTATTATTTAAATCATTTAATTATATAAATAAATGATATTAATATATATACACACACACATGTTGTAAAATTTGTTTTATATTTCTTAAAATTAAATTTATAACAAATCACTTTTGGCAAAAAAATTACTTATGTTATCTAAATATTTTTAATAAATATCGAAATTAATAAATTGATTTCAAAATTAATTTTTAATTATAAAAAATATATATATATGATATTTAAATATCATAATAACTTCGAGATTTGTACTAAAATATTTAAACTTGAAATTATCATAAAAAATATTTTTATTTAATTTATACTAAATTTCCATATGAAAATATATATTCACATATTTATAAATATAAAAAAACATCATTTTCCATGAGCTATATAATAGGCATGCATATATATTATTTCATATTATATATATATATTTATATTATAGGTTTATAAGACATTAATATATATTTATATATTATATAAATGTTTAATAAAAAAATTATTCCTGATTTTGATTTTTAATTTCTAGTAAAATAAATAAATAAATTTTAATATAGTTTTTAACGATTTTTAATATACATATCCATATATATTATAAGTATCATATGTATGTTTGTGTATTTATATTTTAAAAAATAATTTAAAATTACATATATATGTATCTATATTTCAATATACATGAATTTAAATATATAAACATACATTTGGACAATAAATTTGTATACTAGATGAGCTAACATGTCTATTGTATTGTAAATCTCAGCATTTATATACGGGCATGTTATACCTTGCGTGGATTATTATGCTACATAGACAGACAGGTACATGTGTGTATATGATACACGTATATATATATATAACATTACTCACATAAAATCGTACTATTTTATAAATTTAAATAAAATAATGATTTTATTTAAAAATAAATTTAGAAATGTTCTAAATAAATTAGATTTTATAGGCCCAAAAAGATTCAAAATGGTAATTTTTTTGAAATTCGTCCATTAGATCCACTACAGGTTGGCCTTGTCCCAACAATGGTATCAGAGCCTAATAGCCTATGAAGTGTAAATTAGTCATCATAAGTTTAATTAATTAAGCTCACAACCCAGATAATGGAATCTCTAAAAAGGTAGTGTCGAAGGATTAAGTTCGGGTAATCAAGTACTCTGGTCTATTTGGCTACCTGTCTTGCCAGAATAGATATATGAGCCTAAAGGTTGGCTCTAATAGAAAAGGCCTAATTTGTTTGAAAATTAAAATATACGATTGTAATTTAAAAGCTAAATTTAAAATAAGGTATACATATATTATAAAAGTTATAATATAATGTTATTTTTAAAATGTTTGAAAATTAATATAAATTACTTTCGAAATTTATAAAAATTTATTAATAAGATTAATAAAATATATTAATTAATTAATTTGTAAATATATACATGTGTTATATTATGTCATTTTAAAACGTTAAAATAACATAAGTAAACATGTATGTATATGAAATGAATTTTGAAATTAATATAATTTAATTAAAATATTTTAATTAAATAAATTAATTAAAAGGCTAACTAATTAAACAATATACGCATGTATGATATATGTGTTATATTATAAAGGTTATAGCATTTAATAAATATTCATTATAAATGTTATATTAAGATAATATAAAATTAATAAAACGTTAATTAATTGAAACTAATTGATTAAAATTTAATTAATAAAATATTATACATAAGACAATTGTATAAGTAATATGAAATAAAAAAGTTATATAATATTAAAATTTATATAATATGAATGTGTAAATTAAAGATGGAATATTAAGAAACCCTAAATAAACGCAAGGAATATATACATATGCAAATGTACGTATACCGTGATTTCCAATGTGTTTGACACTTGAATCACGATGTATTTCATAAGAAATACATTATTCCATAAGTCCATATCACTCAATATAATATACTGAAGATTATGAATCTTTAATATATTGTTCTCCTCTACCATTTATATATTAATTAATTACTTGCATACTCTTTAGTTGTTGAGATTTCCTCAAGTTAGGGATGTTATGTGTAATACTATTAATATATTGAATAGATGAGGTAAGATAACTGCACATATTTGTTGAGCTTTCCTCAAGGTATGTGCATTATACTTAGGCCATTGCAAAATGGTAGGTCCGAGTGAATAATCCTATTTTATTTATTGAGCTTTCCTCAAGGTAATGGTGGGATTGGGACAAAGCACCAAGGGTTGGGAGTTCTATATAATACAACGATAGGATTTATCCATCGTATGTGGAAGTATGATTTGTTGAGCATTCCTCAAGGTCAGAACCCCAAGACATACGAGTTCTAACACCTAGCAGCGAAGTCAAAAGACTTCTATGTTTCGACCTAGGTTTTGGAGAAACATAAAACACAAGTGGGAGTTCATTAGTAAGAAACATAAAGTTTGATCTTACTAATATTATAAGAATATATATTATGTTAATGTCCTAATAATCTGCACATTAATACTATCATAGGTTGTCGAATCTGAGACTCTTTAATGAAAGTGATCAATTAATCGGACCAAACAACTATGTCGGCTGGCTACGAGCTATAAAATAGCTTTGACATACGAGCGAGTTTGGTCATCTATAATTTATGCTCCATTAACAAGACCCATTAATGATCATGAAGATTTTCATGTTGATTATAGTAAGTGAGTTGCTAACCTTGAAATTGCCTAAGTATTTGTGTTGTCTACTCCTCACAAGCAGTTGCAAAGGCAGCACGAATCAATATCCGTCCATGAGATATTTGATAGACTCAAGGCACTTTTTGGTGAGTAGTCTCATACCATGAGGTACGAGACTAATAAGAAACTGTTCAACACAAAAATGCAAATGGGACAGAAGGTGGACGATTATGTGCTTATGACGAAGGGTTACATTTATAAGCTTGCATCATTGGACGTGACTATAAGTAAGGAGCTACAAGTTGATTTGGTCCTAGGTTCATTGACCCCTCAATATGAACCAATTCATACTGAATTATAATAGAAATAATATGAATATGAATCTCGTGGAGCTCCTCGATATGTTAAGGTTAGCTGAGTCACAATCTAAGGATCAATCAAGTGTGCTTGCAGCCCTGTCGTCTTTGAATAATTCGAAGAAGCGAAGGAAAGATGGTAAAAAGAAAAGTATGAAAGGAAAGAAAGTTGTTGATGACAAGGGTGAGTGACACCACTATCATAAGAAAGGATACTGAAAGAGAAATTATCCCGACTATCTTAAAATTTCAAAATACAAGAAGTAGAATAGTTCTACAGCTCCGTGAGCTACATTCGTGGCTCAAAATTGTTTTGTAATCGATTAAATGTCTTGGGTTTTAGATACCGAAATTCACATTTTTAATTCGTTACAAGGGCTTAGGAACTAATGTCATGTGGCAAAGGGAGAAATGAGACTCCAAGCTGATGATGGGTCTATCGTAGATGCTAAGGCAATGAGAGATTTTCATTTATGTTTGCCTAATGGTTTTTTTTATATTAAATAAATGCTATTTTGTGGAAGACTTTTTGCGGAATTATTCATATTTCTAGATTGTATGAGACTGGATATATATTTTATTGTATGAATAATGTTATGAACATTAGTTTGAATGTAAACAAAGTTTGTGATGGTTATCTTGAAAATGGCATTTATCTTATCAATACAAGTTATGTATGTTCTATGAGTAATTCTAGTAGCAATATAAACGATAATTATCTTTGGCATTGTAGGCTGTGTCATATTAGTGAAAAACAACCATACAAACTGAAGACCAAAGGTTTTCTACCGTCACCTGATTCTGAATCATTTAACACGTATGAGTTCTATCTCAAATGAAAAATGACCAAGCACCCCTTCGGTGGGAGCAATGAAAGAGTTGATGAACTTTTAGGGCTAGTACATAGTGATGTATGTGGACCATTGCCCGTAGTTACCAAAGATAACAATTCTTACTTTGTTACCTTTATGGATGATTTCTCGGGACTAGGATATGTGTATCTTATGAAGAACAAATTCAATGTTTGCAAGAAATTTAAGGAGTATAAGAATGAGGTGGAAAATCAGACAAAGCAAAAAATTAAAATCCTATGATCCGATTGAGGAGGTGAGTATGTTAGACAAGAGATCCAACGGTACTTAAAAGATAACGAGATTATCTTTCAGGTTACTCTACCCTATACTACTTAACCCAACGATGTGTCACAGTGAAGGAACCGAAGATAAGGTTTGTTCCATTACGAATAAAGTTGAGTTGCCTTTGTCCTATTGAGGATATGTACTAGAAATCACAGCGCATACGCTGAACTTAGTACCCATTAATACTGTGCCTAAGATGCCAGATGAGACACGGCATAGGAAGAAACCCCACTTTAATTATTTGAAGGTGTGTGGTTATCTGACCTATGTTAAGAACATTGGCCCTAATAAACTTGAGGCGAGATCAACTTTGTGTAAGTTTATCAGATATTCCATGAATTATAGGGGATATATTTTCTACACAACACAGAGGCATAAAAAGTATTGTTTCAGCATATGTTGTCTTTTATAAAAGGAATTTCTATCAAAATAAATTAACAGTGAAGTTGTAGAATTGGATGAGATCCAAGAGACTAACACTGAGACTAAAATGGTGGGAGAATGGAGTTCAACTAATATACGATAATACACAACCTATTAGAAGGTCCAGTAGGAAATCTCGCATACTAAAGAGATACTACGGTTTCCCATAGATGGCGAGAAGGAGGACTGTGCCTTAGATGACTACACTCCTCTATCTATCCAACAAGCATAGTAGAGTAAAAACTCTACACATTGGCTTAGAGCAATGAAATTCGAGATGGATTTCATGTAAGAAATCAAAGTATGGACTTTGTCGGACATACATGAAAGGATAAAACCCATCGGTTGTAAATAGATTTTTTTAGAAAAAACCGAATGTAGATGGAGAAGTAAAGACTTACAAAGCTAGGCTAGTTGCAATCAAATTCAAAATGTTGATTATGACAAAACTTTTTTGCCCGTAGCCATGCTTAAGTCCATTCGGATTATGCTGGCCATTGTAGCATTATATGTCAATGAAATTTGTCAAATGGACATGATGACTGCATTTCTAAATGGTGATTTAGAAGATACCATCTATACGTCATAGCCCGAGGGTTTTGTAGTCAGTGTGAGTTGAAGAGAAGGCTTGCAAGTTATTAAAGTCCATTTATGGAGTTAGACAAGCTTCAAGTTGTCGAAATAAGTGTTTTGATAAGGTAATCAAACAATTTGGCTTTTATAAGAAGACAAAGGAACTGTGCATATACATAAAGTAATATGGTAAAGCCATCGTATTTTTAGTGCAAGATGTCGACGATCTATTATTGATTGGCAATGACACTTCGTTATTGCAACCAGTGAAAGCTTGGATTTCCAAGAACTTCTCAATGATTGATGTGGAAGAAGAAGCCTCTATACTAGGTATAAAGATCTATAAAGATTGATCTAAGAGGTCGTTGGGATTTATCAATCCCTATACATAGACACTATACCAAAGACGTTCAATATGGAGAATTCCAAACATGGAAACGACCAACGCAATCTGGAATCATCCTTTCTAAGAAAGACACTAAGAAAGAGTGTATGAAGAGGATCCCCTATACTTCAGCCATAGGATCCATAATGTAAGCTGTGTTATGTTTAACAATCCTCTCTAAAACGGGCTTAATTTTCGACCCAATAAAAGCCCATCGAACCTTAAGCCCATTCCAAAGCTGGCTGTTGGTTGGTAAAATTGATACAATGAATAGTATACATAGATATCTATCTATGCTTTCAAAATCTCACAGCAAAGGGTATAAAATATAATAAGAAATAGGTATCCATTTCATAAAATTCAAATTTCAGAAATTTAACATATCATACCAAATATCCATAGTACAATATCTCAAAATAACATCAGTATTTCTGAAATGGGGTATGCCATAATGTATCAAAAACATAGATAAATAGATAAAATCCTATAAATCTTCGCCACTTCCTTTGTATTCTCCATCAACAGCTGATCCCTTTAACCTGTAGGTTGTAATAAAGAGGGAGTCAGAACAATAATGTCTGGTGAATGAAAATATCAAGCTTTAGCATGATAATATTTAGGCAGTATCATTTAGATAAGAAATATGTCTTACACATCCTATACTATATCTTACCAAGGATACCTCCAATTGTTGGCCTAAAGTCTCTTTTAGTCAAATTCCATAAGTCTAACGAGGTTGCAATGCACTACCATCAATTAGCCCTAACGATGCGAGAGTAAGTACCTAAGTCACTTAATAACCCTTTAATGAGAATTAGGTAGACTTTGACCATTTAATACATATACCTTAGGCAGATCCACATCATTTAATATCTAAACCCAAGGCAGACCCCTCAATGGCACTCCCTAACTGATGTCGTAAGAAATCTCACCAGGCTACTTAATACTTCTTTTATGGGAAGGGGTGGACCCTACAATAGCCATTTAATACCTCAACCATAAAGTGGACCCCTATCGAAGATTTCCTACCACCGCATCTAAAAGATAATCCCGACCATTTAATACTTCTGTAGTGGCAAGGAGGCAGACTCTACAATAGCCACTTAATACCCCCAATCCAAAAGCAGTCCCTTACTAAGATATTTGTCGTATCACCCATAACCCAAACTGTGATGTCTCATATTAGTCAGACTATTCGTAGGTGCAGGTAGCCAGATTAGCTACGAAGACTTACCCTACAGAATTGGGACTAACCTCACATCCACCATAGGTTCTTATTATAAGTAATGTCTCACATCAGTCTCAAAGTCACACTACTAATTGCCAAATTAGGTGGGTAGACTTCTATGTGCTTTTGACTTACCTCGCATCCTTATTACTGAGCCATATTTCTGCTCTCCTAACATACTATCATATATAATATGTCACCGCATTTACGACTTATAGCCATATAAGGAAGACTCCTTATTCTATGGATTAATTCCCATAATTATCCTTAACTTCCTTCCTAAGGAGTTTAATGCTATTATTTATTATATACGATTTGAATAATTAGTTGTTATTAATATGCTATCAATATATTTATATGTACGTAATATTTCAGCAAACTAAATATTCCTAAGCATTTGTAGTAATATTCATATTCTAAGATGAACGCTTCCTATACTATTTGTTAAAATGTAAAAACTTCCATATTTATACAAGCTTAAGTTATGTACAATAATTTACAAAATAGCTAATATCCTTAGCTAGAACAAACAGACTTGTATATATATTCAGAAATGGAATAATACCAGACTTATTTTACATAATATAATTGAATCATGCCTCTATTTCAAGGAAATAAAACTAGCAATTTAAACCCTTCATATTCTATTCAACTTTTACATACACAATCTTGAAGCAGAAAAATGATTCATATTTATCGCTAATATGAAAATTGGTGGTGCAAACGGCAAATTGGAAAAATTCATACATTCACTATAAGAAAACAGTCTTTTATAGCGGTATATAACCGCTATTAAACACAACTATAGCTGTTTGATAAACGTTGTATATCGACATGTTATAAAAAAAGAATTGCACATTTAACATAAAAAAACTACTATAAAAGACCATGATTTCATAGCATAAAGTTGCCGCTATAAAATAGTTAGTCTATAGCGCTTATTTCGCACTATATATCAACATGTTTATAGTATATTCTACATTCATTTACAGCATATATATACCGCTATAAAATGTGTAGATATAATAACGCCTATTTGCTGCTATCCTTTGACAGTAACCTCATACATTGCATTATTTTTTTATAGCACTTATGGCATATAGTTATAATGCTTTTTAGGAGCTATGCTTTATTTTACTATATATTTGATGCACCCCACTATTACATTTTAATAATAACAATCAAAATGAATCTTTTTTAAATAGATAACAATTTAAACAATGTATGAACGAAAAAAGTATAATAATCAGCAAATGTAACGCATATTCGTGATACACAAAATAAAATATTAACTAACAAAAAATAAGTTCAATACATGAGTTACCAAATTCAATACATATTCATGATAATAAAAGACAAAATAGTTCAAAGCTAACGTCTACAAGTACCAAATGCATCACTAAGAACTTGAACTGCTTAAAGCCTTTCTTCATGCATGTCTTCGGTCATTGGTAGTACTTCCTGAAAATTCAGAACAATTTGAAAATAATTATATAAAACCGCGATAACATGCATTTTAATGACTTAACGGCTATGTTTTTGTTCTTATGATTGTTTTGCTTTTCTATTGATTTCAGCATACAGGGAATATGTTTGGGCATATGCAGCATTCTCATTTGCTTGGGTAGTTACATTTCTCCATTTTTTCTACAATCTGGTAAGACATGCATATTCTTTTCAAACTTACGCTATACCCATTAAGTAAATTTTATAATCTTACATCCCTGTCAATGATACAAAGGTATTAAAGTAAGAAACTATGCGTGAAGCTACACAACAGTGAAATAAAGTACAATTAATGCTACAGATATGTATTTTACTAAACTTATATGCAGCTTAATTTAAAAGCAATTGTCGCAATTGTGCTTGCGTCGATTGCGAATTTCGAAACTGCAGTAGGAGACAACTCAGTCTGCTTACATATTTTCTATTGGAGAGCTCCAGTTTCGCAAGCGCAAATGAACACTATGCAAGTTTAGCAAAAGTTAATTTTTATAAGCTTATTTAGTTTTTATTAAACCTAATTAATGAAGTAAATTTTTATAATCTTAGTTAATTTTATTGTGATTATTATTATTATTTAAATTTTATTCTTACAGTTAGTTAATTTAATTAATCTTAGTTAAGTTTATTATTATGATTATTTAACCAAGATTATAAAATTTTATTTTAACTATTATGATTATTGTTGTTTTTGCTATCAGTATTATTATTATAAACTTAATTAATTTTTATAAACTTAGTTAATTTATTATTATTATTACATAAACTTGTTTTTTTATAGAACTTGGTCAATTTGGTTCATCTTTTATTATTATTATAAACTTAGTTAATCATTATTATTATTATTTTATATAAATTTAATTAATTTTTGTAAAACTTAGTTAACTTGTTTAATATTTTATAATTTTTTATTATTATTAGCATTATTAGTATCCTAAACTAAGTTAATTGTTATGAAACTTAGTTAATTTTTATAAACTTTGTTTATTTATTATTATTATTGCTATTATGATTTTTGTGAAGGGATTAGTGTGATTATCATTTACTAAAGAGGTATAAGCAATTTGAAGTTAAGTGCAGTGGATTATAATGCCATGAAACTAAGCTTTCTATATTTGAAGATTTTCATATGCATTTCATAGGACCCTAGCTTTTGCTAAGAAGAAGTTCTACCCTCCAGGACAGTACTAGGTCTGCATTATTATGTAAAGTGATTGAAGAGTGGGAACAATTCAATGATATATGGTTACATGGGTTTACCCAAAAAGAATTTTGTCGTGGAACAATGGATATCGGTTTTTGAACATCTTGTTATTGAAATCGAATACCTATATCGTGCGTTTCATATGTGACATGTGTATTTAAAGACTACAACATCTATATGTAATATATACGGCTACACTATAGATCATAGAGATTCAATAAAAGGTTTACCTTGTCTTGTATATGAGACGTTGGTGTATTCCACCACAATAGACCTCCTAATGTAGCGACAATAAGAACCTAAAATATTCATAGCTTGTTAAATGCCTCATGCTTTTCTTCTTTCACTCCTTTCTTAAAAGTACACTAAACTATCCCCACCAGCTATTGCACCATTGCTCCTTCTTTATTGTTACTGCATAATCATTTGTGCTTAGCACACAAACCAGTTATTATTTATAACACAGTGGTACAAACCTTTGTTGTGGCTGTAATTGCTATTGCTGTGGTCCATTGCACGAAGCTTTGCTTTTAACCTTGTCGCTATGTTTTCAGTGAATTTCTGCTTGAATTTCTGCCTTCTAGATATTATATAAAGTAATATAAAAGAAGAATTATCAGTGCGCTAAGCTCTTTTACTGCCTAATGGCTTCTTCTCTGAAAGCATATGAAATAACATGTAAATCTAAAACTAACCTAAATAGTTGGTTATCATGAAACATTAGTAAAAACATATGAATTGCCTCTAGCGTACCCTGTGTACACATGAACTTTTTGTGCAAACATACCCTACATCAATAGATTTCCACTGTACAAAAATATATGCATATAATCCTTCCCCTTTACTCAAAACTACAACACCCTGCGTCTCAAATTATATAGTGAATTTGAGCATGCAACCAAAAGATAAAATGGAGAAGGAAGTAATACGAACAAATTGACTAGCTTTTGCTTGGTAGTCAAATTAATTGGTGATTGGAAATTATTGAAAACAGTTGTGACATGTCTGTGCCCGGATTTTGAATAGGTGTTTTGAAGTTTTAACTTAGAGGGTTGGTATGATAGTATTACATAGCTGAGTACAATAACAGGTTCGGTTCGATCATTGATGGCCTGAAGAGGCGGGGCCATGACAGAACATAGTTGAAGTAAGAAATGGAAAATAATAAACAAACAAAGAAACGTTGGGGAGTGGGTGTTGGAGTTGGGCACTGGTGTAGTCGTCTAACAGAGGTGTGACTGAAGGTGGGGTTATGGTGGTATCAATTTAAGATATCAATTATTAATCATACCGTAGGTATAAATAGTCCATGGTTGGACAAAAGTTCAGAGTAAAATAGTATATATTTTTATACTCCAAATCAATAATAATGGTATTAATATACTTACAGAATTATTGTACAAAAGAATTAGCAGTAAGTAGTTTTTAATTTTAGTGATAAATAAACACAAATACGACAATTATCTCTTTCTTTAAAATGTTGTTTTTCTGCCTAAAAAAGTGGTGATGAACCATTTAGTTTTGCACAGGTGCTATAAAAAAGATTATTACACATTGTAGCTTTGGTAATAATGTCTTTTTATTAATCATAAATAGAAGGAACAATGAGTTATATCATACTACCATAAAATAAAAGGTAGTATATATATGATTAATTGTGGATATCCATGAGCATAACTATATTTATTAACTATAGCAATAAGTCATAAAGGTAAGAAAAATGATCATGGGACAAACATTGGATCCGATCCGTAAAGAGAAAATTAAATAAGGAAATTAAAAACAAAAATAGTATAATCAAATGATGAAATTTATGTCACTACGCCATAGATGACCTTCTGCAACACAAAAAAATGTTGGCTCAGGCCCGAAAAATGTTGCCATAGGTCTATGGCAACACTTTTAGGGTGATGCAATTTTTGCCGTTGCCTTAGACCTCAAAGGCAACATTTTGACTATCTAAGGCAACATAAGTAATATTGTTGCAATAGAACCCTATTTGGGTCTATGACAACACCCATAGGTATCTGTAGCAACATTCCAAAATGTTGCTATAGATATTAACTTTCTGAATTTGTGGAGCCCACAACATAGAGCATATTTGATTTTTTAATAAAAATAAATATTTATTTAATAAAATGCTATTGCACAAAATTTGATATTTAAACAGTAATTTATTTAAATAAATATTTTATTTCAACATTTGAAATAGTACAAATTCCTGACTCCACTATTTTACAATTCAATGATATATAACACTGATATTCACATATACAGATATTCCTCACTACATCACTCAGTTCACTCATTACATATGCAGTTTCAATTTATACAGACACCGACACTGACAAATATATGACGAGCCGAGTGCCGAGCCGAAGGCGAGCCGAGAAGCGGGTCCGGACGCAGCACCGGCGGGGGTCCGGGGCACCGCCCAATTCATCCGATTTTGGAAGATCGAGCCTTCTTTGAAACGATGTAAAATGATGCACAAATGGTAATTGCAAGCACTACAACAATAAATGAGGCAACTATAATAACTGGACCAATAGCCACCTTCAAACCGTCAACAACCCCTGCCGAACACTCACAGCACCACAATAAAACTTCTACCAACAATCACCTCTGCCACTCACAACCTCAACATTGTAATCATCAATTCACCATCAAACAACAGTACTACATGAAAACGTGCACTAGATTATAAAACTGAACTTGGAGCTCCTAAGTTCAACACTATTTCCCTTAACAACAATTTGAAAATAAAACACTAAAAATTATCTATAAGGAGGATGTATGTAAACAAGCTGTGAGTATTAACTAGTAACCGACATGAAGAAAATGATATAATATGGATTATATACACATGATACCTGCAAAAATATAACTAGAAAATGATATATAGTTCCAAAGGAGCATTTGCACAAACATATGGGGGGCGTACTACCTTATTGAAATTACCAGTACCATTCCCATGCTTATCCTTAATAATGTCATCATCTTGCAATCTATTACCATTAGCAGATAAGTTTCCAACAAATAAATCATAATTTTCCGAACATCACACCAAAGGCCTTCAGTACCAAGTGAAGCAACCGCAATCATAGGGGAAAGTACGAAGAGATCAGCCTGGGATGTACCTGATATAGGAGCCGTGGACGGATTAATTGTTGCGAGAATGACAGCTAAATCTCGAGGGCAGTTCGGGTTTTGGGAGAAATTAAGGCGCTATAAGGGTTTTCAGGTGAAGTAGTCTAAAGGAGAAAGGTAGAGGGGTTGTTGGCGAGCAAGTCTTCTGTTGGAGGTGAGAGCTGATGGCGACGACTGCGGTGGCAAAAGGGGTTTGAACGGAAAACTTTGTTTGGCTTCGGGTTTTGGTGTCGTGACGGGGCTCTGGTTGGAGCTAGATGGTCGCGATTGGTAAAGGGGTAGCTAGGGGTGAGGGTGACAATTTGGTGGCGGAGGCGAATGAGGAAGTAGAAGAAGAGGAGGGTGACAATTTGGTGGCGGAGGCGAATGAGCGGAGGCGAATGGGAGGAGGCGAATTGAAATGAAAACCAAAAGGGGATCTACTCTGAACTAGTTCAGGCGGGAAAACGAAATTTTGGGGCAAATTGCAGTGGTGATCCATTTTAACAACCAGATTAAATGTAGATCGTTGGATTGTATTCACGCGGATTGCTAATTTTATTAATTTTTTAATTTGAATACATCTATTGCAACACTATATAAAAATGTTGCATCGTGTTACACTTGTTTAGCTAGAGCAACACATTTTTATGGCTAAGGTAACACCAAAAATACAACGTTGCAGTAGGACCAAAATTTTATAGCTGTCGCAATATTTTAGCTGGCAACACCTTGCAAAACTGTTGCAGAAGGTCATCTATGGCGTAGTGTGTGTAAAGCTTCACAGTAGTACTATGATTTTATCCACATATTTAGTGAATTAAAAACAAAATCGAGCTGTCAATAAAATAAAAATACAAACATAAATAAACAACTTAATATTTTATTCAATTACTGGCAACTCTAATACATTTTAGTTATTTTACCATGGTCCACTACTCACATTGACACCCAAAGACCATAATAATTAATTTAATCTATTATTTTTATTATTATATAAATAAATTTACTTATTTCTTATAAAACTTAGTTAATTTAGCTAATAAACAAATTAGTTAACGAAGTTAATTTTTTGACCTTAGTTAATTTATATTATTATTATTTTACATAAATTTAATTAATTTTTATAAAACTTAGTTAACTTGGTTGATATTTTGTAAATTATTATTATTATACACTTAGTTTTTATAAACTAATAATTAATTTATTATTATTTTAATTATTGTATGAACTTGTTTAAGTTTTATAAATTAGTTAACTTGGGTAATATTTTATTATTTATTATTACTATAAACTTAGTTAATTTTCATAAAATTTGTTAATATTTTATTATTATTGTTGCTTTATTTAATTTTTGTAAATCTTACCTAACCAACAAGGAGAGTAACAGCTTCCTTAATCAAATTCATTTTAATAGTAGCAATTGATTATACTAGGCAGCTCATAATAGTAGAAAGTAAAAAAAAATAACAATACCTCATTTGATACTACATCCTATAAATCATCACTTGCAAGAATGAAGAATTCAAGTGATCCACCAACCACCTCCTCCTGCATTAGCACAATAAAAGTCCTTCACTCACAGGAATTACTCGATAATAAGTAGTATATGCACTTTAATTGCCAAAATGTGCACAACTAGAATATAACATGTTGAAGAAAATACCCTACTTTCAGGCTCATCAACAACATATTGCTTCAAGAGTTTATCACCAATTATACAAGAAACGATAAGCACATCCCCTACCTGCCATATGCTAATTTAGTTTGATCCTGCATGCACCGATGATCTAATTTCAGTTTAAGGAACTAGTTTTGATACCTTAAGATCTTCTGGTTTTATAGCACTATATAATTAGTTCTATTACTAACCTTGCTAGCCATAAAGCAGTAAAAATTGTAACAGTACATAAAATAAACAGTGAACTAGAGCAGTACAAAATGAAATGAAAAGAGAGGACATTATAAAATTAGCCAATGCCTAATAATCTCAACTGTAGAAGGGATATCAATAATGAGAAGGCAGTGAAGTTATTTCATTGCAAATGAGAAATGTTTTGCCTATATATAGTCTTTTCTTCAGTAACTGACCTCTTCTTAAACTATATGTTTATGCACATTGTGAAAAATAGATGATCTCCAAGTTCTTTACATTATAGTGCAGGAGCAAGAATCTGATTCTTTATCTTCTGAGTCACTTGATTCGCTGCAAAAGGAACTTAGCATATAAGTATCTTAGATATATACTAAAGCTTTGTTTAATATAGTCTCTCTTACTAAAATCCAAAGGATACCCATTATTTCTTTAAAAATAAATGGGGCTACCACACTTAGCAACATACCAACAGTAAATACAAAGTTCCCTAGTCAAAATATCTAAACTCAATGATAGTAAAATGGTAAGTGCAAAATAATAAATCTAACACTCTCTACCTCTAAAGTCTTGAAGTGTTTGAATCAAATACATTAGATCCATACTAAACTCTATTGCACAAGGACTAAAATGAAACATCGTGGTGTTTGCATGATCGATCATTTCCAATTGCCGCAAATCAACATCCATCTCCTATATAAAACATTGACTTGTAGAGAATCTTTTGATCGGATCATAGAGTAGCATTTTCTGCAAAATTTAAAAATATATCAATAGAAGTAAAAAAATAAGCACATAATTCAATTCATTTCACCATTCTATGATTGATTAAATGCATCATAATTTTTAAATTCATGTATTCATTTCATTATAATTTAAGCAATCAATTCAGGGACAATAACCGCACACTGCACATCTATGTGTTCCTATTAATATATAGAAAAATGATCGCAGCATGTTCTTACTAAGCAGACCAAGTTTCAAAGGTAATAGAAGTTTCAATATGTGAACTGAAACCAAGCAATCCAGCTCCTTAATAGAATATTAAATGTCAAATCTATTGTCTTATGCATTAGGAGATGTAGTAATGCGCATGGAGCTAGTTGGATGTAAGGGTAGACTTGGGTTTTGGCAACTCAATAGGTTTTAAACTAAGTTACTTTCAACTCAGATCTTACATTGCCAATGTAATGAAACCAAAGCACTGTTTCCAAATTCATACTGAAGAAACATGTATGTTGTTTAATTTAATGTAATTGCAGACTACCAGAGAGTATTGATATGTATAATTACACATGTTATGGAAAATTACTCGTTGTCAATGAATGTACACCTGACAATTCTTTTGACAACAAAACTATTGATTTTGTTGATATTTGGGTAAAAATACAAAAAATTAACATGCAATTATGAGTAACTGATGCATTGTCAAGATTAGCTAGTTGTATTGGCTAGTCACTTAAACTAGATGAAATTATAGCAGAAAAATGAATCACAAAATTTGCAAAAATTCTGGTACAAATTGATTTACAGTCTAGTTTGCCAAAAATAGTTCAAGTTCAAATGTAAAACAGATTAATCAAAGTATTTTATATTACATATGACAATGTCCCTCAAAAATGCTCTCAATGCAAGAGTTTTTGACATGCCAAAAAAATACACGTCTCTAAACCGAAGTGGATCCCAAAACAAACTTCTTACCATAGCCATGAGGATGGTCCATCCACTGAGCAACAATTGAAACCCGATAGCCGTGAAACTTGTGAACCATATGCAAAACCACAACTTATATAGGAAGATAATGCCACACAGTGAACCAACCTTAAATAAAGTGGTCAGCAGCTTGATATTTCAATATATGACTGAATTGTTTTATTTACCTATCTAGATAAGTTGTCAATAAAAAATAGTACATATCACATGTTTTAGTTGTAAAGATGTTGTTTATTTAAAGCAGGTGAAAATTACAAAGCATGATATATCAGTCTATGCCTATATCAACACGTTTATTTAAAGATGTTGTCAATAAAAAATTTGGTGAAGTGACAGTCTATGCCTATATCAACACGTTCATCCCCAAGAACACTAGACCAAGTTAACCATCTAAGAAGTATGCCAGCACGACTTAGTTACTCGCAACTTCATAATATGCTCACTGTCGCCTAATTTACTCAAACAACATGATTACATCAATATAAAGGTGCAAGATCTACTAAATGCTAAGTTTGTAATTTAGTAATTCAAAATATAAAGTGACATCCAAATAGTCCGCATGTGGTTGCTTGAATGATTAAAGTTTCCTCAGTATGCACTTAACTCAAGCTAAATAGTTTATTGTTGACCAGTAAATGAAATATATGTTCAACCATCATGGGAAATCACTACATCAACCAAAAGACATGAAAATAAGTAATCTTAAACGCAATGATTCCACTCACGTACTTTGCATGCACATTCTGCTTGCATAATCTACTTCCAATGTAGCTTCCCCTCTACACAAAACTATTTAATACGACCCTATCAAACACTTGTCACTGACGATGTATTCCAAGGCCAAATGAAAAATTGTTGTTCTTCTTAGCACATTAAATATAAAAAACAAAAGACAGTTATGAACATCCAATTAGCAACACCAAGAAAGGTTGAATAACAAGTATATCACTGCCTTTGATACGTCTAGTTCATGTGACGTAATTTTGTCCTAGGACCCTGGAATAGAGTATTTGTAATAACACTGAAAGCATATATTTTATAGTACTTCGCTGAAGAATGTATTTCCAATGTTTGTTTTAGTACCAAGTAAGAATGAAATTCAAACGCCATTTGAACTACCTGTAGTCTTAATAGCTTCATGGACCGTTGAAAAATCTAGGTCCCCTAATTGAAGGCTTCTGGCTTTTTTATAGGGATAGTTTGGCTCACGTCCCTAACAAGTTTTAAAATAGATAAAACATCCTTCACAACCAACATTTACGTTTCCGCTCCCTATTTTCAAATTCACGTACGCAAAAAGTCTCAAATACCCTTTATGTTTTAAACTTTTCAAACGTGTATAATTTTATTTACAAAAACCGGATCAACATACCGTTTTCACCAAAAAATCACAAATTTTATGATCTTTAAAATGAGATCCATTGTTGATACCAAAAATTTATATTTGTATTAAATGTGCAATTATTTCAAATATTTGCAGACAATTCAGCAAATATTGAACATTTCGATTTTTTTTTTCAAATTTATAAAAATTGCACAAAATTGCATATATTTCTGCAACTATATGGTATAGTTGCAGAAATGTCTGCAACTATTGGGTATAGTTGCAGAAATATCTGCAACTATTGGGTATAGTTGCAGACATTTCTGCAACTATTGCAAATAGTTGCAGAAATGCAACTATTGCGTATAGTTGCAGAAATTTCTGCAACTATTGCGTATAGTTGCAGAAATAACTGCAACTATTGCGTATAGTTGCAGACATTTCTGCAACTATTGCAAATAGTTGCAGAAATGCAACTATTACAAATAATTGTTTGCAACTATTGCGTATAGTTGCAGACATTTCTGCAACTATTGCATATAGTTGCACAAATGCAACTATTGCATATAGTTGCAGAAATGTCTGCAACTATTGCGTATAGTTGCAGAAATTTCTGCAACTATCACATATATTTGCAGAAATTTGTTGTGATTATTTATAACTGCAAATATTAAGAATATCATATTTCATAAAAAAAACTTGATTCGTCTTCAATTTAATTGCAGTTTTCCATTTAAATCGAAAAATAAGAAGAAGAATTAGAGCTCGCAGTGAAACGCAGGGGTAATTTGGGGAATAAATTTGCTGAAAACAGAAACAGGGACGTAGAATATATACTTTTTATGACAGGGATCTGCTTTGAAATTAAGTTCCGTTTTAAGGATGTGTGACTAATTTTCACTTTGTTATATGCCTATATATTCAAAATGTAATGGAAAAATAATGAAGTAGCATGCAAAATCAAGACCTAAAGGAATATACAAGTAGACAAAACTTTCATCAACTCGTGAATTTAGTTTTGAAGTTTCAACTTTATAGAATACAGACAAACTGGGCAACATAAAGTTTCGGATTTTCGACTTAATAGGTGCATGCGAAAAACCTGAAGTAAATTCATTAATATTATCTGGAAGGTAGATCGTCTGAAAACCAATGAGAAGTTCATTTATTTAGCATACTTACAGAAGTCAATCAATAGCCGCAAATGAGGGTATGTATCCTCACACCTTAGATGTCAGTTTAAACTAGTGCTGCTTTTGTAAGCAGTAGTCTCAATGTCTCATTATAGGATATGAATTATAAAACAGTTAGCGAATTTTAGAAAGAAAAAAAATAGCTCATTGCAAGGTACTTTTGCTAGTTATCAGCTGACCACATTAAGATAAACAAAGGTCTCAATCAGAATTGGCAAAAATACTATCATATATTATCATGTGAAAGAGCATAGCTAGGATTTTTAAATGCATATATCCTCTAATCTATTTATGCCTGTTTTTCAATCTCTGTGCATGCTAGAATAGAGGAAATTGGTTAAACATCAGCCAATAGCATTGAGACTCTAAAAATATCACACTCATATCGTACTAATTGCTAGGCATTCCCTCATAATGACTAAAAAAAAGAAAGCCTATCTAGCAAGCTTCAAAATTGATAATGCCATGACTACAACTTTGATTACACTCTTTTGTATACTACAGACATATAATGATAAACTAAAATCTATGTCAATGCTTAGAAGAACATAGCATACAACATTCATAGAAAAAAGAGAACCTAATTAGAAGCTGCAGCAATCGGCATTGATACAGAGTTTTCATCCCCTAGAGCAAGAGCTAATCACATATCCTTTTGTTGATGCTTGAGAGGAAACACAGGTGGATAACTGCCCTTTATCATTGAAGGTCCCTTCATGCGGAACATAAGATTTGCAATTGCACCAAGATCCTGTTTATTGATACCCATAGCCTCTTAGAATATTTATCCTTTTGTTTCTCAGTTTTTGTGTTTCTTACCAACAAATTCTTACCATAACATCCAGAAGAGTTTGTTGGTTCAGTCCACTTTTCTCAGTCAATGTAAGGCCTTCAGATATTGAATTCATCATGCTACATAAACAATGCCAAAATAGTTAACATTGCTAGGACTTGGTAAGAGATATAAAAAGCAGTATGTTTACATTTGCAAATACTATGGCAACTATGCCACTAGAGTGTTCATTTATTTCCACCAATGAATTCTAGGTTAAACGGCGAATAAAGTAAGAATAAAAATTTTAAATTGTACATGTTTCTTATTTGCAATCGCATGCTATTACAAAATTAAAATCTTTCATCCTGTATACAATAACCATGTTAAGAATTCGTCTTGAATAGTTTTATAAGAATGAACAGATATTTGAATATAAGAAGAGGGATATGTAATTCAATAAGCTAACCATTAATTAATCTTACTAGGAGAAGCAGGAAGATGAAATCCCTTTGCCTATACCGAACCCTCAACTCCTTTGTACGGTATGAATTATAGATTTAAATGGCTAATGATATTAGTGAGGGATTATAAGGCAACAGTTGTCAAATTAGGGTCCTAAAAAAACAAAGTTGGAGAAGAAATTAGCAGTAAGCAGTGAGTTATCGTATTATCAGTTTTGAGAAGATGGAAGATAAAATCGACTAACCTTGTCCTTGGTCAGAAACCCAAGACTTGGAAGGAAGAGGAAATTATCTAAACTGGTAGGCAATTGAAGAAATGAGAGAATAAAATTTGAGTAAATGATTTAGGAGGAGGGAAATAACCGAGGAAGAAGGAAAGTGAAATAATTTGAGGAAGACACGGCCATCCAAATAATTCCCTCTTTGTAAGAGCGTTACATACGCAGTGGCTACTCCAGATGAAAAAAATTAAAGCAAATAATAAAACTACAAAATGAAGCGTTATCTATTGCCGTTAAAAACCAACTTTTCTTGTAGTGATTGCACGCCATTTCTTAATAATTTCCTTTTTGAACCCTTTTACCACAACAACAGAAATTAGTACAGGATGTGAATAGAACATAAATTTATTCAAATTGCAAACAAAAAATTTAATTCTACTATATTAACATAAAATACTTGATATTCCAATAAATCCAAGAATTGACATTTTATTCAAGGGAATTTTTGGGGTTTTAGGGTTCAGGGTTTTTGTAAACAAAGTTCTCCAAGGCATAAAACAAATCCAGACTTTTACTACACAGCTACTAAAATGTGAAAAACTAAGATTTCCACTCGTAGATGGTTTCCTGCTTCCTTTGGATTTGATTTATGCCTTCTTCTAGTATCACCTTTAGATATCTTCTTCCTAAAACATACAATAATTCAATTGTGTATAGATCAGATTCAGAATCAGAAATTATGGAAGAATAGAATTAGAAAACATATATATAAATGTCTAAAATCCCTTACCTTTAAATCCAGTTGGTTCTGAATTGTAGAACTGAAGAAGAAGACTGAAAGAAATGTGAATCTTGAACCTAACTTTTCTCTCCATTTTCTCCTCTATAAAAGCATCTCAACTCACTCTAATTTATTACTTTTTAAAGCCTCTAAGTCCTCTACCTCTGGCCGAAAACTAACCCTTTGTTGAGACTTGGTTTTGATTCATGACTCGAAGCTATCACTACAACATACAGATTCTACGACTGTTACGACAAAAAGAGAATATATACTACGTGGAGACAAGACATCAAAATCGGTGCATCAACTTTTATATTATTTTGTTTTGAGTCTTAGGTCATTATTGTTAAGATCTCTCCTCGTTTACATATATTGCTTATATATATAATTTTCTTATTTTCAAATAATTTATACATATATAAGCATAATATATATATATATATTATCAAGATTTTAATGTTAGAATCATATATAATATATATTATATATACATGCGTAAACTGTGCAAACTGCACAGAAAATACCTGGTCAGTCGACTGACCTGCTAGTTTCTGTGCAGTATGCACAGGTGCACAAGTGTGTATATATATATATATTTACTTATAATAAAAAACATTTGAATATTCAGTCGACTGACTCAGAGGCTCAGTTGACTGAATTTCTACAACAGCTATTTTCTGAAAAGACATGACTATTTATGAAGAGTTACGAACCTCTACGAAAAGATTTGGACGCAACACTTCAATCGAAACTCTTCATCAACAGTCGCTTCTTTTTAACATCTATAAATACATATTCTAACTTGATTCCAAACTATCGAATTTTCTTATCTTTTTATCTAACACTCTGGAATCTACTTGCAACTATACTTTCAAATATTCTGCATTAAAGCAATTTTATACCTTTCTATTCTTCATAAACTTCAAATATATATATTTATACTTGAGGAGAAGATTATAGGAAGGGTGTACTACAAGTGACAAATCTGTGTTATTAGAACACACAAAGTCAAAACAATCTTTTGTATTTGTTGAAGTCCTGTTCTGCTACTCAGGCGTGTGAAGTCCTCTTCAGTTGTTGAGGCAAAATCCTGTTCCGCTGCTCAGGTCCTTATTCGGCTGCTCAAGGGTTGTATAGACCTGTTCCTCCGGGTTAAGTGAGGGTTATTATTTTAGTGAAATTGCAGAAGGAGTCTGGGACTGGAGGTAGGACGGTGCTCCGAACCAGTATAAAAATCTCTGGTGTTATTTTTATTATACTGCTCTTATATTCCGCACTATTTACTGTATAACTATCATCACTATACTCTGTGTTATCATATACCAATATTACATGATCCATAGCACACTTTCATTTGGCATCAGAGCAAGGGTCATCATATAACCGTAACACAGTTATCTGATAATATAATAATATGAAAACAAACACTAGCACTAGCATTAACACTAGCTTCATTGAAGGACTATCCACTACGCGTCCACCACTATTTAATGGCATAAATTATAGCTATTGGGCCACACGAATGAGAATGTATATGCAAGAAAATGGTTTTGATTCATGGAATATAACTCAGGCATAATATATTATCCCTACTAAAGAGTATTCTACTTGGTCAAATACACAGAAACTAGATGTCACAGCTAACGCAAAAGCCATGAATATGTTGTTTTGTGCCTTAGATAAAATGGAGTTTAACCGTGTTAGCATGTGCAACACTGCATACAAAATATGGCGTACACTCAAGATTACACACGAAGGAACTAACAAGGTCAAACAAAGCAAGATATCCATGCTCAAAAGTCAATTTCAAAACTTTAGAATGAAAGACAATGAATCTATAAATGGTATGTATTCAAGATTTC
The DNA here is from genome assembly GCA_030737815.1 of Allium fistulosum. NCBI lineage: Eukaryota > Viridiplantae > Streptophyta > Magnoliopsida > Asparagales > Amaryllidaceae > Allium > Allium fistulosum. Next base: position 945,098,091 of record CM060904.1, on the reverse strand, counting down.
AGGATATCTATCATTCATTAGTAGGACTAGGAGAAAATATTTAGATTTTGATATCGTGTCCAAAATTCTTAACTCTTTAACGGATGAATGGGAAAGGAAAGTTCTCGCAATTGAAGAAGCAAACAATATTTCCAAAATAACTCCGGAAGAGTTAATAGGAAATCTAATGTCCTGTGAAGTGAATTTGCAGGCTAAATGAGTTCAAGCTCAAGACAAAAAGAATATAGCATTCCATGCAGAACAAGAAGAATCGGATTCAGACAAAGACGACCTAGCCTTTATTACCAAAAATTTCAAGAAATTCTTGAAATATAGAAAAGGAAACAGAAATAATGGCAAGAGAAGCTTAAACAGAAATAAACAACCGTCTTCATCAGTATTGGAGTGCTTTAACTATCACAAAAAGGGGCATATACAGAAGGATTGTTCGAACCAAAAGAAAGAATATCGCAATAAAGGGAAGGCCAAGTTCAGAAGGAAAGCTTTCTCAGTTACATGGGATGATTTAGACTACTCTTCCTCCTCAGAAAGCGAGAGTAACAACGATAATGAACAAGCCAATGTATGCTTTATGGCCAAAGATAATGAGGTTAGTGATTTAACTTTTGATGATATGATAGAGATAAACTTAGAATTATTAGATACTTTAAAAAGTCTCAAAAGAAAATATAAAGAGGCTGTTGAAAATAAGAACAAGGCAGAATTTGAAAGAGATATGCTTAAAGACGAGAAGAAAATTTTGGAAGAAGAACTTGAGAAAACTCAAGAATCACTTTCAAATGTTAATTCTCAACTAATATTATTGAGTCAAGAAATTGAAACTCAAAAAGAAAAGAATGATGTTCTTGTTTCTAAAAATCATGATCTGAAGACTAATATCAAAATGGTAGAACTAGAAAACTTGAGCCTAAAGACCAAAATAGAAGGAATCACTAAAAATGTCTCGAATTTTAATAAAGGTAGAGAAAATTTATCTAGAATTATTGAAAATTCACAACCGGCTAACAATAAAAACGGACTAGGCTATAAGAAAGTCAAGAATTCACAATCCAGTAATTTAAACAATGTTAAGTCTAAATCTTCAAAAAGATTGGCTTCTAAGACTATAAATATATGGGTACTTAAACAAATAACAAGTTAATAAGGAATAAGTATATTAGATCATTCATAGAAACCGTTCATAATAATAATAATTATATTTATAAAAGGGATACTGAATCCACTTGGGTTTGGTTTCCTAAGATCTAACTCTTAGGACCCTATTAAAAAGGTGGGTACCAATGTCATCTCATATATTTTGCAGGTCCCACTCAAGAAAAAAGAAAATGGATACTCGACAGTGGTTGCTCAAAACACATCGCAGGAGACAAAAATATGCTGACTAACATTACATACTCGGATGGAGGTTCTGTCACTTTTGGAGATAATTCCAAGGGATATATCATCGGCAAAGGCGATGTGAGCAATTACGGTACATCTAATTTACCTCTTATTACAAACGTTTTATTAGTCAAGAATCTAAAACATAATCTTTTAAGTATAAGTCAATTATGTGATAAAGGATTTAAAATATCTTTCTCTGAGAATAAATGTAGTATCTTCGATCAAAATCAGAATATTATTTTCGAAGGAAATAGAGATAGAAACATTTACGTTTTAAATATGAAAGTTAATCATAACCCGGACATGTGTTTAATACCCAAAGAAAATGATCCTTGGCTATGGCACAAACAATTTTGTCATATCAATTTCAAAACTATAAATAAAATTTCTAAAAATAATCTTGTAAGAGGATTACCAAAGATGAGTTTTAAAGTTAATAATATCTGTGACGCATGTCAATTAGGTAAATTAACTAAATCCTCGTTTAAATCTAAAAAGGTCATTTCAACATTACAACCACTTGAATTACTTCATATGGATTTATTTGGACCAACCCAAGTTCAATCCATAAACCACAATAAATACGTGTTTGTAATAGTTGATGATTTTTCTAGATATACGTGGACTATCTTTATGAAAAATAAAAGCGATACTTTTGAGAATTTCAAAACATTTGTTAAACGAATTCAAAATTTAAAACGTACTAAAATTAAGAATATTAGAAGTGATCACGGAGGAGAATTTGAAAATGAACTATTTGATAACTATTGTAAAAAGAAAGGAATATTTCATAACTTTTCGTTTCCTAGAACTCCACAACAAAATGGAGTTGTAGAACGAAAGAATCGGACTCTACAAGAATGTGCTAGAACCTTACTAAATGAAAGCACGTTACTATAACATTTCTGGGCAAAAGCCGTTGCAACTGCTTGTTATGTATTAAATCGTGTATCTATTAGACCCCTTACTAAGAATACATCTTATGAACTTTTTAACGGTAGAAAACCAAACATATCTTATTTTAAAGTATTTGGATCAAAAATTTTTGTGTTAAATACCAATGATCATCTTGGTAAATTCGATTCAAAATGTGATGAAGGAATATTTCTTGGATATTCGGATCGAAGCAAAGCTTATCGAATTTTCAATAAACGAACTAATACTATTGAAGAAACACTCCACATATCTTTTGATGAAAATTTTACACGTATTTCAAGTTTTAATGATGACGATGATTTACTAAATGATAACACGAATATAGAAACCAATAATTTAAGAGAAGATGAAAACATTATTCATAATTCAGAAAATAATATCACCAATACAATAAGATCTCCTCTAAGAATCTTATGAAATCATCCCACAGAAAATATAATTGGAGAAATAAATTCAAATGTTCGAATTAGAAATCAACTAAATTTAATGGGTCATGTGGCTTTTCTTTCTACTATAGAACCTAAGAATACAAAGAAAGCATCATCCAATGAAAATTGGATTATTGGTATGAAAGATGAACTAAATCAGTTTGAACGAAATGAAGTTTGGGAACTAGTACCCAGACCGACCGATCAAACTGTTATAGGAACTAAATGGGTTTATAAAAACAAAGCAGATGAATTAGGAAATATAACTCGAAACAAAGCCAGATTAGTAGCACAAGGGTATAATCAAGAGGAAGGAATAGACTACGAAGAAACGTTTGCTCCAGTTGCTAGACTAGAAGCAATATGAATCTTACTGGCTTACGCATGTTTTAATAACTTTAAACTCTATCAAATGGATGTTAAAAGTGCATTTTTAAATGGTTATATTAAAGAAAATGTTTTTGTTGAACAACCACCTTTATTTGTTCATGAAAAATATCCATATCATGTCTATAAACTTAAGAAAGCTTTATATGTTTTAAAACAAGCACCACGTGCTTGGTATGAACGTCTTAAAAGCTATTTAATTGAATCAGGATTCGAAATAGGAAAAGTAGATCAGACTCTATTTATAAAACATTCTAAAAATGATATTTTAATAGTTCAAATATATGTTGACGACATTATATTTGGTTCAACTAATAATAAATTATGTAAATAATTTTCTGAAATAATGACTAGTGAATTCGAAATGTCCCATATGGGAGAATTATTATATTTTCTCAGTCTTCAAATAAAACAAGTTTCAAATGGAATATTTATAAATCAAGAAAAATACTGTAATAATCTTATCAAGCGATTCGGAATGGAAAACACTTTTGCTAAACCAATGCCTATGAGCACAACAACACATCTTGATAAAAATGAAAACGGCAGGAGTGTAGACCAAAAACTTTATCGTAGTATGATAGGATCATTATTATACCTAACAGCTAGTCGACCAGATATAATGATGAGTGTATGTCTATGTGCAAGATTTCAAGCTGACCCAAAAGAATCACACTTATGAGCCGTAAAACGTATACTACGTTATCTTAGTAATTCTAAAGATTTTGGACTTTCCTATCCAAAAGATTGCCCATTCGAGTTAGTGTCATATAGCGATGCTGATTTCGGAGGATCACGGATGGATAGAAAAAGTACAAGCGGAACGTGTCACTTCATTGGTAAATCGTTAATATCATGGTTTAGTAAAAAACAAAATTGTGTCTCACTATCAACTTGTGAAGCAGAGTATATATTTGCAGCATTAGCATGTGCACAAGTAATCTACATGCAACATACACTTAAAGATTTTAGAGTTAATTTATCAAAATCAACAATTTACTGTGATAATTCCAGTGCAATAAATTTATCTAAAAATCCTGTGAATCACTCTAGAACTAAACACATAGATATCCGACATCATTTTTTACGTGACAATATAGAGAATGATGTGATAAATTTAGATTTCGTTCCATCTGTAAATCAATTAGCTGATATTTTTACAAAACCATTATTAGAAAATACTTTTATAAAACTACGTCGAGAACTCGGTATAATGTCAATAAAAGATATATAAATAGTTCTATTATGATAAAATATGTAATTTTAGACCAAAACTCAAATATAATTTTTTTTTACAAAAATTCATTATTCTGACCATGCTGAGACTCGAACCTATGATCTGCTGTGAATAGCCCAGATATCTTAACCACCTGAGCTATTGATTATTTTCATTACAGTTCAGGTCGGGGACTCAATTATATGGTGACAACTATACACTAAATTATGTATAACATTTACCTGTATAAATATACTTTCTGCATATTACATTTACATAGATAAATCAAAATAACAGAAAACCAACGAAATAGCAACTAACATTCCTAACTAACAATCTTTTTATAGCTAAATTCAAGACAAACCATTCACTTCATCCTTCTTAGTCTCAACAATTAGTCTATAAATAAATATATTTATTCTGTATTATTCATCCAAACTAACAGAAATACAAACTAACTATCAATATGTCAACCTCTTCATCCACTGACTCCATTGAAATTCTTGCCTCTACTGAATCACCAAAAACTCCCATCCATCATACTACACCACTTCTACCTATCATAATCATACAGGATATACTCCGGAGAAAAAGAAAGGGAAGAAGATGATGTTTGACGTCTCTCCAAACACTAAACAAAAAATAAGTGATTTGCATCACTACCAACAAGAATCGCTGATGCTTCAACGTGAAATATATTACGGGCAAAAGATCAACTCGAGGCGTCTAGGAATTATAGAACGTATTGCTATGAAATTTTGCGGTGCTTCATCACATCCAATAGACGAACACGCCGTTTCGCCTATTCGACGACCTTCTACCTCTTCTCCGCCATGACCACCTATCTCACCAAATTCATAGGATCGAAATGAAGCATCAAATGTTCGTCGCAAATAGCTATAGGGCTACAAAACTCCTAGCCCTTCAAAATAAGAGTAGTTGTTATTAATTGTTATTTTTTTGAATAATTTAACTGAAGTAAGTACAATTTTTTTTTGGAATAATTCATTTCTTCTGCTTCGTATTATCAACATATATACTAGTTCTAATATTCATAAATAAATTTACAAAGTTCATAAGTATGAAAATATATAAAACATTACTCAACACAAAAATTGATTGGGAAAATTAACCCAGGTCAGTCGACTGAACCAGGGTACCAGTCGATTGACACCGAAGATAATTTTTTTTTGAAAACAAGGTCAGTCAACTATCACAGTGGCTCGGTCGACTGGATCAGAAGACGAAATCCATATAACCCATATTCAGTTAACTGAATCAGGCATTCAGTTAACTGAACCAGAAGATCGAAATTTTGAATTTCAGGTTCAGTCGACTGAACCACTGATTCAGTCGACTGATTCGTGGATCTGAGAAAAATTACTGCTCTTACCCACTCACTTTTTTACCTTTTAACCTTCACTTCCCCTTCTCTCTTCACTTTCATTTTAGATTTTCAACTTTCCTAAAAACCCTAGATCTTCAAAAATTCATTTTTTTACTTCCAAACAATCAAATTAAATGGCTCCAAAGAGAAAAGGACAAGCATCTTCATCCTCCCAACCTCCTTCCATTGAGCAAATCCAACAATGGCTATTCGATGATACCGCAGTTAGAAGATGGAGGAGAATGCAAGATTCCCACATCTTTGAAGGTTCATTTGTAAAGTTTGCCGATTTTTCTCCATACCATATACAAGAATTAGGTCGTAGGAGAAATTTGGAGTCTTTGTTCAGTATTGACGAAAATAAGCATAAAATTAACCAAATTATGGTCAAACTATTCTATGCTAATCTTAACTTAGGTCACCAAAACATTTAAAACCAAGAAGATTGTGCATGGAGTTTAGTTTGTGGAAAACCCTCATTTTTCTCGTTATATCGAATGGCTCACATTTTACAATATGAAAATGATGGTATTGAATTGAGCAATGTTGATTGTGATATGGTCGTTCGTGACCGTATAAGTCATTTATTTTTGGAAGACGATATGCATCAACTCAAGTCCACGTCCTTAAGGCCAAAAGCTAGAATTATACACCGTGCGTTAATGAAAACTGTAACTCCGCGAACCGGGAGTTATGAACTTGTTTATGAACATAACTTCAAAGCCTTATACGCCATCTTCGGAAATATCAAATTTAATTGGCTACGATTAATTCTTGATGAATTCTTAAGCTTCAATAATGGTCGAATGAATGTCATCTACTATGGTGAGTATATTATGCGATTGCTAAAAGCATGTGAGATTCCGGAACCTGACTCATCGGTTTCTACTGTCGGGTACTTAAACTCTCGCACTTTAGCACTAATGAAGCTACCAGTTGCTCGACCTCCTACTATCATTACTTTTGAAGAATGGACTCAACGACAATTATCTCAAGATCAACCGCAACAACAACAAGGCGAAGCATTTCACCGCCAAAGATCAACTATTCATCAACAAGACGAGATTTTGATTCCTGATCCGGGCCTTCCTCCACATGAGTCGATTTCCTTGATATGCCGTAACCAACAAACCTTCAAACTCATATCACTAAAGTTGACAAAAAGCTTGATAAGGTTAAAGGATTTTTTAGAAATTTATGGCAAGCTATCTTATGTTTATCCGGCACTTCCACAGCTGCACTAGGCGATCCGGGTAAGCAACCCGTTTTTACTTGGTCTTCCTCTTCCGATGATCAAGCAAGTAATAGTGACAACGGTGGAGACAGAGGCGATAGTGGTGGTCAAACATCACATGGTGATAGGGGTAAGCATATAATGTCTTGAGTTGTTACTTTTCTTATAAAAACATTAGTCTTTATTTCTCAAACATCATTATGGCTTGTATTAAATAGCCACTCTTTTCGTATTATTTCCAGACTTTTGTTTGAAATATTATATGTGAATGTTCGTCTCCTTCATAATATATATCTATACAGCATACTTTTACATTTTTATTCCTTTTTTCGATGACAAAGAGGGAGAAATATTATCACTAAGATTGAGAATGCAGGAAAATAGATCGTCAAAGATTCAAGGGGAGTAAGTATTTATATTTTATATACAGTCGAAATCTATTTCTATTTACAAGTTGTCCTCAATCAAAAAGGGGGAGAATGTTGAGACTTGGTTTTGATTCATGACTCGAAGCTATCACTACAACATACAAATTCTACGACTGTTACGACAAAAGGAGAATATATACTACGTGGAGATAAGACATCAAAATCGGTGCATCAACTTTTATATTATTTTGTTTTGAGTCTTAGGTAATTATTGTTAAGATCTCTCCTCGTTTACATATATATTAGCTTATATATATAATTTTCTTATTTTCAAATAATTTATACATATATAAGCATATAAAATATGTATATATTATCAAGATTTTAGTGTTAGAATCATATATAATATATTTATATTATATATACCTGCGTAAACTGTGCAAACTACACAGAAAATACCAGGTTAGTCGACTGACCTGGTGGGTCAGTCGACTGACCTGCTAGTTTCTGTGCAGTATGCACAGGTGCACAACTATATATATATATTTATTTATTTGTAATAAAAACATTTGAATATTCAGTCGACTGACTCAGAGGCTCAGTTGACTGGATTTCTACAACAGCTATTTTCTGAAAAGACATGACTATTTATGAAGAGTTACGAACCTCTACGAAAAGATTTGGACGCAACACTTCAATCAAAACTCTTAATCAACAGTCACTACTTTTTAACATCTATAGATTCCAAACTACCAAATTTTCTTATCTTTCTTATCTAACACTCTAGAATCTACTTGCAACTATACTTTCAAATATTCTGCATTAAAGCAATTTTATACCTTTCTATTCTTCATAAACTTCAAATATATATTTATACTCAAGGAGAAGATTATAGGAAGGGTGTACCACAAGTGACAAATCCGTGTTATTGGAACACACAAAGCCAAAACAATCATTTGTATTTGTTGAAGTCCTGTTCTGCTGCTCAGGCGTGTGAAGTCCTCTTCAGCTGCTGAGGCGAAATCCTGTTCCGCTGCTCAGGTCCTTGTTCGGCTGCTCAAGGGTTGTATAGACCTGTTCCTCCGGGTTAAGTGAGGGTTATTGTTTTAGTGAAATTGCAGAAGGAATCTGGGACTGGACGTAGGACGGTGCTCCGAACCAGTATAAAAATCTCTGGTGTTATTTTTATTATACTGCTCTTGTATTCCGCACTATTTACTGTATAACTATCATCACTATACTCTGTATTATCATATACCCATATTACACGATCCATAGCACACTTTCACCCTTCCTATCATTCAATTTCCAAACATAAATCAAAATAAAAGAAGTAATATCCTGTGAGTTGTGGTCAACGGTTCGGGAGCTAGCATACTGCTAGATTGGAAACTAGTTTAAGGAGTAGATCTCATCGTTTTAAGGTGTACTTATAGGCATTGGCAATAAGGTAAGTTTCTAATCTGTTCATTTATATTAATGTGTAAATAATATATATCATGTATATTGTTATATCAGTTAGGTGATGATTCTATTATATCAATATATTGTCACATTCTAAATGGTTTTATGATTATATATTTTAAAATAATAAAAATTATGAAATAACCATGCTTATAATGCATACTACAAAGAATAAAAAAATTAATTTAAAATTAATTAATATTCATTTTCTAATTTACATAAACTTTATAATTCAAATATTAAATATTACATCACATTAAATATAGTTTTAAAATTTTATATATTTTATTACACTTTAAATATTTTTAGCACAATTAAAATAATTTTATAGTTATTTTCATTATTTGAATATTATTTAAATCATTTAATTCTGTAAATAAACTATATTAATATATATACACACACATGTTATAGAATATATTTTATATTTATTAAAATTAAAATTAAATCCAATATCACTTTGGGCAAAAAAAATTCTCATATAATTTAAATATTTTTAAAAATTACCAAGATTAGTAAATTGATTTTAAATTATAATATATATATATATAATATTTAGATATCATAATATCTTCAAGATTTTTACTGACATATTTAAATTTGAAATTAACTTGAAAAATATATTTTTATTAATTTATATCAAATTTCCATAAGGAAATATTTATTTATATATTAAAAAAGAAATACATTATTTGCCGTGAGCTATATAATAGGCATGCACATATATTATTTCATATATTTTATATTTATATTTATATATATATTTATTATTAAATTTATAAGATAATAATATATATACGTTTAATATAAAAATAATTATTTTTGATTTTGATTTCGAATTTCCAGTAAAATAAATAAATAAAATTTAGAGGAAATTAGTTTAAAGGAAAAAGTTTAATAAAAATTTATTTCAACGGACGTTAAAATACAACTTCCGTCTCAAGGACAAGCGCGAAAAATTTCACGATCGTTCATTCTTTTTTATTCTGTTTTCCTCTGTAAACAAAATTTCTTCTCCATCAAGCAATTGCATTCCAAAACCAAATCAATTTTCTTCTTCAAGCTGATTTACAAGCGCAATCAGCTTCCGAAGCTAAGTCAATGGACGTAAATCCACAAATTTCAACAAATCCAGAACAAATAAACGATGAAACTGGGATTTCAAAAAGTAGGGTTTCGATTGCAATGCGTATAGATATAAAGAGAAGATGAAAAAATAATCCATCCACGGCTGTTGATTCGCCTAATGTTGAACAACAAACAAAGAGAATGATAAAATCTAGGGCAGCAAAAACTGTAAAAGAAGACGACATGAAGAGACAACAGTTTTGTGATGAAATCGTCAGTAGAAAAAGAAAGACAAAGGTATAACATCTGATTTATTTTTCTTCAAAATAATATTTTAGTATTTATTAGACAGTAAATGATAATTAGATCGATAGTTATTGAATGATACTTCAATACATCATTTGATTTATTTCATGCATCATATTGAAGTATTAGATGATGATGAACATAGCATTCAGTCTTTGACAAAAGACAGACTACAATAAGATGCATAGTTATAGAATGATAGACAAATATAGCATTGAAAAAAATGATAGAAAAACATTGCATTATAGAATGATAATTGAATATATCACTGTATTTACTGTATGTATAAAGATGTAATGATAAGTGAAAATAGCATTTCCATATTCGATATACGGCAGACAATAATTAAATAGATAGTTATTGAATGATAGTTCAATATATAATTTCATTTGTATACACAATATTGAAATATGAGATGATAGATGAACATAGCATTCGGTTTTTGATGGTTGATAAACAACAATAAAATGCATTGTTATAGTATGATAGACAAATATAACATTGGATAGAATGATAGACAAACATAGCATTGGGTCTTTAAACTGTAGGAGCATAAATTGAAAAGGAGTAATGATAGACAAATATAATATTGGATAGAATGATAGACAGACATAGCATTGGGTTTTTAAACTGTAGGAGCATACATTGAAAAGGAGTAATGATAGACAAATATAGCATTGGATAAAATGATAGACAAACATAGCATTGGGTCTTTAAACTGTAGGAGCATAAATTGAAAAGGAGTAATGATAGACAAATATTGCATTGGATAGAATGATAGACAAACATAGCATTGGGTCTTTAAACTGTAGGAGCATACATTGAAAAAGAGTAATGATAGACAAATATTGCATTGGATAGAATGATAGACAAACATAGCATTGGGCCTTTAAACTGTAGGAGCATACATTGAAAAAGAGTAATGATAGACAAATATAGCATTTCTACAAATAATGATAGATGAATATAGCACTAGAAAATTGTGCATTCATGGTTGAGAAATAAGATTATAGTTTGTTAAATACTGAATTATTCATTCATAATTTTTTGTACAGGAATCAAAAGGCAAAAGATCAAAAAAAGCAAAAAAAAACAAAAGGGAACAAATCAAAGAAATTATCTCAGGATAAAATTCAGTATAGATGCAGCTTGCTTCCAATGATAAAAAATTTTCCGGAAAATTAAGGAAAAAGGAGGTTATCTTGTTGATCAACTAAATTATTTAAAACAAACACCTTTTGAAAAATTTATGCTTGTGTTTTTCAAAGAAATTTTACCCATAGCTGCTTTTACAAAATCATCAAAAACCTTAGATGATATCATAGAAACATTTTCTATCACTGACGAAGCTTTTAAAGTGGGGAATGTTTTTTTAAAGATCAAACCTGAAGATATTTCAATTCTCTTTAGCTTACCTTTGTCTGGAATTAATATTTTTCCATTACCTAAAATGAGTTTACAAATACTTCCAGACAATTGTAAGGATTTTGTACTAAGAAATTTTGGAACAGTAGAGCACATAACAAAGGATGTTACAGTTTCAAAAATAAATAATGTACTAGAAACACAACAATTTCAAAATGAAACTGATTTTCCAAAACTGATTATTATTCTTGCAATGATAACCTTCTTCTTTCCCGACAACCAAAGATACTTACCATGGGGATATATTCCTTATATTATTGATCACAACAAAATGAACTCGGTATCTTGGCCAGTTTCAATTCATCATTCATTGATTAGAGCTTTGATGGCTTTCAAAACAAAGCCAAGAAACATGCTAGGTTGTTCCATGCTCCCAATTATAAGTACAACATTCTAACTTTATGTTAATACATCTATGTCTATAAATTAAATTATATACATTATATATTTTAACAAGTAATATTTTATTTGTAGTTTTTCCTATGTGAGCATGTCAATTTGATATCTCCATTAGCAACATACTGTTCTACTTTACCTAGATTTGGGAGGTGGAATATAGGAAGCTTGAAAAAAGTCATTTCAAGAGAAGCTTTGATAAACATAGACAAAAGAAAGGTATTATTTCTCACACAAGAACAAGAAATGTATACTGATAGATAGATATATCATAACATAATGTATATTAACAGTTTTCATTTTGTTATTATACAGTCATAATTTAAATGATAGTTACATGTATCATTTCTGCACAAATACAATTTTCTATAGTTGCTACTAAAAAATGATAGTCAGATATAACATCACATGAAAAATGAAAATTATAAATAAAATTACTTCATTCATTGTATCTTAGCTCATTCATTACTACTTATGTTATTACGTAGATTTTTGTTGAAATAAGAAACCTGACTGAAGATGAAAAAGCACTTCTTCAACAAAAAAACCAACAAAAATTTGTTCAGATGGATACAAATGAGAATATTGTGATACAAAAAGTAGAAAACTTGGAAGAGACATCAAAAAAGCAAGTTGACTCAATGAAACAGTACATTGAAGATTTGGAAAATAAATTAAAGAAGTGTGAAAAAGAATTAGAAATGGAGAGACAAAAAAGCATAAAAGCAGAAGGCACTATCATACAGTTGAGAAAAGAAATCAAAATGTTGAAATCAAAACCAAGAGAAGATATAGAAGCACCATCATTTGATCTGAATATAACCCAGGAAATAAAAAAAGATGCAGGAAGAGAAAAAACAACAGCATCAGAAGGAACCTTCAGAGGAAACAGAAAAATCCCCGACAGTGAATGAAAGAACAGAGAAAAAACCAAGCTCTTTAGTTTTGAGGGTTAAAAAGCGCCAACGAAGGAATAAAATTGATCCCAATTGCCAGTATGAAATTGTTCACAGAAAAACTAAGAAAAATGCTGACAATGAAGACCAAAAGGAACAACCTGAAACTGAAGAAGGTCAAAAAAAAATACAAGTGAACAGAAACAAGAAGAACAAAATGAAGAATCTGATTATGAAGAGGAATCTGAAACTGAAACAGATGAGGAAGCCACTACAATTGAAAATGAAGAAATAATTGACGTTGATGGATACTCGCCAACAACTAAAGCTTACAAGAGTAAAGATATAACAAAAAGCAGTATTCTAAAATTATTGAATGAAGAACAGCAAAACAAAATTCTTACTTTCTTCAAATTTAATGAAAATGAGATGTAAGATTTCTGATATTTTTTCTTTCATTATATTTGTAATTAAATAAAACTGAAAAAAAAACAACTTGTCAATTATTGATTTTCAATTACAGCACTGTAGCATATCAAAAAGATGAAGGGAACAAAGGAGGAGTCAAAATAGTGAAATCTATGCTGGAAGCTATTCTATTTGAGGGGGTTACAGATGGACAGGTATGCATCAACTCAGAATTATGATAGTAAAAAAATGTATATAAATGTATAAAATGAAAGAATGATAGGTAAACCTAGCATTCAACTTTCAAAGTGCATATAAATGAATTGAATGAGAGAGTGACAACTAAAAGCAGCATTACTATTTGTAAAATGCAGATAACTGTATAGGATAGGAGAATGATTATTACAACTAGCATTCATAATTTTTTAAGTGCATATAAATGTAAAAGATGAGAGAATGATAGTTAAAACTAGCATTCGAAGTTTCTAACTGCATATAAATGTATTAAATAAAAGAACGGTATTTAAAAACAACATTGTTATTTGTAAAGATCGTATAAATATGTCGAATGTCAAAGATGATTGTTTAAACTATAATTTGCATTTTTCAGTGCATACAATGAAGTAAACATGTAAATGATAGTGAATACTAGCATAAATATTCCTGGTTCAAAAACAAAATATCCCATAAAACTTACAACCTTTTTTGTTTTCTTAAACAGATTATTGATTGGTTTTACTACAATCAGGAGATGTATGAACACAGTTACTACTTCACTACAATGATGATGGTAAGTATAAGCTTTTCATTATAAATGTTAAAAAATAATACAAAGTATTCTAATGCATATGAATGTGCAGAATGCTATAGCACATGATCAGCAAATTGTGATCAAAGACATAGTCATACCGGCAATAGATGTCATTGTCAAAGATGAATTTACAAAGAAAATTTTCTTCCCTCTACATTACACAAACCATTGGAGCTTGTTGATGCTAAACTATGAAATAATGCAGTGGAGTCATTATGATTCAACAAAACCAAAAACTAGATCAACAAGGACTTCAAACCCCAGCTATAACCAAGCCATCATTCTTGTAAGAAAAGTATAATTTTTATATCAGTCTAACATTAATATACAACACTAATTTTTCTTCTTGTAGAAAGACAAAATTGAATTAATGTTCAAGAAGAAATGGGTAGAAGTAGGAATACTGAACAAAGAATTTCACAAACCTAAAGTGTTGCAGCCAAAAAGCCCACCACAGGATTGTGATTCGTAAGTAACTAATTCCATTTCTTCTCTTGTCATTGTAGTTTGTATATTCATCCAACTTTTGTTATTCTTATTTAAATTACAGCTGACTACATCTAATGATCAAAATGATAGTTAAACCTACAACTGAAAATTTTAAAATGCATAAATTGTGAAAATGAAAAAAAAACGACAGTTCAAACTATCATTTATATGTTTTCAGTGCTTATGAATTTATCAAATATCGAAAATGATTATTTACACTAGCATACATATTTTTAAATTCTTTTGGACTAGACTAAACATGCAAAACAATAAAAAAAAATATCATTTGTATTTTTAAAATGCACTAGAATGCATTAAATATGCAAAAATGATAGTTAAAACTAGCATTGCTAATTGACAGTTCATTTAACTGCATCTATTGAACAAAAAGATTATGTATAAGATGTACATTACAAACACAGCAATGGTGTCTTTATGAATGCATTGATTAATAGTGTGATAAAAATATAAAGCTATATTTTAGAATTCTAGTGTAAAGAATGCTATTTTATTTTAGCATTAGCTTATACTGTAATATTAACTAATATTTCCATATCTGAAACAGGCTTGATTGTGCATTCTTTGTGATGGCAAACTTGAAAAAACTGGACAAAGATGAGATGCCAGATAAATATTCAAATGAAATGCTTAGAAACCTAAGAGCTGCAGTGGTGCTTGACATACTCAATGATCCACAATATAGTTGGTCAATGCAGAAATACTGATACAAATATTCTACATAAGAATAGCTGTTGCATTTTAACTTCTTTGAACTTTAGAATTATTTGAACAGAAACACTTCTGCTAATTAAACTAAGATGGAGTCTGAGATGGAGTCTGAGATGGAGTCTGAAATGGAGTCTGAGATGGAGTCTGATATGGAGTCTGAGATGAAGTCTGACATAGAGTCTGAGATAGAGTCTTATTTGTTATACAACACTTGTATTTTTTTCTCAGTGCTTAAACTGCTCAGATGTATTTGAACTTCTCGATTTGAATTTGACTTGATTATAATTGTCTGTATTCAGTACATGAACTACAATGTATAAACTAAAGATATATTCAACTGTCATTTTTATGTGTTTTCTGATGCTTTTACTGTATTTCTGAAGTGGTAAATAATCATTTATACTGAAATGCTAGATAAAACTAGCATTATGCGAAAATACATTTCTTGGTAATTGAACTATGATGAATAATGCATGGATTTATCCATATATCATTTATATATGATTTCCAATGTATGAACTCTGTTTCAAGAGTCATGACTACTGTTTACACTGTAACTTGCTTTTAACT
Organism: Allium fistulosum; assembly: GCA_030737815.1. Taxonomy (NCBI): domain Eukaryota; kingdom Viridiplantae; phylum Streptophyta; class Magnoliopsida; order Asparagales; family Amaryllidaceae; genus Allium; species Allium fistulosum. The sequence goes on along the minus strand of CM060904.1, from coordinate 945,082,190 downwards.
AAAATGCTAGATACAACTAGCATTCAACTGTACATCGTCATAATGTCAATTAATCACAAAACCACTTATGTAATCTCATTAGCTAATCATATAACAGTATATCATCATCATCAGATACCTCATTCTTGCACAACAGCATTACTTAGTTCTATACAATAACAGATTATGGGTTTCAATGTTGAAATTGTATTTCAGGTGAAATGTATACTGATTACAATGAAATGCTAGTTACAACTAGCATGGGACTAAAATGATAAGTACATCTAACATTGAATAGAAATGTTAATACTGAAGTGCAGAGCTAATACAGTTCTTCAATTCATATTATATATTTTGCAATATGATTAAATAATAGATTCCTAAAAAAATCAACAACAAAAGGAAAATATAAGAACATCAGATATTTCAACTTAAAACAAAATAACCAAAACAGTTCACATTTTATTTTCTAATGAATTCACAAAGTATGACTTCATTCTTCTATAAGCTTTAGCAGCTTTACAGTTATAAAACTATTCTATTACACTAACAAAACACATTTTATTTTCTTAACTTTTTGAAGAAGCAAGGCAATTCCTTTTGTTGTGGCCAACTACATTACACAGGCTACATCTGTTTCTTTTACTTTGAGAATATCCAAATCCACCACGCCTCTTTGTAGATGGTCTTCCTGCACCACGAACTTCTTGAGGAGGCCTAATCAAAACATCATTTTCAGCAGCAACTGGTTTATCAAAATCTGGAACTGGATTGATAGCATTAGCATACGAAGATCTGAAAGCATTAACAGTAAAATATTCCTCCACAAAATCATAAACTGATAATCTAGACTTGTTAATGCACTTAATTGCATGCGCACATGGAAAACTAGTAACTCTCCATTGATTACAACTGCATAAACGATTTTTAAGATCAACAACCTGTGACTTAGGTGATTTAACTTCAAACACAAATTCCGAGGACTTATAAACATTCCAACCAAAGCCATCATCTACTAACTTAGACAAACGTTCCTCCATAACAGGACAAAGATTTGTTGTCCACAAACAACATTCCTCTCTTCGTCTCGCCATTTGCTCCATAACTTTTACTCGAATACCATCCAAACAAGAAGTTATAGGCATAACTCTATCTTCCAAATTCCATGAGTTGAAACTTTCTGCGACATTTGAAGAATATTCACCATAACGCTTTCCTTGAAAAAACAAATCTACCCAATGGTCAAAAGGTTTATCTCTAAGAAAATTTTCTACAGATGTACCCCCAATATCCATAAATTTAGAAAGATATCGCTCAAAATCATACATATTACAGGCTTTAGCACAAAGTTTGAACAACTCCACAATAGATGAATCACCTTTAGCTGACTTGACAATAGTACCAATATTCTGTTCTATGTGAAGCAAACAATAGCTATGATATGAAGAAGGGAATATTTTCGGAACGCCTAAAATGAGACCCCATTGACGATCAGACATAAAAACTAAAGACCGATCTTCATTAAGCATTCCTTTCAAATGTGATAAAAACCAAGACCAATTAGATTCATTTTCATGTGAAACAATACCCATAGCAAGAGGAAAGAAACCTACAAAATAAACAATTAATGACAGTTGAGTAGTAAGAAACATGTAGATATCAGTAAACATCAAAACCTGTATTAAATGTTAATAATTTCTATTATACACAATTGAATTAGGTTCAAATGATATATGAATATAGCATATGTTATTTTAAAAGTCTTCCAGTTACTCCTGCATAAAATTTTAGTTCTTGTTTTTACATTTCTACTATAAAACATTTATACTATAACCAGCTCAATCATTAAACAAAATGAAGAAACAATTCTAGTGTAAACATGGATGCAGTAAAAATTATGTACAATTTTGAACAATGATAGTTTAATATATCATTACCAGAAAAATAAATAAGTAAGTAAAACAAAAGTAAAATGAAACTCATACCCTGGTTACCATTTTTACAAGTAGCAGCTAACAAAACACCTGGTCTTCCCTTCAAAGCAGCATCATCTAAAAATATTAGTGGCCGACAGTGTTTAAATCCAAGTAGACAAGCACTAAAACCAATACAAACTCTCTCAAACTGATTAGTTAAAGCATTAACTTCCATGGCCACGTAACTACCAGGATTATACTTCTGCAACGCCTCCAAATACCAATTTAAATCATTATATGACATAGCATTATCCCCATATATTTCTTTTAAAGCCAACTGTTTTCCGCTATAAGCATAATAATATGACAGATTAAAATTGTACTCTCGTCTAAATTCGTTCATAATATCCTTTGGCTTCTTCATAGGTGTAACGACCCGTATTTTTACGGATCAAAACATTCTAAAATGATTGACCTTTGGTTGTATTGTTGTTAAGTCATTCCAGGTTTTGGCAGAATTTTGCTTAAGTCCTAAGTCGTAGCCGACTTAGGAGTTTTGGACGAGTTAAGCAACAAGTCTGGGCGAGTTAATGACTAAGGTGTAGGTCGGTGACGACCTAAGGTAGAGGGGAGTAGTTTAGGTCGGTTGACAGTTTGGGGTGACTTAAAGGTTGTACCGAGTTAACGACTCATAGGATGGACCGACCTAAGATCTAGACGACCTAAGAGTTTCTCCGACTTATTGTAGTTAGCGGTTTACCGGGGTAAGCGAGTTAGTGGGATGACCGACCCATAGGAGTACCGACTTATGAGCGAGTTAAGGATAGGTCGGCAGAGTAATTGAGTCGGTAGGTCGCCTCCTGTGTTAAGCCGTAACCCAGTTACGAGTTAAGTCGTTGTATTCCTTCGTATGTCATAGGTCGGCAAGGCACTTAGGTCGGCAACGACCTAAGTTAAGTCGCGCCTATGTGTTAAGTCGCAGATGCGCATTGTTGTAGGTCGTTAGGACTTGGGTTTTGAGGCGGTATGATGAGTCTGAGACTTCGTTAGGTCGGCAAAGCTTTAGGTTGTAGGTCGGCATGGTGTTAAGTCGGCGGCGACTTAAGAAGGCAGCCGAGTTAAGGATTTCTGCTATAAATAGAAGGGGGTTGGCTTCATTTTTGGGATCCGGATTTTAAAGCGACGAAGTGCTGCCATTTTGAGAGCTCGACTTCTACACTTCTTCACTTCTTTTCTCCACTTAAATCTAGTGCTTCCATCCATCCAAATCGAAGATCAAGATTGAAGATTCAAGAGCTTAGATTGAAGATCTTCATCTTTTCAAGAGAGATTTCTTCGTTTGAAGCGGATCCGTGATAGATCAAGCTTCACCCTTCGCTGTCCAGATCTGAAGTGTGTTGATTTGGGTTTGTTTAGGTGATTTGGTGAGTGGTGATTATCTCTCACACGGATCCAAAGGAGTATATCGGATTGTTGGCCCGATTTGGTGTTAAAATAGTGATTTCCATGCATTTTCTTCATCCTATGTGTAGATCCATATAGATCCATTGTTCATGATGATGTTACATCCATTTTTATCATATGTTAACCTATGCAAGTTCATTCATCAAGTTGTAGAGATATAATCCATGTTTTCATGCTTATTGGACTTTCAACTCTTTAATTACGAAAATGCCATTATTGTTATAATTGTCTACTTAGATCATATTTGAATGCTTGATTGTTTGGATTGATGTTTGATTTGATTGATTGTTATGAACTAGATGATTGATGATTAGATTTAGACCGAAAACGATTCAAAAGCTAAGGGGAAGGCTCTTGAATTGGAAAAGCTGCTCGTGGCATATGTAGCGGGATGATGAAGCTCTTATGCATAGATTCGATGATGTGATGATGAGATGAGGCTTCGCGAGGATGTAATGAAGTGAGGCAATCATGTGATGAAGACTTGGTCTAATCCAGACGGGATCATTCCAAGCATGTTGATAACTCGGTGATATGATTCGAGTTGAGGATAATGAATGGATATGAGAATAGTCGTCGAGGAGGATGACTAGGAGGCTTGGATAGCATCGTTGTTGAAGGTTCTAGCATGCTCTAAGCAAGAGTACGTTTGGGCAGATTCGATAGTCCCAACGGCCAACTGTTGATGGTCGAGTACTCTGGGCAGATTCGATAGTCCTAGGCACGGGCTGCGACGACGTGCGGGAGTTATGTCTAGAACCGGGGTTTTCATTAGCCCTTGACGGACGGCTGAAAGAATGTGCCGGTCATTCAATTAACGGTGATATCGAAGCAATGATAACAGTGATAGCCAGAGTCATGGATGTTTGGTTGTATCGTCACTCGGACTCAAGAGCGGTATTTTCTGGGTGCTTATCTGATTTAGGCCTTGGTACTTGGAAAACATCGCCCTTGACTCGAGTGATAGTAGTTATACTTTAAATTGTATGCTCTGCTATGTTTGCTTCTGCTTAGTGTGTGTCTGGGGGCTATCACTGTAGAATGAGGTTGGAGTGGGAGGGTTGTATTCCTATTCCTTTTCCTTTATGCTCTTTTGGTATGTTGTTAGTTAATTTACTGCTCACTAAGACTGTTGTCTGACTCAAGGCTTTATGTTTTAATTCTTATTGCCTTGGGCTGTTCGTCCATTTTGGGACGGGCAGACTAGGTAGCAGGTGACAGGTGCTGTTCTCTTCTCACGATGCTGATATCGAAGACGAGCTAGAGGGTTGCATATTATCTTCTTATTATATGTACTGGATATTCTGCTGTTTTGTATTCTCTGAGAGATATGTAGTGAGGCTGGATGTATTGACTATGTGGATGCTTGTATTCAACTATTATGGAGTTTTATATGATGTCATTTTGTTCTGTAAAGCTTCACTATACATATGTTCTATTGTATTTTGTCCATGCGCTGTGAGTAATACGATAGATTCTGTTGTTTTAAATCTTACCTTGACAATCGTCCATGGTCGCCTGGCACACCTCACAGCGCTCTATCTCTAGATTCGGTGCAGGGGTCATGGGCGGTCGTCACATTTGGTATCAGAGCATTGGTTAATCGATTTTACCCAACGCTCGTCGTCGTAACTACGTATGAGAGACGTAATTGTATTTTGATGGATGAATACTATATATAATATAGTAGTTTAGTAGAGTTGAGTCCTTTATGCAGTTGTTTCTCTAGATGTTCTAATCATTCTTTTTTTTAGATATTGAGAATGAGTCGAAGAGGGAGACCAGCTGCTAGGGAAGGCCGTGCTACTGAAGAGACTGCTGATTATGCAGCCATGTTCGAAGCTATGATGACTTCGATCATGAGAAGGATACCAGTTCCGGGGGCAGCAGTTGATGTTGGAGTTCAAGTCCAAACTCCGAAACCAGTGGATTTTGCTAAGCTGTGCAAGGATTATACTGCTCTTGGAGGGAAAGTTTTCTTGGGAACAGAATCTACCATTGAGGTCCAGAGGTGGATAGATGCTTGTAGAAGGATCTTTGGTGATTTGGGAATTGATGATGCAACTAAGAGGAAGTTGGCATCAAGGCAGCTTCAAGGGAGAGCTTCTGATTGGTGGAACTCTATTACCATCACTACTCCGGAAGAAGAGATTACTTGGGAGCAATTCCAAGTCAGATTTGAAGCTAAGTTCATTTCTACAGCTCAGAAGTCTGTTCTGTTCAAGAGGTTTGTGGAGCTCAAGCAAGGTGGGAGATCGGTTCTGGAGTATGTTTCTGAGTTTGAAGCTTTGTCCAAGTATGCCCGGTCATATATTGAGTCTGCTTATTAGAAGAATGAGAAGTTTGTGACTGGCTTGGATAGTTATCTTGGGAGACAGTTGGTGGATCATTTGGACGATTCATTTGAGAAGCTTGTGGAGAAAGCTCTTAGGCATGAGAGTCTGTTTCCTAAGGAAGGACCTGTTGTTGCTGTTACCAAGGGAGAATCTAAACCTCAGCAGGGTGGAAACCAGAAGAGGAAGCAGCAGCAACAGAGGGGTAAGGATGGCCAGAAGAAGCCGAAAGGCGAGGTGACTTGCTACAATTGTCAGCAGAAGGGCCATTTCTCTAAGGATTGTAAGAATCCGAAGGCACCGATGAAGTGTCACAACTGTGACAAGCCGGGACATTTCAGGAAGAATTGTCCGGAACCAAGGAAGGACAGGCAGATTGTGCAAGCCTATGCTTTAGGAGCTGTTCCGTCGTCTTCGAAAGCTCCTACTGCTGAAGAGAAGGGAAAGAGTGTGGTTGTTCAAGGTACTCTTTTTCTATGTGGTGTTCCAGTTAGAGTTTTGTTTGATACTGGAGCGTCGCATTCGTTTGTTTGTAGTGAACTAGTAGGCCGGTTAGATTTGAAGCCGGATATTGTTGATAGGCCATTGGTTGTGACTAATCCAGTTGGGGGTTCGTCTTGTTTGTGTATGTTATGCTGTGGTCTAGTTGTATCGAGTCATGGTTGCTCTTTTGTTTGTGATTGCTTTGTTCTGAACTTTGCGGGGTTCGGAATTATCTTGGGTATGGACTGGCTTAGGAAGTATGCGGCTAAGGTTGATTGTGAGAGGCTGGAGGTGACAGTCGAGAATGTGGAGGGGCGAAAGGTTGTGATACGATGTAAGCATGAAGAAGGCGTCTTCATGAGCTTCATGTATTCGCTAGTTGTTCCACGGGATGGACTGTCTTTAGTGCCAATCGCAAATGGATTCGAGGATGTCTTTGACGAAGTCAAAGGGTTGCCGCCGCATAGAGAGATCGAGTTTCGTATAGATCTAGTTGAAGGAGCCAGACCTGTTGTGATGCCTCTTAGGCGGATGGCGCCTAGGGAACAGCAGGAGTTGAGGGTGCAAGTTGATGACCTTTTACAGAAAGGATTCATTCGGCGTAGTGTGTCCGAGTGGGGTGCACCAGTTGTGTTTGCAACCAAGGCAGATGGGTCGTTGAGATTGTGCGTCGATTATCGTGAGCTGAATAAGGTGACTAAGAAGAACAAGTATCCATTGCCGAGAATAGATGACTTGTTTGATCAGCTTCACGAGGCTAAGGTGTTTTCTCAGATGGATTTGGCAACGGGATTTCACCAGTTGAGAGTGGCTAAGGATAGTGTGCCGAAGACTGCTTTTAGGACACCATCCGGTTTCTTTGAGTGGCTGGTAATGCCGTTTGGATTGACTAACGCGCCAGCATATTTTGTGGATCTTATGAATAGAGTGTTCAGAGATCAGTTGAACAAGTTCGTACTTGTGTTCGTGGATGATATTCTGATTTATTCCAGAACGGAAGAAGAGCACAAGACGCACTTGCGTATTGTTTTGGAGATCTTACGGAAACATTAGCTGAAGGCTAAGTTTTCGAAGTGTCACTTCTGGAAGGGTGAAGTGAGGTTCTTAGGCCATGTGATTTCTGGAAATGGAATAGCGGTTGATCCCGCTAAGGTGGCAGCAATCCAGGATTGGGTTAGACCTAAGAATGCATCAGATGTGAGAAGTTTTCTTGGATTAGCAGGATATTATCGACGGTTTATCAAAGACTTCTCCAAGATAGCTGCACCGTTAACAGGATTGACGAAGAAGAACCAAGTGTTCAGTTGGGATGCTAAGTGTGAGCAAGCTTTCAGAATCCGGAAAGAGAGATTGACGAGTGCTCCTGTTTTGACTATTCCAAGTGGGAATGATGAAATGGTGGTTTACACCGACGCATGTGGTACTGGACTTGGAGCAGTGCTGATGCAGAAGGATAAAGTTGTTGCGTATGCCAGTCGACAGCTAAAGCCGCATGAAAGGAATTACCCGACTCATGATTTGGAGTTAGCGGCGATTGTATTTGCTCTGAAGATGTGGAGGCATTATTTGTTGGGAGTTCGATTCGAGTTGTTTACGGATCACAAGTCGTTGAAGTATCTTTTCTCCCAAAAGGATTTGAATCTTCGGCAGCAACGTTGGCTAGAGTTTTTAGCATCTTATGATTTTGGTATAGCTTATACTCCGGGAAAAGGTAACGCAGTGGCAGATGCGTTAAGTCGAAGACATGCAGGATTGGGAGCCATGTTTTCAGAATGGAAGAGTCTCGAGTATTTAGCTGGATTTGACTTCAGGCCTAGATGCGAGTTGGAACCTGAGATGTGGCAAACTTATCGATAAGACCCACTCTTGTGGAAAGGATTGGCGAGGGCCAAAAGCGAGATGATAAGCTTGTCAAGATTATCCGTGATTTGGAATCTGGATTGGATCCAGAAAAGGATAAAGGATTCGAGGTCGATCGAGAGGGTTGGCTTCGAAAGCAAGGACGACTAGTTGTTCCCGATATAGATGAATTGAGGAGTGAAGTTCTGAAGGAAAGTCATCACTCGAAGTTGACAATTCATCCAGGTGGAAACAAGATGTATCGGGATATGAAGAGAACCTACTATTGGGAAGGTATGAAGAAGGATGTTGGAAATTTCATTTCCAAGTGTATGAACTGCCAGTTGGTAAAAGCCGAACAGAAGAAGCCAAGTGGATTGCTTCAGCCATTAGAAGTTCCTACCTGGAAGTGGGAACAAGTGTCGATGGATTTTATCGATGGATTGCCTAGAACCAGAACGGGAAATGAAGGGATTTGGGTCATTGTGGATCGTCTGACTAAGAGTGCTAGATTCATTCCTGTTCGATCGACTAGGACTGCATCAAAGTTGGCTGAGTTGTATGTTAAGTGGATAGTTCGATTCCATGGTATTCCGAAGAGTATAGTGAGCGATCGGGATCCGTTGTTCACTAGTGGATTTTGGAAGAGCTTCCAGGAAGTTTTGGGAACCGAGTTGTGTTTGAGTACAGCTTATCATCCCCAAACAGATGGTCAGACCGAGAGAGTCAACCGAGTTTTGGAAGATCTTCTCAGAGCATGTGTTTTGGACTTCAGAGGATCATGGGAAGATCACCTTCATTTGGTGGAGTTTGCGTACAACAACAGTTACCAGTCAAGCATTGGTATGGCACCGTATGAGGCATTGTATGGAAGGCCGTGTAACTCTCCGACATGTTGGTTGGAAACTGGAGAAAAGCTGATACTTGGGCCAGAGACGATTCGACAGACTTCAGATTGTATAGAAATCATTCGGCAACGAATGAAGACAGCCCAAGATCGTCAGAAGAGTTATGCCGATAAGCGTCGAAAGGATTTGGAATTCGACGTAGGAGATATGGTTTTTGTGAAGATTTCTCCACTGAAGAATGTTATTCGATTCGGGAAGAGAGGAAAATTGACTCCGAGATTTGTTGGACCATTCCCGATTATCGAGCGAATTGGAAAGCTCGCTTACAGATTGGAGTTACCAGAGAAGATGTCGAGTGTGCACAATGTTTTTCACGTATCATATCTACGGAAGTATGTGCACGACTCGAATACGGTGGTTTCTGCTGATAGCTGTGAAGATTTTGAAGTTGTTCCAGTTGATAGAAGACCTCGTAAGCCGCTTCGTGTTGTTGAAACTGACACGAAACAGCTTAGGAGGAAGATAGTTAAGTTTCTCAAGATACAATGGAGTGATGATGATAACGACTGTACGTGGGAGGTGGAAGAGAGGATGAAAGCAGCTCATCCTGAACTCTTCAAGGTATGGCCCTAAGGTGTCGTGTCATCTAACGAAATTGTAACTTGTTCTAAGTTTTGGAATTCTGTACGCTAAGCTAGAATTGGATGCATGGTTTATTGATTGTTATGGATGATAGGCGTACAGAATAGCTTTGATTGCCTTGTTTGTTTGGAATTTCGGGGGCGAAATTCCTAAGGGGGAGAGAATGTAACGACCCGTATTTTTACGGATCAAAACATTCTAAAATGATTGACCTTTGGTTGTATTGTTGTTAAGTCATTCCAGGTTTTGGCAGAATTTTGCTTAAGTCCTAAGTCGTAGCCGACTTAGGAGTTTTGGACGAGTTAAGCAACAAGTCTGGGCGAGTTAATGACTAAGGTGTAGGTCGGTGACGACCTAAGGTAGAGGGGAGTAGTTTAGGTCGGTTGACAGTTTGGGGCGACTTAAAGGTTGTACCGAGTTAACGACTCATAGGATGGACCGACCTAAGATCTAGACGACCTAAGAGTTTCTCCGACTTATTGTAGTTAGCGGTTTACCGGGGTAAGCGAGTTAGTGGGATGACCGACCCATAGGAGTACCGACTTATGAGCGAGTTAAGGATAGGTCGGCAGAGTAATTGAGTCGGTAGGTCGCCTCCTGTGTTAAGCCGTAACCCAGTTACGAGTTAAGTCGTTGTATTCCTTCGTATGTCATAGGTCGGCAAGGCACTTAGGTCGGCAACGACCTAAGTTAAGTCGCGCCTATGTGTTAAGTCGCAGATGCGCATTGTTGTAGGTCGTTAGGACTTGGGTTTTGAGGCGGTATGATGAGTCTGAGACTTCGTTAGGTCGGCAAAGCTTTAGGTTGTAGGTCGGCATGGTGTTAAGTCGGCGGCGACTTAAGAAGGCAGCCGAGTTAAGGATTTCTGCTATAAATAGAAGGGGGTTGGCTTCATTTTTGGGATCCGGATTTTAAAGCGACGAAGTGCTGCCATTTTGAGAGCTCGACTTCTACACTTCTTCACTTCTTTTCTCCACTTAAATCTAGTGCTTCCATCCATCCAAATCGAAGATCAAGATTGAAGATTCAAGAGCTTAGATTGAAGATCTTCATCTTTTCAAGAGAGATTTCTTCGTTTGAAGCGGATCCGTGATAGATCAAGCTTCACCCTTCGCTGTCCAGATCTGAAGTGTGTTGATTTGGGTTTGTTTAGGTGATTTGGTGAGTGGTGATTATCTCTCACACGGATCCAAAGGAGTATATCGGATTGTTGGCCCGATTTGGTGTTAAAATAGTGATTTCCATGCATTTTCTTCATCCTATGTGTAGATCCATATAGATCCATTGTTCATGATGATGTTACATCCATTTTTATCATATGTTAACCTATGCAAGTTCATTCATCAAGTTGTAGAGATATAATCCATGTTTTCATGCTTATTGGACTTTCAACTCTTTAATTACGAAAATGCCATTATTGTTATAATTGTCTACTTAGATCATATTTGAATGCTTGATTGTTTGGATTGATGTTTGATTTGATTGATTGTTATGAACTAGATGATTGATGATTAGATTTAGACCGAAAACGATTCAAAAGCTAAGGGGAAGGCTCTTGAATTGGAAAAGCTGCTCGTGGCATATGTAGCGGGATGATGAAGCTCTTATGCATAGATTCGATGATGTGATGATGAGATGAGGCTTCGCGAGGATGTAATGAAGTGAGGCAATCATGTGATGAAGACTTGGTCTAATCCAGACGGGATCATTCCAAGCATGTTGATAACTCGGTGATATGATTCGAGTTGAGGATAATGAATGGATATGAGAATAGTCGTCGAGGAGGATGACTAGGAGGCTTGGATAGCATCGTTGTTGAAGGTTCTAGCATGCTCTAAGCAAGAGTACGTTTGGGCAGATTCGATAGTCCCAACGGCCAACTGTTGATGGTCGAGTACTCTGGGCAGATTCGATAGTCCTAGGCACGGGCTGCGACGACGTGCGGGAGTTATGTCTAGAACCGGGGTTTTCATTAGCCCTTGACGGACGGCTGAAAGAATGTGCCGGTCATTCAATTAACGGTGATATCGAAGCAATGATAACAGTGATAGCCAGAGTCATGGATGTTTGGTTGTATCGTCACTCGGACTCAAGAGCGGTATTTTCTGGGTGCTTATCTGATTTAGGCCTTGGTACTTGGAAAACATCGCCCTTGACTCGAGTGATAGTAGTTATACTTTAAATTGTATGCTCTACTATGTTTGCTTCTGCTTAGTGTGTGTCTGGGGGCTATCACTGTAGAATGAGGTTGGAGTGGGAGGGTTGTATTCCTATTCCTTTTCCTTTATGCTCTTTTGGTATGTTGTTAGTTAATTTACTGCTCACTAAGACTGTTGTCTGACTCAAGGCTTTATGTTTTAATTCTTATTGCCTTGGGCTGTTCGTCCATTTTGGGACGGGCAGACTAGGTAGCAGGTGACAGGTGCTGTTCTCTTCTCACGATGCTGATATCGAAGACGAGCTAGAGGGTTGCATATTATCTTCTTATTATATGTACTGGATATTCCGCTGTTTTGTATTCTCTGAGAGATATGTAGTGAGGCTGGATGTATTGACTATGTGGATGCTTGTATTCAACTATTATGGAGTTTTATATGATGTCATTTTGTTCTGTAAAGCTTCACTATACATATGTTCTATTGTATTTTGTCCATGCGCTGTGAGTAATATGATAGATTCTGTTGTTTTAAATCTTACCTTGACAATCGTCCATGGTCGCCTGGCACACCTCACAGCGCTCTATCTCTAGATTCGGTGCAGGGGTCATGGGCGGTCGTCATAATAGGAGCATCTCGAATTTGATCAACAATCAAAGATTTAACAAATCTACTTGAAATATTAACTTTATTAACATCTCTAAGACCGGCTACACACGAATGATGAAAATTGTACGTTCTAATAAAAAACCGAGAGAGTAGACCAGGATCCGAAGAAGCATTAAGATAAAACTTATAACCATCCTTCAACCAAGAGCAATTAACTGAAATTCTATCAGGAGAGTTTCTTACAAAAATCAAATCATAACCATTTTTAATTTGATATGCCATTAAAAACTCCCGAAAATCCTCAGCTCCATTAAAACAAAAACCAAGAAAATCCACAATAGTTTTTTGAGAACCTTTCTTCAACATATCTTTCAAGTAGTAAGAAGAATCAGCATGTGAATCACTATTAGCACTAGAATTACTACCAATTGAAGTACTTTGAACACTTGCATAGCCTAATCCACAGCCAGCATTATCAGCTTCCATACCACAAACATTTTCCTTAACAGTGAACTTAAAATAGTCACGCTTCTTGAAAATTAGAAAACACAAAATACTAATCAAATCTGAATCTGTATCAATGATTATATTCTTATTCTCGAGAACATAAGATATCTCAGTACAAAATGGACTAAGATGTGGCCAAACTTCATAGATTTCAGTCTTAACAGCAAACAAAGAAGAGCCTGTCGTAAGTCGAGTAGAATAACAATTCTCATTATGTTCAAAAATAACTAGCAAACTATTTGCTTCATCATTGTAGATATTAGTACTGCAAAAGAAATTAAAAAACCAGTTAAAAATGCTAAATTAACATAGAATAACAGATGGATGTCAAATTAACTACTAAAATGAAAGAAATATAAATGACATGAAAAATCAGATAATAAATGAACATAGGACAGTCAAATTAAAACAAATTATGAATACAACAACAATGAATGCTATATAAATATAGCATAACGCAACAAACTACCTAAAAATTCAGTACAATGATAGATGAACATTAAAATTGTAAAACAATAAACTGTGCCGAATAAAAATAACAGTACAAAATAAAATCTTACTTTGCCATTTAAACAAATCTAAAATAGGTACCCAAATCTGAAAGAAGACAAAACAGTGCAACCTACAGAAGAAAAAAATATACTTAATAATAAAAAATTATTAGATCAGAGGAAGATAAGAATAAGATCGAAACATATAAGAGCAACATATCTGAATGTAAGAAAATCCAGAGGACGATGAAGATCAACGATAGAGAAAAACGATGAAGATCGATAGACAATAGAGAAGATCGAACATAAAAATAAAGAAACACGCGTCGTTGAATTGAAGATTGATGAACTAAGATCGGTAATATCAGAATTAGATCAACGAGAAATAAAGAGAGCAAAATTTAAATTGTACAGAAGTTTGTCCTTGGAACGAAAATAAAAAGCCCGCGTCCTTTAAACGAAAAAAAAAATTCTGCGTCCGTAGGCCCAAAAAGAGAAGTAAAAACTTCCTCCAGCCCATTTTCTTGTAGCTAAAATATAGGGTGCGACCCTATGCCAGTCCCTTTTGGTATTCTAATATCTGAGTCATTTACTTAGAGTTAACTACCCTCATCAAATTTTCCTTTAAATCATTTCTTTCAAATTGATTTAACCCTTTAAATCATACTTAAATAAGGAAAATGTACTTTTTGCTTTACTCAAGTACCTTTTCCATGATATATGCTTTGCACAAAACAATGTTGATGAAAACCTAAATCAATAGGGTTATCTATCCCTTTAAAACAAGTTAAAGCCCTTTTTTAACTTAGAAAACATTAGGTTTTAAATCCAAAATACCATCTTCGAAACCCGTGTTTAAAAACTTCAAACAGTCCCTTTCAAATCCATTGAAAGTACCCCTTTTAAAATAGGTTAACTTTACCGTGAAACACTAGGCCGAAAGGCCAAAACATACCTTTTGAAACCTTTAAAAATAGACCTTTCGAAATCATTGAAAGTGTCCCTTCGAAAGCTTTATAAAACCTTAGATATCTTCTTTTCGAAACACTTTAAACTTGCCTTTCGAAAGCATTGGAAACCTTCCATTCGAATACTAAAAGTAGAGCTTTCGAAAACTTTGGGAAATCTCCCCTTCGAAACCATTATTATATATTTTCGAGAGCATTAAGTCCTTTACTTAAAACAAATCTTTCGAAAGCACTGGGTTCAAGTAAAAGTTTGTGGAACATAGCTTCGAAACCATTTAAAACCATTCATTTCGAAACCTTTGGGTTTAACTTTTAGTATATCTAAGGGTCTTAAAAGAACTGGGGCGAAAGCATAGCTTTTGACAGCATTATTCCTACGTAAAAGAAAGTGGACAGTTTCAATACCACCCTTTTGAAAGCATGGAGAAGCGGCTTCAAAGTTTAAAGGAAAAAGTACCCTTTCGAAAGCATTGATTCGAAGGGTTGAATGTGGCAGTAAGGGTTACAACCCCTTCGAAAGCTTGTTAAAAACAAACGGCGGCAACCCATTCGAAAGCCTTTTCTTGTATAAATAGAAGCAAGTTGGTTAAGTTGAAAGCAAACTCCAACCCCTTCGAAAGCCTCATTTTTAATCAAAATAGTTCCAAGTTTATAAGAGCTACTTCTACCTCTTCGGAAGCACATTTCAACTCTATACCTTCCGCCTCTTTCTAATCCACTACATACCAAGACATCGATACCATGTGTAGACTTGGTTGAAGGCGGATGTATGGGGTCGAAAGGTGGCTGCTATAAGTGGCAAAGCAGTAATCCTTTACAAAACTGATTTTTAACTTTTTAAAGTAATATCTTTCCAACTAACTTGCCTTATTTGCCAACATATAATTGGCTATCAATTCTTTTACAAAACCTTTTTGTAAAAGTGCTCCAAATTCAGTAATTAACCATTTAAAACATTTGGCAAAATTGCCCTTTTGTAACATCCCCTATCTAGAGGCCCAAAGCTAAGCACTACAGATGCTGCAGTCATCCATAGTATTAACTTCCGGTGACCAAATACGATAATGTTAATGGTTATCCATAATATCAGAAGCACTTGAATATGAAATAAAACGTCACAGTTTAAAAACATTTTTCCGATTACATTTCGAAACAACATTTCATATTCAAATTACATAATCCCAAATGTTTCCCTAGTTCAGGTCAAATATAATTATTACAAAATATGCCAGGAGCGACGTATGAAGATGCCCCCTTGGATGTCCAGAGCATTATATAGTCATAACTGATATAATAAAACACAACGGAATCAAACAAAATAAAACAACAACTCCTAAGTAGTTATCTGTCACCACCTGCTTATCTCCAGAGGCTTTATTCGCTAACCTACTAAAAACCTGTAAATCCTCAACCCTCAGCCTACTCAAAGATTTTTTGAGCACCCCAGAGTTTAAGGAGAAAAACATAAACTTTGAGTCATACATAAAGCCTGGTGTGAATAATAATAAACATCTCAGTTATTTGATATTAAGTTAGACCACGCTGTTTAGTGGAACGAATTTCCCCTCACTAATATCCTTTTAGAACATATCTTTTGTGAACCATAATCCTGCAACCAAAACTGGTTAAAACTGTAAAGCGTTATCGTGTAAACATACATATCAGGTAACAAATGGACTATATGTCTGAACACTATTGTTGTGTTTGGCTAACTACTAACCTTTGGCTGACTCGGACCTACTAGACAGTATAAACAAATAATCTAACATCTGTTAGATACTCCTCTTCTGAACGGTCTATCCTTAACCTACTTTCTCCAGGTCAACTGATCCTAATGGTTTTGTGGGCTCACCAATAACCTACCTCTGTAAAAATATATTCCCTTCTGTGTGTAACATCATTTTAGTCTTACCTGTGACAAAGCCCTACACACTAGAACGTTGGACTGAATTAGCCGGGGGTGATAGCTAATGTATAGGGTGTGACCCAATACCAGTCCCATCTGGTATACAAATATCTAAGTCATTTTACTTAGGGTAATCTTCCCTTAAATTTTCATTAAAACCTTTTCTTCTCAAATTGATTTAAACCTTTAAATCATTTTTTTAACAAAGAAAATAAATTCTATGCTTTAGTCAAATCACCTTGCCATGTTATATATATACTTTACACAAACCTTTGTTGATGAAAAGATTTTAAACCTTTGAAAGTACCCCTTTCGATCCCATCGAAAGTATCCCTTTTGAAACCAAGTAAACCCTTTATGTGACGACCCGGATTTTTGACGACAGATAATTGGGAAATTAACTGATTGGGATATAAATTTTGATAGATCAAACAAATAAATTTCTGATAATTTAAATATTTGGACATGTATAAGTTGGTTCAAAAACAAACCATATAGAATATCACTGGATATGATGAACCTTGAAGAAAATAAAGAATATATAATATATAAACTCCACCATTTAAGTTAAGGTAAAATATCCAAATATATATATATATATATGTATGTATATAATGAATGGAAGCTTTATGATGTTAATGATATATATGAGTATATAAATGTATGTACATGAATATATGCCTGCATGAAATGGAAAGTAGGAAAGTTTGTAAAAGTGTGGATATATATATAATATCAAAAATACACAGAAGTAAAAATATATGTATATCTACCATATGAACTAATGTACATGGAAATTAAAAAAAAATCTCTCAAGAATATTTAAATATAAAACTCTACCTTATTAACACCCAATATAAATATATATATAGATGAATATAAATTAAGTACTTAAGCCTTGGCTAAGAAAATAATAGTAGTAGTAATAATAATAAATACATATAAATATATGTTTAAATAGGAATAAAAGCATATAAGTAACTTATAATGTTGTATGTAATATAAAGTAAAATATGTAAAATTAACCATGGTAAGATATATATGAATATTTGTATGTATGTGAGGCAAACCAGGCACAAAGAAATACTTGTATACATATGTATGAGACATGTATATACATAAGAAAGGATATGTGTTTGTAAACACAAGAGGGGACATACATTTAATGCATATTCCATCAGCCCATAAAACGTCAAAATCTCTTTCTAATAAATCACTTCACTTTCACAATTCATGTCAGGTCAAAAATCTCTGACCAGGGATAAATTAGAAAAAAAAATTAATAGAAAAATGAAGGAGGCTTACTGGGTACAGAGCCTACCTTTCCTATATATATATCTCCTCTGCCTTCTTCACTCTTCCTTGATTCGAAAATTTGTTAAGCAACAAAGATAAACATTTCTGCATTTTTCAACTCAAAATCAAATCATCGAATCCAAACTGAACTCAACAGAAGATCAAGTGCAAAAACCTGGAGCAAAAGAATGAAGCAAGCAATGTTCATTTTCTTTAATAATTGTGAGTAAACTTCTTTTCTAAGGATTAAATCTTCTTTACATTATGCTGTGTTAAAGATTAAATGGAAAACATCAGTTTAAAAAAGCATATGTGTCTGTATATATGTGTGTGGATGCCTGTATATTTGCATCTGCTCTTCTTGCTCCTGACATGTTCAACTATTTCAAAATTCAATTTTCTCTTAATCTAAATGATATGGGACCTGATGTTTGAAGCAATTTTGTTTGTACAAGAGTATGCAAAATTGTAAAAAAAATGATTACATAAAACTTTATCAAGTAGAGGTGTTGAAAGGTGGATTTACAAGCTAACATTCCAGGAAAAATCAATTTCTTTAATTCTTGTTTTCACCTATACAAATGAAATCGACTTAGGAAAATATGATTTTTGGTGGTCTTATTGTGATTTTTAGTTGGGTATTTGATGAGGTAAGGGGAGATGAACGGGAAACGGTCGTGAGGCGTTTTCTAGTGAACGCGTGGGGTTCAGGTTATGGGATTTGGGTCGAAGGAAGGTGATGGAAGGGTGGTTTCAAGAAAAAATATTGTTGCATTTTTTTGTGGCACACGGTGGTCAGACGAACTCGAAGTAGGGTTTCAGACGTTTTTTTGGTCGAGGTGGGTTTTCACGGGGTTGCGGCGTCGTGGTAGCGTCGGAGTGATGCGGTGATAGTGGTAAAGGAAAGGGGAGACCACGACGAGGTTGATGGTGATGTTCGGTGTTAGCAGGAGGTCGGTGGTGGTTGAACGAGGTTAGAGTAGTGGTCGAATTGCTTTCTGGGTGATGACAGAATTGCTCGTTTTTTATTTCAAGTGGTTTTCAGGGTTCTGGGTGGTCTGGGAGGTCGAGGGGGACGATCGTGATTTGGGGGTGGAGTCGGCGGTGGTCGATGCGCCGCTGATGGCATGTGCACGTGCACATCGGATTGGGTATCAGGTCAGTAGGTGGTTATTGATAAATGGATAAGAGAAAGAGAAAAGAAGGAGTAAAGAAAAGGGAGGGGGATTTCTGGGTATCAAGGTTTGGGCTTGGGCCTTTTTTTCAAAAATAAATAAATAAAAATAAAATAAAATTAAAATTAAAATCTATTTACTATGGAAATTAAATGCTTTTGAACTTAAATTCCCTGATTTTATAACACATAGGAATCGAGCTTGCCTATTCCCTTTAATCACTTATTAAACCCTTATTTAAATATATATTTGAAGTATAAAAAAATTAGTTATGGTTAGTATAAATAAAGTAATTTAAAGCTTTAAATTAACTCAAACCTTAGGTTAGTAAATGGTCACGTAAATAAAATGATTTAAGCTTAAATTAATTAAGCTCAGGATAATTAGATATATATGTTAATTATTTATTTATTTACTAAAGTTTATTAAGATAAAATAAATAATTAGTCAACGGTTAAGGTAAAATAAAAATGATTTAAAACTTTTAATTAATTAAAAGTCTTAAGTTAATTATACATGTTAATTATTAATTAATTCCAAATATTTAATTAGAATAAAATAAAATGGTTTGAAATTAGTTTAATGATAATTAAACATGATTTGGAAATAATTAGTAAATTATGTTTTAAAGTAAATTAATGATTTGTGTATCTAAATTGGATTAAGTACATTGGATCGCTTTGTTTCTCTAGTGTGTTGTTTCTAGTTATTCTATGATATGGAATAACCCAGGATGAACAATTAAATATAAAATGTGAGATGTATTATTTGAAATGATACGGTGACGGGATTTATATGTGAAGGTTGACATTCTGAAAATTGAATTGTTTTGTTAAAGACAACTTGGTTTAAAAGAAGGCATATTGGATTCGAAGAGGCCGGGACCGGATATAATCAATATCCAGAACCACTTCGATTTGATAAGCACTACAGATCCTTACGGATTTGACTATAGACCCTAATAGGATAAATTGAATAAAATTAAGTAAATCGGACCATTTAAGTTGAGTAACGGTATGTGGATATTACCTTAAATATAACTGGAATTGTGTAATAAATGTTTTGGCTATAACAAGATAAAAGCTCGTAATGTTGGACGAGTTACCCTGGGTTTTAAAGAAGTTTTATAACTTTAGTATTTCATATATAATGGGTTTACTCACGCTGGTTTCCAGCCTGACTCGGGTGTTACTTTATTGTAATGCTCGGGTCAGACCGAGTATTACAGATTTTCAGGTTAGGACGTTCTGGAGCTCAGGAGATGAGTTGGATGGCTGAGACGTATTGATTATATTACGCTATGTATTATAGACTGTGTAGTCAGTATTCAGGGACAAGTTATTATAACTGTCCATATTATTTGTTGATGATTGTACCCTGATATATTGTATGTATATTGATAGTTATAGCTTTTCTTTGTAAATACTGCTATTTGTATATTATATTTTGTTTCGTTGAGATTGTGAGATTCTGTGCTGTTGTTTTCTGTTTCTTCTTCTACCTCTTTTTCTCCTTAACCCTAATAGTCTGGGAATTTCGGGCACCCGATTGCTCAGCATTCTACATAGTGGACGTATTAGTGTCGATTTTCGGGGTCGAAAATCTTCCGGGCTGTCACAGTTGGTATCAGAGCTGAAAGGTTAAGCGAGAACCTTGGCTCTGGTGGGGATTACTCATTAGAGATAGGGTCAGTAGTACCCTAGAATGTGTTGGGTGTATTATATGAGGGCGTACTTGTTATTTTCTTATATAATGATTTTAAAATCGATTTTAAAAATGATTTTTATATAAGCTTATATTTTGATATATAAAGTAATAATTATTCTAACTATTACAGTATATTGAGGAAATTTGTTGTGTTATTAAAATCAAATAAGATTATAAGATTTAGGTGGTAAAACACATATAACCAAATAGAAATTTGGGTAAGGATTAACTATACAAATAAGTTAAGCTAAAAATGGACTCAAACCTGAATTTAAAATTCTGAAAATTTATAGAAGTATTTTCAAAAAGGTATTGAAATGAAATGAATTTACCCTGATTATACTATGGTGGAATATATAGTGTGTATGATTTCTAGATATGATAATAATCATAAATTGGTTGTCGTGTCTTGATAAAAGGATGTTTATTTTAGAATAAACAATAATAAAATAGAGTGAAATGTTTTAAAGGAGCAAAAATTTATATGAGTATGACCTATAAATTGAAATAGATTTAAATTGTTAAATTTTAAAATCTAAGTCCAAAAAATTTGGAATTGTTTCAAAGTGTCAAAAGATATAATAAATAATATTATTTAGGATATTTTTGAATAAGGAAACCTTGTTTAAAAACAAGAGTTGTTTTGAAAATTTCAAAGGAAATTGTTTTGAATTGGAACCAATAACGGTTTAAAATGGAAAGTATGACTTGGTGCGTAAATGAAATAAATATGTATATATGTGGATATACATAATATCAAAAGTTGATTGAGATAAACATTAAGTGTTTAAGTTCTGAAATTCCCTGAGAATGAGAAGTATAACCCGAAGTAAAAATAAGTTTTTGAATTTGTAAGTGGGAAGTAATATTGATAAGCAATTTAAATTTGGATTGGAAATTTAAATTGAGTAAGGTTAAATGAATTGGAATTTAACTTAGGGCAAGTTAAATGAGTCTTGAACTTATAACCTGAATGGGAAATTTCAAGGTGAAATTAGGATTTAACATACGGAAGTTAAAAAAAGATAAAAGCTGAAAATTCGACTAATCAGAGTCTTAATTATAGGTTAGGAAGTCCCACTAGAATCCAATCCAAGAATAAGTGATGGCTAAAAGTGAAGAATGGAAGGCAAGACGTAGGGAGCGGAGAGCAGCTGCACGTAAGGAACGAGAAGAAGCAATACTGGAGTATGAGAAACGGGTTAAGGAAAGGGCTGGACCAGGGCCTTATGATAATGTCACATGCTATAGATGTTTCAATAAGGGTCATTACGCAGCTAAGTGCAGTAAAACAAGGAAGGAATTGAAGGGTACATTCCAACGGTTTCGCTCTGAAATATTATGCTTTAAGTGTCATGAGAAAGGACATTTTCTAAACCATTGCCCCAAAGTGAGGAAAGGGAGGCGTAAGCCCATAAGACCAGTCGACGAGTCGACTATTTGCTATCACTGTAAGATGACAGGACACATCGCTAGGAATTGTCCCAAGAGACGGAAGAAAAGTAAGGTTGTGGAACGTCCCACGGAAGACGTGAAGGTCACTCATGAAGATGGGAGTGTAGAGATCTTTTGTGGCAAATGTTTTAAGTGGGGACACTCTGTTGTAGATTGCATGAACGAGCTTTGGCTAGTTGGAGGGAAGTCCTCAAGGAAGTTTCTGTGAAGGATGCTAGGACTCTGTTCTTTTCTTAAAACCTAGATAGCTATTAAGGCAGCTGGATTTATAACCTTTTGTAAGGCTTTTTATGGATAGATGGATGTAGTGTTTAAAACTCACAAGTGTAGTGGTCTATCGATGTGTGAAATATTTTGTTGAAAATATAATCCAATATCAAATCACTTTTATATTAAATTGAGCGGAAAATTATAATTTCTTAATGTTGGAATAATTGAGATTGAATTGAAATTGTAATCGAAGTTGAGTTAATTTGAAATCAAATGGGAATTGATTTGAATTAGAATGAGAATCAGAGTTAATTCAAATTGAATTGGAATTGAACCAACTTAAATGGGAATGGAAATTGAAGTTGATTGAAATGGGAGATTGGGAAATTGAACCAGTTTGACTCTGAAACCATTTTCAAACAAATTATTTTAATATAAACTGTCGTAAATCTATTTTTCCAAGCTATTTACTATACAACTTTTATTTTTAAAACTCAAACTATCTTATATGAGCTATTTAGCTAATTTACAACTATTTATATATTCTACCACCATTAAAATATTTTATAACTATTCAAAGCTATTTTCTAAATTCAAACTGGTTAGAGTGGAAACTGTTTATGTTTAAATACTAATTGGCTTGAATTGAAGTTTTAATCCAAGGGAAAATTGCAGTAATTCTAAAACTGAACCGAATCAAATACTAAGGCAAAATGATTTTGAAATAGAAAAGTATATTTTGAGAATATATGAGGAAAAAGAAAACTAAAAGTTGGATAGCACTATAACTGAAAACTTACTTTATAAAGAGTAAGAAATGTGATAAGCGGCTTTGTAAAGGAAATCGAACTTGAACAAAATTTTGTTTTGGCATTATTGAGGGTGTATATATATATATGTGTGTTCTATATTGAAATCCCTTATTTAGATTATAACCAGAAAATGTGATCTTTAAAAGATACTTGAAATATAAAGGGGAATCTATATAAGTATGATGTGATCCAAAAGATTTTTCAAGTTGAAAGAAAAGCTTATATATAGAGGAATGATTTTATGAAAAGGGATCTGGGGAAAAGTTTTTGGAACCCATTGATTTTGAAAGGTTTTTGGTTTCGGCAAAAAGCAAATTTTGGGAATTTGGAAAGCCAAGTTTGAGAATTATCGATTTTGAGATATCGATTTTGTTTAAATGAGATTTATATGTAATACATATAAAGAATATGATTTGAAAGGGTACTATATGTGTATAGTACAAAATGTTTTGAGAATGCTGTGGGGAAAAAGGCGCTCCCATTTAGAGTTGAAACTTGTAGTAGGAGATCCACTGGGTGGTTCTGCCTTGAGCCCTAAGGGGGGTTCTAAATTTTGATTCCAGAGGACGTCCGGACTAAACTGTAGTTCCTATGGATTGTGGTTGGGGTAGCGAAAGTCGAGGGCGCTGATGCCTACAAAGACATTGGGGTTATGTTGTGACGGCAGTGTAACTCTGGTGTAATTGCGATCTACTGTGTCTCCATAGCGTAAGTCCAAGGGCAGCGATTGCCTAAAGTCTACGTTTGATTTTGCTGGGAGAGCGACGTAACATCGGTAGATTGCGATCTATGAGGACATAGCGAAAGTCGTGTGGCGGTGAGTGCCTACAGGCTATATTGGGACTCGACTGATGTAGTCTGCGATCAATGTGGTGAAGTTTCATTTGGCAGCGAAATTCGAGGGCACCGATGTCTACAGTTACATGGTTTTTGTCGTGATGGCAATGTAACCCTGGGTGTAGCTGCGATCTATGGCGGTTCCATGGTGAAATTGAGGGGTGCGGATGCCTACAGTTTTCTATTGTTTTCGCCGGGATGGCGACGTAATCATCGGGCTAACTGCGATCCATGGAGGGGGCGATGATTTCCAGGGCATTCTCACAAAAAAAAAGTGTTTTCCAAGTATTTTCACTAGGTGTTGAAAACGGGTTTACTAAGTACTTATAGATTTTCAGTCCTGCGCCTGATCAACGTTTGACTGAATTTCTGTAAGAACAAGGATGGACTTGTTGAAACATCGAGTTACAAAAAGTATTTTTATAAAACTGGTTTGGTAATATTATGTAATTTTTAAAAGTGTTTTAAAAATTTAAAATAAAAGGAGTAAAAAGTTAAAATGTTAAAAGAATGATTTAATTGGTAATAAACGGTAAAAGGAAGAATCTCGCTTCGTTCCTTTTTTAGGACGAAAAGTTCTAAAGGGAGGAGGAATGTGACGACCCGGATTTTTGACGACAGATAATTGGCAAATTAACTGATTGGGATATAAATTTTGATAGATCAAACAAATAAATTTCTGATAATTTAAATATTTTTACATGTATTAGTTGGCTCAAAAAAAACCATATAGAATATCACTGGATACGATGAACCTTGTAGAAAATAAAGAATATATAATATATAAATTCCACCATTTAAGTTAAGGTAAAATATTCAAATATATATATATATATATGTATGTATGTATATAATGAATGGAAGCTTTATGATTTTAATGATATATATGAGTATATAAATGTATGTACATGTATATATGCCCGCATGAAATGGAAAGTAGGAAAGTTTGTAAAAGTGTGGATATATATATAATATCAAAAATACACATAAGTAAAAATATATGTATATCTACCATATGAACTAATGTACATGGAAATTGAAAAAAAATCTCTCAAGAATATTTAAATATAAAACTCTACCTTATTAACACCCAATATATATATATAGATGAATATAAATTAAGTACTTAAGCCTTGGCTAAGAAAATAATAATAGTAATAATAATAATAGATAAATATAAATATATGTTTAAATAGGAATAAAAGCATATAAGTAACTTATAATGTTGTATGTAATATAAAGTAAAACATGTAAAATTAACGATGGTAAGATATTTATGAATATTTGTATGTATGTAAGGCAAACCAGACACAAAGAAATACTTTTATACATATGTATGAGACATGTATATACATAAGAATGGATATGTGTTTGTAAACACAAGAGGGGACATACATTTAATGCATATTCCATTAGCCCATAAAACATCAAAATCTCCTTCTAATAAATCACTTCACTTTCACAATTCATGTCAGATCAAAAATCTCTGACCAGGGATAAATTAGAAAAAAAAAGTTAAAAGAAAAATGAAGGAGGCTTACTGGGTACAAAGCCTACCTTTCCTATATATATATCTCCTTTACCTTCTTCACTCTTCCTTAATTCGAAAATTTGTTAAGCAACAAAGATAAACATTTCTGCATTTTTTCAACTCAAAATCAAATCATCGAATCCAAACTGAACTCAACATAAGATCAAGTGCAAAAACCTGGAGCAAAAGAATGAAGCAAGCAATGTTCATTTTCTTTAATAATTGTGAGTAAACTTCTTTTCTAAGGATTAAATCTTCTTTACATCATGTTGTGTTAAAGATTAAATGGAAAACATCAGTTTAAATAAGCATATGTGCCTGTATATATGTGTGTGAATGCCTGTATATTTGCCTCTGTTCTTCTTGCTCCTGACATGTTCAACTATTTCAAAATTCAATTTTCTCTTAATCTAAATGATATGGGACCTGATGTTTGAAGTAATTTTGTTTGTACAAGAGTATGCAAAATTGTAAAAAAAATGATTACATAAAACTTTATCAAGTAGAGGTGTTGAAAGGTGGATTTACAAGCTAACATTCCAGGAAAAATCAATTTCTTTAATTCTTGTTTTCACCTATACAAACGAACTCGACTTAGGAAAATATGATTTTTGGTGGTCTTATTGTGATTTTTATTTGGGTATTTGATGAGGTAAGGGGAGATGAACGGGAAACGGTCGTGAGGCGTTTTCTGGCGAACGCGTTGGGTTCAGGCTATGGGACTTGGGTCGAAGGAAGGTGATGGAAGGGTGGTTTCAAGAAAAAATACTGTTGCATTTTTTGTGGCACACGGCGGTCAGACGAACTCGAAGTAGGGTTTCAGACGTGTTTTTGGTCGAGGTGGATTTTCACGGGGTTACGGAGTCGTGGTGGCGTCGTGGTGATGCGGTGCTATTGGTAAAGGAAAGGGGAGATCACGACGAGGTTGATGGTGAAGTTCGGTGTTAGCAGGAGGTCGGTGGTGGTTGAACGAGGTTAGAGTAGTGGTCGAATTGCTTTCTGGGTGATGACAGAATTGCTCGTTTTTTATTTCAAGTGGTTTCGAGGGTTCTGGGTGGTCTGGGAGGTCGAGGGGGATGATCGTGATTTGGGGGTGGAGTCGGCAGTGGTCGATGCGTCGCCGATGGCATGTGCATGTGCACACCGGATTGGGTATCAGGTCAGCAGGTGGTTATTGATAAATGGATAAGAGAAAGAGAAGAGAAGGAGTAAAGAAAGAGGAGGGGGATTTCTGGGTATCAGTGTTTGGGCTTGGGCCTTTGTTTTCAATAATAAATAAATAAAAATAAAATTAAATTAAAACATTGGAGAACCACCCCTCCAAAACCTTCATTAAAACCTTTCGAAAGCATTAAAACATCAAACCTTTCGAAACCATTTGGGTTCAAGTAAAACATGTGGAACAACCTTTTGAAACAATTTAAAATTGTCTCCTTCGAAACCTTTGGGTTCTACCTTCAGCAGAGCAAAAGGGTCATAAACATTTAAGTCGAAAGCACTCTTTCGAAAGCATTTCCTAAGTAAAGAAGTGATGGTGTCGAAACCAACCTTCCTAAAGCAATGGAGAAGCGACTTGGGTTTTATAAAACAAAATAACCCTTTCGAAGGCATCGCTTCGAAAGGTAGAAAGCGGCAACAAAGGGGTTTCGACCCCAACAAAAGCATTTACTTAAAAACAAAGCCGCAACCACTTAGAAACCATTTCTTTAAAACCATTTGACCTACTCGAAAGCCAACCAAGTCGAAAATATCCCTTTCGAAAGCAAAGCAGGTGTGTTTCCATTTAAAAGCAAAATAATGTTTCGACCCTACCGGAACCCATTGTTTCGACCTCGTACCTTTTGCCTATATCCAGTTCACTTTTTACCAAGTCTTTGATACTACGTGCATTGATTTTGACGGGGATGGAGGTGGAACTACTAGGTCGGAACCCCAGGTGCCGAAAGTGGCGAAATAGGTAAAAAGCTTGTTTAAACTAAATTTTATCTTTTTAAAGTAATCTTTTCAACTAACCTGCCTTGTTTGTTAAAATATGATTGGTTGTAAATTGCCTTTTCCAAAAACACTACCAAAATTTCAGAATTAAACAATTTAAATAATTTACAAAATACCCCTTCTCCTTTTATAAATATATAAAACATTTAAGTCACATACCTTAAATAATTTTATATATCTATTAAAACACTTAGGAAAATTCTACAAAAATTCCAAAAAGTCATTTTTTATATATTTTCCAACATATATTAATTTCGGACCCAAAACAAATATTATTTAGCCGTAAATAATTTTAAACCCAAATAATCAATTTTCTAACTTGAAAATTAATATTAAATCCATATTAATTCAGAAAATTTTGAAAATTTTAACCCATCTCTAAAATATTATTTTTGATCTAAATTCAAAATTGCAAGGCATTTGGATGTCATTTAATAGGGTTTTCACTTTGTTACCTGGTGCCTTGGTCCGGCTACACAAAGGTAATTGCAAAGATCAGGATTGACTATTGATGGAAGAATTGCCACAAGATGACGTCTACATCACCAGAGTATGGTTTCCAAGCAGCTATGTCTAGCCCTGAGTTAATAAAGTCGACAAGTGGATGAAACTGGATGTCAAGTGATTAGTAAGGGTCGACCTTCGTGGTTGATGAATTGAGGGATATATGGTATCCATGGGGTTGGCATTCCATGTAATAGGGATCGGGTCGGCATAGCATGAAGGTGTCAGCAAAAGCATGGAGCATATGTAGGGCACAGGTCGAAAAAGGATGAAACATTCTACATCTCGGGTCGGCATTGCAAGGGATCGGCTGTAGAAGATGAGAGGTCGAGATATGGCAGTGCTCCGGGTTGGCACTGTCTCTACTTCAGGTTGGTACTTAGGTTGGCAGAGGAGGAGCCGTTTGAGGGATCGGCATAACACATAGCTGCGATCGGGTCAGCATAAAGAGCAAAGGCCTTCGGGTCGGCGTACGTGAAGGGTTCGGCAAAGGTACATGGTGAGCCGGTATATTGAGGACGATCAACATGATGGGGTCGGCATTTTCGGGTCGGTATGATTAACATAGCCTAATTGGGCTCAGTTTACCCTATGATAGGCCCAAGTAACCAAGGAGGAGTCCAGGCTCTGACATGTCAGGCTGCCTCCATCTATCAATACATGGGCAGGGGGTCATCATGGGGGATTTTTTTGGCAACCATGGGAATATTCTGCCTTTTTTATACTCAGCTTCCTTTTGTTTTTAACTTGTATTCAAGCCATTCCTTGTGAATTGTATCTGTAATCAAGTGATCGATAAGGCAATAAAGAGAGCATTCAGAGTGGACGTAGACAATCAATGCCGAACCACTATAAATCCTGTTGTTTTTGCTTTTTGCTGTTCAGTCTTACAATATATCGTGTTATTCCTCGTTTTCCATTTAACTTCTTCATTTATATCGCTACTTAAATCTATTCTCGGGTGTTAGTGACCAATTTTGGTGCTAACATTTTGGTGCTTTCATTGAGAGACTTGATTCTCAAGCTATTAGGATCGTCTTTGTTGCCATTGGATTGAAGAAATCCCTCAAAGGAGATCCAGTTTCATTCTCAAAAGTTTGTAGATACTATTCAGATCTCTCAAGATCTAAGCAAAGGACACCAAGATGGTAAGGCACACCAGATCTACCTCCCACAACGTCGATGCCAAAGAAACTACTAGTGTCCAACTAGGAGGGTCAAGCAACCAGCCCGCTAATGCGAATGTGGAACCTGCTGCGACCCAGAATCTTGCTGATTCTGTTACCAGGGCTGAATTCAATGACCTGGTGAGGGAGCTAATGGAAAGCCGGAGACAGCTGAACGAGCAATTCCAAGTAAATGCCAATCTGATGAACCAAACTGCTCAACAGCAGCGTCAAAATGCTGAAGTAAGTCTCGCTTCATACTCGGAGTCTGACAGCTCAACTTCATCAAACGGACACTATAGGAGAAGGCGCCGTAGAATTGAGACGACACGCGTTGGAGCGATGGAGCAACATAGGACAGACCACCACGGGCAACAAAATCGGGTCGGTGTCGAACCCTTCCTAGTGGTCGGTACCGATCCCTCAACCATGAGGATTGCTCCTCAACTGCACTTGGGGGGTCACACTCGCCCCGGAACCGGGAACTTAGGTGTCGGAGTACACTTGAATGCTGACCAATTAC
Source organism: Allium fistulosum (assembly GCA_030737815.1). Classification (NCBI taxonomy): domain Eukaryota; kingdom Viridiplantae; phylum Streptophyta; class Magnoliopsida; order Asparagales; family Amaryllidaceae; genus Allium; species Allium fistulosum. Next base: position 945,052,838 of record CM060904.1, on the reverse strand, counting down.
CTCCCCGGAATGATGGCGAAGTGAATCCTTAGGACACACGTTTAGAGGATAATAAGCCAAGAGGGCGTGAGATTCCTCGAAGACACCAGCCAAAATGTTTACATAGGATGGAACCCGACCTAGCACCCCCTATCCAGACTCCGGACTTATCCGCAATGGTCAGGAAACTGATGAGAGAAAACCAAGGATTGACTAATGACGATTGGGGAGTCTCTAGGAGTCATACTCGGTTTACCATTAACATTTTACAGGCTGAATACCCTCGGAGGTTTAACATGCCTACGATGCCCGCTTACGAAGGGAAGACTGGCCCCTGATAACAAGTTATTAGGTATGAATGGTTGATGGACTAGGCTAGAGCGAATGACGCAACCAAATGCAGATGCTTCCCTATAACCCTGTATGGGATTTCTATAATGTTGTTCACAAGGTTACCCCTGCGGTCAATCTTGAGATTTGAAGAATTGGCTATAAGATTCGTGGAGTAGTTTCGATTCATGCTACTCGCCCCAAAGATGTGATGTTGCTATCCAACGTAATCCAGGCTCCGGGTGAATCACTGAAAGATTATTTACAAAGGTTTCGCGTTGCTGCTACTGAGGTTAGTAATCCAAACAACCACGCCATACTTATGGTTGTGATAAGGGGAGTTGACCTCGAATCCGAATTTGGTGATTGGCTAGCTAGAAAACCGCCGACCATGCTGGAACGTTTCTACGCAAAGGCACACCGGTTCATGAGAAAGGAGGAGGCCAAATTATCCAGAAGGAGCACTACTACAGGACCAAACAAGGAAGCGGTACAAAGTAATATTGCAGTAAAGCAATCTAGAGAGAGCTCTGGAAAGGTTCGTGTCAATGTCCAAAACAAGCCGGGTCAGCAGAAAAGGAGTGGAGAAGGAAATTCTGATCGGAAAAGGGAGTTTGGAAAGTGGAAGCCACGAATCCCTACATATAGCAACTATACGCCCTTGAATGCCTCTTCAGAGAACATCTACCTGTCCACCTGTAACACTTTCCAGTATAGGAAGCCGCGTCCGAAGGTATCGACCAAAGAATAGAAGCAAACTGAAAAGTACTGTCGGTTTCATGATTCTTACGGGCACAACACTGATGAGTGTAGGCACCTTCATGACGCCATTGAGAAGTTAATTCGCCAGAAAAAGTTACAGCGGTTAGCCAAGGATCCGCAGGATGTCGGATAAGGAACGTCCGATCTAGCCGAGGACAAGCTCCACACTGGCTCGAGGATCCCGTTCAGGTCGGCGAGAGGTTGGTAATAAACATAATAGTTGGTGGACCGCATCCTGTGGATAGAAGTTGGTAGGAAATGGAGCGTTATGCTAGTTCGATGAGACATGTGGACTTTGAATGTTGTTTGAACACAGAGGATGGAACTCCAGCAAAGTAGCAGCATATGATGACGGATGATATAGTGTTCAGAAGTAGAGATGTCGATAGAGTGGAGGCCCCTACTATTGATTCGATGGTTATCTATGCCATGATTGGACCTACGCTAGTGAGAAGGATATTGATTGATTATGGAAGTTCTTTGAACATCATTTTTAAGAAAGCTTATGATCAAATGAGAATGGAGGCTAAGGATTTGAAACCATCAAAATCTCGCGTACACGGTTTCAATGGTATGGCTATTGAAGCAGTAGGTTTTGTTGAATTACCGGTTGAGCTGGGAGAAGGTGAACGTAGGAGGGTGCAGATCCTACCGTTCACTATTCTGGATGTTGATTCTCCGTATAATGTTTTTCTGGCCGTCCGGCCTTGGTTGAGTTTAGGGCAGCTCTTGCCCCATGATGCTTGACTTTGAAATTTCCTATAGATAATGGAGTCGGTGTTGTGCATAGCGATCAGGCAACTGGTCGTGCTTGTTATGTGGCTTAGTTGAAAGAAGCCCAACGGAAGGAAAAGGGTAAGGGTGTCGACAAATCTATCGGCATCCAAGTTACTAAGGATTAACAAATAGCGCCTAAGCCTTAGCTTGGGCACCACAGTCGGTTCTATAGAGATATAGATCTAGGAGATGATGAGGAGGAACACAAGAAGGCCAAGGCAGCGCCGACTGAACTGAAGATCGATATCACAGTTAGCCACGACGATCCGTCACGAGTGTTGAAAATCGGATTGCAACTTAGCCCTTCGATGATGAGGGAACTTACTGACTTTCTCCGAGCGAATCTTGATGTATCTGCTTGGACTCATTCTGACATGTGTGGGATCTCACCTGCTATCACGAGCCACACGCTAAATATCGATCGAAAGTATGTCCCTATGAAACAAAAGAGACGAGGCATGGATAAGGAGAGATTTGCTGCTCCTAAGAAGGAGGTGGATAAACTTAAAGCCAATGGGTTTATTTGCGACACCCTCTATCCTAAATGGATATCTAACCTTGTACTGGTAAGAAAGGCAAATGGGAAATAGGGAACATGTGTTGATTATTCGGACCTCAACAAGGCATGCCCTAAGGATAGTTTTCCCTGGCCTAGAATCGATCAACTGGTTGACTCGACCGTGGGACTTGAATTGTTGTCGTTTATGGATGCATATTCGGGGTGCAATCAAATCACAATGCACATCCTTGATCAGGAGCACACCAGTTTTGTCACAGATGTTGGATTATATTGTTATGCAGTGATGTCGTTTAGATTAAAGAATGCGGGAGCAACCTATCAGCGTTTGGTTAACCGAACGTTTAAAGATTGGATTGGCAGGATGATGGAAGTCTATATGGATGATATGCTCATGAAGTCACGGAAATCAAACGACCACATTCGAGACTTAGCGGAGATGTTCGATATCCTCAAATTCTACGGCATGAAAATCAACCCATTGAAATGCTCATTTAGTGTCGCATTAGGAATGTTTTTGGGCTTCATTGTCAACGCATGAGGAATCAAAGCGAATATAGAGAAGATTTAAGCCATTCGGGATATACAAGCACCCAGAACTATTAAGCAAGTACAAAGCCCGAACGGGAAGGTCGCTGCTCTAAGTCAGTTTATCTCCAGGGCAACCGATAAGTGCATCCCTTTCTTCGATTTGATAAGGAAAGGGAAGAGGAATTTTGAATGGATGTAAGTCTGTGAAGGCACGTTCCGAGATTTGGTGAATCATCTAGAGAGACCCCCTATTTTTCCGAAGCCCATAGACCATGAAGAGCGGTATATTTACCTGGCTGTATCGTTACACGCCATAAGTGCCGCTCTAATTCGTGAGGAGGACCAGATCCAGAGATCGGTGTATTACATTAGTAATCGATTAACCAGGGTGGAAATAATTATCCGAAGATAGAGAAGTTGGCATACTGCTTGGTGATCGCGTCGCGTAAACTTCACCCGTACTTCCAGGCACATCCAATCAACATCTACACCGACCAACCTTTGCGACAGGTCCTGCAGCGGCCCGAGACATCTGTAAGGTTGCTTAAATGGAATATCAAGCTCAGCCAGTTCGACATCACCTATCTCCCTCGAAGAGCTATCCAGGGACAAGCATTGGCAGATTTTATAGCAGAGTTCACTATGCAGGATGAGCCGAGTGGAAGCGATGTGGTTCCTACCATACGATAGAAACTATATGTCGATGGAGCATCCAATGATCATTGTTCTGGAGCTGGCATTGTTCTTGTAACCCCCAAGAACCGATCGATTTGCTATGTTTTGAAGCTTGATTTCCCCACTACGAACAATGAAGCCGAATATGAGGCGTTGATTGTTGGATTGAAGCTTGCTAAAGAGCTTGGGGTGAAATCGATCGAAATCTTTTGTGACTCGCAGCTGGTGGTGTACCAAGTTAGAGGGGACTATCAGGAGAAGGGACAACGGCTTACCCCATACCTTACCCAAGCTCAGGAGTTGTTGGTAGACTTCGAATACTATGACATTTCGCATATTCTACACGAGCAGAATGGGGAAGCCGACTCATTGGCAAAGTTCGTAAGCATTGGAGGTGCAAAACAAATGGGCTTGGTTTCGGTCGAGACCCTCCATACCCCGAGTATAAGTGCGATGGAATTCAATCATGTGTCGGAAACGGAAACCGAAAGGGAATCATGGATGTCCCCATTCAAAGAATATTTGTTGCGTGGAACCTTGCATGAGAAAAGGAGCGAAAAGCGACAAGTCCTTCGCAAGTTCTCACAGTATATTATGCGAGATGGAATTATGTATCAAAAGGGATTCTCTATCCCTTTACTTATGTGCATCACCCATGACGAGATAAAGCGGGTCTTAAAATAAGTCCATGAATAAGTGTACGGCGACCACACTGGGGGCAGATGCTAGCTAAAAGGTTACCCCGCCATTGGTACTACTGGCCAACCATGAATCGGGATGCCGCGGATTATGTAAGATGATGTGACAAATGCCAGATATATGTGAAAGTCCCAAAAGCATCGTCAACGAAAATCACGCAAATGGTTATTCCCTGGCCGTTTGCAATATGGGGAATTGATATTATTGGCTCATTGCCAATTTCCAAAGGTGGTGCGAGATATGCAATTGTCATAGTAGACTACTTCACCAAGTAGGCCAAAGCAGAGCCATTAGCTATGATCACAACCAAAAAATTCATTAATTTTGTTGTGCGAAACATTGTATGCCGTTTCGGTCTCCTACGGACTATTGTAACTGATAATTAAACTCAATTTGATAGTGCTGAGGTCAGGGAATTTTATTGGAAGTATCGTATTGAGAAAAGGCTTGCAGCGGTCGCTCACCCTCGGGCGAATGGACAGGTTGAAGCTGTAAACAAGATAATAAAGACCATCTTGAAAAAATGTTTGGAAAAGGCTAGAGACAATTGGGTGCACGAACTTCCTACGGCCCTTGGGGCATACAAAACCATTCATAAGTCCATGACTGGCCATACTCCATTCGCCTTGGCCTATGGGGCCGAAGCAGTTATACCCGTGGAACTCGAATTCCCTTCCCATCAGATAACTTACTACGATCCTAGATCAAATCAAGATCTCTTATTGGAGTCGTTGGACTTTATTGATGAAAAGCGTGAAGAGGCTGGCTGGTGAAGTTGGTTTGCTGGTGAACCCTATGAGTGAATCAAAAGAGCAATTTTTGGAATGAAAAAATCTCTAAGTCCCCGGAGCACGGATTAAAGTACTTTGAGTCCCTGGAGCGAGGACTAGAGTATAAATGACTTGAAAAAATCTCTACGTCCCCAGAGTGCGGATTAGAGTACTCTGAGTCCCCGGAGCGCGGACTAGAGTATAAATGACTTGAATAAATCTCTAAGACCCTGGAGCGCGGATTAGAGTATTCTGAGTCTCCAGAGAGTGGACTAGAGTATAAACGACTTAAAAAAATCTCTAAGTCCTCGGAGTGCGGATTAGAGTAATCCGAGTCCCCGGACCGCGGACTAGAGTATAAACGACTTGAAAAAAGTCTCTAAGTCCCCAGAGTGCGGGTTAGAGTACTCTGAGTCCCCGGAGCGCGGACTATAGTATAAACGACTTGAAAAAATCTTTAAGTCCCCGGAGCATGGATTAGAGTACTTTGTGTCCCTGAGCGTGGATTAGAGTACTCTGAGTCCCCGGAGCGTAGATTAGAGTATAAACGACTTAAAAAAATCTCTAAGTCCCCAAAGTGCGGATTAGAGTACTCTGAGTCCCCGGAGCATGGGCTAGAGTTTAAACGACTTGGAAAAAACTCTCTAAGTCCCCGATTGCGGACTAAATTATAAATGATGTGAGAAAAAGTTTCTAAGTACATGAGGCAGACTAAAAAATGCCAAGTGTCCAAACCGGCGGATGGACAAGAGAACTTTTAACCGTCCACTATCCCACAGACTCCGGTCTAAGATTGACAGGAGATGCTCAAACTGTCGGCGACGGAATACGACTGTTGGTTATGATTCCGGTCTGGTACCAATGGCGACTTCTGATGAAGTCTACAGAGGGGCTCTGAGATTAAGATAATAATTTATTAGCAAAACCTGGAAAAATCATCACAAACACTTGGAACAGAAAAGTTACTCTGCTATTGGAATAGTAATTTGTTCGATGATTGGCTAAGCAAAAATTTTATTAACACTTCCAAAAATTCCATACAACCCATCCAAAATTCGGGGCCCACACCCGTACATGTGCTACTAAAAATAAAAGGAAAGAAGGAAAAACAACTACGCAAGTCTAACTTATTTGACTAAGCAAAATATTACAAGACCCCAACCATTTCTTCATTTTCTTCTCCTTCTTCGGCTTTTCGGGAGTCGTTTCAATCAAACGTCTCTTTTGAGACCCCTTGCTGCCTTGGGAAGAGGTACTTGAGGAAGGAGGGGGAACCGTGATGGGAAAAGACCCACCAGGAGGGATGAATTGTAAAGGCCTATTAAAGGGATCATCAACCTCCACCACATCGAGCTCACCCTTAACTTCGAGCTTTGACTTCTCCTCTTTCTTAATCTGCTCCTTCAGGCTGAACTTCACGGTGTGCTCGGAAGCGCCCATAACTATAACATCATCATGCTCTTCTATGAGTGATGGGACTTTGGGTTTATCCTCATCTAACACCCCAATCACTTACATATAGCAACTACAAGTTCGTTACTATGCTCTTATTCCTTTAGATTATGTTTTCAAAAATCATTTTAGTTTAAAGTTTTTTCATAAACCTGTGCTCTGATACCAAGTTGTAACATCCTCTATCTAGAGGCCCGAAGCTAAGTGTTACAGATGCTACAGTCATCCATAGTATTAACTTCCGGTGACCAAATACGGCAATGTTAATGATATCCATAATATCCGAAGCACTTGAATATGAAATAAAAACATCACAGATTAAAAACATTTTTCTGATTACATTTCAAAACAACATTTTATATTCAAATTACATAATCCCAAATGTTTCCCAGGTGCAGATCAAATATAATTATTACAAAATACGCCAAGAGCAACATATGAAGATGCCCCCTTGGATGACCAGAGCACTATATAGTCATAACTCACATAATACAACACAGAAGAATCAAACAAAATGAAAAAACAACTCCTAAATAGCTATCTGTCAACTACCTACTCATCTCTAGAAGCTTTATTTGCCAACCTACTAAAAACCTGTAAATCCTCAACCCTCAGCCTACTCAAATCAATTTTGAGCACTCAAGAGTTTAAGGGGAAAAACATAAACTTCGAGTTAGATATAAAGCCTGGTGTGAATAATACTACACATCTCGGTTATTTGATATTAAGTAAGACCACGCCGCTTAGCAGAATGGGTTTCCCCTCACTAATATCCTTTTAAAACATATCTTTTTCAAAACATAATCCTGCAACCAAAACTGGTTAAAACTGTAAAGCATTATCATGTAAACATACATATCAAGTAACAAATGGAATATATGTCTGAACACTATAATTTTTTATGGCTAACAATTAACCTTTGGTTTACTCGAGCCTACCAGACAATATAAACAAATAATCTAACATTTGTTAGATACTCCTCTTCTAGATGGTTTGTCCCTAACTTACTTTCTCCAGGTCAACTGATCCTAATGGTTTTGTAGGCTCACCAATAACCTACCTCTGTACAAATATATTCCCTCTGTGTGTAACATCATTTTAGTTTTACCTGTGATAAAGCCGTACACATTGGAATTTTGGACTAAATTTGATAGGGGTTAATAGCTAATGCATAGGGCACAACCATATACCAGTCCCATCGGGTATACAAATATCTGAGTCATTTTACTTAGGGTAATCTTCCCTTAAATTTTCCTTGAAACCTTTTCTTCTCAAATTGATTTAAACCTTTAAATCATTTTTTTAAAACAAGAAAAGTAAATTCTATACTTTACTCAAATCATCATGCCATGTTATATATATATATATATATGTAAATGGGTTAAGATTTTATTAAGGCATTTCAGCCTAAAGAGTTAGCCCAGTTTGGACCAATACAAAGAACAGACAAAATTAAAGCAACCGAACCCTTTCCATAAAAAACAACTTTATCATCGTCCTCACTCAAACTGTTTGAAATCATGGCGGATAATAACTCGTTTCTGGGATTCCTTCCTCTGGATAGTTCCGATCCTCTTCTACAATACGAGTTGCGTCTTGTACCTGCCTGATAAGAGGATTTTCCTTAATCCTTTTAAGAGTTAACTGCATGTCTACTATTGCTAGCTTACTAACTTCAAATTGATTTCTCTGTTTGCTTTGGAAAATTCTACGGTTCCTCTCCTTCCAAATATTCCAAACAGCCACTGTGATAGCGATTTTGTGCAGTTTGGATTCAATGTCTTTGTTGCGACCTCTCTAAGTCAGGTAATTGATTTGTTCTTCAAGATTATTAGAGTGGGGGTTAAGTTTAAGTAATTGTTGCATGAATTCCACACCAGATTAGCGTAGGAGCATTCAAAGAATAAGTGTTCATGCCTTTCTAAATTCTGATTGCATAAGATGCAAACGGTTTCATTTATCAATCCCCACTTCGATAGCCTATCTCTGGTAGGTAATCTTTTCAATAACGCTTTATAAGCAGTAAATGCCATTTTCGGATTATTAACATGATCCCAATGATTTTACTCCATGTTGCTTTACTGTCTTTTAGCCTGATTTCATTCCAAGTAGCCTTAGTAGAGAAGTCTTTTCCAGTAGGCTTCCAGACCCATATGTCCATCTCTCTGCCATAATAAATAGGCATATATTGAATAGCTTCCTTTTTATCTTGATTTATTGGCAGAGAAGAACAATCCCACCTATTATTACTGATCACATCTTGAACTTTATTATTCGCGCATCCAAAGTCAGAGAAAGTATGAATTCCCAATATGTCAATCAATGATTCACCTTGAATCCAAGTACCTCTCCATAAGTCAGTTTCCTTTCCAGTTGCTATTTCACGAGTACAAAGCGAAGCTAATATGTCTCTGGCCTTCAAAATTGCCTTCCAGTTTGTTGAAGCATTATCGTTAATGGGCATTTGCCAAAAATTACCTTTGATGTATCTTCTCCTCATCCATTTACCCCATAATCCTTTCCCATTAATTCTCCAAGCTTGTTTGAGAGTGTGGACTGTTCCCATATCTTTAAGTCTTATAAGACCCACACCCCCTTCATCTTTGGGCCTGCATAATTTGTCATATTTGATCTTATGTAGACCACTTTTCCAAATGAAATCAGCACAAACCCTTTCAATTTTTTGGATAGAAGCATCAGGAAGTTGAAATGTTTGCAGCCAAAAGTTAACTTTAGAGTGAATAACAGTGTGTACCAATTCAATTCGACCTGCAAGAGAAACAGTTTGGAACTTTATCCCTGCATTCTATCCCTGATAGAAGATATGAGGGCTGCACATTCTCTGTCTATGATTTTATTTGAAGATAATGGAATCCCTAAGTATTTGACTGGCAGGTTACCTTCCTTCACTTTTAAGAGATCCAGCACCTCTACTCTCCTTCTACATGTTTTGTTAAAATAGCATTTGGTTTTCTGTTCATTCAGTTTTAATCCAGCATACTTTTCTAAGTTAATGAAAATGTCTTTGATTGCTAAAGCTGATTCATTACTGGATTTTATACAGATGAGCAAGTCATCTGCATAAAGTAAGTGACTCACAGTAGGATGGAAATTAAAAATAGTCTGAATAAGCTTGTGATGAGTAGCCAACTCCATTTGTAGAGTGAAGTATTCCATGGCAATTGCAAACAGATAAGGGGATAGAGGGTCACCCTGCCGGATGCCTCTATTGGACCCAATGAAACCTTTTGGTATGCCATTAATCAGGATAGAGAATGTAGGTGTAGATATACATTCATTTATTAGACTCATAATATATATATATACACACACTTTACAAAAATCTTTGTTGATGAAAACATTTTAAACCTTTGAAAGTACCACTTTCGATCCCATTGAAAGTATCCCTTTCGAAACCAAGTAAACCCTTTATAACCTAGGCCGAAAGGCCAAAACATTCCTTTCGAAACCATTCATATAAACCATTCGAAACTATTGAAAAACCTTTCCTTCAAAAGCAATAAAACCTTAGACATCCAATCTTTAAAACACTTAAACATTGCCTTTCGAAAACATTGAAAAACCTTTCCTTTCTAACCTTTCGAAACCATCGGGGAACCACCCCTTCGAAACCTTCATTAAAACCTTTCGAAAGCATTAAAACATCAAACCTTTCGAAACCATTTGGGTTCAAGTAAAACATGTGGAACAACCTTTCGAAACCATTTAAAATTGTCTCCTTCAAAACCTTTGGGTTCTACCTTCAACGGAGCAAAAGGATCATAAAACATTTAAGTCGAAAGCACTCTTTCGAAAGAATTTCTTAAGTAAAGAAGTGATGGTGTCGTAAACAACCTTCCGAAAGCAATGGAGAAGCGGCTTTGGTTTTATAAAACAGAATAACCCTTTCGAAGGCATCGCTTCGAAAGGTAGAAAGCGACAACAAAAGGGTTTCGACCCCAACGAAAGCATTTACTTAAAAACAAAGGCGCAACCTCTTAGAAACCATTTCTTTAAAACCATTTGACCCAGTCGAAAGCTAACCAAGTCGAAAGCATCCCCTTCGAAAGCAAAGCAGGTGTGTTTCCATTTAAAAGAAAATTAACGTTTTGACCCTGTCGAAACCCATTGTTTCGACCCTGTATCTTTCTCCTAAATCCAATTCACTCTGTACCAAGTCTTTAATACTACGTGCATTGGTTTTGATGGTGATGGAGACAGAACTACTAGGTTGGAACCCTAGATGCCGAAAGTGGCAAAACAGGTAAAAATCCTGTTTAAACTGAATTTTATCTTTTTAAAGTGATCTTTTCAACTAACCTGCCTTGTTTGTTAAAATATGATTGGTTGCAAAAAAAATTTCCAAAAACACTGTCGAAATTCCAGAATTAAATAATTTACAAAATACCCCTTCTCCTTCTGTAAATATATAAAACAACATTTAACTCGCATACCTTAAATAATTTTATATATCTATTAAAAAACCTAGGAAAATTCTACAAAAATTCTAGAAAGTAGTTTTTTTTATATATTTTCCAATATATATTAATTTTGCACCCAAAACAAATATTATTTAGCCGTAAATAATTTTAAACCCAAATAATCAGTTTTCTCACTAGAAAATTAATATTAAATCCTCATTAATTCAAAAAATTATGAAAATTTAAAACCATCTCTAAAATATCATTTCCGATCTAAATTCAAAATTGTAAGGCATTTGGTTGTCATTTAATAGGGTTTTCACATCAAAACATATCATAGAACCTATATAAATTAGCAGAAATCATCAATAAGCATATATATAAACATTTAATCATTCAAAAACATGGCATAATCTTGCAAGACAGTTCGGTTAAACCTTAAAACCGAAAACAATAGAAAATATGAGATGTGGACATTATTCACCTTCTTTTAGATTAATGGTGACCGGCCTCTTTGTTTTTGTTTTAGATTATGAACTTATGAAATGAACGTGTAGAATGTACATGACTTAGGGTTTAGGGTATAAGGATCTACATACTCCTGTATTGCCCTTGTCTATTTCCTAATATTTTATTTCATTTCAATTTACTTAGTTCATTTGTTTACATGGCACGGCTACCCCTTATTAATCACAAATCGCAATCCCCTAATCATTACATTATTTTATTTAATTTAGCTAATTAAATATTCTGAATAATGTTACTAAAAAATTAGGGTTGTTACACCCTTCTTCTTTTCTAAACATATAAAACATTTAAGTCCCATACCTTAAATAATTTTATATTTTTAATAAAATACTTAGGAAAACTCTCCAAAAATTCCCAAAATCGATTTTAATATGTTTTTAACATATTTAAATTTCTGACCCAAAGCTAACATATAATATTCGAAATAATTTAAACCCAATTTAGCCATTTTCTTTACTAGAAAATTCATAATAAATCCACAAGAGCTTAGAAAATTATTAAACTTCATACCCATCTCTAAAAAAATGTTTCTGACATTGTATAAAAAATGCAAGCCATTTGGATGTCATTTAATAGGTTTTTCAGACCAAATCTTATCATAAAATCTATATGAAACAACATAAATCATCAACAAGCATATATATCCATTTAAACAATCAAATCATGGCATTTACTTGCAAAATAAATTCGTATCTCATCTATAAACTTAAAGCAATACAAATGAGATGTAATATATTATTCATCTTAGCTTGTCGTTGAGGATTTTGAGATTTTCCTTTGAATTGATTTGATTAAGCTTCCTTCTTGAATTCTTGCTTATCTTCCTCTTGTTTTCTTCTAATGGTGACCGGCCAAACTCTATGCTTAGTTTTGTTTGTGAATGTTGGAAATGAGAATGGGATAAGGGTTTAGGGTATAAGAATATAACATATTCCTATTTTGCCCCTATCTTATTAGCTTTACTTACTTCATTTTAAATTTCCATTTGTTTATTCATTACTTAAGGCACGACTACCTTATAATTATACAAATCCCAATCTCTTAACCATTTACATTATTTCATTTAATTTTTCTAATTAAATGTCTTAAATAATGTTAGTCAAAATTAGGGTCGTTACATTTACATTATTGTTTACTTCCCCTTTCGACATTGAGATTTCAAATATTACAAATGTGATTATTCACCATACAAATTTTGTATGTGCTCGAATATGGATCAAATATCCATATTCAAGTATTGCTTTGGAGTTCAAACTTCATATAAGATAATAATAGTCTCAGGCAAATAAATACTTAAGTGATCATGTACAAATATATTTAATAGTTGTACAATTTCACTCTAGCATGGGCCTTGAAGTGACGACATGCTAAAAGATTTACTGGTAAGTATACCTTATATTTCTTTGTCAATCTTAATTCAGTTCATTAGTGTATTTAAATTGATAAATAATTTTATCGGTTAGACTAGTTAGACAAATTTATTGAGGTGAATAATCTTAATTTTGTATAGCATGTATTCTTATAATATTAGAAAGGTTAAATTTAATCGTTTCATTTTTCAGATAATGCCCACAAGATTTTATATTCCTCGAAACCTTAAGAGAAATATGGAAATCATTATGTTACTAAAATTTCTCGCAAGTATGAATTAGGCTGATTCGTGTTGTCTAATTGACCCGTATAGCCAACGGTATTCATATCGGTAGCATATCTCCATGATCCATCACTTTTGGCCAGCCTTGGCTTAGATGGAAGTGGCCTACCAATGCACTACACTCACTCGATAACTAGCTCTACCATTAGCATTAACATCAATCGACCCACGCCAACAGGCACTTTCAAAGAACACCCCGTCCGCACCGGTGCATGCATCAGACAAATATCTCCCCCATAGATACTAGAGACGACGGCAATACAGTAACAAATTGGCCTTTGAACCACTCCTCTACAATCAATCGGTCCGTCCATTCAATCAGTTGTCGGACAACTCCTCACCTATCTCCAACCCCATCTACTTACATGCACCAACTTCTTTGGCAACAATCAGCTGTAGCTTTAAGCACGGGACTACCATTGGTTAAAGAAGCTTTACATGCACTACTCCTTTAAATAGAATAACATAAACAAACATCATTCATTTAACAAAAGCATTACTGTGCAGTAACCACTTTATGTCCTTTGCTGCTACCAAATCACCTATACTACAATCACTTCCTATTCCTACACCACCTGCCCCTACTTCAAGCATACTCACAGTATGGCTTGCCAATTATCATCCTCTGCATCATAAAGGCTATTCGGTATCCTAGCTGGCAATCGTATCAATGGTATACATCTACTAACGGCCCAGAGAAATTTCTAGGCTTGGTCAGCATAATCTCAACCATCCAACATCAATTCCAACAGGTATAAATAGGCTAAGGCATGCATTTTTACAAGGGTTGAACAACACTAACTTTCAAGCAATCACTCTCTTGTTGTTACCTCTTGTAATCAAATTATTAAAATAGAAGTGAAGTAATAAGAAATTTCTAATAGTGAACGTGGATCACCTTTGATTGAACCACTCTAAATATTAACTCTTTACTTTTCTTACATTTTATTTTGGTAAGTAACCTTTGCTAGTATCACCTCTTAACCATAATTCCGACGTTAGCTAGATTTCTAATCAACATTTTGGTGCTAGAAGGAGGGACCTCCCCTATAAGCTCTCGTTTTTCTTCACTTTGCTACTCTACAAACTCTTTTCCCGTTTGCACCATGTCAAATCCTGATGAAAATAAAGCTGATAACTCCAATGATCGTAATACAAACGGGGCTACTGGAGCAAGCGTTGTTTGCTCAATACCTGGGATGAGCAATAACACACGCTCGACGTGATCAATGACTTGACTAGCATAAGGTAGCTTGCTCATGATGTGAGTAAACTTTAGGCTAGAATGGACACACAAGCAACTTCAAACATTGGCCTGGCCGGCCCTCCGGTAGGTTACCGAACCCCGATCCAGCCTGCTAAGCCCAATACCTACAAAATAATGCATGACGCTCGTGAGAGAGCTTTATTGGATACTCCCGTGGGAGTCGATCCAATTCACTGTAGGAACATACATACTGCCCATGAATAGGAAGATGGTCATGAGTTCCTAGAACCTAAATCGGTATTGTACCGCTGTCCCCATTTGGTCGAGAGAGTGTCTTCCTTTCGCCGCCTTCAAACAGCGGATAGGGCATGCGACCTGTGCTTTGAACACATCAGGAGCGATGGGTAAGGATGAAATCCAAAACCTAGAGAACCATTATTCCACTCCCAACCCAAGCGGGAGGTGCCCAGGCCTAGATCCCATGAGAGGCTTCCCTACCCACCCAAGTTGCCTTTAGTCGCCAGAAGCGGATCTCCTACCATAACCAAATATTGTCTTCCCCCTCTCCATATTTCCATCATAAGTCCCCTACACTAGATTGATTGTAGTGGATCACTTCCCCAGTAAGGGTTCAATGTTATCCACGACACCTAGATGCTAGCCATGAGAAGAAATGGTCGTTTTGCCTTCTGTGGATAAATATGATGGAAGTACTGATCCATTCGACCACATCATAGATTTCAACTTAGTAAAACGGGCAGGCTAGCTGTCCAATCATGCAAAGTGTCTCCTATTTTCCTCTACCCTGATCGATCGATATCTCATTGGTTCCTACTTTTGCAAGCCGGTATCTCCACTCTTGGACCCAATTATGTTCTGACTTCAAAGCCCGCTTCTTCACATCAAAAAATGGGTCGTGATGGAAAGCAAGCTAAGTAACATAAGATAAGGTCCAACCAAATCCCTTTGCTCATATGTCAAGTACTCCGATAAGGAATCAACCTATTCAAGTGGAGCGAATAAGAACGGGCCGGTTGTCACCCTTTATTGGGGTACGATACCAGTCCTGGAAGTGGAAAGAGCTACGAAAGCAATCCACTTCATCCTTGACTAAATTTCTTCAAAGGGTGAATGTCATTATAAGAGTGGAATAAGATGACATCTCCAACAGTGATGTGGCTAGCAAGCAAAGAAATAATGCTATCTCGAGAGAAGACAACCATTGAGAGAATGGTTAGTAGGAAAGTGGAAAAAAGCATGCCAAGGATAGTACACTAACTACACGGCTCTAAACAGTGAAATGGAAACTATTTACCTCGCAACATGTGATCCCATACCCTTTCAATGGCCCCTTCCCACCTGGCCTAGGCAGAGGAAGAAGTTCAAGGGAAATAGAAAGTACAGTGAATTCCACCAATTTAGTGCCTACTCCACAAATGAGTGTCGACAACTGAAGGATGAAATAGAGCAAATGATCTATAAAGGAGAACTGATTCAGTATGTAAGGCAACAAGTAGAGCAGCGCAACACCCAGAGAAATCCACCTGCCCCACTCTAGTGGGCAAAGGATAACAATATGGTTGTAGTCCACACTAAGATTCTACCAATTTTTAGTGGGCCATGCATGTTTGAAAGTAATCGAGGGGCTTAGGCCCATTATAGGAGAGTGCTCGCCTCCATCGACCAGGTTTATTTGGTAGATCTCTAAGCCTTGAAAGTCCCTTGGATTGAAGAAGATGCTACGGAGGTTGCTTTTACAATGGAAGACGAGAGATGGTTGGTTTCCCTCATCACGACCCTATGGTCATTTCAGTTAGTATAGCCAATACCAAGGTTCATCGAGTCCTCATCGATGGAGGCAGTTCCGCAAATGTGATGTTTAAAGAAGTTTTTTACAAGATCATGCTTCCTACCTCTAGCCTCACTTCTGAACACAAGCCATCTACTATTTCAGAGGCATTGGAAAATTACACTTGGACACTACCTCTTACATAATCACTTTTAGTAGGAACATTTAGTGGCCAAGATTCAGGTACAGTTTCTCGTGGTGGATTATTTGTCCACATATAACAATTTAATAGACATACCAGCTTTGGTGGATATGGATGAAATATTGGCTTATCAGCGGCTGACGGTGAAATTCCCAACCAAGTAAGGAGTAGGATGCATCCACGATAATCAACAAGCCTCTGAAGAATGTTATAGCATCTCCCTACAATAAGCAAAGAATAGAGTGCTTATGTTGCTACAAGAACTAGCAATGCTCAATGGTGACATGCCTAAGAGAATGCATGAGCTCCTAATTAATCCAGTTTGCACTGGGGTTACCCAAAGTCTAGAAGACAAAGAATCCACATTGATCACCGCCCCTGGTCAAGATTACACGGTCGATAGGAATAATCTTTCCCTGGCCTGACCGAGCAAGATAAAAGACTTATAGCAACATAGAATTAGCAAGTTCACCCTACTGATATTCAGGAGCAGAAGATACTACCACTCCCCTACTGATATTCAGGACCAGAAGATACTACCACTCATTCTCTTTAAGCATCGTATGACTCATCTGTGAGAGATGGCGGCAGCTATATCTCTATGACTCGCGCAAGAACGTCCATCCGGACCAAGTATGTTATTGAGCACATGATATATACTTGGACCTGTGCAACCTAAAAGAGAGCATAATGGATAGTGATGATGATCTGGTTGACCCCTGTATAGGAGAATCTAGCCACAGTGGTGGGCCGGAACTCTACTTGAAGTAGTATAAATTGACAACGACGACCCTAGCAATGTTGTCCAAATAGGCATAGAACTAAGTTCAGAAGTAACATATGAGCTGATTTGTTTCCTGAGAAAGAGTAAAGATTTGTTCGCCTAAGGGCATGTTGACATGACCGGCATAGATCCATCAATCATATGCCACAACCTCAACATTAGCCCAACAACTCATCTAGTCTAACGAAAGAGACGACCCCTCAACCTTGAATGGCATAGGGATCATATGGAGGAAGTAAAAAACCAATGGCAAATGGTTTCATTTGAAAAGCAACATACTAGGTCTCGGTTGCCAACCCAGTGCTCATTCAAATGCCTAGTGGGGCATGGAGAACTTGTATCAATTTCTTAAATCTTAACGGCCTATCCTAAGATAGTTTACCTCTGCTCGCATTGACTGGCTTATGGACATGACCAACAGACATGAGCTAGTCACATTCATGGATGCCTACTTCGGATATAATCAAATTGTCATGCTCGAGCTTGATCAAGAACACCCCTCCTACATCACTAGTGCCAAGCTCTACTACTATCAAGCTATGTAATTTGGCCTTTGCAATGCAGCTGCTACATATCAGTGGCTCATCAAATGGATGCTTGTTCAATAAATCAGTCGTTCGATGGAGGTCTACATGGATGACTTGCTAGTTAAAGAAAAAAAACCTGGGCGACATGTTAAGAATCCAGTTGAGACTTTTATCCTTTACCAATACAATATAAAGCTCAACCTTAGGAAGTGTTCCTTCATTGTTTGTTATGCAAAGTTCATTGGTTCTATGGTGAGCGCCAAGGGTATTGAACCCAATCCAAACAAGGATCATGCAATTCAACTGATGCAACTACCCCATAAAGTCAAGCAAGTTCAGAGTCTGAATGGAATAATTGCGGTGCTTAGCTGCTTTATGTCAATAGCCATAGACCATTATACACCCTTCTTTGATCTCATCAAGAAGTGAAAGTTGTTTGTATGGAGTGAAGAATGCACAAAATCCTTTAAAGACTTGAAGAGGAAACTAACCACACCTATTATGCTTTTTCCAAGCCTATAGATGGGGAAGACTTCTACTTTTACCTTGTAGCAACTGATCATGCAATTAGTGCTGCCTTGATTGACGATGAAGAAAAAGTCCAACATCCCATCTACTATGTAAGAAAAAGATTAGTGGGCCTTGAAACAAGGTACTACAAGTTGGAAAAGTTGGCCTACAACTTGCTGATGGTAGCTTGGTGTCTATGATCATATTTCCAAGCTCACCCAATTAAAGTCCTCAAAAACCAACCCTTCAAGCAAGTACTGAGCCGTCCCGATACAGTGGACCAACTCCTAAAGTGGTCCACAGAGCTCGGACAACAGCATATCACTCTCCACCCTCACACCTCGATCAATGGACAAGCTATGGCTGATTTCATATCAAAATATTCTATCCTGGACAGGGCAATGAGGAGTCGACAAGCAGCACTCCAGCATGGCAGCTTTATGTTAACGGTGCATCTAACATGAAAAGGGTGAGGGTAACTATGGTCCTAATCACGCACGATGATAATGAGCTTTATTTTTCCTTTCGCTTAAGCTTCAAGCCATAAACAATGAAGCTATGTATGAAGGCACCCTGGCCAATCTCAAGATGGCTAGAGAGCTGTAAATAAAATATATGCATGTGTTCGGTAACTCTTTATTGATTATCAATCAGATTGGAGAACGCTTCCAGGTTAAAAGAAAAACACTGGTACTTTACGTTATAGAAGCTAGGAAACTCATCAGCTCCTTTACGGAGTTCAGCTTGAGCAGATCTCTCATGAGAAAAATGCTAAGGCCAACCAACTAGTCAAGGCGGTGAGTAACCCCAAGGAGAGCACTGTTTGGGTCCCAATGGAGGTGTTGGCCTTTGTGCTTGAATCGGGGTAACCGCCATGGAAATTTATGAAGCCCGCACTGACTCTTGGATGACCCCATTGTATTGAAGTACCTCACAAGCGGCAAACTTCCCACTGAGAGATAAGAGGCCCAAAAAACTCTGTACCAAGCACCCATTATACCATCATGGATGGAAAACTCTACCCAAGAGGTTACTAAATTTCCCTCCAACAGTGTGTGAAAACAAGGAAGCCGACCATATATAGGAAGAACTACATGAAGGCTTCTATTAAGATTATGCCGAGGGTAAATTCTAGAAAAAAAGAATGGTCTCCAAGGCTATTTCTGCAATAATGTGATCAAGGAAATAATAAGCTAGGACTGTTAGTCCCTGAGAAGTTGGTTTTGATGACAACAACCTTAGAATAAGATTATAAAATATAGATACTAACATTATTGTTTAGATATATATATATATATGTATATGCAGGATATATATACAGGTACCAATGAATGAAGACTGTACAGTATAGAGATTCAAGAACTGATGAGCTCAAGGTCGAAGATATCAAGATTCAAGACTCATGAGTATCAAGAGTTCAAGATTTCAATATAAGTAATTTAGTTAGGAATTTTGTTAAAACTCGTAGAAAAGCACTGACATCTTAAAATCCATTTTATTCGTGGAATGGAATCCACTTCGAGCCCGTTAAAGGGATGGAACACTAAGTAGGATGGAACCTACGAAAAATCTAGTGGAACATTGTTTTATATCCACTAACTTTTATTCAAATGTTTTACAAAATTATATCTTGTTTTCAAAATGATTTCAAAATCTTCCTTTTTAAATCAAAAAACATCTATCCTGGTTTTAAAATACTTTTAGCCTCAAAATAATCTGTATTATCAATATCAAATTATCCTTGGTTTTAAACTATCTTTTAATTATAATATATTTAACTTTTATACTTAGATTTAAATATAAAATTATAGTAAAATTTTATATATACCAAAATATCATTCTCTATACTTATTTATGTATTTTAACTATAGTTAAGTATATTTATAAAGTTTAAAATATTTTTAATACAAGATAGAAGTTATTTTCAAAGAAAAACAAATTACCAAAAATAACTTAGGCATGTCGACAACCCCAAGGAACCCTTGTCGACAAGGTGACAGTTTATTTCAAAAGTTTGAATTTCAAAGGAAGTGTCTATTCGTCATATCCTTTCACGAATGGACATGGCTGTTGTTCTACTATAAATAGGGGATGTTTTAAACGAATTTATATTCAAATTTTCTCTGATTTCACTCCTCTTCTTCTTCCACATTTATTTATATACATTTTTACCATTACTCTACCGAAATCACCATTGAATCTAACTAGATCATCTCTGGTTTGATTCTCTATCACTATCTCAACAAGATCTCAGTGCTATTCTGAGTTATAGACTTCTTTGTAATCAATTAAGCGAGAAAAGGTGTGATTGTAGCCTGGAAAATCAATTGGGTGAACTTGTTGCCCATAAAATCAAGTATCTCTACCCAGAGGATGGTGAATCTGAAGCGGTGTACCTCGTGGCCTTGAAATCGAGGGTGTAATTATAAGAATTGATTTTGAAAGGAAATTCGTACTTGTGTTGCGGGACTGGATGTAGGGTAACACCGAACCAGTATAAAATCCAGTGTGTTCTTTCCTTTATTGCTTTTACTTTATATCTGCATCTGTGTTTGATTTTGTGATCATATCTATGTCTGAATATTGCATACATTTGTGTTCAAATTAATATAAACTCAAAAATAATTGGTAATTCCTTAAAACACTATTCACCCCCCTCTAGTGTTAATTCTAGCCTTATGATCCGTAATCCGCATTTCTCACATTTGGTATTAGAGCAAGAATTTCAAAGTTTCATAATATGAATTTTGAAAAAGCTTTTAAAATGGCTATGTTTGAAAAACTTGTTAATACTAGTTTGGAAATATTCAGATCATCACTGTCTCACGAGTCTGCATATAATCGATATTCAAAGTCAAGTTGTCTACCAAAATTGTATGATGTGCAGGAAACATGCTTTATGGTTGTTGAGGAATCAATCCACAATGGACAAATTGTGCAGATCAAAAAAAATAAATGGATACTCGATAGTGGATGCTCTAGACACATGACTGGTAATCCGGATATGCTGAATGATATAATATACAAAGACGGAGGACTGGTTAACTTTGGAGACAACTCAAAAGGATATTTGATTGGCATCGGCAATGTCGGTAACTCTGAAACTCCTATTATTACTAATGTTTTGCTAGTTAAGAATCTGAAACATAATCTGCTAAGTATTAGTCAACTTTGCGATAAAGGATATAAAATTAAATTTGAAAAAGATAAGTGTCACATTGAAGATAATAATTCAACCATAATATTTGAGGGAATTAGGAAAAAGAATATTTATATTCTTAGTATGAAAGTTTCAAATGATAACCTGTGTCTTTTAGCAAATACAAGTGACCCTTGGATTTGGCATAAGAGATTTGGGCATTTGAACTTCAAACTCTTATCTAGACTGTCAAAACATGATCTAGTAAGAGGTCTCCCTAAAATGAATTTTAAAGTAGATAGTTTATGTGATGCATGTCAATTAGGAAAACTTAGAAAAAGTTCCTTTAAATTAAAAGATATGATTTCAACTTCAAAACCTCTTGAATTACTTCATCTTGATTTATTTGGTCCATCTCAAATTCAGTCAATAAATCATAGTAAATATGTTTTTGTAATTGTAGATGATTATTCTAGATTTACATGGAAAATATTTTTGAAACATAAAAGTGATACTTTTGAAAGTTTTAAGAACTTTACAAAAAGGATTCAAAATCAACTTTCTGTAAAAATTATAACCATCCGTAGTGATCACGGTGGTGAATTTGAAAATGAAAAGTTTGAGGAATTCTGCAATAAAAAGGGAATAACTCACAATTTTTCATTTCCAAGAACTCCACAACAAAACGGAGTAGTAGAACGTAAAAATAGGACGATTCAAGAGTGTGTTAGAACTATGCTTTCAGATAGTAAATTACCAAAACATTTTTGGGCAGAAGCAGTTGCTACCGCCTGTTATATTTTAAATAGAATTTTAATTAGACCGTTAACTGATAAGACATCTTATGAACTTCTTCACGGAAAGAAACATAAGGTATCTTATTTTAAAAAATTTGGAAGTAAATGTTTTATTTTAAATACAAAAGATAACTTAGATAAATTTGATCCTAAATCCAACAAAGGTATCTTTATCGGATATTCTAATAGAAGTAAAGCATACAAAGTGTTTAATTTAAGAACTAACACCATCGAAGAAACAATACATGTTTCATTCGATTAAAATCTCAAAAATTTGAAGATACAAATGATGAAGAGGATTTAATTACTCAAAATCAGGAGTCAACTGAAACTAATAATGAAATTAATCATCCTAATAAAAAGATTAAACTTTTAAAAGGTCATCCTATAGAAAATATACTAGGAGATATGCAATCTGTTGTTACAACTAGAAATCAACTAAGTAAAATGAGCAATGTAGCCGTTATATCAACTATTGAACCCAAAAATCCAAAAGAAGCATCAACTGATGATTCATGGATTTTGGCTATGCAAGAAGAACTAAATCAATTCACTAGAAATGATGTTTGGGAACTTGTTCCTAGACCTGAAAATAAAACTATAATTGGAACTAAATGGGTTTATAAAAATAAAATGAATGAACAAGGTGAGGTCGTTAGAAATAAAGCCCGGTTAGTCGCTTAAGGTTATTATCAAGAAGAAGGAATAGATTGTGATGAAACCTTTGCTCCCGTAGCAAGATTAGAAACCATTAGGATTCTACTTTCTTTCGCAAATCATAATAATTTCAAATTATTTCAAA
Organism: Allium fistulosum; assembly: GCA_030737815.1. Lineage (NCBI taxonomy): Eukaryota > Viridiplantae > Streptophyta > Magnoliopsida > Asparagales > Amaryllidaceae > Allium > Allium fistulosum. The sequence continues at coordinate 945,029,986 of CM060904.1, read as the reverse complement.
TGGATGTTAAAACTGCCTTTTTAAATGGATTTGTAAAAGAGGAAGTATATGTTGAACAACCACCACTTTTTGAAGATGAAAAATTACCAAATCATGTTTACAAACTTAAGAAAGCTCTATATGGTCTAAAACAAGCTCCTAGAGTCTGGTATGATAGACTAAGATCTTACTTATTACAATCAAACTTTGAAATTGGTAAAGTAGATAATACTCTTTTTACTAAAAGAAATAAAAATGATATTCAACTAGTACAAGTTTACGTAGATGATATCATTTTCGGATCAACTAATTTTGAAATGAATAAAGAATTTTCTGAAATAATGACAAAAGAGTTTGAGATGAGTCATATGGGTGAATTAAACTTCTTTCTAGGATTGCAAATAAAACAATTAGATAATGGTATCTTTGTCAGTCAAGAAAAATATACTAAAGACCTAGTTAGTAAATTTGGTTTGACTACTGCAAGTGGAAAACCCACTCCCATGGCAACCAATGAGTACCTAAGTAAAGAAGATCTCTCGAAAGATGTAGATCAAAAATTATATAGAGGAATGATTGGATCACTACTCTATATCACTACTAGTAGACCTGATATCATGCATAGTGTTTGTCTCTGTGCAAGATATCAATCTCAACCTAAAGAGACCCACTTAAAAGCTGTAAAACGTATCATAAGATATGTTAAACACACATTTGATTATGTCTTATTTTATCCTAAAATGATTCTTTTGAATTAATATCTTACTGTGATGCTGACTATGCTGGTTGTAAATCAGACCGAAAAAGTACAAGTGGAACCTGTCACTTTTTAGGGCATTCTCTGGTTTCCTGGTTTAGTAAAAAGTAAAACACAGTTTCTTTATCAACAACCGAAGCAGAGTATATATCTGTTGCTTTGGCTTGTTCTCAAGTAATATATATGCAACAAACTTTAAAAGATTTTGGTTTAAATATCTCAAAATCACCAATTTATTGTAATAATACTAGTGCAATAAATTTATCCAAAAATCCTACTCATCATGCTCGAACTAAACATATTGATATCAGACATCATTTTCTCAGAGATAATATAAGTAAGGAAGTAATTACTCTCGATTATATCAATTCCGAGAATTAAATTGCTGATATCTTAACAAAACCCTTAAATGACTCTATATTTACTAAATTAAGAAGAGAATTAGGTATTTGTTCAATAACTGAAATATAGAATATAAATATATAACAAGTATAATTAAAATTAAATTAAAATAAATCAAATAGCAAAAATATAAGTACCTTGTCGACAACTCTTCTTTACCCCTGTCGACATATACCGAATTTTTTTCTTTTGAAATTTTCCCACCAAAATTCAAATTGGTGGTTATATATTCTTCTTATTTCGAAATTTTGTTCATTCTTTCTGTTCTTTCTCTGTTCTAACTTCTGAAAACAATAAAACAATGGCCTCCTCCTCCAAATCAAACAAAAATTCAACCTTTTCGTTCCCTTCTCCTTCTACCGGACCATTTCAATGAACACGCTTGCACGAGTGATGAAAATGGAGGTTTCCTTGAAGGATGCACTGCAACTTATGACTGAAATTCAAGTGGTGCAAATCATAATGGCCAAAGAACAAGAACGGCAAGGCAAAATCCTTAGAAACTTGCAAAAGTTTCTAATGGACAATCACGCCAATCCCATCTTGATCGATGAAGAATCTTCAGGTGTTCAAGTGCAATAGGACAGCGAGGAAGAAGAAGAAGCCCCCATGGAAGAAGAGCACGCTGAAGATGATGACAAAGTTGTTTGCGTTGGCGAAGTGTGCTTTGACAAGGATGGAAATCTAGTCGAACAACGTGGAAATTTCCGTTTCCACTACCCAAATTGCTCGGTTCATAGATCTCCCATTATCAAGAATACACATTAGTTTCTTTTCTCTCTTTCTTATCGTTATTTGTATATGATCTTACTTACGTTTTCTACGCAAATGTAAATATAACATTATATAATTAATAAATGATTTGTGTTCTTATATTTGAATTCTCACATTATCATTATTATAAATATTATCATATATGCATTCTTAGTTAGGAGAGTTAGTTATTAAGGGCTAAGTTTTAGTTTCAGAATTAAGTGTTGATTATTTATGGTAACACTATCATTATAATCACATGTAATATAGTATTAGATTAAGGGGGGGTTGTACAGATTTAAACTTAGTTTTTGTTGATGACAAAGGGGGAGAAGTATAAAATAGGATAGTTAGGCATAGATTAAGGGGGATTTATTAGTTTTAGGGGGAGTTATTAGGATAGAAGTAATATTTTATAAACAAAGGTTGTCATCATCAAAAAGGGGGAGATTGTTAGTCCCTGAGAAGTTGGTTTTGATGACAACAACCTTAGAATAAGATTATAAAATATAAATACTAACATTATTGTTTAGATATATATGTATATGCAGGATATATATACAAGTACCAAAGAATGAAGACTGTACAGTATAGAGATTCAAGAACTGATGAACTCAAGATCGAAGATATCAAGATTCAAGACTCATGAGTATCAAGATTATCAAGAGTTCAAGATTTCAATATAAGTAATTTAGTTAGGAATATTGTTAAAACTCCTAGAAAAACACTGACATCTTAAAATTCATTTTATTCGTGGAATGGAATCCACTTCGAGCCCGTTAAAGGGATAGAACCCTAAGTAGGATGGAACCTACGAAAAATCTAGTGGAACATTGTTTTGTATCCACTAACTTTTATTCAAATGTTTTACAAAATTATATCTTGTTTTCAAAATGATTTCAAAATCTTCCTTTTTAAATCAAAAAACATCTATCCTGGTGTTAAAATACTTTTAGCCTCAAAATAATCTTTATTTTCAATATCAAATTATCCTTGGTTTTAAACTATCTTTTAATTATAATATATTTAACTTTTACACTTAGATTTAAATATAAAATTATAGTAAAATTTTATATATACCAAAATATTATTCTCTATACTTATTTATGTATTTTAGCTATAGTTAAGTATATTTATAATGTTTTAAAATATTTTTAATACAAGATAGAAGTTATTTTCAAAGAAAAACAAATTACCAAAAATAACTTAGGCCTGTCGACAACCCCAAGGAACCCTTGTCGACAAGGTGACAGTTTATTTCAAAAGTTTGAATTTCAAAGGAAGTATCTATTCGTCGTATCCTTTCACGAATGGACATGGCTGTTGTTCTAGTATAAATAGGGGCTGTTTTAAACGAATTTATATTCATATTTTCTCTGATTTCACTCTTCTTCTTCTTCCACATTTCTTTATATACATTTTTACCATTACTCTACCGAAATCACCAATGAATCTAACTAGATCATCTCTGGTTTGATTCTCTATCACTATCTCAACAAGATCCCAGTGCTATTCAGAGTTATAGACTTCTTTGTAATCAATCGAGCGAGAAAAGGTGTGATTGTAGCCTGGAAAATCAATTGGGTGAATGTGTTGCCCGTAAAATCAAGTATCTCTACCCAGAGGATGGTGAATATGGAGCGGTGTGCCTCGTGGTCTTGAAATCGAGGGTGTAATTGTAAGAATTGATTTTGAAAGGAAGTCCGTACTTGTGTTGCGGGACTGGATGTGGGGTAACTCCGAACCAGTATAAAATCCAGTGTGTTCTTTCCTTTATTGCTTTTACTTTATATCTGCATCTGTGTTTGATTCTGTGATCATATATGTGTCTGAATATTGCATACATTTGTGTTCAAATTAATATAAACTCAAAAAGTATTAGTAATTCCTAAAAACACTATTCACCCTCCCTCTAGTGTTAATTCTAGCCTTAAGATCCGTAATCCGCATTTCTCACAAGGACATGTGATTGATGTTAGTGATTTGCCAAAACCCCAAGAGCTTCCCTAAGTATCGTAATTCAAATGACGTCCCCCTTGTTGTTTGTCGCTTGGGAGACAGATCTGATCGGTAAGCTACCAAATGCAAAAGGTGGATAAAGGTAGAGCCCCTTACCAGGTTCACCATGCTAAAGATCTTGAACTTTGTGATTAAGTAAATTGTTTGATAATTTGGACTCCCAAAGAAAATCATAACTGACAACAACACACAATTCGAGAGCAAGTCATTTCAAGGATTCTACGAGTAGGATGGGATAGAAAAACACTTCTCCTAAGTCCCCTACCAATAATCAAATAGGCAGGTTAAGGCCATGCGCAAAACCATTAAAGAAACGCTAAAGAAATGCTATACGAGAGCCAAAGGGAACTGGGCTAAAGACCTTCCACTCGTATTATGGTCATACCGCACCTCTAGCTACACATTATGCGGGCACTTTCCATTCTCCTTAGCCTATGGGTATGAAGCTATGTTGCCCATCGAGGTCGATGTGCCATCTCAAAGGTGCCTCACTTATCATTCCGAGTGAAATGGAGAAGAGCTTAGTCTTTACGGCATAAGAAAAAGGAGACCAGAGGCAGAAGTCTGCGTGGAGTCATATAAAAGGAAAATAGCCAAACACTATAATGCAAGATTAAAGCTTCACCAGTTCAAGGTTGGGGACTTGGTGCCTATGTAATTAAAGCGCTTAGCGATTCTGTAGTGGTGGAGGTGCAAAAGTTGTAGTAGGGATAAAGTGGGTATATAGCTGAAAATAGTAGAGGTATAAAAATATTTATTGGTAGTAAAAATAAATCTCCAAAGTTTATTTATTCTCGTTCTCACGTCATTTTTGTACAAAAAAGAAATATTTCTTAATCTTATATAACAAAACGAAGAATATCATGATCTGTGTTGTCCTGACTTGGTTGCTAAAATATATTTATAACTTATGTTGTGCACTTAGACCTTAAAATTAGGTCTTTACCCAAACTTACAGATTTAGTTTAAAAGAAAATTAGTCAAATTAATCTTTTTGTATTAAATTTGTTAAAGGGGATGCTAAAAGCCATTGATTTAGCGGGTGTAACAAAAAATGTGGGGCTTTAAATGGATCCACTATTTTATAGCGCTAAACTGAAAAAACATTACGGTCGGAGTGCGCGACACGCTTCAGCGGGGATTTAGCGAGGCTTTAGCAGCACAGCTTCATGTTGCGCTCGATCTTTGCAAGCACTAAGTACCTGATCAGAGGGGATTCAGTCGAACAAGGAAGGTCCATATTTGATTAGCGCCATACTCAACAACGGAGTCTGCCACATTTCATGCCCCGTTGGAACCCAAGTATCCCACAATTCGAATCCGAGCGCCTCTGGACATATTATGTATAAAATTGTGTGAGCCACATTATAAGGCTATGGAATGTTGCCATAATCACTAGATCATAGAAGTTTTTGTATTAAATCTTCTAATTATGGATGTAAAACATAACGTTCCGAAACATTCTTCATTGAAGTGTCAACAGGGCTAACCAACTAGAAAACTCTCATCATCTCTCCCTTCGTTGATGGGGAATGCCACATCCATGGCTGTCAGGAGAGGGTAGGCCGAAAAGGCCCATCTCTGCAATCGTGGAATGCGCAAAACTGGTTCATGAGGATGCACGAGCTGCTCATTGCTCCTTTCCATGTCGGATACATCGACGAACCTATGGTGCGACCACCCATACCATGGCCCCAAATCATTCACCTGTGATGATGCCCATCCCTCTAGCTTGGTAGGGTACTAGTCCTATGGCAGCATAGTTACCCATATTGGATCCCAAAACAAGGCATCCTAGTGTTGCTCTGTGAAGATGTGCAAACCACTCAAAGCTCACTTCCATGTGGAAGGCATCGATGAACCAACGGCATGACCGCCTAGGCCGTGGTCCTAAAGCGTTCACATATGATGGTGCCCATCCCTTTAGAAAGGCGGGGCACTAGTGCTATGGTGGTGTGGTTACCCAAGTTGTAACCCCAAACCAAGCGTCCGAAGTGCTACTCCATGAGGATGCGCAAGCCACTAAATGCTTCCATTCGTACTGAATGCATCAATAAACCGATGGTGAGAACACCCATGCGGTGGTCCCGATACATTCACTCGTGACGTTGTCCATCCTTCCAATATGGCAGGGAACTGGTGGGAGGGTTACACACTTCACTATGTAGTTAAAGCGCTTAGCGATTCTATAGCGGTAGAAGTGCAACAAGTTACAGCGTGGATAAAGCGGTGATATATAGCAGAAAATAGCGGAGGTGCAAAATTCTTCATTATATATAAAACCAAATACTTGAACTAAATTTATTCTCATTATGATGACATTTGTGTAGAAAAATGAAATATTGTTTAACTTATATAACATAACCAAAGAATATCATGATTTATGTAGACAAGATTTGGTGACAATAATGATTTCTAACTTATATTGAGCACTTCTGCCTTACAATAAGGCCATTACTCTAACTTTATTGATTTGGTTTAAAAGAGAACTAGTAAAATCAACATTTGTATATTAATGTTGCTAAAGTGGATGCTAAAATGCCTTGATTTAACGGGTGTAGTGGAAAATATTGGGATTTAAAGTAAATTTACTGTTTAATAGCGCTAAATTGAAATAGCGTAGTGGTTAATGAGAGCCTTGGGCTATAGCAAGGATTGTGAGGGGCTTTAGTGGCGAATTAACTGAAGGGCCATGTCATAAACCCAAACCTAGCATCCATAGTGATGGCCGACATGAACACCTAAAGCATCCCTATCATGTAAAGCTGGGACCCTTGGTGGCCTGCAAGCATAATAGTAGCGGCTTCGTTGAGCATCGGGTAACCATCTAAGGATGCCACCTCCTTAGCTCGCTCCCTGTATGCAAAGTTTTGGGTAGGTTGCCTCCTTATAAGATAAGTTTAGTTGGTTTGTTTCTCTCTATTTTCCTTATTTCTACTTACCAGTTATGCTTTGCACCAAAAGCTAAGCCCATGTGCTTACTTAACAAGGCCAGGGCCGCGTGAATCGATTTGGTCAAAACCTGGGAATCAATTATGGGACTATATAATTTGAATATGAAATATTGCTTTGAAATGTAATCAGAAAAGTTTTTTTTATCTATGCTGTTTTTATTTCATATTCAAGTGCTTCTGATATTATGGATACCATTAACATTACCATATTTTGTCACCAGAAGTTAATACTATAGATGACTGCAGCATCTGTAGCACTTAGCATTGAGACTCAAGATAGGGGATGTTACAAGCAACCTCATGCCATAAAAGTCGATTATACTCTTTTTTCTATCTAGTATGGGTTTCATTCGTTTTTGAATGATCTCTATCTTCTTTGAAGTTTCTCTAATCATATCTGGCCCAAATCCTAGCTTCTCACCCTTTTCCCACCAACACATGGGGTATTACATAGATAGCCATATAGTATTTCAGATGGTGCCAAAATAAGGCTCGACTAATAGCTATTGTTGATGCGAACACTATTAGGTGCAAATGATCTTCCCATGAGCCTCTACAGTCAGGTATGCAAGCTTGTAAATGATCCTCTAATATATGATTCACTCTCTCGGTCTGACGATCGGTGTGTGGGTGATAAGCTGTACTCAAATTCAGCTTTGTCCCTAATACATCTTATAGGCTCTTCCAATATCCACTCATGAATAATGGCTCTCTATATCTCAAAATGCTCTTTGGTGCTCCATGGAATCATACAATCCACAACACATATAACTCAGCTAGTTTCATTGTCATTCTACTGGGCTCTAAAGGTATGAATTGTGCACTCTTCGTCAATTTATCAACTATAACCCATATATTATCATACCCTCTTGTTGTCCTCGGTAATCCATCGATGAAGTCCATTAATATATGCTCCCACATCCACTGGGAAACTTCAAGCAGCTGTAACAAACCACTCAGTTTCTTTTGTTCATATTTCACCAGTTGATAATTCATACACTTTGAGATAAATGTCCCAACATCCTTCTTCTTTCCTTTCCAATAAAATATATACTTCATATCTCTATATATTTTCTTGCCTCCGAAATGGATAGTCAACTTTGAATGATGGCACTCTCGTAGCACCTCATCTCTAAGTCCCTCTACATCGAGTACATATAATCTTCCATCTTTATAAAGCCAACCACCTCAGTCAAGTCCATACTACTTCATAACTTTTAACTCTACTCCTTACTCAAGCTTAGAAATTATCTCTGCTAGTTTAGCATCATGCTTCTGACTAGTACCAATCCACTCTATAAGAGTAGGTCTAATCGTCAAACTCGTCAACATCTCTGGCTCTAACGCATACTTCAATCAGAAATGATATCTAATTATATATTTAAATGCAACCACTCTAGGAATATAGTCCTTAAGTTGGCATATTTCCTACTTAATGCATCTATGACTGCATTTCTCATGTCGGGGGTATAATAAATGTCAAAGTCATAGGAAGTTAAGAACTCTAACCATCTCTACTATCGTAAGTAAAGTTCCTTCTGCGAGAAATGTTATTTCAACGACTTACGGTTGGTGAGTAACTCAAACCTTTCTCCTACCAAGTAATGCCTTAACGCCTTCAAAGAAAATACTCTAGCTACTAACTCTAAATCGTGGGTTGGATATTTCTCTTATGCAATTTCAGTTTCCTACTCGCATAAGCGACAAAATTACCTCTTTACATTTGTAGCGCCTCAAGTCCAATACAACATGCATCTATGTATACTATCAACCCCTCATTCACATCTATATTGATTAACACTGGTGCATTTGTAAACCTCTCATACAAACTAATGAACGCAAGCTCATGCCTCATGTCCCAAAAATTATGATTTTCTTTGTCACATAAGTCAACAATGCAACTATCTTTGAGAAGCTTTAATGAATCTTTTGTAGTAACCCACTAATCAAAGAAAGCTTCTCACATCGGTCTCATTCTTAGGCCTTTCCCAATCTTGGGATACTGCTACTTTAGCAAGATCAATAGCCATGCCCTGCTCCAAAAAAACATGACTTAAGAACCTCATCTCCCCTCCTCCAAAAGTGACATTTAGAAAACTTAGCTTTCAACTAGTGCTTTCTCAATGTCTCAAGCACCACTCCCAAATACATCTTGTGTTCCTCTTCTATCTATGAATAGACAAGATATCGTCTTGTGTATATTAAGATACTCTCAAAAGCATATCAACTAGTCTAGCACCCTTTGATAAATCGATATATGAATTGATTTCTCCATGGGGTGGTAATCCTATAACCTCCTTAAAAATATTAAGATACTCTCTTGCAGTAGATGTTGATGACAACTCATCATACATGATCTCGAGTGAATACAAATGGCTAACCATCACTGCATCCTCAGGCATGCAGCTCAACTCCAGCTTACGCTCATCATCACTCTCTGACTACACCAATAACCTCTCGTGTTCGAGTGCTACTCTATATCTATAAAGCCATTCCATCCCCAAAATAATCCCAACCCGATAAAAACCAAGCACAAACAAATCACAATCAAACTTGCATCCATGACTTGATAAAATAACGTCGTGACAAACCATACTCAAATTAGCCAAACCTCTCATAGGATTCGACACTACAAAGGTCTACCTACTAAGTCAGGTCTCAAATCTAACCTATCTATTGGATCACTAGAATTAAACGAATGTGATGCCTCGGTATCAAAGAAAACTCAAATAGGTATATCGTAAACGAAAAGAATACTCATGATGCCCTTTTCATTATCATTTGCCGATGGAGCACTCAACAAGTTGGGAATAGCACTCAATGCATAAGCTTTCACCACTTACTTATCCTTTAATGGTTCTAGACAATCCTTTTTAATATACCTAATTTTGCAATCAAAGCACTTAATATATTTCCTCTTGTAGTTCTTATTGAGATGCCCTCTTTCTCTGCAGTTAAAGCAAGTTAGTTCCCATTTTCCTTTATTGTGACCATCTTTATTCTAAAGCTACTTCTTTCCCATGTTGTTCCATGGCTACTTCCTCTTTCCACCTCCTCCTGCTTGCGGTTTAGCTACTTCATTTGGAATAACAGCTATCTTCAGCTTTGGTTACAAAATCTCATGCCTCAAAGCCTTCTCTAGAATATTCTCAAAGCATTCATCAATGTGGTTCACTAAGCATTCTCTGGGATAGTCATTAAGACCAATTATGAACTTCTCATTCTTCTTTATTGGAGTGTCAATAAATGGCATCTCATACTTCGATAGAGAGTCGAACATGGCTATACATACTCCGAAACAGACATATCACCTTACTTCATATAAACAAATTTCCTGAACTGAATGGATTTTTAATTAGCAGGAATGAACTTCTCCCTAAAGCGAGGCTTAAACAGACCCCAGGTGAGCTGATCATTAGAAGTAATAGCTTTGACAGCTTTTCACCAACCATTGCTCTTTCTTGAACATGCCATGAGGCTAACTTCCTTTTATGAGCATCTTCTAACTCTAAGTCATTAAAAATACGCTCACAATCTTGCACCTCCCTGGCAGATTTTGTCCCCATGAATAGTTTTCTTCATATACTAGCATAATCCTTTTTGAGCTTAGCAAAGTAAGCACTATGCACTTACACATGTGCGCTTACACCTAAGCAGTCACCCGCTACGGCACAAAGAACACCTCCTTAGGCATATTGCATCTTATCCATCATTATCTATGTGAAAAACTACCACAGTACCTGTACTAGCTTTGACTCCTGATCTTGAGTTCCTTATTATGCTTCTTACCTACCTGCACATTCTTACAATCCATTATAAGAATGATCAGTCTCTCATAAATGATGTCGGTATAAGTGGTACTCGTGTGTGCAATGAGTCTTTATCATATTTTTTCTCAAAATGGCCATTATACACACACACACACACACTAACTAACTATATAGTCTGAAAACCAAAATATAACAAGTACGCCCTCCATGTATATCTTCAATCCATTATACGGCATATCTCTTATCCTATCTCTAATGGATCTACTCATTGAGATAATCTAGGTCTTAATGTTCATTCAACCTAAGCTCAGATATCAATGTGATGACCTCCCTCCACTTTTGGTACCTAAATAAAAATGTAACGCTTGTAGTGATGCATTGTAGTGGTACCCGATCGATGGAGGGAAACCGTCAAGGGTAAAACGTTCAATTAATACGATAACCGGTAATATATCTCGTAGCACATATGAAAGTGCATAAGATCTCTAATATGGCTAACTTATGTAAATGTGTACATAAATATAATCAAGCTAAATAATAGTAAAGTATAGAAAAAATGATCACACCAAGATTTTTATACTGGATAGAACTTTCCATCCTACGTCAAGTCCCAAAGCTCCCTTTCGAATTTCCACTAATCAATCACCCTTGCTTAGCTCAAAGGAATAGGTGTTATAAGAGTCTGTTGATTTGACAATATTGTGTTCTATCAACATGGATTTTGATTTCGATTACAAACTTCGTATAATCACCTTTGATTCAATAATGCGTGCAATGTGATTAAGGAAGTGTAAGGAGTGTTTTGACCAAATGAGTAGTAAAGCTTTTAGAGAATGATGGTCATAAGAAAGTTTAGAAAGTAAGATAATAAGTTAATTACAAAAATTCTTGTTTTAGGCTTATTCACAATATTCAATCTTTATTCTGAAAGGTTGTACAAATTTAGAAAGTCATAATCCTTTGAAGAAGAACCATTGAAAAGTTATATAGCTTCAAAGCTTTATTTCAGAAAATTCAGTTAATATAACCGTTACTGTTCATTCAATCAACTACAAATGATGACAAGTCAATTGAATATTTGTAGAAAACATTCTCAAGAAGCAAATCAAAAACAGAAGAGTAAAAGACTTAAGCAGTTAAATGGTTCAAACGATTAGAAAGCTATTCGGTCAACATCCCCAATCAATCCTGAGCATTTTTAGTTGACTTTAGCATAATGTTTTAGTTTTTTATTAAAAACTTTGTAAATATAATTACTTTTGGACATTATTTTGATATTCTCATGCACTAGTGAAATGTGTATACGCATATGAATCATTCAGGAAATTTTACAAATAGTTTCTAAAGACGAAAGACATATTATTTGATTTGTAGACAACTACTTCTTTTTTCTTTTGCTTCTTCGTCTCTCGAATCATCGATGCCTTCAAAGTCTTATATAAAAGATGCTACAAGAGATATTTATATGTAGTTTTCATCATTAAAACAAGTATTCAAGTAGGGTTCTAACATTCTCCCACTTTTGATGATGATAACTATATGTATGATATATATGTGTGATGATCTCCTCCTAAATAAATACTCCCCCTTTCACCATACTTTTCCCCCTTTGTCATCAATAAAAAGGAGTAAAAGTAGAATGAAAGAAAAGGAAATATGCATACAAAAATGAACATAAGAACTCACATAAGATTATATAAAACAATAAATGCATACAGAATTATAAAATGCATTTACAAGAGTACACAAATACACACAACATAAGTTAAATCATACAGACCATAAACAATGTTTCTTAAGAGATAAATGAAGATGCTAAATAAGGACACGTAGATAAAGAGTACCTAGAAAATAATTTCAATCTTGCTCATTATTGGAAGAAGCGTGTGAGTGAGATGGAGAAGGAGATTGTGAGCAGGAAGAGATCTTATGCCAAATCTTCTCAAGAAAACCATTGTTGTTTTCTTAAAATTCTTAATCCATTTACTAAGCTATTTCTGTTGTTGAAGTAGGATTTACTGATTTGGAATAATAGCAGATTGATGGAAATAGTTTTTTTAATGATAAACTAAAGAAATATTCTTATCGCTGTCTTTAATTTCTTGATGATAAGGAGGTTGTGATGAATTTTGGGGCTGAGATGATGATTATCTAATAATTGCACAGACCATGTTTGCAAGATATACATTATAAGAAGGAAGTGGTTCCATAGTTGCAGGAAGTTTCATTAATGAAATCGACTTTCGATCCATTACTTTAAGAATGATGAAGTCGGAAAATGCTTCAACACTGATTCCATAATGTATAACGATCTTAGTTAAATATGAACCGTAGAGAATGGTATATCGAGACTGGGAATTGAAACTCTTAATCTTATCATGAATAACTTTAGCCTAATTTATTTTTATTTTTGATTAAATTGCTTATACGGGTTTTTATAATTATTGTCATACATTTTCTCATAGCTACCCATTATAGGAAGGATTGTATGAATTATCATCTTACTAAGAATTCTTGCTTAAGGTCATAAACCAACGAAAATGTTACTCGTTCGTTCCATTCAAAATAGATAACTTGTTGCATTATACGCAAAATCATCATGGTCTATATCATCAAAGTCGTCACCCGACGAAGGATATCCTAAAATTATACCCAAATTGTTAACATAAAGTTGAATATCTACCACTAATACTCGACTCCAAAGAAGACCATCATCATTCTTAAGTTTGTAAAAACTACCACAAAGGTTAGCATAGAACATTCAAACGAGAAATGATTAAATTTTTACCTAATTTTGATTACTATCAATTAGAGACAAGAATTCATTTTCTCGCACTAATTCCTCTACTTCAAATTTGGAAAAGTTTGGCATTTTGTAGAAGGTCTACTAGAAGATCCTCTTATCATTGAGTTCATTGAATCTTTGCAAAGCAATTTTACTATGATTCATCCATTCTACAAGTTGCTCATCGAATGCAAACTTAGGATGAGATAGAGTTGAAGAAGTAGCTTTTCCCCTTGTGCGGAGACCTTTCTTCTCTTTGTTGGTAAATTGTTTTTGTGCCATCAGAGAATTTTTGAGAAGTTTTAGGTCAGGGTTATTTTTTATTTTAAAAATGAGGAAAGTGAAAGGAGAGATAAGAGAAAAATAAAAAGGTACGACTTTTAAAAAACAGAAAAGTGCAGATTCAGTCGACTAAATAGGAGGAAGGAATCGACTAAATGCAAAGGAAATTTTTACCGAGAGCAAAAACTTATTTAGTCGACTTAAAAAGGAATATAGTCAATTGAATAAGGAAAAATCGAACGACTGGACATGGAGAGGTGTCAACTGAACTCAAAGAAAAACCATTTCTCGAGAGCACAACCTTATTTACTAGACTAAAAAAAAAGACAGTCAAATTACTATAAAAATACAGTCGATTGAAAATGGTAAGGTATCGACTGAACTCCGAAAACAAATTCCGGAGAGCATGGTGAGTTTAAATCTACTGAACTAAGGTTGTAGTCGACAAAAAGTTCGAAATTTTTGATGTTTTAGAATTTAGTAATTTTTATTTATATTTTTCGATGATATGTTTACCTTTTTAAGAACTTCGATAATTCTTTGCATATTATTTTGATAAAAGTAAATGTTTTTGCGAGATATGAAAGTTTTTAACTAACACTATTTTATTCATTATATTATATATAACATATTTATAAATTATATATCTAACGAAAAAATTATACAAGCAATACAACAATGAAAGATCTTTTACCCTTCTGATGGCTCGGTCTCGTCTTTAGATGGTTCTTGTTCCCAAGAGTTAGTTTTTTTTGGCTCATATATTTTAGTAGGTTCTGTTATTGGTTTGTATCAGAGGATTTCTGTTGGTACGAATGTTGTTTTTAGTAGGTGATTTCCTAAAAAACTCCATTAAAGTTCTTTCTATAAAATTTAGATGTTCACCCTGTTGACTTTGCTTCTAATACATTTCCTTTCATAATCCCATTATTTCTCTTTAGTAACAATCTATAGCATTGATACAATCGTCTTGAGTGGTAGTTAAGTGACCTTAAAATTGATTGATTTTTTAATTTTCTTCGAAGAAAAAACACTTCTCTCTGTAGGAGAAGAGATAATTTTAAGATAAGATGAGGAATTATTTTGAGGCCATGTTGTAGTGCTGATTTATTATTAACTTGCTAAAATGAGATGCTTAAATACTACTTAAAATGGATAAAATATTTTATACGATAGAGACTTTTAATTAAACTTAAACCAATTATACTAATTACTATTTTTAGATAAAAATTTATTTAATCGGTAGTAAAAGTAGCTTATATAATTTCATGAAGAGAAACTATTCATAGGTCTCCTCTTAATTTAATGAATGTATTTTGATCCAGTGGTTTTGTGAAAATATCGACTATTTGATTTTTTGTATGGACAAATTCTAGAGAAAGGATTTCTTCTTCTACGTTGTCTCTTAGAAAATGATGACGTATATCAATATGCTTTGTTCTAGAATGATTTATAGGACTTTTAGAGAGATTGATTGCATTTGTATTATCTCAATATATAGGAGATTTCTTAACGTCTTTCCCATAATCTCTAAGTGTTTGTTGCATATAGATAACTTGAGCACAAGCCGAAGCGGTTGAGATATACATGGCATCACATGTCGATAATAAAACACAATTTTGCTTCTTACTAAACCATAAGGCCAAAGGTTTGAAAGTGACTGTGCTATAGGATCATGTAATATGGATAAACTTCTTGTGTGGAATAAGTAAGTAAATAGTAAAAGCAGTAAAGTAAATGACACCAGAGATTTTTATACTAGTTCGAACTCCCGTTCTACGTCCAGTCCCAGACTCCTTTTGGAATTAAACTATCAACCCACACTTAACCTGGAGGAATAGGTTTACACCGCCTGAGCAACCGAACAGGACTTCTACCTCCTAAGCAACCGAATAGGACTTCTACCGCCTGAGCAACCAAACAGGACTTCTATACAAATAACAAAAGTACCTGACTGTAGTGTGCTCTTTGAATAGCACTAATAAGTCAATTAAGTACGATCTTCCTATAATCTTCTCCTTTATGATATGTAGTGTAATGTGCTTGAGAATTGTGGAAGATAGAGTGATCAACGATCAGAGAATGTAAGCAGTTTGAGTGCAGTTTGAAAATAGATAATAAGAGATAAGAATTCAAGAATATTAAAATCAATTGTTGTGTGTTTGTTGAATTCTGAAATCTATTTATGGTGATTAAAAAGTTGCAACCATTGTTGAAAGGTAACAATGAAAAGAAACAGGTGCAACTGTTGGTTTGAAGATGTTTCTCTTCATTGAAGGGAAGTGTCTTTTCATGAAAAATAGCCGTTGAGAATATTCAGCCGGCTGAATGGATTTATTCAGCCTTCTGAAATTTAAAAATCGAAAACAGCAAAGAAATAGGCTATTTTTGGCCTAATTCAGCCGTCTGAATGAAGTCATTCAGCCGGCTGAATATTGTGAAACTATAAAATAGTTTCAACAATCAGCCATCTGAATGGAGTCATTCAGCCGGCTGTTTCAGCCTATTGTGCAGGGTAGTGCATGTGTGTGTATGTTTTTATATATATATATATCATTTCAGGAAAGATTTTAACGAATCTCCTGCATAATTGATTAGTACACACAAATATTTATTTATATAGTTTGTCACAATCAAAATGATGTAAAATTGAGATTCCAACATTCTCCCCCTTTTTGATGATGACAACTATATAAGTATAAATAATATATTTATAAAAAAAACTTACATTAGCATTACTACTCCCCCTGTCAATATGCATAAATATTTAACTAACTTTTCTCCCCCTTTGTCATCGACAAAAAGAAAGATAAACTATATGTATAGAATCATTTGTTAAACAAAGATTATATTATATAAATAACTCATGCTCGAGATGTCATTACTAAAGAGGAATAACAATATTCATTACAACATTATATAAATAACTAAATAGAGCATCATAGAAGTTTGATACAAAAAGTTGAAATCTGGAAATAATTAAAACTGGGTAGAGAGAGAAGGCTCATCATCATCAGAATCCAAACTCGAAGATGACCATTGAAATGGAGATGGGTTGTGAACTTCGGTGGATGTAGAACCAGAGCAAGAAATTTTATCCCATATTTTATTAAGAAAACCTTTTATGGAGTTGAATTTCTTTTCCGTCTTCTTTTCAAGATTCTTAATGTCCCGATGAAGTTTGGATTGATTTCGAGAGAGAGTGATAATAGCCCGTCTTACCTCTTCTTCTTTTTCATGTTGAGTATGCGAAGAAGAGGCAATACTAGTGTCACGAGGTTGAGGAATACCTTGTTGAACATTGTGAGACCATTGTTGAAAAGAAATGATTTTTTGTGAAGGAGGCCGATGAGGAAGACCCATCAATCCTAAAGTTTTTGCGCCTAACTCACTAATGCTTGAAAACTCGGAGTCGGGCGTTGAAATGCCGAAGTTGAGAAGGATACGCATAATATAAGCACCATAATGAATGGTCTTATATTTTCTTCGGATTGTGATGTCTTGAAATTCATCTACAATGATTTTTCCCCAATTTACTTGTTGGTTGGAGTAGATTGAATAAAGGGCTTGAAAATCTCTTTTATATACTTTTTCATAACTTCCCGTTTTAGGTTGTAGAGAGCGAATGAAGGCACGGCAAAGAAGACGTGCTTGTGGCCTTAAGGTGCTAGATTTTAATGCACTTAAATCGATAAGCTGATCGGACAAGAAACAATGTGAGACTTCGTCTCTACGATCCATATCAACTTCAATATCATATATATCAACACCTTGAAATGGACAATTTAAAATATTGCCTAATCTTTGTAAAGGCAAGAAAATTTTAGTGCCACAAACTATAGACCAAACACAATCTTGTCGATTTTGAGGATTATGGTGGTCTAGATTCAGCTAAGCAAGAAAGAGTTTGATCAAAAGATGATTAATTTTAACATTATTAGGACCATACTCTACGAGATCATCGAAGTGGAATTGCTCGGCCAATTCTCTAATCCGGTAAGCCGAGAAATCAGGGAACTTCATGAAAGCTCCTTCAAAGATATTAGAATTTTTCATGGAATTGAAATGGGAGACTGCAACATCATTCCAGCGCCATTGACGAATCTGATCTTCGGAAGGACCGGCGGTGGATTCCCTTGTTCGTTTTGATCTAGGAGCCATTAGAGAGTAAAAAGAGGAGTAAAAGGTGAAAATATGAGAAAGTTGTGCTAGGGTTCTGAAGTGAATGGGTAAAAGGTGAAAAGATGAATTTATAGGTAGGTGAAAAGCAAGGGTAATATTGGAAGAAAAATTTGTAGGACCCAGCTTAGAAAATGCCTCAGGAAGAATTCAGCCGGTTGAATGTCTGTAAACAGCCGTCTGAATTGCTTCTCGTAAGAAAATAGTTCATTTTTGAGCTAATTCAGACATCTGTTTTAAAATATTCAGCCGTTTGAATCTGGAAAGAATATTTTCCCTGGATAATATTCAGCCGTCTGTTTTATAATAGACAGCCGGCTGAATTCTGAAAGAACTTAATGTAGCCTTTATAACAAGATATATTATAAGAACAAAGTGATTATTATTTTTTAAATAAACAAACAAGATTACAAGATTAACAAGAAAATCTTTTAAACAGATTTGGAAGAAGAGCTTGGAGTGTGATATTCATCCGGTTCTATTTTTGTGTTCTCTTGATATGGCCTGAGTGGTGACCATCTACTACCGCGTTCCCATGAATTCAGAGATATTGGTGGATGCTATGGCGATAGTTCCCAAGTAATGCGTCGGGATGGAGAACAAACAGGAGACGGTTGATGAACCGTGCTTTTGGATAAAGATCCACAGAATTTCAATGCGACTTGTTCTAAAAAGCTTAAACGCTTGGCGTTAACTTTTTGTTCATAATAAAGTTCGCGTTGTAATTCCAGCGATTCCCTTTGGTAATGATGAATGTCATCTATTTTTTCTTTGGTAGATGGTGAACCAAAAAATAGAGATCTTCTTGTTCTTTTACCAGGTGGAGTATAACCTGTGTGAGTAGATGGAGGTATAATTGGTACTGGTTCATAAATCGGTGTTGGAGTAGGTAAATTCACCGATCCTGAACTAGGAGAAGAATAACATAGAGGAGAGGATTCAGAATTATGCTGGGAAGACATTTTTGAGTAGGAGAATTGAAACTGTTTTTATTTTAATTGAATGCAAAAGAGAGAAAAGGAGTAGAGGTATTTATATGTTAACTTTCATATAAATAGAAAGAGCATCGGTGGTTAGGATTTTAAGAACCAGAGAAAAAATTGGTTGAAAATTTGTAAGGTAAAAAATAAACAATAAAAATAGAATACAAACCAAAAATAGATGTGAATAAAAGAGTAGTGTAGTGGTAAAGCACCAGATTTTCAAGTAAGAGATCACGAGTTCGAGTCTTGAATTTTTTTTATTGCTATTATTATTATTGTTATAGAAAATTATAAATCCTTGATGGAAACAATTCCTGATTCTCTTCTTAATTTTATAAAGATATTTTCATTTAGAGGTTTTGTAAATATGTCTGCCAATTGATTTTCAGAGGATACAAATTCTAGTCTGACTAAATCCTTTTCAATATTATCACGAAGAAAATGATGGCGTATGTCAATATGTTTTGTTCGTGAGTGATTGACAGGATTTTTTGATAAGTTTATAGCACTAGTATTATCACAAAAAATTGTTGATTTAGATAAATTAACACCAAAATCTTGAAGTGTTTGTTGCATATAAATGACATGAGCACAAGCTAAGGCAGCAGAAATATATTCTGCTTCACAAGTTGAGAGTGAAACACAATTTTGTTTTTTACTAAACCAAGAGACTAAGGATTGTCCAATGAAGTCACAAGTCCCACTAGTACTTTTTCGATCCATCCGACATACTCCAAAGTCAGCATCACTATATGAAACTAACTCGAAAGGACATTCTTTCGGATAGAAAAGTCCAAAATCTTTGGTTTTGCTAAAATAACACAATATGTGTTTTACTGCTTGCATATGTGATTCTTTAGGATTTGCTTGGAATCGTGCACATAAACAAACACTCATCATTATGTCAGGTCTACTAGCAGTTAGATAAAGTAATGATCCAATTATACTTCGATATAATTTTTGGTCAACACTTTTGCCATCTTCATCTCTATCGAGATGAACTGTTGTACTTATTGGAGTTGATTTAGCAGAAGTATTTTCCATATTAAAGCGTTTAATTAGATTATTACAATATTTTTATTGATTAATAATATTTCCATTTTCTATTTGTTTAATTTGTAAACCAAGAAAATAAGATAATTCTCCCATATGTGACATTTCAAATTCTTTGGTCATTATTTTTGAAAATTCCTGACATAATTTTTCATTTGTAAAGCCAAAAATAATATCATCTACATAAATTAAAATAATTAAAATATCCTTTTTAGTTCTTTTATTAAAAAGAGTTTGATCAACCTTTCCAATTTCAAAACCAGAATCTATTAGATAGCTCTTAAGACGTTCATACCAAGCACGAGGTGCTTGTTTTAGACCGTATAAGGCTTTCTTAAGTTTATATATGTGGTCTGGAAATTTTTCATGTGTGAATAATGGAGGTTATTCAACGAAAACATTTTCTTTTATATAACCATTTAAGAAAGCACTTTTAACATCCATTTGATAAAGTTTGAAATTATGAAAACATGCAAAGGCCAGTAAGATACGTATTGCTTCAAGTCGTGCAACTGGAGCAAATGTTTCTTCATAGTCAATTCCTTCTTCTTGATTATATCCTTATGCAACTAATCTAGCTTTATTCCTAGTTATATTACCTTGTTCATCTTCTTTATTTTTGAAAACCCATTTAGTACCAATGACTGCTTGATCACTTGGTCTAGGAACTAGTTCCCAAATCTCGTTTCGTTCGAACTGGTTTAGTTCTTCTTGCATAGCTATATTCCAATAGTCATCAGTAGATGCTTCTTTTGTATTTTTTGGTTCGATTTTAGAAAGAAAAGCTACATTTCCCATTTGATTAAGTTGATTTCTAGTTCTAACATGTGAATCAATTTCTCCTATGACATTTTCTACTGGGTGATCTCATAAAATCCTAGAAGGAGATCTTAATTCATTTTTATTATGAACAATGTTTTCATTTTCTTCAAAGTTATAAATAATGTTTTCATCTTCTTCAAAATTACTTTGAGTAACCGTATCTGTGACCGTGTTAGGGGTATATCATCATCCTTAAAATTATTATTAAATTTGAAATTTTCGTCGAATGAAACACGAAGTGTTTCTTCGATTGTTTTTGTTCTTTTATTGAAAATTCGATAAGCTTTGCTTCGTTCTGAATATCCTACGAAGATTCCTTTATCGGATTTTGGATCGAATTTTCCAAGCTAATCTTTTGTGTTTAAGATAAAACACTTTGAACCAAAAGTTTTGAAATATGAAATGTTTGGTTTTCTTTGATGAAAAAGTTCATATGAAGTGTGTTTTATTAAAGGTCGGATGGAAATACAATTTAGAACATAGCAATAAGTTGCTACAGCTTCTGCCCAGAAATGTTTTGGTAATATGTTTCCATTTAATAAAGTTCTTGCACATTCTTGTAACGTTCAATTTTTCCTTTCTACAACTCCATTTTGTTGTGGTGTTCTAGGAAAAGAAAAGTTATGGTAAATTCTCTTTTTATTACAAAAATGTTCAAATGCTTCATTTTCAAATTCACCTCCATGATCACTTCTAATATTCTTAATTTTTGAAATTTTGAGATTTTGAATTCTCTTCACAAAATTCTTGAAATTTTCAAAAATATCACTTTTATTCTTTAAGAAAATAGTCCAAGTATATCTTGAGAAATAATCTACTATAAAAAACACATATTTATTATGATTTATAGATTGAATTTGTGTTGGACCAAAGAGATCTAAATGTAATAGTTCTAGTGGTTGTAAAGTAGAAATATTTTTCTTTGATTTAAAGTATGATTTTGACAATTTTCCTAATTGACAAGCATCACAAATATTTTTACTTTAAAGTTCATTTTTGGTAAACCGTTTACTAAATTATTTTTAGATAATTTATTTATTGTTTTGAAATTAATATGACAAAATCTTTGTGCCATAACCAAGGATCATTTTCTTTGGCTATTAAACACATATTTGTATTATGATTTATATACATATTTAAAACATAAATATTTTTATCTCTAAAACCTTCAAAAATAAGATTTTTATTTTGATCAAAAATGCTACACTTTTTTTTAGAAAAGGAAATATTGAATCCTTTGTCACATAATTGGCTGATACTAAGTAAATTATGCTTTAAATTTTTAACTAATAAGACATCTGTAATAAGAGGTGAATTAGATATACCGTTATTTATCACATCGCCTTTACCGATGACATATCCTTTGGAATTAGCTCCAAATGTGACAGAACCCCCATCTGAGTAATTAATGTTTGTTAGCATCCCTTTATTTCTTGTCATGTGTTTTTAGCAACCACTGTCTAGTATCCATTTTCCTCTCTTTTTGGATGGTACCTGCAAAATATAGAATTAACATTGGTACCCACCATTTTATTTTGGGTCCTAAGAGTTAGGTTTTAGGAAGCCAAACCCACGAGGGTTCAGAATTCCTTTTGAAAACAAAAAATTTGTTTTTATGAACAGTTTTTATAAAAGATTTTATATACTTATTGCTAATAAAAGAATTGTTTGTTTTAGGAACCCAAATTTTAATTGATGTAGTAAAATTAGAATTTTTTGAACTAAGTTTTTCTACTTTATTATTCCTTTTATATGAAAAATTCTTTTTCTTTGGAATAATTTAGAGGATTGTTTATATCCTAGTCCTCTTTTATTTGAAATAGTTTGAGGATTTTCTATAATTTTGGAAAGATTTTCTCTACCTTTATTAAAATTAGAAACATTTTTAGTAATGTCTTCTAGCTTTGTTTTAAAGCTAGAGTTATCTAACTCTAAAATTTTGATATTTGATTTAAGGTCATGATTTTCAATTAATAAAGCATCATCCTTTTCTTTTTGAGTTTCTAACTCTTGACTTAGCAGAGAAAGTTGAGATGTCATATTAGAACAAGATTCTTGAATAACTTGGAGTTCTTCTTCTAAAATGTTTTTTTCATCTCTTAGCATTTCTACTTCAATTTCAGTGCTATTCAATTTTTCAAGAGTTTCTTTGTACTTTCTATTTTTGCTTTTTAGTTTATCAAGTAATTCTGAATTTATTTCCAAAAGGTCATTAAAAGTTAGATCACTTACCTCGTCTTTTGTGGCCATAAAGCAAATATTGGGTTGTTCTAAATCACTGTCAGAGCCACTTTCTGATGATGAAGATGATTCTGTATCGTTCCATGTGACAGAGAAAGCTTTCTTCTTGAATCTGTCCTTTTTGTGCTTATACTTGTCTTTCTTTTTCTCAGGATAGTCTTTCTTGATTTGACCTTTCTTGTGACATTCATAACATTCTAGAGCAGATGATGATAATTTGTTGATGTTGTTATTGTTGCTGGAGTTGTTCTTGTCATTTCTAAATTTGTTGTTCTTTCTAAATTTCAAGAAATTTTTAGTAATGAAAGCCATATCTTCTTAATCTTAATCTGGTTCATCCTTTTCTGCCTGGAATGCTATATTTTTCTTATCTTGAGCTTGTACTCATTTTGCCTGGAGATTAACTTCATAAGACATTAGATTTCCAATCAACTCTTCTGGTTTTATGGTTGAAATGTCGTTAGCTTCTTCGATTGCTAAGACTTTTCGTTCTCACTCATCCGTTAGTAGTTGAGGGTTTTTGAAACAATATCAAAATCTGTGTAAGTTTCTCCTAATTCTATCAAAGAATGAAATATATCTTGAAATCTAGAGTACATTTCGTTGATAGTCTCATCTTGCTTCATTTTGAAATTCTGAAACTGATTTTTGAGCATAGAAATTTTACTTTGTTTGACTTTGTTAGTTCCTTCATGTGTAACTTTATGTGTATGCCAAATTTCATGAGCAGTTTTACACATGCTTATTCTATTAAACTCATTTTTATCTAATGCACAATATAACATGTTCATAGCTTTAGCATTTGCAGTAGCATCTAATTTTTACGTGTTAGACCATGATGAATATTCAGTAGTAGGAATAATATATTCAGATTGCATAATGTTTCACGTATCATAACTACTTGCTTGTATATAGATTCTCATTCTAGTAGCCCAATAGTTATAGTTCATTCCATTAAATAGAGGTGGTCGTGCAGTAGATTGACCTTCTGTAAAGGTAGTATTAGAAACAGTGCTGGTGTTATTTTCCATACTAAAATAATATCAGATAACTATGTTATGGTTATATGAAAACCCTGCTCTGATACTAAATGAAAGTGACTGTGCTATAGGATCGTGCGACATGGATAAACTACTTGTGCGGAATAAGTAAGTAAATAGTAAAAGCAGTAAAGTAAATGACACTAGAGATTTTTATACTGGTTCGAACTCCCGTTTTACGTCCAGTCCCAGACTCCTTCTGGAATTAAACTAACAACCCTCACTTAACCCGGAGGAATAGGTTTACACCGCCTGAGCAACCGAACAGGACTTCTACCGCCTAAGCAACCGAATAGGACTTCTACCGCCTGAGCAACCAAACGGGACTTCTATACAAATAACAAAAGTATCTGACTGTAGTGTGCTCTTTGAATAGCACTGATAAGTCAATTAAGTACAATCTTCCTATAATCTTCTCCTTTATGATATGTTGTGTAATGTGCTTGAGAATTGTGGAAGATATAGTGATCAACGATCAAAGAATGTAAGCAGTTTGAGTGCAGTTTGCAAATAGATAATAAGAGATAAGAATTCAAGAATATTAAAATCAATTGTTGTGTGTTTGTTGAATTCTGAAATCTATTTATAGTGATTAAAAAGTTTCAACCATTGTTGAAAGGTAACTATGAAAAGAAACAGGTGCAACTGTTGGTTTGAAGATGTTTCTCTTTGTTGAAGAGAAGTATCTTTTCATGAAAAATAGCCGTTGAGAATATTCAGCCGGCTGAATGGATTTATTCAGCCTTCTGAAATTTAAAAATCGAAAACAGCAAAGAAATAGGCTATTTTTGGCCTAATTCAGCCGTCTGAATGAAGTCATTCAACCGGCTGAATATTGTGAAACTATAAAATAGTTTCAACAATCAGTCGTCTAAATGAAGTCATTCACCCGGCTGTTTTAGCCTATTGTGCAGGGTAGTGCATGTGTGTATGTTTGTGTGTGTGTATATATATATATATATCATTTCAGGAGAGATTTTAACATATTTCTAAATAATATAAAGACTCTAGACAAAGGACTATCAGCTCTAAAATACTCTGAATGAGAATTTGTAACGAATCTCCTGCATAATTGATTAGTACACACAAATATTTATTTTATAGTTTGTCACAATTAAAATGATGTAAAATTGAGATTCCAACAAGGTTGACCAATAAAATGGAAATTTCCATTAATACTCTTCTGATTCGTCTTACAACCACCAAAATCGGCATCACTATATGAGACCAATTCAAATGAGCTACCTTTTAGATAGAAATGTCTGTAATCTTTGGTGTTAGTCAAATATCGTAGAATTCGTTTCACGACTCAATAATGTGATTCTTTGGGATATGCTTAAAATCGTGTGCACAAGCAAACGCTCATCAAAATATTGGATCTACTAGCGGTAAGATAAAATAAGGAACCAATCATACTTCTATAAAATTTTTGATTAATATCCTCACCATTCTCATATTTGTCTAAATGTAAGCTAGTGCTCATTGGAGTGGGCTTACTTGAAGTGTTATCCATTCCAAAACACTTTAGTAATTCTCTACAGTATTTTCCTTGATAAATAAAAATTCCATTTTCTAATTGTTTAATTTGTAAACCCAAATGGAAACTTTAATTCTCCCATATAGGACATTTCAAATTCATTTTTTTATAGTAGTTGCAAAATCATTACAAAGATTTTTCTTCATAGAACCAATTATTATATTATCAACGTAGATTTTGTAACGACCCATAAATTTTAGTGGTTTATTAATTTAATTTAATTTAATTTTGTGAAATTTTAAATAATTGAATTTGAAATTATAAATTTGCTATTTGGAATACGTCTATTCTAATATAGCACATGGTAAATTTTCATCAGATAATTTGAAAATTTATTTTCTTGTGTAATTCTATTTCAATTTATATCAGTTAAAGTTTGTTGATAATAAAATGTTTTCCAAACCTGAATATTTTTCTATAGAAAATTTGTAAATCATCTTCTGAGTGAGACGTCATATTTCGTTTCTTCAAATTTGGACTTTTATTGCTCCGTTCATCTTATTTCTGACAGATTTGCAGCATTTCCAGTACCAATATCGACTTTCGATCGAATGATCGTACCATCGACATCTGTATACTGTTTTGATCGTCTCGTCATGCTGATCTCTGTGTTATATTCAATTCTGTGTTTGGATTTTTTGGTACCTGAAGAAATCCGTGAAACGGATAACTGTACCAGTACGGTTCTAAAGCCTTTTGGTTTCTGGTGGGTTTTATTTTCCATAAAGTAAATGCAATAGCCGTAAACTTTTAATATTCCTTGCTATCAACGATTCGTGACTTTACAGTTCAATTATTTTGTCTGTTCATCTTTTGAAATACTGTAACAAAGTTTATATTATTATTTTTTTCTTCCAATCGTTAGCCTGGTGTTCCTCTCCCTTCCCCCTTTCTTTTTTTCTTCACCACTAAGGCCGAGACTTCCCTTCCTCCCAGCGCCGTACATCAGCATCCTCAAACTGCTTGCCTCCCCTCTGTTTTCCTTGAGCCCAGCTACCCTCGCCCCTATGGCCTACCATTCAACAGCCATCGACCGAGCAACCTTCCCCTTCTCGACTCGAGCTTCCCATTCTCCCTTTCATCTTCTACTTGGCCTATCTTTTGATTTGTAAGTGTAATATGTATATAAGTATGTTTGCATTTGTTTTTGTATAGCATTATATATGTATTTATAATAATACTGACTTCCCTTTGTTTAATCGGTAGTTATATATATAAGTTATTTAAATACAGAAGTTGCATATCAAATTGTGCCCGCATTTGCCTTATGTATAATATATGTATAGTATATCATTTTAGTTTGCTTTTACTGTAAAGAAGAGAATGCAATATAGTATAGTATACACAGTTCATATATGTTATAGTCTGGAGTCTACACATAACAGTTGTTTATAATCCATATTTATATACGTTTTTTCAGTCGTTTGGTTGTGATGTCTGTGTGGAGAAGTAGTATTCGTATAAGTTATATTAGTTTACATCATAATCGGGTTACATTACAATGTAATAAATATAGTATAGATATATTTTTAATAGCATATATTTTAAATCTTATAACATAAAGTGTTTTCGTATTTTATTATAATGGATTTGAACGATAAAAAATGTTAGTATATGTAAGTTATAATGCATGTCTGTATGTTCTCAACAGTCGCTTTATATTTTAATGTAAGTTGTATATAAAATCGGGTTGTATATATATGTGCCAGTTATGTACATTAAAGTTTAAGCGTATGTATGTTTGCTTATATATATAAAATTATAAAAGTTATATATAATATATCTGCTAAATTATATATTTATATATAATTTATAACAACGGCTGTCTATGCATACGAGTTTTATAAGTCTATATTCAAGCTATGTTATGTTTGTTTTTATATCTTATATATATAGCTGTTATATATGTGGCTTGTGAAGTTGTATATATATTCGTTTATATATATAGGTTAGGTAAGTCATTTATATATTGGTTGTTCGTATGCATTTATATGGGTTGTATATAATATATTATTTTCTCTATACCTTTAATGAATTGTATATATTTTACCTGTTGGGTGTCAAAATTTTCTGTTTCATATTTTGTTTCGATGGTTTATGTAACAACCCATAATTTTAATAAATATTTTTAACTTAATTTTTATTTTGAAACTTTGATTTTTAAGTAATTTTTAATTGAAGTTTGAAAATTTTCCAATATATTTTGGATTTTTGTTTCTATTTTATTTTTCCCAAATATAATTAAATATTGACTTTCTAGAAATATTATATTTTGTCAAACCTTTATTGTTTATTGAAAATTTTGAAAGTTGAATTTTTAAAATTTTAATCTTTTCTTTGAAACAGTAATTGGTTCTGATATCCGCTCTGTTTTTCGTTTCGTCGAATTCCGTTTTAAAACTTTTTTAGAATTTGATAAATTCATCATTTTACACGCAAAATTTTATCTGCATTTTTATTTTTCATTTTCTATTTTATTTGCCATCTTTTTTTTTTTTGAGTTTTGAATTTAATTGTGTGAATTTTTGTTGTGTTTGGAATTTTTCTATATTAGTTGTATTTTGTTTACAATTTTTAATTCTAGTTTCAATAAATTAAACTATTTTCTTTATTTATTTTTCTTTTTCCTAAGACTAATTATTTATTTTCATTTCCACTTTATTTTGTCTTGACTTTTATTTACTTGAATTTCTATTTGTTTATTTTGAATATATAGATTTGGAAATTCAAAGAGACAAAAGCTTTTAAAACTTGTGACTTTTCATTGTCTAGACTCTTCATTTCTTTGGCCTTTCATTTCCTCTTGTTTTAGCCGTGCATTTCAATTGCTTTTCATGTGAAAAGCTTCTCACTACTTTCATTTTTCACGGCCATTTCTTATTTCTGAAAATTTTGTAAGTCACGGCTTATCTTTTTTCCTTCTCTTCTTCAATTTTTCTCTGATTTTTGCCTTGCTTTCTCTAGTCTTGCTCGGCCACAACCACCTTCATCTTCACTGACCACCACCACCATCTCCTCCTCCTCATCATCCATGGCCAACCACCTACATCGCTGTCCAGATATGGCCGTGACTTCTAGGATGAACAATGCACCGCAAAACTTTGCTAAAATTCCATAAAACATTGCCTAGCCGACCTATATTTCTCCACCACCTCCATACTTTGCCTCGGCCACCACCCCTAGCTCCACCACCAGCATGACATGACCTCTGGCCATCAACTTCTCCTCTAACCTGACCTGAACCAGTGCATGGTCGAGCCAAATATGGCATAGGCCGAGCATATGTGCACCTAACACTCCACCTCTTGGCCTTAACCCTTTTGTATTCCATGTTGTAACTCCAAAACCTCTTCACATCCCTATATATCCGTGCTTATATTGACCCAAACCTGAGCCAATTACCATCATGGCCGAGCCTATGATCCCCCTAGGCCGAGCACTTGAGTGGTTAAAGCAAGGTTAAGCCATTTGTCTCCTTTGTCAATTCAAATTCCATTTTGTTTCAATTTATTTTTGTGTTGAAATTATATTTATATTTTGCTTTGTTTAGTTGCTGAATACAAGATTAATATCTTGGTTATATCTCTCCACTCGAATCAAGTCGTGCTATCGTGCTTTCTGGAATTTGTTTGCGTGTTTTGTTTTGCTAAGTCCAGATTTAAAAGGTGAGTATTCACACACGACATTTATACTTATAGAATTGTGAAGTGACAACAAGTGAATGTGTAGAAACTTTTACATCCTGTTATACCTGCCTGTGATATGTATTATATGATGTTAAATCCTGTTATAAACTTGTCACATCATTTGCTATGTTATATTCTGTTATACTGTTTATTTATTTCTGTTTCTCACACTACAAGTTCCCTGTAGAATAGAATCACTATGGGTTGAAATGATACATACCCGAACGGACTTTAGAATAGGGAAAAATCGTTATGGGCTGAAATGATAGGCCTGAACGATTTTTATTTATTTTTATTAACTTGGGATTGCGGGTTCGAAATGATAGAACCCGGATTTTTCTATGTAAATAACGGATTGAAATGATATATTATCCGTATCACTTGTCTTAGGTTAGAAAATAATATACAGACCCGTGGTTATTTTATATATTTTTCTGGAAATTTTAAGTATTTTAAAATGTAAAAATATGATAATTTGATTTAAATTGAATTTAAAATGATTTAATAAAGTGATAATGATTTTTTTATGTATTAAAAATGTTAAATAAATGAATAGAAAAATTGTGAGTTAAACATAACTTAATTTGGAAATTTGTGATTTGATTTTTAATGGAAGTTTAAGTTAATTAAATAAAAATGGAAATTAAGTTTTATTTGTGAAAATGGAAATTTAAATTTAAGTGTTAAATAAAGTGTTAAAAATGAAAAGAATGGGAAAATGGTACACTTGAATTTAATATGTGAAATTATGAAAATTTGATTTTTATTGTAAAATTTTCCTTTATAAAAATCATAAGTTAAAGGGTATTTAAATGAACATTTTTGAAGTGGAAAAATATAATTTTTATAAGTTAAAATGGTTAAAATTGAAGTTTAATTGT
Organism: Allium fistulosum; assembly: GCA_030737815.1. Taxonomy (NCBI): domain Eukaryota; kingdom Viridiplantae; phylum Streptophyta; class Magnoliopsida; order Asparagales; family Amaryllidaceae; genus Allium; species Allium fistulosum. Next base: position 944,999,863 of record CM060904.1, on the reverse strand, counting down.
ATCTGGAATTTTTATATAAATCTGGAAATTCTTTTAATAGCACTTCAGAAATGCTATCGTTTCTGGAATTAACTTGAAATCTGAAGTAAAGGATACTGCAGCACTTTGTAAGTGTTGTGGTTGATGCAAATGAACTAAAGGCTAAATTAACTAAGGGCTATTGCAGCACTTGGTAAGTGCTGTGGTTGCTGAATTAAAACTAAAATTTGAAACTAGTAGAAGAGCTACAGTAGCACTTGATAAGTGCTGCAGTTGGCTGAAATAAGATTTTTAGTTGTAACCGAACTACTACGGCAGTTTTAAATGTTGTCTTTGCTGAAATGAATTATTTTCAAATATAACTTACCGTAGCATTTCCTAAGTGCTGCGAAAGGTGAAATTTCAATGTTTGAAGTATTTAATTAAATAAATGAGTTCAGAAAAGGCTAAATTTTTGGGAATTTAATATTTAATTTGAAGGTATAACGACTTCATCCTTTAATGGTTTAAATGAATGATTTTAATTCGAAATTATAAACCATTTTGAAATGTTAACCACGGGGACACTTCTCTGTATGCTATTTTATTTCCTTGTGATTTATTTAGATGCACACATTTGATTTGAGAGTGTGGCTAGAGGTGAGCGATTACTGCAGCTCTGCGCTACCCTAGTCACAATAACACTGTTATTTGCACTGTTTACTTTAATATGAACATTTCTCTGATAACGTTTATTTCTGCTTAATTGTTTAACGGATCCTTAAAGGATGGGCGATCCCAAGCATCCTTTGAGTTATTGTGCATTGCTTTTACAGTTCACTTGAGTTGGTTTACATTGTATAAGTATGTATGTCCTGACTCGAGTGTTTGTGTTTACTTTACGCTCGGGTCAACCTGAGAATCACAGCTTTGGATTCACCTTCTGGAGCTAGAGATTTGTGGGAGCTTATTTGTCTATCGGTTGATCGACTTCTATTCCAGTTATTTCCTATTCAGTATTGTCTCTGTATTATTGACTTATGTATCCTGACTTCTATTATATTTATTTTGACTATGAGATTTTGTATATGTTTTGAGAGTTTGTATATAGTAGCTTCATGAACTACTATGGTATTTTATTTTCTGCTGCGAGTTATTTTGATATTCTGTGTCTGTGATTCTGTATTTGATTTTATTTGCTCCAAATTTCTTGACAGTCCACTGTTTTGAAGTATTCAAGTCCGACATGTGTGGATTTATTGTCGATTTGAATGGTCCAAAATAGTGGGATGTTACATTTGGTATCAGAGCTTTGGTTTTAGGCAAACCTTAGCCTACGGAGCAAAAACTCGTTAGAGATAGGGTAGAAATACCCTAGAATGAGTGAAATCAAACCCAGAATCATTTCTTTGTGAGAGAACGTATTTTCGAAGTATAAAATGATTTTCAAATGATTTTAAAAGAATTTCCAAATATTATTTTGATATAAATTTTTTTGCTTTGAAAGTAAAAAATTCTTAAACCTCATTCCCTTCGTATCCACCTTGTTAGTTATTTCTTTGATTAGGATCCTCTTAAAATTTGAACTTCTAACTTGTTTGATCTAGATTCATTGTTGATAGGAATCTATTTTTAGATATAGCAAAATCAGTAGTATGTTAGGTTGCTTTGAGTAAAATCTGTTGTATCTTTTGCTTAGCTGAAATTGTCTAACTAAAGATATTTATGATCCTGTTTTTCGTATGATATAATTTTGAGTCTTTTCCAAATTTTTAATGGGAATTCTTTTGTATTAATATAGGTTATATATCTCTGATCTTGGTTTGGATTCTTATCGATTAGGATTCCTTTAAACTTTGGAATGGTTCCACTTGTTTTGAAATCCATTCCCGTCTCCTCTGTTTATATCCTTTGATTTTAGAGCATTCCGTAACTCCACTTTGAATGACCTCTAGAAAGATCGGCGATTCCACCAATCTTTGAATGATTTGTAAAGGGGTGAAACTCCTTTACAATTGGCATTGATTCACCGGAGATTTCTGTATCCTCGGTTTATGATGCTATTTATCTTCTGCTATATGTGGATGCTATCTCTGGCAATCGAAGGTCGATTTGCCTTAGATTTTTACATCGATTATATTCCTGAAGTCACGGTTGACCCTGTTAAGGTCGCCCACGATTTATATGGGCTTATCCATCTTCTAGTTGGTAATTTAATTATCTCATCTTTGTTCGAGCTTATCTTCGAATCAGAATTCTATTTGATTAGGGTACCTCTAAATTTGAATCTCTGTTTTGTTTTGAAATCCATCCTTGAATCATCCATTGGAAAATTTGTGGTTGATTGTCTTTTGAAATTTGTGTATTCATCGTAGTTGTTATTTTGATAAGGATGACCATATTTTTATATTAAGGTGAAATGTTTCGATAAGGACTATATATACCCTTTTAAAATGAGAATTTGAGTTTCGAAAGGATTTGAAATTTTGAAAGTTATATAAGAAATTGATTCATATGAAATGATTTATAACTGAAGGGTCTTGAATTTGAAATTTTGAGAGATTGAACTCCGGCATTTTGGAACTGGTTTTAGGATTTTGAAATAATAAATAATATGATTTGAAAGTATTTTCCGAATATGAAATATTTCAATTGATTTTAATGAGTTTCAAATGATTTCGAAAAAATTTCAAAAGAAGCTTGAGAAAATAGAAGTCCAGAACCCACTTATGTTGCTGGAAAATAATTTCGGTGATGAATGCATGCATCATCAACATTGATTTTCGAGTTTCTGAGTGTGGGAGAGGCCAATTCGGTAGCTTTGTTATGCGAGTGACTTATGAAACTAATTTTGATTTCAAATTCCGAAGTGTGATGTGATATTCGAAAGATATATGTATATGTATTTGAACAATTTGAAATGAGCCGGTGTTCAGTCCTTGAGTTTTGGATTTGATTGATATAACCCTATCTTTTGAAATTGATGTACTGATTTGTTGGTAATTTCCAACTCTTGGATTGAAATATGATTTCTTCGACTATTTTGAAGGTTCGAGCACTTCCAAATCAAGGTTAACTTTTCAAAGCTAAGTTATTTTGAAAGTATAAAGTATATAAGTTGGTATGTAAGTTTAAGGTATGTAGTAATATGATTTAAATAAGTTTGAAACTGTTTTGTTAAGTAAATGTATAAGGCTATTTTGAATTTTTCTAATATGAAATTTAGAATTGAAATGTCTTGAAAAAATTTTGGTCTTCAAAATATTTTGAAAAAAAAAATTTTAGTTTAAATGTTTTAACTTAGTAACATCTTTATAAAACTATATATTGAACAAGTTGGAATAGATACATAAGTTGTACGTATGTTGTTTATTCGCATAATTAATTTGATCCAAGTTGGAGTACACAAGTTCGAGGTGAATTTCACCATTTCGTGTTAGGATTTTTCATTTGATTCTTGATGGCGAATATTTGATATGGATACTGGGCTTGATTCTAGAACTCTCTATCATAGTATATGGCTCTGCAAGGAGAATGATGGCTTCTAGTTGAGAAACCATATCGAAGTCCGCATTAGGGAAGTCGAATGGACAGTACTAGTTCGAAAGCGAACTTGTGTGATCGAGCGAGCGATCGAATGTGATGTTGCGAAATGATAACATATGTACATCTTATGTTCTAATATCATTGATATATTTTGACGCTTAAATTGAAAGTTGTCGAGTTAGATATCTTTGTAATTTAAATTGTAATTTTTCTTTTATGCAAAACTACTATCGATTTAAAACCATTTTTTTCAAAACTATTTTTCTTTTATTTTTCTTAAACAAACTATTTTATTCTATTTTACATACAAATACTATTTTGCAAAACTATTTTATATACAAAACTATTTTTCAAACTATTTTATTTACAAAACTATTTTACAAACTATTTTGTATACAAAACTATTCTAAATTCAAAAACCTTTTATAAAGCAAAGATGTTTAATTCCATATGGCTCTTCATGCAGCGTAATTGATTTTGGAAAATTTTGATCCTTATATAAGATGGACCTTATGTAAGTATAAGATGATATTGAAAACCATTGATTTTGGAAATAAATTGGTTGACTTAAATTATATTGATTTGGAAATTTGGATTTATTTTCTAAATTTATTATTTTGGAAACTTTGGAACTGAAGATATTTGATTTGGAAGAATAATTTGGTGAAAGCGTATATGATTTTGAAAATTGTATTGGTATTGAAATGAATTGAATTGAGAACCTTATTTTAAATACTTGATTTGAGAGTTATCGAACTTATATAAAATTGGTTTGTATAAGTATGAAATTGATTCGAAAACTATTGATTTGGAAAGGTACTTAATTTGAAAGGTGAAATATTATATAATCGAAGTCTATATGAGTGTGATTTGATATACTATTGATTTTGGAAAGTATTTGATTTGAAAATGAAATCTTATATATAATGGACTTTATATAAGTATGATATTTCAAAGTGATTCGAAAAGGTACTATATGATACATATTTTCGAAGTAAAGATATGGAAAGAGCCTTCTGCTTGATATCCGCTTTGTGGCCACATTGTGGATTCATTCTATCGATATTATTCTCTGATTTAGGTTTTCCGGATATGCTACTCGAGTGTCCATCGAATTCCATGGCGATCTCTATGGTCTTACGAGCGTGACTGCATAGCGTAATTCGCAGAGGCTGCGAGAGCCTAGGGTATGGATGTTTCCTGGGGGATCCAGGCGTAACCATTGTGTATCTGCGATCTATTGGATCGCTTGGTAGCGTAATCCGCAGGGGCTGCGAGAGCCTAGGGTACGGATGTTTCCTGGGGGATCCAGGAGTAACCATTGTGTATCTGCGGTACTACCAGTCTTCATGGCGTAATCGCAGGGCTGGGGGGGCCTACGGGTACGGATGTTTCCTGGGGGATCCAAGCGTAACCATTGTGTATCTGTGATCCATGGTCGACATGTTTTGGTTGTTTTATTTGGATTTTACTTTCCATATCTGTTTTTAAAAAATTTCCAGTATTTTCACTGGGTGTCGAAACAAGTCTACTAAGTACCTGGAGAATTCTATCTTTGCGCCTGATCAACGCATGGCCAGAGTCTGTAGGAATGAGGATAAACTTGTTAAGACATCGAGTTATAAAAGTATTTGGATAAAGTATTATATAAAGGATATTTTGATCGGTTATTTCCTTTCTAAAAGATTTTAAAGTGTTTTAAATATTGTTTACCTCTTTAACCAACAATTTGAATTAATGGTTCATCCTTGTCTTTCAACCTATTTTCCTCCCTAGCTATTCCTATCCACCTATTTTCCCTTCTAACTATTCCTATACTCCTACCTTCTTCCTTTTCGGGGACGAAAAGATTTGAGTGGGGGAGAGTGTAACAACCCATAATTTTAATAAATATTTTTAAATTAATTTTTATTTTGAAACTTTGATTTTTAAGTAATTTTTAATTGAAGTTTGAAAATTTTCCAATATATTTTGGATTTTTGTTTCTATTTTATTTTTCCCAAATACAATTAAATATTGACTTTCTGGAAATATTATATTTTTTCAAACCTTTATTGTTTATTGAAAATTTTGAAAGTTGAATTTTTAAAATTTTAATCTTTTCTTTGAAACAGTAATTGGTTCTGATATCCGCTCTGTTTTTCGTTTCGTCGAATTCTGTTTTAAAACTTTTTTAGGATTTGATAAATTCAGCATTTTACATGCAAAATTTTATCTGCATTTTTATTTTTCATTTTCTATTTTATTTGCCATCTTTTATTATGTTTTGGGTTTTGAATTTAATTGTGTGAATTTTTGTTGTGTTTGGAATTTTTCTATATTAGTTGTATTTTGTTTACAATTTTTAATTCTAGTTTCAATAAATTAAACTATTTTATTTATTTATTTTTCTTTTTCCTAAGACTAATTATTTATTTTCATTTCCACTTTATTTTGTTTTGACTTTTATTTACTTGAATTTCTATTTGTTTATTTTGAATATATAGATTTGGAAATTCAAAGAGACAAAAGCTTTTAAAACTTATGACTTTTCATTGTCTAGACTCTTCATTTCTTTGGCCTTTCATTTCCTCTTGTTTTAGCCGTGCATTTCAATTGCTTTTCACGTGAAAAGCTTCTCACTACTTTCATTTTTCACGGCCATTTCTTATTTCTGAAAATTTTGTAAGTCACGGCTTATCTTTTTTCCTTCTCTTCTTCAATTTTTCTCTGATTTTTGCCTTGCTTTCTCTAGTCTTGCTCGGCCACAACCACCTTCATCTTCACTGACCACCACCACCATCTCCTCCTCCTCATCATCCATGGCCAACCACCTACCCCGCTGTCCAGATATGGCCGTGACTTCTAGGATGAACAATGCACCACAAAACTTTGCTAAAATTCCATAAAACAATGCCTAGCCGACCTATATTCCTCCACCACCTCCATACTTTGCCTCGGCCACCACCCCTAGCTCCACCACCAGCATGACATGACCTCTGGCAATCAACTTCTCCTCTGACCTGACCTGAACCAGTGCATGGTCGAGCCAAATATGGCATAGGCCGAGCCTATGTGCACCTAACACTCCACCTCTTGGCCTGAACCCTTTTGTATTCCATGTTGTAACTCCAAAACCTCTTCACATCCCTATATAGTCGTGCCTATATTGACCCAAACCCGAGCCAATTACCATCATGGCCGAGCCTATGATCCCCCTAGGCCGAGCACTTGAGTGGTTAAAGTAAGGTTAAGCCATTTGTCTCCTTTGTCAATCCAAATTCCATTTTGTTTCAATTTATTTTTATGTTGAAATTATATTTATATTTTGCTTTGTTTTGTTGTTGAATACAAGATTAATATCTTGGTTATCTCTCTCCACTCGAATCAAGTCATGCTATCGTGCTTTCTGGAATTTGTTTGCGTGTTTTGTTTTGCTAAATCCAGCTTAAAAAGGTGAGTATTCACACACGACATTCATACTTATAGAATTGTGAAGTGACAACAAGTGAATGTGTAGAAACTGTTACATCCTGTTATACCTGCCTGTGATATGTATTATATGATGTTAAATCCTGTTATAAACCTGTCACATTATCTGCTATGTTATATTCTGCTATACTGTTTATTTATTTCTGTTTCTCACACTGCAAGTTCCCTATAGAATAGAATCACTATGGGTTGAAATGATACATACCCGAACGGACTTTAGAATAGGGAAAAATCGTTATGGGCTGAAATGATAGGCCTGAACGATTTTTATTTATTTTTATTAACTTGGGATTGCGGGTTCGAAATGATAGAACCTAGATTTTTCTTTGTAATTACGGATTGAAATGATATATTATCCGTATCACTTATCTTAGGTTAGAAAATAATTTACAGACCGGTGGTTATTTTATATATTTTTCTGGAAAATTTGAAGTATTTTAAAATGTAAAAATATGATAATTTGATTTAAATTGAATTTAAAATGATTTAATAAAGTGATAATGATTTTTTTTATGTATTAAAAATGTTAAATAAATGAATAGAAAAATTGTGATTTAAACATAACTTAATTTGGAAATTTGTGATTTGATTTTTAATGGAAGTTTAAGTTAATTAAATAAAAACGGAAATTAAGTTTTATTTGTGAAAATGGAAATTTAAATTTAAGTGTTAAATAAATTGTTAAAATTGAAAAGAATGGGAAAATGGTACACTTGAATTTAATAAGTGAAATTGTGAAAATTTGATTTTTGTTGTAAAATTTTCCTTTATAAAAATCATAAGTTAAAAGGTATTTAAATGAACAATTTTGAAGTGGAAAAATATGATTTTTATAAGTTAAAATGGTTAAAATTGAAGTTTAATTGTTTCTGGAATTTTTATATAAATCTGGAAATTCTTTTAATAGCACTTCAGAAATGCTATCATTTCTGGAATTAACTTGAAATCTGAAGTAAAGGATACTGCAGCACTTTGTAAGTGCTGTGGTTGATGCAAATGAACTAAAGGCTAAATTAACTAAGGGCTACCGCAGCACTTGGTAAGTGCTGTGGTTGCTGAATTAAAACTAAAATCTGAAACTAATAAAAGAGCTACAGTAGCACTTGATAAGTGCTACAGTTGGCTAAAATAAATTTTTAGTTGTAACTGAACTACTACAGCAGTTTTAAATGCTGTCTTTGCTGAAATAAATTGTTTTCAAATATAACTTACCGTAGCATTTCCTAAGTGCTGCGAAAGGTGAAATTTCAATGTTTGAAGTATTTAATTAAATAAATGAGTTCAGAAAAGGCTAAATTTTTAGGAATTTAATATTTAATTTGAAGGTATAACGACTTCATCCTTTAATGGTTTAAATGAATGATTTTAATTCGAAATTATAAACCATTTTGAATTGTTAACCACAGGGATACTTCTCTGTATGCTATTTTATTTCCTTGTGATTTATTTAGATGCACACCGTTGATTTGAGAGTGTGGCTAGAGGTGAGCGATTACTGCAGCTCTGCGCTACCCTAGTCACAATAACACTGTTATTTGCACTGTTTACTTTAATATGAACATTTCTCTGATAACGTTTATTTCTGCTTAATTGTTTAACGGATCCTTAAAGGATGGGCGATCCCAAGCATCCTTTGAGTTATTGTGCATTGCTTTTACAGTTCACTTGAGTTGGTTTACATTGTATAAGTATGTATGTCCTGACTCGAGTGTTTGTGTTTACTTTACGCTCGGGTCAGCCTAAGAATCACAGCTTTGGATTCGCCTTCTAGAGCTAGAGATTTATGGGAGCATATTTGTCTATCGGTTCATCGACTTCTATTCCAGTTATTTCCTATTCAGTATTGTCTCTGTATTATTGACTTATGTATCCTGACTTCTATTATATTTATTTTGACTATGAGATTTTGTATATGTTTTGAGAGTTTGTATATAGTGGCTTCATGAACTACTATGGTATTTTATTTCCCGCTGCGAGTTATTCTGATATTCTGTGTCTGTGATTCTGTATTTGATTTTATTTGCTCCAAATTTCTTGACAATCCACTGTTTTGAAGTATTCAAGTCCGACATGTGTGGATTTATTATAGATTTGAATGGTCCAAAATAGTGGGATGTTACAGTTTAAAGTGTAGATAATAATAAGGTTATATTAGTTGTTTATAAATATACATTGTTGAGTAATCTGTAGTTATATATTTATACTGCTAATTTTTATATGTAAGTGTTGTCTGGCTTTAGCCGATATATATTGGTTTTATATTGTATAAGTTAGAGATAGTTTATATATTCTTTGCTTTAGTTGATTTATGGTTATATGATCTGTTGTATACTTAAGATTTTAAACAAGTTATAGTATATATAGGTTTACATTATGTATTTTTGTAGTCTGATGTATTATAAAAGGATGTTATATATATATATATATTTGTTTATTTTATTCTCTATATAAGTCTACAGTATTATAATTTGTACAGTATATATATATATAGTTTATATATGACTGTTATTACTGTTTTGAAATTTGCTAATGGCATTGTCATTTTATTGAGTTCTATGAGATTTCTATTGGTTTTGTAATTGATTTAAAATATGTATATATAATATGTATTTGTGACTCTTAATATATATATTGTTGTTCCTATCAAACTGATTCTGATCATTTCCATCGATTCTTATCTATCAGTTTTGTTCGTCAATTCGTGCCAATCTTGCTTTGCTTTGGAATTCGTAGCTTGCTCTGTTGTAAAACTCTCTAGCCTCGAAAGGTGAGCAATCACTCACGATTAACGTTCTTATATTTATTAAATTTGATTTCAATTGAAACGACAATTGAAATATGTTGTTATTAGTTAGTTATATTGTTATATATATGCTATTATCTGTATCTGATCACCTGTGACATCTGACACCATTATCTGTTATTTATATTGATGATATATGCCTGTTATATTATTATCATATCTGTTATCACTCTGCAAGTTCCCTGTTAGTATAGAATTCACTATGGGTTGAAATGATACATACCCGAACGATCTGTAGAATAGGAGAAAATCGTTATGGGTTGAAATGATAAACCCAAGCGATTTTCATTTGAATTGAATTTGGGATTGCGGGTTGAAAAGATATATACCTGTATATATATATATTTAAATTGCGGATTGAAATGATAAATATCCGTATCACTTGACCATAGGATAGAAAATTATATACAGACACCGTTGGTCTATATATAAATATTTGAAATTTATTTCTTTGATTTTGAAAGGAAGTATATGGTTTTAATAAACATTGATTTTAAAGATTTATTAAAGTTGATTTAATAAAGTTGATATATAAGTATTTATTTAATATTTATATTTTCAGATATAGAGTTTATAATGATTTGAAATTATATTTTATTTAAGAATTTTACTTAAATAAGTTTGATTTGAAATTTATTAAATTTGAAATTTTAAAAGCTATGATTTTATAACTTGAATTTGATTAAAAGTGACTTAAATGAATATTTCAAATTTATATAAATTTAAATGGGATATTTTGTTTAGTTAAGTTTGTAAATTGAAGCTGTATTTAGATATTATTGAAATGATTTAAGTAAATATTTCAAACTAATAATAGTAAAGTGAATTTGATATATATATAAAATTATCGAATTTAGTTTTGAAATGTTGAATATATTGACTTTGATATATATTGAAATTTGAATGGATTATTTTATGGTTCAAATATGTATTTGAAAATCGATAATTTGAAATGATTTATTGAGAAACAGAATCGAGTTGAAATTGATGATTTGAGATTTGATTTAATTTGAATTTTGGAATTCGAGTTGAGTTGAATCGATTTGTGAAATTTGAGGAAACTATTTTATTATATAAAGTATTTAAAATTATATTTAAAATTATTTTATATTATTTTATAAACTATTTTAATTATTTTAATATATTTATTGTTTTAACCTACAACTATTTTAATATAAACTATTTTAATATAAACTATTTTAATATAAACTATTTTAATATAAACTATTTTAATATAAACTATTTTAACTTATAACTATTTTATATAAACTATTTTACTTTATAAACTATTTTATTACATATACTATTATAAATATCTAAACTGTTTGAAGGAAAGTGTTAAGATTTCAAAGTGTTATGATTTCCAAAGTTATGAATTTCAAAGTATTATGATTTCCAAAGTATTGTTATTATTTCAATTTGTTTGGTTTCGAAAGTATAATAACTTTGAAAGTACTATGATTTTTGGAAGTGAATATTTTGAAGTGTAAATGATATCGTATTGATTTGGTTTTGAAATGAAAATGATATTTTGGTTTTGATGTATAAACTATTTTGAAATGACCGCGGTGTTATAATAACGTTTGGTTGTTAAAGAGACCGGGATCGGATATGGGCATACTCTCTATCGATACCGAAAACCACTTTAACAACTGTGTACGCGGTGGAGATTCCAGAATGAAGTAGGATGGTGGCGACGATTCCTATTGAGGTATATACGTGGACCCGACTCCCATGAGTTGGCATAAGGTGGCTAAAATAGGAGCGATTCTCGGGACAATGAGGTAGCACATCTGATCGGACGCATTTCTTCGATACCATTCTATTACTTTATGATTGATTGTTGGCCATCCTTCGATTTTGATTGGGAGTGTGTTCCGAGGTAGGCGGTAGTGGCTGCTATGCGTTTCCACCAGCCCGGATGCGTAATTGGTATATCTACCCTGGCATTGCCTTGTTGTGCCGTGTCACCTACCATATCGAGCTTTACTACGAGTTTGGATTTGTGCCATAGCCTGTGGAGTATTAAGGGTAGCTCCCGATCTGGGGGTATGCTGGTACTGGATAGACTACTGGGACTATTATGTGTTAAGGGGAATATTGGGTCACTCCTTAATGCTATTTTAAAGTAAGTTTATTTTACTTTAGACATTATTATAATAGCGTATATTACTACATAGTAGATAGTTTAACGGATACTTAGAGGATGGTTATCCCAAACATCCTTTGAGTTACTTGTATTTCAGTTGATATTTCACTTGGGTTGGATCTATTGATATAAGAATGTTAATCCTGACTCGAGTGTTTTGTGTTTTGCTTTACGCTCGGGTCAGACTGAGTGATATAGCATTCGAGACTCACCTTTGGAGTTGGAGCTTCGCTTGGAGATCCAACTATCTATTCCGCTTTCAGTTATTCAGTTGATTCCAGTGATGTATTCAGATTTTGTATTTGACTATTGTGTTGAGACATCTATGTATTCGTGACTTCTGTTGTATCTTGTTTAACTCTGTTATATATATTTAGTAGCTTCGTGAGCTACTATTCTTTTTGTTTCCACTACATTATTGTTATTACTCTGTGTCTGTGATTCTGTGATTATTTTATTTACTTTATATGCTGAGTTTTGCCAAATTTAAATTAACAATCTGATATTTTGAGCAATTCAAATCCGACATGTATGGATGCGAATGGTTGAAAATTTCAGGTCGTTACAGATTTGAACGATTAAAATATCATCATTGTTCTTTTTGATAAATAACATAGAATCAATTTTACCGATTTGAAAACTGGAGTTTAAAAGATGGCTTTTGAGCCTATCATACCAAGCACGGGGGGCTTGTTTAAGACCATAAAGTGCCCTTTTTAGTTTCAAAACATGGTTTGGAAACTTTTTATGAACAAATAAAGGTGGTTGTTCAACATAAACATTTTCTTTAATAAAACCGTTTTAGAAAGCACTTTTAACATCAATTTGATAAAGTTTAAAATTGTTATGGCATGCAAAAGCAAGTAATATTCGGATTGCTTCTTATCATGCTACAGGTGTAAATGTTTCTTCATAATCTATTCCTTCTTCTTGATTATGCTCTTGAGCAACTAATCTAGTTGTATCACGAATTATACTACCATTTTCATCGGCTTTATTTTTAAATAACCATTTTATTCCAACAATGGATTGATCAATAGGTTTTGGTACAAGCTCCCAAACATTGTTTCTTTCAAATTGGTTAAGTTCTTCTGGCATTGCTAATTATATCTAAAAATCATCTTTAGTAGCTTCCTTATAATTCTTATGTTCAACATTTGAAATAAAAGTTACATGATCCATTTGATTTAGTTGATTTCTAATTGTGACCCTGGTGTTTACATCTCCTATTATATTATCTATGGGATGGTCTTTTAAAATTCTAGAAGGAGATCTTAAGTTATTATTGTTACAACCAATAAATATTTTCAATTTCATTTTCGTTAATAGTATTAGTATCATTTTCTGAGACACATGATTCGTTTATTTCTAAAATTTCTTCATCATCATTTTTATTTTTAGAATTTTCATCAAAAAAATATGCAAACTTTCTTCAAATAAGTTAGTATGTTTACTTAAAACTCTACAGGTTTTACTTTGTTCTGAATAACCAATAAAAATGCCTTCATCGGCTTTCAAATCAATTTTTCCTAAATGATCTTTAATATTTAAAATAAAACATTTTGACCCAAAAACACAAAAATATGAAACTTTTGGTTTGTTTACATAAAACATTTCATAAGAAGTGTTCTTAGTCATTGTCCATAAAGAGACACTATTAAATACATAGCAAGTAGTAGTAACGGCTTCGGTCCAATTTTTTGTGGTAAGTTCCTACTGCTTAGCAATATTCTTGCACACTCTTGTAAGGTACGATTGTTTTTCTTTCTACTACACCATTTTGTTGTGGAGTCCATGGATCTCAAATAAGGCTAACTTATGTAAATATGTATATAACTATAATTAAGCTAAATAATAATAAAATAAAGTAAAGTAAAAATGATTACACCGAGATTTTTATACTAGTTCGGACCTTCCATCCTACGTCCAGTCCTGAAGCTCCCCTTCAGATTTCCACCAATCAACCACCATTACTTAGCTCGGAGGAATAGTCATTATAAGAATCTGCTGATTTGACATTGTTGTGGTCTATCAACACGGATTTTGAATTTTGGTACAAACTTCCTATAATCTCCTTTGATGATTCAATGATGCATGCAATGTGATTAGGGAAGTGCAACAAGTGTTTTGAGTGAGTGAGTAATATAAGATTTTAGAGAGAAATAGTCACAAGAAAATTTAGAAAGTAAGATCATAAGTTAATTTCAAAACTCCTTGTTTTAGGCTTATTTATAGTATTCAATCGTTATTATAAAAGGTTGTAAAAATCCAAAAAAGTCACACTCCTTTAAAAAAGAACCGTTCAAGAGTTCTCTTCAAAGCTTTGTTTCAAAAAAAATATAGTCGTTACTGTCCATTCAGTCGACTGGAAATGATGATAAGTCGATTGCTTATTTGTAGAAAACATTTTCGAGAAGCAATCAAAAGTAAAAGAGTAAAAGACTTAAGCAGTCAACTGACTCAGTCGATTGGAAAGGCATTCAGTCGATACCCTCAATCAACTCCTAAGCATTTTTAGTCGGCTTTTCCTTAGTGTTTTTTTATTAAAAACTTTATAAATATAATTACTTTCAGACATTGATTCGAAATTCTCATGCACTAGTGATATGTGTATATGCATATGAATCATCAAGGAGATTTTACAAATAATTTCTAAAGATAAAAGACATACTTTTTGATTTGTAGACGACTACTTCTTCTTTCTTCCACTTCTTTGTCTCTCGAATCATCGATGCCTTCAAAGTCCTGTATAAAAGATGCTACAAGTCATTATTAAAACAATCATACAGACAGGGTTCTAAAAGCACGGACAAAATATAATACTTATATGGATGTAAAACAGGAGAGATAGTAGCATAATCAAATGAACTAAAACATAATCAAAGCACAGCACAGGTTCATAAGATTATACAAGGCATAATATAAGAGTTTATACATCTCTAGTACATTATAAAATCCATGATAAAACCATCTCTATATAAAATAAATAGTATTGTTAATAGCTTCATACCATTGCCGTAGGGGAATAAGCGGTAGCAGCTCCAAGTTAAATAGAAAATATAAGAAAGTGTCAAGTCTCCTACTCGTCCTTCTTATAGCTCCATGAAATATAGTCATACCTACGTCTCAATCTACTCATTTAGGAGTATCCAAGAACATAAGAAGCAATGCAAATAACCCAAGGTCAGTAAACAGTCTGGTATGAGCGATCTAAAACAAATATAAAGTTGATATATCCTAATAGAGTAATATGGTATGGAAAATCTTACTTTACATTCTCCTATATCCAGTGGGTTGCGAAATTATGGATCCTAAGGCTAATTTAACACTAAAGGAGAGGTGAATAGTGTTTTCTAACTTATGTAAATCATTTTAATTTTCTTTCAAGATCAATATTAAATCACATATTATCAACACATAATTATACTAACTATCAGTCAATGATGCAATCACAGATAAAAATAAAAGCAGTAAAGTAAAGAGTTAGGGAGATGACACCAGGGATTTTATACTGGTTCGGATTTCTCTTATACTTAGTCCCGTACAATTGCTTGCACAGATTTATTTTCAAATGACAATCTTTAACTGGGCAGAAGGCAAACCAAAATACAATCTTGATTACGAAGATATGCGACACACCTCCTGAATTTCTGAGCTTAAGCTAGACTCACTTGATTTGACCGAAGTACAAGCACACCCGCTAGATTTTCATGCTACTAACCATATCCACTTAATTTGAACGGGCTACAAGCACACCCAAGCAAATACAAATAGAGTTGATAGTTTTTCTAGAGACAAATTTTTGTACTTTGGATACAATGATCATATAGCCTCTTGGATAACACTTTGATCTTTAAATTGAGAGCGACATGTTTTCAAAATAGTAAGAAAGTAATATTGAATCAGTACAAAGGTATAAATTCAGTCTATATGATTTTGAAGAGATTTGAATATATTTTTCAATGGAGTTTTCAAGAGAGTAAGAGGAGGGAAGAAAGTAAGTAATTAGTTTTCAAAAAATTCATTTGCACTCCCCTTTATATAGTAAATTAACAGATGTGTTCGTCCGTGAAGAGTTATGATGAATAGACACTTCCTTTCAAAATTTAAAAAACCAATTGGTGGCATGTATATCAACATATCCAAGGCATGTATGTCGGTATATGCTTGTGTATTTTGAAAACTTATTTCCTTCAAAAAGTTTTGAAAATACTATACTTTGTAAAATAATTTGATACTTTAGAAAATAGTTTGAACATAGTTTATAAACATTTTGAACTTTGAAAACTTTTATAAAATATTTTGAAATTTATTTTAAAACTTATTTTGGTTAAAAATATAAAAGACTAGAAAATTGGAGATAGAGATCAAAGATTGTTGTCAAGGACTTTAACAATATATGCTATGACTCTATGCACTAAATTATAATCTTGAGATCTTCATATCTTGGTCTTTGAACTCATGATTCTTCATGTCTATCTCTTGAGTCTTTATATAGTACATCCTTTGATTCAACACTTGTGTAATATTCTACACTATATAATATATAACTTGGAAAAACATTAGTATCTATATTTTATATGTTTGTATATGGTTGTTGTCATCAAAATAAATAACTGAGGTATTAAAAATCTCCTCCTTTTTTATGATGATAACCATTAAATATTCTTGTATATAAAATATGATATAACCCCCAATGAGTTAGATAACTCCCTCTAAATATATGCATGTTCATGTTTTATATTTTCTCCTCCTTTATCATCAATAAAAATGAATGAAAAATAAAACTCCCCTTTAATGATATATTTTTATGGAATATGAAGTCAAAATCAATAATGTTTGATACTAAATAATTAAAGCATATGCAATGATGCAATATGATATGATAGTGATAAGTGATGATTATATTATGGTATAAATGTTGAAAATTGAAATTAGATATATGATATAATGATAAATAAGATAACAAACTCAATGTATTCATCCAAATCCATTTATTTAAATTATAATATTGATCCAAACATACAATCAAACCAAAAACAACCAAATCCAAATACTAATCCAAACAAATCCAAACCTAAGTGTATTAATTTATACATATTAATAATAAGTTATATAGATGTTTACAATTTAAAACAAACCGAATAACTAGACATTCCTTGAAACTTCAACCCAACCGTTAGATCGAAAGATTGGATTTGCTTTGATGGCCTCTCAATCTTCATTATCCTTGTTGTTAGAACATTATGGATTGTTGGTTCGATCATCTTTAATTAAGGAAGAAACCAACCATCGAAGGGCGTCAAAATGCTTTTCTTGCTCTTTGATCATTTGCATTTGACTTAATTCTTAATGCCTTCTTAAGATACAAGTGAGAATATCCTTGAAAGATTGAAGTATTTCTTCAAGGTTCTCACATAATTTTCGATGCGAAGAAGACATTTTTAATAAAAAAATGTTTGAGAATGAAAAGGGAATAAAGAATGAAATAATGAGTGAAATTTTCTGGAAGAAATAAGCTTATATAGGAGTGAAAATCCTTTTAGAAAGTTTGAATAGATGGTTGTTGTATTATTTTTAAAATTCAAATTTTTGCCAAATGGCTAGGATATGTCGACATATACCCTGTATGTATGTCGACATATATGTCTGAAATTGCACTATTTAAGTTTTTGACTTAGTTTTTGTTTTTTCTTAATATATTTATATTTTTCTAGTTTCCAAAGACTAATAGATCAATTTAGAACAGTAAGGAATAGATTTCATTACTTAGGATATATACACGTGGATTGCAAAGAAAAAAACAAAAAATACATAAAACATGAAACTAAACTAGAAACACACATTACTAAGGAATATAAAGCTAGATAGACAAGTTTAAAAGGATGACGACGACGACGAAGAGCCACCAAGCTTTCTAATGATCTTCCCATAGTATTTGTCCACTTTGTTGGAGTGAGAAGTGAACTTTTTACGAAATGAACGTTTAAGCTTCTTTTAGCTTTTGAGATGCTTTTCTTGGCTCATTAGAATCTCTATGTTGGAATGGTGAGATAGTTTGTCAAAGCTTTCTAAGGAAGAGTCCATTTCCTCCTTCTCTTCTTCTTGATTTCCTTCTTCTTCTATATCCATTTCATCTCCTTCTTCTTTTTGTTGAATTTCTCGCTTCTCTTCTCATGTCAATCTTTCTTTAATTTTCAATAAGAGTTTCATATGGTACAAAATATGGAGGAATGTGCATAAGAGAAATGCTGACCTTGTCGAAAAAAAATTCGAGGTGGAGTTGGTTCTTCTCGTAATATAATACCAAAATATATGAAAATTCTCATAAGATACACATCATGGTAGAGTGTGTTCTCATGTCTAGAAATATTCTTTTAAACAAAGTCATCTACGATAACTTATGCTTAATTGATGCTGTAGTTTCCGCGGATGGCGGAAAGAGCTTTAAAAACTTTTTGATAAGGTTATTGTATTTACCCGTCCTCAGAGTGATATTTTGTTATAAAATGAGACTCATAAGTCTCAATTTTCATCTAAGGTTTTTGTATTTAAAATCAAATTCTTCATCACTTTCAAAAATGTCATGAAAAACCTCATGATTTTGTTCATCAATTTTAGAAGTGGAGAGGTCAATTCCACTAGATTTGCAACCAAGTATATAACCCAAAAGTTTACAATTTAAAACAATTTTAGTGCCATTCACACTACTCCAAATTTGTCTCTTTTCTCCTTGAAAAAAATTTCCATTCAAATTTTCATAAAACATTTTAAGTAAATCTAGATAACACACAAAATCATTTTGAGAAGAGTCAACTAAACCAAGAATTTCATTTTGAAAGCAAAGACCTTGAAGACCATAAGAAGAGAAATCATCAAACTTTACAAATCTTCCGGGAAAAACTTTTCTGAAGCGGCATACTTCATATAAGTATCAATGGCTTCTTTGTCATTGAAAAGAAAGCCTTTGGTTCTCTTTGAGAGCCTTATAGTTTTGGGTGGTTAGCTTAAAAAGACCATTTTTGAGTTTTTGAAGAGATAAGAGAATGAAGAGATATTTTGCATTTTAAAATAAAGTGGGTGAGTGAATGAATGGATAAAGATAGGTTGAACTAATAGCGAGTGGAATAACATGTTCTCTGGTCAAAAAGATGCTTTTTTAGAACATGATAATAAATGCAAAAGAGAGGAAAATTAAAATTTTGAATTTGAAATGAAATTTCAAATATCTGACAGATATGTCAACATATGTAGTATGGGTATGTCGACATATGGGCCGTAAAATCCAAAATATAAACCAATATAAAATATTCTTATATATATATACACTTATATTCATCCAATATTATTATTAATCTATATGTTATTCCTTAAACAACAAACAACAAACAAAAAACAAAAAATTAAATGTAAAAAGTACCGCGTTTTGCTCCTTTCCTTTGATCTGTTTTGATTAATTTCAGACATATTTGCATCGTCGGTGTCTGGTTCATTGTCACTTGAAGTAGTATCTGAATCATCTAATGTTGTTGTATAATCCCTCTTTCTTTTTCTAAATGAATTAGTAACTAGCAAGATCCTTGATTTATTCTGATGCAGACGGTCCCTTTATAAATGATAAGGTTCATTGCATTTGAAACATTTAATCGCGGTTCCAGTTCTAGAGTCTTATTTTCTGGTCTGCGAAAGTTGTTCACCTTTCTATACTTCAGGAATTTTCAGAAATTTCTGGTCATGAAAGCAATTTCTTCATCATTGTCATCATCTGAATCCTGATCATCAGTTATTGCATTGAAAGCAATGAATTTCTTTTCTGTTGTCTTGCTTTCTCTTCTGCCCTGCAATTGTGCTTCATAGGACATTAAATTACCTATCAATTCTTCAATTTTTAGAGTACTAATATCATTAGCCTCTTCAATTAGTAGTATCTTTTGATCCCATTCCGAAGAGAGTGAATTGAGGATTTTTCTAACTTGGTCCTTTTCAAAAAAGTTTTTACCTAATTAAAGAACGCACTATATCTTGAAATCTACAATATATGTCATAAATAGACTCATTTGGATTCATATTAAACAACTAAATTGATTAGTTATCATGGAAATCTTGGTCTGTTTAACTTTACTATTGCCCTCATGTGTAAATTTCAGCGTTCCCCAAATTTCATATGCAGACTTACAAATAGAGACTCTATTAAATTCATTTTTATCTAATGAGCAAAAAAAAATATTCATAGCTTTAGAATTATTCTATGCAAGTGCCTTTTGGTCAACCGTCCACTGTGAAAAGTTAGTATATAGTTATGTGTACTTATTCTATGTAATATTCCAAATATCTAATTCTATGTGATATTCCAAATATCTAAACCATTATACTATAAATAAATCTTTATCATATATGACTAATAAGTGTAATTACTACCATTAAAGTTGGGGGTCTAGCAGTAGATTGTCCTTCAACAAAATTGTTAACAAGTGTACTAACAATATCGCTAGCCATTTAAACTTTTAAAAAATTAAATTACAAGTCTTTTGAAAACCTAGTGCTCTGATACCAAATGTGGATTGCAGAATTATAGATCTTAAGGCTAATTTAACACTAGAGGAAGGGTGAATAGTGTTTTCTAATGTATGTAAATCTTTTTAATTTTCTTTCAAGGTCAATATTAAATCATAGATTCTCAACGTAGAATTATACTAACAATCGGTCAAAGATGCAATCACAGGTAAAACCAAAAGCAATAAAGTAGAGTAAAGAGTTTGAGAGATGACACCAGGGATTTTATACTAGTTCAGATTTCTCCTACATTCAGTAACATACAATTGCTTGCACAGATTTCTTTTCAAATGCAAATCTTTAACCGAGTAGAAGGCAAACCCAAATGCAATCTCGATTTCGAGGCTATGAGACACACCCTTCTGAATTTCAGAGCTTAGGATAGACTCGCTTAATTTGACCGGGCTATAAGCATACCCACTAGATTTCCAAGCTACTAAGCACACCTACTTGATTTGAACGGGCTATAAGCACATCCAAGCAAATATAAATAGAGTTGATAGTTTTTCTAAAGACAAATTCCTATACTTCGGATACAATGGATCCTATAGCCTCTTGGATAGTACTTAGATCTTTGAATTGAGAGAGAGATGTTTTCAAAACGGTAAGAAAGTAGTACTGAATCAATACAATGAAGTATGAATTGATTTTATATGATTTTGAAGAGATTTAATATATTTTTTAATGAAATTTTCAAGAGAGTAAGAGGAAAGAAATAAGTAATTAGTCTTCAAAAAATTCATTTGCACTCCCCCGCATAGAGTAAATCAATAGATGTCCATTCGTAAAGAGTTGCGACAAATAGATACTTCCTTTCAAAATTTAAAAAACCAATTAGCGACATGTATATCGACGTATGCTTATGCATATTGGAAACTTATTTCTTTTAAAAAGTTTTGAAAATCCGATACTTTGTAATAATTTAATATTTTGCAAAATATGCTATGACTTTATACACTAAATTATAATCTTGAGATTTTCATATCTTGGCCTTTGAACTCACGAGCGTTTATGTCTATCTCTTGAGCCTTTATACTGTACAGTCTTCGATTCAACACCAATGCAATATTCTGCACTATATACTATATAACATAGCAAAACATTATTATCTATATTTTATATGTTTGTATATGGTTGTATATGGTTGTTTTCATTAAAATCAATAACTGAGGTATTAACATGTCCAACAAGTTAGCACATAATCGTAGTATACGCTAAACTACTATCCTCGTTATGGTTGTACTACTCATTTAAGTACAAACTAGGGTGTTGGGGTATTAGACTCGATAATACCTATATCACAAAGACAACCATAGCAACCATCACATAATCTCACATCTCTCACAGTCAATGTCATTAGATATATGATAACTCAAAAGACCACATCGTAGGGTCAGTGATTACTCAACATTCTAACTTCCTCAAAACCTGAATCCTTGCCCACACAGACTACTAGGAACTAGACCAACATCATAAGCTCCAGAGATATGGATCACGTCGTACAATCCATATTGAGCATCCCTACCTTATCCTTCTTTATGAGAATACATCAAAATCTTTGAGTTATCAATAATCCCTTGGTACACATACCAATAGTAGAACCCCCTTGTTCCACTCCATAAGTCAACATCATATAGAACTTGTCTGCTCGGATGATCCCTAGATGCTCCTGCTAGCTCCTATCAAAAGTACTCACCATTTGGTTATAATAGCATTAATCGGTATTAATCCATGATGGATAGGTACTATGTACTTAGCCAAAAATCACTCTAGTCCACTTCCAAAATTCCAAGTTTCCGAAATTTGGCATCTTGATGGATATGTGCATATCCATACAGATTAATGGCGATCAATTTACTTAGTCGAAAAAGTCACAGTTTTCCTTCCAATCGATCTACCATGCTCTAATGCTCAAAATTTCACTAAGTCCCAAATTGGCATGGATCAATGCCAATCCATATAGATAGGTATTGATCCATGTAATTAGTCAAATTCGGCTAAATTTTTCTTCCAAGGTCTGTTCTGCATTGATCCAACTCTTTCGGGCCTCTTTGATCCATGTGCATCTCTCATTATCAGCGATCAAACTCCAAATTCTGACCCATCAAAACTCATTCTACGACCATGGACCTTCCATCCATATTGTAATCGAACTGGAGACTCAATTGAATAACCTTCATCCACACTTAAAGATCCTTACCCATAGAATGACTCAGCCTCGTTTCACTCTACATGAATGTTACATCCATTTAAACATAGCATGCATGTAACAACCCGCATATTTTACGATTGTATATTTAAATGTTTTATTTAAATATAGCATTGTTAATCGGATTAAAGTCCGAAATGTTACTTTTTGTAAACAGTCGAATTGGGACTCGAGACCACTTACATTGAGTCCAAAATGATGTTTACAACTTTTTTGAGTATAAACATCGATATGTTTGGAGTTGAGTAGAATTTTGATATTTTCATTTAGGGCTTTGGGTTTGGGTTTCAGCCCATCAACCCATCTAATACCCTAACACTCCACTCAACTCCTCTTCATTCACTCATTCCTTTTCCTAACACTCTAGCTCAAGAGAAATGGGGGAAAAAGATTGGAAGTAGAAATTCCAGACCCTAGTTTGATTTGGAAACTCGAGTTCTTGCTCCAAAATCAAAGAGAAGCTTAGGTAAGCATCCTCTCCATCTTCTCCATCTCCATCTCTCTTCAATTTCAGAAATTCCTAAACCCTAACTTAGGAAATATTTGCTTATTAGTTTAGATTGGAGCTTCTTGAGTTGAGATTGAAGAGGAATTGGTCTTTCCTTTGTTTTCAAGCTTCTTACTTGTGTTTTGAGTTTAAAAGGTGAGTTTTTGAACTCACATCTACGTCTATAACTTTCATTGTTGTTGGGTATGAACTCCTAACAATTATTCGTGTTCATTTGCTTTTGCTTTGAATTGATTTGGTGAATTTTCCAAATTTTGGTGTTTTGGTCCAATTTTATGAAAATCCTACTATGGATGTTTGGACATTGATATTTAGGGTGTATCGAAGAGCCTTTAAGGCTGGGTTGTCACTTGGCATAAATCCTTAGTCGTCGTTGCTCGATCGATCGCATTTCGTTTGGATTTTCGCCCTTTTTGGGTTAAGCTGATTTTTGCCTACCAGGAAATTTCAGACGTCTGGATTGAATTCCAGATGTCTGGTTGAAAATTCAGACTTCTGGTTGAAAAATCCAGACGTCTGGAATTGGTCCCTGGAAAATGCAAAAAGGCAGAGATAAAATTCAAACGTGTGGAAATCCATCCAGACGTCTGGTTGGTAATTTCAGACGTTTGAAATGTGCAGTTTTGCCTATTTTTGCTGTTTTTGAGTGGATTTCCAAATTTAATCGATTTTTGTTGATCCGGTTAGTTGTTATCACTTATTATCTACTTTGATGACTTCTTTCTTTGGATTTTTGGGAATATCCATTTGATGGATTTGATATTGATTTTTATGGATTTATTTCACATCGTTGAATGTGAATTTTTGGTGATCGGTTGTTTTTACAATCGTTTTCTATGGTTTGTCACTTTTAAATACAAAGGTTTTCTATACTAGTAGTAAATACTCAAACTCTTTCATAAAAACGATTTCAACACTATTTTAATACTAAACTCGTTTATAAAACCATTTTCCAATCTATTAGTATATACAAACTTTACCTCATTCGTATGAGAAATCTAATTAAACGGCTTAGCAAAACAAGTGGTATGAAATGCTTGCGTTTACTTTGTCGGTTAATTCTTGGACTTGTTCGATTGAACTCTTGTGACAATCTTTGAGTGGAAATCTACAATCTGTTCGTAAATATTTAAGTTAAGCTATTGGTTATGGGACATGAAGCTAAACTCATTTATTTACTAGCTTAGTGTAATCGACACTTCTTGATGATCGATGATGGTCATCTTATGGTTTAGACTAGCGATGTGCGATGTCTCTTTGTCCGCGTGGGGGACTGTACCCCGTTCTATTGAGCTTCGTCTCATTTTTATAGGCTAGCGACCTACGGGTTTTATGGAGTTCGGTTCATCGCGCGTACCGTTATTGCACTACGTCATTGTTCCGAATTATTTGAGTTTCGGGATCCTCGGGCGTACCGTTATTGCATTACGTCGTTGTTCCGAAATATTTGAGTTCAGGTTCATCGGGCATACCGTTATTGCACTACGTCGTTGTTCCAACTCGTTTGAGTTTCAGGTTCCTCAGGCGTATCGTTGTTGCACTACGCCATTGCACCGGCTTTATGGTTAGCGACCATGGGATAGCATTCCGTTTGTGATACACGTGTTGGTGAGTTTTCATGCTCCCGTCTGTGATAGGCCTTCCCCTTTTTGTGATTTTTGGATTTCTAGTTGATGATTTCTAGAATTTGTGTTTCACCGATTTTTATGCGATTGCCATTGATATGTTTTGTCAATATTTGTGTTTTGGTGAATAATTTAAAGAATATGACATTCTTTTTAGTGTTTGAGAATATTTGAGATATTGTATGATTTTTGTGGTTATATGATGTATACTTGTCACAATATGGCATTGTTGTTATCATACGTTTTAGTTATATCTCTTATCCTATCTCATTTCATCTGATATTTATAGCTAGACTGATCCATTTATTATTTTCTTCTTAAATAATACTCGGGTCAGACCGAGGTATTTCAGGTGCTCCTGCTTGACTTCTTATCAGGGTCCGTCACCTGACTTTTGGCTAACTACTTTAGCATAGTAGTTATTGTTAGTATACATTTGAGATAGAGACTCCTTGATGTATACTTATTCTTTTGTCTAGCACTTGTACCTATTCTTTTGTGATATAGTGGATCTTGTTTAACCACTACTTTGATATACACTTCTATGTGTTATATTCATATCTGTTTCCGCCTTTGTGATATGAATATCTATGACTGATTTGTGTTATGTTTATTTCTATATTTGTTTCCGAAGTCCACATAGCCACTATGTGGTAGCTTTGAGTTTGTATTTGATATGTCGGATTTCCTCTTGAAATGAAATGTAAGTTATATTATCTGACATATCGGTACTCGCACAAAGCAATTACACAGATGGTCGCTCCTCAACAGCCTTATTCTTCGTGCTAGTCGACGGCATTACCCCGTAGTGTCCTTGGCTAGCGTGAGTATAGAGGTGGGGCGTCATAATGCAAAACAACAATAACAAACAACAAGCATCATATCAAGTCACTCAAGCATGGAATCCATATTAACAAGCCCTAACATACAATTGCATATTCATATCATATAAACAAATGATTTAAAACACTTTAAACCATCAAAATACATTTTAATCTCATTTTAATCAAGTCGGATCTGAAAATCACATTTTTGATTTGAAATGTAGATCCAAAACACTTTTAAACATATATCTGCTTATATAATAAGCAAGGGATCATATATCACTCACCAATCGATGTATAATCAATGAAACAATGCCAAATCCAAGAAAAATGAACGAAATTTCCTTCCTAATTTGATGATTTGGTAATCTCCAATGGATCTGTTGCTTAATTACCCCTTAGTCTCAAGTTTTTAACTGAAAACAGTATGATTTAATGATGATCTAAGTGGAGATGGAACTAGTGAAGATTTAGAAATGTTTTAGGAATAAATAGAATGGTTTGGTAGATGCACTAACCCATTAGATTAACATAATTCCCGAAATAATTAACTAGGCCTTAATTATGACCTTTGGCCTAATTACCTAAGCCTAAAAACATTCAAACTTAAAACTACAATATCTTCCAACGACTTGATCAAATTACTATTATGACTACTCTACGAAATGGGAAACTGTCATATCTTTCATTTGGAACAGGTTTCCAATAAAAATTCTACACCTATCAAAAGTTATGGTCATTACAAGTTTTCTGAACTGAAAATGCCTACAGTTTATTCTAGAGATAAAAAAATTTAAAATTGATACATTACACAAAGTTTTAGCTCATTTTAAAGTCATTTGGTTATATAAATAATATTTTTCTATCCGTCGTTATATAAAAATATGGATCGTTACAGTGAATTACTCATGACTGTAGGCGAGACCAAAGGGTTACGTACCTGTATTGTTTGGAAATCTCATAGAACAACTCAATGAGAGTCTTTTATTGGGTAAATACAACTAATTTAAAATAAGATTTCATGTAACAATGTGTATTAGCCTTCACACTTGAGAGTACTAAATGTCTAAATTATACATGGATTATAGTCAATCACATGACATGCTCTCATGTTACGACCATAGTTGGTTGTTTGTTAAACCCCATGAAGTGAAAACCGCTCGAGAGAGGATTCGCCACCTTCACTATATCACCGTAATTGGTAGTAAACTTAAAGTCAAAATCTCTAACTAGAGTAAAATGGTTAGTCGATAAACGTTATCTAGTTCGGCTAAGGATTTTGAAGTTGTATTATGCAATTAACTACAAATATTATTGGAATTTTTTACTATTGGCCGAACTTTGGATATCTCAGTGATATAGTGGTGACGAAAAGAAAACATTCACAAAATATCATTACTTAGAGTGTAACTTAATAAAGATTAAAAATTTGATTTCATATGAATGATCTGTAAGCAACTGAAATCGTGCCACTACTGTACTTCAGCAAATTCTATATCGGTTTTAATATTTCAATTTTTTAAATATTAGCGAGCACTGAGTTCACATTAGGGAGTCAAACATTTAAACTATGCATACAATTTCGTCGAACTTTCAAATGTTCAATGTTTTACTACATGATAAGCATAAGTTTTGTAATAAATTATTGTAAATAGGTAAATACATAGATGAATTTTATACAAATTTATCACTTGGTTATCTGAATATATAACATTCATTTGATATAGGTTCCCTCACGTCAACAAAATTTAAAAGTGTTATTTAACTGGAATTTATAGTTACTATATGAATTTATTTAATTGGAATTGTACAACACATAATTATTTAATTGAAATTGTACCACTCATTACTATCTAATTTGAATTTATAAATAATTGGAATTGTGACACTCGTTATTTTTTAATTGTTAGGTTATAAATATACTATCAAAGAAAATTAAAACTATCAAAAAAAATTTAGGTTGCAAATATGAATTTTTTTTTATCAATGGATATTTTATTATTTATCAAAATATAATAATGTAATATTCTATATTTTCTATGGTCTAACGTCTTTTTTATTAGTCAGTCAACCTACTTCCCATTACAACCACAAGAATGTTTTTGCATTTCTAAATCATTTCGTATTCAAATGATTCGATGAAATTTCGATACCACTTCCACTTTTCCCTGTATTGTACGCCAATGCACGTACATGAACAACAAACTGGAAGTGCTATCAAAATTTCATGAATTGTTTGAGAAGAAATGACTTATAAAATGTATAAATATCGGTGTGTTCAAACCCGATAGGTATTGTATTAGACGAATATTGATGTCATCTCATAATAATAATGAATATCTGTATAATAATCATATATAATACTTGCTAGAGGAGGTTGAACATTTTAAGGTATTCTATAAGTAAATGTTTTCAGTTATATTATTATTTTCTTTTACGAACTTGCAATGGCAAAAGATGTTACAAATAATTTTAATTCATTAATATTATTATAATCGATAATTTCAAAATAAGTTGGCAACACCTAAATTAACTCGATGATATAAGTATTCATTCACGTAGTAAATTTCCAATGCCAAGGGTTTCCAATAATAATTCGATGACAAAACAATTCAATGATCGAAATAATTTAATGATATGAATTAACAATCATATATAACCAATACTCGAATTTAAATACTAAGTTCAATGTTTACTTATGAAGGGATTTCATAAATAATTTTTCCCAATTCAATATTATATATTAATCCAATCAACATCCACAATCATTTTCACTAACTAATTACCATAATAATTTTCCCTAATTAATTTTCATAAATAATTTTCGTAATCAATTTATACATGTCCAAAGTTATTTTGCAGGTAAGTGAGAAATACATAAAATTTCAATAAGCACATATGGATTCGTCAAGACAATACTTATTTATGGACAAGCATTTAATTGTTAATCATATCATAAAATAAATATAAAAAAATTACTATTAGTAGATGGAGAATGGAGGAGAAATAAATCGACTAAATAAGGTAAATCAACCAAGCACGATGGAGCACGACAATACAAAAGGGCTAGGGCATCAGTGGGGTGCTACAGCGAAGCATGATGCGAAGGTGGAGTTTGTGGATGTTTATTGTGTGGTGATTTGGGGTTGTGGGGTGCTTGCGATGGAGTGTGACAGTTCACAATGCTATGCGATGCGATGAATTTTGAAGAGGATAGGAGGAATTTGTATTAGGTCTAAGATTTTTGATATGAACATTTAGGTTTAGGGTTTTGGTATGAATGAACTGATTTGGGAAGAACGATTTGTATAGGTCTGGATTGAGATGAAATAGCTGGGGTGGCTTTGATAAGGCAACGCTAAATCATATATAATTCCCTATGCCTTGGTAATTCCACTCAATTTTTTATTTAGTAAATATATGTGGTATCACTAAGGTGTCCTGAATTCTCTAGGTCTTAGCAACACCATTTAATTTAGTTTTTAAAAGACCATATGACATCGTAAAGGCGTATGGAATTCCCTACACTTTACGATTCCGCGTTAATTTCCATTTTCAGGAAATAACCAATGGGTAAATACAACGTGGCATTGTTAAGGTGTGGGGGATTCCCTACGCTTTTGCGATGACATAACAACACCAAACAAATTACTAACGCCACGCTGATGCGGTGCCGGTATGGCATCGTTGATTGATGTTGGAAAAATTGATATCCTCTAATAGTGTTACATCATAACACGGTTTTAAAAAAGTGTTACATGGACCAAATCAGTTATGATCAACCTATTCAACAGTCAATTAACTAAAGTGAAATGGTAGAACTAAAAAAAATATCATAGCCATTATTAACACATCAATTTACAAAATAAACACAGAGAGTTTTTACTGAATGATATTATATTTTCATAAACAATATTGTTGCAGTGTTAATTTTGATTCTCTATCAATTATGAAAATTATTACAATATTATATATTTCAATAATATAATAAAAGTACGGTTGATTTTGTTAATCCTATAACCAAACAAAATTATTCTACAAACTGAATATAAATTGATTTTACTTAATAATTGAACCAATTCCCAATAAACTCCAATGTTGTAAAGTAGAGAAAGTGAGTGATTCGTCAACAGAATATGTAGTATCCTTACATGAATATTTAAGTCGTGGATCCCCTACTAGATTCATTAGTGAACCTCTTGGTATGGCCGTTATGGTAATGGTAAATTTCTTATTACCATACCATTACCGGTATATCGGTAATCATTTTTAATTGAAATCGGTATACTAGTTTAATCGGTATAGTAACAGTAAATTTATCATTTTCTACGGTAAAGTATCTTCAAAACCAGTTGTAATGGTAATTTTACCAATCAATTTAAAACACGTTTATATTCATGTGATATGCTTTATTACAGTCATTTAGAGCCAAACAAATAATTAAATTTATTTTAGTAATCAGGTGAAATGATGCTAAATATACTTCTTTTCTTTCCCTTTATGACTTTTATTCAGTAACAATATAAATAGTATAATGAAGATGAGTTATAGTATAAAAACATGTCAAGTTACATACTTTTTGGGCAAACTGTAATTTATCATTACAGTGTAACGGTTACCACATTATCGGTATACCAGCCGATCGGTAATAGTAAAGGTAAGCAATTTTAGTTACCGGTAAAAACGGTACGGCAACGATATTTGCGAAATGATAACGGTAACCATTACCATACTAGTCCTACCTCCTGGTGTCCAATTCACACAATTAGAATAATGATACTTGATTCGCAATAAAATAAAAATGTGTAAATAGAATTATAATTTGAGTTTCAACTTCTAGTGTGTCATTTTCTTCAATGGATTATAAATGTGTAAATAGAATTATAAATAGAAAAGTAATTTTGTTTTTTTTTTCCATAATGGATGGACCTTTCAATATTAGATGGCGAAATAGAATTGTGCTTGAATCAAATTATTATGATAGTTTTTAGAAATGTTGTGATGTCCAAAAAGGTGGACAAAAAGCTTTGCGGAGAAACATCAATGGCCCTCCAAAATTCAACAAGTGCGATCTGATGGTTCTCATCATTTCGGATCTAACATCGTACCCTTTTTTCGGACCGTCTAGCAAGTTCCTTTAGTTTTGAATGAATATTAATCTACAAAATAGATCGTTTAAAATTGAGGTTTATCTCAAAATTGCAGCTTGCAAAATTTTCAAGCCACATAAGCTCATAAAAATTGTTAAAATATGCCATCATTGTTTACAAATCCCAATAACACCAGCAGATTCCTTCTATGATTGGTACCAACAGCATATTCTCATCTTTTTCCTAAATGTACCCCCATTTGCATTGCCGGTATACGTCCACATTTCCCATTTGCAGTACGCCTTTTCAATCTTCAATTGCGTACACCTACTTAATTACCAAATCTAACGGCACTTAAAAGTTGTGTACAATAGATCCAAACCGTCCATCAGCTGTTTCAATAATGACACGTGTCAAAAAATCAATTTGTTTTGTTCTATTCGACTTCTAATCCTCGAATTTCAGATCTGAGTAACGGCGCCATTTAAAATTACCGTTACCGTTAAGAGAAAGCGTAACAGCCTCGCTTTATAACACTCTGCCGTCAATTCTGACCTCCATTTTTTCCAATCCTAATTTTTGAATCTAGAGAGAGAAACTGCAGCAAACAAGAAACAACAAAAAAAAAAAAAATTCAATTAGAAATAAAAGATGGGGAAATATATGAGGGAGACGGAAGAAGTCTCTCAAGTGGTGGGAGTGAGAACACGGGCTATGACGAAAGCTTTAGCGGCAGCAGAGAAGGAGGCGAAGAAGAAGAAGACGGTGGGATCACCGGCAGCGGCGTACCAGATCGCGTATCTCCAGCTTCGAAGCCGTAGCCTTGTGCGAATCTCCGGATCTAGGAATAACAGTGATGAAAACTTTCGAGAGAGATCGATTTCTTTAAATGAGAGTAACGCTTCTTGTGATGTTGCTGCTGATTCGTGGTGGTCTGGTCACCAGGAGGTGAGCTTAAATATTTTGTTTTCATGTTCATATTTTTTGTTTTGTTTTTGTTTATTTTCAGAAAAATTACAAGCCTTATTTGCAGGGTAGCCAAAATTCTGGAAGTGCAATGCATTTTTCATCCTTTGGACATGTTAGGTATCTACTTAATTACGAAATTATTATTTGTTAACAAGAATCAATTTGATTTTATTGTAAAATATTTTTCTACCCACAGTGAAACAACTCCATCAAGTAATTATAAAGAAGAAGACCGTATTCTCGAGTCAAGGGCTGTGATTCCATCGCAACCTCAAAGATCAACGGGTGAAATTTCAATAGAAGCAGAGGTAGATGAATTCTTAGCTGAAGCTGAAATAAAAGAGGCCCAGAGATTCGCTATCAAGTATGTCTCGCTTTCTATATTTCAATTTTAAGTTTTATTTTGATGTTATAATTGTTAAATTTCCAGTTTTTAATTATCATTCGCAGGTACAATTTTGATATAGTGAAGGAGGTGCCATTAAAAGGACGCTACCAATGGATTAAAATCTAATTCCAACTAATTTTTACAAAAGAAGGGAGAAAAATCAAGATCTAATTTGATTAATTTTCTTGTCATAGTTAAATTGTTATCGGTAATATGTATGTAAGAAACTAGTGTACAGCTGATGCATGCTTCTTCATCTTTACGTGTACTTTCTGACCAAACTTCTTCTTCCAGTGACTTCATAAATTATGAAATTCAAAAAAAAAAATGTCCGATTGTTAATTGTTTTTCTTCTGCAATTCTTTACCAAAAATATTCTCTTTTTCAGTTATTTGCAGAGTTTGGTATGAATCCTATTTGAATTGTATGGATTGATAACGACCGTTGGATTGATAATTGTCGTTACTCCCATGGCGATGGTGGGACCAAATTTTTCTTGCGCTGTGTGGGAGGTGACGTAACCTTGATAGTTGTTGGTACTTTCTATTTTCTTTTCTATTTTATTTTTTAATTTTTTGGATAAAAGCTTTACTTACATCCAAAGCTTTTTAGCTTCATAATAGATTATTGCTACTTGGTGTGCCTTTTGATACCTGCCATTT
This sequence comes from Allium fistulosum, assembly GCA_030737815.1. Classification (NCBI taxonomy): domain Eukaryota; kingdom Viridiplantae; phylum Streptophyta; class Magnoliopsida; order Asparagales; family Amaryllidaceae; genus Allium; species Allium fistulosum. The sequence goes on along the minus strand of CM060904.1, from coordinate 944,967,108 downwards.
TAATTTAGTAAATAATATTTTTTGGTTTGCGTACTGTATTCTTGATACTTATTTTATCATTCAAGTAAGTGTTACGTGGTGAAAAGTTCGAAATAGTGGTTTATGTAGGACTACTTGGATCTGGTGTATTTTGAAAGGTAAGGTAATGTTTGGCTTGTTATGTTTAGTCTTGGGTTTTCGTCCATATAAAAATGCACACGACGTATTTATATTGTCAAAAACAATTGATTTAGAAAACGAAGTTAACATACAAAATAGAAAAAAAAAAAAAATTTATTTTCCGCGTTTTGGGAAATAACACAAGCACGTGAAACAACTTTCCCCATCCATCCCTTTTGTCCCCATCCGTCTTTTTTTCATTCCCTCCGTCGTCCCTCAATTCTTCTCGTACTTGAGATACATACTGAAAACACAAAATTTGTTTTTAAACCAAACTACCTAAACCTTATTGTTGATTTCTCGAAATTTCAATTTTAAAATAAATTTTATGGTGAGTGATCTGATATTTTTAAACTCTAAAAAATCACACGTGTCATATAACGTGGCACTCTAAAAAAAAATCAATTTTTAGGTATCTCCAGCAGCTCAATTTTCAGCTTGAATATTTGGGCTGGGCTGTTGTAGAGAGTTCTCCAACAGACAACAAGCTTCTAAATATTCAGTAATAGTTTGCAATTTAGAATTCTCAGAGAAATATCAACGTTTATTTAATAATGGGACGCGTATAAACCAGCATTCAATATACGTTTGTTTATTGAATAGATGCTTGATTAGTTGATTTACAACAATTATTAACTAACCAAACGCTTATTAAACAAGATTTTTAGCTTAAGACGCTTGTTCAATCAAACGATATCAAATAAATGTCTGATTTTTTTAATATCAAACAAACGTCTGATGGTTGAGCATTTTCAGACAATCCAATTCTTAAAGATTAAGGGCTGTTGGACACACGCTATTTTATCAACTTTCTCATCTTACTTGCACAAAAGATTGCACTCTAACATAGATATATGATGATGATTGTTATTAAGAAATGTGAACACGTTAGTTTTTGGCTTTTTAGTCATTCATAGCTAGCAATAAAAAGGATTAGAGATATCACTTTCAGAAACAATAAATGCACATGAGATACTACGCAGAAAAGATAGTATTCGTTAAGTGTTACCATCAGTTCCAGATAGGCTTTCTATTTCTGCTAGTAAACTGGGAGGGGTTTTTTTTTGGGATTTCCGTTATGGAAGCATAAACCTCATACTGTAGTGTATTTTTGTTTGGTCACAGTAGTTGATAAAAAGAAAAGGAAATGTGTATGAATGGTATGGAACTACTGATTCATATGACTTGTTGCTAAACATTGAGTAAACACTAAACAGTATGTCTACAGTCTACTTTAATGCTCCCTAAGCGGTGGAATTATGTTAGTTCTTGTTTGACGAGTGCGAACATATACCTACGCTCAAAGCCTTTAACTTTCCTGTTCTCATTTGGAATATTTCTCCTATATTATATTATTATATACCACTGGACCACTGGATTTGTTGGTCAAGTTAGAATCACCGGATTAGAGGGCGTATATAAATGGCATCTTCCATTTGTAAAAGAGAAGGATGTTGACATTGATGTGAGAGCGAGTAATAGCAAACTTGCAATAAATAAATGAAGTAAAAGATGGTGAGAAAAGAGAACGTTCAAGTAACGTTGTGAAATGGGAATTTAATTCTCTTTGTGGGATCATGTTCCAAAATTATCTTTTTTCTGGAACTGATTGCTTTGGTGGATCCCAACGGTAGAACATTCTTCCATGCGTTAATAAAATAGATGCCCAGACTGACTTTTTTGGGTAAAAGTACAGTTGAAAGGTGGCTACATTGGTTCCATGAACAGGCACCGGGCTTTGAATAATATATGCCGTATAGAGATAGGCACTCAATATACTTGCACAACAAGAATATATTGTATCTCAATTATAGCAATCGCATCGTATGTGGACAACTTTGAATATAGTCAACCTATGATTTTTAATATTAAATGACTGTTTGTACATGAATGTTACGTTAGCCACATATTAATTATGAACTGTTGTTTATTATATATACCCATTACTTATCAACTATAGTAATCAATGTTATGTCGATCGTACATTAATCGCAACTGTTGTTTATTTTGTAGACCCAATATGTCAGTTGTTGAGGCAGTAAGTCAATGTGTATAGCACACTACTACGATATACTTCTTTAAGGTTTAATAGATAGGCTGTAGGTCCATCTTTTTGCCTTTTTCTTACAGATTCGATCCCTCCAGTCATTTGATCGTTCATTCATATTCGTCCTAATTGAAAAATGGTGGTCCGCTACACATAAATCATTTTTCAGATTTTGAGCTCGGCATTACCGGTTGATTTCTATATGTTGATTGGGATTAAGATAGGAGGTTTAGATATGATGGTTTTTCCTTTTGATCATTCATATGAGAGTCCTGAGCTTTTCATCGTACATCTACCTCGTTTTGACAATGGTCATGTTTCAACGCTGTTCCCTTGACATATCTACAAGAATACATTACAATGTATATGGTACCGGTGCTATGAGTGATATTGTCTTTAAAGCATTTCCCCTATATTTATTTGATTCGGCCTTCTTTTCAAACCAAAAAGTACCATTAAATTAGGGTATCTTGCAGCGGTAGCCGATCTAAATCAGCTCCATACTATAGTGCGGGGGCCTTCTATACTTGAATGTTTGTACACCACTCTTGATTCTTATGCTCTCGGAGGGGTGACGTAGATATTTGGCTTCTGATATATTTTACCGTGCTGGTACTATAAGTATACAGCAAACATGCATCCCCGCATTGTGATAAAAGCTAGTCAGATAACAGAAACATATTTTTCACATATGAGACGATGGAAGCATCTTTGATATATTTCTCATGTACCCGTGGGGGTTAGGCATGACTTAATGGAGGCCCGATATCAAATTGATTTGAGGTGCAGAGCTAATCTTCTACAGACACCATAGGCTGCATATTTGATCGCCATGATACAGACTAACCAAATGTATGATGGTCATATTCTTTCGATTGCATATCATTTGGGTAGTCGGAGGATGGTTTTACATTCACTGGGCTTTCTTCCTATCGAGAGAGAGATGTTGTATCAGACCACTGAAGAGCTACCTATTCCTGGAGATCCATTATTATGCGATGACATGTTTGGCAAATATCAGACAATTGGATCGCAGTATATACTGGAACTATGACAGGTTGGATGGGTAGACGCTTTGACTTTTTTTTATCCGATGGGAATTTTGACGTATATTGGGTTAGAGTTGCTCCACGACGCTACATGCTATATGACTACCCTTGAGGAGTGAACTCCGATCACGTAGGTCCACATCCAGCATCTGGTAGAGTTTTGACACTTCCATTTTCTTTTGATCTCACTCCATTTCAGTACTCTCAACAGCTCATGGGCTTTGGTCATAACGCTTACTTTGGAGCTTATGAAATCAACGATACTTTTATCGAGCAACCGATGGTTTATCCATTGAACCGGGATATTTCTGGTATCCTTACAGCTAGATTATACCTGCGTTTTAAGGTAATTAAATAAATTATTGATTCATTTTACAGTATTAGTTAAGTAGACATATACTGATATATTATTTGTAATTACAATATGCAAGTAGGTTGGATGAGCATAGACGATATATGTTTCTATTCAGTATATGAAACTCGTTCATACTCAAATGCTTAGTCGGCAGGCTCAGCAAATGCAAGAACAATTCGATTCGCAGGCTCAGCTAGCGACATTCAAGGTTGGCGATGGCAGTCCTACTGATTTTGATGATGTAGCGGGCGATGAGGATGACTTTGATGACGACGACGACGAGGATGACGATGATGACAATGCGGTACACTTAGGATGACTTTTATAATTATTCGATCATGTAGAGACATGTATATTACTTTTATGTTCTAGTTGATTCTATTATTTGAAAAAAAATTCTATTATTGTTTCTATGACCATTATTGATTCTATGTTGTTGTATTCGTGCTATATTGTTACAGTTGACATGATGTATCCTGATATATTTTTTTGAAATGGTACTTTATATACAACATGTCACTGGGACAACATATCACATGTCAATAAACGTTCGAATTACACTACGCAAGTTTCGAACTTGTGACCTCTCGCACCAAAACCGAATCACTTAACCACTTGGACAATGGTGTTTGTCGATGTATCCTGATATTGTTTATATGACCATTGTTTGATTATATTATGTCATCGTTGTTTAATTCTATTATATGACCATCGGCTTTCACAATTCTATAAATAAAACAGATATTGTTCTTCATTTCAAAATCACTTCTCAACCTTTTATAAGGAAAAGAAAATTTCATTTATCATACAATGTCAATGAATGAACGTGCAAAAACCCTTATCAGCTACGACCAACAAGGGCAGAGATAATACAATAGCAACAACTGCAAGAAGGGGTTATAACAAGGGACTCACTAAGAATCTGTTGTTTCTGTGCAAATGAATCTCCGGTGGCTATTGTGAAATATGGTTTTGATGTTGGAGGTCGTTATCTAAGATGTTGATTCTGCAGATATGGATTTCATGAGTAGATCGATGACGCTCTACCTTAACATGCAATTGATTACATAACGGAATCGCAAAATGAATTAGTTTTACAACAAAATTAAGTAAGTCTAGTAATGACTCAAGAGCTGGAGTTAACTCTTATCGAAGAGACGATATTCAACCTCTTTTTCTGCATCTCTGATCTTGAGACTCATACTGACATAGTGATAAATATTGACATAGTGACAACGGTTGATACAAATATTGGACGTCGTTACTATAAATGTCTTACAGGTCGATGTAGGATCTGTTATTGGCTCAACTTACCGCTCCCGCAAAGAGCTAATATTTAGCCTCAAAGTGTCAAACTTAAGAAATTAGATTGTACTGATTAAAAACCAACTTAGATCACCTTCGACTCAACGTAATTATTAGTTTGTTTGTATTTAGGCAATATATCATGTAATGTTTTCTATCTATACAATGCAATGCATCATGTATTCTTTCATTTATTTGTACTTCTTGTCTGCCTCTTGTTAAATTTGAGATGACTACACTCTGAATTACTTGTCTACTAACTGTTAAAGTTGAGATTACTACACTTTGAATTATTTGTCTGCCACTTGTTGAAGTTGAGATTACTACACTCTGAAATCTTTATCTGTCAATTGTTAAAGTTTAGATAGCTACACTCTGAATTCTTTGTCTGCCACTTGTTAAAGTTGAGATGGCTATACTCTGAATTCTTTGTTTGCCGCTTGTTGGATGAGATGACTACACTCTAAATTCTTTGTCCGTCACTTATTAAAGTTGAGATGACTACGCTCTAAATTCTTTGTCTGCTACTTGTTAAATTAGAGACGACTATACTCTCAAAATTTCTTATCTACATATTATTGAAGTTGTGATGACTACACTTTGAAATATTTGTCTGCGACTTGTTAAAGCTGAGATGCCTACACTTTGACTTCTTTTCCAATATCTACCCATGCTACTTGTTTAAGTTGAAATTCCAATTCAATTATGTACAGAACTCCGCATTCATTTCCAATATCACATTATAAACATCATCGTTCCTCACACACAAGGAAATTATAAACCATAATGGATACTTCATCTTTTCTCAAATGTGTTATGGCATTCAATAATGATTCCGAGGAGGAAGGGATTCTACGAGAGGAAGCAATGAAGATGTAAGAAATAGTAGATCTATGCCAAGAAGCTTATGGCTCGACATCCTGAAATCGTGGTGGATCGAGCATGGGTAGGGAATATATTAATTGTCATCGGGTAGCTTACCACAAAACTCTTATGGCAAACTATATCAACCAAATTGCACCTTCGGGCCCGATATGCTTCGGAGAAGATATAAAATGTGAAGAGATCTATTCTTGAGGGTTTTGACAGGTATTCAAAGTAACAATAAATACTTTATTTTTAAGCCAAACGCGTCAAAAACACAGGGTCTAAGCGGAGAACAAGAAATGACTGCTGCTTTGAGAATGTTAGCTAATGGCACCTTTGTAGATGCGCTAGATGATGCATCCTAGATTGCAGAGAGTACTGCACTAGAACTCTTGAAAAATTATGCCAATGTGTGGTAGATGTTTATGGAAACAAGTACCTCGGATCTTCGAACGATGATGATGTTATCCAAATTAGAGAAATGCATGCAAGCAGAGGATGACCTGGAATGCTGGGTAGTCTCGATTATATGCATTGGAAATTGAAGAACTGCTCCAAAGTATATCATGGAGCCTACAACAGTAAAGAAAAAAATAACTATTATCCGGAAGCTATTACTTCGTATGATTTGTGGATTTGGCATGTTTTTTTTTGGAATGCCAGGATCTAACAATAAGTTAAATGTTACTGAGAGATCACGCTTATTTAATGATCTAGCACTTTGGAGAATGTTAGTTCAATTATATGTCTATTAACCATGTCTGTATGCTTAATTATTTTTTGTTTGTAGTTTCCGTTATGTTGCAATTGTATTGTTTTTCCTTAAATAACTAATTATTTTCTGTTGCACTTTTTTTATATTGGTACTGAAATACTAGAACATTGATTAATAACCATATAAAACAAATTTCAAATATTATAAAGTACAATGTTGATAATATAAATGTAACGACCCATATATTATGTATCAGAGAATCGTAAATTATTTTTAGTTTATTTATATGGGGTCATATGGTTCAATAATTTTGGAATATAACTCTTAAGGACAATTTACACATTTATGATTTTTCTCGAATTTCTATGTGACCATTTTGACCTTGAAAATCTTTTTGCGCTATAAATTTTAATAGAAGTTGAGTTAGGATCTCAAACGGTTCCATTGCTTTAGATGATAGTTTCCCATTTCGTAGAGTGGTCATAATAGAAAAACAGACTTACGGTTAGAAAGTTATACCTATTTTAAGTTTTAACATCTATTGGTCATAATTAGTGTGTAATTATTTAAGTCCATTAGTCTAATTCAAGATTTACAATAAATAGGGGGCTGGAGAGTCAAATTAAAACTTTTCCTTCTCTCAAATTAGATCTAAACTCCCATTAACCCTAAATTCGTCCAAAATCATCCAAAGTACTCTCTAAATAAAACTAAATTGAAGATTAGTGAATAGATCATTGATTAGAAGATAGAGATAATCGATGTGGTTGATTTGCATTGCTTTTGATCGTTGTCTATATTGGATCTACACTCAATTTGGTTGAAGGTGGTAATTAGTGAGTGGTTTATATCTTCTCACTATCGTATGCATGTTTATATGGTAAAATTATAAGTTTTAACATGATTTGTTACCTTAAAACCCTATTTCTAACTTTAATCACATGTTGACATATGTTTATGACCTAAATTGATAAATTCTAATATGATTTGTAGAAATGGCTTTGAAATCCACTAGTTCATATTCATATGTTTGTTGATTGTTTAGATTCAGATTAGAATTTGTTTGATTGCTATAGTTATATGAATTACTTATTTGAATGGACGTAATTGCATGTTATTCTATGATTAAATGTTGTGCTTAGAAGTTGTTTGCTAGTGTTTTGAATGTTAGGAAGTTAGGTTGAGGAATTTTGCAAATCGGAGGCAAAGATGATTGGAATTGGACGAAACATAGAGGGGAGGCATTGGAGTGTGGGAAGAGCTTAGGGTTCCAGTTGCGGGTTCCAATTCCTTAAGGAAATAAGTCGGTACTGACTCGTTTATGTTGGTACTAAGTTATTTTGGTTGGTCCGATGGGTCGGCGTTAGGCACAGTTGGATCGAGCTTGACTAGAAGAGCTTGTCCATGGCAAGGTGTAGAAAATTGGCTAAGTGCTTGAATTTCTGTCAAGTTTTTTTTCTAGAACTTGAAGTGGGTGCTTTGGAGTGAGGACCGAGTTGTTTTGAATAGATAGGTCGGGGTCAAAGCATATAGGCATAGAGTACTAGAAGCAAGGAAGGAGTGGAAAGAAACTTGGCCAATAACTAGCCAAGGGGAGAGACTGGTACCGACTTGTTCATGTTGGTATCAAGATGTTCTAGTGGGTCTAGTGATGGTGGAACTTCTAGGGCATGAAGTAAAGGTCATGTAGATCGTGTTGGATTTATTGGCTCGTTTGCATCAAGGTTGGATGGCGATGTAACAACATGTTGAAAGCTATGTATCTTTGGTTTGTGACTCGTAGTGGGAGTAGGTACCGAAGATAGCAGCTTGATAAAGGAGAGAGCTGTAGAATAAGGAACGTGGTGGGTTCTTGGATAATGGAAACTGGATGAGCAATAGAAAGGCTCGGAATCTGAATGGAGCAAAGGAGAGCTAGGATGTTTATGCTAAGGAATCGTTGATACTCGGAGTATTTTTTGTTGTACTCGACGTAGGGGAGATGTAAGCGGGGACGCCCATGGATCATGTAGGACTGTATACCCGAGACCAGTGGCTGTGGGTCTAGTGTATAGCTTTAGGCTACGAGACATGCATCGAGCTTTGGGCTACGTGGTACGAGAGTACAACGATAACTGGGATTTCTATCAGTCCCTAGCGGTAAGAAGGCTATACGAGTTATCATATATTCAGAGCACAGAGATGAGTGATAATGAGAATTGCTAATGGATGCTATGGTTGCTTTAGTTGCTTTCTTTGGTAGGCTATCACTAGGGTATATCATTAGGAGTACATATTAGAGATAGGGATATCTGGACATTCATCATTCTATGTTGTACAATGCCTTTATGATATTGTAGATTACATATTATATTATTATGTGTTAATTCTTTGGTTGCAAGGACAGGTCAGGCATAGTTCTTGTACTCTTATTCTTTACAATATTTATCTATATAGTATTTTGAGATTCATTTACCGCTCACATCAGACTATTGTCTGACTTAAGGTTTGATCCTTTGCTTCTTATTATCTTGGGTATTCTAAAAAGTAGACTATATAATAGGTCTAGGTGATGCAGTAGTTGTTCGGATGATGAGCTGAATGGAGCTATCTCGTATTATATACCTATATGGATTTCTATACTCTTCCACTGAGCAACACTGTAGAGCCTGTTAGAATCTCAATTTTCATCGTTTTGATTGTGACAACTATATAAATCAATATTTTTGTGTACTAACCACTTATGTAGGTGTAACGACCCCGAATTTTATGAATATTTAAATTGATAATTAATTCAGTTTTTGAATTAAATTGTAAAATTAATCGATAAATGAATTCAAGCTTCCCCGAATCCAAATAAAAATATATTAAATCATTTTAAAAATTTAGAAATCGTATATATATATATGAATTTATAGAGTTGTGCCTATATGAATAGATTTGAAATGATATATATATATATATATATATATATATATTGAGAAATATCTTAAGTATCTTAATATTTAAGTTGAAAATAAATATCTTAAAATTTTAGTTATATGAACTATAAAGATATGAAATAAACACGGTAATCAAATTAGTTAAATTAAAACCACAACAAAACCAAAGTATGTATGTATGTATACAAAGTATAAGGCTGAGAAAAGAAAACAAACATATATATTAAGTATGAACACTTGAGAAAAATATAAGTATATGAAAGGCTTGCAAAGTAGAAGCCACCAGACTTTTCTCTAAGGCAATGTCTAACATCAAAAAAATAAAACAAATAGGTTATATTCATGTACAAGCTGAAATGTAAACCTGGAAGTAAACAAGAAAACGAAAACAAGACAGTGTAAATACAAACAAGTTGTACAAGCCTAATTAATACAAATACCTACAGCTGAAATGAGAGGAAAAGAAAAATGATATAGGTACATACGAAATAAGATAAAGAATGAGTGTTTGTAGACACGAAGGAGGCTAGCATTAAATGTTATTATCTCTAGTACTCAAGACATATCAATTCAGCCTCCAAGCAGAGAAAAATCTCTGGTATTTGTACAAGCAAATATATCAACCTGTACAAATTCTTATACCCAGTAAACTTCTTTTCTTAAGTACATCAAGCCTCTTCATTTCAATTCGATCATCAATTTAAAACTAAGAAAAAAAAATATAACAAACCTGCAATACAACAAAATGATAGCAACTTCAACTTGATCAAAGACTGAAGGCTGGAACATTCAGAGCTGGAGATCTGGAAAGCAAAACATCAAACTGTGCTCGTTTTAAAACAGGAAGCAACTCTATGTTCTTCCATTCACTGTGAGCAAACTCCCTTATTTTTGCTTATATTCTTTGATATGGTAATGAATGCTTGAAGTAGGATCTGGGCTGTTGTTTCAAGTGGAATTATGTTTGTATATACATATAAGTATGCATATATGATTGTGCATGTCTGGGTTACAGACAAATATTCTTGTTCCAGGTTTACAGAGTAAACCTATTTCTAAAATCCAAATCTCTCCCTCTGTTTATATTTAAGGATTGGAATCTAAACAAAAAAAATTTGTTTAAAACATGTTTTAAGCTTTAAAAATAAATTAAAGCAAAAACAATTTAAGTTTGCTCTGGAAAATCGGAAGACACAGGTAAAACAAAATATAGGTTGTAATCCAACCATAATGATTTCTGATTTCAAATATATCAACCGAAAGGATTTTGAAAATAATGATTTTTGAAAGTTAAATCAAAAATTTTAAGCAAGCATTCACTGACTAATGCAAAGATGAACAGATTTGAGTTTTTTTTTTGAGATTTCTGGTGATCACGGCAACATTGAACCTCGGGGTTGATGTCGAGGGTGGCTGGTGGTTTGACGATCACTGGAAAAATAGTTCGAGGATTTTCTGATGATTGGAGTTGCGTGGAGCGGCTAAACTAGGGTTTCGGTTCATGTTTTGGGTATGCTTGGAAATGGGATCGTGGCAGTGTCTCAAGGTGATCGAGTTCACCCAAACTGAGGGGATTGATGGTGGGTTGCTCGTCGAAGATGATGATGGAAGGACAGAATCTCTGGTGGCCGGATTCTTGAGATTTAGGCGTTTTCAAATTCGACATTGCTGTTGTGTTCGAGCTCGAATGCTCGTTTTCGATTTAGGGGTTCTGCAGTGAAATTGATGATCGGAATAGTATGGGGTGTTGATCGTTGACTTGCGCAAGGGGTCGCGAGTGGTCGGAGGCGATCATCGACGATGTGCATGTGCACGCATGAAGATGTGTATCTGGGATGTTTACGACGTTGTGGAAGAAAGAAGTGCTCGGGTTGGTCTCGGGGATGTTCTCGTGTGGACTCGAAGTAACGATGCAGGAGGGGTAACTCGAGATTGGCTCGAGTAAATTGAAGGTGTGGCTCGGGTAAACCTGTTTTCCAGGTTTAAACAGAGACTAGTTTCTGCTTTGAAAATTTAAAACTAAATTTAAATTATAAATCCAGGATTAGACTGAGTTTAGAATATAAAGTTTAAATATCAATTAAAGCTTAGGTTGGAACTTAATTTAGAAATAAAATAAAGTTTTATAAATTCAAATGTTTAAATAAATTTGAGTGTGAGGTTATACATTTAAAATGTGAATACAAAGCGAATTTGATTTAAGTTCTTTTAGATACGTTGATGAAGGTCATTAACTAAGATTTTTGAATAGTTAATTAATATGACTAATTTTAACAATAAATTTAGATTGATTGATTTAATAATAATCAATTGTGGAATTATTAAATATAATTACTTAATGACCGTAATTAAAGCATTAATTATTCAGAGTAATCAATTGAGTTAATTTGATTAGTTCAAGTCAAATTTCTTAGGTTAATCTAGAGTAATCACTTGATAATTTGAAAAGTATAATTACTTAGAGAAGTAATTAATAGATAACTACGGAATGTAATAACTTGAATGATGATTAGGAATCAAGGATAATTATTTATTAATAATTGATTAACCAGGATTAGAAATTTATTCATAAGAAATTTATCTGATTTGGATTAATCAGATAATTAATTGACCTTACCTATGAATGTTTGAATTATATTGAATGTTGAATTGTTTGATATCCCTGATTGTGATACTTTGTGATATATCCTGATTATGTTATGATCTGTAATTTACTTATATGTGATGTATATATTGTTATATGAATATGCAACCCCTTTGACCCGTAAAACGGCACTTGAATTTCGATGCGACAGGGAGTCGGATTCCAGTTGGTTATCCGAAACCCACATCGAATTGTAATGATGAATCTTTGTGACTGATAAATTTACTTTATCTATGAATCTGTGAATGAAGATAAGCGTTATCGATTTTACCGCTTATCGATATATCTGTGATGATTGATGTTGCACTATTGCGTAAAACCCCTGGACTACACCTTTACACACACAAATATGGATTTCACGTGGAAATCGGTTAAGTCACAGATGATGTAAATTCAATGTTTTGAAATTGAATTTTTAATTTCAATTGATTTTGAAATTTGAAATTTGGGTTTAAAGCGAAAAGCTTTTGAAATGGAATTTTAAAGATAAAGGTTATTTTGAATAACTTAATCGAGTTTTGAAAATTTAAATAATTTGATTTAAATTTGAATTCAGGTTTGAAATTGAATTCTGTGATTTGAAACTAGGGATTAAAGATGCTGTACAAGTTATATATGGGTTAAACCATTTTAAAAGTATTGATTTGGGAATTTGAATTTAAATTCAAGGGTTTTAACTCGTGTAAATATACCTGGATTTTTCCGAAACGAAAACTACTTGTTTTCAAATAATAATAGCTTTCATTTTAAGAAAGGATTTCCAAATTGTGTTGAAAGAATTTCAAGTTTGAAATGGAATTGAAATGTTTGGAAAACTATGAAATGAGTCTTTGATTTCAAAGACCGGACGAATTAATCCAACTTGAATTGGAATTGTTTTGAAAGACTATGAATGAATCTTTGGAAACGAGTTTTGAAAGCTATAAGTTAAATCTTGATTTAAGGATTTAACGAGTTATTCAATTAAAATGGAAATTGTTTTGAAATCTATGAATGGATCTTTGTGAATGGGGTGAACTTTGTGAATTGAACCTTTTTGTTTAAAAGATTGGAAATGGTAATTTGTTTTACCATTCGAATGAAAAGTTTTGGGCTTTTAAGCTGTGATTTAACTGAGACCCCAGTATCCATATGATTTTTAATTGCGCTCGTTATTCGGTTTAGCCGGGAGAGGACCTTTGTGTCATATAACCCATTCCGAATAGTGATACGACGATATGGATAGCATTTGAAGACCGGTGGTGAAGACCGGGTATTTGCGAGAGCGATAGGATGACCTATCGATTGTCTCTGCACTGAGTAGCTACGGTATAGAGATTTCCTAAGTGATGGGAAGTCCAATCAGGATTGTGAATACCCGGATTGCAAGGGCTTCTTTGGAAGTGCCTTCGGTTCTGTTCGAACCCGGAACAGACTTGTATGGATGTATGTCTGACGTTACACTTTGAGATGTAAAGCTGGTTTCTATCAAATACATTTCTGTTGGTGGCGGAGAATTTATTCTCTTAGCTTAACACCCTTCTCTGAGACGTACGAGCTCAGAGGTTATGTAGTTGATGGTTACTAGTGATACATTCCCAATTTGGTAATGTGGCATGCGAAGTGCTGCTGATCATTTGATTGATCAAAGCGTGGCTTTGTGAAAAAGCGTGGCTTTGTGAAAAAGCGTAGTTTTGTGGACGAGACTTCGTCGAGCCTCACAACCCGGTAATGGTCGAAACAGGAATGTTGCGACAAAGGTTTGTAGGGGTAGCGCCCCTAGGGTATGTCATTTCCTTCTGGATAAAGGGTGGTATCATGGTATGGAGCCTAGATACTTAACTCGTGTGGACACGGTAATTTATTGCTGTATGATGTTGCTTTGTTGGTTTTCGGGATCCCGGGATAAAGGTTGGTTACGACCGGGGGATGACATGACTCGTGTGTTAGTTACCTAGTTACAGCTGTACAGCGTGAGGTAGCGTCGACCTTTTGTTTGCAGAGATCCGGTTAGGATCCGGGGCGTCTTTCCAGAGGCGTTTCTATTTCTGTAAGGAAGTTCCTTTGCCTGATCATTTGTTGGAAATCCAAAGAAACAATACGAACCCTGTACGGTTTTAGTTGTATTACCTGCTATGGAATGTGGCGGTAACCTGCTATTGAACGTAGTAGCTATAGTAGGCATACGATGAAATGTTGTATGCTGGCTAAGATTGATATTATACTTTCGAAATGGTTTTCGACACTATGCACTAATGATAATAATATCGAATGATTTTGCGTAGTAAGCATTTTTGACTATCATAAGAAGAAATCTCCTCCAATTCTGCGTTTGCATTGTGTGTGTGGTGGGAGGTCTTATGGTAGTTTCATTTTCAAAAAGCATTGCGGATTTCAATGTTTAAAAGCCTTTGTTGTTTGTATTAAAGATAAACTGTTTTTGTTGCTCACACCAGTTCCATGACTGATCCGGAGTTTATTGTTCCCTTCCTAAACTCTGGGTGCTCATAATTTTCCACACGAGCAGTCTAGAGTTGGGTTTCTTTTCAGATATTCAGGTTTAGTAGATTATCTAGAGCTAGTTCATTCATCGGAGTTGCTTATCTTGGAGTTGTGGATTCATTCTTGTCTGAAGATCATTTTGGAGTTATCACTTCTATTGGAGATATTCTATCCGCTACTGTTGTTAGCTATTTTCTTTTCCGCTGCTATTTCTTGTATCATATCTCTGATGTATATTGGTATCTGTTGTATCATTCTGTTGTATCATACTGTATCGGATTTTGTATCTGTCATTGTATCAATGTTATATATATTGATATTTCTTTTTCTTCCGCTGTGTTGTTATACTTAATTGTTTTATAGCTCCGGCGAATCGGATTTGAACGGTCGAATCTGCGGCATTCTAGTACAATGTGAAGTACGGATGTTGATTTTCGAACGGGCAAAACCCGATACGTTACATGTGGTATCAGAGCTAAGGTTGAAATTTAGCTCAGGAGTATAACACGTTAAGTAGCTCATTAGAGATAGGGTGAAGTATACCCTAGAATGAGTAATTCTCAGATATCCGTTCGTAAACCTCAGTAAATTCTCTTGCTATCCACTGATAGTGAGTATGAGTGCAAGAAGAGGACGAGATAGGGGATAGGGAAATACGACTATAAATGGTCAATACTCTGTAACAATAAGGAAGCAATCTTTTTGTCTATCCATCTCTTTGTTCGTCATCTTTTCTCAATTCATCGATAATTTCTGGTAGATCCAGAAAGAAGATTCGATATATAAAATGGGACATAAACTCCAGATAGGCCAAATTGTTTGTTTGGATGTATTGGTTGCCTTGGTTGCTTTGTTTGCTATGGTTGATAGGTATACTTTAGCTTCTAAACTGAAAGTTTTTGAAATTGTATCCATATATCTGTCTATTCTTTGGGTTCCGATATGTTCTACGAATGGTTAGTTATCCTTTTGAACTAACCGATGCCATTGTATATTTCGTAGATCTGGATAACCCGAGTATCTTCTGAAGTGTTAAAACGAATTCGTTCTTGTATCTATTATTAATATTATGATTTGGTAAGCCAAATGTAGAATAGATATTCAGTTTGATTTGATGAAACATTCTTCATCTATCTTTGTGTCTCCTTGGTAATTTCGAGGACGAAATTCTTTTAAGGGGGGAAGTCTGTAACGACCTCGAATTTTATGAATATTTAAATTGATAATTAATTCAGTTTTTGAATTAAATTGTAAAATTAATCGATAAATGAATTCAAGCTTCCCCGAATCCAAATAAAAATATATTAAATCATTTTAAAAATTTAGAAATCGTATATATATATATATGAATTTATAGAGTTGTGCCTATATGAATAGATTTGAAATGATATATATATATATATTGAGAAATATCTTAAGTATCTTAATATTTAAGTTGAAAATAAATATCTTAAAATTTTAGTTATATGAACTATAAAGATATGAAATAAACACGGTAATCAAATTAGTTAAATTAAAACCACAACAAAACCAAAGTATGTATGTATGTATACAAAGTATAAGGCTCAAACATATATATTAAGTATGAACACTTGAGAAAAATATAAGTATATGAAAGGCTTGCAAAGTAGAAGCCACCAGACTTTTCTCTAAGGCAATGTCTAACATCAAAAAAATAAAACAAATAGGTTATATTCATGTACAAGCTGAAATGTAAACCTGGAAGTAAACAAGAAAACGAAAACAAGACAGTGTAAATACAAACAAGTTGTACAAGCCTAATTAATACAAATACCTACAGCTGAAATGAGAGGAAAAGAAAAATGATATAGGTACATACGAAATAAGATAAAGAATGAGTGTTTGTAGACACGAAGGAGGCTAGCATTAAATGTTATTATCTCTAGTACTCAAGACATATCAATTCAGCCTCCAAGCAGAGAAAAATCTCTGGTATTTGTACAAGCAAATATATCAACCTGTACAAATTCTTATACCCAGTAAACTTCTTTTCTTAAGTACATCAAGCCTCTTCATTTCAATTCGATCATCAATTTAAAACTAAGAAAAAAAAATAACAAACCTGCAATACAACAAAATGATAGCAACTTCAACTTGATCAAAGACTGAAGGCTGGAACATTCAGAGCTGGAGATCTGGAAAGCAAAACATCAAACTGTGCTCGTTTTAAAACAGGAAGCAACTCTCTGTTCTTCCATTCACTGTGAGCAAACTCCCTTATTTTTGCTTATATTCTTTGATATGGTAATGAATGCTTGAAGTAGGATCTGGGCTGTTGTTTCAAGTGGAATTATGTTTGTATATACATATAAGTATGCATATATGATTGTGCATGTCTGGGTTACAGACAAATATTCTTGTTCCAGGTTTACAGAGTAAACCTATTTCTAAAATCCAAATCTCTCCCTCTGTTTATATTTAAGGATTGGAATCTAAACAAAAATAAATTTGTTTAAAACATGTTTTAAGCTTTAAAAATAAATTAAAGCAAAAACAATTTAAGTTTGCTCTGGAAAATCGGAAGACACAGGTAAAACAAAATATAGGTTGTAATCCAACCATAATGATTTCTGATTTCAAATATATCAACCGAAAGGATTTTGAAAATAATGATTTTTGAAAGTTAAATCAAAAATTTTAAGCAAGCATTCACTGACTAATGCAAAGATGAACAGATTTGAGTTTTTTTTTGAGATTTCTGGTGATCACGGCAACATTGAACCTCGGGGTTGATGTCGAGGGTGGCTGGTGGTTTGACGATCACTGGAAAAATAGTTCGAGGATTTTCTGATGATTGGAGTTGCGTGGAGCGGCTAAACTAGGGTTTCGGTTCATGTTTTGGGTATGCTTGGAAATGGGATCGTGGCAGTGTCTCAAGGTGATCGAGTTCACCCAAACTGAGGGGATTGATGGTGGGTTGCTCATCGAAGATGATGATGGAAGGACAGAATCTCTGGTAGTCGGATTCTTGAGATTTAGGCGTTTTCAAATTCGACATTGCTGTTGTGTTCGAGCTCGAATGCTCGTTTTCGATTTAGGGGTTCTGCAGTGAAATTGATGATCGGGATAGTATGGGGTGTTGATCGTTGACTTGCGCAAGGGGTCGCGAGTGGTCGGAGGCGATCATCGACGATGTGCATGTGCACGCGTGAAGATGTGTATCTGGGATGTTTACGACGTTGTGGAAGAAAGAAGTGCTCGGGTTGGTCTCGGGGATGTTCTCGCGTGGACTCGAAGTAACGATGCAGGAGGGGTAACTCGAGATTGGCTCGAGTAAATTGAAGGTGTGGCTCGGGTAAACCTGTTTTCCAGGTTTAAACAGAGACTAGTTTCTGCTTTGAAAATTTAAAACTAAATTTAAATTATAAATCCAGGATTAGACTGAGTTTAGAATATAAAGTTTAAATATCAATTAAAGCTTAGGTTGGAACTTAATTTAGAAATAAAATAAAGTTTTATAAATTCAAATGTTTAAATAAATTTGAGTGTGAGGTTATACATTTAAAATGTGAATACAAAGCGAATTTGATTTAAGTTCTTTTAGATACGTTGATGAAGGTCATTAACTAAGATTTTTGAATAGTTAATTAATATGACTAATTTTAACAATAAATTTAGATTGATTGATTTAATAATAATCAATTGTGGAATTATTAAATATAATTACTTAATGACCATAATTAAAGCATTAATTATTCAGAGTAATCAATTGAGTTAATTTGATTAGTTCAAGTCAAATTTCTTAGGTTAATCTAGAGTAATCACTTGATAATTTGAAAAGTATAATTACTTAGAGAAGTAATTAATAGATAACTACGGAATGTAATAACTTGAATGATGATTAGGAATCAAGGATAATTATTTATTAATAATTGATTAACCAGGATTAGAAATTTATTCATAAGAAATTTATCTGATTTGGATTAATCAGATAATTAATTGACCTTACCTATGAATGTTTGAATTATATTGAATGTTGAATTGTTTGATATCCCTGATTGTGATACTTTGTGATATATCCTGATTATGTTATGATCTGTAATTTACTTATATGTGATGTATATATTGTTATATGAATATGCAACCCCTTTGACCCGTAAAACGGCACTTGAATTTCGATGCGACAGGGAGTCGGATTCCAGCTGGTTATCCGAAACCCACATCGAATTGTAATGATGAATCTTTGTGACTGATAAATTTACTTTATCTATGAATCTGTGAATGAAGATAAGTGTTATCGATTTTACCGCTTATCGATATATCTGTGATGATTGATGTTGCACTATTGCGTAAAACCCCTGGACTACACCTTTACACACACAAATATGGATTTTACGTGGAAATCGGTTAAGTCACAGATGATGTAAATTCAATGTTTTGAAATTGAATTTTTAATTTCAATTGATTTTGAAATTTGAAATTTGGGTTTAAAGCGAAAAGCTTTTGAAATGGAATTTTAAAGATAAAGGTTATTTTGAATAACTTAATCGAGTTTTGAAAATTTAAATAATTTGATTTAAATTTGAATTCAGGTTTGAAATTGAATTCTGTGATTTGAAACTAGGGATTAAAGATGCTGTACAAGTTATATATGGGTTAAACCATTTTAAAAGTATTGATTTGGGAATTTGAATTTAAATTCAAGGGTTTTAACTCGTGTAAATATACCTGGATTTTTCCGAAACGAAAACTACTTGTTTTCAAATAATAATAGCTTTCATTTTAAGAAAGGATTTCCAAATTGTGTTGAAAGAATTTCAAGTTTGAAATGGAATTGAAATGTTTTGAAAACTATGAAATGAGTCTTTGATTTCAAAGACCGGACGAATTAATCCAACTTGAATTGGAATTGTTTTGAAAGACTATGAATGAATCTTTGGAAACGAGTTTTGAAAGCTATAAGTTAAATCTTGATTTAAGGATTTAACGAGTTATTCAATTAAAATGGAAATTGTTTTGAAATCTATGAATGGATCTTTGTGAATGGGGTGAACTTTGTGAATTGAATCTTTTTGTTTAAAAGATTGGAAATGGTAATTTGTTTTACCATTCGAATGAAAAGTTTTGGGCTTTTAAGCTGTGATTTAACTGAGACCCCAGTATCCATATGATTTTTAATTGCGCTCGTTATTCGGTTTAGCCGGGAGAGGACCTTTGTGTCATATAACCCATTCCGAATAGTGATACGACGATATGGATAGCATTTGAAGACCGGTGGTGAAGACCGGGTATTTGCGAGAGCGATAGGATGACCTATCGATTGTCTCTGCACTGAGTAGCTACGGTATAGAGATTTCCTAAGTGATGGGAAGTCCAATCAGGATTGTGAATACCCGGATTGCAAGGGCTTCTTTGGAAGTGCCTTCGGTTCTGTTCGAACCCGGAACAGACTTGTATGGATGTATGTCTGACGTTACACTTTGAGATGTAAAGCTGGTTTCTATCAAATACATTTCTGTTGGTGGCGGAGAATTTATTCTCTTAGCTTAACACCCTTCTCTGAGACGTACGAGCTCAGAGGTTATGTAGTTGATGGTTACTAGTGATACATTCCCAATTTGGTAATGTGGCATGCGAAGTGCTGCTGATCATTTGATTGATCAAAGCGTGGCTTTGTGAAAAAGCGTGCCTTTGTGAAAAAGCGTAGTTTTGTGGACGAGACTTCGTCGAGCCTCACAACCCGGTAATGGTCGAAACAGGAATGTTGCGACAAAGGTTTGTAGGGGTAGCGCCCCTAGGGTATGTCATTTCCTTCTGGATAAAGGGTGGTATCATGGTATGGAGCCCAGATACTTAACTCGTGTGGACACGGTAATTTATTGCTGTATGATGTTGCTTTGTTGGTTTTCGGGATCCCGGGATAAAGGTTGGTTACGACCGGGGGATGACATGACTCGTGTGTTAGTTACCTAGTTACAGCTGTACAGCGTGAGGTAGCGTCGGCCTTTTGTTTGCAGAGATCCGGTTAGGATCCGGGGCGTCTTTCCAGAGGCGTTTCTATTTCGGTAAGGAAGTTCCTTTGCCTGATCATTTGTTGGAAATCCAAAGAAACAATACGAACCCTGTACGGTTTTAGTTGTATTACCTGCTATGGAATGTGGCGGTAACCTGCTATTGAACGTAGTAGCTATAGTAGGCATACGATGAAATGTTGTATGCTGGCTAAGATTGATATTATACTTTCGAAATGGTTTTCGACACTATGCACTAATGATAATAATATCGAATGTTTTTGCGTAGTAAGCATTTTTGACTATCATAAGAAGAAATCTCCTCCAATTCTGCGTTTGCATTATGTGTGTGGTGGGAGGTCTTATGGTAGTTTCATTTTCAAAAAGCATTGCGGATTTCAATGTTTAAAAGCCTTTGTTGTTTGTATTAAAGATAAACTGTTTTTGTTGCTCACACCAGTCCCATGACTGATCCGGAGTTTATTGTTCCCTTCCTAAACTCTGGGTGCTCATAATTTTCCACACGAGCAGTCTAGAGTTGGGTTTCTTTTCAGATATTCAGGTTTAGTAGATTATCTGGAGCTAGTTCATTCATCGGAGTTGCTTATCTTGGAGTTGTGGATTCATTCTTGTCTGAAGATCATTTTGGAGTTATCACTTCTATTGGAGATATTCTATCCGCTACTGTTGTTAGCTATTTTCTTTTCCGCTGCTATTTCTTGTATCATATCTCTGATGTATATTGGTATCTGTTGTATCATTCTGTTGTATCATACTGTATCGGATTTTGTATCTGTCATTGTATCAATGTTATATATATTGATATATTCTTTTTTTTCCGCTGTGTTGTTATACTTAATTGTGTTATAGCTCCGGCGAATCGGATTTGAACGGTCGAATCTGCGGCATTCTAGTACAATGTGAAGTACGGATGTTGATTTTCGAACGGGCAAAACCCGATACGTTACAGTAGGAGATTCATTGCAGATTTGGATTCAAAATGTTTTGAAGCTGTTAGTCTATTGATTAGAGTCTGTATATTTTTAGAAATATGTTAAAATCTCTCTGACATGGTATATATATATTAAACATGCACATACATGCACAGATATGCACAAGCAGGCTGAAAACAGCCTGCTGAATGAACCAATTCACCCGTTTGTTTGTTGAAATATTTTTAATATTTCACAATATTCAGCCGGCTGGATGAGTTCATTCAGCCGTCTGAATTACGTCAAAAATTGCCTATTTCTTTGCTGTTTCGAATTTAACAAATTTAGAAGGCTGAATAATAATTTCAACCGGCTGATTATTTATAACGGCTAGTTTTTATGAAAAGACGCTTCACTTCAAACGAAGAGAAACATCTTAAAATCAACAGTTGCATCTGTTTCTTTTCAACGTTATCTTTCATCAAAGATTGCAACTTTTAAATCTATATAAATAGAGTTTAGAATTCAACAAACAATTAACCTAACTGATTTTAATATTCTTGAATTCTTATCTCTTATTCTCTATTTTCAAATTGCACTCGAACTGCATACATTCTCTGATCGTTAATCATTCTATCTCCCAAAATTCTCAAGCACATTACACTATATATCATAAAGGAGAAGATTATAGGAAGATTGTACTTAATTGACTTATTAGTGCTATTTAAAGAGCACACTATAGTCAGATATTTTTGTCTAGTTGTAAAGAAGTCATGTTCGGTTTCTCAGGCAGTAGAAGTCCTATTCGGTTTCTTAGGCAGTAGAAGTCCTGCTCGGTTGCTCCGGCAGTGTAAACCTATTCCTCCGGGTTAAGTGAGGGTTGCTAGTTTAATTCCAGAAGGAGTCTGGGACTAGGAACCAGTATAAAAATCTCTGGTGTCATTTTCTTTACTGCTTTATTTACTTACTTGCTTATTTTATATTCCGCACAAGTAGTTTATAAATTCATCCATATTACGATCCTATAGCACAGTCACTTTCATTTGGTATCAGTGTAACCGTAACATAGTTATCTGATATTTTAATATGGAAAACAACAACGGCACCGTAACTAACACTAGCTTTCTTGAAGGTCAATCTATTGCACGACCACCTCTATTTAATGGAATGAACTATAACTATTGGGCTACTTGGATGAGAATTTATATACAAGAAAATAGCTATGAAATTTGGAATATTACTCAAACTGAATATGACATACCTACTATAGAATATTCACAATGGTCTAACACACAAAAACTGGATGCTACTGCAAATGCTAAAGCCATGAACATGTTATATGGTGCATTAGACAAGAATGAGTTTAATAGAATAAGCATGTGTAAAATGGCTTATGAAATTTGGCGTACACTTAAAGTTACACATGAAGGTACTAACAAAGTAAAACAAAGTAAAATCTCTATGCTCAAAAATCAGTTCCAGAATTTCAAAATGAAGCAAGATGAAACAATAAATGAAATGTACTCTGGATTCCAAGATATATATCATTCTCTTTTAGTTTTAGGAGAAACATATACAGACTTTGATATTGTTTCAAAAATCCTCAACTCTCTAACGGATGAGTGGGAACGATAGGTCTTAGCGATCGAAGAAGCTAACGACATTTCAACCATCAAACAAGAGGAGTTAATAGGAAATCTAATGTCTTATGAAGTTAATCTCCAGGCAAAATGAGTACAGGCTCAAGATAAGAAGAATATAGCATTCCAAGCAGAAAAGGATGAATCAGATTCAGATAAAGAAGATATGGCGTTCATTGATATAAATTTCAAAAAGTTTTTGAAGTTTAAAAGAGCAACAAATTCAGGAATAACAAGAACAACTCCAACAACAATAACAATAGTAACAAACCATCATCGTCTGCTCTAGAATGTTATGAGTGTCACAAGAAAGGCCACATCAAGAAAGACTGTCCTGATCGAAAGAGAGACAAATTTAAGCACAAGAAAGACAGATTCAAAAAGAAAGCTTTCTCTGTCACTTGGGATGATTCAGAATCATCTTCATCGTCAGATAGTGACTCGGACAGTGATACAAAACAAGCCAACATATTTTTTATGGCCACAAATGACGAGGTGAGTGATCTAGCTTTTAATGATTTATTGGAAATCAACTTTGAATTAGTTGACAAAATAAGAGACATCAAAAGGAAGTATAAAGAAACTTATGAAAAATTAAATAGAACTAAAATTGAAGTAGATATGTTAAGAAATGAAAAACAAATTCTAGAAGATGAACTTGAAGTTACTCAAGAGTCTTGTTCTAATATGAAATCTCAACTCTCTATGTTAAGTCAAGAGATAAAAACTCATAAAGAAAAGAATGATGCTCTATTAATTAAAAATCATGATCTTAAATCTAATGCTAAAATTTTGGAATTAGATAATTCTAGTCTTAAAACAAAATTAAATGATATTACTAAAACTGTCTCTTATTTTAACAAAGGTAGAGAAAATCTTTCTAAAATTATAGAAAATTCTCATAATGTTTCGAATAAAAGAGGACTAGGATATAAGAAAGTTTCAAAAGTTATTCCAAAGAAAAAGAATTCATTATATAGCAATTTTAAAAGGAATTGTAATAAAATTGAAAAACCTAGTTCAAAATTACAAATTATTCTAAATCAATTAAGATTTGGGTTCCTAAAACAAATAATTCTTCAATTAAAGACAAATATATAAAATCTTTTATAAAAAGTGCTCATAAAAACAAATATTTTATTTTTAAAAGGAATTCTGAACCCACTTGGGTTTGGTTTCCTAAGACCTAACTATTAGGACCCAAATAAAACAGTGGGTACCAATGTTAATTTTGTATTTTGTAGGTACCACCTAAAAAGAGAGGGAAATGGATATTAGACAGTGGTTGCTCAAAACACATGATAGGAAACAAAGAGATGCTAACGAACATTACCTACTCAGATGGAGGATCCGTCACTTTTGGAGACAATTCCAAAGGATATATCATCGGCAAAGGCAATGTAAGCAATAACGGTATATCTAATTTACCTCTTATTACAAATGTTTTATTAATTAAAATTTTAAAACATAATTTACTTAGTATCAGCCAACTGTGTGATAAAGGATTCAATATATCTTTTTCTAAAAATAAGTGTAGTATTTTTTATCAAAATAAAAATCTTATTTTTGAAGGTTTTAGAGATAAAAATATATATGTTTTAAATATGAATATAAATTACAATACTAACATGTGTTTAATAGCCAAAGAAATGATCCTTGGCTATGGCACAAAAGATTTTGTCATGTTAATTTCAAAGCTATAAAAAAATTATCTAAAAATGAATTAGTAAAAGGTTTACCAAAGATGAATTTTAAAGTAAACAATATTTGTGATGCTTGTCAATTAGGAAAATTATCAAAATTATCCTTTAAATCAAAGAAAAACATTTCTTCTGTACAACCACTTGAACTATTGCATTTGAATCTTTTTGGACCAACTCAAGTTCAATCTATAAACCATAGCAAATATGTGTTTGTTATAGTAGATGATTTTTCAAGATATACTTGGACTATTTTTCTGAAAAATAAAAGTGATACTTTTGAAAATTTCAAAATTTTTGCTAAAAGAATTCAAAATCTCAAAATTTTAAAAATTAAAAATATTAGAAGTGATCATGGAGGTGAATTCGAAAATGAAGCTTTTGAACATTTTTGTAATAAAAAGGAAATTTATCATAATTTTTCTTTTCCTAGAACACCACAGCAAAATGGATTTGTAGAAAGGAAAAATAGAACTTTACAAGAATGTGCAAGAACTTTGTTAAACGGAAGCACTTTACCAAAACATTTTTGGGCAAAAGATGTTGCAACTGCCTGTTATGTTCTGAATCATGTTTCCATTCGACCACTAACTAAACACACTCCATATGAACTATTTTATCAAAGAAAACCAAATATTTCATATTTTAAAGTTTTTGGCTCAAAATGTTTTATTTTAAACACAAAAGATCAGCTTGGAATTCGATTCAAAATCCGATGAAGGAATTTTCATAGGATATTCGGAATGAAGCAAAGCTTATCGAATTTTTAATAAGAGAACCAAAACAATCGAAGAAACACTTCATGTTTCCTTCGACGAAAATTTTAAATTTAATACAAATTTTGAGGATGATGAGATAATCACTAAGACGGTCACAAATGCGGTTACTCAAAATAATTTTGAAGAAGATGAAAAAATTGTTTATAATTTTGAAGAAAATGAAAACATTGTTCAGAATGAAAATGAATTATGATCTCCTCCTAGGATTTTACGAGATCACCCTGTAGAAAATGTAATAGGAGAAATTGATTCACATGTCAGAACAAGAAATCATCTAAATCAAATGGGCCATGTAGCTTTTCTTTCTAATATTGAACCTAAAAATGCAAAAGAAGCCTCTATTGATGACTATTGGATTATAGCTATGTAAGAAGAGCTAAACTAATTCGAACGAAACGAAGTTTGGGAACTAGTTCCTAGACCGAGTGATCAAATAGTCTTTGGTACTAAATGGGTCTTCAAAAATAAAGCAGATGAACAAGGAAATATAACTAGGAATAAAGTTAGATTAGTTGCACAAGGATATAATCAAGAAGAAGGAATTGACTATAAAGAAACGTTTACTCCAGTCGCATGACAAGAAGCAATACGTATCTTACTGGCTTTGCATGTTTTCATAATTTTAAACGTTATCATATGTATGTTAAAAGTGCATTTTTAAATGGATATATAAAAGAAAATGTTTATGTTGAAAAACCTCCTTTATTCACATATGAAAATTTTTCAGACCATGTCTATAAATTTAAGAAAGCCTTATACGGTCTAAAACAAGCACCCCGTGCTTGGTATGAACGTCTTAAGAGCTATCTAATAGATTTTGGTTTTGAAATTGGGAAGGTTGATCAAACTCTTTTTATTAAAAGAACTAAAAAGGATATTTTAATTATTCAAATTTATGTAGATGATATTATTTTTGGATCTACAAATGAAAATTTATGTCAGGAATTTTCTACTATAATGACCAAAGAATTTGAAAAGTCACATATGGGAGAATTATCTTATTTTCTTGGTTTACAAATTAAATAATTAGATAATGGAATTTTTATTAATCAAGAAAAATATTGTAATAATCTAATTAAACGCTTTGGTATGGAAAATACTTCTGCCAAACCAACTCCAATGAGTACAACAATACATCTCGATAGAGATGAAGATGGCAAGAGTGTCGACCAAAAATTATATCAAAGTATAATTAGATCATTACTCTATCTAACTGCTAGTAGACCTGACATAATGATGAGTGTTTGTTTATGGGCTCGATTTCAAGCAAATCCTAAAGAATCACATAGCGAGCAGTGAAACGAATATTAGGTTATCTAAGCAAAATCAAAGATTTCAAACTTTTTTATCCGAAAGAATGTCCTTTCGAGTTAGTATCATATAGTGACGCTGACTTTGGAGGATGTCGGACGGATCGAAAAAGTAAGAGCGGGACTTGTCACTTCATTGGACAATCCCTAGTCTCCTGGTTTAGCAAGAAACAAATTTGTGTTTCACTATCGACGTGTGAAGCAGAATACATTTCTGCCGCTTTAGCATGTGCTCAAGTCATTACATACAACAAACACTTCAAGATTTTGGAGTTAATTCATCTAAATCAACTATTTTTTGTGATAACACAAGTGCTATAAACTTATCCAAAAATCCTGTAAATCATTCACGAACTAAACGTATTGACATTCGTCACCATTTCCTTCGTGATAATATTGAAAATGATATAGTCAGATTAGAATTTGTATCTTCCAAAAACCGCTGGCTGATATATTTACAAAACCTTTAAATGAAAATATTTTTATAAAACTAAGAAGAGAATTAGGAATTTTATCTTTAAAAGATTTATAATTTTATAATTTTTTGTCAAAAATAAATTATTTTTTACACAAATTGAAGTTTCTAGGACTTGAACTTTGGTCTCTTGCTTGTAAGTTTGATGCACTACCACTCTACTACAAAATACTTCACAACAGAACCATACTCTATTCTTTTATTATTATCTCTTCCTATCAAATTTTTCCTACCATACATTTTTAACCACACAATTTTTTTTAACTAGACAATTTTGGTTGTGTATGTAATGTTGTATGGGATGTTGTGACTTTATTTTTGTAATGTTATTCTAATATGTGTTTGCTTTTACCTATGTTCCAATTTACCTCTGTGTGCTTTTATCTTCATTATTAATTTTTAATATCTTTCCTTTTTGTCGATGCTAAAGGGGGAGAAAGTTAATATAAATTTGTTCAAATTATTGTGCATATTGATAGAGGGAGTATTCTTGTAAGTTCTATGGTAATATATTATATAGTTGTCATCATCAAAAAGGGGGAGAATATTAGAATCTTGATTTTCATCGTTTTGATTGTGACAACTAGATAAATCAATATTTTTGTGTACTAATCACTTATGCAGGAGATTCATTGCAGATTTGGATTCAGAATGTTTTGAAGCTGTTAGTCTATTGATTAGAGTCTATATATTGTTAGAAATATGTTAAAATCTCTCTGATATAGTATATATATTAAACATGCACATACATGCACAGATATGCACAAGCAGGCTGAAAACAGCTGGCGGAATGAACCAATTCAGCCGTCTGTTTGCTAAAATATTTTTAATATTTCACAATATTCAGCCAGCTGAATGAGTTCATTCAGCCATCTGAAATAGACCAAAAATTGTCTATTTCTTTGCTGTTTTGAATTTAACAAATTCAGATGGCTGAATTATAATTTCAAACGGCTGATTATTTATAACGGCTAGTTTTTATGAAAAGACGCTTCTCTTCAAACGAAGAGAAACATCTTAAAATCAACAGTTGCATCTGTTTCTTTTCAACGTTACCTTTCATCAAAGATTGCAACTTTTAAATCTATATAAATAGAGTTTAGAATTCAACAAACAATTAACCTAACTGATTTTAATATTCTTGAATTCTTATTCTCTATATAAACATCTTATTCTCTATTTTCAAATTGCACTCAAACTGCATACATTCTCTGATCGTTGATCATTCTATCTTCCACAATTCTCAAGCACATTACATTATATATCATAAAGGAGAAGATTATAGGAAGATTGTACTTAGTTGACTTATCAGTGCTATTTAAAGAGCACACTACAGTCAGATATTTCTGTCCAGTTGTAAAGAAGTCATGTTCGGTTGCTCAGGCGATAGAAGTCCTATTCGGTTGCTTAGGCGGTAGAATCCTATTCAGTTGCTCAGCAGTGCAAACCTATTCCTCCGGGTTAAGTGAGGGTTGCTAGTTTAATTCCAAATGGAGTCTGGGACTGGACGTAGAACGGGAGTTTGAACTAGTATAAAAATCTCTGGTGCCATTTTCTTTACTGCTTTATTTACTTACTTACTTATTTTATATTACACACAAGTAGTTTATAAATTCATCCATATTACACGATCCTATAGTACAGTCACTTTCAGAGCCCATGGCAATGCTTACTTATTTCTATTTTTGAGATAGTTTATTTGAGTTGATCATGTTGTATATTCTATAACATTTGATTTATAACTCTATGAATATTATACTCAAATGATTGGTTTACATTGTTATTACTATTTCTTTTGTATTTGTGATATTATATTTTATCCATGCCTGTGAGATATACGACATGTTATATGTTGTGTTTGTTATTATTTATCTTGATGATTGTCCTATATCGGGCGAGCACAACTGCAGCATGTCGATGGTATAGGGAGGTCATCGCATTTGGTATCAGAGTGAGATTACACGATTTACCAGATTTGATACCATAATCTAGTACAGATATAGAAGGTTTTACCGCCTTAGACTGGATCGAAAATATATATACACGAGAGAGTGTGTACTTGTTATGTTCTTTGGTTTTCAAAATTGTATAATAATATTATATAGAATAAGTCGCATGCACATGAGCACTATAGATACGGTTTTCTTTATGAGAGACTGATCATTCTTATGATAGATAAGAATGAGCCGTTATACAAGGAATACTGTGAGATCTGCTTCAGGAGTTGAAGAAGGGGTAGGATCAGGAGCTGCTATGTTTGATTTTCAAGCTATGTTCAATACTGTAATGGCAACGATGATAAGGAATGCTCCTGGTATGGTTGTTGGTGGAGGCGCTCCCATGCAAGTGCCTAGGGCTAATTTCGCTAATTAAGCAAAGATCACTCTACTTTGGGAGGAAATCCATTTTGTGGAACGAAATCAGTCATAGAAGTGGAAGGTTGGATTGATACTTATGAGCGCATCTTTAGCCGGTATGGAGGTTAATGATGCTATGAAGAGAAAGTTGGAGTTTAGACAACTTCAAGGGTGGGCCATGAATTGGTGGAACGTCGTGACTTTTGCTACGCTGAAGGATCAGTTCAGTTGGGAACATTTTAAGACAAGGTTTTAAAGAGAAGTTCATTCTAACCACCCATAAGTCATTGATGTTCATGAAGTTTGCTGATCTTAAGCAAGGAGAGATGTCAGTTTCTAAGTAAATGGCATAATTTTATGCTTTGTCAAAGTGTGGGATGCCACTCATCGACACTCCATTGAGAAATAATAAGAAGTTCATCATTGGCTCAGATGACTATCTTGGAGAGAAATTGGTAAACTGCATTAATGAAACGTTTGAGAAGCTTGTGGAGAAGCACTCCTCATGAAAATCTGTACCCCTAATCTAGGTTATTGTTGTTGATTCCACTGAGAAGGAAGAGCCAAAACCACAGCAAGGCGGTGGAGGGAAGAAGAAGTGGAACGGAAAGAGAAAGTGGTCTCAAGGAAAGAATGGTCAGAAAAAGGGTAAATAAGAACCTACTTGCTATTGGTGCAAGTAGAAAGGTCATTTGATCAGGGATTGCAAAGTGAGCGATAAGAAGAAGTGCTAAAACTGTGATAAGCCTGGGCATTTGAAGAAGGATTGCCCGAAATCGATGAAGGATAAGCAAGTTGTGTAAGCGTATGCTTTGGACGTAGTATCGACTTCGTTCAGTGCTCCTTCGGCGAACGAGAAGGGGAAGGGAGTCATCATTCAAGGTATTCTTTCTATTGGCGAAGTGCTTGTTTGAGTTTTATTTGATACTAGGGCTTCACATTCATTCATGTGTAGTGACCTAGTAGACAGATTGGGATAGAGACCGAGATAGTAGATCGATCCATGATTGTGACAAACCCTGTTGGAGGCTCTACTGGCCTTTACATGGTTTTTCGTGGCATAGTATTAACGAGTCATGGATGCTCTTTTGTTTGTGATTGCCTTGTTTTGAATTTCGTTGGGTTCGGGATTATCTTGGGAATGGACTAGCTAAAGAGGTATGTGGCTATAGGGGATTGCGAGAAGGTGTTAGTGACAATCAGAGATGTTCAAGGGAAAACGGTAGTAATTAGCTGCCTACCAAAGGGTGGGGTGATGGTTAGCTTTCTATATTCATTGGAGGTTCCATTGGAGGGGTTTTCATCTATGCTGATTGCTAGAGAAAATTCGAATGTCTTTGAGAAAGTGACTGGATTGCCGTCACATAGAGAGATTGAGTTTCAAATAGACTTAGTGAAGGAAGCAAGACCTATAGTTATTCATTTGATGTGTATCCCGCCCATATAGCAGATGGAATTAGAGCTGCAAGTGAATGACCTATTAAGGAGAGGGTTCATTCGAAGGAGTATATCCGAGTGGGGTGCATCTATAGTATTCGCAACTAAGGCAGATGTCTCTTTGAGGTTGTATGTGGATTGTCATGAGTTGAATAAAGTGACGAAGAAGAACAAGTATCTACTTTGACGTATTGATGACTTGTTTGATTAGCTTCATGATGCGAAGTTGTTATCTCAAATGGATTTAGAAATGGAATTTCATCAATTGAGAGTAGCGAAGAAGAGTGTGCCTATTACGCCTTTGGGTTTCTATGAGTGGTTGGTGATGCCATTTGGATTGACTAATGCTCTAGCATACTTTGTGGATCTCATGAATTGGGTTTTCAAAGACCAGCTAAATAAGTTCGTGCTTGTGTTCATGGATGATATTATGTTCTATTCCAAAACAGAAGAGGAACACAAGACGCACTTTAAGGTTGTGCTAGGGATATTGAGGAAGCACAAGTTGAGAGAGAAGTTCTCAAAGTGCCACATTTGGAGAGACGAAGTAAGATTCTTTGGCTCGTGTCGTTTTGGGACAGGGTATAGCAGTAGATCCTATGAAGGTGGTAGCGGTTCAAGATTGGAACCAACCCAAAAATGCTACGGATGTAAGGAGTTTCCTAGGATTGGTGAGATATTATAGACGCTTCATTAAGGACTTCTCATAGATAGCAGCACCGTTGACCAATTTGACAAAAAAGAATCAGACTTTTGTTTGTGTGAGCATGCATTTGTGAGTTTGAAAGAGAGGTTGACGAGTTTATTGGTATTGATCATTCCAAGTGGAAATAAGGAGTTGACAGTATATACAGACGCATGTGGTACTGGATTGGGTGCGGTATTGATGCAGAAGGGAAAAGTTATTGTCTATGCTAGTCGACAGCTAAAGCCGCATGAAAGGAATTATCCGACTCATGATTTAGAATTAGTGACAATAGCTTTTGCTTTGAAGATGTGGAGGCATTATCTGTTAGGAGAAAGGTTTGAGTTGTTCATGGACCAAAAATCCTTGAAGTACCTTTCAAAAGAATCTCAACCTTCATCAGCAACGGTGGTTGAAGTTCTTGACCTCTTATGATTTTGGTATTTCCTATACATCAAGGAAAGGGAATGCAGTCGCCAATGCATTGAGTATAAGACATGCTAGTTTGGGGACAATGTTCATGGAATGGAAGCAAATTGTGTATATTGTTGGATATGATTTCAGGCCTCATTGCGAGCTGGAACCAAGAATGTTAGCAAGTTTGTCGATCAGACCTACTCTAATTGAAAGGATCGGTACTAGTCAGAAGCAAGATGTTAGGCTAGCGGAGATCATAGCAAGGATAGAAGAAGGAGAAAAATCTGAAGGCATGAAGCAATATGAACTCGACCGAGATGGTTGGCTTCGTAAGGATGGAATATTATTTGTTCACGATGTTGATGGATTAAGAAATTAAGTGTTACGAGAGTGTCATCATTCTAAGTTGACTATTCATCCCGATGTTAACAAAGTGTACCGAAATATAAAGCAAACTTATTATTGAGAAGGTATGAAGAGGGATATTGGAGCATTCATCTCGAAGTGTATGAATTGTCAGTTGGTGAAGGCAGAACAAAAGAAACCTAGTGGACTGTTGCAACGGCTAGAAATTCCTAAGTGGAAATAGAAGCAAGTATCGATGGCTTTTATTGATGGACTGCCGAGGACTCGAGCAGGGTATGATGATATTTGATTTATAGTGGATCGATTGACCAAGAGTGCAAGATTCATACCCATCAAGTCAAGTAGAAAGACATCCAAGTAGCAGAGTTGTATGTGAAATGGATAGTACGATTTCATGGTATGCCAAAAGCATTGTGAGCAACCGAGACTCTCTCTTAAAGATGCTCTCTCTTAAAGATGGACTTTGTTGTGCTTTCTTCTTACAATTATACCCCTTACGAGGGAAGGACACTAGCTAGATTCAAGTTCTTCTCCCAGACAAATGCATTATTTTTTAATGAACACCTGGTAGGTGTAACAAAGGAAGAAAGAGTAGAGGCTCTGTCTGATCTGATCCTCGAAAATGAAACTTCTGACCCAGCCTAACCACACTTTTACTCAGTCTAATTGAAAGACTGTTATTGTATCAACAATCAACGCTTGAAATGGGGTTTTTTCGCAGCTCCACTGCTGTTGATAAGGGCTGCTAGCCTCTTATTGGCTGCTTCTCCCGTCTAAGATTTAGTATTCTTGGATTAGGCTTTAGCGGGCTTCTCTCTTTAAGCTTCTTGAATACAACCGTTGGAGTTGCTCTTAAATGGACACTTGGACATATGTTATATAGACTTTGGGTTACAACATTCAAACTACCCAAATTTTGTATTATAATAGACCTAATTAATCCAATGTGTTATACAACGGTCGTATTTCCATTGCAAAGAGGAAGAAATTTACAACTCCCGGATCAACCATGTTTTGCATATAACATAGCTTATTATTATTATTATCTTCATCACCACATCATCGGTATTTGAGGAAAAAAGAATATGATTGTCAAATATCCAACGACAAACCTGTTAATGTTATAGCATTGTAGTCATATTCTTCTACTGCAAATTGCTATCTTGTATGATATTGAAATATGAGAAATAAACATTCATCCAAATCATCGGTTTTGATTCTAGATTAACGATATAGATGAAGTTGTACATATGATATGATACAGTATTAAAGAAAATATTGCATAAGGTAGCATCCGAAAATATACTTTACTTCAATAAATAGATGCGGAAACTCACTGCTCTGCTTCATCAATCTAAACAATCTAAAATAATCTACAGATCTTCCCAATGTTTCTTCAATATGACCTATCTTAAAGTCCGTAAACATACAAGAATACGTAGCAAAGTAGAGCCCTTATCCGCAAAAAAATTAATCCTTGAACAAATCAAGTAGCTGATCAAAATCAAAATCACTTCCCTTATCCGGAGTCCTCCTGCCATAACTCCGTTCAGGAGCATCGGAACCACTGCTGAAACCCCTAGTAGAAGTTCTGTCATCACCGTCATCATAATCACGCTGCTTCGACCACTGGTTTCTGCTTCCACCATTATCACGCCCTCCTCCATACCTAGACTCAGAGGTTCTACTCGAATAGCTCTTGTTTCTAGAACTATCCGAGAATCGAGATGCGTTATTACCATTTGATCCTTGTGGTCTTCCATAACTTCCACGCTCAGATGTCCTTGATGTACTGTTGTTTGAACCCCATGATTTTCCAAACTTTCCGCCCTCCGAGTATTTAGAAGTGTTGGATCCCCAGGAATTTCCATATTTGGAAGGACTGTATCCTTGGGATGTTCCATAGTTTGTGCCACCTTGTGAATATCTGGGTGTGTTGTATGCTTGGGATGTTGCGTAGTTTCCACCTTGTGAGTATCTGGACGTTGTGTTTTGTTGTGATCTTCCGTACTTTCCGTATTGGGGTCTGCGGCTAGCTGTATCATCGTCTGATTCATACAGACTTCTGCTTGCTTCTATTTTTGTGCCGGTAATTCCTCGTAGCTGTTAATATACTAGAAAGATTTAACATCTAAAGGGAGATATTTTCAAAGCTACATTTAAAAATAAAAGACAGGTTAAGCATAAAAGTCTGATCAGAAAAAACAATTGAATCTGATCTGACTTTTTATTATAAGCAAAGGCAACCATAATGATATTTTTTTTAACTATACAAGTACACCCAGAAGCTATACTTAGACTTAAGATCACAAATTCTATAGGAGTTCATTCTTTAAGGCACAACCCATGTGCCTAGCTTTCTAGTTTGTGAAATGAAGTAAGCAATTACTGACCAAATAAATTGAAGTTGCAACCGATGTAATCTCTAATTGGTAGCAACAGTGCATCTTTGATACAAAGCTACAATGGTATGAGAATTCTGTGTAATGACTAATAAAATCATAGTAGAAATGTATCTTCAATACAAAGCTATCAACCATAAACAGAATGCAATAAACTATCCTTCAAATTATCTTACAAGTATTCCTATTTTATTTTATAGTCCTCAAGGTATGGATGAAGGGTTTAGCAACAAGTTATAAACAGAGAAACAAACAGAGTTCAAACCACAACCATCGCATAAAACAAAATTCATTGAATATCCAGATGTATGTTTGGGATGGAAGTACGTCCTAGGTCATTAGTTTTATTTTTCATGTTTTGTTTTAAATACTTAGAAAAGGCAATCAAAAAAAAATCAAGTGTAATGCAAACCTCTTCAAAGTTAAAACCAAGTTCTCGCTCCATGGATCTAACAGTACGCCGTTGGCTCTCATTGAACATAAGAATAGCTGTCCCCTTGTTACCAGCCCGGCCAGTTCGTCCAGATCTATGAACAAAAAATTCTGAACTGTTTGGCATTTCAAAATGAATAACCTGCATTCAGAAAAGATGGAATTAAGATTCAAAATATAAATTGGCATTCTGTGAGAATCTTCAATGCAAATGTTTCGTCAAGTCTAGAACATTCAACATGCCAATGGAGTAATTATTATCAATAAAAAGACAATGTCAAGCACAATGTTTTTCTGGTCCTTTTTTATATACATCTCACTTGACAATGTCTTCTTTTTCATAATAACACCAATTGCATTGAAGAATGTATTTTTCCGATTAAAATATGTTATCTTACATGTCACACCAGCATGACACATGGATTTTTTTGAATTAAACAGACAAATGGTAGAAGTTTTTACCAGGTCCACGTTAGGAATATCAAGGCCACGTGCAGCAACATCAGTAGCAACGAGCACATCAAATCGTCCTTCTCGGAAAGCAGCAAGCGTCCTATCTCTGTGGAGTTGTTGCATGTCACCATGCAATGCTTTACTTCCAATCATACTACTCATGGATCTAGATAACGACTCAGCATCTCTCTTAGTCTTGGTGAAGATTATGCTTTTGCCTCCTTGAGCATATGTCTTGAGCATGAAAATATCCGTAATGTAAGCAACGGTAAAAATTGGAAGCTCAATGCAAGAGTTATAAAAATCACACACACACATTTGAGTTATCCACAAAACCAAACTGTGAAAACTACCCTCGATAGAGCTACCACTAGTCCTTTTCTCCCATGTTCATAGTTCATCCACAATTCTTTCAAATGATGATGTGTTATGGGATAACGTGTAGAAAGTTGATGTTTGTGCCTAAAGGAGCATAAATGCATGTATTGTTGACAACTAGGAACTAAGGGGCGAGGTAAAATCGTGTTCAGGGAAATTGGGTAAAACAACTTTCTCATTTGCAGTGCATAGCAAGTATAGTTGTGTTAGGAAAAAATAATAAAGGGCTATACAGCAACAGTTCTGTAAAATTTCATGCAGTGTTAATTAGCAGTACATACCGATTAGCATTGAAACTAATTGCTACCCCGTGCTCATTCTCTACTTTGTAGAATAATTTTTACATCATGTTGCACCAAGCACCCGTGGCCTAATGGATAAGGCGTCTGACTTCTAATCAGGCGACTGTGGGTTCAAGTCCCACCGGGTGTGATCCCAGTTTTTTGACATTTCTAAAATCAATTCAACCCCAAGGTTCCCCATAGGATCAATGCAGTTTTTATCTAGTACTGATCCTAATTTCAAAAACGTTTTTGACATTTCAAAAATCAATTCAAACCCAACGTTCCACATAGGATCAATGCAGTTTTTCACCTAGTATAGTACTGATCTTATTTTCAAAAACGGTTTGTACAGATCTTTTGACATTGCACAAAAACTTCCCTGCAATGAATCTTTTGACATTGCACAAAAACCTCCCCACAATGTCTGCATTTTTTTAGAGCGATAATAGTTTTTGACATTTCTGAATCAATTCAACCCCAACGTTCCACATAGCATCAATGCAGTTTTTGAGCAAGTATAGTACTGATCTTATTTTCAAAAATAGTTTATACAAATATTACTTTCGACATTGTACAAAAACTTCCCCATAATGAGGTGTGCATTTTTTAGAGTGATCCTAGTTTTTGACATTTCTGAATCAATTCAACCCCAATGTTCCACATAGGATCGATGCAGTTTTTGAGCAAGCATAGTACTGATCTTATTTTCAAAAACAGTTTATTCAAATATTATTTTTGACATTGCACAAAAACTTCCCCACAATGAAGCGTCTGCATTTTTTATAAACACTGCACATGTCATCTAGATCAACCATCTACAAACTTACCACTGTTCCCGCACCTTTATAATAGATAGACATTTAAGTCTTCACAGCATAAATGTGGTAATATACAGATTAATTAGAATGTCTAATAGACTTACAGAGATCAGTGTAGGAAGCAGACTTGGTTTATTTGTATTATTTGATGCAACTGAATATAAAGTAATGCCATCAGCCAACTTTTGTTCGGAATCACCAACCTAATCAACCAAGTTTAGAAATATGATTCCAGTAATAACGTACACAAGAAACATTAAATTTGTGATGTAAACGAGATAACTACCAGATCAACCACTAGTGGATTCCGCAAGTACTTCCGTGATAGTTGATTAACCCATGAAGGCATAGTAGCTGAAAATAACATGCATTGTTTTTTTGCAGGTAAGTAGCTTAGTATGCATTCCACGGCTTCTTGAAAGCCAATAGCTAGCATCTGATCAGCTTCATCTAGAACAACAAACTTAACTTCAGACAGATCCAAAGCACCGCGTTCGACCAAGTCAATAATTCTTCCTGGTGTGCCAACAACAATGTCCATGCCAAACCCCAGTGTGCGTATCTGGTTTGAGATTGATATTCCACCATAGAGACATGTGCTGCTCAAAGTTGGAGCAGATGCTTTGAACTCCTGCTGTACTTGCCGTGCAAGTTCACGTGTAGGTGCCAATACAAGTGCAGAGGGAATTCGCTTTTTACTTCAAGATGATGGAATAACAGATAGTGGATTAGAAATTTCTACAATGGACTAACAGATATATAGACTGATGAATGAGCTTCTATTATTATTATTTTCTTCTATATCAAGTATAGAGATATTTATTTTCAAAAAAAAATGAAGTACAGAGATATTTGATCAAAGGGCCTTTTTTTAACTTATCAAAGAGGTGTATGCCTGGTAAATATGATGTATTGAATTGAATGATCTTATTATGTATGTATTCGCCATCAACATACTAGTCATAACTCTGCAGGCTTTAGACTCCCAATGAAGCGTTATGAAGTTGGGCATTATATGGCAAATATTAACAGATAAAATATACCATGTTCCTGAAATTCCAATCTCTCAAATGATATATATTTGATAGTACAAGAAAAATAATATGAGAAATGTATCTGCGAATTGATAGGATGCAAACAACAAACCTGTGCTGATTGTCTCGAATGATTTTATCTAGTATAGGAATACCAAATGCTAGTGTTTTCCCTGACCCAGTAATAGCTCTTCCAATCATATCCCGACCCTCCATAGCTGGTTCCAAAACTGCTCTCTGCAATTGATTATTGCAAAGTTAATCTTACGAGGTAGATTTGCACTAAGAATAAATTAAAAGATTACGTGTGTGCGTACACACATATTGTGTGTGTGAGAGAGAGAGAGAGAGTGTGTGTGTGTGTATCAATGTTCATTAATATTACCAGTCATAACTAACTCATTGTAAATGCAACAAAGAATATCCTGTTCATAACGCACATACGAAATACCCAAAACAAAAGTTCTCACACAAGCTAATCATTGTTCATTGTTACACCAGTATATGTTACAAAGTGATTCTATTAGTTTCTATATATAAAAAAATGAAGATGAAACAGGGGAGAAAATTAAGTTTAAGGTTTAAATGTAGAAAATCAAGTTTAAATATATAAATTAGTACATGAAAAGAAGACGGATACTTTTTTTTTCATACTCAAATGTCATTAATGGTCTATCTAGAGCATAAACATAGTAAAATAAAATTCCTTTGAATCTAAGATTTACAATTTAAATGCGGCTTTGATTTAAAATATGAAATTTAAGATTTAAATCTCGTTATGAAATTCTTGCTTCTACATTCAATATTAACGTGAAAGATTCAGATTGTGAAGTTTGAGGTTGTTACATCAAATGATCTGAGCAATTATGATGTTAAAATTCAACAAACAAATAGGTATATAAACAATGGCTAAAATCTTCATACTTCACCTAAGGAGGTGCTTATTGTGTTTTCACAGGTTTTCACAAGTAATACCTGCACACTCTTCACTCAAATTTAATCTGTTATTCCTATATTGATTCATATCGCTTTCGTCTACCAATATAACTGCTCTAAAAGCCACCAATTTGGCCATCAATTCATTATATACCACCGGTTGAATCTGTTTGCAGTGTTTGGGAGTGCAAGCTTTAAATCACTTTAATCATACGTTTTCTCAGTTGTGCAGATGCACTGAACTTTAGTCACAAACATGCTGTATGCAATTCACCCAGTAATTTAACTAACCATAATATTATATTTGCAGGAATGGGAACTGTCCATACCAAACAGAAGGCTCTAAATTCAGCACTAATCCAAATTTCACACAATATATCCCATCGCAGACTTAAAAAAAAAATCCAAAATGTACGAGTGAGTTTACCTGAATAGGAAATAGTTCGGTAATTCCTCGTCTAGACAAAGCCGAAACAATCTGGTCCGAAATCCCAAGCTTCGAGATCTCCAAATGCTCCTGAGAAGTAGCAGCGATTTCGGCCACAGCAGCACGTGGAGCCGGCACGGCGAGGAGAGGGGAGATGCCATTGATGTTATTAGAAGAGGAAGATGAGGCGATAGATAGATAAGAGGAGAAGGATTTGCTGAAATTAGGGTTAGGGTTTCGATGAATGGTGGAAAAATGAGAAGAAGGGAAGAAGAAGAGAGCAGTTGTGGCCATTCTTTTGCTGTGGATAGAATGGAGAGGGTTTGTAAAAAAACATACGTAGATGTTTATATACGTGAGTTTCGTTTTATTTACTCCCCCCGGGCTGAAAATATCTGGAAAAAGAATTGGCATTTTGCTGAAATATCGAGTTTATTTTGTGGAACTTAATTGTCCACATTTTGTATTAGAATGTGACAACAAATAAATTCACGACATGAAAAAACTGGTTTAAGAATGCTTCATTCTAAGGTAGACGCAGATCGATTTGGTACGGTTTGGAGCTCAAATCGCTTTTGTACCATATCAAAAGGTTGATCAAAAAGTACAAACATTTATATTAATCTTTTAAACGGTTCGGTTTTGGCTCGATTAAATATAATACGATCTGTTTTTGGTCATGTCCAGTTTGAATTCATATTAAATATGAAATAAGAGAATTGCTTCCATCAATAATCAACTCACGAAGGCAAATGTGTGAAGCTTTTGCACTTAAAGGTTAAAAAACACAATGTTATACTGAAATGAAAGATTAGTTCTTAATTGTATGAATATTCAATTTGACATTTAGCTACAAGTGAGATATTTTTAGTAGATTAACCAAACATCAATGTTAGTCAATGCGTAACTATTAAGTAAAATGACTAAAATAAGATTATAATTAGTCATTTATTCAAAAAAAAATGATGAAAAATATTATACTAAAACTATAACTTTTTCATTTATGACAACGATTATTATTAATATAACAACAACATACAATGAAAATAGAATATACATCGTTAGAATCTAATGAGATTGGAGTTGCTTATATTTTTATCATAAGATTACTAGTATCGATGCGGGTCGGACCGGTATGGGGTATTTTCTTTGGTTAGAAGATTCGGTGCGGGTTTCCGCACCATTTTTACGGTCCGATCCGGGCGGTTTTCGTATAGCGATGCGATATATGCCGGCCGCTACTTCTTTCACCTACCAAACAGTGCTAGTTCAATCACAAAATTCATAATTTTTTATATTTTAACCTTATTTCATCGTGTTTTACCGAGAGTATTTTGTAATATTTTACATAATACTCTCTTCGGTGTAAAGCATTAAAAATAAAAATACTCTCATCGAGTAAAACTAAGATAAACATGTTTTTATATTTGAAATGTAGTAGGAACTATATACATACCGAGTTAATCAATAATCTTTTGTATAAATGACAAACTAATTATTTTTCAATGGTATTAAATACCAAAAGAATATTATTATCATTACATGGATAACCAATAGTGTAGAAACTCATGTATTAATACCGAATGAGATACTCATTAAATATCACAAGTATTTTACTAAGTAAAGGAAGATCAACCTAGGAACAAGCATTTCGGATAACATTGGACAACAATATTATGAAACTATGTAATCTCAACAATTCAACGACGACATGCGTCAATATCAGGCCAAGCTTCTGGATAAATCGATAAACATCGGCAAATAACATGTTATCAATCCACGTCAATAACACATAATCGGATTTGAACAAGTGTCTCTATCATGGCCCCCCAATATGCAAATTCAACAATCCATGGTAAAAGCTCCCTGCTAATAGCAGCAAAGCAAGTGTAAATATATGTGGATCCCACTACAAATAGCCAAACAATAATTCAAATATTATGACTAAATAGTTCTTTTGTAGCTTAGAGAGTGATTTGTAAAATTCATCAATGACTGCCCCAATAGTTTCATCGGAAAATATTCCAAATTATAGAAGTACCGACAATGGGCATTGGGATTTCCCAAACCATTATAAAGTTTTGTGCTTCTTACTCTACTACATTTACTTCTAGTTTTTACTGCTTCTATATTTGGTATTTATTACTACTAAGATGCTGCAACCTCGGTTCAACTCTAATAACCGGACATCATGTTTCTCTAAAGCCAGCATTATGTCGTTGGTTGTT
Source organism: Allium fistulosum (assembly GCA_030737815.1). Lineage (NCBI taxonomy): Eukaryota > Viridiplantae > Streptophyta > Magnoliopsida > Asparagales > Amaryllidaceae > Allium > Allium fistulosum. The sequence goes on along the minus strand of CM060904.1, from coordinate 944,925,103 downwards.
GAATAATGAAAAACCACTTCAACAATTTGGCGCTATAAAGGGGGATCGAAGCACCGTCTCTAGTTCGATCTCGGCCACCTTATCTGTTCTAGACTCTTATCAAGTTCAATGAATCACAACAACCAAACTCCCTCAAAAGTAACTTATTTTTCATATTTGCCTTTAAGTATTAGGGTTGAACTTAAGATAATAATCAATAACGAGCTATCTTAATTTCAGCAATGAGGTTGAAAACAAACCATATTGCCCATTCCAATCCCTTTAGTCTCTCCACATCAAACTTCTATCAGAATATTTCAAAGGTTTGTTGTAGGAAAATGCACGATTTAGGAAAATGGTTCATTTTGCGAATCAAGAGATAAAAGAGTTGTCAACTCGGTTACTTGAAAGCTCAAATCAAAGTTCAAAGATTGAAAGTTTAAAAAGATCTAATGATAAGCTGAAAAGTCTCAAAAGATGAAGAAACCTCGCCCTTACGGTCCAAAAAGTTTATAAAGATCGAAAGTCTAAAAGATCTTAATGATATAGCTGAAAAATCCCAAAAGCCAAAATGATTCAATTTCCCACATTTTCCTTAAAACCGAGAGAATGTATCCTACCGAGACTATCCTCCACTAAAACCTGAAGTTAATAAGAGACATGCTTTCTACATAATGGATACGGCAACGATCATTGCTGACAACTCAAAAATACAATTGAAAATTTTATTGATAGAACTTTACTTTTTGGGTTTGTTAAGGATTAACTTTAATACATAGCTTTACCCTGTTTATAGGTTTTATAGATAAATTAATTTTGGTTTCAAATTATATCTGGAAATTGCTCGTTATTTGGACTTTAGTGTATTGTATTATAGCTGGTTTTTTGGACTTCTTCAACTATTATAGTGGAGCTTGTGTTTTTTTGGTTTTCTGGATTCTTTATGGATTTCTAAAACTATTAACATCATGGGTCTTCGGTATTATAAGGCTTCTAGATTTAATTTGGATCTCATCAGATGATTTAGTATTATAGTCTCAGTCCATTCTTTTGGATTTTTTATCCATTATGTATTACTTTGGAATGATGCGCCATCGACTTATGGGATTTTATTAGATTCTATCTGGTCTCCATGGATAAATTTCTATTAATTTGGACTTCTAGATTTCTAGACTTCGGCATTCTTATTAGATCTCATGAATTTTTAAAGTATTCCATAAGGTTATCTGAACTTTTGGTTATTTGCAAGTGCACTTGCTACCGAGTCGATTTATTACACTTGATATTTGTTAACCGGGTTTATAACCAAGCAAATTTTCAATGGAAGTTAGACCATTAAGGCGAAGACGAAATGACTCAAGAATTTGAAAACCCAGTTAGAAGAATAAGAAGATAGAACTCAAGAAATTACAAGTCCAAAGGAGCAAAGGAAACCTCTTGGTACCAAGAGCTTTCTGTTGCACTTTAGACCTCACCAACTTCTTGTACTTCAATGCTACTTTGAGCAATCGACATTAAGTGCTTTTTCTCAGAGAATAGATGAGCAATTCCAAGGATTGATGAGAGGAAAGCAGGATAATACAAGTGTTATTAAGGGAATCATTGGGCTAACCCAAAGTCTATGGAAAGGAGTTTTAAAATACATCAAGTCGAAGATAAGGGAGCAAGACAGTGGAAAGTATAAGTTTTCACCAAGAGAAAGCTCTCGATATCGAGAGGAACCTCTCGGCACCGAGAGGTCCTTTTAAGACCTAGGGCCGACGTGTTCTCTTATGGGATTCTATGCTTGCATCTGGACCTTGTTTAACTCGACCATATAGACCTGTGGCATGGTTTCTCTATAAATACCAGCCCTATAGCAACCAAAGGTGGATCTTAGACCCTAGCTCTACTTCATCTCTTATCTATCTACACAATTGTCGTCCAGGCAGATACCTTTTGGCAGTTCAAGGCTTAAGGACCTGTCGACTCTTTGTACTAGTGACTCAAATCTCTCTCTAAACTTCTATAAAATCCATAATCAATAAAATTATAAAATGAACATAGGTCAGAGATTGTTGTACCACTTTAAAAATCTTGTGTCTCTCTATTTTCTACACTTTTTTGCACTTTTCTACTGTTTCTACTAGATCTAATCCTACAACATGTCATATTTGGGTGTTGTGCTACTTTTGGCGTCAACATTTTGGTTTGTTAATTGAGAGAATGTAATTAAGGGTTAGATCAAGCTTGCTATTTTGGATTTGAAGAGGTCTAGTGGTTAGATCCATAAGTTTTGCTTGAAGAATTTGAAATTTTGCTATTTAAAGTCAACGCCTAGAAGATATAATAGATCCACAAGAACAGTAGCTGGTGGTGATGAAGGAAATGCTCACCAAGTTTAAGTTAGTAATCAACAAGCGATGATCATCTGCTCAACAGGAAGTGGTTACCATAGGTGAGATTGATAAAATGCCGTAGGAATTGAACCAGAAAATAATGGATAGTCAGAAAGTTTTGATGGACAAGATGGAAGCTTTGCTAACTTAGCAACCACAAAGGACTAGAAAGAGTAGGAGAGAAGCTTCCCCCTGAGATCTGAAGAAGAGAATTCATCCATTTCTGGTCAGAATAGGCGAAAAGAAAAATAGAAGGAAGCAGTTGGTGGAGTTGTAGAAGAAGTTGTAGGAAGAAGCAGGAGTGTTCCATCCGCAAGAAAACAGGTTGGTGCTAAGAGGATTTCTCTCGATATTAAGAGGCATTTGGGAGATCAAAGGGACAGGGAGTTGATGCTATAGAGGTTTCAGACTCTGAAGACAACCTACAGTTGGACAATGATGATCTTGAGCTGGATGTTGAGGCTAACGGAGATGGAGTTCAAACAGTCGTAGCTGAGCCAAACACACGCCAGCGGAATACCGTAGTAGTGGTTCTCCCAGAGACCAGAGAACCTAGACGTCAGTAGGTAAGCCAAGATCGTTTGCGGAACCAAACACTCAGTGCAACCCCTAATAGTCGTCTTATGGAGTACCGTTCCAGTGAAGAATACATAGCCGACATGGTTAAGCGGTTGGTTGAGGAAAGAAAAGATAGGAAGAATGAGGATTGGGGTTCTGCACCAAACAGAACTCCCTTTATAGAAAACATTCTGATTGAAGAGTATCCTAGGAAGTTTATGATGCCTATTATGCCATTATATATTGGAACCACCGATCCTAGACAACATTTGCTCAAATACGAATGGCACATGGATGGTGCTAAGGCAACGGATGTTGTTCGATGTAGATGCTTTCTCATCTTCTTGGAAGGAGTTGCATTGATGTGGTTCATTAGGCTCGCACCAAGCCATATTGACTTTTGATGAGTTGGCTAGGAAATTCATGGAGCAGTTTCGACTGCTTGCTGCAAAACCCAAGGACGTGATGTCCATATCGAGGTTGTCTCAATGGCCTAAGGAGTCATTGAAAGGTTTCTTGAACCGGTTTAACGTTGTTGTTACTTAAGTAAGCAATCCGAAGGAGGATTTGGTACTTATGGCATTAGTTCAGGGCATCTACCCAAACATAGATTTCGGTAAATGGCTGGAGATGAAACAACCTAAAACCATGGAGAAATTCCATCGGAAGCCTAATCAGTTTTTGCGCTTGGAGGAAGCAAATCTAGCTTCAGGCAATCCCGATGACAAACAGTCAAATGAGGTTATCCAGAGTAATGTGGCGGTGAAACAATCTAGAGATAGTGCTGGTACTGTGGCAACTAATGTTAGAAACTCAAGAAACCAAAAGAAATAGAACCAAGACCCCAGCGGTAGGCGTAACGACGACAAGAAACATCTAAGGAACTTAAAATTGGAAGATTACACTCCCTTGAATGATACATTGGAAAACATACACGTAGCTATTCAAGGAACGAAACGATATAAGAAACTGTAAGGAGGGAGGTAGATGAGCAGGAAAGGCGCTCCCAAAAATTCCGTTGTTTCCATAAAACTCATGGATACAACACGAATGAGTGCCGATATTTGAGGGATCTTATTGAAGAACTGATAAGTAAAAAATAAACCCTAACAATATGTTAAAGAACCATAGGAAGGTGCTCAAGGCCCAAGACTTCCATGGCGCTTGCCAAGGGAATCAATCTAGACCAAGTGGAGAAGGGCCCAGACAACAATGGAAAATTATTTATCAATACCATAACCGGAGGAACCCATCCGGCTGAGAAAATCTAGAGGAAAATGGAACGTATGCAAGCTCGCTGAAACATGTACATAAGAGGGATGCTTTATTGTAGAAGATGGAGCTTTGACTAAGTAGAACATGATGATAACTGATGATATCGTATTCAGGAAAAGATATGCTGGCGGAGTAGAAGAGCCAACGTTCGACCCTATGGTGGTAACAATTGAAATTGGATCGACAATTGTACATCGAGTTTTGGTAGACATCGGGAGTTCGGTGAATATACTATTTAAGGGAATATTTGACCAAGTGAAGATCAATATGAAGGAGGTTATAGCTTGTAAAACCAAGATTCAAGGATTTACATACGAAGCAAAATAGTCGATCAAATAGATCGATTTGCCTATGGAATTAGGTGAAGGAGATCGTAGGATAGTCCTAATTAGAAATTTGTTATAGTGGATGATTATTCGCCATACAATGCCTTCTTGGGTCGATCGACCCTCGCTGACTTTAAGATAGCACCGGCGTTTTCGTATTTAGTGACAAAATTCCCCATGAAAAACAAAGTTAGAGTGGTAAATGGAGACCAAAACATTAGAAGAGAATGCTATGTCAAAGAACTCAGAGAAGCAAAGCGGCATGAGAAAGGCAAGAATGTAGAGAGAACTCTTCGCATTCGGGACTCGCAAGCATAGCAATCAAAACCTGGACCCTGGCCCGAAACCATAGCCGGTTTAACAAGGCTATAGATCCCGGGAAGCAGTCAGGGGAAGGGCGACTAGCACCGGCTGAGCTGATGGTGAATGTTCCAATCGACATGGATGATCCTACTCGGGTCCTGAAGATTGAATTTCAGTTCAATGCTGACTTAAGAAAGGAATTGCTTGAACATGGATGATCCTACTCGGGTCCTGATGATCCTACCGGCTGAGCTGATGGTGAATGATCCTACTCACCTGGAAACATTCAGATATGTGCGGGATATCATCCGAGATAGCTTGTCAAGCACTAAACACTGACCCAATGTTTACACTGGTAAAACATAAAAGGCGCGGTCTGGGTCCAGTGCGATCCGTTATGCTGAAGGGAAAAGTGATAAGCCGTTGGAGAACGGCTTTATCCATGACGCTTTATACCCCGAATGGGTATCCAATCCTATGATGGTCAAGAAGTCAAATGGAAAATAGTGAACATATATTGATTACTCATATTTGAATAAGGCATGCCTAAAGGACGGCTTCCTTTACCTAGGATTGACCAACTGGTGGATAGAACTGCAGGACACGAGTTCTCTCCTTTATGGATGCTTATTCGGGATATAACAAGATTCTGATGCATATAACGAATCAGGAGAATACTAGCTTTATAATGGATTTGAGATTATATTGCTACCAAGTAATGTCGTTCATTTTGAAGAACAATGGAGCCACGTACCAGAGATTGGTAAATTCTATGTTCAAGAATCAAATCGAGCATAATTGCTTGTAAAGTAAAATAGAGAGTTAGAGAGATGATACCAGAGATTTTATACAAGTTCGAATTTCTCCTACATCCTATCCCGTACAATTGCTTGAACGAATTTATTTTCAAATGTCAATCCTTAAATGGGCAAAAGGCAAACCCAATTACAATCTCAATTACGAGGCTATGAGACATACCCTCATGATTTTTCAGACTTAGGGTACACCCACTTGGTTTGGACGGGCTACAAGCACACCCACTTAGATTTCCAGGCTACCAAGCACACCCACTTGATTTGAACATGCTACAGGTGCACCCAAGCAAATAAAAATAGAGTTTGATGGTTTTTCCAAAGATAATTTCTTGAAATTTGGATATAATAGATCCTATAGCCTCTTGGATAGCGCTTTGATCTTCGATTTGAGAGAGAGATGATTCAAAATGGTAAGAAAGTAGTATTGAACTAATACACAAAACTATGAATTGATTCTAAGTGATTTTGAAGAAAATTTTGTATATTTTTAATGGAGTTTTCATGAGAGTAAGAGGAGGGAAGAAAATAAGTTAATAACTGCCAAAAAATTTGTTTGAACTCCTCTTTATACAGTGTATAAACAGATGTGTCCGTTCGCGAAGAATTACGACGAATATACTCTTTTTTTCAAAATTTAAAAAACCATTTGGTGGCATGTATGTCGACATGGTATCTAGGTATATGTCGCCATATGCTTGTAAATTTTGAAAACTTATTTCTCTTTAAAAATGTTTTGAAAACCCTATACTTTGTAAAATAGTTTAATACTTTATAAAACACTTTAAACATAGTTTATAAATATTTTGATCTTTGAAAAACTTCTATAAAATATTTTTAAATATATTTGAAATTTTGTTTTATTTTAAAAATATAAAAGATAGAAAAATAGGAGATAGAGATCAAAGATTACTACCGGGGACTTTAACAGTGTTCTATGACTCTATACTCTATATTATAACCTTGAGATCTTCATATCTTGGTCTTTGTACTCATTGATGTTCATTTCTTGAGTCTTTATACTATATAGTCTTCGATTCAACACATGTGTAATATTCTACATTATCAAGGTTGTTATCATCAAAATCAATAACCGAGGTATTAACAATCTCCCCCTTTTTGATGATGACAACCATTAAATATTCCTGTATATAGAACATGATATAACTCCCCTTGAGTCAGATAACTCCTTTTGAATATATGTATATGTATATTTTATATTTTTCTCCCACTTTGTCATCAACAAAAATGGGTGAAAAAATAAAAACTCCCCCTAAATAAGATTCTTAGAAACTATAGAATTAAAATCAATAAGAATGATTAAAATATACTAAACATGATGTGATATAATAATGATATATCGAGACTTATAAATAAAATTACATTTTATTTATCCAATTCAAACCATACATATCAAATCGTCAATTCAAACATAAATAAACAATCAAACCAAAGCAAACAAATCCAATCCAAATATACACACCAAACCAAACTAAATCAAATCCTAAGAGTATTAATACACACACACACACACATCAAATCCAAACCTAATAACTGGACGTTTCATGGAACTTTAACCCAACCGTCGGATCCAAAGATTGGATCTGCTTTGATGGCATCCCAGTCTTCATTATCTTTGTTAATAGAGTATTATGGGTTGTTGTTTTGATCGCCTTTGATTAAAGAAGAAATCATCCATCAAATAGCATCGAAAAGCTTCTCTTGTTCTTTGATCATCTGCGTTTGGCTTAATTCTAAATGCCTTTGATTTCACAAGATAAAAGTAAGAATATTCTTAAAAGTTTGGAGTGTTTCTTCAAAAAATTTACACAATTTTTTATGCAAAGAAGACATTTTTAAGAGAGAAGTTTGAGAATGAAAGGGAATGAAAGAATAGAACAAATAATGAATTTTTCTGGGAGAAATAAGCTTATATGGGAGTAAAAAGTCATTTAGAAGGATTGAATATGTGGTGGTTATTTCATTTTCAATTTTAAAAAATTTTGACCAACGGTCAACATATGTCGACATATGATATATATGCATGTCGACATATATACCTTAAAATGCATTATTAAGTAATTGTGTTATATGTTTTGTTTCTACTTAATACCATTACATTTTTATACTTTCTAGAGATTAATATAACTATATATAACAGCAAGAAATAAATTTCATTACAAGAAATAAAAAAGTACATGGATTTTGAAAGAAATACATGAAAATAATATGAATTTAAACTAAAAACACACATTACTAAGGAATACAAAGCTAGGATCACAAGTAAATAACTAGATAGGCTTAGAAAGATGTAGATGATGATGATGAATTTCCACTAAGCTTGCGAATGATCTTTCCAAAGTATTTGTCCACTTTGTTGGAAAGAGAAGTGAACTTTTTATTAAATGAACGCTTAAGCTTCTTTTGGTTTTTAAGTAGCTTCTCTTGGTTCCTTAGTATCTCTTTGTTGGAGGGGTGAGATGGCTTGTCGAAACTTTCTAAAGAAGTATCCACTTCTTCCTCCTCCTCTTCTTCCTCTTCTACATCCATTTCATCAACTTCTTCCTCTTCTTCTTGTTGAATTTCTTGTTCTTCTTCATATGCTAATCTTTGTTCCTTTTTAAGGAGTGTCTCATATGTAGGGATGGCAATGGAGCGGGTTGGGGCAGGTTTTTCATGCCCCAGACCCACCCCAGGTTTTTCAAACCCTGACCCAGACCCGCCCCATAGGCCTGATGTGGGTCTGGATTTATGCCCGAAACTTGTTCGGGTTAGGGTAGACCCGCCCCGCCCCAAGACCCAGTGAGACTTCATATATTCATTCAGAATTGTGTATTATGTACATATATTTATTTATTTTATTTGTAGGAGACATTATCACTAAATGCCATTGAATATAAATCACAATATGTTTACAATAATAATGAAACATAAGGTATAGAATAATAATTCAAAACGTACACAAATGTTAATATATAATTATCAGTGGCACAACTTAATATTATAAAAATCCCGTAACTTGTTGGATGAACATGATAATATCCATGATATAACTAGTTATGTGTAAAAGGATTGACAAATCATCATTATAGTAGTAAAGTGATTTTGTGATATATCAGTAGTGCGGGTCGAGTTGGGGCAGGTCAGCCAAGCCCCAACCCGACCCTAGACCCGGAGCTTCTAAGAGCGGGTCATGGGTCTACCCACCCTAATGACTCGATGGGGCGGTTCTTAGCGGGTCAAAACAGGGGCAGGTCTGTCGGGTTTAGACCTTAGACCCGCCTTATTGCCATCCCTACTCATATGCTTCAAAAAATGGTGGAATATGTATAAGAAAGATGTTGGCCTTATCGAAAATTTTTCGAGGAAGAGTTTGTTCTCCTTTTAAATCAATACCAAAATATATGAAAATTCTCGTAAGATACACAACATGGTAGAGTGTGTTCTTGTATCAAAAATGTTCTTTTGAACAAAGTCATCTAAAATGACTTTTACCCAATTGATGTGGTAGTTTTCGTAAATGGCGAAAAGAGCTTTAAAAACTTTTTGAGTACGGTTATTGTAATTACCCGTCCTCGAAGTGATACATTGTTGTAAAATGAGACTCATAGGTCTCAATTTTGGTTGAAGATTCTTGTGTTTAAAATCAAATTCTTCATCACTTTCGAAAATGTCATGAAAAACTTCACGATTTTATTCATCAATTTGAAAAGTGAAGAAGTCAATTCCATTAGATTTGCAACCAAGTATATGACCCAAAAGTTCATAATTTAAAACAATTCGAGTGTCATTTACACTACTCCAAATTTTTCCCTCTTCTCCTTGAAAAATTTTACATTTAAATTTTCATAAAATATTTTAACCAAATCCAAATAACAAAATAAATCATTTTGAGAAGAGTCAAGTAAACCAAAAAATTTATTTTCAAAACAAAGATCTTGTAGACCATAAGAGGAAAAATCTTCCAGGAAAAACTTTTCCAAAAGTAGCGTACTCCATATAAGTTTCGATGGCTACTTTTTCATTGAAGAGAAAGCCTTTGGTTCTCTTAGATAGCCTTATAGTTTTAGGAGTTTGACTTAAGGAGGCCATTTTTGAGAGTCTGAGGAGACAAGATAATGAAGAGATGTTTTTAATTTTGAAATAAAGTGAGTGATTGAATAGATAGAGATAGGATGATTTAATAGAGAGAGAACTGACATTTCAATTTTGAAAAGTTGTTCTTTCAGTTTTTAAAATAAATGCAAAAGAGCAGGAAATTCAAATTTTGAACTTGATAAGAAACTTCGAAATTCTAGCATGTTTGTCGACATATGGTCTAGAGGTATGTCGACATGTAGCCCGAAAAATTCAAAATTAAAACTAAGATAATATATTCTTATATATATATATATACTTGTGTTCATCCAATTTTATTATTAATCTATATGTTATTCCTAAAGACACACACAACAACAACAAAATGAAATAAAAATTACATGTAAAAAGTACCGCTTTTTGCTCCTTTTCTGTAATCTATTCTGATAATCAACTATTTCCGTAAAACACATGTTTGCATCCTCTGTATCCGGTTTATTGTCGCTTAAGGAAGTATCATAGTCATATAATGTCGCTGTATAAGCTCTCTTTCTTTTTCTGGATGAATCGGCACCCTGTGAGATCTTTGATTTATTTAGATGCGGACAATCACTTTGTAGATGATTGAGTTCATCACAATCGAAACATCTAATTGCAGTTCCAGTTCCAGGAGTCTTTTTTTTAGCTCTCTGAAAGTTATTCCTCTTTTTATATTTTAAGAATTTTCTAAATTTTTTTGTTATGAAAGCAATTTCTTTGTCATTGTTATCGTCTAAATCCTGATCGTCGGTTATTGCATTAAAAGCTCTGGATTTCTTTTCTACTGCCTTGCTTTCTCTTCTGCTCTTCAATTGTGCTTCATAGGACATTAAATTGCCTATTAAATCTTCAATTTTAGAGTACTAATATCATTAGCCTCTTTTATTACTAGTCACTTTTGATCCTAATCTAAAGAGAGTGAATTGAGGACTTTTCTAACTTGATCTTCTTCAGAAAAGTTTTTACTTAATTCTATTAAAGAATGCACTATATCTTGAAATCTATGGTACATGTCAGAAATATACTTATTTGGATTCATTTTAAACAATTGAAATCTATTAGTAACATAGGAATTTTGATCTATTTAACTTTACTAGTGCCGTCATGTGTAACTTGCAGTGTTCTCTATATTTCATATGCAAACTTCCAAATAGAGACTCTATTAAGTTCATTTTTATCTAGTGAACAAAATAAAATATTTATGGCTTTAGAATTATTCTGTGCATGTGCTTTTTGGTTAGTAGTCCATTGTGCAAATTAGTATAGGGTTCTATGTACTCATTTTGTATAACATTCCAAATAAACCATTAGACTACAAGTAAATCTTCATCCTACATGACCAATAGGTGTAATTACTGCTATTAAAAAGTAGGGGTCTAGTAGTTGATTACCCTTCGACAAAAGTGTTAATAAATGTACTAAAAGTGTTGCTAGCCATTAAAACTTTCAAAAATTAAATTACGAGTTTTAAAAAACCTAGTGCTCTGATACCAAATCTGGGTTGCAGAATAATGGATCTTAAGGCTAATAAACACTAAAGGGGAGGCGAATAGTGTTTTCTAACTTCTATAAATCTTTTTAAATTTATTTCAAGTTTAATATTAATCATAGATTTCCAACATAGAATTACATCAACAATTAATCACAGACGGAATCACAAATAAAACGGAAAGCAATAAAGTAAAGTAGAGGGTTAGAGAGATGACACCAAGGATTTTATACCGGTTTAGATTTCTCCTACATTTAATCCCATACAATTGCTTATACAAATTTCTTTTCAGATCCCAATCTTTAAACGGGCAGAAGATAAATCGAATTACAAGCTCAATTCTGAGGCTACGGGACACACCATTCTGATTTTCTAGACTAAGGGTACATCCACTTGATTGGACATGCTACAAGCACACCCACTTAGATTTCCATACTACCAAGCATACCCACTTGATTTGAACATGCTACAAGCACACTCAAGCAAATATAAATAGAATTTGATGGTTTTTCCGAAGATAATTTCTTGAACTTTGGCTAAATGGATCTTATAGACTCTTGGACACCACTTTGATCTTTGATTTGAGAGAGAGATGATTCCAAAATAGTAAGAGAGTAGTATTGAATCAACACACAAAAGTACGAATTTATTCTAAGTGATTTTGAAGAGAATTTGGTATAGTTTTAATGGAGTTTTCAAGAGAGTAAGAGGATGGAAGAAAATAAGTTAATAACTGCCAAAATATTCGTTTGAACTCTCCTTTATATAGTGTATAAACAAATGTGTCCATTCGTGAAGAGTTGCAATGAATAAATACTTCTTTTCAAAATTTAAAAAACCATTTGGCAGCATGTATGTTGACATACTATCTGGATATATGTCGACATATGCTTGTAAATTTTAAAAACTTATTTCACTTTAATAATGTTTTGAAAACCCTATACTTTGTAAAATAGTTTGATACTTTGTAAAACACTTTAAATATAGTTTATAAACATTTTGATCTTTGAAAAACTTTTATAAAATATTTTCAAATATAGTTGAAAATTTATTTTGTTTTAAAAATAATAAAGATAGAAAAATAGGAGATAGAGATCAAAGATTACTACCAGGGACTTTAACGATGTTCTACAACTCTATACGCTATATTACAATCTTGAAATCTTCATATCTTAGTCTTTGTACTCATGAGTCTTCATGTCCATTTCTTGAGTCTTTATACTGTATAGTCTTTGATTCAAAACCTGAGTAATATCCTGCACTATATACTATATAAATTGGCAAAATATTAGCCTCTGTATTGTATATTATTGTTATTAAGTTTGTTATCATCAAGATCAATAACTTAGGTATTAACACAACACTGGTACGTGAGGAGGCCAAGATTTAAACACCAGTTTACTACATTAGTAAGTGGTTTATTGGAGCTGAAAAGAATTATCCGAAGTTGGAAAAAATTGCATATTTTTTGTTGATCGTGTATAGGAAGTTACAACTGTATTTTCAGGGTCATCCGATCAAGGTACTGACAGATCAGCCTTTGAAACGGGTGTTATATCTACTCAAGACTCGGGAAGGTTGTTGAAGTGGAATGTTGAGTTGAGCCAGTGCAAAATTGCTTATCATCCGACGGGCAAGTGGAAGCGGTGAACAACATCATCAAATCCACCTTGAAAAAGCGACTGATTAGAGCTAAAGGCATCTAGGTTAATGAGCTTCCACTAGCACTATGGGCATATAGGACGACACATAAGTCTGCAACTGGACACTCGCCTTTTGGTTTGGCATACGGATCATAAGCAATGATCCTGATAGAACTGAAAGTCCCTTCTCATCGTAAAAGGCATTTCAACCCGAAAAAGAGAAATGGTAGAATTGAGGGTAGCTGCGCACCAGAAAAGGGTAGTGCGACATCTCAACGCCAAGGTTCGCAACCATACCTTTGAGGTAGGGGATCTTGTTCTGAAATGGATTCTCCTGAGTATGGGGGCACTTAGCCCAAACTGGGAAGGACCCTACATGATCGATCAGAAGCTTGAAGACGGAATATTCAAGGTGACAACTGTTGATGGAATTACTATCCCATGTGCATGGAACATCGATCTGCTCCGGCACTACTACACTTAGTTTCTCTTCATTTGTTTTCGTGAATAAGCCACCCAAGGACTAAGGGCAATGTATCAAGGCATGACTTGCCACATTTTTCACCCGTAAATAAAGTTAGTTTCTTGATCTAATGGAACCGTGTTCCCAAAAGCAAAACTCCTATGCTGCACGATTAGTAGTACAACCTGAGAATATACTCCTCTGTCCTCGGTAATGGACGGGGTGTATGTTCCAAGGGCCGATCGGATAATTTGGCCCAACCTTAAGGAATTCGTCATTGTCTGAAGATAGGCGATGTGAGAAGGTTTCCTCATTCAATCATGGTTAACCATCGGGAATTCATTGTTGCTCGAAGATTAGCAAGGACGAGAAGATTTTCCCATTCACTCTAACCTTAGGAATTCGTCGTTGCCCGGAGATAGGCGACGATGAGAAGGTTTGCAAACCTTAACCTTCAGGGATCCGGCGCTGTCGAAGGTAGGCAGCATTGGAAAGGTGAAACCCTTATCCTTCAGGAATTTGGTGTTCCCAGGAGATAGGCGACCCCAAGAAGGAAAAGCTAAGCCTTTAGGAATCAAGCGTTGCTAAAAGATAGGCGGCGTTAGGAAAGCAAAACTCCCAATCTTCATGAATTCATTGTTGCCTAAAGATAAGCGACGAGAAGGTTCCCAATTCACTTCAACCTCCCGGAATTTATCATTGCCTGAAGATAGGTGACGACGGGAAGGTTCCGTAACCATCAGGATTCTGATGTTGCCTGGAGATAGGTGATGCTAGGGAGGAAAACTCTAATCTTCAGGAATTCTTCATTGCCCAGAGATAAGCGATGACATGATGGTTCCCCAATTCACTGAAAACTTCAGGAATTTGTCATTGCCAAGAGATAGACGGCGACGAGAAGATTTCCCTATTCAATCAAATCTTTAGGAATTCGCCGTTGCTCGGAGATAGGCAATGATGAGAAGATGCAAAAATACGTAACCCGTAGGACTTTCCCATTGCTCGGAGATTGGCGATGACAACAAGGTAAATCCTCTATTCTATAGAAATTTAGCATTGTCCGAAGATTGGCAACGTCAGGGAAGGCTGCTACTTCGGGACAGTTAGATAATTCGATCCAACCTTTCAAGATCGATCGGATAGTTCGATCCTAACTCATATGAATTCTCCATTGCTCGATGATTGGCAATGGCAGCATATAGTAATTTTCAAGGCTGATCTATAATTCGGCCCAGATTTCCAAAGAATAACTAAAGAATCGAGTGAATAAATCGATCCTGACTTGCAAGAATTTGACATCGCCCATAAGCAGGCAGTGTCAAGGAGAAACTCTTGGGATCAAACCATCTACGCTAGTTTTCGAAGATTGAAACTAGTGTCTAACTGGATTTCAACGACGGCGCCAGTGACCGAGCAAGACATGCTTAGTCGAGGATAAACGAGGATGGTCGTAAAGGTTTAAAAACAAGCATTATTAGGTTTTCTTGGTCCAGGACCAGGACAGGAAAAATACACTTACACTGGGGGCAATTAGATAATTTACCCCACAATATCTCTTATCCCGTCAATGCCTGGAATCTGGCACGAAGAGATAAATCCCATAAACGGGGAGAAGTGCACAGCGAAGTCAAATGGGAAAGAAAACGAATATCCCAACTGCTACTCTACGACAGTTAGGAGAAACATGGAACCAGAATTATTCACCACTACTAACTAGATGAAAAAACTCGACCAAAAATAACCACAGAGTTGATTAAGTTATGGTTATATTTCGCCTAATGGAACAATTAGGCAGCTACAAATAAAGCCAACATCAGAATACAACCTAAGCAATTGCAGGAATAGTATTTATATGCACAGAGTTACAGTAAATAAGCATATTGCACGGCAACAGACATATATAATTACAATACAGGTGGTTATATCCTATACACATGCATTTATATATCAACAGGAATAGTACATAAAGGTGTGAAAAAGTAAGCAGAACAACGATTCCAAGTCAAAAAGAAAATTTTCCATTACTTCATCCTTTATGTACAAAACATTGCGGGGTCGCTCCCATACAAACACGGCCTGTTTGACACGAAGAAAAAAAAGGTACAAACTCGATAACACAAAAACAAAATCAAGCTACCACACCGACAACCTTCAAATTTTAATTTCAAATCACTTTCTTTTTCCATAATCATATTTTGATGAAGAGGCAATTAGTGTTAGTGATTGTTTAAGCATAGCCTATTTAGTGTCAACAATATAGGCTATCAAATTCAAGGCAAAAACAACAATTAAACCACTTCAATCATTCTTACTAAGCATAAAAAGAGAGCATGAATTAAAAACTAGTTGAAGCTACATAATTAGAGAGCTTCATTAACCCTAAATTGAAGGGGTTTAGCCTCTCATATTTGTCATTTGATTAACAAATGTAGCTAGCAACATGAAAGCAAAAAGAAAAGGAAAATGAAAGCTAATGGAAAAGAGAACTAATCTAATTTCATAAAAGAAAATCTACACTACTTGCATAAATAAACAAATCTACACTACAACATGAAAGGAAATAAACAAGAAAAAAAAGGAACATGTATTAAATTGCATAAAGAAAAAAAGGAATTACATAAGAGAAGAAATGGCTAAGTAGCCATGAAAAGAAAGAGAACTTTGATTTATTTTCTAAGCTAAAAACTAACTAAGAGGAAGAGGGTTACATGAAACATAAGGGGTCTTTATACATGTATGAAACCCTAATTCATATTTTTGGGGAATGCCCAAAATACCCTTGAGAAAGTGTAGAGGCCAAGTAATCATTAGCTTCTACTAATCATCATTTAAGTGTACATGAAGCCATTAATTCCATAAGCATGTGCATTAGCCTCTAATTTGTACATTAAGGTAGGTGGGTAGGTGGGGTCCTCCATGATCATCTCTTTGAATTATTTCCATCTTCATTTGTTCTCTTCACTCTTGTGCATGGATATATCATCATGAAACCACTTGTAAAATTCACCAAATTTCCTACAAAACAACATAGAAAATTCCAAGTAAATTTTCACAATTTAATAAATGCATAAAAATGACCATTTTGCCCCTATATGAAGATGAATATGTGACAATTTGAAAATAATTTGAATTTTGGTTTAAACAAGTTAAAATACCCAATATGATCATTTATTTAATTTAAATATATTAAATATGGTGGTAAAAATATGCACATTTACGTGCACATCAAATACCCCCACACTTATATTTTATTCATCCTCGAATAAACTAAAAACTAAGATAAATCCGTTTTCGTAGGGAGCACGATTGCATTGAGCATATGCAACAAGCCGTCAAACCTCTGGGTGTCCCCAGTAGGACGAGTGTTGTCTCGTGAGGGTTTTCAGCGGATACTACCCACAAAATCCAAATGCAGGATGAAAATATTTACAAAATGCAAGATTTATTTACAAAGAGATGAATGCAAGTTTTTGAAAATATTTACAATGAAGGATTTAGTTTTTAAATTAACACGAATAAGTTAAATATAGGTTTTGGTCATTATCTTGAAAATTTAAGTCATTTGCTCATCAAAATTTCCAACAAAAACGAAGTTATCATAACAAATAGACTATAGTTTAACTCGCTGTTTCGGTTGATAACAAAGCGTAACTATGAAATGGATCCTTGGTTGATTATCAACGTTTATCAAAGTGGTATTTTCATTTATTTTCAATAACAAGTTAAATCAAATAAGTTAAAATAATGCTTGGATTTCATTTGCTTACTCTCTCCATTTATTTTCTTTTGGAAATTTTATTGATATTAACAATATTTATATATGCCTAACTCAAATAAACTGAGGCCAGATATATTACCCATGCACTGCCTTGCGGACTGATGTGAGGGGAATACAGAGCGTGGTGAGTGAACACACAAGTGTGAACACTTATCGACTGTAGGCGTTATTAAAAAGAATTTTTATATACATACACCTAACTCAGATAAACTGAGGCCAGATATACCGATCATGCACTACCTTTCGGGCTTACGTGAGAAGAGTATAGAGCATGGCAAGTGAATACACGAGTGTGAACACATGACTCTAGGTGTTTATTAAACATATACATATATACAAGAAATATTTTTTTTTGTTTTTTTAGAGAGAGTTTCTCAAAATCATCTTAGCACTCTTTAACTTAGAAGACAAAAAAAATGTTATATCCTTTTATTTGAATTCACCACTTTTTAAAACAAAGATCTTCAATTAGGATAGTTCATAATTAACACGTATGAATCTTCCTATATACTAGTTAAACCATTGTTATTTGTAATCAAACTTCATTTTTATTTTTGTTAAGATGGATAAATTTTCAGAAATTTCAATTTAATAAACCAAAACCATATATTTATCTTATAGTGTTTCTTTAAAAATAAATCAAAATTCTTAAAAAAAAATTGTTTTTGAAAATTTATATATATATATATGTATTTTGATTTTTGGAAGAAAAATTAAAAATAAACCATGAAAAATTAAAAATGAAGATGAGTCTCCCCCCACACTTGATTTTGACCGTGTCCCAACAGTCAACCCAAGTGGAAGGAGAAAAATAAAACAAAAATAAAAAGATGACCTATATTTACATGAAGGTGAACGGTATTTGCATGAGATCAGAAAGTATATCGTCAAATCGTAAATGAAACAGTCTTCCAAAAACCGATTCATTTGCCTCGTCAAGTATACGAGACACAGCTTAATGTCCAAAAACCAAATCATAAAAGATTTCAAAATTGAATGTTGATTTGGAAAAACGAATGTCATTGTTTATTTTCAATGATTTTTGGGGTAGATAGAAAAATTGGTTGAAGTTCAAGTTTATTGAATTCAAATTTTGAAATCCTTGACTCGAGTTGTTACACAAATATGAATTACACAAATCATTTATCATTTGATTTTGTTGTGTAGAGATTTCAAGTAGAGATGGAAATGCTATTTTCGAGATTCGAGGGTTGGTCATCGTTTTGAAAATTTGTTGTTCAAAATTCGAATTGTTTAAAGAATAGTTGTTGTTAAAATATCCATACGAATTTGGAGTGAAATCATATGGATTATATTGATTTTCACAACTATTGTAAAATTCAAGTGAATATGGAAATTCAGACATTTTCAAGAATGTTTTTGGTTTTTTTTATATAAAGGAAATATATTTACAAATAAAATTTATTTTTCAAAAGGGAAAATTGATTTTTTTTTTTGGATTTTTAATTTTTTTTTGTTTTGAAAAGATTTTATATTTTTTTGGATTTTTTATTTTCTAAAAAAAAACTTTTGATTTTTGTTTTTGATTAAAAAATATCAAAGAAAAAGGATTTAAAAATTGAAAAGGAATATTTACAAATTTTTTTAGTTTTGAATTTTGAAATTTTTTGTTTTTTGTTCTTTTAGATATGCATGGACTACTGCAACTAAATGAATGCAAGGGTTAATTACAAATGATTTATCCTAAGTTAACCCAAAATTGTATAATTACAAATTGTCTTAAATCAACAAGATAGTCTCAGCCAGATAACGGGCAGGATTTATCGGTGCACCACGAATCACCGTAGCAATGTAGCCGAAGGTTTAAGTACCTTCAGAGAAACAATTCAGTATAATATTTACGAATCACCGTAATATTTATAACTGATTAT
Organism: Allium fistulosum; assembly: GCA_030737815.1. NCBI lineage: Eukaryota > Viridiplantae > Streptophyta > Magnoliopsida > Asparagales > Amaryllidaceae > Allium > Allium fistulosum. The sequence goes on along the minus strand of CM060904.1, from coordinate 944,906,091 downwards.
TGCTCTGCCGTAGCATAGACACCGAGAAATTAAATTGTTCAAAGAAGACAACTTGTCAATATACAATTAAGTGTTATCAAAACTGTTATTATTAATCAAAATCTAGGATGAAATGCAAAGCAGAAATTAAACGTGTATTAACAACGCAACTACGATGAAATTTGTTTTTGTTTTTGGTTTTTAAAAGTTTTTTTTATATAAATGCCAATGCAAGCAATCAACAATGCAACTAAAATAAAAGCAAGAGATAAGAGCAACAATTTTTTTTATAGCAAGCAAGCTAAGTAATTTATTTTCGGCAAGCGGGTTGTCTCCTTCTACTTCGGCAACCTGAAATAAAAGCAATATATACACAAAACCTTTTTTTTAATAATGGAAGATAAACTAAAACCAAACAAATCAAAACAAAACAAATCAAAACGAAACATAAAAAAAATTGAAACTTGTTATTAATTTTTTTTTATTGGATATTTTTTTTTGAAATTTTCACAAAAGAAAAACTTTATACAATTTAAACTCTTAACAAGAGAAACTCAAAAGCTAACTTAACAAAAAAAAATTAGCAAGCTTCAAATGATTAAGGCCCGGCCCACCTACTGTGAGGAATGCGGATTACGAATCTTAAGGCTAGGAATAACACTAGAGGGGGTGAATAGTGTTTTTAAGAAATTACTAAATCTTTTTCAGTTATTGTTGATTTGTACACAAATGTATGCAATATTCAGACACAGATGCAGAAATAAAGTAAATGCAGTAAAGGAAAGAACACACCGGATTTTATACCGGTTCGGGGTTACCCTACATCCAGTCCCGCACAACTAAGTACAGATTTCCTTTCAAAAGCAATTCAACAATTACAACCCTCGGTTTCAAGGCTACGAGGTACACCCTCCAGAATCACAATCCTCTGGGTAGAGATACTTGTTTTCTAGGGCAACAAGTTCACCCAATTGATTTCCAAGGCTACAATCACATCTTTTCTCGCTTGATTGGTTTCCAAGGCTACAATCACACCTTTTCTCGCTATATAGATTACAAAGAAGCCTATAACTCTGAATAGCACTTAGATCTTGTTGAGATAGTGATAGAGAATCAAACCAGAGATAATCTAGTTAGATTCAATGTTGATTTTGGCAGAGTGATGATAGGATTTTGATTAAGAAAATGTGGAAGAAGAAGAGAAGTGAAAAACCAGAAAAACTGATTAAAAATTCGTTGAAACTAACCCCTATTTATAGAAGAACAACAGTCATGTCCATTCATGAAAGGTTATGACGAATAGACACTTCTTTTGAAATTTAAATTTTGAACTCAACTGTCACCATGTCGACATGGTCACCATAGGCATGTCGACATCCCAAAGCAATTTTTGATAGTTTGATTTTCTTTGAAAATAACTTTTATCTTATATTAAAACTATTTTAAACTTTATAAATATACTTGACTATAGATAAAATATATAGATAAATATAGAGAACACTATATATATAATTTTACTATAATTTTATATTTAAATCTAAATATAAATATATTATATTAAAAGATAGTTTAAAACAGACGAAGTTAAAAAACAAGAATATTTAAGGCTAAAACATCTTTTTGAAAAATCATTTGAAAAGATAATTTTTAAGGCTAAAACATTTTGAAAAACAATTTTGAAAATCATTCCGAAGTTGTTTTGAAAAAACATTTTGAAGTAGTTTTGCAAGCTTCTTCCTGCAGAGTATCTCATCATGTCAGGACTCGAGAACTTGTACAAGCCTAGGATGTTCGTGGGTTTGTAAGCCACTTGTCGTAGGTTTGTAAGCTACTTGTCGTGGGTTTGTAAGCCAATAAAAAGGTAAAATGGGTTCCATCCCAAAAGAAAAATGGAGTGAAGATTTCAGTGCTATTGTGAAGTTTTAACAAAATTCTAGACTCAATACTTATCTTGAAATCTTGAACTCTTGATAATCTTGATACTCATGAGTCTTCAATCTTGATATCTTGAATCTCTATACTGTACAGTCTTCATTCTTTGTACCTGCATGGTTAAATCCTACATATACATATATATCTAAACTATAATGTTAGTATTTATATTTTATAATCTTATTCTAAGGTTGTTGTCATCAAAACCATCATCTCATGGACTAACAATCTCCCCCTTTTTGATGATGACAACCTTTGTTTATAAAATATTACTTCTATCCTATTGACTCCCCCTAAAACTAATAACTCCCCCTTAATCTATGCCTAACTCTCCTATTTTATATTTCTCCCCCTTTGTCATCAACAAAAACAAACAAACTCTAAACTATACAACTCCCGCTCATTCTTGTACTGAAGTACCTGCATTAATAAACTATATAATAAAGTATATTAAGAAATAACTATACTTATAGACATGATATTCAATCAACGATTATAAATATATCAATGTATATTTATACAAACCACACCAAGTATAAATCAAATCAATCAAAACAACCAATTTCAATCAAAAAAATCAATTCAAACAAAGTAATAAAGCAAACAAATTAAACGTTACAGGGAACTTCCACCCATCCTTCTTCTCCAAAAGTAGGGTCTTTTTTGATGGCATCCCAATTTTCATTGTCATTTGTGAGAGAGACAGGAGGATTTGCTTCGTTATCATCCTTGTGCAGGGAAGAAATCATCCATCGAATTGCATCGAAATGCCTTTCTTGTTGCTTGATCATCTGCATTTGACTCAACTCTAAGTGTCGCTGGTTACGAAGAATGAACGAGAGAATATTCTTGAATGAATTAAGAGTTTCTTCAAGATTCTCGGATAAGTTATGAATTGGATTAGCCATTTTTGAAGTTGAGAGAAGAATGAGAGATAGAATAGATAAGAAATAATATTCAGTAATGATTTCTGGAAGAAATGGGTATTTATAGGTGTAGAAATTCGTTTGAAATGAATAGACATATGGTAGTTATTCAAATTTCAAATTCAAAATGAATTGTCATTTCTGACCAGTATATGTCGACATGGTCAAGGGGGGTATGTCGACATACTACAGTGAATTTTGATGGTAGTTTTGACTTTGTGAATAATTGTGTATATATATAAATTTATATAATATACAAACATTTATTCAAGAGATAAGATAAGCTAGATAACAGAAAGGAAATTCAATTTCATTGCATAATAGGATAATACAATGATTAAACATAAAGAACTACATAAACACTCAAATTAAAACAAACTTAAACTAATTTGATATGATATGAAGATATAGAACTAGTTAGAGGATGATGAAGATGAAGATAATCCAAGTTTCTTGCTGACTTTGGAGAAAAACTTGTTCATCTCGGATGATATTTTGTCCAACTTCTTACTAACGGATATTTTAAGAACCCGTTGATTCTCAACAATAATCTTTTGGTTTTTGAGAAGGGTTTTGTTGGAAGGATTGGAGGGATATTCAATACTTTCTAGGGATGTTTCTCCTTCTTCTTCTTCTTCTATTTCCATTTCATCCATTTCTTCTTCTTCTTCCTCTTCCATTTCTTCATGAGCCAAACACTCTTCCTTTTCAGCAAGAGTTTCATAAGGTTGAAAAACATATGGGATTTTCATGAGAGAAATGTTTGAGATATTAAAAACTTTTCTTGAAATAAATTCTTCTCCTTTGAAATTTACTCCAAAATAGTTGAAAATCCGAGTAAGGTAAATTCCATGATATAAAGTGTTTTCTCCCATTTAAAAATTTTTTAGGACGAAGTTCATCCAAAATAACTTGCGCCCAATTGATATCATAATTTCCGAAAATAGCAAAGAGTGCTTTGCACACTTTTGAAGTAGGATTGTTAAAATTTCCCGATCTTTGGGTCAAAGTATGTTGTAAAAGAAGATTGACAATTCTTGCTTTAGGACGAAAGTTTCGGTTTTTAAATTCAAAGTTTTCATCTCCTTCAAAAATATGATGAAATGTCTCACGATCATGTTCATCGATTTGAAAACTAGAAAGATCCATTCCCGTGTTTTTGCAATTGAGAATGGTACCTAAAAGATCACAATTCAAAACAATTTTAGTGCCTTTGACACTACTCCAAATTTCATTATCATTTCCTTCATAAAATTCTCGATTGAGATTTGCATAGAAAATTTTAACAAGATTTGGGTAACAAACAAAATCATTTTGAGAAGAATCAACAAGACTAAGAATTTGATTGTTTGCGAAAAGAGTATCAATTTCATAAGAAGCAAAATCTTGAAAAACAGCAAACTTTCCGGGATGGACTTTTCCATAATTAGCATAATTGATGTATGCTTTTATTGCCTCTGGATTATTGAGGAGTTGCTCTTTCAAGTTTCTGGAAAGTTTCATGGTAGAGGGGTTGCTTGAAGAAGCCATTAAAGTAGAAAGTAGAGAGCTTGGAGTTTTGAAGAGAGAGTTTGAATTTGAAAATGAAAGTGAAAAGTTGTGATAAAAGATAGTGAATAAATAGATTTTTGAAAGACATGTTCTCTGGTCAAAAGATGCCTTTTCAGAGTATTGAATGAAGTGAAAAGGTGGAGGGAAATTCAAGCATTTGAATTCAAATTTTGAATTTCAAAATTTGTACCCATGTCGACATCATGGAAGGGACCATGTCGACATGTGCCTGCGAATTTCTATGATTTATTTTTCCTAAATACTCTAATATATATATACTTATTATTTTAATGTCTATATATATACCTAGAGTATTCTTATAGTATATTCCAGAAAATATTATTATATTAAAAAATAATAAAAAAATAATAAAATTATAATAATAAAAAATAAATTTAAAATTCAATCAACACACCAATTCAAAACCAATCAATCATCTAATTCTAAGCATGCAATTTCAATCAATTGTATTGTAAATGTGTACCTTTTTCTGAGTCCGTTTCCTTGAATTTGTTGAAGCCGTGAACTGCCGTAAAACACAAATTTGAGTTATCTGTCTTCTGATCATCATCGCTTGAGGACGAGTCTGAGTCATCTAGAGTAGCAGTAAATGCACGCTTCTGTTTTTTTACTGAATCATTGTTTATAGGAGGATTCTGCCTTTCTGGATACAGATAGTCTCTTTTGATATGGCCTGGTTCATCACAGTTGAAACATTTGACATTGTTTGGTACTCCATTCTGATTTCCAGAATTCTTATAGTTGTTTCTCTTGAGATTATTCATCTTTCTGTATTTCAGAAATTTCCGAAAATTCATGGTCATAAATGTTATCTCTTCATCATTATCACTGTTTGAGTCTGATCCGTCGATTAATGCATTGAATGCCATTTATTTCTTTTCAGATGCTTTGCTTTCTCTTCTCCCGATCATTTGAACTTCAAACGACATTAGATTTCCAATCAATTCTTCTATCTTTAAGGTACTGATGTCATTTGCCTCTTCAATTGCAAGTGTCTTTTGATCCCATTCTGGAGTGAGAGAATTTAAAATTTTTCTGACTTGATCTTCTTCCGAAAATTCATTTCCCAAAGATATTAAAGAATGCACAATATCTTGAAATCGACTATACATATCTGAAATAGACTCATTAGTATTCATTTTAAATAATTGAAACTGATTTGTGAGCATGGAAATTTTGGTCTGTTTAACTTTGCTTGTTCCTTCGTGAGTTACTTGCAAAGTTTTCCAGATTTCATATGCAGACTTACAAACTGACACTCTATTAAATTCATTTCTTTCAAGTGAACAAAATAGAATATTCATTGCTTTAGAATTATTTTGTGCAACAGTCTTTTGCTCAGTGGTCCACTGTGCAAAATTAGTTGTGGGTTTAGAATATTCAGTTTGTGTGATATTTCAAGTATCTAATCCTACAGATTGTAAATATATTTTCATCCTACATGCCCAATATGCATAGTTACTGCCATTAAAAAGTGGTGGTCCGGCAGTAGACTGACCTTCTACAAATGAACTAGTGATAGGGATACTAGTGTTAATAACAGTACCAGTGTTGGTAGCCATTTTGAAATTTTTTCAAAAATCAGATTATGAAACTTTTGAAATCCTCGCTCCGATACCAAATGTGAGAAATGCGGATTACGGATCTTAAGGCTAGGAATAACACTAGAGGGGGGTGAATAGTGTTTTTAAGAAATTACTAAATCTTTTTCAGTTATTGTTGATTTGTACACAAATGTATGCAATATTCAGACACAGATATAATCACAGATGCATAAATAAAGTAAATGCAGTAAAGGAAAGAACACACCGGATTTTATACTTGTTCGGGGTTACCCTACATCCAGTCCCGCACAACTAAGTACGGATTTTCTTTCAAAAGCAATTCAATAATTACAACCCTCGGTTTCAAGGCTACGAGGTACACCCTCCAGAATCACAATCCTCTGGGTAGAGATACTTGATTTCCGGGGCAACACACTACAACAAAAAGTGTCCTTTATAGCGGCATGTAGCCGCTATTAATCACAACCATAACGGTTTGATAAGCGCTGTATATCAACACGTTATAAAAAACTGTTGAATATTTATAACACAAAATATGCCGCTATAGTTGAGCTTAGTTTTATAACGCAAATTCGCCGCTATGGTACATTAATTCAATAGCTCATTATAGCCGCTATAATACAGCTAAATCTCAACGGAACTGGAAATCTTTATAACACCATTTTACCGCTATAAAATATTTATTCAATAGCGGTCATTTCACGCTATTAAATCAACATGTTATAGTATTGATAAATACTTTTACAGCTCATATATGCCGCTATAAAAATCATAGATACACTTTTCAAGAGCTATGCCTATATATTACATTTTAATAATAGCAATCAAACTAAATCTTCATAAACGAATAAAGATTATAATCAACAAATATAACACAAGAGCATGCTCAGAAAGAAATGTGATATATTTTTCATTACAGTGTACCAACAGTAAAGCAAGTGCATAACCATTGAATAAAACATAAGACTGCAACCAAGTTAACACAGAGAAACAGAAAATAATGTCAATTTAATAAGTGTACAAACATTACAGAGTGGAAACATTAAAGCAATCCTTCCAAATATTACAGAGTACAAACATTACAGAGTTCCAACATGCAAGATCTGATCTAGTTGCATACTAAGGACCTTGCTTCCTTCCAAATAAGCCTGCAAAGTTAACACAAAGAAACAGAAAATGTTAAAACAAGTGCATGCTCAGATAGAAATGTGATATATATTTTTCATTACAGTGTACAAACATTAAAGCAAGTGCATGAACTGCATGAACTACAAAAAAACCGCGACCATTCTCATCTAACAACTCGAACGTCTGTAACAAACACCTTCAATCAAACCGCGACCACCAAGTATTCGACTATTATGATATTGGACATTCTCTATCACTGCCATTAATTTTGTCTATCCTAGTTCGATGTTCATATCTCACGTGTAATTTGACTTTCACTTTTAACTCATTTGCACGTATAAGAGAAAATACTTTAACTTCTTAAATAGTGCTTTCTCCACACACCGCTTTTTCTCAAACCTATCCTTTTTAATACCGAGTGCATACAATCACAACTAAAATAGGTAGTAAAATAGTGTATACATATTATTATGGTTCCCAACAAATTAACAAAATTGAATCAAAATCGAATCATGCTGTCAGCGGATCACATGCTTCCTTTTCCTTTGCCAATCGAAATGATTGAGCTTGCATCTACTTAACATAAGTTGATAACTAGATCTAATGCCTTCTAAACGCTTATTACAACCAAACATCATATTTCAAATCAATATAAAATGAAAAACATTACCTTAGTTAATTAATTTCATAACTATACTCCAATTCCATCTTTGGATGTGTCATCTCCACATAACTGCCAACTTCCAAGATGAAGACAACGACAACAACTTACAAGATGAAGACGAAGACAGCAACAACTGCCAGCAACCGATATACAACCTGAATACTTAGTTAAACCTGAATACAAGATGAAGATGAATAATATTAAAAATTGAAATAATGTAAAAATCAAGTTTAGAATTTATAGCCAACAATCTCCTAGGAATATTTAAATTTGTTTTAAATTAAATTTGTATTCAATAAATACACACAAATAACATATGCAAGTACAATATGTGTGCCAATATGTTACCTTAGAAAAGCAATTTCACAAACATGATTATAAAATTTTCTTCGTTGTGATCAAATTATTGTTCTCAACTACCAGGAATCAGATATATCAAGTGGAAGAGAGAGTTTGTCTATGCCATACCTTGAGCATACATTTTAATAATTATTTGATGCAACTGGGGATATACAGTTAGTCATCATTCTCACAAAATGGCATCCAGTTATGTAGCAATATCTCTACTGAACGATAAATAACTACTGTAATGTATAACGTGTAAAGTAATGCAGGAAGTTGACAAACCTGCCATGTTAGTTGTAGGATGGTGGAAAGCAATATGCTGATTGCTAGATTCCCAAGAAGCTCATTCTGCAAATGTGCAGAATTAAAGAAGATCAGTAATTGTTATATGTGGCTCAATGATAATGGTCTACTAATATTGCAAAAAAAAAGATGTTCTAATGTGTCCACTGGACACATTAATTTTGATTAAAAACTAAAACATAAATCATATATTCATAACACTAGCATGGAACAATGCATATTCACTAAAAGAAAAAAAGAACCAACAATAACCATGATAGAAAACTCCCTAAACCGATAAAGATTAGTGATATGGATACATTGATCATGTGCCCTCTCTAAGAAATTTAAGTTATGAAATTGGATAAATGATTTGGCGTTGTCAAACTGTTTTTGTGTTTTGTAATTTTTTTGTGATATATGGTAAAGATTAGGCGAATGTTTTACCTTTTTGTGATATATTTCATTTCCAGTCATTTATGATTAATTCTTGCATTACAAATCACTGTTCATTAAATTCTTGCATCAATACACTTCAATCGCTCTATTATTCCTTAAGTACATCCATTTCTACCATTTTTGTGTCATTTCTTTTGCCTTCACATACAACTACATCCATATCAACACCCCAGTTCATCAAACCACCACACATCATCACCAGAAATCCATCATTCCACCATGAACAAAGAATCAGACCCACCAGCGCCTTCCAGTTGAAGGCCGTTGGAGTCGTTTGACGATTGGTTGTTGAAATGGATAAGGCGTTGTCAGACTGAGTCAAAGTGTGGGACTCCACTAAAGGTAGAGTTGATGGAGGCGGGTTATATTTCTTAGGCCAAGGTATGAAGATCAAGAAGAAAAGGAGGGGAGATGTAAAAAAGAAGAGGTAGAAGGGAGGCTAGATCGCCGTTGCCATTAAAAAATCGATGATATTTAAGTTGGGAACTTTATAAGTTTTTCATATCTAAAGATTCTACATGATATTACGAACAATACCATATCAAACTTGTATAAGTTTATTTAAAAAATATGGAACAACGTTTATATATATGTATGTATGTATGTATATGTATGTATGTATGTACATGTTGTTGCTAGATCAGTCAAACCAAATTTATATACGCAGAAAAAAGAATGGTATTTTTTTTCAAAAAACAAAAAAGTGCACTTAGAGTTGAAGTTTTTTGTTGCAAAAAGAAATCTGTCAACACTTTTCAAACTGGAGCCATTATCAGTAGAATTCGAGGTTTAGAAAAAAAATGACTGGATTATGATACTTCTTTAGCTCATGAACTATAGTTTGAACTAGAATCTTTATTTCTAAAATGATGTTTTCAAGTATGCAATGTTTGCTTGACGTCATAGCGAAAATATGTGGCCTGCATGAGTGCAGTAACAAATGCTCTAAGGTGATTTATTAATTGCTTCAGGATGAGCATCTATAAATAAGCTTGTATGTCTCATAGTTTCTCACAAGCTTAATCAATTCTCCTCTCCCTTAGCAAGCTTCTAATTTAAGGTATGTCCATAATTGTCTACAGATATGGGAATTTAGTGTAAAATAAGCAAGCATGGTCTTATTCCAATAGTATTGGAAAACTTTAACTGTTGGCCTTTGTCGCCCAGGTTGGCTAAGCCAAAAGAAAGTCATGAGTACATTTCCAACAAATGTTACAAGCGGTTATGATGATGTCATCAGAAGGTCAGCTAACTACGAACCTAACCAATGGGATTATAATTCTGTTCAATCCATAAACAACAATTACACGGTATGATAAGGTTGGTTATTTTTTGATATTGTACTGGTAGATTTGCAAATTGCTAACACTATGTCATACATGTTGTATATAGGAGGAAATTTATGGGGCATTTTACCAACGCATTTACTGCTCATTTGTTGGACGGTTGAATTGCATATGTCAACCCACACGCCAAATTATGTCCTTTGCGACAGTGCGATCCTGATTTTCTCTGCCTTCCAACTTGGATTAGTTGGTTCCAGCTTGAAAGATGAGTTTATTTCTTTTCCTCAACAGTTGATCATTAGGAGCCTCGCCTTTCCAAATCATTGTTCTATTAACTTTAAACTTGTACCGCAATTTTGCAAAATTATGTGCAACTCTATTTCCCTCCCTGTAAATATGAGACGCACTAATCACATTCAACTGAAAGCAACCATTTAAGGGTCGAGGTTGATCTGGTAAAGAACCATAAGGCAAACAATATACTATTTAAGGATCGATGAACAATTCAAAGAACCATAAGGCCCTGAACAATGCTGAATCATAATGGAGGGCTCTGCCTTTGTTTGAACCAGTGCCTCCTTCAAGAGAGTGGCACACCTGAAATCCCGTTGTTCCAAATAAAACAACTAATCCAATATTTGAGTCTACAAACTCTTTCAAAAAAATTCGTAAAATTGAAGTCTGACACAATTTAGAGAAAAGTAATGAGTCAGTATCCAATTTGGTTTCAAAATTCTGTAAAATTTCCATGCTATTTTATTATTAAGCAGTATAAAACCATGTTAACGAATTGCATCAAAGTAACTAAACCGACAATACCAGTAAATAATCATATAAAAACAGTTGAAGAGCTCACCTAAAATTTATAACATATACCCAAAGAGTCAACCAAAAATCCTACAATAAACTATAACCCTAAAATCAATTCAGTTCACCCCATAAAATTTCAGTTGATCTCCACTTGCATATAGAATAGAATCAAGGTATTCACGCAAAATATAGCTTTTGTACAGTGATATTTCTCTCTTTCAAAAAGTTCGATGCAATTGCTCTACTCTGGTGTTATTTGAAAGTAATATTACGGTGATGTCTTTGAACACAATAATTTATTTCAATTTGCTTCTATCCGTTCACTGTCGCTTCACTTATAAATAACACCATAGCAGCAACATCTAAGTCAAACACACCAATTTTTTAGCGTTACCAAGTTATCTTCTCATTCCTTAATTCATTTATGTTCTCTTTTTATGTATCATCTTATCGAAATAACCATAATGCCGAATTAGAGTATTCACGTAAAATCTACTCGAGTTTAGCCGCATAACTATATATGCCGACAGCTCTTCATTGCAGTTGGCATCTTGTTGCCAACCAATTTCTTGATTACAATCAACAACAAGATCCCAACTGCAACGAAGAGCAGGCAGCATTGCTAACCGATTTTGTGGATAAAACTAAGTGAATTTTTTGGTGTGGATAGTAACCCACTTATTCCAACATAATTATATATTCCCACATAACTATTTCTTATTCCACTTACTTATCGTGGGTACATAAAATCTACGTATGACAGAATCATACTCTATAGCACACCCACTAAATCACTCAATAGGAGCTTACTAAATGTCTGTTACGTTTTACATTATTTAGTAGTATTTAATATTGCAAATGATTTTTTTATGATTTCGAGATTCAGATCTGGCACATGCATAAGATAAGATCTAACTAGGATTACTTTTGGTTTCTGAGAAGTAGAAAAGATTGGCAGTAATCAACGAAACAAGGATTGGCAAACATTAGTTGAATCAAAACCGACAATCAACGGTTAAATCAAAAAGATAAATACTCGCTACATATGACAGACAAAATGAACCAAATCTAAAAGTTTTGCAAGCAATCACAGTTCCCAGCTTACCAGAATCCAAATCGAAGATTATATCCAAAATGCAAAGCCCTAGCTTCGACAGATCGGAGCTACACGCAAAGCCCTAGCTTCGAAATCGAAGGAGTTTGCTTTCTTCGACAAAACTTGAGAGGGTTTCTGCTTTCTTCGAATCGCTAACGTAATTTGGAGGAGGGAGCTGCGCGCGTTTTGGAGGGAGGCGGAATGGTTTTGGAGGAAGAGGGAAAATAATTTGGGAAGTTGGAGGGAGGTGTTTTGGGGCAGCGTTACACGTGAAGGGAAAGGGAGATGCGCGCGTTACACCTGTAGGGAGAACAAAAATCAACCGATAACTAGATAATTAAGGGTCAATAATAACGCTTTAGAATAATGCGTTATTAAATAGCATTATTAATATCATATTTTGTTGTAGTGACAAGTTCACCCAATTGATTTCCAAGGGTACAATCACACCTTTTCTCGCTTGATTGGTTTCCAAGGCTACAATCACACCTTTTCTCGCTAGATAGATTACAAAGAAGCCTATAACTCTGAATAGCACTTAGATCTTGTTGAGATAGTGATAGAGAATCAAACCAGAGATAATCTAGTTAGATTCAATGTTGATTTCGACAAATTGATGACAGGATTTTGATTAAGAAAATGTGGAAGAAGAAGAGAAGTGAAAACCCAGAAAAACTGATTAAAAATTCGTTGAAACTAACCCCTATTTATAGAAGAACAACAGTTATGTCCATTTATGAAAGGTTATGACGAATAGACACTTCTTTTGAAATTTAAATTTTGAACTCAACTGTCACCATGTCGACATGGTCACCATAGGCATGTCGACATCCCAAAGCAATTTTTGATAGTTTGATTTTCTTTGAAGATAACCTTTATCTTATATTAAAACTATTTTAAACTTTATAAATATACTTGACTATAAATAAAATATATAGATAAATATAGAGAACACTATATATATAATTTTACTATAATTTTATATTTAAATCTAAGTATAAATATATTATATTAAAAGATAGTTTACAACAGACGAAGTTTAAAAACAAGAATATTTAAGGCTAAAACATCTTTTTGAAAAATCATTTGAAAAGATAATTTTTAACGCTAAAACATTTTAAAAAACAATTTTGAAAATCATTCCGAAGTTGTTTTGAAAAAACATTTTGAAGTAGTTTTGCAAGCTTCTTCCTGCAGAGTATCTCATCATGTCAGGACTCGAGAACTTGTACAAAAATAGGATGTTCATGGGTTTGCAAGCCACTTGTCGTAGGTTTGTAAGCTACTTGTCGTGGGTTTGTAAGCCACTAAAAAGGTAGAAATGGGTTCCATCCCAAAAGAAAAATGGAGTGAAGATTTCAGTGCTATTGTGAAGTTTTAACAAAATTCTAGACTCAATACTTATCTTGAAATCTTGAACTTTTGATAATCTTGATACTCATGAGTCTTCAATCTTGATATCTTGAATCTCTATACTGTACAGTTTCATTCTTTGTACCTGCATGGTTAAATCCTGCATATACATATATATCTAAACTGTACAGTATTTATATTTTATAATCTTATTCTAAGGTTATTGTCATCAAAACCATCATCTCATGGACTAACACCTACTAGTAAAAAGAAAACACTTCCTAAATTAACCTTTGTAAGGAAAAAAAAACTTCATTACTACACTTCAAATTGAAACTGAAAGGTTCGAAATCAATTCCAAATTCGTTTTCCCACTTCAATTCTCAAAAAAAAAATCGCAACTTCAAAAAGAGTGGTTGATTTGAGGAAGGAGATTGAGTAGTGGGTTCGAGACTAAGGTTGCGGGCAGTGGCGATTAACAAGGTGATTTGGAGGGAGGTTGTGGTTTGATTTAGAGGGATGGCTATCTTGAGTGCGAAGGCGAAGCAGTTTTGGGTTGGAGTCGATGGGTGGTTCAGGTGGTTCGAGTTGTTGCTGTACGAATTGGTATGGTCGAGGAGTTGCGAATGTTTGCAGTGGTGGAGGCGTTCAACTTGGATGATCGCGGTGATGTTAAGAGGATGGTGGCAGTTTTAGGTTGACTGTTGAGGATTTTACTGTGGTTCGAGGAGGGCAGTTGCAAGGCGGTAGAGTGTAAGGGTTGGCAGGGGTTGTGTGTATGTATGGAGTGGTATAGGAACAGTTTTGGTGGGTAGAAGTGTAGGTTCAGAAGAAAAAAAATTCAAACTTGAAGAAGTATGATTTGAGGGTTGAATTGTTGTTTTATTTGAAAGGGTGGAGAGGACGTTGAACTGAGAAGGACAATGTGGTTGAAGGCAGGTTTGGTTGAAAGGCGATGGGAGATTTCAGGTTCAATTTGGATTGGGTATTCGTGGAAGTTGATGAATTTTTTTTTCAATACGTGGGAGAAATGAGCAGATTGGCTTGTGGAGGCTTGCTTTTCAAAGGTGGACGAAAGAGAAATAAGAAGTGGTGGTTTGTAAGAGGTGATGATGTTGAATGTGTAGGCAGGGGATTGTGTGTGTAGTGGTTTGTATGAGTAAGAACTGCTAGTTTGGTCGAATGTTGTGACAGGTAGCGTGAGTTGCAGATTGTGGTCTGGGTCTGGTGATGGGTTCTGTTATGTTTGTTGATGCAGGGGGTTGTGCGATTAGCGGTTAGGTCAGTGAATGTTGGTTGAAGTAGTTCGACTGGGAGAGACGGTTGATGATTGTAATGAGGCGCTGAGATTGGTGGAGTGACTGGTATGAATGCTGGGGATTTTCTTTGAAAGGAGATTGGTATGAATGAAGGGGAGCAACTGAAGTTTACACTGTGATGACACTGGTGTTGTGGTGGTGACTATGGGAAGTTGTTTGTGTAATGGGTGATGGTTAGTGGTGTGGCAATGGGAAGTTGTTGTAACAGTTCAATGATTGAAAATCAGATAGTTTGTGGGTGGGGGAAGTGAATTGTATGAAGTATGAATTATGGTATTCGATGTTTGTATTGTTGTGCAGATATGCACAGTGAAAATGTGGAATGCAGAATGTTGACAGAGAGGAGGTTCTGATGGAGAAATTGCTGCAGAAATTAGAGTCACATGGGAGGTTTTGGAGCTAACCCCTATGGAGGCAGGAATAATCGTTGTCGGCTCTTCGAATTTTGGAGAGGACATTTCTAGCAGACCCAATAAGCTCGGGCAAGTGAGAGCTTTTGCGGTGGTAGCAGCAGCATTGGCATCCTCTTCAGCTAGGAGGCCTTCCTTATAGTAGGTAATTCTATATCCTCGGCATCGAGGTACATAATCATTAATTCTTCCTCAGAATGATTATCACCTGTCTGCACAGCCTAACATAGCGCTTCCTCCCAAGCATCAACGAGAGTTTCGAGGTGGTCATTCCCCAACCACTTCAGATTTTTATTCATGATGACGCTAGCATAGAAGTGTTGGAGATTGTTATTGAGCTCGTCTCTCTCTCTCTCTGGCCTTCACCTCCTGAAGTTCTTTAAGCTCCCATTGAGAAACTGAAGCTCGATATCATTGGAAACTTTTTCATTAGATGGGTGCTCCAAATCATCGACTAGCTTTTGTTTCTCTTTGCGAAGTTTGTGAATTTCCCCTCAAAGCTTTTCAAGCTCGGCTGCTTATTCCGAGATGGTCTAGTCCCTGGCTTGTATAATTTCATCCTTTTGAGTAAGAGCTAGGTCCTTCTCTTTAACTTGCTTTTTTAATTCAACACCTTTTTCATGGGCAATCTTTAAGTTATTTCACATCATGATTTCAACAAGATCGTAAGCCCGCTTCATTTCTTCCCACAAGCTGTCGGAACTGGCCTTTGCTACAAAGGTTGTGTCCCTCTCTCTAGTGACCTTAAATAAGTCCTCCTCCTAGTTCTTGATGATTCGTTCAAATTCCTCCCTCTTGGAATTAAAGGACTTGATGTTAATATAGTTGATTCTGTTCACATTAGAGATGGCTTGGCACAGCTTTTTTCACTTATATCCTTTGTCGACGTGCTTTTAGACATTTCGAACATCCCGATCTGCCACTTCCTTCAAAATATCCTCGATGTCCTGGTCGTACTTCACACCATGCAGAAAGAGCTCAGAGAACGTGGCATGAAGGCATGGAGGAGAAGCTGGAAAGGTAAACGAGGGAGCAGAGACTCCCTTGGAAAGAGGTGGAATTATTGTAGTTAGAGAGTGAGAAGTAGGAACTTTTTGTAATGGAGAAGTTTGAGCTTCGGAATGTAGTGGAATAGCATCGGAAGAAGGGCTATGACGCTTAAAAGATTCTCTTTGATGTTGGCGGGATCGCGAAACAACTCTTCTTCTACTTCTCTCTTCTTTTCCTTTTCTCTTTCTTTCTCCCTCTCTTTGTCGGCTCTATGGGCATCGGCTACTTCATGCTCCTTCCTTCTCTGCCTTTCTTCGCTAGTCTCATAACTGCTTTGATATCCAGAGCGAGGCATATGGGGATCGAGAGTCTAACCACGGTACTCATTAGTAATGCGTGAGAGCTTTCGATATCGATCGCGATCGATGGAACTTTTAACAAGAAGAAAAATTGTATAAGTGTCATAATTTTAGAACATGAATGAATGCAAGAATGCATGTCCGTGATCCTTGCGATGTGTGTGGTATCAATGACCCTTAAGTACTTTATAGACTATATCGATAAGGATTTATGACAGGGTTTCTCCACCTTCATCCATGAACCCCCTTGATGGGAAGCTAAAGTTGGAACCAGCTTCATCCAGAAGAGTGCCAATAGAGATGTCAAAGTCGGTTAGACTAGCGAATACGTCACTAAAAGGGAGAGATTGAGGTGTTATCTCTTCCGAGGGCAACATAGGTTGTTCTCCATCCCTTTTAGAAGTTTCAACGGCAACATGCACCTGACGGGGTGAGCTCGGATGTTCAGGACTTTTGAAAGGCGTCTCACCTAATGGTTTACCCTCCTCTGCACTAGATGATAGTCATTATCGCTATCACTGGTGCCTTCATCTTCCTCTTCGACCATTGGTTCTTTCCCCTCTCTCCTTCCGACTCCATCACTCTCTTCGAGGATTGATGACATTCTGATTCCTTCATCCCTTGCTCTCAGGTTATCACCCATAGTAGGCTCCTCGACTCTTCTCTCAGCAGGCTCCTCCACATGTACAATTCCCGAAGGACCTTCAACCTCACCTGAAGATTCTCGTCGGAGCTGCAAGTACGATGGGTGGTTTGGATGGGCGCTCTAGTGCTGCTCGAAGGAGTCGAATCAGGAATGGCAATCCAAATCGAAGGCAGCAAACCATAACGCTGGAGATTCCCATTGGTTATGAGACAGGAAGTGATGCGGTGTTGGAATCTAACCTTCGTAAGACTTCCAAAGTAATAACATGCTCGTCGCGGACGTCTCGTGCAGAAATGCCTATGAAGAAACAAATGGCAAGTTAAATGATTGGACAAAGCAAACCCAAGCAATGAAAGGATTGAAGGGAGGAGACTCACTTCCGGATAGCCAATGCCTGTTGAAGCCATACAGGCAACGAACGAAAAAGTACTCGTTTTTGAAATACAAGCGTTGTTGTGAAGAGACTCGATGAATTTGCACCTGCACCATGCCTCGATGATCATGTAACAAAGGGACTCCTGCCTTTGTTTGAAATGGAGGAGGTAGGTAAGCTCCTGGGAAGTCAGAGCCCAACTGAAATGATTCATGAAGAGAATGTACAAAGAGCTCAAGAGAGCATAATTGTTTGGATGGACTTGAGAGCTCAGCCAACCTAAGTTCTTGTAAAATCATGCAGATAAATGGATTGAAAGGAGGCACAACACCTCCGAGACACATATACCTATTGCAAACTGTTTAACGACGGAAATTCTATCGGATTAGAAAACCGTCAAAAAATTTATAATAAAATTTACCGCAAGCGCACGGCGTACTATTGAAGTACGTGGCGAGTATGGGTCGATCCGCAGGGAATTGATGATTTTAAAAATTCTATTCAATCAAATTATACCAATTGGAATGAAAGTTAAGCTAGAGAATTAGAAAATTAGCTAACTAACTAAAAGAAAAGGGATGCAAATATAAGAGTTAAATGACAATTTAGAGAATAAATCCACTCTCTAGATCATGTAGTTCAACACAGATGAAATCACGATCTCTCTTTTATGGCCATTAGTGCTTTAATTGATGTGCTTATCATAAATATGGCATATTTGTGCTATTGATTAGTCAACATAAGCCATCAAACTATAACACACCCCTTAAACCACTTACTAACTTTAATGAAACTTGACAATGAAAACAAAAACGAAATCTATTTTAAGTATGGCCTATTAACTATTTATTAGAAATATAGACCATCAAATTTTAATTTCAAATCACTTTCTTTTGCCATAATCATATTTTGATGAAGAGGCAATTAGTGTTAGTGATTGTTTAAGCATAGCCTATTTGGTGTCAACAATATAGGCTATCAAATTTAAGGCAGAAACAACAATTAAACCACTTCAATCATTCTTACTAAGAACAAAAAGAGAGCATGAATTAACAACTAGTTGAAGCTACATAATTAGAGAGCTTCATTACCCCTAATTGAAGGGATTTAGCCTCTCATATTTGTCATTTGATTAACAAATGTAGCTAGCAACATGAAAGCAAAAAGAAAGGAAAATGAAAGCTAATGAAAAAGAGAACTAATCTAATTGCATAAAAGAAAACCTACACTACTTGCATAAATAAACAAATCTACACTACAACATGAAAGGAAATAAACAAGAAAAGAAAAGGAACATGTATTAAATTGCATAAAGAAAAAAAGGAATTACATAAGAGAAGAAATGGCTAAGTAGCCATGAAAAGAAAGAGAACTTTGATTTATTTTCTAAGCTAAAAACTAACTAAGAGAAAGAGGGTTACATGAAACATAAGGAGTCTTTATACATGTATGAAACCCTAATTCATATTTTTGGGGAATGCCCAAAATACCCTTGAGAAAGTATGGAAGCCAAGTAATCATTAGCTTCTATTAATCATCATTTAAGTGTACATGAAGCCATTAATTCCATAAGCATGTGCATTAGCCTCTAATTTGTACATTAAAGTAGGTGGGTAGGTGGGGTCCTCCATGATCATCTCTTTGAATTATTTCCATCTTCATTTGTTCTCTTCACTCTTGTGCATGCATATATCATCATGAAACCACTTGTAAAATTCACCAAATTTCCTACAAAACAACATAGAAAATTCCAAGTAAATTTTCACAATTTAATAAATGCATAAAAATGACCATTTTGCCCCTATATGAAGATGAATATGTGACAATTTGAAAATAATTTGAATTTTGGTTTAAACAGTTTAAAATACCCAATATGATCATTTATTTAATTTAAATAGATTAAATATGATGGTAAAAATATGCACATTTACGTGCACATCACAAGCTATGAATCATTATGGATGGAGATGTGCTCATTCAGCTTGAGTGAGAAGCTGTATGTCATCTTCAGAAATTTCAAGTCAGCGATAGATATTCCGAAGCGTTTTTATGAAAATGATAAACGACATTTGGTCAGGCAGATCATTCAGGACCTGTATTCATTCAGGAGGAGGTTTATTTTGTGGTAGAACCGCTGGAACAATCGATCCTTGCAACTCAGCATTAATCTAATGTCTGGATTTGATAGGGATAGAAGGTGTAGCCCGAGTTGTGGAGGACCCAGCTTCATAAGGAGTAGATGTACCCTTATCGGACTTGAAGCATGGTGATCGACGAGTCATTCCAAACAATAAAATTTGGCGTTCAATGCTGTTAGGTATGTTTCATTTTAAATAACGAACCCGTGTGACCAACAACCAAAATCTAAATAAACTCAACGTATGTTGATTAATCGGATTTCTATCATTGACCGGGGCAAGTGAAAATTGTTAATCTATGCAGTATGAGCCTAGTGTCATGTACCCCACGAATGGACCATCCTGTGTAGATAGATCACTCATGCTAGAAAACAAGCCATATCGTGTGATAGAACTATATACCGAAACTTACCCATTATCAATGAATAATCGATAACGGAACTGCCATCTGGAGCGACACGGAAGCTTTTCTTTATAGGAACACTGGAAGTGTAGCAATAGGAAAAGCATGGAAATAGAATCATCCAATACGACCGTTCTCAAATAAGAAGCGTTTGATAGAAATTCAAACAATGGTGTAAGATTAGCCGTGCTTTGATAGGAGTTAGCCGAAGTTAGAGAGCCGGACTTATCTCCAAAATGGTATGCATACGACCTAGGGAAAAATTGAGCTCACTATAGATTGAGCATAACTTAAACTCTGACCATCTCTTCCCAAGAGCAATCGGCCACACCACCACAACCATCACCACAGCCAGGCACGAGCCGCCCACCTTAGATAATAAGAATGTCAAGTTGGAAGATGAAATCAATGGTATAATGATTGGATGGAATCGGCCTCGAGAACTTTGGAGTGATGGATTTAAGGGTTAGGCAACAGTGATCTGGAGGTGGTGACGACGTTCAGATGATCGACGGTTGCAGATTTGAGGACGGTGGTGACTCGAGACGGTGGTAGAAAGTACTTAGAAACAGTGGAAATTTGATCTTGTAAAGATGAAGGGACCGGCAGTGATCAATGGAGAATAGTTGGTGCAAGGCAGAAATAGCAAATGACAAGAGATAGGAATTTTTTTCTAGGAGTTGGGATTATATAGCTTTCGGGGGAATGAAAGCTGTCGGTACCGATAGGATTCATTCGGTACCTAGATGATTTTTCACCTTGAAAACTTGCAGAAAGCACGACAAAGAGAGAGCGTATTCATCTAAGGTGTGTAGCGATCTCTAAAGAGTAGATATTGTCTTTAGCATAGAGAATGGAACCATAACCGTGCAAAGAAGTTAAAAGAAAATCCATTGGACAAAAGCAATGCTTCGAAGCAGTTTCTGAACGACTACCCAGAATCAAGAGATAGAAAATCAGAGCTTGTCTTGATCTAGCGCACGTTTCATTCTCAATGAAAACATACTCTGGAGGGCAAGTGTTAACGGGGTTTTAACCAAGCAGATTTTCAATGGAACTTAGACCGTTAAGACAAGGAAGAAACAACTCAAGAACTTGAAAACCCACTTAGAAGAATAAGATGGAACTCAAGATATTAGAAGTCCAAAGGAGTAAAGGAAACCTCTCGATACCGAGAGGCCCTCTTAGTACCAAGAGCTTTCTGTTGCACTTTGGACCTCACAAACCTCTTGTACTTCAAGTACTACTTCGATCAATTAACGTCAGTTGCTTTTCTCAAAGAATAGACGAGCAACTCCAAGGATTGATGAGAAGAAAGCAAAGAAAGCAGGATAATATAAGTGTTATCAAGGGAATCGTCGGACCAACCCAAGTCCATGGAAAGAAGATTTGGAATACATCAAGTCGAAGATAGGGGAGCAAGACAAGTGAAAAGTATAAGTTTTCACCAAGAGAAATTTCTCGGTACCGAGAGGTCTTTTTAAGACCATTCTCTCATACAAGCTTCTGGGCTTGAATATGGACCTTGTTCAACTCAACCCTGTAGACCTAGGGAGCAGTTTCTCTTTCAATACCAGCCTTATAGCAACTAAAAGAGGATCTTAGACTCTAGCTCTTCTTCATCTCCTATCTCTACACAATAGTCACCTAGGCAGATACTTTTTTCAGTTCTAGGTTTAAGGACCTGTCAACCCCTTGTACTAGTGACTCTATTCCCTCCCTCTCTAAACCTCTATCAAATCCATAATCAATAAAAATATAAAGTGAACGTAGGCCAGAGATTGCCGAACCACTATAATGATCTTGTGTCTCTCTATTTTTCTACATTTTTTTGCACTTTTCTACTATTTACTACTAAATCTAATCTTACAACAAGTCATATTTTGGTGTTGTGCCACTTTTGGCATTAATAATATTGAATCAAGTTATATAAATTTATACTTCGGGGAGGAGAACAATTATATAACATAATGTTGTGTATTTTTTCTACCAGGTCTTATATACAAGGGGAGAGTTCAAAGGCCTACCCCTACAAAGTGTAACGACTCGACTTTTCATCGCTCGAAAATCGACATTAATACGTCCACTGTATCAACTACCGAGCAATCAAATGCCGGAAAACCGAATTGTTTTGGAGAAAAAGAAGAGGTAGAAGAAGACGGAAGAAAAAGAAAGAAGAAACAACAGAAACAACATCAGAATCTCACATTCGTAGCGGAACAACATATAATAAATAAATGAATAATCTTTAAATCAAAGAACTATATCATTTTATACATTACATCATCGGAGTCAATATACAACACAATACATCAATGGACAGTTATATAAACTTGTCCTCATACAGAATACACAGCGGAATAAATAATATCATATTACAAATGCTACGCCTCGCCATCCAGCTCGCCAATGGGCTCCACAGCATCTCCTGAATCCAGAATGACCTGATAACCTGACTCTAGACTGCCCATGTGGAAATTGGTGGGCACCCAGAGTTTAGGAAGGAAACAATAAACTCCAGGTCAGTCATGGTGACTGGTGTGAGAACTAAAACAGTTTATCTTTAAAACAACAACAACGAAGGAAATAAAACAATTTCACAATGCTTTTGGAAAATGAAACTACCATAAGACCTCCCGCCACACACACAATGCAAACGCAGAATTAGAGGAGATTTCTTCTTATGATAGTTAAACATGCTTACTACGCAAATCATTGGATTATTATTAGTGCATAGTGGAGGAAAACATTTCGAAAATATAATATTAATCTTAGCCAGCATAGGCATTTCACACTATGCCTACTATAGCTACCATCTAAATAGTGGTGACCACCATAAGTAAATGGCAGGTTCTACAACTAAAACCGTACAAGGTTCGTATTGGAAATTGGATTGCCAACAAATGGTCAGGCTAAGGAACTTCCTACTGCCAATGGGATCACCTCTAGATGGATGTCCCGAGAACCTAACCGGATCTCAGCCAACACAAGGCCGGGTTACCTCTGTCACTAGGTAACTACTACTCGAGTATGCCACACCCCGGTCCTTTGGGACCTTTAACCGAGCGCTCGATAACCAACATCACACAGTAATAAATATAGTGTGTCCACATGAGTAAGTATCTGGGCTCCATACCATGATACCACCCTTTTCCAGAAGGAAATGACATACCCTAAAGGGAGCGACCCTCATAACCTTGCCGCATATTCCTGTTTCGACCATTTTCGGGTTGTGAGGTCTGACGAAGTCTCGTCCACAAAGCTACGCTTTTTCACAAAGCCACACTTTGATCATAAATGATCAATAAATGATCATCACACAGCAACACTCATCATGCCACATTACCAAATTGGGAATATATCGCTGATAAATTTCAACTACATAACCTCTGAGCTCGTACGTCTCATAGAAGGGTGTTAAGCTAAGAGAATAAATTCTCCGCCACCAACATAAATGTATTTGAAAGAAATCAGCTTTATATCTCTAAATGTAATGTCAGACATGTAACTATACAAGTCTGTTCCGGGTTCGAACAGAACCGAAGGCACTTCCAAAGAAGCCCTTGCAATCCGGGTATTCACAATCTCGATAAAACTTCCCATCACAAAGGAAATCTCTATACCGTAGCTAACGGTGTAGAGACAATCGATAGGTCATCCTATCATTTTCACAAATACCCGATCTTCACCACCGGTCTTCAATACGATCCATATCGTCGTATCATTAATTCGGAATGGGTTATATGACACAAAGATCTTTTCCCGGCTAACCCGAATAGTGAGCACAATATTTCAAAACATATGGATATAGGGATTTAAATTAAGTCACAACTCATTACCCAAATCCTTTCCTTTAAATGGTTTAAACAAATTACCATTTTAAATCTTTAAACAAAAAAGATCTACTTCACAAAGTTTACCCAGTTTCACAAAGATTCATTCACAGATTCCCAAATCAATTTCCATTTTAATTTGATTAACCCATTAAATCTTAGAATTAAGATTTAATTTATAGCTTTCAAAACTACTCAAAATTCAATTCTTTTATAATATAAAAGATACACCTTTTAAAATCTTCTTTGATTTCAAACTAAAGTTTAATTATCGTCACAAAGGTTAATTCATAGTTTTTCCAAACTATCTACAATTTCATTTCAACTTGAATTATTTTCAATACAAAATTGGGAATCTTTTCACTTTATAAAAGCAATTATTATTTGGAAATAGATAGTTTTCATTTTTGGGAAAAACTGGTTACAATTACACAGTTTAAAGTCATTCAAGTAAAAACTTGAATTATAAATTTAAATTTCCCCAAGACCGTATTTTAATTGGTTAAAAACCCATAAAAACACCTTTTATACTTATAAAATCTTTTAAACCAAAATTCCCAATTCATCGAATTCAATTTCAAAATATTGAATTCAAACTTAAATCAAATGATTTAAATTCCAATTCTATTAAGTTATTTAAAATAACTTTTATTTTGGAAACTCATTTCAAAAACTTTCAATTCCAATTCCAAAACCATTTTGGATTCAAAAACTCAATTTTTCCAAAATTGATAAAAATCTGTGACTTAACCGATTTTCACGTGAAATCCACATTTGTGTGTGTATTGTGTAGTCCATGGGTTTAACACAATAGTGCAACAGCATTCAATCATCATAGATCAAATATAACAGTATAATTGATAAGCGGTATAAACTATAACGCTTATCTTCATTCACAGATCACAGATATATATATCACAGATAAATAGATCACAAATCACACACAATCAGAATATATCACAAAGTATCACACATCAAAGATGTCAAACAATTTAACATCTAATATAATCCAAACATCCATAGATAGGACTAAATTAAATTATCTGATTTATTTAAATCAAATAAATTTCTATAAATCAATTTTACTAGTTATGGTAAAATAATAACAAATTAATTTCAAATTGATTTTCAAATTTATTTCAAGACACCAAATCAATTTCCAACATTTTCAAAATTATTTCCTTTTAAAAATAAATTCCTTTATCTCTTCAAATCTATTTAAAAATCCCAAATTTAGATAAATTCTTCAGTTTATAGATAATATTTTCGAAATCCATTTATTAAGCCTTTTTCCCAAATTTGAAATTTAATTCAATACAATTCAAAAATAAAAATTTTATCTTTTAAAACCCCTTTTAATTTATCCAATTATCAAAAATGAATTTTTCGATAAATTTTCAACTTATATTTTCAAAAATCCAATTTTACTTGTTTCTGGTATCCATCGATACCAAAAATATATTCGGCTAATTTATAGCCGTCAACAACATTCAATTTACAAATATAATCACACGGCGATCATAAATAAATCAACACACAACATTGAAATAAATTCAAATGTTTGAGGAATCCAGTTGGATCCTTCCAACCCGTTTCCCTGCATCCACAGATGTTAGCACAATACCAATTTCACATCAAAGTGAAATTATCGCGGTATATGGGATTTATAAATATTATCCGCTATTATGCGGCGCAATAGGGTCTCATCCCTTATACAATGCGGGAAATCAACAACTCCAATATATACATATTCCAATATATATATATATATTGCTATATACATATATAATACCAATTCCACTTCAATATGGAATTATCGCGGTATATGTTTTTAATAAATAACCTCCGCTTAATATAGGGCGTATAAGGTCTATTTAACACAATAGATAACAATTATCATCTAATTCACAATCAACACTGTTAACAATTTTAAATCTAACTATTTAAAATTTAAATCGAAACAAAATATTCGATTGAGTGAGAAGTTCTCACCTTGCTTTCAATAACGGTTGCAGTATTTTATTTCGAATAAAATTAAACGCGTGTTTAATTTTACTCAAAATTTTCACTGACTCCAATTGAATCCAAACTAGTGCCATTGTGAAGAGCTCGTCGAAACGATTCCAACGCAAAAAGTTTCATCGAATTCCGACCTCGTATGACAAAGTTATGTTGTTTTAAACATTATACGAATTTTATTATAAAAATTTTACAATTTATTTTCAAATTTTAAAACCTACACTGCATCTGCCGTTCGTTTTCATCAAACGAGATCTAGACCGTGCCTTTGTTCTTCTTCCCCTTCCAGATTATTACGCACGCAAGAACCCAAAGGAGCCGCCTCCTTCCATGAATTAACGCGACCAACATCGTCGACTTCACGTCGATCAGGAAGCGCCAAACGAAAGTTCATCGCGAGTGCCACCAACACCCAGAAGGACGTCGAACTCGGCCCCCCTTGCACGTAGAAAATCGTGCATGAACCGGTGACGAACGCGGCGCCATAGCTCTCAATCTACCACTCTAAATCCAATCTCGACCGTTGGATATGTCGATCTCGTCGTTGTCTACAACTTTCATTTAGGAAGTTTCGCGAATTGCTTTGTGGATTTAAAGAAAATTGAGGGAGAACGAGAATGAGTATCGGCCATTGAACAATAGAGAACGGCGGCTGAAACCCTAAGGTTTTCTGAATGCAAATGTGAATAAGTGAGGGCCTTTTATAGAAAATTTCACAAAACACTATTCATCGAAAATTTTCCGAACTCCAAATCGAGCGTGCCGGCTGGCATTTCTAAGGTTTACCCCGCGTTCCGAACACAATGGAATGTGTTTTGGGAGCTAATTCGATCGTATGAGCGAGTTACGGAAATAAACGATCAAATTTAAATCAAATCGATTTAAAACGACTTCGATGCGTTTTGGCTTGCCCCGGACTAACATCAACTCCGATTGCTACAAAAATTGAAATCTTATAATAATATCACATTACGGATCCGATGAAACTGGTTTCGTCAAAATTCGAGACTGTTTGAAAAATGACTATTTTTACTCGCCAATTAAATATTAAAGGGTTTTTTAGGCTTAAGGAAAAAGTGAAAGAAAAATTTAGTTTTAGGGACAACAAGTTTGTTTTTTAGGCTGAAGGACACTTTCTAGTGTAAATCACAGAATGATAGTTGTAACTATCATTTTCTGTTTACACTAAAAAGCGTCCTTCAGACTAAAGCAAACTTGTTGTCTCTGAGACTAATTTTTTTTACAACTTCTTCTCTGTGCCTATTTTCCTGAATATTAAAATATTCAATTTTCACAAATTAACTTTTAATTCGATTTTAAAAGTTCTATAACATCACTATAACTTCAATATGATTTAATATAACTTTATAAATCATTTTTAATCATATTTAATTCAGATTTCAATTATTTCTGGAATTTCAATTATTAAATTATCGATTTAATTATTCAATTAAATCACCATATCGAAATTAAATAAATTTCGACTTCCAAATCTTACTTATTAATATTTAAAATTAATTAAATATACGAATTTCAAATGACGAAAATTCTGGGTCGTTACATAAAGTCTTCAAAAGGTTTACAATATTTTGAATTTTTTTTAAATATCAATGGATTTCTAAAAATGGTTTTTAGGAATATGGAATAAATAAAAATAGGATACACATTCACTATTTGTTAGTGAGATTTTTCATCTCACAACACCAAATTGATTATGAGATAATTACGGTGCGGAATGCTTCTGTAATTATGAACTAACAAATTTAAGCAATATTAAATTTTCCTTAAAGTAGTAATCATGTCGCTATATGCTTACACAACTATGAAGTTGCACTCTAACAGCTTATTAAAATGTCAAGCCAATTTATTTTCAATTCAGATAAAAATAGAAAAAAAATATAATACTAAAAAAGGTGAACAAAGTGCAGAAAAAGTAAAAGACGTATAAATTTATGTGGTTCGGATTTCGAAGAACCTTACGTTTGCGGGTCAAATCTTTGCTTATATAGTTCTTTCTAGTATAAACTTTTTTAATGTCAAAGAAAGTACAAGTATATTAGTATAGAATTCAGATACTATCCCCAAAAGTCCTTTTCTCTGCTACAGTACCCTTCTATTTAGTAGTACAAATTCTCTCACGAACTGTTGACGTTGTTTCTCTACATCTTTCCCTGCCATTAGATGTTGCGACGTGTCTTCCATCCGTTGATTACTGTAATGTGCACAGATTGTTAATGTAGCTTTGGTAGGAAAATTTGGATTTTGCCGGGATGATTTGAATTTGAAATGTTGTGTATGAAATCGATGAATTGATTGGTTTGTGGTTGCTTTGGTACCCTGTGCAACCAAGGGCTTAGTGTCATGCTTTATCCTTGAATTGCCTGGGCATTGCTCTAATATGAAATGACAGTGCAGTCGAAGGTTGTTGTAGTAATTCGGACTGGGTCTGGGCAAGGTGGCGATGCAGTCTCATTTTGAGATATCACTACAACAAAATGTACCTATCACAGCATTTCAAAAACGCTATAAAAACCTGTAACAGTGTTTTTAATTTCGCTGTATATTAACATGTCATTATAGGTCAGACATATACCATAGCAAGATAGAAAATGCTATAGAATCCATGTATCTATAGCGTTTTTTTGATGTCATTAATACCTTTTGCAGCATTCGTCTTTGCTTAGAAATATATTCAATAGCGGTTATAATATGCTATGTTAACTTTTTACAACGTTCTTTTCATTACTGTGATTTCTTTTTACAGCGTTTCTTTTGTTGCTATGATGGTTGGGTCCTATTTTTAGCGTTTCTATAGCGTTCGAAAACGCTGTTAAAACTTTCTATAGCGTTTCGAAAATGCGGTTTATTCTTTTCTATAGCGATTTAGAAATGCTGTTAAATATTTTCATAGCATTTTATAAATGCTGTCGTATTTTGCTCAATTCCTAACCAATATATAGCAGGTTCCAATTCTATATGCAACCGCAATTTATGTATAACACAGTTTATATAAACACATGTATTTCATAACAAACATATATTATATTAATCACACATTTTATAATCAACATATTATATTAATCGCACGTCTTACAATTAACATGAAACATTACATAATAAACATACGCAATATTCTTACATCAAAATAGATAATAAGTTCATAATATTTCAATGTAGAACAAGCAACAACTAGTGACCCAAAGTAGTAATACATACAAGCATACAAACCAAAATGTAGTTATGGCATCAAAAGTAACTTCGAATCCATAACTTATTGCGGTATGTTACTATTTTTTTCCATCAAATATATTTATCCACCTGCAAAGGAAAAGTTCTTTATTATACATACTTGATTAGGATTAAAAGATGGAAACATTCAGTAGCTAGTTCTCAAATTTTATTCTCATTTTGTACATATATAATAGTTGACTAATGTACATATATAATTCCAAATTTTATTCTCGTTTTGTACACGTCTTAGTTTTGTCACAAATTTTAATAGTCCTATTACTTATTTTATAATAGATTAATCTTAGCACCTTATGAAATCATCCTTAGTACTGTATACAAAATCATGTGTATAGCACCTTATGAAGAATGCGTTCTCATCTTAGGTAATTAAAACAAATCATGAGAAGTTATAACTTAGTAGTATTGGTACTGTATATAAAACATGTATAAACTGGTTATATTTATATAACTTACATAAGAATACTAGAACAAGAATGCGTACAAGCTGGAGCAGTCTTTGATTACAAGTAGAGGTAGCGCTCCTATCACCAATGCTTGCATGATCGATGGCCACCTTGGACCTCACCATAAGTGCACTAATAAAGAGACAGAGGATTTATTGTAATTAATTTGGTTAGTGAGATGAAGAATGTTAAACTTGAGTTGAATGTTGTGTTTTTGAGTTGCTTAGAGATAGAATGTGATAATGTAATTAATTTGGTCGTCTTTTGTTAGGCTGATGTTTGAGAACATTTGATTGACCATTATGTGTTTGTGTACTTGTATTGTAATTCGCTAAATTGACTGAATGATATATCATGTTTGATTTGTTTTGTGGTATATAGTTATAACTTTGAAAAATATGTGCTATTAGCACTACAAATGCAACTTATACAATTGTCAGTGAAAGCCACAGCTGCCGAATCTTGAGTACATCCTCAAGTATTCTTTTCTTATTTAAGGATGGAGAAAACATGAGAAAAATCATATTTACTTCAATGTCAGTTTTATGAAATCATATTTTTACAGGCAGACAAATATCCTTTTATCCTTGGTTTAATAATTACTGAAAGCTAATTTAAACATAGAAATTTGACTTCCGTACACATAATTAAATCATATAATCTAGAAGACATGTAGAAATCCACATTGTTTATATCTCATTCCATCCAACATGACGGAAAGAAGCAAACAAATTGATATTATCAAAGCTGTCAATTAACATCTGTCATTTAAAATTACAGGAAATAATGATTCAAGCAACATTTCACGAGCCTTTATGAACATTCATGTCAACATTAAAGGTATTGATTCAACAGTAACCACTCAAAAAAAATTAATCTTAGTTAAATTTTTATAGAACTTAGTTAATTTTAAAGGTATTGATTCATGTCAACATTGAAGGTATTGATTCAACATTCATGTCAACATTAAAGGTATTGTATAGAACTTGGTTAATTTTTATGAACATTCATGTCAACATTAAAGGTATCGTATAGAACTTGGTTAATTTTTATGAACATTCATGTCAACATTAAAGGTATTGTATAGAACTTAATTAATTTTTATAAAACTAATTTATCTTAGTTAAATTTTTTAATGCTTATTTTATTTTGATAAATCTTATTTAATTTTTATAAGATTTATTTAATGTTCAATAACTTTATAATATCTAGTTAATTTTTATAAAACTTAGTTAATTCTTGTAAACTTAATTAATTATTATAAAACTTTGTTAACTTGGTCAATTTTTACATAATTTAAATAATTTTTATAAACTTAATTAATCTTCATAAAACTTAGTTAACTTTTATAAAATTAGTTAAATTATATAAACTTAGTTAACATAATTACTTTTTATAAAACTTAGTCTACTTGATTAATTTTTTTATAAAAGATAGTTAACCTTTAAAAACTTAGTTATTTTTCAAAATTATAATTAATTTTTACGAAACTTATTTAACATGGTTAAATTTGATAAATAAAATATTAATATTTTATAAAACATAGTAAACTTAGTTAATTTACTACTACTACTACTAATAGTAGTAGTAGTAGTATTAGTATTATTATATAAATTTAGTTAGTTTTTAGAAAATTTAGCTAACTTGGTTAGTATTTTATAATTTATTATTATCAGTATTATTTGTACTATTATTATTCTAAACTTAAACCAATAATAATTATTATTATCATCAGTATGAAAATAAATATTTTATAAAACATAGTTAACTTAGTTAATTTATTATTATTATTATATAAATTTAGTTAATTATTATTATATAAATTTAGTTAAATTTCTACAAAACTTAGTTAATTTTTATAAAATTATTGGATTTCATAAAATTCTAACACCTCCTTTGTGCGGTTAGTGCT
The DNA here is from genome assembly GCA_030737815.1 of Allium fistulosum. Lineage (NCBI taxonomy): Eukaryota > Viridiplantae > Streptophyta > Magnoliopsida > Asparagales > Amaryllidaceae > Allium > Allium fistulosum. The sequence goes on along the minus strand of CM060904.1, from coordinate 944,874,597 downwards.
TTTTCCGCACACCTTAGTTCAATATATATTTATATTATCAAAATAAGATCGCATTTGAGGTTAGTACTTTTCCGCACACCATAATTTAATATATATTTACACGATCAGAACAAGACCAAATTCATATTATATATGAAAAAATATACACCATATTGGACACATTTTTAAATGCATAAAAACATACATTTTATTAGCAATTTTAGCTAGCAATCTTCCATATAGCAAAGCAATATTTTCTAGACCTATATAGAAAAGTAAAAAGAATAATTAAGGTGCAAATCTATAAAAGAGTTAAATGCTTAATATAAAACTTAATTAATTTTTACCAAGTCATTCGTAGATTTGATGACCACTGGGATAATTTTTAGCATGTGAGCTGGGAATTTAGAGGTGGGACATTTACAGGCTTGCACCTACTTGCTTAATAAGAAATTATGAGACTGTATGCAAGATTAGTTAAAAAAACACAAATTTACTTCAGAAAATCTTAAAAGCTTACTGTCATATTTTGCAAGTGTTCGAACCTCTTGTTTTGAACAAAGTTGTAAATAGGATTTATGCACTTATGCAAGGTTTCCTCTGCATTTGCATCTAAGTTGTGTCAACAGCCCTTCTGATTGCTTCTAAGAAACCTGATCGTGTTTCAACATAAAGCAACATAATAAAATTTTCTAATTATCAATATATATTCATCATAAAGCATAAAATAATTACTTATTTCAGAAAGCTAAATATATGGAAGTTAGATTTCAATTAGAAACCTGCATTATTCATGGTAGCTCTCTGATTGTTTAGTTCCACATTATTACTTCTGCTTGCTACTTCGTGTATAGCTGCGGACTCAATATTCTTCAACTGTGGTTGCATCTTGCATGTATTTCACCCTGTATTTCAGCCTAACTGCAATGCAACAGCCTCTGCCCTTCCAGTCTCTTGCTTCTAACCGTGCATCTCATGCTCGATACCACCTTTCAGATTCTGTCTTCTGATTCATGTCTTGACCCAAACTCATTACTACCCAATTCAGGTTATAGCTAGCCTATATCTCAGCCCTGAAGGCATTGCAGCAGCCCTATTCTATCATCAAATCAGCAGTTCCATCCTTGCCAGCATCGTTCGTACTTACATCATCATGCCTTTGTTTAGCCTTCAACTGCAGTAGCTTATATACTTCACGACTTCCTTTTAGTTGCTGCACCACCTTTCGTATGCTCTGGTCTCAAGTTTGCACAGCGAATATAACTTCATACATTAGACAAAGACACAATATCTGCTTCAGGCTGATCTTTGATGCAATTAACCTTCAACTGCAAAATCACCATATGAAAATTGATAATAATCAAATACACATTATATGAAACTTGTGTCCAAAGGGGTAATAAATAATGTGAATGAATATTCAAATGACACCCCTTACCTTGTCGTTCCTAGCTTGAAGACCTGCTTTCAAATTGGAAAGATCTACTTTCACGCACAGTACACCATATGTACTCTGTGGTACATAATTGGGGCTGAAGCCACTCTTCAACGTTCAGATCAAACTGAAATGCATTTGAAAGAACATCACCAGAAACTGATGGTTTTAAACCTGAAATGCTTTGAAGAAGACATGGAATATATGGAAGCAAACATGCATACACATTGTTTCCCTGTTCAGAACAACTTCAGGAAATATCAGTATTGTTGTTGCTAGCAATATTTCTTGTAGTGAAAAAAGTGGAAAATAATATTGAAACATAAATGATGAGCAAAAGTTCAATGTATTTGTACCTGAATGAAGTCATTGACCATTTTGCTTCAGTAGTATCAATTGAGATAATAGCATATTAGCTCGATATCAATTCGAAATCTGAAATAAAGAATATAATGTTAATAGATAAGCCTAAGTACCAATTTTTAGTGTAGATGAATATGGAGATGGACAGTTACTCATTATGCACATGCATCATGCACCGGTACATAGTATACATTGACACACATTTAACAATGCCTGATATGTAAATACAAGATGTACATGTTAAAAGATATTCATACTTAACAACCCACAAATGTTATATGTTATAGAATTTATGTAACCTCATTATAATAAAAATTGCTTCAAGATCTAGAATCCTAGAACCAATTAAATATACTCATGTAATCAATGAAACACTATAAAAGCTATGAGACAAGGCAAAGTTTGAAGGTTTTTGCAGGCAGAATTTTACTATGGAACGAAAAGTGCTTCCAAAGTTTGAAACCACTATTACTGTTATTTTCATAAATATCTTTTAAGTATAAAATAGATGAAAAATCTAACAATGCTGCCATAAATAATTATGATGTAGACGATGATAAGATACCTTCAAAGCGACTGAAGTAACCATAGATTGAAAGACTTTGCCCATTTTTGCATAACTATTTCGTTTTTTTTATAGAAGCTAGAAAGCAGTAGTTATCATCCACAAGTAGGTTTTAGTGAAAAAAAATATGATGTCAGATGGCAAATTGTATGTGTATGGGGGCTTGTTGAATTTCGCAATGCAAACCAGCCTGAATAAACTTACAAAAACAAACTTACAAGCATCCATCTACGCAGTAGGAAGATATCCCTACCGATCTTTTGGGGCATAAAAACTCAACACAGAAATAATGACTCGCAAAAATATACTTACAACCATTCATCTATGTAGTAGGACGATATCCCGACCTGTCTTCTTAGGTAGCAAAGTTACAACCTTAGCATTGCTTAATCATCCCATGCTGAGCTGCATGCCTAAAATTATCAAAACACATAGATAATAAACCTAAATTTACGAATTCCTACTAAATAAAAACAATAGAAAGGCTTTCTTAGTACTTTGAATTCCTACTAAATTCAACCACAGTCAAAGCTCGTTACATTGTACTTTGAACTCCATCTTTATATTTAATTAATCAAGATGGTACAAAATAATATAAACTTATTTAATATTTATAAATCATACTTAGTTAAAATTTTATAATACTTAGTTAATTTTTATAAACTTGTTTAATATTTATAAATCTTAGTTAACTTATTATTATTATTATAAATCTTAGTTAATTATTATTATATAAATCTTAGTTAACTTATTATTATTATAAATCTTAGTTAATTATTATTATTATTATAGAAGATTAAGTTATATTTTATATTTTTATATACTTAGTTAATTTTTATAAAACTTATTTAACTTAGTTAATTTTATAATACTTAGTTAATTTTTATAAACTTATTTAATATTTATAAATCTTAGTTAACTTATTGTTATTATTATAAATCTTAGTTTATTATTATTATTATAGAAGATTTAGTTATATTTTATATTTTTATATACTAAACTTGTTAATTTTTATAATACATAGTTAACTTAGTTAAAATTTTAAAATATTTAGTTAATTTTATATACTTATTTAATATTTATAAATCTTAATTAACTTATTATTATTGTAAATCTTAGTTAATAATAATTATTGTTGTTATTATTATTATAATAGAAGATTTAGCTATATTTTATCTTTTTATATACTTAGTTAATTTTTATAAACTAAACTTGTTACTTTTTATAAAACTTAGTTAAATTTTTATAATACTAGTTAATTTTTATAAACTTATTTCTATTTATAAATTTTAGTTAACTTATTATTATTATGAATCTTAGTTTATTATTATTATTATTATTATAGAAGATTTAATTATATTTTATATTTTTATATACTTAGTTAATTTTTATAAATTAAACTTGTTAACTTTTATAAAACTCAGTTAACTTAGTTAAATTTTTATAATACTCATTTAATTTTTATAAACTTATTTAATATTTATAAATATTAGTTAACTTAGTATTATTATAAATCTTAGTTAATAATAGTAATAATAATTATTATTGTTATTGTTATTATTATAGAAGATTTAGTTATATATATTTTTTATATATACTTAGTTAATTTTTATAAACTAAACTTGTTAATTTTTATAAAACTTAGTTAACTTAGTTAAATTTTATAATATTTGGTTAATTTTTATAAACTTATTTAATATTTACAAATCTTAGTTGTTTATTATTATTATTATTATTATTATTGTAGAAGATTCTGTTAATTTATATTTTTATATACTTAGTAAAGTTTGTTAAATCTTTATAAAACTTAATTAATATTAGAAACTTGGTTTTATAATAAAACTTAGTTAACTTAGTTAAAAATTTATAAAATTTAGTCAATTTTTATAAACTTGTTTAATTTTTATAAAACAAAGTTAACTTAGTTAACATAAAACTTATGCCCATGCAACCTACACAAAAAGAAAATGATGCTAACAAGCATTAATAGTGCTATCAAACCTAGTCAAGGAATCCTTGATTAGAAGGAACAAATTCACATACTTCCTCGAAAGATTCAAGTGCCTCTGCAACAACAAATACAAAAAAAATACAAACAGACAAAGAAATACGGACTACAAATGACTGTAAGAAACAAGCATTCAACTAACAAGCAAATGACACTATTTCTAACCTTGAAGAGACTTCTTCTCTATTCTCATCAGGGAAGCAATGATGAAATAAGGACTGCAAGAAATACCAAAGCATTTTACTTGCAAATTTTACACAACCCACATGATGAAAAATTTATAAGTGAATACAAGCAAAGCGTTGAGTAGTTGTAGGCAATGTCACATACTGAAGCAGTATAAAATATTTAAAAATAAAAAGTGAAACGGCTTACTCAAGGAAATTAACCCACAAAGTTTTATGTGCCCAACATTTGTTGGGAGTTGAAACCCTTTAGGACCGAATAGACGCACCCTTCGAGAGTATGTTAACTTCATTTCACCTGATTATAAGATGGATGAGTTGGTTTTCCAAATTCCAATCATGTGGGTGAAGTTAACACACTGTAAGGTGTTAACAAAATTGCACTCCTAGAAAAGCGACGACATTGAAAGAGCCCATTCTAGGTTATAGTAACACTAGCCTGATACCGTGCTTCAAAAAGACTGGTGCTTGAAATCAAAATTCAAGTACCTATGATATTACATTATGCTAGATTTATTAAGCCGGCATGATTACATACTAAAATAGTTAACTACTAATAAACGCTGATTGTAAAATGATACAGAACTCAAATCTACAAATTGAAACAGGGTATTAAGGCAATTAGAAACATATAAACTAAAACAAGGTTTAAGTTATATGGATTGTAGCAGCTAGCTCTTGCCACCACACATCAGATATTGAATTTCACTTGAACACCACCCTTATCACTAATGCTTCTTTATCTGGAAATACAAAAGGAGAAATATATGATGCAATCTAACATCTACTACGGTCTTGTCAGATTAAATAGGCTAAAAAATGTTGCTACTTCAATTTATTGTTAGAACGATTGAATGACTGCAGTCGTGATTTAGCAGCATAAATCATTTTAAATGTTTGGATGCAAAATATATATAATACACACAACACTGTTCAGAAACGCTAAAAAAGGGTATCCATCTTAGGACAACACTTAAGGAAATTAAACCAAACAAACATCACTTTCTGTCTCAAAATATTGGAACAAAAGAACCATTTTGTAGTTTGTATAAATTTCAACATTTATATATACTTAAATATTATCTACAGTAAAAAAATCGAGAAAACTGATCTACTAATGTCAAGCTACTACAAAACAATGAAATGGATACAATATCTATCTTAGTATCACCAAGCAAATTTTCTAAGTGTTTCTAATCTCCAAAACATACAAGTCTTTCGGCATTCTTGGTTCCTACGAATAGTTAGATATAATAAACAAAAAAATATCACTATAACAGCAATGATTAGGCATCTTGCCACTCAAATTAGTGATGCATATACCCAATAGAGGTTAAAACAAGTGTAGCATCGACAACTCGAAATTGCAGTTTTTTGACAGTCAACATCCCTGAGAAAAATAAGATTCTTAACAATCCTTACTATGCTCTCAAAGTTAAGTTAATTTTAACAGGTGTAATTGTAGGTTAAATGCTTTCAAGGTATCTAGCCTTTTCTCATTAAACTACTGTCGATGGTCTGATGGAATGGAAGAGGATTGGATGAGGTACCATCAAAATGGAGAATGAGTTTGCTATGAAGGGAATTAAAATACTAGGAACTGCTTGCATCATGTTGAGATTTGGCTGCATTTCAAATAGATGGTAATAGTAGTCTAGGTATAGATGGGTTCAATGCACAATTTTAAAAATTCACTGGGATGAAAATAAAAAGGAGCTTTTTTAGGCTATCTCTCATGCTTTCAGTTTAAGGAAGTCCACAAAAGAGATAAGTCACACATTTATCACTTTAGAGCCTAAATCCTCTAATGCGAGTTCAATTTACGAATTTAGACCTATATCCTGTTACAAGGTTCTCATTGGTGAATCTTTCCGGACCCTCATTTACCAATGAGTGTTGGGCATTGTTTTCATCCCATTATAACAAGCAAGGGTTAATGTTTAAATTTGAAGATTAGGACAGTTAATGTCATCAAACAAATAATTCCCTCGGTGGATGTGAAAATCAAATCTTGTTAAGTAATCTCAGAGACTATTCAACAAAATGACATCTTGTGAACTAGATTTGCTAATAAAGAATGTACTACAACAAATTTAACGAGGCCAGGTATACTAATTTTGCAATTTTTACCAGTAAAGCTTGTTCATTCGTAATTAAAAGTACTGTTAGCACCAAAATTGGTCACTAACCTCGTAGAGAAAGATTATGTAGAGAAATAAGTGATGAAGGTAAATTAAACAGAGAAGACAATGCTAATTTAAGTGCAGAAAGTAAGAACACCAAATTTATAGTGGTTCAGCGTAATTGCCTACGTCCACTTTGAGATTGAACTTTATTGATCTTCTTAATGATTGATTACAAATACAATTCGTAGATCAAATGCTTGAATGAAGTTGTTAAGTAGAGAAAATGAGTCTGAAAAAATGGCAGAGTCTCCCTAGTGTTCTCCCAAAAAGATCCCTTTACACTGTGACCCTGCCCCTCTATTTATAGACAAAGATGGGCTAGACTTCCCAGGTGGGCTCGGTAGCCGAACACTCTAGCCCAATTATAATGGTCGCTGTATGCCGAACTAGGTAGGCCGAACAGAATGACGCCGAACAATCCTTCCTATGCCGAACGGTATGTTTGATGTGTGGGAAGTGCAGAGTAGTTGTCAGTCGAAGCCGAACGTGCCTCTGTCCGAAGTGCTTGACCGAGCAACGCTCTCTGGCCGAACGATGCATTCTGGCCGAACGATACCTTTGGCCGAACGATCCTGTCATGTCGAGTAATCATATACGCCGAACGTCCTCTAATGCCGAGTACTCTTGGATGCCGAGTACTCCTTGACGCCGAGTGCTATTGGATGCCGAGTTCCACTGGATGCCGAGTACTACGCCGAGTACTCCTAGATGCCGAACATTCCCTGATGCCGAGTTCCACTGGATGCCGAGTACTACGCCGAGTACTCCTAGATGCCGAACATTCCCTGATGCCGAGTTCCACTGGATGCCGAGTACTCCTAGATGCCGAACACTCCCTAATGCCGAGTTCCACTGGATGCCGAGTACTACGCCGAGTACTCCTAGATGCCGAACATTCCCTAATTTCGAGTTCCACAGGATGGATGCCGAGTACTAGTTGCTTGGTCAAATCTCCAGGAAACACTTGCCCCCCAAAGTGTATCGCGTGGCCGAACGTGGTACGCTTTGAATCCTTTCGTCACGTCTCAAACCCTTGGCTAACCTCGAACGGAGATGCCCCTTTTGTGAATTCCAGCGATTCAGGTGTGTGCCGATGCCGAACGATATGACCTTGACCGGACGATACTTCAGTGCCGAACCATTGTGCGCCGATGCCCAACGATATGACCTTGACCGGTTCCACCGGATATGGCCTTTTCGACTTCCACCTTTTTCCTCTATAAAACCAGGTCCTTTCCTTCTTCTCCCCTTTACTCTTTTACTTCTACCGTTCCTTGAAGACTTGCAATTCTAGTCAGTCGTCCGGATTTAAAACTTAACTACTCCTTCCCAATCTCCAATCTGCAAACTAGGTATTTTTCCTCGTACGATTCAAGTAGGTTTCAAACGAGATGGCCGAGTGTGTCACGTAGAAAGCTTTCGAGTAGGTCATCTTTATTGCGTCTTTACTGCCGAACGATGATGCAAGGAGGAATGATTAGGAGTTTTTCCACATATGGGCTTAGTTTCTTCGTGTCGAGCCAGAGTTAAAGGGAAAAAAGAATGAGGGTGTTGGAGTAGGTAAGGGTGTTGTTCGGCGGCGTATGTCGTCATGCGCCGGGCGGTGGAATGGAGGGCTGCCGAACACTACTTGGGCCGATCAAACCCAGGCCGAGCACTCATTAAAATGCCGAACAATAACTTAGCCGAACGAAAACCAAGGCCGAATATTCTTAAATGCCGAACCATATCAAGGCCGAGCAATGCAAATGCCGGACAATTATAAACGCCGAACAATCCTTAGGCCGAACACTACTCAAATGTTGAACCATATTTAGGCCGAAAAATGACTTTAGCCGAACCGTGACTTTAGCCGAACAACGCTTTAGCCGAACAATGACTTTAGCCGAACAACGCTTTAGCCGAACAATGACTTTAGTCGAACAATGCTTTTAGCCGAACAATGACTTTAGCCGAACAATGCTTTTAGCCGAACAATGATAAATGTTGAACCATACTTAGGCCGAACACTGTAAATGCCGAACGAACAATTGCCTTGCCTAATCAATACAAGGACAAGGATCTAAGCACACCATCACATGAAACTGACCCGGATCATTAACTCCCAAGCTTTAGTAGACTTAAATCTGGACTTTGATTAACATTCGTTTTCTGAATTTGAAACTGTAATCACCTCAAGGCGGGCTTTTTGAGACGGTCAGCGATGACGGTCTTCGAAGGCGACGATTCAAAGCTCATTTTTATATCTTTGAAATCTTTAGATTCTTATTGCTTGTACACAATTGCTTGCACTAGTTCACACACCACGTGGGGGGAAAACTCGTGTTGCTAATTCTAACGTTTAACGTTTTTTAAGTATAGTTTTCTCAGGCACTTAGCCAGATTCATTATTTATTGGGGATGTCTATGAAGTCCAACTCCGCCACCATATCTGACAGGCCTGGGCCGTCATCAAGGCAAGAAGCCGCTGATACTTCTAATCCGTCGACTTCCCCTGCTCATAACTTAGCACCCGATGCCCTGGAAGCAACAATTCTACTGGACAATCCGATCGATTCACAAGCTTCAAAGATCAATGAAGCCGCACTCCGACGGATATGTTCCATCCACGTGATTCCTTTCGCCGATGTGTTAGTCCCTTCGCGACACGATCGTCCTCACCTGCCCCCAGTCGGATATACCACTTGCAACAAATTCATGTGTTGGATGGGCAGCGTGCCTCCGTTTAACTTGTTCCTTCGGGACGTGTTGCAGTACATCGACATTGCTCCGTCGCAGCTACATCCAAACGGTCACGCGTTTCTATATGGGACCTATCTACTCTTTATGGCCGTCTTCTCTAGACCTCCAACCTCTGGCGACATCAGATATATCTATATGATCAAGAAACGGAAAGACAGCCCTTCCTTCATGTTCCTCGAGCCGTACCACAAATGCCAAATCTTGACAGGAGCATGCAGTAAATTCGCCCTGTACAAACAGGAATGGTTCTACATGCGTTGCCCCCCTGGTTTTGCGAGGAGATGGGTTGAAGGCAGTAAGTCTCTTCGCTGAGTCATCATTCGTGATTAAGCGAAGTCATGCTTTTTCTAACTCCTCGTTTCATCTTTTTTAGGTATCAACCCGCGTCCGGAGGGCCGAGGATATTCTGAGGCCGTTGAGGTCATTAGAGCTCTTCCTACCAAGGAACGAGACATTCGGACCATCATTTCAAACGAGTCATTGTCGAGGTTTGGCTTGCTTGCCCCTGGTCGCCGGACTAGCCTTCCGGAGGGCATTTCTATTCCCAAGCCAGCATCCGGTAAAGGGAAAAAACAGGCCGGATCGTCATCACGCCGCACTTCCGATGCACACGAAGAAGGCGAGTACAAAGAGGATGAAGCTCCTGAGACCCAAGGCGAGAATGTGGGTCCTACTTAGAATCCGGCTGTCGAAGTTCACGACATTGAAATGTCGTCCTCCCCTTCGAAGGGAAAGAAGAGGTTAAAATACAAAATTCGGAAAGAGAAAGTTGATGGCACTTCAAAAGTTATGCCTATCCCGCCCGAGAAAGAGGCTTCCTCACAGCACCAGGAAAGTTCTCTAAGGGGTTTGTCGAATCTCTCTATCCCCAATGATATACTTAATTACGGGTTTGACGATCTTGAAGCCCTTAAGCTTTCTTCGCCCGCTAGAGGCAATGCGGGAGTTCAACTCCCGATCCAAGGAGACAATACTCCGATTAGTAAAGATAAAAGAACTGGTCCGTAGGGGGGAACACTAGGACACACATGCACATACGCATTCCATCATACACTTCAAGTTTTTTCTTATTTCTTGGATTTTTCTTAACTCGTTGTTATCTCTATTCTTTGTAGGTGACATGGGGCGCTCTCACGGATTCGATCGCCTTCACGGCTCTTCCATATTTCATCATTTCGGACGGGACTCAGGTTCAGGCAGACGCAGGGACAGAGATGATTATGAAGATAGAGACAATCGTCCTCGCGATTCGTCTTACCGTAAGAAAGCATATTCTCAATCTTCACAGTCCCGTGATCCTCTTCCTCCAACTGAGCCGGATAGAGATAAGTCTTCATAGAAGGGTTACCAACCTGATGCTCCTCGAGAACAACACTCTGGTTCATCGAGCACAAGGCAAATTCGGGAGCAACGAAAAAGAGCAGAACTTCCAAAGCCTCCTCCCCCTACTCCCGCGGTTGATCCAACTGTAGCGGAAAAGATGGTCGATCTTAAGGCCAAGTTCCCAAAAATTTGTTTTGACGGTCTGAAGTTCCTCCCGGCTATTCACCATATTCCTAGGCACGTGAAGCAGAGTGCCATTGCCTGCAATAACGACGTCTATGTTCAACATGACGCGTTTGTACACTTGGTTGAAAAGATCTCGTAGGTGTCCATTGAGCGTCAATATGAGATTGATCGCCTGAAATTGGAGGCTGGCTGCGACAAGAACATCATCAAGCACCAAGACGAAGAGCTCGCTTCGTACAAGTCGAAGCTGGAAGCCGCCGAGCAAAGCACAAAAGATACTGCTGAAGCAGTTACTCGTTTAGAGATGGCTCACAAGAAAGAGCTTGATGAAGCAGTCCAGCGCAGCGGTGCCCTCACTCTAGAAAAAGACTCTGTCCAAAAAGAAAGGGACGCGCTCGTCGTACAAGTCAGGGAGCTGAAAGAGTTACTCTCCAAGGAGAAAGAGGACAAAGTAGCTGCTCAAGAAGAATCACAACGATATTGCGATGAAATCGTCGCTACTCGGCTTCTGAAAACAAAGCTTGATGACGAACTTGCTGGGATCGAGAAAATGAAGGACGAAGCCCGTGAGGAGGGCAAAATAGAAGCTGCGGAAGAGATTGACTCTCGCCTCGAGGCGGCCACAGAAGTCGGCAGGGAAGAGGTCAAATGCATGTTTGACCCGTTGATTGCTGAGTATGGAGCCCGCGTCCTTATGCATCGTGACTTGACATTCTTGGGCGATGGCTATCTCGAATCCCTAGCTGAGGCCTGGGAAACCTTAGTAAAGATCAGGAAAATCGAGTCGGGCTCTGAAGAGGTCGATGAGGATGCCTTGGTGAAGGAGTTTCTTAGGGGAAATGAGCCAGCGGATCTATCCGCAGCTTTGGCGCTTTATAACAAAGGCTCTCCCCTTCCAAAAGAGAAAAGTGATGAAGCTGGCCCGTCTGGGGCTGAGACTACGGCTCCTCATATTGCTGCTCCTCCCGCTGCTCAACCGGCCGATCGGCCGACACTTGACCCGTTCGAGCAGCATGCCGGCTATGATCCTGAAGATCCCGGGCTTGGCAATCACGTGCTATCTCCTATTCTGGAGGGTGAAACCCCACACGCAACCGATAGCCAACCAGAACCCGGTAGGAAACTCTTCTTTTCTAGAAGTCAAAAGATCTTGTTATTTTCCAGCATTTATTCGTTCTAATGTTCATTCTTTATGTTTTCATGCAGGCTGCTCTGACCCTGAGCCAACTCCGAGGAGCGATGACGCCAAGGAGGAGGCAGAGAAAACAAGCGACGTTGTTCATGCGGGAGTAACTCCTGGTCCCGATGCTCAAGTGATTGGGGCGCTAGATGATGATAAGCTTGACACTTCATCTCCTGCCGAAGGGAGTGATGAAATCGAAATCACTGGCGCCTCTGAGCATACTTCAAAGATGAGCATGAAGGACCGCCTCGCCGAAGAGGAGAAGAAAAAGGTCGAGGTCAAAGTTGAACCTGAAATACTGGAACTTACCGACCCGCGGAACAGACCTTTGAAAATCATTCTCCCGGGCAGGTCCAAACCACTAGATGTTCCGTCTCCTACTCCCGACTCCGCTTCTTTAGCAAGCAAGAAATCCAAGAAAAAGCGTGAAGGAGAGGAGTCGTCGGAAAAAACAAAGGAAGACAAGAAGAAGAAACCGAAGAAATAATTGATACACTCATTCAACGAGCTTCTTGCTTAAGTCTTGTAGTTGCTTTTATCTTTTGTAGCTTGTAGTTTGTATAGATAGGTTCTTAACTCTGAGTTTTGTAGGGGTAACTGTGTAACCCCATTTTGAACTATTGAATGAAGTTTAGTTTCTTTTTCGTTTGAATGATTCTCTTGCTTTTCTTTGGTTTGCTGACTAACTGTAGTCATAACTCAAGTCCTTATGAGTTGCATTACCTCCTAGTCCATTCTCGTGTTGTTCAAACATTTCCAGACGTGGCATACTTCTTGTTCCACATTTCTCAAGTACTTGGACTTTTTTCTAAATCTGCGCTTCGGGGATTTAGAGTAAGTTGATCCGCGTTCAGGGGATTCGGAGGTTCGCATCGTTTATACTCTAGTCCGCACTCCGGGGACTTAGAGTATTCCGATCCGCGCTCTGGGGATTTCGGAGATTTGAAACCGTTTATACTCTAGTCCGCAATTTGGGGACTCAGAGTACTCCGATCCGCGCTCTGGGGATTCGGAGATTTGAAATCGTTTATACTCTAGTCCGCACTCTGGGTGCTCAGAGTACTCCGATCCGCGCTCTGGGGATTCGGAGATTTGGAATCGTTTATACTCTAGTCCGCACTCTGGGGACTTAGAGTACTCCGATCCGTGCTCTGGGGATTCGGAGATTTGAAATCGTTTATACTCTAGTCCGCACTCTGGGGACTTAGAGTACTCCGATCCGCGCTCTGGGGATTCGGAGATTTGAAATCGTTTATACTCTAGTCCGCACTCTAGGGACTTAGAGTACTCCGATCCGCGCTCTGGGGATTCGGAGATTTGAAATTGTTTATACTCTAGTCTGCACTCTGGGGACTTAGAGTACTCCGATCCGCGCTCTGGAGATTCGAAGATTTGAAATCGTTTATACGAGTTCGTAAATCGTACAGGATAATGTAGTTCGTCATCTGATCATGAGATATAGGAACATTAGTGACTTGTGGAAAATACGGCTTCAAGCCTTTATTAATGAAAAACAACTAAACTGCTTGATTACATAGTTAAAAAGAAACTAAGTTGCGACTGAACGAAAACACATAGGAAATAACAGTGCCTAAAACAAGAAAGGAAAACATGCTAAATGTAATAATGCCGCAAATTCTCACTGTTCCATGCTCGGGGGAGTGTCGTGCCATCACCGGTCGCTAGCTTGAATGTTCCTTCTCCAAGCTTCCGTTCAATGACGTATGGACCTTCCCAGCTGGGATTCATACGTGATGGTACCGAGAAAACTCATTTCAGAACGAGATCACCTACATCAAAAGTTCTTGGGCGGACTCTGCCGTCGTAGTAACGCTTGACTCGGTGTCTATGCGCTGCCGCCCTTAATTCGGCCTCTTCATGCTTTTCATCGATGCAGTCCAGTGATTCCAACAAGAGGTCCTGGTTCGTCTTGGGATCATAGTACGTCACTCGGTGTGATGGAACTTCAAGTTCCACGGGTATAACGGCTTCCGAGCCGTATGCCAAGGCGAATGGAGTGTGGCCGGTCGCGGACTTGTGGGTAGTTCTATAAGCCCATAGTGCTGTTGGGAGTTCATCTACCCACTTGCCTCCAACCTTCTCCAGACGCTTCTTTAGTATGGACTTGATTATTTTGTTAACGGCCTCGACTTGTCCGTTAGCTTTTGGGTGTGCAACGGCGGCGAACTTCTTCTCGATGCCATACTTTAAACAGAACTCTTTGAACTCTTTGCTTTCAAATTGCGTCCCGTTGTCTGTAATGATGGTGCGAGGAAGGCCAAAGCGGCATATAATGTTTCGTACAACGAAGTTAATGACCTTCTTAGAGGTGATTGTGGCCAAAGGCTCTGCCTCGGCCCATTTTGTTAAATAGTCGACTGCAACTATCGCGTATTTCGCACCACCTTTGGATATAGGCAAAGAGCCGATTATGTCGATTCCCCAGATTGAAAATGGCCAGGGACTAACCATTTGTGTGAGTTCCGTTGATGGAGTCCTCGGGATTTTCGCATATCTTTGACACTTGTCACATTTTCTTGCGTAGTCCGCAGCGTCCCGGTTTACGGTCGGCCATTAATATCCGTAGCGGAGGACCTTCTTTGCTAGCGTTTGCCCCCCAGTATGGTCGCCACATTCCCCTTCGTGAATCTCTCTTAAGACCCGCTTTGTCTCGTCATGAGCGATGCACCGTAATAATGGGACTGAGAACCCTTTTCGATACATTAATCCATCCTGCATCACGTATCGCGCGGCCTTTCGAAGGACCTGCCGTCTTTCGCTCCTTTTTTCTGGTAAAGTCCCGGTTGTCAGGTACAGTTTGAATGGGGTTATCCACGATTCCTTCTCGATTTCCGTTTCCAATATACAATCAACTTTCATCTCGTCTATGCTCGGGGCGTGCAAGGCCTCAACGGGATACAATCCCATTTGCTGTGCATCGTCTGTGCTTGCAAACTTAGCCAACAAGTCGGCTTCTTTATTCTGTTCGCGCGGGACATGCGAAATGTCATAATGCTCGAGATTCGACAGTAGTTCTTGGACCTGAACAAGGTACGGAGCAAGCTTCTGTCCCTTGGCTTGGTAATCTCCCCGCACTTGGTAAACCACCAACTGTGAGTCACAAAAGATCTCAACTGATTTGATCCCGAGTTCTCCGATAAGCTTCAAGCCAGCAATCAATGCTTCATATTCTGCTTCGTTATTTATAGCTGGGAAATCAAGCTTCAAAGCATAACAGATTGATCGGTTTTTCGGAGTTATAAGAACTACACCCGCGCCGGAGCAACGGTCGTTGGATGCCCCATCAGTGTATAATTTCCATCGAACGGGGGGAATGGCGTCATGATTATCTGGTTCTGTGGGCATGGTAAACTCAGCGATAAAATCTGCTAATGCTTGCCCTTGTATGGCTCTCCGTGGCAAGTAGGCGATATCGAACTGGCTCAACTCGATGTTCCATTTTAGCAATCTTCCAGAAGTTTCTGGTCGTTGGAGTACCTGCCGCAGGGGTTGATCGGTATAAACACTGATTGAGTGTGCTTGAAAATATGGGCGTAGCTTACGTGATGCAATCACCAAGCAATAGGCCAATTTCTCGATTTTAGGGTAATTTCTTTCTGCCCCCGTTAAACGCTTGCTAACATAATACACCGGTTTTTGGATTCGGTCCTCCTCGCGAACTAAAGCCGCACTTATTGCATGTGGGGATACAGCCAAGTATATGTACATCATCTCGTGGTCTATTGGTTTTGACAGCACTGGTGGACTTTCCAGATGCCTCACCAGATCCCGGAATGCTTCCTCGCAACTAGACTTCCATTTGAAGTTCCTCTTCCCCTTCTTTATAATATCAAAGAAAGGGATGCACTTGTCGGTTGCCCTGGATATGAATCGACTTAGCGCAGCTACTTTTCCATTCAAGCTCTGTACCTGCTTTATAGTCCTGGGTACTTGCACATCTCGAATAGCTTGGATCTTTTCGGGGTTAGCTTCAATTCCCCTAGCATTGACGATGAATCCCAAAAAATTCCCCGACGCAACGTCGAAGGAACACTTCAGAGGGTTGATCTTCATCCCGTAATACCTGAGTATGTCGAACATTTCAGCCAAGTCTCGAATGTGGTCGTTTGACTGTCGCGACTTCACGAGCATGTCATCCACATAGACTTCCATCGTCCTACCAAGCTGGTCCTTGAACATTCGATTCACCAAACGTTGATAAGTCGCTCCTGCGTTCTTTAGTCCGAAGGGCATTACTACATAGCAATATAGCCCGACATCCGTAACGAAGCTGGTGTGTTCTTGGTCCGAAATATGCATCGGGATTTGGTTGTATCCCGAGTATGCATCCATGAATGATAACAGCTCATGTCCTACGGTGGAGTCGACCAACTGATCGATCCTTGGTAACGGGAAGCTGTCCTTGGGGCATGCTTTGTTCAAATCGGAATAGTCTACGCAAGTTCTCCATTTCCCATTTGCCTTTTTCACCAGTACGGGGTTCGATACCCATTTAGGATAGAGGGTGTCGCGGATGAACCCATTGGCTTTGAGTTTGTCCACCTCCTCTCTGAGAGCAGCGGACCTCTCTGGGTCCATTCCTCTCCTCTTTTGCTTAACCGGGATGTATTTCGGGTCTATGTTCAACATATGACTCGTGATGGCGGTAGAAATCCCACACATATCAGAATGCGTCCAGGCGAAAACATCAAGATTCGCCCGGAGGAAGTCACTAAGGTCTTCAGTCATTGCGGGGCCAAGCTGTGATCCGATCTTCAGTATTCGCGAAGGGTCGTTTCGGCTAACTGAAATGTCAACCGTTAGTTCAGTTGGCGCTGCCTTTTCTTCCCTGGGTTTCTCATCGTCGTCTCTCGGATCTATGTCTCTGAAGATCCGAGAATTATGCCCGAGCCAAGGCTCGGGCACTACTTGTCAATTATCCGTATTAAGGATGCGGACGGGATTGTCCGCAACCTTTCCTTTCTCCCTCCGATGGGCCTCTCGGAGCTCAGCCACATAACAGGAACGACCAGCTGCTTGGTCGCCATGAACAATACCTACTCCTTTGTCAGTCGGGAACTTCAAAGTTAAACACCACGGGGCCAATGTTGCCCTAAACTCAGCCAGGGCCGGCCGGCCCAAGAAAACATTATATGGAGAATCCACATCCAAAACTACGAAGGGTAGAATTCTCACCCTCCGACACTCGCCTTGTCCCAGTTCAACTGGTAACTCGACATACCCCACTGCATCGGTCGCAGCGCCGTTAAAGCCGTGAATACGAGCCTTGGACGGTTTCAAGTCCTTTGTTTCCATTTTCATTTGGTCATAAGCCTTCTTGAAGATGATGTTGACAGAACTTCCACAATCAATCAGAATTCTTTTCACATATGCCGGCCCGATCGTCGCAGATATGACCATCGGGTCGATGGTTGGAGCCTCTATTTGATCAGCATCTCTATTTCTGAACACTATATCATCTGTCATTATGCGCTGTTGCTTAGCAGGGGTCCCATCCTCCACGTTCGAACAACACTCGAAATCTGCATGCTTCAGGGAACTTGCATACCGCTCCATCTCTTGCCAATTTTTATCTGCGGGGTAAGGTCCGCCGATAATTGTATTTATGACTAGTCTACCCACAGTTCGGGCAGGCTCCTCGGGATGACGCGGAGCTGGTGCGCGACCTGGGTTGGTCGTTCCCTGTCCTCCTTCTTGTGGATCCTTCACAAATTCTTGCAACTTCTTTTGCCTGATCAACTTCTCGATAGCGTCGTGCAGGTGTCTGCACTCTTCCATATTGTGCCCATAAGTCTCATGGAAGTGACAATATTTCCCGGTTCGCTTCTGTTCCTCGGTTGAACGTAGCTTTCTGTACTGAAAAGTATTGCAGGTAGATAGGTAAATGTTCTCAAGAGGCGCATTTAGCATGGTGTACTCGTTGTAGCTTGGAATTCTCGATTTCCACTTCCCCGCTTCTCTCTTCTTCCCTTGATTTCTTCCTCCGGACTCCTTAGACTGCCCAGGCTTGTTCTGGACATTGACTTGGACCTTTCCCGAGTTGTCTCCGGACTGCTTCACAACAACGTTGCTTTTCATAGACTCTTGGACAGGTCCTGGTGCCTTATCTCGTCTTACCCACCTAGCTTCCTCTCTCCTTATGAACTGGTGTGCCTTTGAGTAGAAACGCTCTAGCGTAGTCGGGGGTTTTCCTGCCAACCAGTCTCCAAACTCAGAATCTGGATCCACACCTCTCATTACAACCATTAGAATCGCATGATCGTTGGGATTACTGACTTCAGTTGCCGCAACATGGAATCTTTGTAAATATTCCTTCAATGACTCCCCGGGACTTTGGATTACACTTGACAGAGACATTACGTCCTTTGGACGAGTAGTGTGTATCCTGAACTGCTCAATAAACTTCTTTGCCAACTCCTCGAAATTTGATACAAACCGCGGAGGAAGTCGGGTGAACCACATAGTAGCGATCCCAGACAGAGTAATTGGAAAGCATCTACACTTGGTGGCATCATTTGCTCTAGCTGAATCCATCATCCATTCGTACCTCATGACATGCTGTCTGGGGTCAGTCTTTCCCTCATACGCCGGGATAGTAGGCATACTAAACTTCCTGGGGTACGCCGCCTGCAACACAACATCTGTGAATGGAGTATGACTTCTTGATACTCCCCAATCATCATTTGATAAGCCCTGATTCTCTCTCATCAATTGCCTGACCATGGCTGTCAGATCTGGTGTCTGTATGGAAGGCGGAAGGTTAGAGTCTGTTCTACGAAACTGTCCATGTTGATGCCTCCTCTCCTGGCGATCTGCCAATCGTGCGTCTTGAGGTTCGACATCATTAGCGTTTTGATGGTCTGGGCCTCCAGCCTCCATCTGTACTCCAGTTCCTAAGTGTACAGCTCCGACTTGGTCACGATTTCCAGCTGTTTGAACAGCAGCACCTGTCCGCGCAGCTTCAGTCTTACGGCGTCTACGCCTGGGAGGTTCATCAGAAGAAGTTGAGCTGTCGGATGAGGAATAGGGGGCGGGATTGCCCCCAGCATTCTGTTGCTGCTGTTGAGTGAGTTGTGCCATCACGTTGGCGTTAGCTTGCATTTGCTCTCCTAGTTGTCTCTTGCTTTCCCGGAGTTCTCTCATCAAGTCGTTGAACTCTATCCTGGTGACAACTGGAGTCTGGTCTTCGGCGGCAATTCCTACACCCAGAATTGCTGGCTGATTGCTAGGTCCTGCTTGTTGCGCGCTAGCAGTCTCATGGGCATCCGCATTATGAGAAGCTGACCTGGTACGTGGTCTTGCCATTGTAGAGTTATTGGTATGAACTCTGAGTAGAATCAACGGATGTCCTATCAATGAGTCGGATCTTCTTTGGGGGATTTGTTCAATCCAGTAGCTTCAAAGCAGATCCTTAAGGTCTGAGAGTTCAACTCTCAGTGAAAGCACCAAAGTGTTAGCATCAAAATTGGTCACTAACCTCGTAGAGAAAGATTATGTAGAGAAATAAGTGATGAAGGTAAATTAAACAGAGAAGACAATGCTAATTTAAGTGCAGAAAGTAAGAACACCAAATTTATAGTGGTTCAGCGTAATTGCCTACGTCCACTTTGAGATTGAACTTTATTGATCTTCTTAATGATTGATTACAAATACAATTCGTAGATCAAATGCTTGAATGAAGTTGTTAAGTAGAGAAAATGAGTCTGAAAAAATGGCAGAGTCTCCCTAGTGTTCTCCCAAAAAGATCCCTTTTCACTATGACCCTGCCCCTCTATTTATAGACAAAGATGGGATGGACTTCCCAGGTGGGCTCGGTAGCCGAACACTCTAGCCCAATTATAATGGTCGCTGTATGCCGAACCAGGTAGGCCGAACAGAATGACGCCGAACAATCCTTCCTATGCCGAACGGTATGTTTGATGTGTGGGAAGTGCAGAGTAGTTGTCAGTCGAAGCCGAACGTGCCTCTGTCCGAAGTGCTTGACCGAGCAACGCTCTCTGGCCGAACGATGCATTCTGGCCGAACGATACCTTTGGCCGAACGATCCTGTCATGTCGAGTAATCATATACGCCGAACGTCCTCTAATGCCGAGTACTCTTGGATGCCGAGTACTCCTTGACGCCGAGTGCTATTGGATGCCGAGTTCCACTGGATGCCGAGTACTACGCCGAGTACTCCTAGATGCCGAACATTCCCTGATGCCGAGTTCCACTGGATGCCGAGTACTACGTCGAGTACTCCTAGATGCCGAACATTCCCTGATGCCGAGTTCCATTGGATGCCGAGTACTACGCTGAGTACTCCTAGATGCCGAACACTCCCTGATGCCGAGTTCCACTGGATGCCGAGTACTCCTAGATGCTGAACATTCCCTGATGCCGAGTTCCACAGGATGGATGCCGAGTACTGGTTGCCTGGTCAAATCTCCAGGAAACAAGTACAAATAAAATAAAAGAGAAAGGTCAACTGTTTTTTCATAGGTATACAATCAGTTACCATATAAATCCAATCACTATGCCAAAATACAAATATTTATTTTGATCCTGTCTGCTAGATGCTGTCAAAGGTAACCTAATTTTTGATTTTGTAGCACATAATTTTGGGTAATCTCCAATATGCAATAAAATAAGAGCAAAATCAAACTTTTCAACATTTCTTCTTTATAATTTTTCTTATGTCATGAAATCGAAAGATTGTTACCTTGCTAAAACAAAGGGAAGAAAAGCTGTCATTACTCTTCCACTGACAAGCTTCAGGCGTTCTCTTCCATTGACGATTGCAAGGACGATGAGGATGAAGTCGTCGATTCACTTTCACCAACGATTGCAAAAGATGAGGATGAAAACGTCGATTCTCTTCCACTAACGAGCTACAAGCAACGTGAACTAGGTCGAAGGAAGATTCTGTTATTGAAATTTTAAGTTTTGTTTGGATCGGTAAGTTAAAATTTTGAGGAAGTTTTTTGTTCCTATGGATTGAATAGTTGGAAATGGAGGGGGGAAAGCAAAATGTTCGTGATATATCTCACAACGTTAGGGTTAGGAAATTTAGGTAGTTAAGCACCAAAATAATTCATTCTTAGCGCCATAATTAGAACGCTGTTTGCACGTGCTAAGAAAGTAAACTTGAAATTATGCAGTCTCGTATGATTATGTTAGTGCAGTTCTACTTGGTCTAATTATGGTAGCCGGGCTTTGACAAAATTATAGCTACGCAGTTTTGCGCGTTGAAGTAGTTTTTTCCTTTGGAGTTGTAGTGCATGTATGTAGTTCAGTTTATGAATGTAGCGTAGTTTCTCTATTTTAACTCGTGTTTGTGCACTTGGTCCGACCTTGATACTGAGCTGATAGTTATATATTGGTCATGAACTATTTAGTTGCATCAATTGCTATTTGTTGGGCTTTACATGTTTTTTTTCTACAGTTCCCTCAAATCATGACGCGTTCCTTCTTGTTTTCCGCTTGATTTATGTTGTCTGTTGCTCTATGCCCATAATCCTTGACCTGCATAATATATGTATGTATGTATGTTTATATATATATATATCTGGGAGAAAAATGGATGTAATATTTTATTCTAAGTCTGGGCTTTGTCAGGGTGGACTTGTCAATTCATATCCAGCCTTTTGAATCATCTAATCAATCATTTCGCATTTAATGCTCGTTACACAAGTCCCGTCATGATTGGTTACCTTTTTTGACTAGTGATATATGAATCACTTGGTGTTCTAAGAATTAGTTTCCTATGAATGACGGTTGCCATCATTACATCTAACGGTTGTAGTTTTTATGTCCTTTGGATTCTAATGTTCAGATCTCACTAACTAACTTATAAATATTCTCTCTTCTCCCTTAATTTCTCTTTTACTTGTTTAGGAAAAAAGAAAACCCATACGAGATATCTCAATTTTACATCTCTCTCCTTTCCAGGCTCAGATTATACCCACCTGTAAGTTAAACTTTTCTATTTTCTTTTTCTCCCCTTTCTATTTTGACCATGCAAAAAAGATTTTGGCTAATTTGCTTTTCATTTTGTTTTAAGTATGAATAACCGTATATGAAAGTTGTTCAATGAAATTCCTAACTGAAATTTCTTAATTAGTTTATTAACAATGCAATTATAATTCCATTCCCCATCAACTCAAGGTTGATTTGTGAAATTTAAAAATGATTCATCTCTCTTTAGCTTATTTATCAATGGCCTTTGATGATCGTCCAACCACAACTCATCTTTCATTGAGTTAGACTTCAACCATTTATGAGAGAAGCTAGGCAGAGGAAATTTTGACTAATTTTGTAATTCATGGTTACGAGTTTGGGGTTCCTTGGCCCTCTAGACGTATTCATCAACCCTAGAAGGGTATATTTCCATAACATCGGAGCATATCAGATATAGCCTTTATCTGCCTCTTCATCCGCTTCTTAAAGAATGGCATTTAGCTTATCCTCTATCTAGTTAGCCCCAGTTTCTTATTATCTCCAAATATGTACTTATATTTTATACACTAAACATGTGACTCCCCCTCCTATCGAGAGTTAGCCTTTTTATATTCCATACGAGAGAACCCTTCTTCATGTTGCACTAGATTTTTCTTTGTTCGGGCTATTGAAATATCTTTTCTCCTCTACTCCTTGTAAAACTTATTGATGGGTAGATCAATTCTTTTTATTTCTAACATGGATGGTTTCATTTCTTCCTTCCAAAAATCAGCTACTGCTCCCACTTCTCTTCTTATTCCTATTCTTTTAACTTTCACTCCTGCACTCATTTGCATCTTCTTCTCTTTTAGTTGGTCATCCCGAATTCACTAAAGTTGAGAAGGAGCTATTTACAATGCATAGAGTAGATGCACTACTTGATGCGACCTCTAAAAAGGTAGAGGAGGTGGAGCACTCATTTCCCACTTCTCATTTACAATGCGTAAAACTAAAGCAAGACAATCTACAACTGAAGCGAAATTTGGATGTCGCTTCCTTAGACATTAAAGTAAGAGATAAAAGGGAGGTGAATTTTAAAGCACAACTAGATGCGACCTCTAAAAAAGTTGAGGAGGTGGAACAAGATAATATGAAACTAAGGAAGCGGTTGAGAAGATTGGAATGGAAGCTTACCAAAGTAGAAAAAGACCTGGACAAAACTACCTACAATGTCCTCTATAAGATTTAAGCTCAAGTAAAAAAGGCAGTTCTTTGTAGATAAGCTTGACATGATGGATGCAGAAGTCGGTTTGGATTTCTTAGAGGACCCTGAACTGATTAAAGATGTATAAGGATACTGCAGAAGAATATGGATTCATGAGCGTAGTGGTTTACCAGGTTTTCCCTCCGAGACAACGTAAGCTGAATATGTTCCTGATGATTTTAATGGAGATAGGGACCCCACCAATGTAGAAACGCAGTCCGGGTTTACCTCACCTGGATCTATCACTATAGCAGAAGTAAATACCTGAACCCTCTAACTCTAGGCTACTACATTTTCTAGGAGTTTTTCCTTTTTATATATAACATATCTTTGTTATGTTGTTCTGTCATCTACAGCCGGTCTTAGTACTACTGTGCGTGTCTCAATTCCCGTCATTTTGATGATATTTTGTAAATATTGGGGTGCACGAATGAAACCATTCTTTTAGTGTTTCTGAATTTTGATCTTATTATAGTTGTTCTCCCTTCTTAATTTTTCCTTTTTTTAATGAAATATTTTTAGCTTCTACTTTTTTCTTAAGGTAAAGACTGTAAGTGTTGATAAACTCCATTTATTAAAGTCGTATGAAGAAAGTGGTTTAGCTCAACAATTAAAGGGTTTAGAACAGCAGACCATGGAGTGATTATCAACGAGAACAGTCTCGGCATGCAGGAGGGAAATAAACTTAAAAAATCTATTACTGGGTTAAAGAAGGACACCCAAGGGCTTTTATTCAAAATTTCATAAGTTATTCATGGAAGAGATACACATTGAGATCTTATACTACGCAAGTGGGCTCCACCTTAGCAGATGAATCACTTCCTTTAGGACATCCTCACTTATTGTGGTTTGAGGATAGACTTAGGCGTGGACAAAAATAGAGTTTCTTTTTTTTATGTATTTTTAAATTTTAATTGAATAAGATATTTTTACTTATTGTGCATACATATTTTTTGCTTGGTTTTCCATTGATTTCTTGCTTGATTATTTCATATTCATAGGCCGCCATTATTCCTCCAATTGAACTGCCTCGGTTGATCTCCATGAAGGCATTAGCCCTACACGTGTTCTTTGTTGTTCTTCTCTAAAGGATTAAGGCATCTTCAAATGTTACCGAGAGTTGTGAGACTCGAATTAAATTACTTGAGATTGCAAACGCAGATCTCATTAAAGAGAAAAAACCAATTGTTGATGATGTATGGGAAGAGTTGCAGATAGAATTATAGAGAATAAATGAGGAAACTTAAGGAATCAAAACAAACCGATGTTAGCCAATGTAATTGCATCATTAAATAGCGTTCGAAAATAGAAGAGTTGAAAAAGAATCTCAAGTCTGCTCTGTATTGTATTACTAAATTGGAGGGATTGTTGGAAGATGCTGAAGGTTTATATAAGGTTCTTTATGAGGATAAGGTCAAGCATCTTAAAAAGATGAATTGTCTCAACAGGCTGCGATCTAGTTATTTAAGGAGGATGATTCTTCCTCGATCATTGCACTTCCTTAAGCCCTTCCTTCTCATATGGCCCCAGCGCCTCCTTCAAGCTTGGATAAGGAGGAGGCTTCTCAGTAGAAAAAGGAAGTTACATCATACTACCAGAAAAAACCTATGAGTTGAAAGCTGCTTACGAAAAATAATTGGAAAATTTGACAAAAGGCGCGAGGGTAGAGACGTTCTTTCACCTACAATTTGTTTGGCCCATTTTCAAAAAAGACTAAAAACACGAAGGCATAAATCTTGGATGACTTCGAACACGTACGATGTATCGCCATCGAACAGATCAACAAACTCAAAGAACAAATTCTGCAGTCCAAACCTATTGCGCATACCTTAGTTACGTCCTCTTCTCATTCAACTGCTCTAAATTTTATGCTGTCTGAATTGATTGGGAAACATAAGCAAGAGAAAGTTGGGCATGTTATGGCTATGATAACCTTGAAATGTGCAGTCGATGTGTTCTATAATTTTTTTCTAGATTTAGATTTAAGTTTTCTTTACAACCGACTTAATTATGTTATTGGGGAACATGATGTTGGGTAATCCTTAGGCTGGAGAAAATTATGATCCAAGAGTCACTTTTGGTGGCGTCCCATGCCGTTCATTAGTTGTCATCACTGAGTTGACCGATATCCATCCACTTCCCAACCAGGGTTGGTTCTGCCCCCATCCTGCGTCTACAGTTCAAATGCCTTGTCATGACAGGACAATCGTGATTCTGTTGAGTTAGAATCAGATTTATAACGTAGTCTACATTATGGTGATTATTAATTGTATATTCGAATATATTTTTGGACTTGGATCTATGTAATGATGTCTTATTTTGTCCATGGTACTTTACAGATGTATAAGGCATGTAAATAAAAATAAATTGAGGCTTTTTGCATTTACCTGGGGAACTTTTTGTAGATTCTCGAATTGTACCTGATTTGCATTCTTTTGTCTTTTCTCGCTGCCATTGCTTTCTTTAATGACTCGTTTTATCTAGCTCATGCTCTCTGAACTTTATTTTTAGCATTCATGCATTGTCATGGTGCAAATTGTCGTACATTTACAATCCTTTTTATTCATGCATATGTTTTTAGTAGCTGGTTCAGACCGTCTAATATCCCTATGTCCAATGCAATAATTGGCTGAAAAGCCGGACTACGTGTATGCAATTCCATAATTGAGGGGTTATCGCCTTTTGTAGTTTTTTTGCGTGCACCCCTTTTTGTGCATTCCATTTTGCCTTTTGTTTTGTTACGTGATTGGAATCGAGGTCCGTTGACTTGTTTTGGGTGTAGTCCTTAAGTTTTACTCTTGTGCATCTTTGTCTAGTATTACCATTATAAATATTGCGATTGCTGTTTTTGCTTGCTTGTAGCGTAGTTAAATGAGATGGTGAAAGTTGACGATGATCTGTGGAGCGATGGGAGCAGGTTCGCATTGGTGGATATTGGATTCATATGTTCTCAAGGCACCTAAGGGAATAATGTGTATAGTTAGAGACATTGTATTAAATTTAGAAATAAATGTCTGTTATTAATTTTGACACACAATTCATGAATAAATTTAAATGTCATAAATGTTGTTATTTAATTAAACGGTTAAAAGTAGAATCCATTAGGTTATGCAGGCATTAGAATTATAGGTTGCTATATGTGAAATAAATTTTAAATGCTCATGGTAATAATATTTTAGAATAACAAACTTATATCACACGAGTATATATGCACGACCATATGGACATGCATTTGTCCACTTGGAGCATGTGGACTACTTCACACATAAGAAATGTGGTTACTTGTTTGCTTCATCTTAGGACTGTGAATAAGTATCCGAAAAATTCAAAATCCGTATCCGAAATAAGAAAAATTATCCAATATTCGAAAATCAGATACGGATGTGGATATGCCAATATCCGTATTCGATAATTATCCATTCGGCTTTTATCAAGATTATAGTTATTATTTTGTATATTTTAGTACATAAAATTACTGTCTTTACTATTCTATCTAGGTAAACAAATTAATATGTACATAAAAATCAATATCTGCTGCTTAAAATTATTTTTCTTAGTGTATTTATTATTTTTTATATTTTTAGTACCAAAATGAATTTAAAATAAATCAAAATTTTGTATTTATGTGTTTGGATTTATTGGTTATGAACTGGTCAAAGAATATTCGATAACTATTTGATATCCGTCCACATCTGCGGTTACTGATATCTGTTATTCGAAAATGATTTCGGATACGGATACGATATGACACTATCTGAATCTGTATCTAACCGTTTATAGGCCTACTTCATCTAAAGAAATAAAAGGTGAAAACTCTTATCATTATGAAAAGCAGAGTTGGAGCAGAGTAATTTCCTAAAAATTGCTTTAGAATAGCATATGAACTGTTGTAAAAGTAAAATAACATTGGATTCAATTGTAGCCATTATTATTAAGGTGAGAAGAAACAGATATGCTAAGGACACAACCATGGGATTCAAATATAAATTATAATTATTGGAAATGTTGACATTGGTTCAATTTTTTCAAGTTAAAATGTGTAATACTGTTATGTTTTCCTACAGCTTAACTGCTTGACTTGGTTGTAACTGATCATTAAAGTTGAAATATAACATATCTTCAACCCAATGTAGAAAATACATCTTAGCTTTGCGTTTTTGTATTAATGCAATACTTTGTTTGTGCTTCATTACGATACATTATATGAAAAGGTGCATTTGAAACAACTTTAACCTGCAATTATAATTTGGTTAAAAAAGAACATATATTCATGATTTATACCGCAAATGTTATATATAAGCAAATCTAAAGATTGATCCTAATATTCATGACTTACATCACAAATTTCCAACACTGTATAAAGATAGTAATAGCATGATATGCGCACATGGTTGAAACTGTTAAAAAAATCACCATAACCAAACTCAAAGTGTTTCTCATGTAAATCTCTCAACATTACAGTTGATAAACAATCAAACATACCATATATTACACAACACTGAAACTGATAAACAAACAAATGACAATAAGTCGATAACCAAATTCAAATATTTCTCATGTATTCTCAACATCACAGTTGACAAACAATCAAATGTACTACTAATGCAACAACAGAAGTTGCTCAAATTCGTACTAAAGCCATCAAATCTAGACAAAATGTTCAAATTTCATTGGATCCTGGTTCCCGGGTAGCCTTGCCCATGGACCTGCATTTACATTAATAGTAAACTGTGAAGAATGGACTATCCTCATAATTTCTTTACTGTTCATACCTACTCAAACAACAAACTTAAAAATAAACGTTAAAAGAAATAAAATATATGTCTGATCTTTGTAGAAAAAAGGTATTTTAAGTGTAGCGTTGGTGCAAAACCCTGATGGGGTTTTCCTTTATCAACAGAAGTATGCTCAGGAGGCGCTTGAAAGATTTGGTACAGAGAGGAGTAACCCTGTGCATAATCTAAATATAATACTACTTTCTCATTTACTTGTTTTTTTGACAATGGCCTGATTTACAACGATAATGAGATAAGTGTACACACTTGGAATAGTTAAGGCACTGTGCATTTAAAGAACATACGCTAAGAAGATTTACATTCATCCATGATCTACATGGATAATTAACATCAAGTAATAATGTTTTATGGGGACAATCTTATTAACAGTCATTGCCTGCTTACAACAACAATTTGGTTTATATTTTCTGTGACCTTATATAACCACTCATGGTATCAAGCTGGAAAATAAATTGGACTTTTATCAGTATATTTGGAAAATTACTCGATTTAGAAGTATACATAAGTGGAAGGGAATACAACAGGGAAAAAGTGAATGGATCATAGAATATATATTTTCTCAAAATTCAAAAATGAATTGAGGGTTGGGGAACAAAAAAGGTAATAGTAGAAGAAAGCAAATAAGAATGTTAAGTCTCAACGATGGTGAACATTTCATCAATCTCAAGACAATGACCATGGCACAATGACCCAAAAAGCATGTAGTTATCACTAAAGTTGATAAAGTTTAAAAAAAATAACTTCAATTATAATTTACCAACATTTTTTATTCAGTATGACATTTTTCCCTTTACACATAATTATCAGTTTCTCAAGTTAATCAACTTAGCAACTACAGAATTATAGTTACAGTATTCAAACTGTAAAATACTTGAATGATTTTATACTTAAATTGTACAACATTGTGCCTTTTACAAATAATTACCAAGTTCTCAATGAGTAAAGTAACAATATTCGGTATGTTCTACGAACATATCAACTTGGTACTGCATTAAAAGAAATCGGTTATTTAGTAGAACTACAAAGCTTCTTATCATAAACTTTTGTAGTTCGTCTACTAATTCATTGATAGTATAAAAGTACCTCAATAGCATCAAGCTGAACGCTGACAGGGCCTTCAATAAGGGCTTTCAATAATTGGTGGAGTAAATTTCATCCCCACTATGATCTACCAGAAGCTGCAGCAAGTTTAGCTGCTGAAAATTGCAAATGCAAGCTAGCAATATCCCTCGACCAATTCTTTAATGGTGTTAATATTATGGAATTATGGAATGCATGCACCCAACCTAGCTAGTGATGATATTCTTCCATAATCAATCTTTACAAATTCAAGCCACATATTTAAGGTTATGGTTTTGATTTGGATCACGGTACTTTGGTTGAAAAACATGAATTAGCTCATAAATTTGCATTTCTACTCGTTTTAACATATAAAGTAGCTTTAAAATGCTTGAATTATACCATGATTAATTATACCCAAACTACACCTTCAGCCTCCAGCATCCAAATCCGAACAATAACTCTCAACAAAACTTGCCTTCAAATCTTCACCATCTCTCTTCCCTCTCCCACAATCCCAAACTACTACTGCAAACCGCCTGCAATTCCTCCTTCTACATCTCTTATACATTCGCTGCCAACCTTCAATCACTTTTGTCTACAACCAAACAATATCCTACAACAACAGAACCACTCAAAACTGCACTATCACAGAACTCCACTGCAACAACAACCTACAACATCACTTGTTGTTACACCAAACACAAACTGCATCAAAACACCTGCACCTATCGACCGTACTCAAACACTTATCAAACACCTATCGACCTCATCATCAAACTTCAATCACCTGCATCACACAAACTTCCCCTCTCCAAACCACCAACAACCATCTCCATCACTTGTACAATAATCCTGACTCAAACCAAACAATCCTCAGCAATACAACCATACTACACACCCGCCATCACCTGAAACATCACTGCTACCTCTCCAAC
Organism: Allium fistulosum; assembly: GCA_030737815.1. NCBI lineage: Eukaryota > Viridiplantae > Streptophyta > Magnoliopsida > Asparagales > Amaryllidaceae > Allium > Allium fistulosum. The sequence goes on along the minus strand of CM060904.1, from coordinate 944,844,446 downwards.
ACTACAATACACCTACAAACAATAACCCAAACCAATCGCCTATCCTTCATTATCAACCTACACACACACACCTCCCATTTACTTATTATCAACAACTAACGTCAGCATAGTCAGTAATTTAAAAATAGTTATCAAATAATATCTAGCGATGCATCAAACAATGTTTACCACATAAATATAATTACGTACCACTAACTATTTATATTTCAAGGAACTATGTGCATCAAAATGAACTACAATTGATTAGCGCGGTACAATGAATTAATATAAGAAAAGGTGGAACAAAACTCTAAATTCCAAATGCTGCTGAATCAAAGTAAGCAGGGGAAACATATCATAAACAAAGAATATTCAGTTGGTAATCGTTAGTCGAAGTTTGAATCGCAGTTCAGTGGACTAACCTTAGTCGATCATCGATCGGTCGATCTATAATCCTTAATTGGTAATTAATAGCCAACGATCATTGATTGAGGATCGTAAGTCGAAGGTGGAGAAGACGTTGGATCTGGAATCGTCGATCGATCGTATACTGGAGTTGGAGAAGATATCGGATTTGGAATTGTGTTGGCCTTGGATCTGGAATTGCAAGGGAGATATGAGAGTTAGGGTTTTTTTAGTTATAGGAAGTGGGTACAGACGACAAAACGTGGAAAAGGATATTATGGGAATTTCAAAAAGACACGGTTGAAATTAGTTCGTGGAACTTTCATTATTAGTAGTAAAGATTTGTGAGTAATGAACACCTTCTAAGATTATATTGAACATTTCTTAGGATTACACATAATTGTTCAGCTTTCAACATATTTCATTAATCAGATTTACAAAATTTTAGTAGTGCATTGTAATTAATGTTAATTAAAATAGTCATATATATAAAGAAATAAACTTGAAAGATACGAAATATTACACGCTCAAAATGATTCTTTAATAAAAAATGAATGGTTTAATTCTCAAAATAGTAAGATTTAGAAACAAATTCAGCAAATGACCATGTTTTACCATATCATTAAATCAATCTTGATCATAATTCAAATCTTACCTTAAATTAAAATATAAAAGTATGAAAACTAATCATATATCATGGAAAGGTAGTGTAGCGTGGATGCAAATGAAGTCAGCCAACCAAATAAGCAATGGAAGAAAGTGTAGGAGAAGCTTTCTCCAAACGTTTAACAAATGTCAATAGTAAAAGGTTGCATTCATCAAATTAACGAATTGCAAATTTATTAAATATCAAAACTCAATTCATATATAGGAGAAGTTATTGTTGTACTATATTATGTAGGAAAGTACTATTGATACAAAAATTCCTCATTTCCTTAGCATAATAACAATATTTTTACATTATTTTTATGAAAATTTAGAAGTTTTTGAAACATTTGATGTGTGTGTAAGGATATAGAGATTTGAAAAATAATACAACAGTTGTGTTATCGGCCTAAATTATATAAGGACATACACACACATTCTCATAACCTCCAAATGCCTAACAACATCTCCACATTCATATGTTTTAATTTTATTTTGTCTGCTAAAATAGGATTTAGTGTTTTGATTCCATTGATGTTGATGCTAAGAATGATTATCTTGGTATGATCATTTATTGTTGATATCGGAAGAATGAATGATTATATTGTTTTTATTCCCATCTTTTAATTTTTGCAACACATATAGAGATACTATGTTATTATTTATTACCATATGCAAGAATATAGTAGCTGACAATGCTAATTTGATAATATAAATTTTTTATGGTAATTGGCAATACCTAAAAAATAATTTATTCTGCATTTTTTTTTGAAATGGTACTTAGATACAATATGTCATTGGGACAACATATCATAACTCACATGTCAATAAATTTTTGAATCACGCCACGTAAGTTTCGAACTTGTGACCTCTCGCACCAAATTCAAATCACTTAACCACTGGGACAATGGTGTTTGTCTTATTCTGCATTTTGTTAGAAAGCCTCTCATTGTAGTTCACCGCTATTCCATATTATACGAGCATTTCTTTTAAATTATTTTTTGAAACAGGTTGTAACTAATGAATATGATAGACAATTGATTTAATATAAAAATGCTATTTTCAACCAAGGCTAACATGCATGGATAGAAACAAATATCGTAACATTATTTTCTTTTATTAAATATATGAACGTTATTCAAATGTTATTTCCTTTCATTAAGTACTTATATTATTTCCTTTAATCATATATTTGTTAAAAAAGAGGGAAAGAATGAAAGGAAATAAATACGGGAAAATGGAAAGTATTACAAAATTTTAGTCCATGCTTTATGATATTATATTAGAGTGCAGTAAGAAATGTAAGTTAAGATTATAAATGTCATGACATACCAAATACCGAGTATTTGCATAAAGATAAATCTATTTAAATCATACCTACCTTATCTTAAAATTTTAAGATAAGCTTACTTGTAACAAATTGATAGAGGGAACATGAGCACCTTTGTTGAGTTGATTTCAAATGAAAGTTTCATCCATATCCACAACAGTTGTGAGTGTGGATCTGGATGTTCATTAGGAAGCTGGGTGAGGATGGAAACATTCCCCCTTCTTCTAGCATCAAAATGCTAGTAAGATTTTTCATCTTATAACACTGAATTGATTATGAGATAATTACGGTGCATAATGCTTCTATAATTGTGCGCTAATAAATTTAAGTGATATTAAATTCACCTTAAAGCAGCAATCATTTTGCTATATGCTTACACAATATTGAACTTGCATTCCAACTGTTTTTTAAAATGCCAAGCCGAATTTATTTTCATTTAAGGTAAAAATAGAAAAGAATCTAATACTAAAAAGGTAAGTATAGCAAAAAAGTAAAAGATACATAAATTTACGTGGTTCGAATTTCGAAGAATCCTACGTAAACGGGTCGAATCTTTACTTATATATTTCTTTCTGGTACAAACTTTATTGATGGCAGAGAGAGTACAAGTATATTAGTGTAGAATTCAGATAATAACCCAAAAAGTCCTTTTGTCTCCTATAATAACTCTCTATTTATAGCAGAAATTATCTAGTGGATTATTGACATCATCTCTCTACATCCTTTCCCCGCCGTCAGATGTTGCCACTTATCTTCCATCTATTAATTGCTATAATGTGCATATATTGTTGACGTGGCTTTAAGTGGGAAAGTTTGTATTTTAGAGGGATGATTTGAATTTGAAATGTTATGTCTAAAATTGATGAATTGCTTGGTTCGTGGTTGCTTTGGTTACCTACGCAGCCTAAAGGCTTAATGTCATGCTTTGTACTTGAATTGTTTGGGCATTGCTCCAATATGAAATTACAACATAGTCCAAGGTTGTTGTGGTAGTGCAATTCGAACTGGGTCTGGGTTAGGTGGTGGTACAGCCTCACTTTGCGATGGTGATAGAATTTATCTTTATTTTGGCTGCTGTAGTTGAATATGTCTTCAGGGATGTTGGTTTAGTTCGCGGGCCATAAAATTATGCAATCTCATATGATTATGCTAGCGCAGTTCTACTTGGTCTAATTATGGTAGCAAGGCTTTGATAGAATTATAGCTACGCAGTTTTGCGCATTGAAGTAGTTTCTTCCTTTGGAGTTGTGGTGCATGTGTTCAGTTCATTTTTTGAATGTAGCGCAGTTTCTTTATTTTGACTCCTGTTTGTGCATGTGGTCCGACCTTGATATTGCATCGATAGTTATATATTGACCACTAACCATTTAGTTGCTTCGAATGTAGTTTGTTGGGCTTCACATGTTTTGTTTTGTGCAACAAGTCATGATGTGTCCTTGTTTTGTTTTCCTGTTGATTTATGCAGTATGTTGCTCTATGCCCCTGATCCTTGACCTGCACTATACACACACACACACACACACATATATATATATATATATATATGAGAAAAAAGGGTGTAAATTTATCGAATGCTTATAGATTTTTATAAAATGTCTCCTAGCCGTCTGGAATGACATGATAATGTATTTAGTCTTGGTCTCTATGTGTTTAAATAAAAATGTTTTAATGGTTAATTCTTGCCATAAGTGGATGTGCTTCATTAATTATGCATGTGTGTGTATGTATATGCATATATATATATAGTTAAAAGTATATTTTGGTGTTAACCATGTTTTGAAAAGTAAGCTCAATCAATAACCTCAAAGGGAAGTGAAAGAAAGACCTTATTAAACAGGAGAAAATACCCCCAAACCGACATGGGTTGATGCTCCTAGGTGCTATAAATTTTCTCATTCTTTTCGATGGCAATGTACCCCTTGTACTAGAAAAGCAAGCTACACTCATGGAAATAATCAAGTAAGAATAAATAAATCAAAGATAGAGTAAACAAGCTCAGATGATCCATAATAAATCTGAACAAAGATCTTAGGAAAAATTAGTATAATGAGGCCTCTAATAGAATCAGTCTAATACTAGGTACCTTATGTTTACAGATTGTTTTCCAAAGCTCAGAAGCTCGAATATTTCCAAAAGCATCATATGATTATATGTCAAAAACTACGATTTCAATCATATTTTTTCATTAATCTATTTTGGATTTCAATCGTAGATAGGTCAATTATTCCAAAGTGGTAGTTAGAGTTATAACTACTTTCTAAAACCAGTCATGATCTAAATTATTTATCATCTTGATTATTTTAAACATAAAAATATTTTCAAAATTACAGTTATTACTTAGCATGATTATTTTTAGAAAAAATAATGATATCAAGTACATCTATTATGATTTCCATAGGAAAAAAATCGAAACAAATATTATTTTCCAAAATATAAACATATATATTTAAAACATATGTTATAAGACAAATATAATACATAAGTTACAAACCTTAAAGTACATAGAAAGTCTAAAAAGGCTTGATAATAAAGATGAAAGGTCCCAAAAGAGGAAGAAACCCCACCCTTACAGTCCTCTAAATGATTCAATTTCCTACATATTCCTTAATACCTGAGAGAACGTATCCTATCGGGACTATCCTCTACTAAGACCCAAAGCTAATAAGAGATATGCTTTCTGCCTATATCATTAGAAGAATGGACATGACATCGTTCATTGCCGACAAATCAAAAATATAATTGAAATTTTTATTCATAGAACTTTACTTTTTACGTTTGTCGAGGATTAACTTTAATTGTAACGACCCGTAAATTTTAATGGTTTTATAACGTAATTAACTGAAATTTTGCTTGAAACTAAATAATTAAATTTAGCAATGAAAATTAGATATTTGAAATACGTCTATTTAGACATAGCAAATGGTAAATTTTCATTGGAAACTATGGAAGTTAGTTTTGTTGTGTAATTCAATTTCAATTCAAATCAGTTAAAATTGATGCAAATAAAATATTACTGAAATCTGTATATTTTTATATAATAAAAATGTAAACTATTTTCTGAGTGAGACGTCGTATTTTGTTTTGATAAATTCGGACTGTTATAGCCCCGTTTTTCTTATTTTCGGCGAATTTGCAGTAGTTTAGCAGCGAAATATCGACTTTTGATGGGTTGGTCGTATCGTTGATATCTGTGTACCGTTCTGATCGTCTTGTCATGTTGATCACCATAGTATATTCATTTGTGTGTTTCGGCGTCCGGTGCACGATGAAATCTGCATAACGGGTTGCCATATCGTTACCCATTTCTAGAGACTTTTGGTTTTTTGTGTCTTTCTATATTATCCACCGTATAATACGAATAGCCATCAGCTTTTATTCCTCCTGGTAATCAATGTCTAACTTTTGATATTCCTACTATTTTATTATATGTGTTGTTTCATTTTACTTTTTTGGTTGGTCCATTCGTGTTCTTCTTTTCTCTATTTCTTTCTGTTGCTTTTCTTAAAAAAAAAAATATAGTGAAACACGTTTGTTCCTACTTGTCATCTTCTGTTTGTTTTCAAGCTTGTCATTTTCTGTTTATACAAGCTTATAATAAGAGTAGAATATATGTATTTGAGTTGTTTTCAAATTCCTGAAGTTTCACTTCCTCCTTGTTGCCGCACCGATCCACATCCATCTCAGATCCATGTCCGCTCCACATGGCAGCCGCAACCACAGTCACCATCCCCTTCATGTTCGACCTGCTCCTTTGCCTTTCCATGTGCCGAAACCTTTCATGGTCGTTCAAACTCCACCCCATGTTCACCCAGCATTGCTCTAGCCTCCACCGACCTCTCTCCTCCACGTCAACTCCTCAACAGCCGAGCCCAGCATTTTTCCCTCCGACTTGCTCAACAGCCGACCTTCCTTCCCCTCTCATGCCAACCCTCCTTGTCACCTCACCATCAAGCGGCTCCACCCTGTCAGCCATCGCCTGCTTGACACGAGCAGCAGCCCTCTTCGCAACGCAAGCATCCATGCCACCTTTTCTGATTGCCAAGCCACTACCTATTTGCCATACAACCCATCACCTAACACATGTGAGGCCAGACCCCGCCTTGAGCAACCACCAGCCATCTTCGACCAAGCAATCACCACCCTCTACTCGTGTACATCGCACACTTCCACTGATCCGATGACCACTTCCCCTGCGCCTTTGGCCACATCAGCCATTGCTCAACCACTAAAACTGGCCACCTACCCACTGTGCCGAACCCAGACCCACCTCCTACGCTGCAGCCTACCACTCGAGTTCGTCTAATTGTATGTATATTGTTTATATATATATATATATATATATATATATATATATATATATATATATGTTAGCATAGGTGCAGTTCATACGTATAAGGGTTAAACAGCCTCCTATTAGTTGTATAAAACTATTGTTTTATAGATATTATTTAACCATTATTAAATATATATATATATATATATATATATATATATATATATATATATATATATATATATATATATATAATTATTTTGTTCGAAGTATATATGTAAATCTTATATTTGTAAATAATTTTTGAAACAGGTTTAGTATATATATTGTTTAATTATTCCTTTGGAAGTTTTGATAAGAATATGTGGGTTTTATAATTTTAATTTGAAAAGATATATAAGTATATCTGAGTGTATATAGTAGTTGCCTATATATTTTGATAGGAAATGGAAATAAATGTGGTTTAGGAATTAATGATTTTAAGTGTTTTATTATACGTGTTTTGATTTACAAAGATAATATGAGAGTTTTATTTTCAAAGTTTAATATGCGTTTTAAGATGTAATGATTTGAGAAATATATATTATTTTATATAAATTAAATATTGATTTGAAAACACATATAACGTTTTATATATGAGTTTTAAAATCGAATGTTGATTTTTAGAAGAAAATGTTATATAATATATATTTTGTTTCAATTTATATCGAGTTGATTTTTATTAGTTTTCATCGATTCCCAATTATCAGCTTTGTTCGTCTAATCCATGTCCATCGTGCTTTGCTTTGGGATTTGTGCTTGGATTTGTAGCTCATTTCATTGTCAAATCTCTCCAGCCTCGAAAGGTGAGCAATCACTCACGATTAACATTCTTATAGTTAGTAAATTTAATTTCACTTGAAACGACAATTGAAATATGCTGTTAAATTTGAATTGCTAGTTATTTAATTTTTAAATATGATATGTCATTATCTGCAATTGTTTATCTGTGAAATATGACACAATATCTTATCGTGTATATTTATTTAATTTGTTACTGATGATATATGCCTGTTGTTGATATGTTATATTTTTATCATAATTGTTCTCACTCTGCAAGTTAGAATTCCCTATGGGTTGAAATGATACATACCCAAACGATCTTGTAGAATAAGGGAAAATCGTTATGGGTTGAAATGATAAACCCAAGCGATTTTCATTTATTTTGAATTTTAAGAATTGCGGGTTGAAATGATATATACCCGTAGTTATTGAAATTGCGGATTGAAATGATAAATATCTGTATCACTTGACTATAGGATAGAAAATTATATACGGACACCGTTGGTCTATTTTGAAAAATGATTTTTATGGTTTTGGAAGGAAATATATGGATTTTATTAAATATTGATTTCTAAATATAATAAAAAGATATTTTATTTTGTAAAATTAGATTTTTAAATTATATGTTCGGAAATTTTAAATTTACAAGTTAGTTTTGAAATTTAAAAACAATTTTACTTATAATTTTATTATTTTTAAATATATAAAATAAGATTTAAAATAGATTTATTAATAAGATTTAATTTAATATAAATTATTTAAATAAAATTTAATTTAATTAGCATATATATAATATGTTTAAATATTTATTTAAAATTTTACATTTATATTTTAAATAGATTTTTTTAATAACTTTGAATAAATAGAGGTTGGAAAATAAAGTAAAATTGACTTGAAATTTAAATTGGTTAATAACTAAAGTTAAATAAGAATTTGTTTGAACTTATTAATTTTGAGATTTGAAAGATATGATCTATAACTTGATTTGATGATCAATGATTAAATGAATATTCTCAACTTTAAATAAAAATTGAGACTGAATATTTAATATTGATTTAAATTTATAAATTGAGATTTTATTTAATTGTTATTAAAATGATCAAGTGAATATTTTCCAATTTGAATAAAATTTAAAGTTAAATATTGAAATATAAATGAAATTTATATTGTAAATGTTTGAATATTCAAACTTGAATCTTTGAACTTTAAATTGTAATAGTTAAACTGGAATTGATTTAAGTTGAATTTTGGAATTTAAGATAATTAGAATCGATTTGCGAAGTTAGAGGAAACTATTTTTATTATATAAAGTATTTTTAATATATATAAACTATTTTTAATCTACAACTATTTTAATATATAAATTATTTTAATATATAAACTATTTTAATCTATAACTATTTTAATATACATACTATTTTCAATATCTAAACTGTTTAAGTCGAAAATGTTATGATTTCAAAAGTGTTATGATTTCCAAAGTGTTATGATTTCAAAAGTGATATGATTTCAAAGTGTTATGATTCCCAAAGTGTTATGATCTCAAAAGTGTTATGATTTCGAAAGTGTTATAAATTTGAAAGTGTTACTATTCTGGAAATGAATATTATATAAAGAGAAAAATGATATCGAATTGATATGGTTTCGAAATGAATATGATATTTTGATATGAAGTATGAACTATTTGAAATGAAATGACCACGGTGTGAAATAAGCGTTTGGTTGTTAAAGAGACCGGGATCAGATATTGTCATACTCTGCCAATACCGAAAACCACTTTAACAACTGTGTACATGGTGGAGATTCCAGAAATAAAGTAGGATGGTTTGGCGAACGATTTATGTATAAGGTATTGACGTGACCCTAACTCCCGTGAGTCAGCTTAGATGTGACTAAAACATGAGCTATACCTGGGCTAAGTGAGGTCATTCCTCCGATCGGACATGCTTCTTCGATACCATTCTATTACTTTGTGATTTGATTGGGTGCACCTTTGATTTGGGAGTGTGTTCCGAGGTGGGCGATAGTAGCTGCTATGCGTTACCACCAGCCCGGTTCTGCAATTGGTAAATCTACCCTAGCATTGCCTCGAGTGCCGTGTTCACATGCCCTAGAGTGCCTTCTACGAGTTTGTTTTGTACCGTACCTATGTGATGTCCTCTGGGTAAACCACCGATTTGGTGGAGCGTACGGCATTGTATAGACTGCGGGAATATATAAAATGTGTTAAGGGGGGTATGGGTAACGCCTTAATGCTATTTTGATAGTTTACTTTACTATAGACATATTATAATAGCGTATATTACTACATAGTAGATAGTTCCACGGATCCTTAGAGGATGTGAATCCCAAGCATCCTTTAATTTACTTGTATTCCAGTTGACATTTCACTTGAGTTAAATTTACTGATATAAGAATGTTAATCCTGACTCGAGTGTTTTGTGTTTTGCTTTATGCTCGGGTCAGACTGAGTGTCACAGCATTTGAGACTCACCTTTGGAGATTGGAGCTTTGTTTAAAGATCTATCTATCCAGCTTTCAGTTTATTCCAGTCATTTATGTTTAGACTCGTCTGTTGCTTATGTATTAGAGATTCATTTGTATTGGAGATTTTGTTGTATTTTGTTTCAAACTCTGATGTTTGTATAGTAGCTTCATGAACTACTATTTATCTATTCCGCTGCTTATTGTTATATTACTCTGTGTCTGTGATTCTATGATTTATTTAATTACTGTATATGTTAAGTTTTTCCAAATATAATTTTACAATATGTTATTTTGAGCAATTCAAGTCTGACATGTGTGTCTGCGAATGGTTCGAAATATCGGGTCGTTACAAATGGTATCAAAGCTCTGGTTTACGCAAAACTTAGCATATGGAGTAAAAATTAGTTATAGAATCACCTTCGTTCGAGCTTGAACTTCTCCTCTTTGATTCAGATTTCTTTTAAATTTTGGAACTATCCCCTTTGTTCTAAAATCCATTCTTGTCTTCTCCTATTCATGTTCCTTTTGATACAGGAGCATCCCATAACTCCAACCTCAACTGTCAACTTCATCCTTTGTGTGACTAATTCCATCGGCGGTCCCGCCAACCTAATATGATTTGTAAAGGGGTGAAACTCCTTTACAACAGGCATTGATTCACCAGAGATTTCTATGTCCTTGGTTTTGATGCTGTTATTTCTGGAATAACCCAAACTGCTCACTAGTAGACGACCCGGGTAATTCTCTTATGATCGAATGTCGATAGCCCTAGGATAAGTGGGCAGTTTATCTTTTACTTGATGATCAGCCTAGTATTCTTGACTCCACCCGATGGTCAGGGATTATCCTACTGTTTTGGTGAAGTCGCTTCTTTCCCTCTCGAGCGGGAAATTGAATTCCACATCGATCTTATTCCTGGAATCTCGGTTGACCCGGTTAAGGTCATCGTGATTAATGTAAGTCTATCCATCCTTTTCTTCTTTTGTAATTTAATTATTTTATCTTCCGTTCGAGTCTACCTTCGTAGTTAGAATTTTCTTTGACTAAGGTTCATCTAAATTTGAATCTTTATCCTTGTTTTGGAATCCATTCTTGAATCATCCCGTGAGGGAGTGTATTTGTAATTGATATAAAATTATTTATATTATGTTGTTTGAGTGTTAAGTTTGAGTGGGATTTCGATCGGTTCGTCTGGCCAACGCTATCGATAGGAATTCCAAACACTTGAACAGAGCAAACTGACACAATATTATTTTCGAAATTGGAAGATGAAATAAATTTTGTATAATTTTATTTATATAAAAGTGTAATTTTTGGAAATTGGATAGTTAAATGAATTAGTTGTTAGAAATGATAATACTAGATTTTCATTTATTGTTTTGTTACATTTCCTAAACCATTACCTATTGTTGTTATAAGGAGTTGAATTTGATAAAAGGGTTTATAAATTTGATTTATAATTGAAAATAAATTTAAAATTTAGGATTTAAGAGTTAATTTCTGGTGATTTTCAAAAATTTTGGTTTTCAAAGTTTTGAAAATATATTATTTGAAAGTATTTTCGAATAAAAATTGTTTCAAAAGAATAATTTTAAAAGAATTAAGTATGTACTCTCTTTGTTTGTCGTCGGAAAATAATTTCAGCGATGACTACAGCATCATCGACATTCATTTTCGAGTCTCAAAGTGGAGAGACCACTTAGTAGCTTTGCTACACTTTTGTTTTGGAAAATAGATTTGATATGAATTTCTTGAATTGATTTGATTCACAAAAAATATATATATGTATATATTTATTTCAAAATGGTTGGAAGTGAAACCGAAAATTAAATTCTTAAATTCTGTGTTAAGTTAGGGTTTTCAATTATTGAAATAAATCAAAATTTTTGAAATATTTGAAGTGTTTAAAAAATTTAAATTGGAATTTAAAATAACCTGAAACAGTTGAAATGAGAAATAGAATTTAAATAACTTAAAACAATTGAAATAAGATAAAATATAGTTGTATAATAACCAATTGCATTCTATAATATATATAACTTACCTGAACTATTCAAAAAGTTAAAACGTTTATGTGAATGAAATTGAAGTTATACAAGAGAAACTTAAGTAATATAAATGTTCAAACTAAATTCTTGCTTAATAAAATAATTGTAAATAAGAGACAAATTTGTATAGTATTCGATTTCATTCAGAAAATATTAATAAAACTTAACTGGGAAAAGTTTGAATGTAATTGAACAACATACAATATAAAATGTATGAAATAAAATGTTCCTAGAATGAATTTTGATAAGGAAATTTATAAATAAAATTTGGTAGTTATAATAAAAGTTTGTGAATTTAGGAATAGTTGAGATTGAATTTTAAGTGGAATCAACTTAAGTAAAGTCAAATGGATTAAATAAATGGGTTAAATAAATTTGTTTTGAAAGAAAATCTGTAATGAATATTAATAAATTGGAAATAAATCAATTGAATGAAAACATAGTGGATTGGAATCAACCAAATGTGAATACAATGAACATTTATTGATTGAATAAAATGGATTAAACCAAATTGTTGAATATTAATTAATTTAAATTGAAACTTATATGGTTTTGAATTTATTGTTGTATTTTGTATTTCAAATCTATCTTTTCTTCTGGTTGTTTCTATTCTCCTACCTCGTTCCTTTTCGGGGATGAAAAGTTTTGAGTGGGGGAGAGTGTAACGACCCGTAAATTTTAACGGTTTTATAAAGTAATTAACTGAAATTTTGCTTGAAATTAAATAATTAAATTTAGCAATGAAAATTAGGTATTTGAAATACGTCTATTTAGACATAGCAAATGGTATATTTTCATTGGAAAATATGGAAGTTAGTTTTGTGGTGTAATTTCAATTTCAATTCAAATCAGTTAAAATCGATGCAAAGAAAATATTACTGAAATCTGTATATTTTTATATAATAAAAATGTAAACTATTTTCTGAGTGAGACGTCATATTTCGTTTCGACAAATTCGGACTGTTATAGCCCCATTTTTCTTATTTTCGGCGAATTTGCAGTAGTTTAGCAGCGAAATATCGACTTTTGATGGGTTGGTCGTATCGCTGATATCTGTGTACCATTCTGATCATCTCGTCGTGCTGATCTCCGTAGTATATTCATTTGTATGTTTCGGCGTCCGGTACACGATGAAATCTGCATAACGGGTTGCCATATCGGTACCCATTTCTAGAGACTTTTGGTTTTTTTGTGTCTTTCTATATTATCCACCGTATAATACGAATAGCCGTCAGCTTTTATTCCTCCTGGTAATCAATGTCTAACTTTTGATATTCCTACTATTTTATTATATGTGTTGTTTCATTTTACTTTTTTGGTTGGTCCATTCGTGTTCATCTTTTCTCTATTTCTTTCTGTTGCTTTTCTTCAAAAAAAAAATATAGTGAAACATGTTTGTTCCTGCTTGTCATCTTCTGTTTGTTTTCAAGCTTGTCATCTTCTGTATATATAAGCTTATAATAAGAGTAGAATATATGTATTCAAGTTGTTTTCAAATTCCTGAAGTTTCACTTCCTCCTCGTTGCCGCACCGATCCACGTCCATCTCAGATCCATGGCCGCTTCACGTGGCAACTGCAACCACAGTCACCATCCCCTTCATGTTCGACTTGCTCCTTTGCCTTTCCATGTGCCGAAACCTTTCATGGTCGTTCAAACTCCACCCAATGTTCACCCAGCATTGCTCTGGCCTCCACCGACCTCTCTCCTCCACGTCAGCTCCTCAACAGCCGAGCCCAGCATTTTTCCCTCCGACTTGCTCAACAGCCGACCGTCCTTCCCCTCTCATGCCAACCCTCCTTGTCACCTCACCATTAAGCGGCCTCACCCTGTCACCCATCGCCTGCTCGACGCGAGCAGCAGCCCTCTTCGCGACGCAAGCATCCACGCCACCTTTCCTGATTGCCAAGCCACACCTATTGCCGTACAACCCATCACCTAACACACGTGCGGCTAGACCCCGCCTTGAGCAACCACCAGCCATCTCCGACCAAGCAATCACCACCCTCCACTCGTGTACATCGCACACTTCCACTGATCCGATGAGCTCTTCCCTTGCGCCTTTGGCCACGTCAACCATTGCTCAACCACTAAAACTGGCCACCTACCCACTGTGCTGAACCCAGACCCACCTCCTATGCTGCATCCTTCCACTCGAGTTCGTCTAATTGTATGTATATTGTTTATATATATATATATATATATATATATATATATATATATATATATATATATATGTTAGCATAGGTGCAGTTCATACGTATAAGGGTTAAACATCCTCCTATTAGTTGTATATAACTATTGTTTTATAAATATTATTTAACCATTATTAAATATATATATATATATAAAATTATTTTGTTCGAAGTATATATGTAAACCTTATATTTGTAAATAATTTTTGAAATAGCTTTAGTATATATATTGTTTAATTAATCCTTTGGAAGTTTTGATAAGAATATGTGGGTTTTATAATTTTAATTTGAAAAGATATATATAAGTATATCTGAGTGTATATAGTAGTTGCCTATATATTTTGATAGGAAATGGAAATAAATGTGGTTTAGGAATTAATGATTTTAAGTGTTTTATTATATGTGTTTTGATTTACAAAGATAATATGAGAGTTTTATTTTCAAAGTTTAATATGCGTTTTATGATGTAATGATTTGAGAAATATATATTATTTTATATAAATTAAATATTAATTTGAAAATACATATAACGTTTTATATATGAGTTTTAAAATCGAATGTTGATTTTAAGAAGAAAATGTTATATAATATATTTTTTGTTTCAATTTATATCGAGTTGATTTTTATTAGTTTTCATCGATAAATAATTATCAGCTTTGTTCGTCTAATCCGTGTCCATCGTGCTTTGCTTTGGGATTTGTGCTTGGATTCGTAGCTCATATCATTGTAAAATCTCTCCAGCCTCGAAAGGTGAGCAATCACTCACGATTAACATTCTTATAGTTAGTAAATTTGATTTTACTTGAAACAACAATTGAAATATGCTGTTAAATTTGAATTGCTAGTTATTTAATTTTTAAATATGATATGCCATTATCTACAATAGTTTATTTGTGATATATGACACCATATCCTGTTGTGTATATTTATTTAATTTGTTACTGATGATATATGCCTGTTGTTGATATGTTATATTTTTATCATAATTGTTCTCACTCTACAAGATCCCTATTAATTTAGAATTTCCTATGGGTTGAAATGATACATACCCGAACGGTCTTGTAGAATAGGGGAAAATCGTTATGGGTTGAAATGATAAACCCAAGCGATTTTCATTTATTTTGAATTTTTGGGATTGCAGGTTGAAATGATATATACCCATAGATATTTAAATTACGGATTGAAATGATAAATATCCGCACTTGACCATAGGATAGAAAATTATATACGGACACTGTTTGTCTATTTTGAAAAATGATTTTTATGGTTTTGGAAAGAAATATATGGATTTTATTAAATATTGATTTCTAAATATAATAAAAAGATAATTTATTTTGTAAAATTAGATTTTTAAATTATATGTTTGGAAATTTTAAATTTACAAGTTAGTTTTGAAATTTGAAAAAAAATTTTACTTATAATTTTATTATTTTTAAATATATAAAATAAGATTTAAAATAGATTTATTAATAAGATTTGATTTAATATAAATTATTAAATAAAATTTAATTTAATTAATATATATAATAGTTTAAATATTTATTTAAAATTTTACATTAATATTTTTAATAGATTTTTGTAATAACTTTGAATAAATAGAGGTTGGAAAATAAAGTAAAACTGACTTGAAATTTAAATTGGTTAATAATTAAATTTAAACAAGAATTTGTTTGAACTTATTAATTTTGAGATTTGAAAGGTATGATCTATAACTTGATTTGATGACAAATGATTAAATGAATATTCTCAACTTTAAATAAAAATTGAGACTGAATACTTAATATTGATTTAAATTTATAAATTGAGATTTTATTTAATTGTTATTAAAATGATCAAGTGAATATTTTCCAATTTGAATAAAATTTAAAGTTAAATATTGAAATATAAATGAAACTTATATTGTAAATGTTTGAATATTTAAACTTGAATCTTTGAACTTTAAATTGAAATAGTTAAACTAGAATTGATTTAAGTTAAATTTTGGAATTTAAGATAATTAGAATCAATTTGCGGTTAGAGGAAACTATTTTTATTATATAAAATATTTTTTATACATATAAACTATTTTTAATCTACAGCTATTTTAATATATAAATTATTTTAATATATAAACTATTTTAATCTATAACTATTTTAATATACATACTATTTTCAATATCTAAACTGTTAAGTCAAAAATGTTATGATTTAAAAAGTGTTATGATTTCAAAAGTGTTATGATTTTAAAGTGTTATGATTTCCAAAGTGTTATGATTCCCAAAGTGTTATGATCTCGAAAGTGTTATGATTTCGGAAGTGTTATAAATTTGAAAGTGTTACTATTCTGGAAATGAATATTATATAAAGAGAAAAATGATATCGAATTGATATGGTTTCGAAATGAATATGATATTTCGATATGAAGTATGAACTAATTTGAAATGAAATGACCACGGTGTGAAATAAGCGTTTGGTTGTTAAAGAGACCGGGATCGGATATTGTCATACTCTCTGCCAATACCGAAAACCACTTTAACAACTGTGTACGTGGTGGAGATTCCAGAAATGAAGTAGGATGGTTTGGCGAACGATTTCTGTATAAGGTATTGACGTGACCCTGACTCCCGTGAGTCAGCTTAGATGTGACTAAAACAGGAGCTAAACCTGGGCCAAGGAGGTCATTCCTCCGATCGGACATGCTTCTTCGATACCATTCTATTACTTTGTGATTTGATTGGGTGCACCTTTGATTTGGGAGTGTGTTCCGAGGTGGGTGGTAGTAGCTGCTATGCGTTACCACTAGCCCGGTTCTGCAATTGGTAAATCTACCCTGGCATTGCCTCGAGTGCTGTGTTCACATGCCCTAGAGCGCCTTCTATGAGTTTGTTTTGTACCGTACCTATGTGATGTCCTCTGGGTAAACCACCGGTTTGGTGGAGCGTACGGCATTGTATAGACTGTGGTAATATATAAAATGTGTTAAGAGGGATATGGGTAACGCCTTAATGCTATTTTGATAGTTTACTTTACTATAGACATATTATAATAGCGTATATTACTACATAGTAGATAGTTCCACGGATCCTTAGAAGATGTGAATCCCAAGCATCCTTTAAGTTACTTGTATTTCAGTTGACATTTCACTTGAGTTAAATTCAATGATATAAGAATGTTAATCCTGACTCGAGTGTTTTGTGTTTTGCTTTATGCTCAGGTCAGACTGAGTGTCACAGCATTTGAGGCTCACCTTTGGAGATTGGAGCTTTGTTTGAAGATCTATCTATCCAGCTTTTAGTTTATTCCAGTCATTTATGTACTCATCCGTTGCTTAGAGATTCATTTGTATTTGAGAGCTGTTGTATTTTGTTTCAAACTCTGATTATTTTATAGTAGCTTCATGAACTACTATTTATCTATTCCGCTGCTTATTGTTATATTACTCTGTGTCTGTGATTCTATGATTTATTTAATTACTGTATATGCTATGTTTTGCCAAATATAAATTAACAATTTGTTATTTTGAGCAATTCAAGGATGACATGTGCGGATGCGAATGGTTTGAAATATCGGGTCGTTACATTAATACTTAGTTTTACTTTGTTCGTAGTTCTGTAGATAAATAAAATTTTGCTTCAACATTATGTTTGGAAATTGCTCATTATTTGGACTTCAGAATATTGTATTTGATAGAGTTAGAGGTATGCCTTAGGGACGATTATGTAATTTTTTACATATATCTAATTTGATAACCAGTTTTGTTCATAATAAAAGTGTTTTGTTCTTTTATATACTTTTCATACAGTGATATTTTAATTAATTACTTAATTTAAGTATATTAAATAGAAAATTCTTAAATGGTATTATTGTGTCAAAAATTGACATAACACCGCAAGTAGATAGAAGCAAGTAGATCCAATGAAATTAATAAGAAAGTAATAAAAACACAAATTGTTTATACTAGTTCGATGAATACTCCGACCTACGTCCACTTTAATCCCTATTATTGATTATTTTCTCTCTGGAATACAATGATTACAATTAAATCTGACCACAATCTCATGGATCTCGGATTTTCTAGATGTTCTTAAGACTTAAAGGAATAAGAAAGTAGATTTTAGACCTAAAGTCCAAAGGTCCCCCTCTAGTTGAAGGTTGTTAGGTATTTATAGGTGATTCCGCACAAATCTAGCTATTTAAGTTTGAGTACGTCAAAATCTCCAAGGTCCAAAACTCCAGCATGAAGAGCAGGTCGCCCCCACACCGGTATTGAGAAGCTAATCATATCAGTACCGATATATATTCATGTCAACACCGACATGAATTTGAGCATCTGAAGTTCATTTTTCCTCCATGCCTAAGTTTTTTTCTTTCATGCGTTGCCAATTTAAGCCCCAAATTCATGTCAGTACCAATCAAATCATGTCGATACCGACATTATTTTGTTGTTCAAAAATTTATCAAACTTCTTGAGTTCCTTCATATCATCATTCTTGATAATTTCCACATCACATCAGTGTAAATCATGTCGGTATAAATCATGTTGATACCAACATTAATTTTGTCGGTACCAACCTGATTTGCATTTCTGAAACTTAATCAAATCTTCGATATCTTCTAGCTTAATATCTTTTAAGCTCCTTGACTCATTACTTCATTGTTTTGTAGTCCATTTCGTTTGTTTGAGTCTATGTTGAGAGTGTGCAAAATTTGTCGGTAACACTTGCCCCTCAAAGTACATATTATATATACGGCGTGCTTTGCTCCAGAACAAGCTTTGAGACTGGAAAATTGTCATCGTTTGCGCTCTCTAAGTATCTACTGGATCAATCATGGCGAATCATTTGGTTCCTTCAGATTCACCTACAAATCAAAGGTCATTCCAGACCACCATGGCTAAGGACTAAAATCCTTGCTTAAACGTTACTCATAAATCATAGTCATTCTGCATTCTCTAGGAATTATCATATCTTATATCATATAACATGAATCGAAGTCATCCTGTGTCCTCTCAGGATTTAGCTTATTATAAATCATCATCACTTCGTGTTCTCCCGAGGTATGACTATCCTAGATTAATCAAATGTCATACAATCATGCATTGTTAATTGTATCAGCAGATTGCCTCCTGATTGAACGTTACTTATAAATTATCTAGTATTGCCTAGTATCCCCTTATAAGAAAGTCCAACTAAATCGAGGCAATGGCCTATTCAGTAATCATTATCCAATCAAAAGGTGTTCTTATTCTAAGGCTTAGTTTTTGATCTCTCCGGATCACATATATCAAATTGAGCCCAACCCATCCAATATCCAAGCGAGTCCATCTGCTCATTTCGATGAGCGGACACACTATCCAAGCGCGCCTATCTGTTCACACTCCGGTGAAGGGGCTTGCTACCCTGTACGAGTCTATCCGCTCACTCTCCAACGAGGGGACTCGCCTTTTATGGTTCATCACCCCTTGTCTCCTATTGAGGTCGCCAAGTCCTATTAGTTTATGTGTAAGGTTTAAGGGGTAACTACATTGTAATAGTATCCAATTTCAATATCAATATCAGTTATCATTTTCGAATGACTTCCTAATCCAAACATCCATCATTTACGTATTCACAAAGTTCTAGTTAAACGAATCAAGTAAAAATCAAAGTACCTAATTCAATCAAGAACTGCCCTCAAACTTAAACACGGAGCGTGTCTAGGGACCGATCGAGATCCCATGTACGTGTAAGCGGTACCTTCAAAGTTTACTCAAAACATAAGCAAAGTGCAAAAATTAAACCCGACTCCAATCCATCTCGATCATAGGATATTCATTCTTGGCCTAGATCCCTAGCCAGATCTGAATATATTCGCTATAGATGATGATTTCTCTGATTGCACCACTGCGGTTTGATTCCTTACATACTTTTACAGTTGGTTACTCCAAAGCAGCTCCTCAATCAGGTCTCATAAATGTCTACGTTTGTTTGTTTCGTGACCGTCCTACTCATGAATAGGTAGTATTTTCCAGAATTCTTTTCCCAATCTCTGGGTTCTCTCCTTGTAGGTTTACTGTAGGGAATCTGTCCCTTAGTAACCAAGTATATCCTCTCTTGGTTCTTCGTTAATTTTAGTGAAATGACCCTAGCTATTTCACCTAATTTTTACTAGGAATTTTTTTTACATCAATAATTTCCTAGAGTCATTTAGCCTTTCCACTAAATTATCCAGGATCCTAATTTTTCTACTAATATATTTATATCATTTCATTAATAAATATATTCACATACATATGAAGATGTATGTGACCCTCTTGCTTGGATCAGAGTGTTGTTTAGCAAGAGTGCATCTTGATTGAATTTGAATATCTAATCAACCAATACATAGCTCATTTTCCATGCCTATTGATATTTGAGTCAGGGTAATGAATCTCATAATCATATGCAATCTATACTTAGTAATTTTTAACCATTCCTATAGTGATTGTCTGGTAGTTTGAGATAGTAAGGTGATCTCAGATTATATAGCAAGCCACCATAATTTTAGTTTAATTATTTGGTATTTGATTAAAGCCAGAAAGGAAAATGATATACTCATTTATCATTTTCAACACAAGTTATTTTATCACAAATTTCTTTACTTATAACCAAGTCAGTTGAGTAATTCTTTCATAATCTATATAGTTGTATTTTTCTTAACCAAATTTATTCCCTAATCCCTGAGTTACCTCAGCTTGCATCTAATTTACAAGTTTCTTTACTGGATTTAGAGAATCCAGATTTTAGGGTCATTTGACAAAAGTAGTATTTAGGTAATATGTGTGCATATCAGATGTAGTGTACTCTCTGGACTAATAAAGCTATTCAAAATAAAATGTGAGTTGCTCAAGTATTTGAAAATGTCTTTGTGCATGCATTTGCAAAGAAAGCTTCAGATTTTACAAAGTGTATTTTCTTCCTTTAAACCCAAAACTCTGGTCATCTTGATCAATCCAGACCTCATTATTTTTGAAGTGGGTTAACCTTATGACTAGATCATCAAAACATTAGTGCCTGGCTTTTGCAATGTAAATTCAGATACCAGACACTTGCAAAATCCCTTAAAACATGTACATATCTTTATACAGTGCACAAATATATTGTTTCTTTTATCAAAACACTTCTGCATATAGTCACAAAATTCTTGAAATATCACTTCTAGCTAAACTCAGATTTTTAACCTTCAAACTTAAAGTTTTAAGTAACTTGAAATTAACTAATACAGTATATGTATATACATATCCATTTCTCAAATAGAGGCATATATCATTTACAGATTTTCACCATAATACTCAAATATATATTTTCTTGCATAGATTCAACTAAGTCTTTGGTTAATCCCAAACTTAATACATTACTAGATTCAATTAAAACAACTAAATAAATCCAAACATTCAAGATCATTACATAACAACCAAAGCATAACTGTAAAAACTTTCCAGATTACATGCAAATAATTCATTCTAAGTTCTTATTTAATTCTAATTTAGCATGCTTATCCAATCATTCTCATTAGCCATAGCAGCTTCCTATTTAGAACCAGCATTCCCTGAAAGAGCATTAGAGGCTGCCCCATTTTAAATGAGACAGCCCAGATGCCATAAGCAAACAAGGGTCAGATACAAGATCTGGTATGAGCAATATCAAAAATTCCATGATATTAAGTAAATAAGTGAAACATAAACATTTTGTATAAGTTGGCATAGCTTCTTTGGTCAATTTGCCTGACTTTTTTATGATATATTGTGCATATATGATCAGTATTTAAGACTAATTATGTACACACATTCAACTATGCAAACATGCCTTTCAAATAGAAATATTCAGGAGCTATCATAGCTCCAGTCCAACCAACCTAGGAATAACACAAGTTCCTACTTCATCAATTTAAGGTTGCCTTTACCAAATTAATTCCTAGCCTCATCTGCCATAAAGGAATCACGGGGACACATTGCAATAAAATAATTCACAATATTGCACAAAGATCTCAGGGCTTAAACAAGCCATGTGCCAACTTGCATACTTTAAATACAACAAGCATTCTAGCAGTCTTCTTGGCTCACAATCCTTAGTTTATTTACTAAGTGTTCATGTTTAATCCTATCATGAGATAGCTAGGTGACTAAATCCCAGTATACATGAAACATTACATAGAGTTTACAAGCATAATTCAAGAACAAG
Source organism: Allium fistulosum (assembly GCA_030737815.1). NCBI lineage: Eukaryota > Viridiplantae > Streptophyta > Magnoliopsida > Asparagales > Amaryllidaceae > Allium > Allium fistulosum. The sequence goes on along the minus strand of CM060904.1, from coordinate 944,822,086 downwards.
CTAACATTCATGTCCAGGGAAATCATATTTTCAAATATTCTAGCTCAAAGAAAATACAAGAATATTTACAACTGGGAATAAAGACTAGGCATGTGGGTTATTATTGTTTCATAAGCAACCATGTTTGAACTAAATTCAAGATCTAGCTTAAACAAGATTTCTGGCTCATGGGTTTTCTATTTGATCAAGGGTTCAGCACTTTTGGATATTTCCATTGCAACCTTGAATCTTTCATTTGAGCCTCAGCACTTACACAAGTGTAATGCAACTCATATACATTTTGATTTCTATATTTTCCATGCCATATCTAAACCAGTTACGAGTATTCTCTATTTACTTTCATGATTTCATACTTTAACATTTCTGGGTGTAACCAAACAGAGCAAAATACTCAAACATCAAGGCAATCAAAAGCATTCATAAACACCCATTAAAGCATCCATTAGAACCATAGTAATAAAATCAGAAATGTGTAGAAAATAACATAAACTTGGCTGCCTCATAACAGGACTTAATGCCATGGGTTTAGTGAGATTACTCACAGAAAAATGCTTCTCTTGCTTAATCCAGAAAAGAAACCTTTTAAAACTTGCTTTTCTGCTTGCAAATATTTTACTTCTTTGTTTTCTTAAATGTCTTGGGTAGCAAATGATTTTTCTGGTTTATACTTGGATTTATAAGAGAGGTTTTCTAGGGTTTTATCATTGTTAAATCCCATTCCTACCCTGGCCAAGACTCATGCATTTTGCATTTCAGATTTGTTTATTTTTCTCCCTTAATACCCCGACCATATGTGATACTTACTCCCCTTTTTCTTTTCCAGAATATTATTATATTTTTCTCAGGTCATGATAATTGTGTGACATTGTCACTTGTTTATTTTCTAAAAATCCTCCTTTCTATTTTCCGCCTAAAGCAATTGTTTTGCTTGTAATTTATCTTTTGCTATTTTAGTGTTACACTTTCCCTTGCTTATTTCTTTTTAATATTTTCAGTACTTACAGAAATGTATATTTGTATACATATCTTATCTACGCTTATTTAATTCCTCCTTAATTTCAGAAACATATGCACCTATATATGCATACAGGTTTTCAAATCCTTGTAACATATTTTTTTTCCTGGGTTTTAAATAAAATCTGTACTGAATTCAAAACAAAACCTACTTTTCTTATTTTCTGGGATGATTCATATAATTCTAGAAATCAAATATCCATATCACAAAATCATGTTTGTAATGCTTTTTAATTCTTGTTTTAAATTCAAGAAATCTGGAGTTCTTCCTTGTGCCATATCAGTGTGCACGTGCACACTTGCACACACACTTGCACACAATTAATTCCATATATTCCTATACAAATAAATTCATATATTTCAAAATCCAACCAAAATAAGATTCCATGAATTTCTGGGGCATTACATTTAGTGTATAAGGAAAACTTTGACTCCCACCTTTGTTGCTTCGATCCTCCGCAATTATTGTCCCCTTATCATTTCCCTTTTTCTTTTGCTTCATCATCTACAGCATTCACTTCGGCACCTTCGTTTTCTTCAGCGTCCTCCTAGCGCAAGAATCTCTTAGCTTAATAATAGAAATTCACTAGATCCACTGGCGGATCCCTCTCTAGAGCAATCTTAAAATTGGTTTTAATTGCAATTTATGAAACCACCACCATTAGAATTATCGATGATTTGTCTTCTCTACCGCAGCGGCTGCTGCGATGAATCTAGTTAGATAACTCCATAGGGTCTCTTCAGCCTTCTGCTTTATGCTTGAAAGTGTCATTGCATTCTTTGGTCTTGTGATATGGACTCTGAACTACTTCATGAATCTATCCACCGGTTAGGTCCACGTATTGATGGACACGTTCTCAAGTTATCAGAACCACAACATGTTGGAACTGTGCCAGCCTACAGCGGAGTAACTTGGTAAATTTTAATTTTTTTACCTATTTGGATCTTTAATGGGTCTATGTAGTCTAAATTCATTTAGAACTTTTCTAGATTTCTTTTAAATAAAATCAATATTTTGTTTAATTTTATAAATAAGATTTTATTTTATATAATATGTATTATATTATACACACACACACACACACACACACACACATATATATATATATGTATCATATACACATATGTGTATATGCGCACGTGCAACATGATAATGTATACATGGTTTGATATGCTCGTGTATAGGTATTGGAATTTACATCACAACGGATATGTTAGCCCCTTGTGTATATAAAACGTATTGTCTAAATATACATACGTGTGCATCAAATTATTATCTAAATAAATGAATAATGTGTAAATATAATTATGGAATTATTACAAAACATTAGTTGTAAATTATTTACATAAGACATTTATGAAATATATATATATATATATGTACATATATATATATATATGTACATATATATATGTAATTAAATTACAAAATATTTCAAATAATATTTTGTAAAATAATTTTGAGTATTTATCGTGTAATTTGAAATCCGAACCGGTTTTTTTATTAATATATATTCATTGTATATGTAAACAAACAACTAGATATATATATATATAACTATAAATAATAATAATAAAATTTATAAATTAATATACATATTTTCTATTGTTCTCGACTAGATAACAAAATAATTTATTAATTTTCTTTTCGGTTTTAATAATTTATTAATAAATTTTTTATTAATTAACTAAATCCACATGGAAAAAATAGAAAAAAATATTTTAAAAATAATTTTCGAAAACATAATGTAAAGTTTATTTTATATAAAATTTGTAGAATTATACATTATTTATAAATGTATAAACTTGTATTTTATTTGTTTAACTAATTTTAGATTAAGTAAATAATTAAACTATATATATATTAAAATAAATAAATAAAATTTGCCGTCAAATGTTTTCCAGGTGTAAACAAAATTTAGTCTTTTGTATTTAGATTTAATTCATTTAATAATATTATTGTAATAATATTTGTTACATCAAGCCGTGATCAACATAAAGGCATACATGCACAAAATTTTTTTTTTTAATTTATTTTGCATGCGCACACACATAGATATATATATATATATATATATATATATATATATATATATGGGCAACGATCGGCTATACCTCAATCTGACTACACCTCAATTCCCCCTTTTATTTCCACCACACATTACGAATCAACTTATATAATTAGTGGAAAGAGAGAGAAAGTACTGTTATTTAATTCAAAACGTGTGGTGGAAATAAGGGGGAATTAAGGTGTGGTTAAATTGAGGTGTAGCCGATCCTATATATATAACCATCGACATATTAAATATACCTATTAATTATAAATTATATCTAGCTAACATATGATTTAATAATTAATTAAACATTTAAATACATTAGTAGACCAGAAGTGTACCTCTCACCAATGCCTAGAGCTTGCACTTTGAAATGATGAAATGGACTTCTTGAATCGAATTCCAATCTTGAAGTTGCTAGCTTTTGAATTGTCTTACCACTGATGATCGAATCAAAGAAAATTTATGTGAATTAGTGCTTGAATTTTTAGGATTGTTATGAGGTGATGGAGGCTTGATATAAGCAGCAAAAAAATGAGTGCAAAAGTATTTGCAAAGCGAGGGTTAGAGGGATTATATAAAAGAGAGACCAGGGAGTGAAATGAGGATCAAGATCCACTTATTTCTCTTAGCATTTCTCTCTCTTTTGAATTCAAAATTCCTTTCTCTTTCTACCATCATATGGACGACCCTAATTTGCTCCTATATAACCACCTATACGAAGCCCCTTATTGGCCTCAAGACCAATCCAAGCCTAAACCATAATTACTACATTTAAATCCAAATTAAACGCGTACTAATATCGTATATCGATAGGTATATTTATAACTATTATAAATACACCGTTTAATATTGTTCAACACCTCAAATAAAATTTTATAACTAATATTTCATAAATATTAATTAATTTAATTAATTTTTAATAATTATAATTAATAAATTGGGTGGTAAAAGGAGTATTCAATGTTTTAATTGTGTGGCTCTTAGGTGTAAATTTGGTCAGCGAACAATATTGAACAATTCGAATATTAATGTTCACACGTCACTTAGCAGGTGGTATGACATTTTAGCCAAATTTATCACTTGTTTGGTTTCGGTAAAATCCAATTTTACATTGTTAAGCGTTACCCAGTAGTGATAATTATTTACATCAATTGTCTTTATCAAAACTATATCACTTTGGACTTATGGAATTTGATAATGGTCAAAATTCCAATATCGTCCATATTTAACTATGTAGTCTAAACACAAAGTCCTTAGTTTAATAATAACGATTATTATTAACCAAACTACTCTAGTTAGAGACTTTGACTTTGAGTTGATTTCATTTGACTATGATGCTAACCTCATATAACCGAGAAGACAAATTCTATCTTGAATTGTGTCTCACTTTCTATGCTTCCACTTGACCCAACTATAGTTATTCGATAGTCGTCATGCCGTGATTTAACTATAATCAAAATGGAGTTTCCATATTGAAGTTTGACGATATTCTCATGTCAAAGGAATTGTGTAATATTGTCACATTGATATTTTCTATTTGCCCTTAATTATATTAACAAACAGAAGACTATTGTAGTGAGTCATTCCATAATTATCCAATAACTATCAGTACATAACCCCTTGTGCCCCCAACAATCTTGAAATAAGATGCCAACATTTGGAGAGCGTTACATACTCTTGTCTCAAAGGATGTATTGATATCCAGTCACGTTACACCTTAACTAGGAGTATTTAAAATGGTATGTTTATTTTGTTGTGATAAATCACTTATGATTACAACACATTGTTACTACCATCACAAAACATACCGTTCATGAATTTTCTATTAAATATACTTTTAATTAAATTAATTAATATAACACATTATATCAAGTATATAATAGATAGAAAACACCTTTTATTTCGAACTAGATTGGTTATCGAGTAAGATTGTAACGACCCGTAAAATTTCGGTAATTAAAATGGTTAATTTAATAAGATTCTGTGATTAAATATTGAAAGAAATAAAAATTTGTTAATTAATAATGAAATAATAACAAAAATTAAAAATTAAAAATGTTAATTAAAGTTAATCATTAGCAACTTGAATGAAATTCCAATTAATTAAAATAATGTAAATGTTATAACTTGGTTATAAATTGAATGTAAGTAAATAAATGTAAATGTTGTATAAACTTATGAATTAGTATATAATTAATGATAATTGGATAAAAACAGTGTTACGTAAGCAATTGTAACATTTGGTTGTTAATAATAACTTATAAGTGTAATTAAAAGTTAACGGTAACAATTGTTGTATGTTACCTATTTATTTAGCCTGTTAATTTAAATTGGAAATAAATTTCAATAAATGTAATTAAATATTATGTTAATGTAAATTTAGTTAATATTTGGAAATAATGTTAATTTTATTCATAATATGACAATTGGTTGAATAAAAAGAATGGAAATCAAGATTTATTAATTTATTGGAATTTAAATTATAATAAGTGGATTAATTGAAATCAAATGAAATTAATTACCTAAGTATTACGTTAATGGAAATTTAGATGAATTTGAGAATATTAATGTAATAGATCATGAATTAATGTTAATTTCATCCATTTGATATAATGGATTGAATAATAGGATGAAAGGTCAATTAAATGGAATTATTGAAATTTTAATTTATAATTTCTGAATTTAATGAAATTGAAATTAAACACTGAAATTGATGGATTAATCAACTTTAAATTGACATCTAAATTTGTTTAAATTATTGTAAGTGATTAAGAAATCAAAAATGATAGAAGTTGTAAATTATTAAAATTTAAACTGAAAGAGTGATTTAATTAATTTAATATTTATTTATTTAATTAATGTGAAAATAGCCATTTTGGCCATTGACTCGGATTTCGACCAAACCAGTTTCATCGGATCTGTAACGGTGAATTATTGTAGGATATCAAGTTTCATAACGATCGGACTTGTCGTTTGATCGTACAGACTCGAAACGCCTAGAAATCAATTTAATTGAAATCAATTGAAATCAATTTGAAATAAGCTGATTTTATCATAACTTCTTCATACGATGGAATTAGGACTTGAACCAGTTCCATTGATTTTAAAATTATCAAAACAATCTATTTTGATATATGGGATGACCCATTTTCGTTCCGGGGTCGAAACGGGCTTTTCGGATCGTTTATCGTCCAACTTTCCAAACCAATCGAGCCCATTCATTTCTATTTTGTTCTGCCTATATATATATCGTTATAAACCCTAGTGTTCCTCAACTCAGTTTGTTTGAACGTACAATTTCATTTGTTCCTCTCTTTCCAATGGCAGACAAACCCTATTCCCAATTGCAATTTCAAAATCAAATCAAAAATTGAAACTCCTCAAACACTATCAGATTTTATATCAATTCGAAGCTCTTGACGAGCGCAGTTCACTGGTGGTATTCATTTTTTGATTCTGGTCATCGTTTACCTAGAATTCACAAATCAATTCTGGCCGTCCATATTGGATTTTGGTCGATCCAACGGCGGATCGTCGCCCGATCGACGATCGGGAGGTGCCGTTGGAAAGAGGAGGAAGAGCAGCCCCTGTGTTGGTTTTCGTTCATTGTCAGGTGCTCAAGATTCGCCGAAAATAGCTCGTGAATAGGGATGGCGGCGTGGTCGATCGGCTCGACCAGGCGTGGGAGCGGCTTAGGGTGGTGGTCACGGCGGAGCGTCTGGATGTGGTCGGAGGCGAGTTGGGTAGCAGCGGAAATTGGTTGAATTGTGGCGGTGCCAGTCTATGAACGAGTATAGGGTTTCGGTTGCAAGAATCGGTGTGTGGGCGAAGCATCTCTTTGCTGACGTGGCAGAATCTTATTGGTCAGGGTTTTATTTTATTTTAATTTAATTTAAATCCGTACAAATTCTAATGTTAATAACTTCTGCATACGAGGTCCAATTCACGCGCGGTTTCTTGCGTTGGGATCGTATTAAAATGCTGGACATTTTGACGCTAGTTTGGACGAATTCTAAGACAGTTCAAATTTGGGCTTAATTTGAATTTAAATCCAATTTAAATTCAAAGGTGAGTGTTTTAACACACTCACAACTTCTAAAATTTCTTATGTTTGTTAAATTAAATTAATGATGTGATTAGAAATTTATTTATGACTGTTTGGTATATTTTAAATCATCATCTCGGTTAATTTGAATTTATTTAAATTAAATCGTTATTTAATTTATTATTGAATATAAATTGCTAGTTATATACTTGTTATTGATTATCAGTTCTATATTGATATTTATTGATTGATGTGGATGATGTTTGTAATGGATGTTGATTGTTGATATTGGATGAATGGATGTTTATTTTATATCGTTATAAACTGCAAGTTCACTATGGGTTGAAATGATACATACCCGAATGATCAATAGATTAAGGAAAAATCATTATGGGTCGAAATGATAGACTTGAGCGATTTTATGGATTTGATATTTTCAGGATTGCGGATTGAAATGATATATATCCGTACATATAAATTTTTTAAATTGTGGATTAAAATGATAAATATCTGTATCACTTGACCCTAGGGTAGAGAATTATATACGGACACCGGATTGGTTAAATTAAATGATTTTAAATCCATAAATTTTTGAATTTGGTTAAATGATATTGGAAATAAAAAATTGATTTATATAAATTGAATTATCATCGGAATTCAAGTTTATGTTGAAATTGGAATTGGTTTAAAGGAATTGTTTAAAGAAATTAATTTTAAATTGCAAAACCGAATTTTAAGTATAAGTGAAATTTATAGAAATCAAGTTATTAAAATTGTTTGAAATATAACTTTGAAAAATATTGAAATTGGAGTGATTTAAATTGATATTCCGAACATGGATTGGAAGCTATATTGAATTAAATATTTTATTAAGAAATTTGAATTGGAAAATTTGAAATTGGGTTTTGGGATATTGAAATGGTCCAAAGGTGTTGGAATGAAATAAATAGTTTAAATTGATATAAATTTCAAATTTATGTTTTTAATGTAAACTATTTTAAATATATATATTATTTCAAAATTTCTAATTATTAAGATTTCAAAGTATTAAACTATTTAACCTGTATCAATTATATTAAATCATTTTAATCTATTTTAAACCATATAATTTATTTAAACTAATTAACCTATTTTAAACTTATTTTAAATCTAATTAATCTATTTTAAAGCTATTTAATCTATTTTAATTATATTTAATCTATTTTAAAATCTATATTAACTATTTATAACTATTTAAAACTATTTTCTTCTAAATTCCAAACTAAGTAAAATGGATGGGTTTATATTAAAATTCTCGATTTTAAATTGAATGTTGTTAAGCGATATTATAACCTAAGTTGGGATTTAAATAGCATATTTGGATTAATATGCAAATTTTGAAATGAGAGTTTAACCTGTTTTGGAAATATGACTTTTGAAAGGAAATATAATTTCGAACTATGATTTCAATGTGATATAATTTCGGAAGTAAGTACTGATTTCAAAAGTGATATGATTTGAATTGAATATGATATTTTGATATAAATTATGAAATGATTTTGGAAATGTAAAACAACCATCCGGTGTGTAATAAGCGATTGGTTGTTAAAGAGACCGGGATCAGATATTGTCATACTCTCTGTCGATACCGAAAACCACTTTGACAACTGTGTACGCGGTGGAGATTCCAGAATGAAGTAGGATGGTGGTGACGATCCTATAAGGTATATACGTGGACCTAACTCCCGTGAGTTAGCATAAGTTGGCTAAAACAGGAGCAATCGACGGGCTAAGTGAGGTCATTCCTCCGATCGGGAACATTCCATCGATACTATATTCTGACTTTGCGATTTATTTGGTGGCCACCCTTCGATTTTTACTTGGGAGTGTGTTTCGAGTTGGGCGGTAGTTGCGGCTATGCGTTACCAACAGTCTGGAAGTGTAATTGGAATATCTACCTTGGCATTGCCTAGTTGTGCCATGTCACCTACCATAGCGCGCCTTCTACGAGTTTGTTTTATGTCGTACCTTTGTGGTATCCTCTGGCGGCTCCAGTTTATGGTGAGTTACGGTACTGTATAGACTATTGGCATACCTAAAAATGTGTTAATGGGGAAAATGTAACGCCTTAACGCTATTTTAATAGTTTGCTTTACTTTAGACATTATTATAATAGCGTATATTACTACATAGTAGATAGTTTAACAGATCCTTAAGAGATGTGAATCCCGAACATCTTTTAAGTTACTGCACTCACGTTAGACACTGGATAGGAGATGTCAAACCCCGTAAACATCTCCGATGCCGTTTACACTCATATTTATTTACCGTTGATTTAAATTACATAAGATCTTTTAGTTCTAACTCGAGTGTTTTGTCTTTTCAATTCGCTCGGGTCAGCCTGAGCATTTCAGGATTTGAAGACCTTATTTCTAGAGGATGAAGACGAAGATTTGTACTATTATTATTTATATTATTATTCCACTACATTCATACTATTCCGTTGCATTATTGTTTATCTCTGTTGTATGTAACTCTTATTTTATATTGTATAAGTATAATCAAATGTTTTGTATACAACTTCATGAACTGCTATTTGATTATTATATTTTGTCATTCCGCTGTGAGATTCTGTTTTGTTTTTTTTCTTTTCCTGCCTTTTCTTATTCACCCCAATAATAATCCTCCCTTCTGTATGGTTTGAGTTGGCACGTGTGTACTTAAAGCGTACAAAAGGCAGGATGTTACAAAGATATATGTAACAAATTACATAATTGCCCCTAGGGCATGCCCCTAACTCTATCAATCTCCCACTTACACTTGGGGGCCAATTATGGAATCTATATTCTATCCCTTCAATCAAATTGATGAGAACTGATCGAGTTAAACCCTTCGTGAATAAATCAGCTATGTTGTTTTAATTATCTACTTTGTCAATCAACTCTCTCTGATGCTGATAAACTACGTTTATCATGTGGAAATATTCGGAGTATGTTTATTAGCTTCTAGTGGGTTCTTACCTTGACATTGTTATTATATAATAATAATGTAGTATTCTTAATACTTGGAATCATCCCTAGCTTAGTTTTAAATTTGTGCATTTATATTTATACATTGCTTTTATTATGGTACTATTCAAGACGATGTACTTAGCCTTTTCGTTGAATTAGCCACAACTTTCTGTTTGAAACATTTTGCAACTTAAGGCTACTATGGTTTAAACATGGATTTAATATTGATATATTATACTCGATATCACTTATAAAGTTCGAGTGAGAGCACTCCTTCATAAGGAGCTTGTTGTTTCTGTATACAATTCTCTTGTATTTCATGGATACTCAAGAACACTCTAAATTACCATTTAATGATTTTAATTTGGATTTGATATTTTCTTCATGCATCAAATATGTAATAAAATTATGAAATTGTAGACAGTACAACATGTATGATAATTCCTGTTGCTAAAGCATAAGGAATCCATCTTACATGTTCCTTATTTAACATTTTAATAACGTGTCTTTGCATATCGTTTTGGGACATTCCCAACATCCTTTATACTTATTATAAAAGATATAATTTATAAATCCAATTTTGAGTATTAAACAACCAAACTATTACTGATTTTAACATAAGTACATTGTTAATAATCAACGGTATATTGTTTACCTGTAGTTTTAGAAATATCTGTACACCATTTAATGTACTTTCTTATGGATATATGCTTCCTTTGCATTTTAATTAAAAATCAAACTACTCGATATTTCTATTAAAATACTTATACAATTCTAATGCTTATAGAATGATACTTTCGTATCATTTCTTGGATCATACCCGAAAAAACCACAAACTTAATATCACTCCCACTAACTTAGAGACACTTTGGTTGTTATGCATAAAAAATCTATTCTAAATCATTATATAGAAATTTTCATGTTAACACATATGTACAAAGACATAAAGTTGCATCAAGCAACAATTTTGTGAGTTGAATCGAAATTAACTTAAGCACATTGAGTGATGAATTTGTTATGCTAATTTCAACAACTGAAATATACGATGTCATTCTTATCAACATTTCTCATTATATTCCAACTGAATTAGTCCTGCTCTTGATGAATAATTCACGGCCAATGGATCATATATCCCTTTGGCTATAACTATCAAAATCATGTTTTGATACTGTACTTGGAATCCATTTTGAATTTGTACATCATACCATATTGCAGAGTCAAACTCTTAATGGTTTAATCGACTGCGAAGGATTGTCTATTTTTGATATTGATAAGAAACTCATAGTTTCTCTTCAACGTGCAAGAATATTTATTAGACATTCTAATGCATTGTGTTTGTTTAGGTTTGATTAATTTCAGTTCATCCCACGTAATCAGTTTTGTCTTCGGATTGTATCCAAATCCATTTTACTACCAATAATTTCTAAAAGAAATTCCTTTGTTAGGAAGTTGGTATTTCTTGAAGCAATAATTGTTTCTCAGTGCAACAGAATAGGTATTCATAAACAATTATGAATTGCTTTATATATAAAGCTAATTTGGTTTTAGTTTACAAAACTTATGTTCAAATCATAAATAGATCATCCAATGACAATCATTTCCAAAATTATTTTGGAGCGATTCATACAAGATCCCTTACGTACAATTATTACATGTAGTCTTTCGACTCGCACAACCTACCAACTCCTTAGCCTAAGATATATTGGGGTTTCTTATTTACCTTTAGCTTGTATGATTTTGTAAACTATTCTTTATATCAAATTAATTTTAACCTCGTGTATTACTCTTAAGTATACGATCCTTATCGAAAGATGTTAACTCAATTTCACTCACCATTAATCAGAAGTTAACTCACCTTCACTCACCATTAATCATACTTTATCCAACAAAGTTCGATTACTCCTTATCGATACATCATTGTGTATCATTGGGAGGAGTGACTTTTAAGATTGAATCTTTATTCATTTTTGGATACGTTAGGAAATCTTTCCAGTATAGTCACCTATTTGATAAAATTGAATCATTTTATTTTCTATCCCACGTTATTTTATTCGCTTCTATTTTATATTCTATGAACTCATCGTTAACATACCACATGTGTATCATATACACATGTTCATGTTTGTGATAATTCATCGGCGAATACAACAAAGTTCGTGGAAATGTTTTAGAATTAATAGACTTTCGATTGCATACATTTATATGTGTCAGTCCATAGAGTTCATCAACTGTCATAAAGCTCCCACTAATTGGGTGCTTTGACCATAATTAATACTAGTACCATATGATTCATAATAATATAATAAAAAATTATTTCTCAAAACTGTGGCTTAGTCCATAATTCCGAATTAATTGCAAATAAATTTAGATGCATCTATATTTTCTAATACATCACATATTAGTACTATAGTTTTATTTTATATCGAACATTCATAATATTCATATTGAAATAAAATTATGTCTGCTTTTCAATCAACACCGAAAATAATTATTATTTCATAAATAATGTTTGGTACGTTTGAAAATAATAATTATTTCATAAGTAAGTGTTATATGGTATGCTCCCATTATTTCCACCATTACTGTAATAGCATTCGAAATATGAAACTCCATTCAACAACTTAATATACGCTATTTATTTCATTTACCGTATCTGGTTTACAATCGAGAGTTTTAAGATCAAATATCTTAAACTCAAAGAAATAAATCTCATAGAAAACAATTTTCTATGTGAAAATACATTTTGAAATAGAAATCATATTTTTCGTTCTAATGTTAAATATATTTTACAGTTCTCATTTCTAATGTTTCTTTACAAAGTAGAAGTAACCATTTACTCCATTCGTCCCAACCGTGCCTTAGGTTGCACCCACTCTTATAGATTCAATTTCCTTTCTAAAGGGCCGAACCATATATAGGAAACCCTTACTACAATATCATATCAAACTCTTTACAAAAGTGAATTTGGTCATCCTTAATTTTTAAGGATATCAAATAAATTACACTTTATGTCTCTGATCAAATTGACATTTCAGTGATCGAGTTCTTAAATCTATCTTATAGCTTTTGGTTCAGTGTTACATTTGACACAACAAGATCATGATTATAATCAATTATATTGAATACACAATCTCATACTATAGTTTACTAGCTTATTTTGAATGAACCAATTTCATCGAGGTTTCATACATTACAAGTGGCGACCGTTCACCATATAACAGCTATATGTGATTGGAAATGAATAAAATATTCATATTCTTGTATTGATTTTAGAGGTTGAAACTCAATGAAGACAATACACAGTCTCGGACAAGCAAACATGCAAGTGACCAAGTTACGAACATATTTAGTGGTTGTACAATTAGGCACTTGCATAGGTCAACATGCAAAAATTTATTAGTAAGTATATTTTATATTTCTATTTATCGATATTAATTCAGTTCATTTGTATATTTTAGTTGATAAACATTTTATCAGTTATATTAATCACACAAATTTATTAATGTAGATTATTATAACTTTATTTAGCAGATGTCCTTACAATATTAGAAAGGTTAGATGTTACCATTTCATTTTTCTAATAAGGCTCCCGCTAGTCTTTTATGTCTCTCCAAATCCTAAGATGAAACATAGAAGTCTTTCGACTTTGCTGGTAGGTGTTAGGACTCGTCTATCTTGAGATTTTGACCTTGAGTTTTACTCAACAAGTCATAGCTATGATGACCTGCCTTTTCAACCCTCAAATATCGACACTAATACATCCACGGTATTCACATGCCAAGAACCCAAGTGCTAGAAAGACGGATTGTTATGGTAAAATAAAAAAAGAAAAAGAAAAGGAACAAGCAATAAGGAACATAATATCAAAATCTCACAACGGAATGATAACATATAATATCAAAAGACAGTACAAACTATTACTCTTAGATACAAAGCATTTCAGAGTTGCAATACTAAGTACTATCATCAGCCTGGATAGTTATAACAACCTGTACTCACAATTGTTGATATATACATACTTGTAGTGCAGCGGAAATAAGAATACTCCGGTAGGTAAAACATCCAGCTCGCCTCATTGAGCTCCAAAAAATATCCAACTAAAACCTTCCTTTCTCAAACTTCTTAAATGAGCAAACGAGGGATTAAAAGAAAAAATAGAACCATGAGTTGGACAAAAATCTGGTATGAGAAACTCAAGGAATATGACGCACTCATATAACATTACCTTTTGAGACCAACCGAATCACTAGAATGATTTTCTCCTCAAAAGAGCCAACTCATCTAATAAATATATATTGTGATATAATAGATAATGTCTAAGGTAGAATATAAATCAAAAAATAGCTATGCTGCGTGACAACCACAACAATTTAGGTATACCACCAAAATCGCTAAGGTACGTTCGCATAACGGATTTTCCATTGGAGGTGCCCTCGATACGTCGAGAATGGGCCTCTTGACAAGGGTCAGAGATATCCTTCTGAGAAGCATATATATTTAGATAAAATATACTATAAAATAAACATAGCTGGTCTACGCCCAATCACGTGGCACCGAGTACCATCACACTTGCATGCATCTTCGAAAGCGTCACTAAATACAGAGTTGATATTCCCTTAGCTTAGCTAAACCCTTTGTTTATGCATCCTACTCTAGTTTCTATCATTACCGATGGTGAAGTCACATTTAGTGTCTCAACACACGAGTCATCATCACCCGAACAGATCTCGAATCTCTCTCTAGATTCCAGCATCTCGAATAGATCTTTAATCTCTTTCTGGATTCCAACATCTTGAACAGTCCACGAATCGCCACATGGATTCCAACATAAGTTCTCCAACAAACGTTTACGTTATCTTCTCTCTTGGGATCACCCAAAGGATAGATAGTCCCACATGATAGCATCATTTGAAATGTTAACACTGAACTCTCCTTTAGACTTAAACTTAGGATGGATAGTGCAACTCTATAACATTTCGCTGCACACCGCTTCCAGAACATAGATAACATATATTGTTTTGAAGTAGTTACGGTTTTGAGTCATCTAATATAAGTACACTCCTCCGCATACGAGATGCTCCAAAACCAACCTATAGATTTCGGTTAACTTAAGCCTAATCCTTTCAAAAAATAAACAGACAATGCATAAGGGTGGAGATTATCTCCTGTCTGGATGGATTTTCTTATCGTTTGTCCTAGAAGAGCAAGAAGAGTTTATATGTACAGTATAGCATCACCTTAGATAACCGTACCATATAACCCTCGTGTTTCCTCTAAATATTTCCAAGTTAATTTTGGTTCAATTCAATAATAATGAGACGTTGCATATGGAAACCAAGACTCGTCTACTTATCATCGTTTTCGACCTTCTCAACTTATGCTATCCTTTAGCAAAGAGCGAAGCTGGGTAAGATAGAGCACTAGTTGTATCAAAGCCTTGTCTAGACACTTCGTTCTTAACTCTCACAGATAGAACAAGTCTACTTTGTTGGCATTTAGTACGAAGTACATGATTAAATACTTTCCATAAACGAGTAAACACACAAAGCATGATTAAGTTACATAAGCGGATTTTAATCCCCTTTTTATTTAACTAATTCTTTTATTAATTAAAACCTCTTTTATTTGTAAAACTTCTTTTACCTAAAAAAACTTCGTCCATCAATTACTACATCCTTTAAAAGAAAGCGAACTATATATAGGAGTCCTCTCCGGGGAATCTTGTATACATACGTTCTAAAGCAAGAGACAATTTAGACGAATGAGTCCTCCCAAAGGGATCTCAAACTGTACGAATATGTGATGCTTATATTCACTTCCTATTCTACTTATGTAAATATTTAAATTACCTTCATAAAAGATATATACATGTATTCTACTAGTTACTATTCATTTGTACTCTTTGAATACTTCAAAAGGTATTCATATACTTATCTCAAATGCATAAGTATATTTACAAATCGTTTAATAGGATTTCCTACTTTAAAATATAGTCAAAGAGGTTAACAAAAAATGTTACTTTAATATTGTTACTATAAACTCCTTCTCTCTTATAAATTAAATTTCACCGTTTCTATCTTTTTTCAAAAGATTCCTTACTTGCTATTACCTTTAAAATACCCATTTATAAAGATCTAAGTACATTCACAAGGGTTAAAGACAAATGTTACTTAAACATTTTCACTACAAATCCAAAACCATTTCACTTATAGTTTTCTTCAAAACATTCTTTTTAAAATCTAATTATATTCCCAAGTATAATAAAAAATGGTTAAATATAAATGTTGCTCAAACATTGTTTACTATAAATCCACAACATTTTTATGCTTAACGTTATCTTTAAAACATTCTTTTTTAAAAATCAAAGTATACTTATTAATAATATAATATACTTTTAATCAAGTTCTCAAAACCATTCATTATAATTAAGTGTTATAACCAAAACCACTTATTCTTTTATAAAATACTTTACTTTTCAAAACTTATATATACATAAAAATAATTATAAATAAATTTTAAATATCCATATAAAATATTACTTAAAAATACTAATTTATAATTTACTAATAACCTTTTATTTTAAATGCTATAAAGGAAGCCCTTCTTCTTTTAAAAATCATATTTAATTATTAAAAAATATATTTAAACTCCTATTTTTTTTCAAATTCTAATCCATGGATTTCCCTAAAAAGATTCCACAAATATAAAAAAAATTTAAACCATTTAAATCACGAAAAACTAGTTAAAATGTCGAATTAAAACAGTATAATGCAACAAGCCTAGAAGTGATGTAGTAGGTCAAGGACAACATTCAAAAGTGCTGCAGTAGATCATAGATAGTATTAAAGTGTTACTAAAGTTCTAGACTGCAAACAATAGGAAATTGCACGAACTTTGCGACCAATTTTCACCACTTAATTAAATGGTTTAAGATCCAAATGTTTTTACAGTAAGTAGTACATTTAGACAACTTAAAAATCATGAAAAGAAACCCTTAACGATATCTTCCAAATTAAATATAAAAATCCGCAAAAATAAGGTATTTTCAAGTGCTCATACAGCGACCATATTCGCTATAAAATTTGCAACTTCGCTCAACCAATTTTGTAACTTTTTATACCTTAATATTTTTGTAGTAATAAGTAGTCATATAGTACTTATTAAAAGAGCAAAGAAACCCCAACGATATCTTTTAACGTTTACTTTAAAAATCGTGAACACAAGACATTTTCGAAGTGCATCCATAACGACCTTTCTGCTTCTAACTTTCCCAACTTTGTTTCATAAGGTTTATAACTTTCCAAACCAATTCTTTACATCCCATACACTAGAATATATGTAGAGAACAACCAAAATATTTTATATCACAATATATTAACATGTCACCAAAATAAGCAAGTTAAAGCAAGATGATTTCAAAGTGCGCTGCGACTATTGTTATATAGACCATTCCATATCCATTCAAATTTCAACACACATCCAAACAACCATTTATACACAATGTCAAGGCTAGACCACATGTTATAAAATGCTATAGAAGTAATGTTATACAATATAAAGTTGTCATTTGCTTTTCAAAAGCATGGGGGTAAAAAGTTATAACTTTAATTAGTTATAATTATTTTAACTTTATATTTTAAGCAAACATCATATATAACACAATATGTAATCATTCAACGGTGAGCAAATTCCTAGAAATCCATGCTAAAACCAAGAAAAAGTACCCAAGAACATAGAACCACTTCCTACCATCACCAAACATCCAAAGCTTCCACCTTTAGCCTTGCTTTTGCACTTTGCCACCTCCCTAACCCAAAATAGCTCACGGCCCATGATGCTTCACTCCATTTCTTCAACCTCCTTCAAATTTTTGACTTGATTTTCCATGTTCCTATGATGATATAAGACCCTTATCTAAGGTTAGAAGGAATTGGAGTTGATTTGCTTTGGTTAGAGAAAGATTACTGAAGATAGAAATTGATTAGCACTAATTAGTTTATACCTTATTTTATTTTGTAAAAAAGTGATTGGCGTTAACCTTAAAAAGTGTATTTTGAAGGCTTGTACAGAGGTCATCCTCACCTCCTACCTTTCATGAAAGGTCACAAAAGAGCCTCCCCTTCACATGCCACCTTTACACCTCATTTCCTAAAGGAAATATCTTTTACACTATTCACCAAAATATCTTCTCCTTAATCACTTTGCTAATCTATCACTATTCACATTTAGTAAACACTAAAATATTTTTAGTTGCTAATTAATTACACATTAATATTCTAAGCAAGCATAAAAGGTTCGAACAACTTTTATCGAGAAGAAAGCCGTTTACCGATAAAACGATTTCGACCACTTTATCGATATTTCTTCAAATTATTAATTTTGTCAACATTTTTCAAAAACAAGTTTATCATCAACAGTTATTAATAAAAATAAGATTAACATGGTTATTAAATCAATTTAATCCAACATTCAAATATTTAAATAATTCAGATATTTAAATACGAAGTGTTCAAAATTCCGGGTCGTTACATTCTTCCCTACTTAAAACATTTCATCCTCGAAATTTCCAACACAAGAAACAAAAGGAGACAATCACACATCATTACTAACAGTAATCAAATCACTAGAAAACATAATTCATGGTTTGCTCATATTCATAAACCTTGTCACTGCACAAGGATGATAAATATCCTACTAAGCGTACCTTACGCTCAACAGCCTCAGGTCATTACTTAGTCAATTATTCATGCTATCTCAGAATAAATCGAAGAGTCATTCCCTCAACTATCCATAAGCTAACAAAACATAGCATACAAATATATTAAAGCCCATACTATGCACATGCAACCGTACGCAATATCTGATCTGATCACTTGCTCAATCACATAAATTTCACTTCCAAACTAGTATAGATCACTTGACCTATCTAATGCGGACTTCGATCAGGTTTCTTGACTAGAAACCCCCATTCTGCATACATAGTCATATATTATGATAGAAAACCTCAGGATAATATGAAGAATCTGTATCAAGTGCTTGTCATTGAGAATCGAGTGAAAAATCCTTATAGGGACCCGGGTAAATCATCTCGAAATCTTGTGCCTGAATCTTAGATCAACAAACTGCCATACGAATAAAATGATCCACGTTCAACTTAGATATTTTATGCCAATTGGTTTCTTAACTACACCAATTTCTTTTTAAACCACATTCACTTACACAATTAGTTTTTCTCATTCGATACTAAAACCATTTATGAATAATTTCATAAAAATATAACTTCAACTTTATAAACATTTCATAACTTAAGTTCATACTCGTATAGTACTCTACTACATCTTAAGAGTATATACACAACGTCAAACTCATTTGACTTAACATGGATGTTTTAAATATTTAAAATTTGTTTTAACTTATTACATTCTCAATTCAAGAGTTACAAAAACTAATCTTTTATATTTTCATAAAAACACTTATCTTTAAGTTCTATAAGGATTCAAAAGTTTCCGACTGTCCAAAATTGCCAAAAATTCTGTTTCGTTCTAACAACTGAGAATAACAACAAATACATCAAACATGATGAACATACCTTATTGTCCCATTGCATAGGATACATGCATCCATAAAATAACTTGACAAAGTTTCACTTGTTTATTAGGCACATTTTACTAAAAGGGGAAAACATGGAAATGTTTCATCATTTATTCTGGGCTATGTATAGCATAAATATAAAACTTTTCTACATAGAAAGTTCATATCAAATTTTTTAAAGAAAAACTTTAGAACTAAACACCTGGGTTTTATTCCAAATCCTTTTGAAATAATAATATATACATATACCTTCCATAAATAAAATCGAATTTATAGGATTAAATCAAAATCTATTTTACCAAATAAACTCTGTAGCAAACTACATGGTAGCATCCTCCACTTGGAGACCCAAAAATGAACACTGATAATGCTGCAGTCATCGCCAAAATTATTTTCAAGCGACATAAGTAAGTTCATTACATTCAAATCATACTTTGGGACTTAACCAAAATCGTTTTCAAAGCAGTATCACATACTTCGTATAATAGTACTAAGTATTATGATCTTGGTTTATAAACCAATTTTCTAAATATTTGCTTTTAAATAATACTACTATTATTCCCCAAAAACTTGAAAATCAATTTAAAAAACTGTAACGACCTGATATTTTCAACCATTCGCATCCATTATAAGTGTATAGGTAGACACTCATGCTGGAGTTGAATTGCTCAAAATACCGCGTTGTAATTAAAATTTGGCAAATCTCAGAATATACAGTAAATAAATATAATCACAGATCACAGACACAGAGTAAAATAATGCAGCGGAAGTAAAAGAAATAGTAGTTCATGAAGCTACTATCTAAATATGTCAGAGTTACATAAGATACAACAGAAGAAATAGAGTACAACAAAAGTCTCAATAAAATAACCAAGTACAAGCTGAGTAGGACAACGGAACTGAAATAGATAGGACAAGACAAGCAGATAATCTCCAGCGATTCAAATCTCCAAGAGAGTGGAAATCCAAATCTGTGAATAACTCAGGCTGACCCGAGCGTAAAGCAAAACACAAAACACTCGAGTCAGGAAAATATATACTTATATAATGTAAACCAACTCAAGCGAACTGTAATAAGGGTACAAGTAGCTTAGAAGATGCTTGGGACCGCCCATCCTCTAAGGATCCGTTAAAATATCTACTATGTAGTAATATTCGCTATTATAATAGTGTCTAAATAAGTAAAGTATAATCATATAGAAAATAGCGTTAAGGGGATGAAGAACCTTAACGCGGTCGGATCTTAAAATCATAATCGTAGTAAAGCTCGATATGGTAGGTGACACGGCACAACTAGGCAATGCCAGGGTAGATATACCAATTACGCACACGGACTGATGGATACGCATAGCAGCCACTACCGTTCCACCTCGAACAGCACTCCCAAATCGGAGGATGGCCATCTAATCAATCACAAGTAAGAGTATAATATCGAAGAAATGTGTCCGAGAAGAGGTTCTACCTCACTGGTCCGAGATCGCTCCTGTTTTAGCCACCTTATGCCAACTCACGGGAGTTGGGTCCACGTAACATACCTTAAGAACGTCGCCACCATCCTACTTCATTCTGGAATCTCCACCGCGTACACGGTTGTCAAAGTGGTTTTCGGTATCGATAGAGAGTATGTCCATATCCGATCCCGGTCTCTTTTCCAACCAATCTTTATTATAACCCGTGGTTATAACTTTTAAAAACAATACTTTACTTCAAAATAAAATACCATTTCAAACCATATCTTTATCAAAATAAAGATTAAATCAATTCCAAACCATTTCCATATATTTAAATTTTCATATCATTTCAAAACTTCATTTCAAATCATTTTAATATAATAAAATATCATATCCTTACAAAACTTCATTTCAAATCATTTTAATATAATAAAATATCATATCCTTACAAAACTTCATTTCGAATCATTTTAATATAATAAAATATCATATCCTTACAAAACTTCATTTCAAATCATTTTAATAAAATAAAATATCCTATCAGTTCAAATCCAAATATTCAACTTTAAATACCTTTTAAATTCAAAGATATCGTTCATTTACTATCATTTCAAATCACCTTTAAATAGTTTATATTCCAATCAAAATAATTCATTTAAACCTTTTAAAAGTGTAATTATTATATTTTCAAATCAAGTATTCAATTTCCAAAGTTTCAAACCATTCTGAGTTCGTTTACTAAGTCAAAAACCATAATTATTAAAATTTCAGCATTTCACAGCATTTAAAAACAACTGCTATAAGTTATATTTAAAAACATTTTTAATTCAGCAAAGACAGCACTTAAAACTGCTGTTAAAACTCAGTTTTAGTTGAATTATAGTTCAAAATAGAAAAGACAGTATTTCAGAAGTGCTGCGGTAGTTCAGATTTCAAAACAAGGGTTAAATTTGGTTTCAGCAAAGACTACAGACCATTATAGCATTTCCAGAGAATGCTATAATAGGCCTGAGTTCAATATTAGCCTATAAGTTCAACAACAGCAACTACAGCATTTCAGAAATGCTGTAATAGCTCTTTTTACACAATTTTAGTTCAAAACAGAATCTATAGCATTTCTGAATGCTATTAAAAGTAGATTTCAGGTGTTAGCGTATTTCCAGCAATTAAATAACTTTGATTTAAACACATAAACATTTTAAAAATCATATTTTAACATTTAAAATGTTCATTTACATATCATTTAACATATATCTTTTTCACAATAAATTTCTTATAATTAAATCCAATTTTCAACAATTTACTTAATAAGTTTAAGTGTAAAAGTTCCAATTCTTCACATTTCAACAAATAGACTTAACACTTCAAATTTAAATTACCATTTCACAATTTAACAAAATTTCCAATTTTATTTAATTAACTTAAACCTTTAATTAAAACCAAATTTCACATTTCCTAGTCAAGTTATATTTTAAAAGATCACTTTTAAACATTCATTTATTTAACCACTTAAATTCATAGAAAAATCAATAATACTTTAATAAATCACTTAAATTCAAATTTAATCAAATTATCATATTTACCATTTCCAAATAAAATTTAATATCCATTTTATTTATATAACTTAAATATCATTTTTAACCAAAATTCCAAATTTCCAACTTAAAAAATCCAGTTAAACCATTCATTAATTACATTTTTAACACATAGAAAAAAAAATTCATAATTTCTTTATTTTAAAACATTTCAAAATCTATTTAAATCAAATTTCATAAATTTATAATTTTTTAAAATACTTAAAAATATCCAAAACACTTTATAAAATAACCACGGGCCTGTATATAATTTTCTAACCTAGGTCAAGTGATACGGATATGTATCATTTCAATCCGCAGTTAAAAAAGAAAAATCCGGGTTCTATCATTTCAAACCCGTAATCCCAAGTTAAAATAATTTAAATAAAAATCGTTCAGGCCTATCATTTCAGCCCATAACGATTTTTCCCTATTCTAAAGTCCGTTCGGGTATGTATCATTTCAACCCATAGTGATTCTAATCTACAGGGAACTTGCAATGGTGATAACAGATATAAATAACAGAATAACATTAAATAAAAGTAACATATGATATAACAGGTGTAATAACAGGTGTGAACATCATATGATAATAATATAAGCATATCTAACATGATAATATATTTCTACAGATTCGTAGGGTGTCAATTTACTAGTTATATAGGTACATATTGTCTAGTGAGAATAACTCACTTGTTTAAGCTGGAGATGACGACCAAACACACAACACAGAATCTTTGAAGGCACGACAACATGAATATGATTTGAGAGTGGAGAGCCAAATATAATTGCCTTTTATACATATAAACAAAACAAGACAATGTATATATAAATATGTAACACAAAACAATATCGAAATGACTTGAAATAAAAAGCAACAGAGGGCAAAGTGATTCGACCTTTCTTTAACCATTCAAGAGCTTGACCAAGGGGATCTTTTGCTCAGCCATGGCTGGAAATAATCTCAGGTTATGGCATCAAAATAGCATGGCAACAAGGAGATGATGATGGTAGGAGTTACATATGAATAAGACAAAGGGTCAAGGCAAAATAAGTGGAGTTTTGGTGCATTTTTGGCTCATCCAAAGGCAAGTGGGGCTCGGCCCTTGCATGGTTCAGGTCTGGACAGTAGATGGAGGGGTGTGGGGAGGTCCGGAAAAGGTGGTGGTGGCGGCCTATAGTGGTGGCCAAGGTGGTGGATGAAGGTGATGAAGTAATAGTGGTGACTAGTGCATTGTTTTGGAGTTTTTTTGACATTGTTTTGGGGTGTAGGCTCATCTAGATGGCCATGGCCTGATATGGTCAGAGGGGATTGGAGGAGGAGCTGGTGCAGATGATGGTGGAAAAGATGTTGGAGGTGGTGGCCGTGGCTATGGAGAAGAGGCCACACAAATAGAAGAGATAAACAAGGCGAAATAGCATAGAAAAAGTAAGAAAAAGTAGAAAGAAGAGAGGGATTTACCAAATTTTTTTGCAAGATGGAGGCCATGATTTTTTTTAGGGTTTAGGAGCTTTGAAAATTCGTGAATAACATGAGGAAGTCGGCTGAAAAAGATTGGGGGAATAGAACAGCAAAAATAAAATAAAAGATGTATTGATTGAAAAAGAAACGGTAGAATTCAAAAGGACTAAGCACACAAAAGGTATCAAGCTCTTCATATATCTTTAATTCCTTTTTATAACTTTATATTTCTGGAAATGATAATAATCCCAGATAAAATTTCGAAATTTTATCAAAATATAATAATTTATATAAATATTTATCAATTATATAAAGTTAAATTAAGAAAATAGCTAAAATAGTAAACTAGTCTAGAAAATTTGGAATTGAATAGAATAAATTTTTAGAAAATTCATATGAGCTTGTAATATATTTTTAAACATAAATAATAACATGAAATAAAAATATATTCACAAAATAAACATTTAAAATTCAATTTACATATAATTTCTAATGAAGAAAATAGCAGAAAATAGGAAAACAGCCTTTTAAAAATAGGAAATCGTCATAGTAAATTTTGGAAAAATTCTATTATCATTTTTAAAATATTTAGAGATGGAAATATACATAAATAAACATATTGACACATATTAAAATAAAATATAATAAATAAAATATGATTTATAAAATTTAAAATAGGCAAAATTGCACAATAAAACAAATTATACTAAAAATTGAAATGTACATAACTTTTACATTTTAACTCCGTTTTCAACGAAACGAAAAGTAGTGTTCAAGTTATTACATCTATTTTTATAATAAAAGATAAAATTTATAATTTCAAACTTTTAAAATTTTAAGTTTAAAAGTCAAAGTTTGACTATTTTAACCAAAATTCACATTTTCTGGAAATATTAAATTTAGTCATATTTGGAATTCTAATCCACATACAAAATCAAAGTTTTTATATTTACAATAACAAAATTTATTCTTTTCATAAATAAAGCTTTTAAATCTGGAAATCAATTTAAAAATAATTGTAAAATACAGGATTGTTACACTCTCCCCCATTCAAAACTTTTCATCCCCGAAAAGGAACGAGGTACGGGAAAGCACAGAAAAAGATAGAATGAATAGAATTAAGACAAGATGATAAGAAAATTGGAATTACACCTGATAACTATTGTTATAGGTAAGTTTAACAAGATGGAGGAGATCAAATCAAGAATATAGCACGAAAAAGATCCTCTAGAGTCTGAATCTCCCTTTTCACTTGACCGACGGTCTATGAATGGAAAAATAGTGTTCATATCCAGATGAGTAACAAAGATTATCAAAGATTACAGAAAGATTTCTAAATAGACTGGTATAAGCAATAGCCTTCCCATTCTGTAACAAGATAAGAGAAATAAGGACAACCAAAAGATAGTTTGAAAAAAAAAAGATAATAAATTTGAAACAATAACGCTTTGAAATCATAACAATTTAGGGATGTTTATCATTTGGAAATCATACTACTAAAAATCAGAACACTTTGGAAATGTTATTCTTAAAAAAGAACATAATACTTAGAAAATCATAACACCCTTTAAAAATAATCTTCATTTAAACCATTTTAATTCAAGGTCAAAAAATATTCATTTTAAAGTTGTAGCATTTCTAAGTTCATTCAATTATAAAATTTCCAAAACATTGTATTTTCAAACGGCAGCACTTATAAAATGCTACAATAGATATATTAGTATTTCAAATCAGTTTTATTCCAAAAATATTCATTTGGATATCTTTTAACTTAAGACTTATTAAAACATACTTTTATGAATGGAATATCTCATTTCATAAATAGATATTCCTTTAATAAGTTACACTTTAAATTCCATTTGAAAACCAAATTCTCAATTATCAAGGTTTAGTGATGTTAAAATACATTTTAACTATTTAAATCATAATTATTCATTTTTCAAGACATATCAATTTTATACATAAAATATTTATCATAGCAAATATAACAATCAAATTTCTTTACACATTTATTCATTTAGACATCAATTAAACTATGAATTCGAGTTAAATAAACTTTATTACAAAATGTCCAATTCCAATGTATTTTATTTTATCTATTCAAAGATACATTATTTATTATACAACATATTCATTTCAGGAAATAACCATTATTAAAATTCCTAGGTTAGACTTAAGGTTCCATATTAAATCAAATTTGATTATTAAGTTATTTAAATAAAATCTCTTTAAATTCCTTTTTCACTATTTACCTCTGTTAATCTTTTATAACTAAAATTTAAGTGTATAAAATTTATTATAACCACTCAAATTTTATTTATAAAATCCTTTTTATATTGTATATTATCCAATTACATTGTTAACTTCTAAAATTTTTTAAGGTAAGTTATATTTGAATGCAATTGTATTATACAAATAAAACTTTCTAATTCAATTATCTCAAGTTTGAATCATTTATTCAAAAATTTAAATTTTCTTTTTATAACTGAAATTATTCTTTAAGATGAAATTTAAGAATTAATTTTCCGGTTTCCTTCAAACCAGTTAGAGATAAATAAATATATGTACATAATATGTCAAATCAATTTAAATAATATATCTATATATATTATAAATCAAATCATATTTAGAAATTCAAATAAATTAAATCTTTCAAAACAAAGCTGTAGTAAGACTACAGAACGGTCTCTTCAGTTCAAAACTCGAAAATGAATGTCGATGATGCTGCAGTCATCACCGAAATTATTTTCCAGCGACAAAGAGAAGAGCACTTAGTTTTTAAACTTTAAAATCCTTTAGAGACAAATTTTTATTCAAAAATACTTTAAATAATATATCCTTTTAAAACTTTTAAACACAAGGTTTGAAATCCATCGGAAATTAAATTCTTTATTCTTGTTTTAAATTCATTTCAGTTCCCAAATAAATTTATAAACAACTATTTATAAATTCATTTATAGAACAATAAATGATAAATCAAGTATTATCATTTCAAATAATCAATTTAAATCAATTTATTAAGTTCCATAATATTTACTTATATCAAAATTTTTATTTCATTAACCAAATTTAAAATAATATTGTGTCAGTTTGTTCTGTCAAAGTGTTTTAGAAATCCTATCGATAGCGTTGATCAGACGAATCGATCGGAAATCCAAATCAACATCAACAACTCAAACAACACCATATATACAACAAAACATAGATTTACAAGTACAATTCAAAATGTTTTGGAGATATTTTGGAAACAAAACAAGATGATTAATTATCAAAATATGAAGATGGATAAGCTTAGATAAATCGCGGGCAACCTTAACCGGGTCAACCATGACTTAATGAATAAGTTCAAATGTGGATTTTCTGGGGTAAATCTACATCCGATCTCAAGAGATAGAGTTTGGAATAACAAAAGATATTAGCATCTAAACCAAGGATAGATATAAATCTCTGGTGAATCGATGCCAATTTGTAAAGGAGTTTCCCCCTTTACCAGAAAATTAGAATATTGGCGAGACAGCCAATTCACTATAAAGATCATTCGAAGTGGAGTTATGTGATATTCCAAAATCAAAAGAAGATGCATAGTGAGGGACAAGAATGAATTTTGGAACCGCAGGGAACGTTCTAAAAATTCAAAGGAAATCGAATCAAAAGGAAGAGATTCAAACTCGAACGAAAGTGATTCTGTAAATAAATTTACCATACATTCTAAGTTTTGCCTCAAAGCCAAAGCTCTGATACCAACTGTAACGACCCGATATTTTCAACCATTCGCATCCATTATAAGTGTATAGGTAGACACTCATGCCGGAGTTGAATTGCTCAAAATACCGCGTTGTAATTAAAATTTGGCAAATCTCAGAATATACAGTAAATAAATATAATCACAGATCACAGACACAGAGTAAAATAATGCAGTGGAAGTAAAAGAAATAGTAGTTCATGAAGCTACTATCTAAATATGTCAGAGTTACATAAGATACAACAGAAGAAATAGAGTACAACAAAAGTCTCAATAAAATACCAAGTACAAGCTGAGTAGGACAACGAAACTGAAATAGATAGGACAAGACAAGCAGATAATCTCCAGCGATTCAAATCTCCAAGAGAGTGGAAATCCAAATCTGTGAATAACTCAGGCTGACCCGAGTGTAAAGCAAAACACAAAACACTCGAGTCAGGAAAATATATACTTATATAATGTAAACCAACTCAAGCGAACTGTAATAAGGGTACAAGTAACTTAGAAGATGCTTGGGACCGCCCATCCTCTAAGGATCCGTTAAAATATCTACTATGTAGTAATATTCGCTATTATAATAGTGTCTAAATAAGTAAAGTATAATCATATAGAAAATAGCGTTAAGGGGATGGAGAACCTTAACGCGGTCGGATCTTAAAATCATAATCGTAGTAAAGCTCGATATGGTAGGTGACACGGCACAACTAGGCAATGCCAGGGTAGATATACCAATTACGCACACGGACTGATGGATACACATAGCAGCCACTACCGTTCCACCTCGAACAACACTCCCAAATCGGAGGATGGCCATCTAATCAATCACAAGTAAGAGTATAATATCGAAGAAATGTGTCCGAAAAGAGGTGCTACCTTACTGGTCCGAGATCGCTCCTGTTTTAGCCACCTTATGCCAACTCACGGGAGTTGGGTCCACGTAACATACCTTAAGAACGTCGCCACCATCCTACTTCATTCCGGAATCTCCACCGCGTACACGGTTGTCAAAGTGGTTTTCGGTATCGACAGAGAGTATGTCCATATCCGATCCCGGTCTCTTTGCCAACCAATCTTTATTATAACCCGTGGTTATAACTTTTAAAAACAATACTTTACTTCAAAATAAAATATCATTTCAAACCATATCTTTATCAAAATAAAGATTAAATCAATTCCAAACCATTTCCATATATTTAAATTTTCATATCATTTCAAAACTTCATTTCAAATCATTTTAATATAATAAAATATCATATCCTTACAAAACTTCATTTCAAATCATTTTAATATAATAAAATATCATATCCTTACAAAACTTCATTTCGAATCATTTTAATATAATAAAATATCATATCCTTACAAAACTTCATTTCAAATCATTTTAATAAAATAAAATATCCTATCAGTTCAAATCCAAATATCCAACTTTAAATACCTTTTAAATTCAAAGATATCGTTCATTTACTATCATTTCAAATCACCTTTAAATAGTTTATATTCCAATCAAAATAATTCATTTAAACCTTTTAAAAGTGTAATTATTATATTTTCAAATCAAGTATTCAATTTCCAAAGTTTCAAACCATTCTGAGTTCGTTTACTAAGTCAAAAACCCTAATTATTAAAATTTCAGCATTTCACAGCATTTAAAAACAACTGCTATAAGTTATATTTGAAAACATTTTTAATTCAACAAAGACAGCACTTAAAACTGCTGTTAAAACTCAGTTTTAGTTGAATTATAGTTCAAAACAGAAAAGACAGCATTTCAGAAGTGCTGCGGTAGTTCAGATTTCAAAACAAGGGTTAAATTTGGTTTTAGCAAAGACTGTAGACCATTATAACATTTCCAGAGAATGCTATAATAGGCCTGAGTTCTACATTAGCCTATAAGTTCAACTACAGCAACTACAGCATTTCAGAAATGCTGTAATAGCTCTTTTTACACAATTTTAGTTCAAAACAGAATCTATAGCATTTCTGAATGCTATTAAAAGTAGATTTCAGGTGTTAGCGTATTTCCAGCAATTAAATAACTTTGATTTAAACACATAAACATTTTAAAAATTATATTTTAACATTTAAAATGTTCATTTACATATCATTTAACATATATCTTTTTCACAATAAATTTCTTATAATTAAATCCAATTTTCAATAATTTACTTAATAAGTTTAAGTGTAAAAGTTCCAATTCTTCACATTTCAACAAATAGACTTAACACTTCAAATTTAAATTACCATTTCACAATTTAACAAAATTTCCAATTTTATTTAATTAACTTAAACCTTTAATTAAAACCAAATTTCACATTTCCTAGTCAAGTTATATTTTAAAAGATCACTTTTAAACATTCATTTATTTAACCACTTAAATTCATAGAAAAATCAATAATACTTTAATAAATCACTTAAATTCAAATTTAATCAAATTATCATATTTACCATTTCCAAATAAAATTTAATATCCATTTTATTTATATAACTTAAATATCATTTTTAACCAAAATTCCAAATTTCCAACTTAAGTTATATTTCAAAAATCCAGTTAAACCATTCATTAATTACATTTTTAACACATAGAAAAAAAATTCATAATTTCTTTATTTTAAAACATTTCAAAATCTATTTAAATCAAATTTCATAAATTTATAATTTTTTAAAATACTTAAAAATATCCAAAACACTTTATAAAATAACCACGGGCCTGTATATAATTTTCTAACCTAGGTCAAGTGATACGGATATGTATCATTTCAATCCGCAGTTAAAAAAGAAAAATCCGGGTTCTATTATTTCAAACCCGCAATCCCAAGTTAAAATAATTTAAATAAAAATCGTTCAAGCCTATCATTTCAGCCCATAACGATTTTTCCCTATTCTAAAGTCCGTTCGGGTATGTATCATTTCAACCCATAGTGATTCTAATCTACAGGGAACTTGCAATGGTGATAACAGATATAAATAACAGGATAACATTAAATAACAGTAACATATGATATAACAGGTGTAATAAAAGGTGTGAACATCATATGATAATAATATAAGCATATATAACATGATAATATATTTCTACAGATTCGCATGGTGTCAATTTACTAGTTATATAGGTACATATTGTCTGGTGAGAATAACTCACTTGTTTAAGCTGGAGATGACGACCAAACACACAACACAGAATCTTTGAAGGCACGACAACATGAATATGATTTGAGAGTGGAGAGCCAAATATAATTGCCTTGTATACTTATAAACAAAACAAGACAATGTATACATAAATATGTAACACAAAACAATATCGAAATGACTTGAAATAAAAAGCAACAGAGGGCAAAGTGATTCGACCTTTCTTTAACCATTCAAGAGCTTGACCAAGGGGATCTTTTGCTCAGCCATAGCTGGACATAATCTCAGGTTATGGCATCAAAATAGCATGGCAACAAGGAGATGATGATGGTAGGAGTTACATATGAATAAGACAAAGGGTCAATGCAAAATAAGTGGAGTTTTGGTGCATTTTTGGCTCATCCAAAGGCAAGTGGGGCTCGGCCCTTGCATGGTTCAGGTCCGGACAGTAGATGGAGGGGTGTGGGGAGGTCCAGAAAAGGTTGTGGTGGCGGCCTATAGTGGTGGCCAAGGTGGTGGATGAAGGTGGTGAAGTAATAGTGGTGACTAGTGCATTGTTTTGGAGTTTTTTTGACATTGTTTTGGGGTGTAGGCTCATCTAGATGTCCATGGCCTGATCTGGTCAGAGGGGATTGGAGGAGGAGCTGGTGCAGATGATGGTGGAAAAGGTGTTGGGGGTGGTGGCCGTGGCTATGGAGAAGAGGCCATGCAAATAGAAGAGAGAAACAAGGCAAAATAGCATAGAAAAAGTAAGAAAAAGTAGAAAGAAGAGAGGGATTTACCAATTTTTTTTGCAAGATGGAGGCCATGATTTTTTTTAGGGTTTAGGAGCTTTGAAAATTCGTGAATAAAATGAGGAAGTCGGCTGAAAAAGATTGGGGGAATAGAACAGTAAAAATAAAATAAAAGATGTATTGATTGAAAAAGAAACGGTAGAATTCAAAAGGACTAAGCACACAAAAGGTATCAAACTCTTCATATATCTTTAATTCCTTTTTATAACTTTATATTTCTGGAAATGATAATAATCCCAGATAAAATTTCGAAATTTTATCAAAATATAATAATTTATATAAATATTTATCAATTATATAAAGTTAAATTAAGAAAATAGCTAAAATAGTAAACTAGTCTAGAAAATTTGGAATTGAATAGAATAAATTTTTAGAAAATTCATATGAGCTTGTAATATATTTTTAAACATAAATAATAACATGAAATAAAAATATATTCACAAAATAAACATTTAAAATTTAATTTACATATAATTTCTAATGAAGAAAATAGCAGAAAATAGGAAAACAGCCTTTTAAAAATAGGAAATCGTCATAGTAAATTTTGGAAAAATTCTATTATCATTTTTAAAATATTTAGAGATGGAAATATACATAAATAAACATATTGACACATATTAAAATAAAATATAAGAAAGAAAATATGATTTATAAAATTTAAAATAGGCAAAATTGCACAATAAAACAAATTATACTAAAAATTGAAATGTACATAACTTTTACATTTTAACTCCGTTTTCAACGAAAAGTAGTGTTCAAGTTATTACATCTATTTTTATAATAAAAGATAAAATTTATAATTTCAAACTTTTAAAATTTTAAGTTTAAAAGTCAAAGTTTGACTATTTTAACCAAAATTCACATTTTCTGGAAATATTAAATTTAGTCATATTTGGAATTCTAATCCACATACAAAATCAAAGTTTTTATATTTACAATAACAAAATTTATTCTTTTCATAAATAAAGCTTTTAAATCTGGAAATCAATTTAAAAATAATTGTAAAATACAGGGTTGTTACAAAAACATTGAAATTTAAGTTCTCAAAATGTCAATTTTAAATCCTCTTCATTTATAAACCATATTTTCATAAAATCACTTTCTTAGAAAATTTGTACTAAAATTCATTTATTACAGTAAACTTCTAACCCAAAATTATCACCGAACGCCTTATAGTCAAGTTGTAAAAATCAATTCACAAGATGTTCGTTTTAATGGACCCACAAATACCGTCTACCAACCCATGCAGAAAAAAGGAAAACAGCTAATAATCTGGTCGAGCACAAATCAATAATCAACAAACAATAATCAGTTCCCATAAACGGGCCGAGCATGACTAAGATAATCAACGAGGGACGACAAATGACCATCAGTAATCCCCACATTAATTATATTATAATTTAATAATCCATACTCATATAACTTACCTTATATAAGATCTTTTAATTTTCACGGTTGAAATACCTTTAAGGCATACGTTTATAACAAATACAAATATGCTCTCATTTGTATAATGCACTCAACTCATTCTAAGGTTTCGCTTACCCTATCTCTAATGAGTCATACCCAACCAAAGCCAAGGTTCTCACTTCCTAGCTTTAATACCAAGTGTAATGGCCCACCTTTTCGACCCTTAAATGTCGATACTAATACATTCATGGTATTCATGTGCCGAACACCCAAGTGGCAAAAAGACAGAATGTTAGGGTAAAATAAAAGAAAAAAAAGAATAAGAAAGAAGGAACACAATATATGAATCTCATAATAGAACGATAACATATAATATCAAAAGATAATACAAACTACCACTCCAAGATACAAAGCATTTTCGAGTTGTAGTCCTTAGTACTATCATCAGCTGGACAGTTATAACAGCATGTACTCAAAATTGCCGATATATATATATACTAGTAGTTCAGTGGAAATAAGAATATTATGGTTGTAACAACCGGAATTTTCGATCCTCGAAGATCGACAGTAATACGTCCACTGTATTGCGTGCCGAGCATTCAAGTGCCGAAAAACCGATCATTAGGGTTGAAAGAAAGAAAAGATAGAAAAGAAGAAACTAAACAACATAGAATCTCGCAATGCAACAGAACAATATAATTACTCAAAATAATATATTACAAAGTCATTTCAAAAATGTTACATCAGAGTCATACTAATACAAATTCTACACCAGGACAGATATAACATCCTATCCCTACCTAATTGAATAAAATATACATATAATATAGCAAAAAGCAAGAAAAATAACTAGCTATCGATGAAGCCACCCACCAAGCTCCTCTTAGTAAATTTGTGGAAAACCTAAACTACTTGGCTGCCCATTCAAATTTGAACACCCAAGAGTTTAGGAAAGGAAAATAAACTCCGGGTCAAACATGGATCTGATATGAGGAAACTCAAGCAACTTAATTATTACTTTAAAACTCTTTTGAAATCATAGTATCTTGTAAGAACACACCACACATAAACACGGACGGGCTTTTACCTTACGATAGCCAAAATATTTGTATACAAAATCCAGTGATATTATAATAATGTTTAGAGTACAAATAAATATCCAAAATAGCTGAAATTGTTTCCATATTAAATTCTCGCATACTAGGCTCTAAATTCAAAACCGTGAAGGCACGTATTGGAGAAGGATTCCATACTATGGCTAGGTAAGGGACTACCTTTCGATGGTACACCCTAGAAAATGTACCGGAGTCTGACAAGAATTCTTGTACCCTTACTACACAGAGCCGGCTGCCCCTTTAACATGGTGAACCGGATTATCGCATCCCTTTTTGACACCGAGGCCTTATACTACCATGGTGTTTGTGCGCAAAACAATTCGAATATGGACAATCGAGAATGGGAGGCGGCTCCTAATGGTTGCTGACCACATAGCTCTGCTGCATACCCTGTTTTTACCATTTCCTAGTTTGTGAGCCTCATGAGGTCACGTCTTTACCTTCTTCCTCCTAGCAGACCATCTTGGAATGCTAACATAGCCCTCCAGGCAGAGACACAATGCCAATATTCATCCATGCAAGTTGTTCCGGGATCGAACAAACATATCACATTACTACCTTCCATTTTGGAAGCACTATTAGGAAGAATAGTATAACTCCACAACATGCTTCAATATGATTTAACATTGTTCGTTATCAGTTTGGAGTGGTTCGGATAAACCCAGGAACCGGTGTCTCTAAAACTAGGCGATAATTTTTTGTTAACTCAATTACGGTTCTTTTGGAAGTATGCACTAAGTAATTGAGTCCTCACCAGGGAACTCGAGTATACCCGACATACTTCCTAAGTCAAGACAGGTCCAGATTTGATAGTCGGTTATTTAACCATCAAATAAACAGACAACAACCAATTCTATTTGAGATTTATTTATCCATAGCAACCACTAAGCCTAAAAAAACATCTTTATTTAATAAGTTCCTTTCAAAAACGTTTGTCTAAAACATTCATATACCTATCTTTCCGACATAAGTATAATCACAAAACATTTGTGAATAACTTCTTACTTTCAAATCTTGTTAAAAAAAATTAAACAAATGTTGTTTAAATTGGAGATGAGGACAACCCTAAACACTATTTCTTTGGTGTTAAGTGTGGAATGGATGTTCCATACCACCATTTTCAAAAGGTCAGTTTAGAGAAACCCAGATCTCAAATTCCTTTTTATGTCTTTCGATAAATCTTTTATTTAAGCAAATCTATTTCATTCATGAAATCTCTTTCTATTTTGAAATCAAAACCATTTCAAAATACTTTTTAATCTTCCTAATACATTTATAAAACCCTTTTATAAATATTCAAAACCATTTATATAAATTCATTTTATAGATATCCCAACTTTTTGTATAAAATTCTTAGAAATTCCAAACTTTTTTTATAAACTCCTTAATGAATATCCAAATCATTTTCTAAAACTTCTTTTATAAATAACCCAAAATCATTTATAAAACTCTTTATAAACCTTTCCTATTTAAACAACTTCTTAAAAATTCTTAATCAAATTAGCTCCCTTAATAAGCAATCCAATTTATAAATCTCCCTTATTTATGAAATCTTCTTTGCTTAAAAACTCAAACCCACTTACCCAAACACCTTATAAATTTCCAAATTCTTTTATAGAACTCTTTATAAAAACTACTTTTTATAACATGGGAAACCATTCTCATTAGTTAAAAACATCTTTAGTAAAACAAATTGTCAAATCATTCTTTAAATATCTTGTCCAAATGCAATAACCTTGAAACCACTTCAAAAAAAGAAAATGAAATATTTATCCTTAACGGAGGCTTAATGACCACAATGGTGCTTTTAATTTAGTTCCACTTATCCAGTTAACATGGCATCACATAACAACAAGTATATAAGAAGTCAACATTTAACAATCAATCAACATTCGTGAATGTCCAGGTTATTACAATAGCAGAATGGTGTTTTGTTCTGCTAATAGATGTAGTTTCCTAGTTATAAGGGTTACATAATGCTTAGACAAGAGATCCTTCGTCTTAGAAATAGTTTACTTAGAAAAGAACGGGTTTAAGTAAATGTCTGATAGATTTTTAACGAACTTTTAAAATGAATAAACCTCAATTAAATCACAAGTTAAAACTTAATTAAACCTTAATAAATCTTAATTAAATCATAATTAAACCCTAAATTAGCTTACTTAACTCTTAATTTATTTAACTAAAAATCTAAATCTCAATTAAGTTTGGTTAAATTTTAATTAATTAATAAGTAAACCTTAATAAATTAATTATTAATAATTAAACTTTAATTAAACTTTAATTAATTAAACATCCATTTAAAATTAAACCTAATTAAGTGATAATTTAGTGAATAATTAACCTTTAATTAAATAACAATTAAATAAATAATTAACTCTAATTTAAATAATTAATTAAGGTAAATAAACTTGATTAAATAAAAATTAATTTTCTTCTATCTTAATTATTCATTATTTAAAACTTTCTTAATTAAAATTAATTAACTTTGTTAATAATTTCTTAAACTCTAATTACTTAACCTAATTAATTGATTAATTAGTTAAGTAATAATTACCCTAATAAATAAATTATCAAATAATTAAAAAATAAAACTTTTGACTTATTTAATTAGTTTGAAATGAGTTTTCAAAAAAAATTCAAAGAAAACACTTTAAAACTTGAAATTGTGAAATTTTCCGAACTGCATCCATAGCGACTATCGCTATGAACGTAGTTCGCTAGAATTGATTTCTAGGCGAAAACTTCACTTTAACTCTAGCTACTACATATTTGAAAATACAAATGGAAAGGTTTTGAAAACTTAAAAACAAAGGTGAAAACTTGGAAAACATTTTTCT
Organism: Allium fistulosum; assembly: GCA_030737815.1. Lineage (NCBI taxonomy): Eukaryota > Viridiplantae > Streptophyta > Magnoliopsida > Asparagales > Amaryllidaceae > Allium > Allium fistulosum. Next base: position 944,784,875 of record CM060904.1, on the reverse strand, counting down.
AAATCAAAACTAGAAAACGAGCTTTTGTTTTCTAATCAGATCTCAAGTTCTTTGCGCCATTTAAAGGTGCTAACTTCACAACAATTTCATCACATACACTTGGTTTTTGGTTTCGTAAACACACCATCATATCATAACCAACCATTTACATATCCATATCCAAACATATCATTCAACATCCAAATCACAAATCCAAACTCAATCACAAACTTATAACCATACGTCATCAAAGCAATATGATTTTTCAACACAACAAGCGCTATATTTTTACATTATATAGTTCAATATAATCAAATGAATATGTTTTCAAAAAATGAGAGTTTTACTCACCGAAGCTTACAAATTCAAACCAAACTTTTGCTAAAACTTGGATATAAGCTAGAATTTTGCAAAATGAAGACTTTGGATGCCTATGCACTCAAAATATGCTTGGCCTTGGACACTTTGGGCTCGGCCATGCACCATTTAGGCTTGGCATGTAGGGTTAGGTGGATGATGGTGCTTGTATTTGAATGGAAAGTGAAGATATGGATGGAGAAGGGTTTTAACAAGTTATGGAAGAAATTTTAAAGTGAAAATGTTAGATTTTTACAACATAGAAAATATGTAGGAAGCCATGAAAATTTTCTCAAGCTTTAGGAAATTTGACACGAAGAAGAGAAGTTGTAAAGTGGAAACTATGAAATGGAAGGGGTATTTATAGTTTTAGGAAATTATTAAAGTACATAAGGTAACCTTAAATTAAATAATACACATACATGCACCCCCTCTCTCCTCTTCATGGGTTCCGTCCTCCCCTAGTACTTCCCCCCCTCTCATCCAACTATTCATGCCATGATCTCATGTCCTTTTTGTTGAAAAAATATTTATATATATTAAAATATATACATTTTTTAATACAAAAATCTTACCTATTTTTATATATACATATGCTTAAGTGAAAATATATGCATATGCATATATTCTCTTGAAAAAATAGTTTGTAATATGCATCCATGTGTATACAATAGTGTTTGAACGTTTTTGATAACTTTCAACCAATGAAAAATCTATATTTTGGAAAATAATTTCCGGTCACATTTTCTATTTTTTTCTAAACTATATATATTAGTAAACAAAGTTTGAAAATGATTTTATCATCATTAGTTATTATTTAAAATAAGTTTATTTGTTAATAAAAATCCATTTCTTTTTTATTTTAAAAATATAATTAAATATTTATTTAAATAGCGATTAAATTCTGGGTCGTTACACTCTTCCACCTTAAAGAATTTCATCCCGAAATTTGTTACAATCCTAACCCAAAAGTATTGTTTAATAAAACCAAGTCTATAAAAATCTACTTATTTATATAGTTCAAATCTAACTTTATTTATTAATCTATCCTCTAGCCAAATACCTTATGACGGGTCCTTCCTTACCTACTGATTCGTCACCACATAAAGTCATGAATCTTATTGAGTCTATCTGTAAGGGTAGGAGGATAAAACTATGATAGAAACTAATATCCATCAAGAACATACAGAAAACACGATACATAAATATAGAATATCATTCAAACAACACATAATCCTAGATACATGCCAAGTGACTCCATCATAGATAGGAAGTACACTTCAAAAGATACATACAACAAAAGATACTAACAAGGCATAACTTAGGATACTATTACTAATACTAGTCTCTATCTTGCTAGTGCTAAGCTGATCCTTCCACGACTCCTTTTCCCTTTGCTGCTACTAAAGCAGATGGTTCTGTGATGATAACAAAGGGTTTAGGCTGCCTCCTTTCCTTGAGCTTAGGACAATTTCTGATGAAATGACCCTCCTCACGGTAATATTAGCAATTCTTTGGTACATTCTGCTTCTCAAGCTTTTGTCTCTTAGCCTTTGCTTTCTCCATTCTCTTTTTCTTACCCCAATTACTCTTTTGAACCAAGTGATCTTTCTCTCCATATCCGAAGCAACCATAATTAGGCACCTTTTCCTTAAACTTGCGCTTCTTATCTTCAGTTGGTGCAGTAGTAGGCGGCTGCCGAGCAAAATCTTCAAACCGTATTATCATTTTCTCGAATGATCCTTGGATACTCTTCATCATATCATTACATAGCTTGTTGCACCAGCCCAGCCAATTCTTAACTTCCATGATCGATTCCGAACCTAAGAACTTCCTTTGACTTAAAATCTCAAAATCATGGCATAACGACGCAAAGTCCATTGAGGTTTGATCTTGCGTCCCTTCCTCTACAACATACCTCTAAGTTTCAAAAACTTTAGGATTCATAATTCTTGGTTATTTGGATTCATATAAAAACATTTAATTTCACACTTGCTAGACATTTCCTAAGTTTAAAGAATGATTTTAAAAGCAAACAATAATAATTCCATAGCATTCAAAACATCTCCAAGGATACATATTATACATAACTTTCAAAAACACCCTCATATTTATAAGTTCACACCCAAGATACTTATCTCCATCTATTGTTCTCCTCCTCTTTCCATATGCACATCCCCTCAATTATCTCTCTCAAGGTGGCTAGTTTCTTCTTAATAATTCCTCCGTCCTAGAGTGCTCTTTGAATCGTAGGACAATTTTTCTTGACGTGTACAAGTTATTGGCAAAAGAAGCAATGTTTTTCCCAAACTTTAGGAACTACCGGTCCCTCCTTTCCTTCTATACAATAGTCCATAGTATGTCCTATCTTATGACATAAGTAGCAACTAATTTCCTTTCCCGTTTTGAAGAATTTCCTTTGTGGACCACTCTCTTCTAATTTGTCCTCCCAAGGCCTCTTCCAACGCAGTAGAAATTTTCCCTTTTTGTGTTTATTGATGTTTTCGTTCTTTGTTGAAGTTGTCGGCTTCTTCTGAACTTCAACTACTTCTTCATTAGGAACCACAACTGCTTTGGCGGCTTGTCTATCGGTCTTTCCATCCTTTTGTGGATAACTTCTTCGATCTTGTTCCCTATCCTCTCCTTCCTTGCGTACCCATTCTTATTACCTAATTATAGTAAGATACCTTTAAAATTACACATCCAGATCGTGTTCATATTGGGAAAGGTATCATTTCCAAATGGTGATAGACAGATATTGTCATTCCTTATCACCCATTACACCTAACAATTCTATCAACTTTGAAAACCTTTTCTTTACATATAAAATATAATTCTAGGCAAAATTATTTCATTTAATATTTTAAAACAATATTGTGTCAGTTTTCCTTGTTCAAGTGTTTAGGAAACCCTATCGATACCATAGCATCCCACGTCTCGACCGGAGTTCTTAAGCACTCAACCGATAAATCAACACAATATCAAACATTTTTATATCACTAACAAATACACACTCTTATGTATAATACACTCAAACTCACAATAAGGCATTCCATTACCTTATCTCTTAATGAGTTCCCCAAAAAAACCTAGGTGTTCGCTTAACCTAGGCTCTGATATGTAATAACTGGAATTTTCGACCCTCGAAAATCGACACTAATACGTCCACTGCATTGCGTGCCGAGCATTCAAGTCCCGGAAAATCGATCATTAAGGTTGAAAGAAAGAAAAGATAGAAGAGAAGAAACTAAACAACATAGAATCTCACAACGCAACGGAACAATATATATTACTCAACATAATATATTACAAAGTCATTTCAAAAATGTTACATCAGAGTCATACTAATACAAAGTCTACCCTAAGGCAGTTATAACATTTTGTCCCTACCTAATTGAGGTTACGGTTACGATCAGTTTTGAAGTGGTTACGGTTGGTTTTGAAGTGGTTACGGACAGTTATATTACTCAACTTTATAACATTTCACTTCACATCTGCTTCCAAAACATATATAACATATATGGTTTTTAGGTGGTTACGGTTGAGTCATCACATATAAGTACACTCCCCCATTTACTGATCACTCCAAAACGAATCGATAGATTTTTCAGTTAACTCCCTGGCTCTTTTAGAAATAAACTGACAATACACAAGGATGAACTTCATCGCTTATCCGGATGTATTTTGTTATCATTTGTCCTGGAAGAGCAAGAGAAGTTTATACGTACAGTATAGCATCACCAAAGATAACTGTACCGTATAACCCTTGTGTTTCCTCAAGATATTTCCTTAGTTAATTTTGATGAAATTAACTAACAATGAGAACTATCGCATATGGAAACCAAGTCTCGTATACTAATCACTGTTTTCAACCTTCTCGACTTACGCTATCCGTAGGTCAAGAGCGAAGCTAGGTAGGTTAGAACACTGGTTGCATTAGAGTCCTTCCTAGCAAGGTTTTAAATCTCGCTCATCTCGGGCGAGATCTCGGGCGAGATCTCGTTTTCAAGCCTGGGCGATTCGAAACAACTAATTTCGTTTGAATCTCATCTGACCCAAATCTCGGATGAGATTTCAGTATCTCGTCCGGTATCTCGGACGAGATTTAATAGCGAGATATCGGCCGAATTTTTGAATTTTGGAAAAAATCAACTCTTTTTCCGTATTGGGCTAGCTCATCCTTTACCTTAATTTAAGCCTTCTTAATTGTACTTTTTTAACCCTTATTTCTTATATAAATCTCATTTAATCTTCGTCTCTTATTTTACGGCAGTGACAAGTGTAAGAAGATGATAAAATCTACATCGATTATGGTAAGTATTTCACTTTATGATTTTCATTTAGGTTTCTGATCCAAATTAATTTACATCCGATTTCATTTTTCTTTTTTCGACACTTTCTTGAGTTTTTTTCCTAACCCTATTTTTTTGCGGCTATAAATTTTGGGCTTCACTTATTTAACTTTATGTTCTAAATGGATTCTTAATTTGATTTCATTTAGTCTTTGCTGCTATAATTTTTTTCCTCAAGGCTTATTTTTAAGCAATAAAGGAATTCTCTTTCATCTATTAATTTCATTTGATGATTACATGTTCATTCGTACATCATTTTTTTGCTTTTCTTATAATATTACTAAATGTTTGAAATTGTTTGTACTATGTATGCTATTTTCTACATTTGTTTGAAATATCTATGCTATTAGTTGCTTAATGAGATTTTGTTTGCTAATAATTAAATACTATAATCAGATATAGAATATCTTAGTTCTACTTGTAGACTTTTGTATTTGAAGTTATAAAATTAAGATTTCCCTTGCAGCACTATAAATCATAAAAGGTAGAAATGAGACATTATATTGTGTAGGAAAGTTAAGTGAATGATCAAACAAAGTAAAGGTGCATATGTTATGGTTTGTTTCTTGTCTACTTTATCTCATATGATATTATATTGAACATTATTCATGAAATCTAGTTATTTGTTTATTTTACATGATACAAGTGATATTTTTCCATACTAAATTACTAATGATAAGCGTGTGATATATTCAAGGCAAGTGCATAGTGTTTTCCTTAAGGTAGTGACTAGTATTATAAATTTAGGTGTATGAAAACTAATTTTTGACATGACATATACTCCGAGATAACTCCGAAATGAATTTTGGAAACCGAGATGTAAATCCGAGATGGACGACCGAGATGCACTCATCTCGTTCGAGATCTCACCCGATACGAGATAAGCTATCTAAATTCTTCGAGACGAGACGTGACCGAAATCCGAGATTTAAAACCTTGCTTCCTAGACACTTCATTCTTAACTCTCATAGATAGAACAAGTCTACTTTGTTGGCTTTTAGTGCCAAGTACATGACTAAATACTCTCCATAAACGAGTAAACACGCAAAGCACGATTAAGTCACACAAAGCACGTTTAAGTCACATAAGTGACTTCTAATCCCCTTTTTGTTTAATAAATTATTTTCTTAATTTAAACCTCTTTTATTAGTAAAACTTCTTTTATCTAATAAAACTTTGTATATCAAACTACTTCCTTCAAAAGTAAGTGAACTATATATAGAAGTCCAATCTAGAGATCTCGTATACATACATTCTAAAAGTAAGAAACGATTCGGACGAATGAGTCATCCCCGAGGATCTCAAACCGTATGAATACGCGATGCTTCTATTCACTTCCTTTTTCTACTTGTATATATTTCTAAATTACCTTCATAAAAGATAAATACATGTAATCTACTATTTCACTATTCATTTGTACTCTTTCAATACTTCAAAAAGTATTCATATACTTATCTCAAATGTATAAGTATATTCACAAATTGTTTAACAACATTTCTTACTTTAAATATAATCGAAGACGTTAAAAACATATGTTACTTAAACATTGTTACTATGAACCCCTTCTCTCTTATAAGTTAAACTTTACTTTTTCTATCTTTTTCCAAAAGATTCCTTTCTTGCGGTTATCTTTAAAATATCCATTTATAAAGATCTATGTATATTCACAAAGGTTAAAGATAAATGTTACTTAAACATTTCCATTACAAACCCAAAACCATTTCACTTATAATTATCTTTAAAAAATTCTTCATAAAGATTTGATTATATTCCTAAGTATAATAAAAAAGGGTAAAAAACAAATGTTGCTCAAACATCTTTTATAATAAACCCACAATATTTGTATACTTAACATTATCTTTAAAACATTTTTTTAGAGATCAAAGTATACTTATTAACAAAATAATATACTTTTAATCAACTTCTCAAAACTGTTCATTATAACTAAGTGTTATAACCAAAACCACTTATCCTTTTATAAAATACTTTACTTACTTTTCAAAACTTATATATACATAAAAATATTTTTAAAATACATATAAATACATTTTAAATAGCCATATAAAATATTACATAAAAATGATAATTTATAATTTACCAAAAACCTTTTATTTCAAATGCTACAAAGAAAGCCTTTTTTCTTTTAAAAATCAAATTTAATTGTTTAAAAATATATTTAAACTTATAATCTTTTTTGCATACTCTAAACCATGTTATTAGACTTCCCTAAAAAGATTCCACAAATATAATAATTTTAAATCATTAAAATCACGAAAACTAGTTAAAATTTCGTATTAAAACAAAATGATGCATCAAGCCTAGAAGTGCTGTAGTAGGTCAAGGACAGAATTCAGAAGTTCTGTAGTAGATCAAAGACAACATTTATAATTACTATATAGAGTTCTGAATAGAGAACAATAGGAAATTACACGAACTTTACGACCAGTTTTCACCACTAAAATAAATGATTTAAGATCCAATTTTTTCGCAGTAGGTAATACACTTAGACTACTTAAAAACTATTGAAAAAACCCCTAAGGATATCTTCCAAATTAAATATAAAAATTCCCGAAAACATGGTATTTTCAAGTGCTTATGTAGCGACCATTTTCGCTATAACTTTTGATGCTTCGTTCAACCAATTTACTAACATTTTAAACCTTGATATTTCTACAGTAATAATTATACAATAGTACTTACTAAAATTGCAAAGTAAACCCCTGTGATGTCTTTCAAAGTCGACTTTAAAAATCACTGAACACAAGGCATTTTCAAAGTGCATCCATAACGACTTTTTTGCTTCTAACTTTCATAACTTTGATTCACAAGTTCTATAACTTTCTAAACCAATTCTTTACTATCTCGTTCAACAAAATATATGTAGAGAACAACCAAAATATATTATATCATAATATATTAACGTATCACCAAAATAAGCAAGTTAAAGCAAGGGGATTTCAAAGTGTGCTTGTAGCAACTATTGCTATATGGACCATACCATATCCATTCAAATTTCAACACTCAATCCAAACAACCAATTATACACAATGTCTAGGCCACGCCTCATGTTATAGAAGGTCATAAAAGTGACGTTATATAGTATAAAGTTGTCATTTTCTTTTCAAAAACAAGGGGGTCTAAACTTATAACTTTAATTAGTTTACACTTATTTTAACTTTATATTTCAAGCACACAACATATATAGCACAATATGTAATAACTAAATGGTGAGTAAACTCACAAAAATTCATGCTAAAACCAAGGAAAGCACCTTACATAGAACCACTTTCTACCATCACCAAACATCCAAAGCTTTCATCTTTAGCCTTGCTTTTGCACTTTGCCACCTCCCTAGCCCAAAATAGCTCACGACCCATGATGCTTCAGGCCATTTCTTTTATCTTATTCAACTTTTGGCTTGCTTTCCATGTTCTTATGATAATATAAGACCCTTGTCCAAGGTTGGAAGGATTTGGAGTTGATTTGCTTTGATTAGAGAAAGATTAGTGAAGTTAGAAATGGATTGGCACTAATTAGTTTCTATCTTTTTTCTAGTTTTGTAAAAATGATTAGCTTTAACCTTAAGGGTGTATTTGTACACAGGTACAAGAGGTCATCCTTACCTCCTACCCTTCATGAAAGGTCACAAAGGAGCCTCCCCTCACATGCCACCTTTACACCTTATTTCCTAAAGAAAACATCTTTACATTATTCACCAAAATATTTTCTCCTTAATCATTTTACTAATCCATCACTATTCGCATTTAATTAGCCATAATCACTAAAATATTTTTAGTTGCTAATTAATTACACATTAATATTCTAATCAGGCACTAAATTTCGAATAATTTTTATCGAAAAACAGCCGTTTATCGATTAAATGATTTTCGGTCACTTTATCGATATTTCTTCGAAGTACTTATTTTTGTAAATATTTTTCAAAAACAAGTTTATCAGCAATAGTTATTATTAAAAGGGGTGTTAACACGATTATTAAATCAATTTAATAAAATTTAATCCAAGATTCAAATATTTAAATAATTCAGATATTTAAATAGAAGTGTTCGAAATTCTGGATCGTTTTAATAGCCCCATAAATGATGGATAACTCCTTGTCAGTTGTATCATATATATAACTCCTACCCATGCTTCCTTGTCCTAATCTCTTTTCGATCTTAAGTTTTCTTAATAAATCAAAAGAGATTATTCACTCGTGCCAACCACTTTGCGATGGCCTAAGTATGGTATATGTACCTCGAGTTTACTCAACAAATACATATAGTTATCTTACCTCATCTGTTCAATATATTAATAATACTACACATAACATCTCTAGCTTGAGTTTACTCAACAACCAGAGAGTATGCAAGTAATTTATTAATATATAAATAGTAAAGGACAACACTTATGTTAAAGATTAATAATCTTTAATGTATTTAATCGAGTGATATCGACTTATGGAATAATGTGTTTCTTAAGAAATACCCTCGTGATTTATGTGTCAGACACATCGAAAATCAAAATATACATATTATACATTTGTATTTATTTCTTAAGTCTAATTGGGTTTCTTACTGTTCCACCTTTAGTTTATGCATTCATATTACATAGTTTTATTATTATAAAACTTTTATACTTTATTTAACTTATATACTATTTTATGTATAATATTATATTAATTAAACCTTATTTAATTAATTTAATTAACTGACACTTTAATTAATTATTATATTATTTAATTATAATATATCATATTGAATATATATACTATAACCTTTATAATAACACACATATATCTTATATATATATATATATGTATGTATGTATTTTGATTTATTTATTAACTTTTAATTTATTTATTTATTGAAGAACGTTAATTAAATTTTATTAATTTGAAAATTCTTTTATACACACATGTATACTCATATCGTCTTAGAGAATTCAAGACAACATAACATATGCCACTATATATATTGTACATACATATATATTTAATTAATTAAATTATTTAGTTAATTCATTTATTTTATTAATCTTATTAAAAAATATTTTCAAAATTAGTTTTATAACATTTTAAACATTTTGAAAAATTATATCATAACTTTTATTATATGTGTTTTATTTTAAATTTAACTTTAAAATTTAAAACTTGTACTTTGATTTTCAAAAAAATTTGAAAATCTATATTATAACATTTTTTTAATATTTTCTTCTTTTGAATTTAACTTTAAAATTTAAAAATTTTACTTTAATTTCAAAACAATTTTGAAATTAGCCGAAGGTCCAATTCAAATTGGGCCTTTTCTATTAGGGGATAACCTTCGGACTTACCTCATCCTTTGGGGTAGGTTAGTAGCCAGGTAGAGTAGAGTACTCGATTACCCAAACCCTACCTTAAACACTACTTTTCTAGAATCCCTATTATACGGGTAGGCTTTAATAAGTTAGCTCTAATATTTCTAATTTAGACGACATAGGCTATTTGGTTCTCAATATTGTTGGAACTAGGCCAGCCTACAGCAGAGTAATTGGGTAGATTTCAATTTTTTTTACCTATTTGGATATTTAATGGGCTTATGTAGTCTAAATTCATTGAGAACTTCTTTTCTTAAATAAAATCAATATTTTATTTAATTTTATAAAAAAAGTTTTATTTTGTACAATATGTATTATATTTTATATATGTGTATCATATACACATATATGTGTGCATATACGTGCAAGAGAATAATTTGTACATGGTTTGACATGTCATGTATAGTTGTGATTTACACCGCAATGGACACGTTAGCCTCTCATGTATACAAATGTATTGTCTTAATGTAAATATATGTGCATCAAATTATTGTGTGTGTATATATATATATATATATGTATGTGTGTGTATATATGTATGTATAAATATAATTATAAATTATTATAAAATACTCATTGTACATTATTTATATAAAGCATTTATATTATATATATATATTTATTTATTTTTAAACATTAATTTTAGGATAGTTTCATCAAAAAGTTGACTTTTAATGGCTGACATGCCATCAGTTCTTTCACTTCCCTCTGTCCTTCCCTTACCTATTACTGCCCCTCTCATTCCTTTTATTCCAACATGTCTCACCAACCCTCCTCCTCTTCGTCCCCCTGACCCTAATCCTCATGGCCCGCCACTCCTTCCGACTTCTCCCCTCCTCCTTCATCATTCTCTGGTTATTCCATTAGTCAAGTACAATCTGCTATTGATCCTCATAGTGCTCAAGCCCTCAAACCACGGTATTCTCTATTTAAAACCCTTCCCCGCAATGTTGGGTCCTACACTTTGAAGGACTTTGATTTAAATTATGATGGCGCAGCTCTCTTCCCTCCTTAGGAAGTCATTGATGAAGGCATCTCTTTCTGGCAGGATTATCTTGTAGGTTTTTTCTAAGTGAGAAAATCAACTACATGGCAGTTATTACATACTTAAAGAAATTCTGAAAGTTGAAAGGAACATATAATGTCAAATGTGATGGAGCTAATTACTTTTTCAAGTCTAATTGCCCTATGGATAGGTTGAAAATTTTGCATGCAAATCCTATTTTTATATGAGGTCAGATGTTCGTGATAACTACATGGAAACCGACCTTTGGAGCTGTTCAAGCTCAGGTCAAAAATGTTCCCATTTGGGTGCATTTCTACAACATCCCTCATATAGCATGGACCTTGCTTGGGATTAATTGGTTCGCGTGCCACCTTGGAAGGCTGGTATGCTTCAATAAAGCCACTAAGAAACAAGAGAGATTGGAATATGCCAAATGCTTAATCGAATCAAACCTAATAAAAAACTGCCCGATAACATTTTGGTTGGGGAAGGGGATTGTTAGAAAGTTTATCTAGAATATGCTTGGAAGACTTTGATTTGTGTCCATTGCAATTCATTTGGGCATGTAACTGGTGATTGTGATATGCACAGCCAAGTTAAATGCATAGAATCAAGTGTGGTGCAACCTGATCTTCAGGCTTATGAATTAAACTCAAGTAGACCTAATGCTTCTGCTTATAAGACTCAACAATATGTTAAGACACTGCTCTATAATAAAGTGAGATCCAACAATTAAACCTGGCAAAAGAAAGTTCATATTGAAAAAGATACCAACTCTGTTATTAAATTACCTCAACATCAGACAAGTACTACTGTTTATGCAGATGATGATGCCCAGTTTATTGAGGAATTTGAAAATGCCACCATTGCTCAAATCAATATTGATGCTAATAAATCTACCAATCTCAACTCTATTGTTAACATTTCTAACCCTTTTGCTATTTTGGAAGATTTAGAAGATGGAGAATTTGAAGCTTCCCCTATAATAGACTCCATCCTCTCTGTCTCTACCTCTAAATCTAAACCTGCCATTGATGATAAAGACAACTCCTTTGAATGTATCACTCATTCTGCATCTTCTTCCACCTCACATGCTTCCTTTGATTCTATTAAATCTCTCATCTCTGCTACTCCTAATGTAATGCAACCTCCCTTTCCTTCTAATGTTGAAACTTCTTATGTACACGCTGTCTTTGTGCATACTGATATTGTGAGCACTGATAATAGGCACATTGATAATGTACAATCTATTTTTAATATCGATTTCAACTCCCTTTTACATTTTCCAGGATGGCATTTAAAAATCTCTTGTATAAATATTTTTAAAAATCTCTATTAAACAATTTACGAATAGTTAAGTACAACCAAAACTCAAATTTATCGTTTATTCAACCAATCTCTTTTTAAATAGTCAAATTTTCGATATAATTATTTTTATATTTAAAATCTCCTTGTAATTTCTTAAAAATTCAAATATAATATTTATGGTATTTAAAATACCAAAATTTAGGCCAATGCTACTATAGCATCCAAAATTCAATCACAACCAAAATCTATAGCAGATTTATTCTCACACATCATATATCAATATATATGAACAATTAATATATTTATGAGGAATCCAGTTAGATCCCTCCAACCTATTTCCCTGCATCCACAGATGTTAGACAACATAAAATACCAATCCTGCTTCGTGGCGGGATATCGCGGTAATATAGGGTCATCCGCTATTATGTGGGGCACATAGGGTCTCATCCGCTCCAATGGTGGGAATATTTTTTTTTTTTGAAAAAGGTGAATTTTATTGATGCCTCAAAGGCCGAAACAAACTTACAAAGTCTTGATACAAGACAAAGACAAGAAGCCTAACCGGCAAAAGTAAAACAAATAAAGCTAAAAGGTAGGCTCTACTACAAACTCATCCACGAAAGCTCAGAGACAAAAATCATGGCGGATCCACTTTCCAGTTTTGAAGGATGCTTCTCTCCAGCTCTGTCGCACAGGTAAAAAGCTTTCCTTTAATTCTTTTTACAAGAATCCTAACATCTTGTTCAATTGCAATCTGAATCTGGTGATGGTTCTTAGCAGTTTTCTGGAAGACTCGTCGATTCCTTTCTTTCCAGAGATGATAAACAGTAGTTGTGAGGCAAATAAGCTGCAGTTGGGTCAACAAATCTTCTTTCTTGCGGGAACTCAGGTATATTAATTCATCTTCTAGGGAAGAAGTAGCATGCAAGACTTGATTTTTATTCTTAATTTGACTTAAAACACGAGTAGAGTATTCGCATTCAAAAAAAAGGTGTTTGTGAGATTCAGGGTGGGAATTACAAAGTTGACAGTTGAGGTTGACTTCCATACCCCATCTGGCAAGTCTGTCAGCCGTGGGGAGTCTTAGATTAATGGCTTTAAAAGTCGTGAATGCCATCTTTGGGTTGTTAGATCGAGACCATATAGGATCCGCCCAAAATCTGATAGTATGCTTAGTACGGAGAGCTTCCCAAGCACTGTTAGTAGTAAAAATACCATCTTTAGTGTAGTTCCAGGTCCAAGTATCATTAGATTCAGAAGAGTAGATAGGAACAAACTTAACATCCTCGGCAATAACATGGAGGCCTTTCTGATCCGGTATCCATTTATTATGCTGAATAATGGATGCTACAAGATCATCATACTCACCAATACATGAAACCATACCCCAGCCATATTTGACAGCAAGGGAATTACCATTTATCCAAAGATCCCTCCAGAGATAAGTATCCCTACCATTTGCTATTTTCCTTGAGATGCATGTTTTCAAACTGTCTCTGCTCCTTAAAATGCATTTCCAAACCCCAGATGAGTTAATATCCTCATGCATGGTCCAAAAACTCCCTTTTAAATATCTACTCCTCATCCACCTTGCCCAGAGAGTGTTAGAGGTAATAATTTTCCATCCATGTTTCACTTGATATGTCTTCCGTAGATCTTTCAGGTTGATAAGTCCAACACCTCCTTCAGCTTTTGGTCTGGAAAGTATATCATAACTAACTTTATGTAATCCCCCCCTCCAAATGAAGTTAGCACAAGCTGAATTAATTTTCTCAATAGAGCTGTCAGGGATATGAAAAGTTTGAAGCCAGAATCTAACTTTAGCAGTAATAACTGTATGAACCAATTCAATTCGACCAGCAAATGAGAGTAATTTAGAACTCCAGCCATTAAGTTTGTCTCTGATCTTTCCAACTAGTTCACCACATTCTCTGTCAGTAATGACATTAGTTGAGAGAGGAACCCCAAGGTACTTGACAGGAAGTAAACCCTCCTTGATTTGCAAAATCTCCAAAATTGCTGTTTTGGAAGTACAATATTTGCTAAAATAGCATTTGGACTTTGTAGTATTTAACTCTAGACCCACATATAAATGCATTTGCTTGAAAATCTGAATTAAACACTGAGCAGCAGTTGGGGTGGCTCTTACAGCAATAATCAAATCATCAGCATATATCAAATGATTGACAATAGGATCAAGTTTAAAAAGAGGTTGAACCAATGAGTTATTACAAGCTAATTCCATTTGTAATGAGAAATATTCCATGGCAACTGTAAAAAGGTAGGGGGATAGGGGGTCACCTTGTCTTAAACCCCTATTACTAGTTATGTAACCTTTAGGTGTACCATTAATGATAATGGAATATGTGGGGGTAGAGATGCATTCCTCAATAAGATTAATCAGTGAAGTAGGGAATTCCATACATTGTAAAACATGAATGATAAAATGTCTGTTAATTTTGTCATAGGCCTTATGAAGATCAATTTTTAGACACATCTTATCAGCTCCAGGTTTATTGAATTTCCTAATCAGTTCATGAGCTAGTAATGAATTCTCAGAAATGTGTCTTCCTTTAATGAAAGCAGATTGACATTCAGATATTAGGTCAGGGAGAACCTTTGTAAGTCTATTACATATCACGTTACTGAGAATCTTATACAGCACGTTACAGCAAGCAATTGGCCTAAAGTCTTCAATCCTTGAAGGACTTTCCACCTTTGGTATTAGAGTGATAAATGTGTGGTTTAGTTCATGAAGAATTTTACCAGTATTAAAAGATTCCTGAATAGCTTCTAACAAGTGGTTTTTCAGGTGATGCCAATGGAGTTGATAGAATTTAGAGTTCCACCCATCTGGCCCTGGGGAGGAATCAGTATGAATCGAGAATACAGCAGCTCTTACTTCCTCTTCAGTGACTGTCTCTTGCAGCATCTGCCTACCCACATCAGTTACAATTGCCCTGCAATTAATTTGAGGTAATGTTATCTTATTTTCACCATTATATAAATTTGTGAAATAAGAAATGGCTCCCTGTTCAAATTGAGCAATATCAGTAGCTAATTCCCCTTGATCATTCATTGAATTAATAAGAGCATTACAGTTCCTCCTGAAAGACATCTTAGCATAAAAAAAATTAGTACAGTCATCCCCTTGAGTGAGCCATTTTTCCTTAGCCATTTGTCTTGCTTGTATAGCCTGTAAATGAAAGGCCTCTTTGAGTTGCTCCTGAGTAGAGTAATAATTAGAGAGTAGATTATCATTTATAGGGTCTGCATCAAGGAGAGTCTGCATCTTTTCACACCTCTGTTGAAGATGACTTAAAGTGTCCTGAGTTTTTGTTCTATCTCTATGCCAACATTTTAGTTTAATCTTTAGCTCCTTTAACATCATAACCATGGAGAACCAACTATTACCATCA
The DNA here is from genome assembly GCA_030737815.1 of Allium fistulosum. NCBI lineage: Eukaryota > Viridiplantae > Streptophyta > Magnoliopsida > Asparagales > Amaryllidaceae > Allium > Allium fistulosum. The sequence goes on along the minus strand of CM060904.1, from coordinate 944,769,099 downwards.
GTTTTAGGGATTAACTTGAAATCAACAACATCAGCATAACCTTCAATTAAGTGCCAGTGATTACCATATCTGAAAGGCTTTCCTTTAGTAAAATTCATATGTTGATTGAATTGAATATATAAAGGAGAGTGGTCACTTGTTGAACTCGGGAGAACAGAAATTTTCAAGTTAGGGATATTGGATAAAATTTTGTCATTAATAAGCACTCTATCAAGTCTACATGCAATTCTTTTTACTTCACCACTAAACCAAGTAAATTTCAGGCCCGAGTGGATTGCTTCAGCAAGGCCAGCTGCTACAATACATTTATTGAATTCCTCCGTTTGGGAGAGTCTAAGGGTACTTCCTCCTCTTTTTTCATTCGTTTTTAGAACAGCATTGAAATCTCCCATGACCATCTAGTTATGACTAATATGCTTGGAAGTGTTTATTAAATAGGACCATAATTGTCTACGATGTGAAGCCCAATTATGTGCATAAACAAAAGTGCATATGAAACTCAAACCACCCACATTTGTACAGTTAACAGTAATGAATTGTTCATCTTTATCTTTAATAGAAAGGTCCCATATGGATTTATGCCAAGTGATGAGGATACGACCTTTAGAAGAGGCCGAATTATTGTCTATCCAACCCCAATCATCACCAAAGAGTGTAGCAAACAGATTAATATTATGATCCCCCATCTTATTTTCAAGAAAAGCAATTATAGTAGGGTTAAATTTATTTCTAAGTTTGAAGAGGTCTAATCTTCTAACGTCCCCATTTAGACCCCTAACATTCCAGCAAATAATAGACATTAAGAGTGTCGAGATTGGCTCCTCGTAACACGAGCCAATGTGTTTCTTCCTTTCCCTTTTTTATCTGTATTGGTATTAAATTGTTCCATATATTTTGGGTTTTCTTTGGTATACTGCTCAGATAAATAATTTTCCTCTTCTGAGTTTATGGATTCAACTTCTAATTCAATTCCCAACTGATTTATTTCTTGAATGTTATTAGGTGTATCATCATTCTCCAAATGAGATGGGGTTTGGACATCATGTGGGGCTTCATGCTGTACCACACTATTTGCAGGGAACTTTTCTTGTTGAACAGCAGGATGCTCAATACCAGCCTTTGGAGGGGAATCAAACTTGGATTGATCATGTTGAGGTGAATGTGCAGCAACAGCAGCTGAGCACTCAGGGGAATCCTCAGCCGCACCAGCATTACTCAGCACTGTTTCATTCAGATGGGCAAGCTTATCCAATGGAAACTCATTCTGTTGCTCAAGATTATGACATGGGGAACGATTTATCTGCTTTGTTGAATCATTCTGTTCCTCCAGAAGGGGGTGACTTCTCACAGGAGTGGGACTTCCAGTACTAACACATGCTTCTGAATTGTTTTGTTGTACATCAATGTGAATATGGTCTAGGTTATTTTTTGGTACTGAGCTGCTAGGGTTAGTACCCTGGTCATCAGTATGCTCAGGTAGTGTAGTGGTAGTATTAGTATGTCCTGATGTTGAAGCTTTGGGGATCCACTTTTGTGTAGATGGGTTTGGACATTGTGTATCACTGTGACCAAAACAACTGCAAGTCTGACATAGGGGTGGGATAAACTCATATTCCACCTCTTGCTCGTAAACACGACCTTTGTTATCTTTTGCTCTAATTATTTTGGGAAAAGTGGCATCTGCTGTTACCTCTATTAATACTCTTGCAAATTTTAGGCGTTTAACTTTTCTAGTAAACTCATCAATGTCCAACGGTTTACCAATAATGCTAGCAAGTTTACTGATGCCCCTAGCATTCCACAAAGATAGGTGTAAATTATTTAATCTCACCCAGATAGGATAAGTGTCTAACATGTCTCTTTCAAATTGAAAATTAGCATCCCATTTTTTCATAAAAATAAGTCTGCTGTCCATAAACCAGGGACCCCCATTTAGGATTCTGTCAAAGTCAGTTTGATTTTCAAATTTTACCAAGAAGAAACCATTATCCCTAGAATAAATTTCCCAAGATCCTTCAGGCTTCCAGACTCTTTTAATGTAAGCATTGAAATGAACATAGTAAGGTCGTTTACCCATTAGATAGATAAATATTGAGTTATTCCACATCTCATTTGATAACTGGTAATCCAGATCATCTATATTAGCAAAGTTACCTGAGTTATCAATTGTCGGCTGATGAAAAGTAATATCTTCTTTGATCGTAACCTGTTTGTCAAATAGATCTGACCAAGATCTAATACCCTGAGCCTTATTCAGTTTAAAAAGAGATGCAGTGGTTTTAGGGTTAGACCAAGGATTAGAAGCCGATTGTTTTTGCTTCCCACGACGGCGAACTTCCTGCCAACCCTCCCGATCTTCGTCATCATCGGTAGCAGCTATAGGAGAATTAGGTGCGGCGGCGGCCATGGATACCGTCTTATGTATCATAACAACTTTATATATATATAATGGTGGGAATATATCCAACTACTAATATATACTACTATATATATAACATCCAAACTAATAATAATTTATAAATTCAACCAAGCATCCAATAATTTATTTTAATCATTTTAAATCAATCCAACCAAATTGAGTGAGATTTACTCATATTGATTTATATTTGTGATCCATTCCAATTTCAAGTTCTATTTCGTAGATCTCCCAGCTATGAGCCGAATACAACTTCTTTCATTGATTTTGGACCTCGTATAAATAGATTTTAAATTTTTAAACACTCGAATAATAAGATTATACGATATATATATATATATAATTAACATTGAAACTAATTTCAGTCATTAAGAAAAATTAATTACCCCTACAAATTTAATTCCTCTCCTCCACTTCCTTCTTCCCGCTCCAGACCCTCTCAAACTTCACCATGACCGCCCTTTGACCGGCCACTACCCCTTCTCTCTCCACGAAATGCTCCGAAACCACCACACATCATCGCAGTCCACCACTTTCCCTGCCCACACTCCCACCAGCAAACGCCACCACTATGCCCTCCTTCCTCACCGCATCGTTGATGCCAGTAAACACCTATCAGCCACCACCTTATGCACCTACTCCTCAACGATCATCGAGCGTCAAACTTCACCGAACTACAGAACTTCCTATCACCTCCACCCGCCGCGTCCAAAACCCCCTATGACTGGGCTTCGCAACCACGAACTAGTAGCGCCACCTGACTAGCTCAACCATGAACGCGACTTCTTGCTTCCAAACACAGCGCTGTCGCACGCACGCCACCTACCCACATCGCAACTCGCCTCCTCACCTCCTCCAGCTCGCTCGGGCGCGTTCTCGTGCGCGTTTCCAGACGATCGCAAACTTCTTTCTTCTTCTTTGTTTAATTTGATTTGCGATTTCGATTTGAACTAAAGGAGATAGACACGCGATTTAAATTGGGGAAAGGCTGCTATACGTACAGGGTAGGGTGGCTCGAGATAAGCTAGGTTGGCTGCAATTTGAAATTCTATTTTATTTTATTCAAAATATCTCCCCTTTCATATCTCGAAAATCCGAACCTCTATTGAGGCATGCCACCTGGCGTTCCTAATGATATACCCTTATTCCGAAACCAATGGAACAAGTTTCGAGATCTAATTCGATCGTATGTGGAAGATAGCTTTTAAAATCGACTATCTAAATTAAATTCAATTATTTCTAGGCGTTTTCAGATCGCACGACCAAACGGTGAATCCAAACGATATGAAATTTGAAATCTGATAATAATGCACTATTACGGATCCAATGAAACTAGTTTCGTCGAATTCCGAGATTGTGCCCCGGATCGCTATTTTACCGCGTCGATTACATCAACGATTTCAAAAATTTGCGAAATCACTTGAAATTTCAGTTTTAAAAACTTATTAACTCGGTTATAATTCCAATAGAATTTATACCAATGTTAGAAATCATTTTGATTCATATTTAACTCCATTTTCAATAATTTACCATTTTTCGTATTACGATAATCGTTGTATTTTGAATTTTAAATTCATTCCATAAATTTCAAAAAAATCTTCATATTCCAAAAATAAATTTATATCCCAAATAAATATTTTAAAACTATTTAAATATTCCAAATCAAACGTCGAAAAAATCCGGGTCGTTACAGGTACTAACATGATTCATGTTGGTCCTAACATGAATGTGTGATAGGGGAATGACTCCAGTTTGCGCTGCTACGATTCCTTGTTTATCTGCTCCACTTTTAGGCCTCTGATTATGAATTCCAGTTGCTTCAGCCATTCTCTACTACTCCATTCTTCATAAAATTCATCCATCATTTCTTCTTGCCGAGCCATCAGTCTCTCTTACAATCTTTACATCATTCCTTCCATCTTCTCTTTGGTTACATAGATAGAAGGCGGATTAAAGTCCGAAAACACCTCCTGGTTACCCTTGTGCTCTGGTTGACTTCTTCTAGTGATAGCTCTTGTAGTAGGCATATTCCCCCTCTTCAAATCAAGCTTCAAGCTCTCAAATCGAATCCATTCTCAGTGAAAACACCAAAAATGTTGCATAAAAAATTGACACAAAATCCTAAGTAGACAGAAGCAATGTCACGATACGAATTTCAGCATTCGAAAATCGGCACCCGTACTTCACTTGTACTCGAATGCCGCAGATTCAATCGTTGAAATTTGACTCGTGCCGGAGCTTATAACACAGTAAGTATAACAACACTACGGAAGAAAGAAATAAATGATATCATATACATCACAAATTATACAATATCCAGAATATGATATACAACAATGATATCTATATGATACAAGAATATTAGAGACAAATAATGATGTTACAGCGGAAACAACAGAAGTGATAACTCCAAATGATCTTTAAAAGAGAATGAGTCCAACAACTCCAACATCAAGCTCGAACCACCATCATGTTTCACAAAGATAAGCAAGGTCAGTCGCGAACTCCAAACACTGAACTAGCTCCCGATAATCTACTAAACCTGACTATCTGAAAAACCCAACTCTCGTGTGGAAAATTATGGGCACCCAGAGTTTAGGAAGGGAACAATAAACTCCGGGTCAGTCATGGGACTGGTATGAGGAACAAAAACAGTTTATCTTTAGAACAAACAACAAAAGAATTTTAAACATTGAAATCCGTAATGCTTTTTGGAAAATGAAACTACCATAAGGCCTCCCGCCACACACACAATGCAAACGCAGAATTGGAGGAGATTTCTCCTTATGATAGTCAAACATGCTTACTACGCAAAATCATTCGATATTATTACTATTAGTGCATAGTGTAGAAAACCATTTCGAAAATACAATATTAATCTTAGCCAGCATACAACCATTATTGTATGCCTACTATAGGTACTATGTTCAATAGCAGGTTACCGCCACATTCCATAGCAGGTTATACAACTAAAACCGTATAAGGTTCGTATTGTTTCTTTGGATTTTCCAACAAATGGCCAGGCTAAGGAACTTCCTATGCCACATGGGAAAGCCTCTGGAGGGACGCCCCAAGAGACAACTGCTCTCTGCCAACACAAGGCCGGTTACCCCCTTCCCGGGTAGTAAACCTGAGATATGCCACCCCCGGTCGTTTGCGACCTTTATCCGAGGCCTCGATCACAAAGCAACAATCACACAGTAAATGAGATGGGAGCAACCACACAAGCAAATATCTGGGCTCCATACCATGATACCACCTTTTTCCAGAAGGAATGGACATACCTTAGGGGAGCTACCCCTGAAACCTTGCCGCATCTTTCCTATTTCGACCATTTACGGGGTGTGAGGCTCGATGAGGTCTCATCCACAAAGCTACGCTTTTCACAAAAGCCATGCTTTGATCAACAAATGATCAGCAATCACACAGCAACACTTAGCATGCCACACTACCAAATTGGGAGTATATCACTAATAACCTTCAACTACATAACCTCTGAGCTCGTACGTCTCAGAGAAGGGTGTTAAGCTAAGAGAATAAATTCTCCGCCACCAAGCAGAAATGTATTTGAAAGAAATCAGCTTTATATCTCAAAGTGTAGTGTCAGACATACGTCCATACAAGTCTGTTCCGGGTTCGAACAGAACCGAAGGCACTTCGAAAGAAGCCCTTGCAAATCCGGATAATTTCTAATCACGTCCGGACTTCCCATCACAAAGGGTGATCAAATCTCTATATCGGGGATCAGCCGATGCAGAGACATTCGATGGTAATCCTTTCGTTTTCGAAAGTATCCGGTCTTTACCACCGGTCTTCAAATGCTATCCATATACGTCGTATCATTATTCGGAATGGGTTATATGACACAAATTCCTCTCCCGGCTAAACCGAATAATGAGCGCAGTATTTAAAACATATGGATAATGGAATTTCAATTAAGTCACAACTTATTACCCAAAACTTCTCTTCAAATGGTTTAAACACATTACCATTTTAATCTTTAACACAAAAAGATTCATCTCACAAAGTTCACCCAGTTTAACAAAGATTAATTCATAGATTTTCAAATTGATTTCCATTTCAATTGGATTAACTCATCCAATCTTTAAAACGAAGATTTAACTGATAGCTTTCAAAACAATTCCATTTCGACCTTTTTATACAAAAGGTACACCTTTCCAATTTCAAAACAAAGTTCAACAATCTTTCACAAAGATTTATTCATAACTCGGAAAACCATTTTCATTTCAATTTGAAATTATTTTGACACAAATTGGAATTTCATTTCTTATGTGAAAGCTTCTATTATTTGAAAACAAATAGTTTTCATTTCGGAAAATTTGTTTCATTTATACGAGTTAAAGTCCTTGGGTTAAATTCAAATTCTCAAACCCATACTTTTAACATGGTTTAAATTCATATAAACACATTTATGACATCTTTAACCATAATTTCCAAACATGGAATTCAATTCCAAATTTTGAATTCAAATTCAAATTAAATTATTTAAATTAACTTTATCTTAAAAACTCCTTTTCAAAAGCTTTAACATTTAACCCAAATCCATTTCCAAAATCAATTGAAATTAAAATTTCAATTTCAAAAAAAATTAAATTTAAATCATGCGTGACTTAACCGATTTCCTCATGAAATCCATATTTGTGTGTGTATGGTGTAGTCCAGGGGTTTCACACAGTAGTGCAACACTACAAATCATCACATCATCACAGATTTAAGCATATCAATATCGATAAGCGGTATATTTCTATAACACTTATCTTTCATTTACCAATTCACAAATAAATAATATACATTCATCACAGATAAGTAATTACACTTACACAATTTTACAAATGATTATTTTTAATTTAATCACATTAATTAATTATTTAAATAATCTTAGTTAATGGCCTTCATTAACTATTAACAATTCTTAATTTCTTTTCTTAAGAAATTAACTTAGATTAATCAATATTAATTACAAATTAATTTATCCTTAATAACCAATTAATTAACCTCTAATTTTAAACTTCACTTACAATTCAAACTTCACCTTAAAATTCAAACTACTTAAACCCTTTTAAAGTAGGTAAAACAATTTAAAATTTTAAAACTTTATTTATTTTTGAAACTGAGATTCAAAACTAACTTGAATCAGTTTTAAACTTGGATTTAAACTCATTTTAAAACTTTGTTTTTCATTTAACTAGCTTTTAAATTTTAATCTGAAAATTTAAAAACAGGACAACAGGTTTCTGTAAAACCTGTAGCAAACAATTTACTCGAGACACCATCATATTGCTTCGAGTCTAATACCCAACTTCCCTGAGAAAAACATCTACCTACTTCGAGTCAAACATCACCAACTCGAAAACGAACAAAACCCAACTTCCCCAGAATTTCAGTGCACTGTGCACATGTACGGCGACGCTGGTCGTTCCTAGCCACCGACGATAAACTTCCCACGTCGGCAACTACTCCAGCAGCACTCCACGATTATTAGTTCGTGCTTCGATCCTCGAATTCGAGTTCGAGAACTTAAAACCCATACCTGGAACATCAAGGCCCACCACAACCAAACCTGTCAACACCTTGTTCCCCGCTCTCCGACCACCGGAGGTGCTCTAACTCCGGCTACGAACTCGTCTACGACCCAGCTCCCTTTACCCAGAAACTCGCTACACTCGATCACCTATACTAGCCGTGGCGATCGATTTATCAAACCCAGTAAAAACTAGGGTTCTAGAAGGAAACCCACTGCCGCAACTTCCTTGGTGAGTTTCATCACCACCATCTATTTTTCCTAGCATCTCTGATCACTCCTCCATCAACAGGAAGAACTCCAACCTCCCCAGCTACCGAGATCATCAGAATTCGATCAAAAATCAAATTCCAAGCAACCCAAAAATTCCCATTCAATACTCCACTTTAAATTGTGATTTTGATTTTAAAAATCATAACTTCCCAGGCCAAATCAAGTTATGAATTTGAATCGGAGAATTGTATCAATTGATTTTAACATATTTATAAATTTTACTGTAAATCTGATTTTCCAGGCACTATATAAATATATACATGTTTAAACTATTTTTAGATCCTAGTTCATGTTTTAAACAAACTGAATTTGCTTGAAAACTAAGGCCTACCAGAGATCAGAGGTGAAGAAAGTGAAGTTTGAATTAAACTTAAACTCTGTAATATAAAGCAGAGAAGAACATCATACATAATCATCCAGACATCCATACGTATTAACAGGAAAGGTATGTATATATATAAAGCATACACATTCCAGATTTTTATCATGTAACCAATTTTATATACTTTAAGTTTTTAAATTGAGGTTACTCACTGTGGTTTTGAAAAGATGAACAGAGTTGAAATAGAGTTCTGGAAATGCAAGCTGAACTTCTTTCTTCCTTGATTCTCTGGCTTGATTTGCTATTGCTGTTTTAATTGAGTTGTTGTTTAAGTTGAATGAGATTACTTCAGATGCTACTCAGTTTTGAAGGAACGAAACTGAGATGGAGAGTGATATGTAGAAAATGAGATTACGGGGACATCATTTTGTACAACAGGTTGATCAATGTTTTGTACAACAAAACAGAGATATTTCTTAGTTTTGTAGGCTTATATGATAGGTTTTGGTGGCTGAGGGATATATATTTGTGTGCTAAAGGATATGGCATTAATTTTCTTTGTTTGTTTTGCAAGCTAATAGATATTTACATATCTTTGTTGTCTTCATTTGCAAGCTAACACATAAACTTATATATTTTATTATCTTCTATATGTTTACTTATTCTGTAACGTCCCGAAAATTTTCGACTTTCGAAAATTCAACATCGATACTCACTTTATCGACTGCTGAGCCATCGAATGCCGGAAACCCGAAAAGTTATGGTTTTAAGAAAGAAGAAGTAGAAGAAAGGGTAGAAGAAGAAGAAAGAAAGCAGAGAAGAAAAACAACAACAGAAACAATATCAGAATCTTACACATCGCAGCGGAACAATATATAATAGATAAATGAATAATCTTTAAATAAAGAACTATATCATTTTATACATACATCAATCATCAGAGTCAATATACAACTCAGTACAACAATGGACAGTTATATAAACTTGTCCTCATACAGAATACACAGCGGAATAAATACTATTAGATACAAATACTACGTCTCGTCATCCAGCTTATCTCCAAAGCTCCAGAATATCCAGAATATCCTGATAATCTAACTCTAACTGCCCGTGTGGAAATTTTTGGGCACCCAGAGTTTAGAAGGGAAACAATAAACTCCGAGTCAGTCATGGTGACTGGTGTGAGATCGTAAAACAGTTATTCTTTAAATTAAACAACAGGAATATTTTTAAAGTCAATTCGCAATGCTTTTGGAAAATGAAACTACCATAAGACCTCCCGCCACACACACAATGCAAACGCAGACTTGGAGGAGATTTCTTCTTATGATAGTCAAAGATGCTTACTACGCGAAAATCAAATTCTTTTTGATATTATTATTAGTGCATAGTGTAGAAAACATTTCGAAAGTAGAATATAAATCTTAGCCAGCATAGGTACCATTATAGTATGCTTGCTATAGCTACCATATTAAATGGCAGGTTCTACAACTAATACCGTACAAGTCGCGTATTGTTTCTTTGGATTTCCAACAAATGGTCAGGCTAAGGAACTTCCTATCCACGATGGGTACGTCCCTGGAATAGACGACCCGAGAACCTAACCGGATCTCTGCCAACACAAGGCCGGGTTACCTCTGCAAAAATAGGTAACTACTGACACGCGTATGCCATCCCCCGATCGTCACCGATCTTCCCGAGGATCCCCGATTCGCAACAAACCACATAGAAAAAATAATGCAGTAACCACAGAGGTTAAGTATCTGGGCTCCATACCATGATACCACCTTTATCCAGAAGGAATGACATACACTAAGGGGCGCTACTCCCTAGAACCTTGCCGCATTCGTCCTGTTTCGACCATTTCCGGGGTGTGAGGCTCGACGAAGTCTCGTCCACAAAGCTACGCTTTCTCAAAAAGCCCTGCTTCGGGTCAAACAAAATGATCAACCTATGATCACAAAGATATAAGATCAAACAAATGATCATATCGCAAATGATCAAACACCGATCATTTCACAGCAACACTCAGTATGCCACGTTACCAAATTGGGATATATCGCTGATAAATTTCAACTACATAACCTCTGAGCTCGTACGTCTCAGAGAAGGGTGTTAAGCTAAGAGAATAAATTCTCCGCCACCAACAGGAATGTATTTGAAAGAAATCAGCTTTATATCTCAAATTGTAACGTCAGACACACAATCCATACAAGTCTGTTCCGGGATCGAACAGAACCGAAGGCACTTCTCACGAAGCCCTTGCATATCCGGATAATTTTCAATCACGTCAGGACTTTCCGTCACTAAGGGTGATAAAACCTCTAAATCGAAGATCAGTCGATGTAGAGTAACTCGACGGTAATCCTTCCGTTTTCAAAAAATATCCGGTCTTCAACACCGGTCTTCGAATGCAATTCATAACGACGTATCACATATTCGGAATGGGTTATACGACCCCATGGTCCTTTCCCGGTTAACCCGAATAGTGAGCGTTTATTTAAAAACAAGTGTGGCATTCAAATTCATCCAATTCACAACAAATACCTATCTAAAGGTAATTATTGATAGTCGGTTATTTAACTATCAATAAAGATGCGTACATCATCAGATTCCAAATAATTTTTCAAATTTTTTCATCTCCCAAAATATCTTTTCTAGATATAAAATTTTCCACACTTTAAAAATAAATCAACGTTTATTTTAAAAACAATTTCACATTCCATAGTGAATTTATATTTCAAAAATATCTACTGATATACAATTCTCAATTCGATTTCAAATATATTCAATTTCAATTTACCTTTACAAAGGTAAATTCTCAAACGTTCACTTCATATTGGAAAAGCAATTCCATACTTATCTTAAAAATAAGTGTTTCACAAATCTATTTATTTTCAACATTTGAAAATATTCGATATACTTAAAATCAAAATTAAGTATATATCTCATTCTTTAAGGAAATCATTCTTAAATCACATTTATTTGAGTCAAAACGAATGTTGCGTAAAACATCGTTACGACGACTCGAAATCACTAGTATAGGGATTCGGAATTTTTATAGATATATAAATCCCAATACTACATCAAAACATTTCCTTTCGGAAATCATTTATTATAACAACGGTGTTATAGTCCACCATTTCCTTATATTTTCGAAAACGTCTATTTCAACAATAAATGTTGAAATCTATGATTTCGATATTTAACACGTTTTAAAACATCTTTTAAAAACAATTAACTTCATTTATAATATCGCTTCTCCAAACATAACCATTTTTACTTAAAAATATATTCACTGTCCAAAATCGTGAATATACCTACTTTTAAAATCTTCTATATTTAATTTATCAAATTCCATTGCTTTTCGAATTTATAAACACTGTTATAAATTCTATTTCTATTTTAATAACAACTTCGACTTATAAATCTTCTTTTTATCAACTCGATCAATATTCCACTTAAGGTCAAAAATCCAATTTATAAGTGAATCTCTTATAAATCTTTCTATTATACAATTTCATTCATTTTATAACTTCATACTTTATAAATCTATAAACTTCATACTTTCACAATTTAAAATTCTATAAATCTCTAACACTTATAAACACTCGTTTTAAAATTCCAATACTTTAAATTGATAAATATCAATTCTGTACATCTTTTATATACATCATTTTAGTAATTCAAAAGAAATCCAAACTTAAACTATTTTATAAATTACTTGACTATTTATTTCAAAATCACCTTTCAGTTATATTTCACAATTTAAAATTTTCATAACTTTAAATTTATAACATTTTATTTATTTAAAGTAAACCAATTCAAAGATTCAAATAAAACGTATACTTTCAAATAATCACTTTTAAAATCTCTTTTTTTAAGGTTAAAATCGTTATTTTTAAACTTCAAAATTTGAATCCGATGATGCAACGCATCAATCAGTCAATCACAACAGTCAATATCATATATCAATATGATAACAGCATATATATCAATATCTGTAGATAAATAACTACTGGTGAGGAATCCAGTTGGATCCCTCCAACCTGTTTCCCTGCATCCAAAGACGTTAGCACAATACCAATTCCGCTCCAGTACGGAATTATCGCGGTATATAGGTTTTTATAAATCCGCTTACTAACGGCGCAATAGGGTCTCATCCGCTATACGAGGCGGGAAATCATCAATCCAATATATACATATGCCAATATGTATATATTGCTATATATAGATATATCCTATAATATCTAATAGCACATTCAAACAGTCAATCATCAATCAATAACTGTAAATAATTCCACATTCAATTTTGAGTGAGAAAATCTCACCTTAGCTTTATTTTGCCATCCATTTCCATCCAATTTATTTTCTTGATTTAACCTTGTATAAATAAATTTACAATTCATCAATATTCGAATAAATCGAACAATTATTTATCGTTTAATCTATTTACTTAACCAAAAGTTTTTTTATCTTATCTGATTTAATTCTCAAACAAATAAAATATTTCCCATTTGAAACTAACATTTTAATTCAACTAAAAATTTAGTTTTAAACACATTTTCTTAATCGTAACTGCATACATTTACAACTGTTCTATATATATATATATATATATATTCCTATTTCAACTTACATTATGTATTTAAATTTTTATATATATATATATAGAAAAATCTGTCTTCATATAACTTCAATCATCTAAAATTTTCCTGTTTTTATACCTTTTTTTTTTCTTTCTGCAAATTAAAGCAGTAATTAACCTTACTGGAAAAAAAAAACTAAAAATTTAATTACCTCAAATTCGAACACACATGCAGAATTGATCGTTTTTCGCCATCTGCTTTTCGAACACACCACCAGAGGTTGCAGTCGAACCACCGATCGACCCCAGGCGAATTTCCAATCCACCTTCGCTCACCTTCGAAACCGCCTGCGACATTTTCCAGCCTGCCCTTACAGACATCGCGACCGGTCCCTACTATATCCTAGCCTCTGCATCGCGTTCGCCACCATCACGTCTCTACGACCTATAGCCGCTGATTCGAACACCACCAGTCGAACGAACGAACCCAGCAGCCCTAATACTCGCCGTCGCCTCATCGCGCTCGACCCCACGCGCCTCGTCGACGAACTCTCGACCACCCCAGCCTCACAATCTCGGCCTCAACATCAATCTCCAGGTGCCACGACTTCGTCGATGTGACCTAAATCTCGAGCTCGCCTTCTAATGTCCTCGCGAGAGCCATTGAATAACGCCCACGCGACCGCTTCCTACTTCGATTCATTCGTTTAAACTTTAAAGGGGAAGAACGCGGTCATCGTTCGACTTCGAAATGAATGAAGGAGGAAACTGCTCTCTTGATTTTTGATTTGTTCGAGAGGGGGAAAAGAATGAGGGGCTCGGCAATTCTGATTATAACTCGATTTGAACCTTCGATTTTTTAATGGGGAACGGCCATTAGTTTGTTTTTCTTCGTTTTGATTTTTATCTGAGAGAGGGGAATGAAAAGAAGACACGGTTGGGATTTAAAATGAAAAGAAGACGTGATTTTAGGCGTAATGTTCTGCGCGATTTTAGGAGGGGAACGTGTGGTGATGTTGACCCTTTTAAATTTAAATTCAAATTTAAATTCGATAAAGATTTTTAATGCGTTTACACGCCGTACGATCACGTATTGACTCCGAAAAATACGAAAATTGAAATCCGACAATTATTCAAAATTACGGACCCAGTGGAACCGGTTTCGTCGAATTCCGAGACTGTTTGCAAATTGACTATTTTTAAATATCGATTCGAACAATTCAATTCAATACTGCACAGAACAGTTTCAAATTCAATCCTGACAGTTCGATTTGCTTCGGTATTATCAATACGAATTTTAAAAGCTTTCGAAATAATTTTCTTCAACTTAAAATTGAAGATTCAAATTTTTATTCAGCATTCAATCGATTAAATTTTAAAGTTTAATCGCAAATTTCAAAGTTATATCGGGGATTCAAATTAAATTATCGTTCAAATATTTAAAATAAATTAAATATTTCCAATTTAATTTGTTCGAAATTCAGGGTCGTTACAAACTTCCCCCCTTAAAAGAATTTCGTCCTCGAAATTACAAGTTAGGGAAAAAGGCCCTTAACTCGTCTACTATTTTCCACAATCTAATAGTGTTATCAATTTATCAAAACAAATCTTTCTATTAAAGATTCGTTATCATTCAACTAAATTTTCCAACTTCAATTTTAAGTTTCAAACAACATTGTTTTCTTAACAATTCAAATTTAAACTCAAATTCAAATTTAAACTTTCAATATTTTCTCAAAAATTTTCTAACACTCGGAATTTTCGAAAAATTTCGCCAGCGTCTCCTTTGCGCGGCTAATACGGTACGACTACAAAACGTCCCTACGGACCCTCAGATTTCAAAAAGAAAAAGAAAAAGCCAAGCGGCTAGAGAGAAATCATCAAAAACTCATATTATAATTCAAATACTTACCTTTTGTCGAGCAATTCAAATTATCTGTGAAATCAAATTCAATTCCCTTTATACCTGTATATCCTATTAGCCTTTATATCTAGTTATAACATCCAACTATTTCGTACATTCAATTACAAAATTTTCAATATAACTGCTTATATCATCTTTAAGTTCGCTGTTGAAGTTATATATCCATTATCATTCAATTTCACATTTCACATTCATTTGAATTTAATCTACACTTTCAATCTAATTTGGATTCAGTTTACTTCTGAATATTGAATTTCATCAATTATCTTTAGTTCACTTCAAACTAATCTCAAAACTTCATTTAATTTCACACAATTCAACTTCATTTTCAATATTCAGTTTTAATTCCGGTTTTATTCTTTTGCTCATTTCCAAAATTTATTTTCAGTTTGCTATTTTGGTTTATAACCACTCACATTTAGCTGGATTTCCAATTCGAATTCAATTTATCTTTCTTTTACAATTATTGAATTTAATTCGTTCCAAACCTTATTCATTTGGTTAATATTCAATTAGCTTCACTTACTAATTTTAGTTTAATAGTTCACTTCGTTTTCCACAAATCAAATTCAATTGTAGTTTTATTTACTTACAAATTCAAAAATGAATTTTAACATTCAATTTCACTTTCTGGCACTTGCAATCGCAATTCATTCATTCATTCACTAATTCATTCGTTTTTCAATTTGAATTTCATTCTAATCAAATTTCAATATTCTATAAGTTATCAACTTATTAATATTTCTCATAAATATTTTAAATAGGATTCCAGAGTCGTTTCCACTTTTTTCAAAACCATTTGAAAACAATTCAAATTCCATTTGAATTTCCAAAACAAAAACCCAAATTTTCAAATTCTTTTCAAAACATTTCCAAATACTTCTCTGGAATTCCGTTTCAAATTACAAATCACATTTATAATTTATATTCTCAAATTTCATTTATATGTGAATTTATTTCTTATCTTCGGAGTTTATAATTTCAATTTCTCATTAAATTTCAGTGATGATAATTTACTATTATTACTTCCTAACATCCATGCATCCAAATACTATAGTACTTTATAGAAAAACATTTCTTTTATATACAAAAATAGTTTTGGGCGAAATTATTTCATTTACCCTATTCACAACAATACTGTGCCGAATTGTTCTATTCGAGTGTTTAGAAACCCCTTCGATACAGTTTTGCAAGACTGTGCCGACGAAGGTTCATATACCACTCAATAAACCAATCATCACAATACAAAACAATTTTATATTCAAATAACAAATACGCGCTCATATCTATTATTACACTCAAACTCATTCTAGAGTACTGCTGACTCTATCTCTAATGAGTAACACCCAACAGAGCAGGGTTGTCGCTTAACCATATGCTCTGATACCAAATGTAACGTCCCGAAAATTTTCGACTTTCGAAAATTCAACATCGATACTCACTTTATCGACTGCTGAGCCATCGAATGCCGGAAACCCGAAAAGTTATGGTTTTAAGAAAGAAGAAGTAGAAGAAAGGGTAGAAGAAGAAGAAAGAAAGCAGAGAAGAAAAACAACAACAGAAACAATATCAGAATCTTACACATCGCAGCGGAACAATATATAATAGATAAATGAATAATCTTTAAATAAAGAACTATATCATTTTATACATACATCAATCATCAGAGTCAATATACAACTCAGTACAACAATGGACAGTTATATAAACTTGTCCTCATACAGAATACACAGCGGAATAAATACTATTAGATACAAATACTACGTCTCGTCATCCAGCTTATCTCCAAAGCTCCAGAATATCCAGAATATCCTGATAATCTAACTCTAACTGCCCGTGTGGAAATTTTTGGGCACCCAGAGTTTAGAAGGGAAACAATAAACTCCGAGTCAGTCATGGTGACTGGTGTGAGATCGTAAAACAGTTATTCTTTAAATTAAACAACAGGAATATTTTTAAAGTCAATTCGCAATGCTTTTGGAAAATGAAACTACCATAAGACCTCCCGCCACACACACAATGCAAACGCAGACTTGGAGGAGATTTCTTCTTATGATAGTCAAAGATGCTTACTACACGAAAATCAAATTCTTTTTGATATTATTATTAGTGCATAGTGTAGAAAACATTTCGAAAGTAGAATATAAATCTTAGCCAGCATAGGTACCATTATAGTATGCTTGCTATAGCTACCATATTAAATGGCAGGTTCTACAACTAATACCGTACAAGTCGCGTATTGTTTCTTTGGATTTCCAACAAATGGTCAGGCTAAGGAACTTCCTATCCACGATGGGTACGTCCCTGGAATAGACGACCCGAGAACCTAACCGGATCTCTGCCAACACAAGGCCGGGTTACCTCTGCAAAAATAGGTAACTACTGACACGCGTATGCCATCCCCCGATCGTCACCGATCTTCCCGAGGATCCCCGATTCGCAACAAACCACATAGAAAAAATAATGCAGTAACCACAGAGGTTAAGTATCTGGGCTCCATACCATGATACCACCTTTATCCAGAAGGAATGACATACACTAAGGGGCGCTACTCCCTAGAACCTTGCCGCATTCGTCCTGTTTCGACCATTTCCGGGGTGTGAGGCTCGACGAAGTCTCGTCCACAAAGCTACGCTTTCTCAAAAAGCCCTGCTTCGGGTCAAACAAAATGATCAACCTATGATCACAAAGATATAAGATCAAACAAATGATCATATCGCAAATGATCAAACACCGATCATTTCACAGCAACACTCAGTATGCCACGTTACCAAATTGGGATATATCGCTGATAAATTTCAACTACATAACCTCTGAGCTCGTACGTCTCAGAGAAGGGTGTTAAGCTAAGAGAATAAATTCTCCGCCACCAACAGGAATGTATTTGAAAGAAATCAGCTTTATATCTCAAATTGTAACGTCAGACACACAATCCATACAAGTCTGTTCCGGGATCGAACAGAACCGAAGGCACTTCTCACGAAGCCCTTGCATATCCGGATAATTTTCAATCACGTCAGGACTTTCCGTCACTAAGGGTGATAAAACCTCTAAATCGAAGATCAGTCGATGTAGAGTAACTCGACGGTAATCCTTCCGTTTTCAAAAAATATCCGGTCTTCAACACCGGTCTTCGAATGCAATTCATAACGACGTATCACATATTCGGAATGGGTTATACGACCCCATGGTCCTTTCCCGGTTAACCCGAATAGTGAGCGTTTATTTAAAAACAAGTGTGGCATTCAAATTCATCCAATTCACAACAAATACCTATCTAAAGGTAATTATTGATAGTCGGTTATTTAACTATCAATAAAGATGCGTACATCATCAGATTCCAAATAATTTTTCAAATTTTTTCATCTCCCAAAATATCTTTTCTAGATATAAAATTTTCCACACTTTAAAAATAAATCAACGTTTATTTTAAAAACAATTTCACATTCCATAGTGAATTTATATTTCAAAAATATCTACCGATATACAATTCTCAATTCGATTTCAAATATATTCAATTTCAATTTACCTTTACAAAGGTAAATTCTCAAACGTTCACTTCATATTGGAAAAGCAATTCCATACTTATCTTAAAAATAAGTGTTTCACAAATCTATTTATTTTCAACATTTGAAAATATTCGATATACTTAAAATCAAAATTAAGTATATATCTCATTCTTTAAGGAAATCATTCTTAAATCACATTTATTTGAGTCAAAACGAATGTTGCGTAAAACATCGTTACGACGACTCGAAATCAC
The DNA here is from genome assembly GCA_030737815.1 of Allium fistulosum. Taxonomy (NCBI): domain Eukaryota; kingdom Viridiplantae; phylum Streptophyta; class Magnoliopsida; order Asparagales; family Amaryllidaceae; genus Allium; species Allium fistulosum. The sequence continues at coordinate 944,750,271 of CM060904.1, read as the reverse complement.
TAGTATAGGGATTCGGAATTTTTATAGATATATAAATCCCAATACTACATCAAAACATTTCCTTTCGGAAATCATTTACTATAACAACGGTGTTATAGTCCACCATTTCCTTATATTTTCGAAAACGTCTATTTCAACAATAAATGTTGAAATCTATGATTTCGATATTTAACACGTTTTAAAACATCTTTTAAAAACAATTAACTTCATTTATAATATCGCTTCTCCAAACATAACCATTTTTACTTAAAAATATATTCACTGTCCAAAATCGTGAATATACCTACTTTTAAAATCTTCTATATTTAATTTATCAAATTCCATTGCTTTTCGAATTTATAAACACTGTTATAAATTCTATTTCTATTTTAATAACAACTTCGACTTATAAATCTTCTTTTTATCAACTCGATCAATATTCCACTTAAGGTCAAAAATCCAATTTATAAGTGAATCTCTTATAAATCTTTCTATTATACAATTTCATTCATTTTATAACTTCATACTTTATAAATCTATAAACTTCATACTTTCACAATTTAAAATTCTATAAATCTCTAACACTTATAAACACTCGTTTTAAAATTCCAATACTTTAAATTGATAAATATCAATTCTGTACATCTTTTATATACATCATTTTAGTAATTCAAAAGAAATCCAAACTTAAACTATTTTATAAATTACTTGACTATTTATTTCAAAATCACCTTTCAGTTATATTTCACAATTTAAAATTTTCATAACTTTAAATTTATAACATTTTATTTATTTAAAGTAAACCAATTCAAAGATTCAAATAAAACGTATACTTTCAAATAATCACTTTTAAAATCTCTTTTTTTAAGGTTAAAATCGTTATTTTTAAACTTCAAAATTTGAATCCGATGATGCAACGCATCAATCAGTCAATCACAACAGTCAATATCATATATCAATATGATAACAGCATATATATCAATATCTGTAGATAAATAACTACTGGTGAGGAATCCAGTTGGATCCCTCCAACCTGTTTCCCTGCATCCAAAGACGTTAGCACAATACCAATTCCGCTCCAGTACGGAATTATCGCGGTATATAGGTTTTTATAAATCCGCTTACTAACGGCGCAATAGGGTCTCATCCGCTATACGAGGCGGGAAATCATCAATCCAATATATACATATGCCAATATGTATATATTGCTATATATAGATATATCCTATAATATCTAATAGCACATTCAAACAGTCAATCATCAATCAATAACTGTAAATAATTCCACATTCAATTTTGAGTGAGAAAATCTCACCTTAGCTTTATTTTGCCATCCATTTCCATCCAATTTATTTTCTTGATTTAACCTTGTATAAATAAATTTACAATTCATCAATATTCGAATAAATCGAACAATTATTTATCGTTTAATCTATTTACTTAACCAAAAGTTTTTTTATCTTATCTGATTTAATTCTCAAACAAATAAAATATTTCCCATTTGAAACTAACATTTTAATTCAACTAAAAATTTAGTTTTAAACACATTTTCTTAATCGTAACTGCATACATTTACAACTGTTCTATATATATATATATATATTCCTATTTCAACTTACATTATGTATTTAAATTTTTATATATATATATAGAAAAATCTGTCTTCATATAACTTCAATCATCTAAAATTTTCCTGTTTTTATACCTTTTTTTTTTCTTTCTGCAAATTAAAGCAGTAATTAACCTTACTGGAAAAAAAAAAAACTAAAAATTTAATTACCTCAAATTCGAACACACATGCAGAATTGATCGTTTTTCGCCATCTGCTTTTCGAACACACCACCAGAGGTTGCAGTCGAACCACCGATCGACCCCAGGCGAATTTCCAATCCACCTTCGCTCACCTTCGAAACCGCCTGCGACATTTTCCAGCCTGCCCTTACAGACATCGCGACCGGTCCCTACTATATCCTAGCCTCTGCATCGCGTTCGCCACCATCACGTCTCTACGACCTATAGCCGCTGATTCGAACACCACCAGTCGAACGAACGAACCCAGCAGCCCTAATACTCGCCGTCGCCTCATCGCGCTCGACCCCACGCGCCTCGTCGACGAACTCTCGACCACCCCAGCCTCACAATCTCGGCCTCAACATCAATCTCCAGCTGCCACGACTTCGTCGATGTGACCTAAATCTCGAGCTCGCCTTCTAATGTCCTCGCGAGAGCCATTGAATAACGCCCACGCGACCGCTTCCTACTTCGATTCATTCGTTTAAACTTTAAAGGGGAAGAACGCGGTCATCGTTCGACTTCGAAATGAATGAAGGAGGAAACTGCTCTCTTGATTTTTGATTTGTTCGAGAGGGGGAAAAGAATGAGGGGCTCGGCAATTCTGATTATAACTCGATTTGAACCTTCGATTTTTTAATGGGGAACGGCCATTAGTTTGTTTTTCTTCGTTTTGATTTTTATCTGAGAGAGGGGAATGAAAAGAAGACACGGTTGGGATTTAAAATGAAAAGAAGACGTGATTTTAGGCGTAATGTTCTGCGCGATTTTAGGAGGGGAACGTGTGGTGATGTTGACCCTTTTAAATTTAAATTCAAATTTAAATTCGATAAAGATTTTTAATGCGTTTACACGCCGTACGATCACGTATTGACTCCGAAAAATACGAAAATTGAAATCCGACAATTATTCAAAATTACGGACCCAATGGAACCGGTTTCGTCGAATTCCGAGACTGTTTGCAAATTGACTATTTTTAAATATCGATTCGAACAATTCAATTCAATACTGCACAGAACAGTTTCAAATTCAATCCTGACAGTTCGATTTGCTTCGGTATTATCAATACGAATTTTAAAAGCTTTCAAAATAATTTTCTTCAACTTAAAATTGAAGATTCAAATTTTTATTCAGCATTCAATCGATTAAATTTTAAAGTTTAATCGCAAATTTCAAAGTTATATCGGGGATTCAAATTAAATTATCGTTCAAATATTTAAAATAAATTAAATATTTCCAATTTAATTTGTTCGAAATTCAGGGTCGTTACATATTCCATTCCATACTTATCCAATTTTTGTTTATACTTGAGTGTATATTTTTTTTCTTGTTGCTTTACAATATAAATAAAGTTCTATTTTTATTACGTTATAATATAGCTAATTTGTTTACTTTCTATTTTACAAAATTCATTAATATGTTGTTTGCTTTTATTTATAACTATATAATCTATCTTATGTAGATTTATTTATAATTCTAACTTTCATATTTATTTTTAACTTAAATATTTATTATCTTGTATGTCTACATATATATTTATTTTTCATACTTTATTTTGTAAGTACAATTTGTTTATATTTTACTTTACAATATTTATTTTTTTATAGTTATATAATTCTAGAATTATTTATATGTTCATTTCATATTTTATACAAATATAAATTTATTTGAAATATTTGTTTAACATCAACACTTATTTGAATTCCTTTTAAAGTTTAATTATCCAACATTTTATTATTTATTTTCAAATATCCAAATTAATTCATAATTTAACTACTATTTTATATTAATTACCAATTATTTCACAATCTTTATTCAAAAATGAAATTAATTAACAATTTAAACTTTAGTAAAATCCGAGATCGTTACAACCTTCCCCCCTTAAAAGAATTTCGTCCTCAAAATTTGCCAGGGAGACACAAAGATAGATGAAGATTATTTCATCAAATCTAGTTGAACGTCTATTCTGCATTTGGTTTACCAAATCAGAATATCAATAATAGATACGAGAACTAATCTTTTTAATTTTTCACAAGATACTCGGGTTATCCAGATCTACGAAATATGTAGTGGCATTGGTTAGTTCTAAGGGATAACTAACCATTCGTAGAACATATCGGGACCCAAAGAATTGACAGGTATATGGATACAATTCCAAAACTTTCAGTTTAGAAACTAAAGTATACCTATCAACCATAACAAACAAAGCAACCAATTCATCCAAACAAATAATTCTGACCTATTTGGAGTTTATGTCCCATGCAAATATATCAAATCTTCTTCCTGGATCTACCAGGAACTATCAAAGAATTGAGAAAAGATGACGAACAAAAGAGATTGATAGAGAAAAGATCATTTCCTTGTTTTTACAGGGTATTGACCATTTATAGTCGTATTCCCCTGTCCCCTATCTCATCCTCTTCTTGCACTCATACTTACTATCAATGAATAGCAAGAGAATTTACTGAGGCATACGAACAGATATCTTAGAGAATACTCATTCTAGGGTATACTTCACCCTATCTCTAATGGGCTACTTAATGTGTTATACTCCATAGATAAAGTTTAACCTTCAGCTCTGATACCAATTTGTCACGATACGAATTTCAGCGTTCGAAAATCGGCACCTGTACTTCACTTGTACTCGAATGCCGCAGCGTTGAAATTCGACTCGTGCCGGAGCTTATAACACAGTAAGTATAACAACATAGCGGAAGAAAGAAATAAATGATATCATATACATCACAAATGATACAATATTCAGAATATGATATACAACAATGATATCTATATGATACAAGAATATCAGAGACAAATAATGATGTTACAACGGAAACAACAGAAGTGATAACTCCAAATGATCTTTAAAAGAGAACGAGTCCAACAACTCAAACATCAAGCTCGAACCACCATCACGTTTCACAAAGATAAGCAAGGTCAGTCGCAAACTCCAAACACTGAACTAGCTCCCGATAATCTACTAAACCTGACTATCTGTAAAACCCAACTCTAGACTGCCCGTATGGAAAATTATGGGCACCCAGAGTTTAGGAAGGGAACAATAAACTCCGGGTCAGTCATGAGACTGGTATGAGTAACAAAAACAGTTTATCTTTAGAACAAACAACAAAAGAATTTTAAACATTGAAATCCGCAATGCTTTTTGAAAAATGAAACTACCATAAGGCCTCCCGCCACACACACAATGCAAACGCAGAATTGGAGGAGATTTCTCCTTATGATAGTCAAACATGCTTACTACGCAAAATCATTCGATATTATTACTATTAGTGCATAGTGTAGAAAACCATTTTGAAAATACAATATTAATCTTAGCCAGCATACAACCATTATTGTATGCCTACTATAGCTACTATGTTCAATAGCAGGTTACCGCCACATTCCATAGCAGGTTATACAACTAAAACCGTACAAGGTTCGTATTGTTTCTTTGGATTTTCCAACAAATGGTCAGGCTAAGGAACTTCCTATGCCACATGGGAACGCCTCTGGAGGGACGCCTCGAGAGACAACTGCTCTCTGCCAACACAAGGCCGGTTACCCCCTTCCCGGGTAGTAAACCTGAGATATGCCACCCCCGGTCGTTTACGACCTTTATCCGAGGCCTCGATCACAAAGCAACAATCACACAGTAAATGAGATTGGAGCAACCACACAGGTAAATATCTGGGCATCATACCATGATACCACCTTTTTCTAGAAGGAATGGACATACCCTAGGGGAGCTACCCCTGAAACCTTGCCACATCTTTCCTGTTTCGACCATTTCCGGGGTGTGAGGCTTGATGAGGTCTCGTCCACAAAGCTACGCTTTTCACAAAAGCCATGCTTTGATCAACAAATGATCAACAATCACACAGCAACACTTAGCATGCCACACTACCAAATTGGGAGTATATCACTGATAACCTTCAACTACATAACCTCTGAGCTCGTACGTCTCAGAGAAGGGTGTTAAGCTAAGAGAATAAATTCTCCGCCACCAAGCAGAAATGTATTTGAAAGAAATCTGCTTTATATCTCAAAGTGTAGTGTCAGACATACGTCCATACAAGTCTGTTCCGGGTTCGAACAGAACCGAAGGCACTTCGAAAGAAGCCCTTGCAAATCCGGATAATTTCTAACCACGTCCGGACTTCCCATCACAAAGGGTGATCAAATCTCTATATCGGGGATCAGCCGATGCAGAGACATTCGATGGTAATCCTTTCATTTTCGAAAGTATCTGGTCTTTACCACCGGTCTTCAAATGCTATCCATATACGTCGTATCATTATTCGGAATGGGTTATATGACACAAAGTCCTCTCCTGGCTAAACCGAATAATGAGCGCAGTATTTAAAACATATGGATAATGGAATTTCAATTAAGTCACAACTTATTACCCAAAACTTCTCTTCAAATGGTTTAAACACATTACCATTTTAATCTTTAACACAAAAAGATTCATCTCACAAAGTTCACCCAATTTCACAAAGATTAATTCATAGATTTTCAAATTGATTTCCATTTCAATTGGATTAACTCGTCCAATCTTTAAAACAAAGATTTAACTGATAGCTTTCAAAACAATTCCATTTCGACCTTTTTATACAAAAGGTACACCTTTCCAATTTCAAAACAAAGTTCAACAATCTTTCACAAAGATTTATTCATAACTCGGAAAACCATTTTCATTTCAATTTGAAATTCTTTTGACACAAATTGGAATTTCATTTCTTATGTGAAAGCTTCTATTATTTGAAAACAAATAGTTTTCATTTCGGAAAATATGATTCATTTATACGAGTTAAAGTCCTTGGGTTAAATTCAAATTCTCAAACCCATACTTTTAAAATGGTTTAAATTCATATAAACACATTTATGACATCTTTAACCATAATTTCCAAACATGGAATTCAATTCCAAATTTTGAATTCAAATTCAAATTAAATTATTTAAATTAACTTTATCTTAAAAACTCCTTTTCAAAAGCTTTAACATTTAACCCAAATCCATTTCCAAAATCAATTGAAATTAAAATTTCAATTTCAAAAAAAATTAAATTTAAATCATCTATGACTTAACCGATTTCCTCGTGAAATCCATATTTGTGTGTGTATGGTGTAGTCCAGGGGTTTCACATAGTAGTGCAACACTACAAATCATCACATCATCACAGATTTAAGCATATCAATATCGATAAGCGGTATATTCCTATAATGCTTATCTTTCATTTACCTATTCACAGATAAATAATATACATTCATCACAGATAATAAATTGCAGTCATCCCAGATAAATAAATTACATTACAGATCACAACACAAATCAGGATTTATCACAAAGCATCACAAATCAGGGATATCAAACAATTCACCCATTCAATAAAATCCAAACATTCACAAGTAAAATTTATTAATCAATTGATTAATTTAAATCAGATGTATTACTTATGAATAATCATTAATCCGGGTTAATTATCATGAGTTAATTACAAATTATCTAGAATAAATTTCCCTTTCATCATTTATTAGTTAACCTTTAATTATTAACTAATCATCCTTAATTAATGAATCAATTAACTTTTAATTATTTAATAAATCTTAATTAATCACATTCATTAATTAATCCTTTGATTACTAACAAATAATTATACTCAAGTTACTAATCATCATTCAATTAATTACATCCAGTAATCATTTATTAATTACTTCTCTAAGTAATTATACTTTCCAAATCATCAAGTGATTATTCTAAATTAATTTAAACTTCAGTAATTAACTTGAACTAATCCAATTAAACTCAATTATTTACACTGAATAATAAATTCCTTAATTACTTCCATTAAGTAATTACACTTACACAATTTTACAAATGATTATTTTTAATTTAATCACATTAATTAATTATTTAAATAATCTTAGTTAATGGCCTTCATTAACTATTAACAATTCTTAATTTCTTTTCTTAAGAAATTAACTTAGATTAATCAATATTAATTACAAATTAATTTATCCTTAATAACCAATTAATTAACCTCTAATTTTAAACTTCACATACAATTAAAACTTCACCTTAAAATTCAAACTACTTAAACCCTTTTAAAGTAGGTAAAACAATTTATAATTTTAAAACTTTATTTATTTTTGAAACTGAGATTCAAAACTAACTTGAATCGATTTTAAACTTGGATTTAAACTCATTTTAAAACTTTGTTTTTCATTTAACTAGCTTTTAAAATTTAATCTGAAAATTTAAAAATAGGACAACAGGTTTCAGTAAAACCTGTAGCAAATAATTTACTCGAGACACCATCCTATTGCTTCGAGTCCAATACCCAACTTCCCCGAGCAAAACATCTACCTACTTCGAGTCAAACATCACCAACTCGAAAACGAACAAAACCCAACTTCCCCAGAATTTCAGTGCACCGTGCACATGTACGGCGACGCTGGTCGTTCCTGGCCACCGCCGATAAACTTCCCACGTCGGCAACTACTCCAGCAGCACTCCACGATTATCAGTTCGTGCTTCGATCCTCGAATTCGAGTTCGAGAACTTAAAACCCATACCTGGAACATCAAGGCCCACCACAACCAAACCTGTCAACACCTTGTTCCCCGCTCTCCGACCACCGGTGGTGCTCCAACTCTGGCTACGAACTCGTCTACGAACCAGCTCCCCTCACCCAGAAACTCGCTGCACTCGATCACCTATACTAGCCGTGGCGATCGATTTATCAAACCCAGTAAAAACTAGGGTTCTAGAAGGAAACCCACTGCCGCAACTTCCTTGGTGAGTTTCATCACCACCATCTATTTTTCCTAGCATCTCCGATCACTCCTCCATCAACAGGAAGAACCCCAACCTCCCCAGCTACCGAGATCATCAGAATTCGATCAAAAATCAAATTCCAGGCAACCCAAAAATTCCCATTCAATACTCCACTTTAAATTGTGATTTTGATTTTAAAAATCATAACTTCCCAGGCCAAATCAAGTTATGAATTTGAATCGGAGAATTGTATCAATTGATTTTAACATATTTATAAATTTTACTGTAAATCTGATTTTCCAGGCACTATATAAATATATACATGTTTAAACTATTTTTAGATCCTAGTTCATGTTTTAAACAAACTGAATTTGCTTGAAAACTAAGGCCTACCAGAGATCAGAGGTGAAGAAAGTGAAGTTTGAATTAAATTTAAACTCTGTAATATAAAGCAGAGAAGAATATCATACATAATCATCCAGACATCCATACGTATACACAGGAAAGGTATATGTATATATATATAAAGCATACCAATTCCAGATTTTTATCATGTAACCAATTTTATATACTTTAAGTTTTTAAATTGAGGTTACTCACTGTGGTTTTGAAAACATGAACAGAGTTGAAATAGAGTTCTGGAAATGCAAGCTGAACTTCTTTCTTCCTTAATTCTCTGGCTTGATTTGTTATTGCTGTTTTAATTGAGTTGTTGTTTAAGTTGAATGAGATTACTTCAGATGCTACTCAGTTTTGAAGGAACGAAACTGAGATGGAGAGTGATATGTAGAAAATGAGATTACGGGGACATCATTTTGTACAACAGGTTGATCAATGTTTTGTACAACAAAACAGAGATATTTCTTAGTTTTGTAGGCTGATATGATAGGTTTTGGTGGCTGAGGGATATATATTTGTGTGCTAAAGGATATGGCATTAATTTTCTTTATTTGTTTTGCAAGCTAATAGATATTTACATATCTTTGTTGTCTTCATTTGCAAGCTAACACATAAACTTATATATTTTATTATCTTCTATATGTTTACTTATTCCATTCCATACTTATCCAATTTTTGTTTATACTTGAGTGTATATTTATTTATTTTTATTTTTTTTTCTTGTTGCTTTACAATATAAATAAAGTTCTATTTTTATTACATTATAATATAGCTAATTTGTTTAATTTCTATTTTACAAAATTCATTAATATGTTGTTTGCTTTTATTTATAACTATATAATCTATCTTATGTAGATTTATTTATCATTCTAACTTTCATATTTTTTTTAACTTAAATATTTATTATCTTGTATGTCTACATATATATTTATTTTTCATACTTTATTTTGTAAGTACAATTTGTTTATATTTTACTTTACAATATTTATTTTTTTATAGTTATATAATTCTAGAATTATTTATATGTTCATTTCATATTTTATACAAATATAAATTTATTTGAAATATTTGTTTAACATCAACACTTATTTGAATTCCTTTTAAAGTTTAATTATCCAACATTTTATTATTTATTTTCAAATATCCAAATTAATTCATAATTTAACTAATATTTTATATTAATTACCAATTATTTCACAATCTTTATTCAAAAATGAAATTAATTATCAATTTAAACTTTAGTAAAATCCGAGATCATTACAAGCAAGTAGATCTAATGAAATCAACAAGAAAGTAATAAAAACACCAATTTTTTGTAGTGCTTCGACGGATACTCCAGCCTACATCCATTTTAGTCCTTGTTATGAATTGTTTTCTTTCTGAAATACATTGATACAATCAAATCCAACCATAATCTCATGGATCTCGGATTTTCTAAAGGTTCTTAAGAGCTAAAGGAAGAAGAAAGTAGGTTTTAGATCCAAATTCCAAAATCCCCCTCTGTTTGAAGGTTACAAGGTATTTATAGGAGATTCCACACATAAATCTGGCTATCCAGGTTTGAATACATTAAAATTTCTAAGATCCAAAAATCAGCATGAAGAGCAGGTCGCCCCATATCGGTATTGAGAAGCAAATCATACCAACATGAATTCATGTTGGTATCGACATGAATTTGGGCATCTCATGTCCATTTTTCCTTCATGCCTAAGCTTATTTCCTTCGTTCATTGCCAATCCAAGTCCCAAAATCATGTTGGTACCAGCATGATTTTGTTGTTCAAAAGTTCGTCAAACTTCTTGAGTTCCTTTATATCATTATAATTGATAGTTCCTAAATCACGTCGGCATAAATCATGTTGGTGCAAATCATGTTAGTAAAAAAATGAATCTTGTGTAACTAACATGATTTGCAATTCTAAAACTTGACCAAATCCTTGATGTCTTCAATCTTGACATCTTCCAAGCTCCATAAATCATTCTTTCATCGGTTTGCAGTCCATTTCATCAGTTTGAGCCTATTTTGAGACTGTTGAAAATTTACCTGTAAAATATATTATATGTAATGGTAAATACAATATATTATAATCATGAGAAATTTATCACATTAAAAATAACATATTATTTTAAATATTCCTAGTCAAGACATTATGAGAAAGGATATCGATTCATCTGCCGAGACTAAAGTATGTAATACTCTCCAAATGTTGGGTAGTGTATTACCATGGCTGCTGAGGACACCAAGGGATTACGTACTGATAGTTATGGGATAACCACGGAACGACTCACTTAAGATTTTTTGGTTTGTTAATGTAACTAAGGTTAAACAATGAATCTCGAAGTGATAATATTACAAGCTTTTCTCGACTTGATAATACTATGAACTTCAAAGTTGCAACTTCATTTTGATTATAGTTAAATCGTGGCATGACGTCCATCGAATGACTATAGTTGGGTCCAGGTTGAAGCATGGGAAGTGAAATACTAATTAGAAGAGAATTCATCACCTCATTTATATGGGGATAGTATCACTGTCAACTATAGTCAACTCAAAGTCAAATCTTTGGCCAAAGCAATACAGTTAGTAATAATTGTTATTATTGAATCAAGAATTTTGTGTTTGGACTAATCAAATTAACTATGGAGGATATTGGAATTTGACCAAAACTAAATTCCATAAGTCCTGATGTGATATAGTTTTGACGAAGAGAATTGGGATAAATAATCGTTACCACCCGGTACCACTTATAGTAGTAAAATTGGATTTTACCAAAAAGATGTTTAGCAATAAATTTAGCCAAACTGTCACACTGCTAACTAAGGTGATGTATGAACATTTCAAATTATTCGATATTAATTGCTGACTGGATTTACACCTTTGAGTCTCACAACCGTAATGATGAATACTCCGAAAACCATATAATTTAATTAATTTATAATCATTGTAAGTTAATTAAACTAATTAGTAACTATGAAATATTAACTAGTAAATTTTATTTGGTTTGTGTGAATATGATTAGTATTTAATAAAGTGCGCATATAAAAGTTATATACACACGTATCGAAATACAATATTTATAGAATATTTAAATTCAATTTAAATAAATTAATTGCTAAGTGGTTTTTGGAAATTTCTAAGGCCTACATTGCCTTTGTTATAGCCGGCCATGCATGATGTGGGTATGAGGATTAATGAGATTTAACGAGGAATTAAATAGTAAAGATTTTCAAGAATGCAATTAAAAGGTTTCAATATTTCCTTTAAAAATAATTCTTTCATTAAGTGATTCAATCTACAAACAATTCATTTTCTTCTACTCTTCTTTCCCTCTCCTATCATGTCCAAAATTGCATAGCCTACCAATCATGAAAAAAATCCCAAAACAAAATCAAATAAAATAAATACAAAAGTGGTTGTTGTCTCTTGATTCTTGCAAAATCTAGAAGTCGATCCCCTTGAATTTAATAACTTTATTTATCGTAGGTGCCTTTTTTATGCTACATATTAAGGTAACATTCTAATTTTATTTATTCATATGTTCATCATGTTTACATGGTTTAGGCCTTATACTTCTACACCTTATCTGTTTATATGTTTATCTAGCTATATAGTGTAGATCCTTTTTATGTCATACTTCAATTAATTATATATTCATCAAGTTAATATAGTTTTGGATCCCACGCATGCTACATCTCATTTAATTATTTGTTCATATTGTTTATAGTTTAGATCCAAACTTCTATAACGAACTAATATGTGCCTAAACTATTTTATCTATTTTTTCATTGTTTTATAAATTATTATTATTCAACAAAAAACAATTTATGATTGAAAAATAATTTTTAATTAATTGATATAATTTTATTATTTGTTATATATATGGACATGAATAAATTATATATGTTATTTATTTGAAATCGCTTTGGGAATGAATACATGTGAATGATTATTGTTTTGAATTTAATTTGTTTGGTTATTGTTTACTTTTATTTAAAAGTTATTTTAATATAAAAAAATAAGTTGACTTTTGTGCAAAACATCATAAACATTTTGAATCCCTCTTAAGTTAAAGTTTTATTTAATTGTTACTTTAATTTCAAAACATATGTTAGATTACAAACTTTACACACACACATCTATACATACACACATACATACATACATAGACAAACATACGTATATACATGCATATATATTGTTTGTGTGTGTGTTATTTTAAATTTTAAAATATAATTTACAATTATATATATATGTGTGTGTGTGTGTATGTGTGTGTGTGTACACAAATCTCTCTGTGTGTGTGTTATTTTAACTCAAAGTTCATTAAATGGACTTTTGTGTAAAACTATATAATTTAATTTTAAACCCTTCCTTACTTGAAACTAGATTTATAATTGTTAATTTTAGATTTCAAAACATACAAAATAGTCAAACTTAATTTTAACAAATGTATGTGTATGTATGTATGTTTGTATACACATATTATATGTATATATCTAAATCAAAACTTTGGACAACAAAGGTATATATAAATGGAAAAATGGGTCTACTGTGTTGTAAATTCCAACACCTATATATGGTCACATTAGTCGTGTAAACTTCATTATAGCAGTTGCACTATACATATATAAGTGTATTTGCTACATTCATTAATTAAAGCTTAAAAAAACTAAAAATAAATAAATAAAATAAGATTTTATTTAAAATACTATTCAATTGGATATAATAAAACTTTGGACTTCGTAGGCTTAATAAAGATCCAAAATATGGAAAGAAAATCGAAATCTACCTATTTCACCCATTTTCGGCTGGCTCGGCTCTTTCAATGGTATTAGAGTCCAAATAGTCTATGCGATCAAAATTAGCAATGTTAGGGCTAACTTATTAAGCCTATATATTTATTTAGGTGCTGGAAAGATAGTGCCCAAGGTTGGGTATGGATAACAAGTACTCTACCTTACCTGGCTACCGGGCCTGACCTGAAGGATGAAGTATGGCCAAATGCTATCTCCAATATAAATGCTTGAATTGGTTTTGGGCCTTAACCTGATTTTCAAATTTTGTTTGAAAATTTAATATTATATTTTAGATTTAAAAGTTATGTTTAAAATATAAAAAGGGAAATTTTATAAAAGTTATAAAATGCATTCCAATTTTTTAAATTATTTTAAGAAACTAAATAATTAACTTTAAAATATTAAAATATAATAATATGATTAATTAATTTAAATAAAATGATTAATTAAAAATTAAATGATTAAAACATATATTTGATATATCTTTACTACTAATAAAGAGAATTTATTGAATAGATTTACTCGGTGTCTTTTTGAAATTCCAAATGTACCCTTTTACATCTCATAGAGAAATAGTATTCAAATATGGAAATATAGCCTGTTAATTTCTAAGTACAACTATTAGTCACCATGGAGAACTACAGTGCGCGTTCACAAGATGAGGTATCCGAGTGTACCATATTGTCCGTAATTTAGGTGGGAGTTCATCGGTCGAAGTTTTGTCAGATTTCAAGTTAGTATGAAGAAGTTATTACAGTTTGAAAAAAAATAGCGGCTTCTGCACTAGGCGGTGTTCAAATATTGGGATGTGATAGCCTGTTATTTTCTAAGTACAACTGTCAGTCCCTATGGAGAACTACAATGTACGTTCACAAGATGAAGTATCTGAGTGTTTCATATTGTCCGTAATTTAGGTGGGAGTTAATCGGTCGAAGTCTCGCCGGATTCCGAGTTAGTATGAAGAAAATATTGCAGTCTGAACAAAAAAAATAGCGGCTTCTGCACTAGGCGGAGTTCAAATATGGGGATGTCGTATCCTGTTATTTTCTAAGTATAACTGTCAGTGCCCATGGAGAACTACAGTGTGCGTTCACAAGATGAAGTATCCGAGTGTTCCATATTGTCCGTAATTTAGGTGGAGTTAATTGGTCGAAGTCTCACCGGATTCTGAATTAGTATGAAGAAGTTATTGCAGTTTGAACAAAAAAAATAACGGCTTCTACACTAGGCGGAGTTCAAATATGGGGATGTGGTAGCCTGTTATTTTCTAAGTACAACTGTCAGTTCCCATGGAGAACTACAGTGTGCGTTCAGAAGATGAAGTATCCGAGTGTTCCATATTGTCCGTAATTTAGGTGGGAGTTATTCTGTCGAAGTCACGTCGGATTTCGAGTTAGTATGAAGAAAATATAGCAGTCTTAACAAAAAAAATAGCGGCTTTTGCACTAGGCGGAGTTCAAATACGGGGATGTGGTAGCCTGTTATTTTCTAAGTACAACTGTCAGTCCCCATGGAGAACTACAATGTGCGTTCACAGGATGAAGTATCCGAGTGTTCCATATTGTCCGTAATTTAGGTGGGAGTTAATCGGTCGAAGTCTCGCCAGATTCCAAATTAGTATGAATAAGTTATTGCAGTCTGAACAAAAAAAATAGCGGCTTCTGCACTAGGCAGAGTTCAAATATGGGGATGTGGTAGCCTCTTATTTTCTAAGTACAACTGTCAGTCCCCATGGAGAACTACAGTGTGCGTTCACAAGATGAAGTATACGAGTGTTCCATATTGTCCGTAATTTAGGTGGGAGTAAATCGGTCGAAGTCTCGTCGGGTTCCAAATTAGTATGAAGAAGTTATTGCAGACTGAACAAAAAAATAGCGGCTTCTGCACTAGGCGGAGTTCAAATATGGGGATGTGGTAGCATGTTATTTTCTAAGTATTCTGTCAGTCCCCATGAAGTACTACAGTGTGCGTTCACAAGATGAAGTATCCGAGTGTACTATATTGTTCGTAATTTAGGTGGGAGTTCATCAGTCGAAGTTTTGTCTGATTCCGAGTTAGTATGAAGAAGTTATTGCAGTCTGAACAAAAAATAGCGGCTTTTTCCTAGGCAAAGTTCAAATATGAGGATGTAGTCTGTTATTTTCTAAATACAACTATTAGTCACCTTGGAGAACTACAGTGAGCGTTGAAGTGGGGATATAACATGTTATTTTCTAAGTACAACTGTCAGTCACCATGGAGAACTACAGTGTGCGTTCACAAGATGAAGTATCCAACTATACCGTATTGTTCGTAATTTAGGTGGGAGTTCATCGGTCGAAGTATCGCCTAATTCCAAGTTAGTATGAAGAAGTTATTGCAGTCTGAACAAAAAAAATAACGGCTTCTGCACTAGGCGGAGTTGAAATATGGGGATGTGTTAGCCTGTTATTTTCTAAGTACAACTGTCAGTGTCCATGGATAACTACAGTGTGCGTTCATAAGATGAAGTATCCGAGTGTTCCACATTGTCCTTAATTTAGGTGGGAGTTAATCTGTCGAAGTCTCGCCGGATTCCGAGTTAGTATGAAGAAAATATAGCAGTCTGGATAAAAAAATAGCGGCTTCTGCACTAGGCGGAGTTCAAATATGAGGATGTTGTGCCATGTTATTTCCTAAGTAAATTGTCAGTCTCCTTGGAGAACTACAGTGTGCGTTCACAAGATGAAGTATCCGAGGGTACCATATTGTCTGTAATTAAGGTAGGAGTTCATCGGTCGAAGTTTTGCCTGATTCCGAGTTGGTATGAAGAAGTTATTGCAGTCAGAACAAAAAAATAGTGGTTTCTTCCTAGGCGGCGTTCAAATGTGGGGATGCTACTATCAAATCTACTTCCACGGGTACAAATAAAAATGCATGCACATTGTGGTTAAATGTAGGCCCACCTGGGCGTGCATATACTCGTATGTATAACTATAATTGTAGTTGTTATTGATTTATCTTAAAATTATTTATGATAAATTAAATTAAAATTCCAAATTAATTAAAATATTTAACTAAATAGTTTGATTAAATAAAATTAATTAAAATGTATTCATATATTGATATGTACACATAAACAAACTATAAATGTTACAGTTGGTTAATTATCTTAAATAGTTTAAAATGGCTGATATAAAATTTTAAATTTTTATATAAATTAAATTAAATATGATTTCACTAATAAAAATTAAAATAAAATAAATAAGATTTAATTAATAAGATACGTGTATATATTATATAAGTAAATTGAATAATAAAAGTTATAAATAAGCTAATACTTATATAACTAAATATGTATGATATGAAGTAGAACTCGAAAGATCCCCAAATGAAATTTAAGGAATAAGTACATATGTATAGTACATATACCGTGAATTCAGATGTTTCTGACACTTGAATCGTAAGGGTATTCCAAAAAAAATATTATTTCTTACATCGATGTCACTCATTATATATATATATATGTGTGTGTGTGTGTGTGTGTGTATTAAAGATTATGAATCCTTTAATATAAGTTATCTTCTACCATTTACATATTAATAGATTATTTGCATATCCTTTAGTTATTGTATTCCTTAAGCTTGAGATGTTATGTATAGTAATATTAATATATATACTAGACGAGGTAAGATACATGCACGAATTTGTTAATATTCCGCAAGGTACGTGCATTATACTTAGGCCATCATGAAATGGTGGGTAAGAGCGAACAATCTCTTTCGATTTGTTGATATCCCTTAAGGTCGAGATGATTAGGACAATGGCCATGGGTTAGGAGTTATATATATGATACAATTGATAAAGTATTATTCATCGCTTGTGGACCTATGATTTGTTGATATTCCTCAAGGTCAAAATCCCAAAGCAAGCGAGTCCAAACACCCATTAGAGAAATCAAAAAAATTCTATGTTTTTGAGAAAAATAAAATCTAGTAGGGGTCTAATTAGAAAAATGAAATGATAACAATCAACCTTTCTAGTATTGTAAGTACATTTGTTATATACAGTTAAAATAGTTTACATTAATAAATTTATGCAACTAATAAAATTGATAAAATATTTATCAGTTAAGATATACAAATGAAATAAATTAAAGATTGAAAAATAAATATAAAATATACTTACCTTTAAATCCATTGGCATGTTATCGCTTTAAGACCCATGCAAGAGCCAATTTGTACAACCACTAAAACTTTCCTACCTTGGTAGCTTAAATGTTTATTTTGTACAAGACTTTGTATTGTTTTCTATGAGTATCGAAATCTAATATCAATACAAGAATATGGATACTTCATCCATATTCAATCACACACAAATGTTATATGGAAAAAGGTCGTGGTATGTAATGTACGAAACTTTAATGAAATTAGTTGGAAATATGCAAATAAACCATATCACGAAATCGTGTATTCAATACGATTGATTACAATAAGGATCTCCTTTTAATGGCTCGACCATTTTTGAAAGGAAAGCGAATGTACGACAGTGGATGCACTACAACAAAATTCATATTTAATTGCAAGAGCTAACAGCGTTTGAAATATATTTGTTGTTAATCTGTTCTAGGGTTTTAATAAACAGCGTAAGCCACGCTGTCTATCACATTGCGCCCACGCCGAAAAAATTAAGCGGCAAAACATTTTATCTTCCCTCTCATTCATCTTTCTCTACCATTCTACAACATAACCTCTTAGCATCGAATCCCTAAGAAAAAATGCAACTTTGCTCATTTCTTCACCGTTCATACCTATTTCGGTTCACAGTGACGTCCTGCAACCTTCTTTCTTCACCAACCAATTACCATATCATCGGGACTTCTCTATCCTTGGATTTCTTACAGGTAATTCTTGATGCATAATTTAGATAGTTAGCCAACTATTTTCAACGTAAATTCCTAATTGTTGCATTTCGCCTTTCATTAAAAGCATATTATATTTATTTCATGATATTTCTAATATTTAAGCAGTAAAGCAGGGAAGTCAATGAATAGACTTTTAGATATTAGAGAAACAAGGCAGGTAAGTAATATACATTTCGGTGATTTTGGTAATTTGTAATCTCTTAATTTTTGGATTGGATAATTTATAAAATGATCGAGGGTTTCAAGTGTTCAGATCTTTTTCAGTAATTTCGGTAATTCACAAAATAATTTACAAAATGATTGGATAATTTCAGTGATTTTATTTGTTCAGTAAATCCTTTTCTAGTATTGGTGAAGCTGCATACCATTATTTTGCTTAGTGTTCATGAACTAAATCTCTGTTTTTCATCTCATGTTGTCATCTTTTAGCTTCGTCCCTTATTTTACAAGATGCATGAACATATATTATATTATATGTTATATGTGTTTAATAATCAAGAAAATAGCCTTTGTAGCTTATATTTTAATAGAGGGGAAGAAACTCTTTTTTGACTGGGTTCTTCAGTGGTAGCTTATATTTTAAAGGGGATGGTTAAAAAAAATTTAACTTAAATTTAAACTATTACACTAAGTTAAATATAAGTTAGTGATTGAAAGTAATTAGCTTAATTTTAAATTTAATTAAAAGTTTAGGTAATTTTAATTTATACTTCAGTTTATGTTAATTTAATTTTGATTTTAATTTTATTAAATTTTAATTTCAATTTAAAGTTTGGTCAATTTAATGCTTAGTTTATGAAGTTTAGATATGTTGATTCATTATACTCCAATTTATGATACGCACCAACTTCTCCTCGCCGATCAACCATTCACCTGATGCTATGCTCAGATCTGCACTACTGAATGTGTACATAATTTTGGGTGAAGTTAGATATGCACTGTTAGTCAGCGCCTCTTTAGACACCTGCTTCATATGTGCTTGCTCATCATATCACATTGTCTCTTCACTGTATAAGATTTGCTCTCAGTCTTTTTGTGGCTCCCCTGTCTAATCAGCTATAGATTTGGCTGTCACACTCTATCGCTCTCAGTTGAATACTTGAATACAACTAGTTAAAGACTGTATATGCTCTGCCTCAACTCCACTATGCGCGTTCATCGGTCTCCACTCAGTAGCAAAGCTATCTCTTAGCAGCAGTCACTGCAGCACAACAGCTATACTGCAAAACCAATGCTCGATGGACTGGTGCTTTCAACTCCTACATGCTGCACTTAGCCTCACTTTGTTATAGGGAAGGAATGGCTAGCTCTACTCTCAGATGAGTGTTATACATGCTGTAATTAGCCGATATTTTTAATCTTTAACTTTTTTGTTTCTTTTTTTAGGCGCTTCATAGCTTTAGAAATTATTATATTTGTTCTTCCTATTAATACCGTCTCTATTGAATTTATTTCTTTGTTTAGATTTAGGTGTACATAGTTTAGCCCATATACGACTATTTTTACACTATTCATTCCTCTCCCAAAAGAGCCATTTACCCTACTTGATCTTCTACTTCCTTAAGAAAGATGTCTATAAGTATAAAACTATACACTTATGTTTTCCTACGTATTTAGCTATAAAACTATATATAAAGATCGTTTGTGTTACAAGCTGTAATTTATTTATGTTGCAATTACTGTAAATATCTATTTATTTTGTACGTCTGCCTCTTTGTTGTATTTATTTTTTTGATGACAGAAAGGTACTTAAGCTTCATGAATGCAGATGCATCAATTTAGTAAGAAATAGGGAGAAAACACAAATACTAAAGAAGCACTAATTCGGTAACCATCAGTGAATATATTGTTTATTTGTAACCAACTAAAATATTTTATCGTGTTCAAAGTAAACCAAGACGAACCAATACTTCAAAATAGCGCATTGCTTCAAAGGGAACTAAATTTTCATCCATACAAAGTAATAGTGAACAGCATCAGAATGTTCACATGTATGTTATAATCTTTGTACTATTTGAAGTTTTAAAAGAAGCCACAATAAAAAAATAAAAAATAAAAAAAATAAAACCATTTCCAATCAACTTTGCAAAAGTTAAATATGTGTAGAAAAATTGATGCTAAATCAGCATGTTCAAGTAAAACAGTGCACAACAAACAATCTATGTATTTTGTGAATAATAAATGCTCTAAATATGTTTGGAGAGTAAATTGAAATGATGTGTCCGGTAGAAAATTTTACATTCATATGTACAAAGGAGGATCAACTCTCCTAACCATACACGAAAACAGAATCACAAAAAATATTTACCCAGGCTTAGATTGTAAAAAAGTGTGAATGGACAGTAGTAATGAATCTATTGTCTTTAATTGTAGACACTACTGAATACACGAGCCTTATAAGCTCTATAACAACATAACATTTGATTTTGTAAAATTAGCAATCAAACATTTGATTTTATAATATTTGTTAAAAATTAGAATCACCTAACTATGAGTTTGAGATAAATCACTACGTTAGATTCACAGCATACATTATACCAAGGGATACACAAAAAAACGAATGGAACAAACATTGCAGATAATATCAATCGGTTTTATTTAGTTATTTTAACCATATACACTTTCCTGAAATGATAACATTCCATTAGATTACATGTTTGGACTCAATAATACATATGTCATAAGTATATTGCACAAAATGTTTGATCAGGAAGAAGGACGTTGACACATTGTCCTCTAGATGATATATGCAGCTAGCATCATATACTGATCAAGCTAATTTTTTGTTTGCTATCGTATGCTACATATACTTCATTCTTTTGTGCAGGAAATGTCAAATTATTCAATTATATTGGTTCAGATTCATCTATGAATTAATGTGAAGGAGGGTAAACATGACACATGGTGTGCCAAATATTGTGTCAGTTAGAACATTCAAAAGATTAAGGAGTAAGATCACAATATGCAGTCAACTACTACGTTTTGAAACCAACCATGCAATGAATGTTCTAATGCCAAAATAATAATATAAGGTAAAGTAATATCGTATTATAATTCTGATGTTAGAACAAAAATACATAAAATTTCAATCTTTGGTTTCGTAGGTTGTAAATTTCTTTAATGAAGTAGTTAAACTAAAAGCCACATAGCTACATCTTTCAACGACAACCCCTTAACTAATCAAATTATTTTCTTTATTCAAATGAGGACGAAGAGGCAAACATAATGCATGGTATTTTTGGTAGTTTGAAAAGACACGGTTAAAATCTATGTGTGTGTATACATACACACACATGCATGCATGCGTGTGTATATATATACACACAAACAAACACACACATACATACACACATACACATATATACATACATACATACATACATACATATAGATAGATAGATAGAAAAGTCCTTATATGGAATTCAAGGCAAATGCAGAGCGTGCAACAAGACAATGCACTTCATTGACCTGTTAATTGCGGATAGTGTCATCTACCGCAAAACTTGTTTTTTTTAATGTCAGGTTTATCAAAATCGATGGTATCATAGGAACTATTATGGTCCTACTGTCCAGCCTAGAACCAAAGCAATAAATCAGTCCATGTGTCTTGAATACATCAGATGCTCAATGATAAATGACTCTGGTTTATTCAAGTCAAGTTGAATGTATTTGATTAGTTAATATACCTCTACTCTGAAAAATTCAGAGGAAAACTGATTCTTCAGTTAGGGGTTTGGCTCTTCTGCTCTGAATTTTCCAAAATAGGTGTCCAACAATATATCAGTTCCATTCACGTGTCCTGAATAAATCACAACCACTTGCTGATAAATGATTGTGGTTTATTCAAGTTAAGATGGAGATATCTAATTTATCAGCGTACCCTGCTCTAAAAAATTCAGAGTAGTACAGGGGTACGCTGGTAAATCAGTTCCATTCACGTGTTTTGAATAAATTACAGCCACACTTACTGATAAATCACAGGTAGAAACCTAAATTTAGTTAAACGATTAGGGCACTGCTCTATCAACAAATTCATGTCAAATAAGATCAAAGAAGATCATCTATTTAATCATGGAATTCAAGACTGCAAATTGCTTAGGTGCAGCTGAAGGCCTGTCTCATTTGCATGCAGGATTAGTAGTTCGGGTCATTTTTTTACTAGTAACTGTTGGCTTCATTAAATTGTTACAGTTCTTTATTTCGTACAGAAGGTTTATAGGTTCCTTTACCGGACACCAATCACGTAGTTGGTAATGAGTCCACTGATTTTGTTGTTGCTTGTGTCCATAGGCCAGAAAGAATTTCTGCAAATCGAACCTGTAATTCAGAATCCATAATAGGTATAACACATATAATTTTTTGTCTTCTACCACAGATTCATTGTTTAATCATCCTTTGTTAAATCGAAGTTCTATGATGTAACGTACAGAACCTTGAATATCTACCATCAAATGATGAACACTTGCTGCTGGTAAGACCGCTTTCAATGGACTTTTATCATCATATCTTTATTTTTGTACTCCATTACCATTTTCTTTTTTTGTTTTCTTGAGATGTGACCACAATGTTGCAAAGTTGGCTGACAAATGTCTAGCTGGACATCTGATAGAAGATGGAAAGGAGTGAAGTTGTAAGTTGGTTCAAAAAAATAGTGCAGGTTAGTGAAATTCAGTTAGGAGCTAGAAGCATATAGGAAGTGATGATTTGATTCTTCATAAGTTATGATTTGTCATCGCTATCCCAAGTTCTATTTCAGTGCATGTTGTTCTGTAGCTAGAATTGTTTAATATTGCTCAATAATTGATTTTTACAGGCAAACAGTGTGGTGAACTAAGCACTAATTTCAAAGTTTGTCATTTGTTGTATGATGCACATATGTAAGTTATAACCAAATTGAATGCATGCCCCATAAGTTCACATGCTAAGATATATACGGACATTAATTTTTCCATGCTTCATCTAAAAAACTCTATAAAATCATGTTTGAGTTATTGCATGAAGGTTTCCAAATCAAACCAAAGAAATGGTTGGTTGTGTGTGGGCGTGGAAAAAACAACATGGTATCAAACTATATCTTTGTAATGGTTATTTTCACGATGGCATAGTTTTCACATATTTTTTTGAATCTGTTTAATAAAATCATGTTTCAATTACTGCACGATGGTATCATAGTGAACACATGCCTATTTTGAGTTATTTTTATTTTATTTTTATTTTGGTGATTGTTATTTCAAGGAAATATCCTTGAGAATTAAACTATGTAACTAATTAGTTCTGATGTCTTCAATCCTATTAATGCTTGTTGGATATGTTTCCCAACAATGGCTCGATAGGACTTAAGTACAATTTACAGAAACTGAATGTGTTTTATGCAATGTTTAGTTAATTAACATTATCTAGTTTTATGTATCATGTTCTAATAATAACTAATATGATACAATAATTTGTTGATGACCTGTACCATGGACTACTCTTATGTAGATTCCATCTACTTGCTGGTAATAGCTTTATTTAAAATGCTGGAGGAGCTTAGCTTGTTATTAGATACAGTTAGTTATAGGTGTTGGTTATCATTAATGTACCGTCCATTACCAGTGCATCAAGCATAATTTATTGTCTATCATTCCAGTGCATTTCATTGCATCATTAATGTGGTGGGCTGCTCATGTCTGCAGGTATTTGATGGACATGGTGGTACAGATGCATTATCTTTTTGGTTAAGAAGAACATCCTCAAGTATATACTTGACGATGCTCAATTTCCGAATTGTGTGGATAAATCCATAATGAGTGCATTTGCAAGAGCCTTGACTCACGTTCCCTTGACCGTTCTTTTGGAACTACTGTGCTTACTACCGTTATGTTTGGAAGGTTAGTTTTGACTTTTTGTGCTTCTGAGAGAGACTAAAGCAAGTAGCAAGATTTATATACATCTTATTCATCTTTGTCAAACTGAATACAAGCCATGGGCAACCTCCTTTTATCGCTTGTTCTTTTCTCGTCTATATTGTATACTCAGCTAAGTGTAACTACTCTCTTTCAGTTTATAGTACGAATATCAAATTATTTTGTATGAATTACTAATAACTCTATGTTTGTTTGCATGTGATAATTAGTTGATAGTGCTTGCCAGCATTGACTGTGGTGCAACTAAATCTTATACAGATGAAAATAAATAGACTAGGAATCAGGCAGGCCTTACATAGACAACGGGAAGAGTTACATTGTGAAAGCACCTGCAACAGTTTCTAGATCAGTTGAAACTCTTCGCGATTTACATCAAGGAAGAAGAACTGTTACTCGTTTTCTATATAAAGCGGTGCACCAATACTTGCAAGAGCTAGTTTTTACTACCAGAATGATAACGGCAAGGCTTCACCTCCCACTTTTGAGTTGTAGCTAGATGGGAAACAAATTAGATGAATACTGTGCTAAACACTTTGATAGGTTTGAATTGGTATCTTTCTCATCTGCCTTGGATATTTTTTTTATTGCATGCATTGTGTTATTCATATAATTATAAGCTAAAATGATTAATATATCCATCAATTGTTTGATATGTATTAGCTGTCTTCAGCCTACATCCTATAAGATACATATTTCCTAAATGTACCGAGATAAAGACCTGTTGAGAAGAGATGATACATTTTTCATTATTATTATTTTACTTTAAAATTTAAGTAACCATTGAACAGTTTAATTATCACACAATGACATGTTAATGTAACTGTCAATGAAATTGGTTTTTTCCTCCATCAATTGAGTAAAATTAATATAAATTCCATTAGATTTATTGGAACCTGTACAAAATTGTTGTGGATGACCTCTATGCATTTGTTTACCTATCCATCTAATACTATTCCAGGTTATGTATGTAGGGCCCTTTCTGTTGGTTCTTTGTCTCGTTGTTGTCCAGCAAGAGGAGAACGGTTCTCTTGTAGGTCGGTTATCCTTATTTTTTGATAACTGAATAAAATCACAGTTGCTAAGTCTACTAGCAAAATCACTTGACCAAAAATATTATATATTCAATCTTCATGTTTTGACCAACGAAAAATGCTATAAAGCAGTATAAAAGTAAACAAAAAGCTTATGCATTCATTTTTAGAATTTGCAAACTGGGTAGAATGTGAAATAAAACTATATATACAATTGATGTATTTCTGGTTCTATTTACCAGGGGTTGCAACCTTCTGTCACAGTGCTGCAACTCATATGAAAACAAGTATTGCAAAGACAAACTTCAGGGAAATCAATGAAAACAATAATGCATCATTTGCTTGGAAAACTTTGCTCAAGGTTAGAATAATGACCAATGGATTAATAGAATAAAAATTGCCAATGGTAGAGATTCAAGCATAGCATTTGATCCATGGATTAATCGTAACTCCCAAGCACACATGTTAGGATCTCAATCATACTTACCATAGAGGGAGTGACTAGGTATGTATCTACTCTCATGAATAATCATACATGGAGCCTCAACACATCCGACTAGCCAATTAGCATTTTCTACCAAATTAAAGCAATTAAAATTCATAGAGACTCAAATTGTGACAAACTACACCTTAAAAGTCCCAAATTTCGACAAAAATTGAAACCCAAGTCCGTCAAAGAACAAATTATTGGATTTGGTACCTGCAAATAAGCATGGGCATTGTCAGAGATTGAAAAAAAAATCTAAACTCACAGTGAAATTCTAATTTATGTTATATTTTTATGTCATAGATTTGTGTTACTTGCTCTCTTGTTTATTACATGAAAGTGGTCTACTGATTAAGTATTAAGAGATGTTTTTGCTATTAAGGAAAAAATATCAGATATCATAATGTCTGGCTTCTCCCTTATAATGTCACTGATGTTGTAATTCCTACAATTACTTAGCTTGAATTTTAGGAATAAGTCTAAGAATAAGAAAATCTTATTGTATGAACTAATTTATTGTATTGTTAAGAACAAATCATGATACAATGAATGATGAATCATGTTCAGTGCATGCAACCTGATTTATGACATGTTTGAAGTGGATGCAAACTGCATTAGTGTAAATAATCCATCAATTGATCGTTAAGACACACAATCTCATTATCTGGAAATATTTCAAAAACTAGTCTAAATACAGATGTTTTGATTTTGTTATTATGGGAGCATTAAAAATAGTTATAATTCTTATTTATCATTATTTTTATTTCTACAAATCCTCAAGATAATTATGTACTCAATTTAAAGCACCTATCTCATTTTTTCTCTGTCAAGTTAGAAAAGAGATAATATTTAGACTGGAATATTATGGTTGTTCAACCATGAATGCAACCTGCTTAGGTATGACCCTTTAACTTTTTAACAACGTTATTATTTATGAATAATACATGTATATTCATTAACCACTTTATTTACTCTTCATTTGGATAAACATGTGCTTTATATCTGTGTATTACATATATGGAGTTTCGAAAATTATATGCATCTTAAACCATATGACTATTTAATGCTTTGACCTTATAGAATGGCCTTGATAACTTACTAAAATAAAGGTATATCTGTGTATAGTTTTTGCCACCGCTTTCACAAAAATACCCAAGTTAAATAGGATAACTCTTATGCACATCAATAAAGATTTCAGAGATGGAACCACACAAAAAAACTTCAAATTGATTTATAAAATATGAACATCTCCATAACTCATCTATTATGAAGACTAGAAATGTTAAAATTTTAAATACTCGATAAATATTCTGAGCTAAATAAAGTGAAATTTCTTTTTTTTCCAATAGAAATTTGGAGATCAATGATTCAAAAGTGCTTGTACAAGATTGCTCGGGCTGGAAAAATCAAATGTTTTACTGGAGTAGTTGATCCATATGAGCACCATTGAATAATGAGGTACAACAATTTGTGAATAAGCTGAGATTTTTATTTCAATATTGAATTATGTGAACATGCTTCCTACTGACATTTCAAATAATATTGCAAGCACATGAACTATACCTGCCACTACTGCTAATCTATAAAAGCATAAATTCTGTTATACGTCTAAAGCTTACTGTAATTACTACTCACAGGATGTTGACAAAGCCATGGTTAGTGATAACTCAACAACAAAAAGTCAAGAAAAAAAGACGGAAGGAGGAATCTTGCCGAGTTCAGACTGCCCTGTTGGCAACAATTCAGTAAACCAATGTCTAACTATTTTCGTACTGCCACTTTTCATTTTCAACCTGTATTTGAACTACTTTTATGCACGTTTTGTCGATAATATTAGATGCAAACTTGCTTTCTAGATATTGTGCATTTGTCTAATTTTGTATGCAGTTGGTTTATAAATTTTCTCTCTTTACGGGTTTATGTAAACTTTGTTCATGGATATTGTGTTCAACTTATTTTATGGAAGTGATTAATAGTTATGCTTTTATTTTACAATTTTTAGTTTGATTTGTTTATGTTATGTACATTAACTGATTAAAATATAATTAAATGTAGTTTATATTAATGATATGTGTGAATATTGCAATGGCACAACATTGCTGTCAATTCTTTGGGAAAAAAATGCATATCCCTACGACAGCGTTTATACATTGCTGTCAATTCATTGGAAAAAAATGCATATCCCTACGACAGCGTTTATACATTGCTGTCAATTCATTGGGAAAAAAATGCATATCCCTACGACAGCGTTTATACCTTGCAGTAGAAAACTATTAACAGCGTTTATACCTTGCAGTAGAAAAATTATTAACAGCGTTTAAAAAACGCTGTAGAAAGTGGGTTTTTGACAGCGTTTATATTTTGCAGTTAAAAATTTAGGATCAACGACCGCATGTCGTTATACAGCGTTTTTAAAAACGCTGTGAAAACTTTTAACAGCGTTTTTCAAACGCTGTGAAAAGTCTTTTTTGTTGTAGTGATGTAATTTAGGCACGATTAAGATAAAGAAGTGAATGATCACTTCTGCTTCATAAAGAGACATCAGAAATGAAAATTGTATAAAATTATAAAGGATACTTAAAATGGAATGATAAATGTGATTTCCATTCCAAAATGTATTTTCATATAGAAAATTATTTTCTATAAAACTTATTTATTCGAGTTTAATATAATTGGATCTAAAACTCATGACTATAAAATAGTTATTGTAAAACCCCAGATTTTTTGTTACATTATTTAGGATATTTAATTAGCTAAATTAAACAAAATAATGAGTTGATTAGGGGATTAAGATTTGATTTAATTAAGGGGTATCCGTGCCATTTAAATAATAAATTAAAATAGGAGTTAAATTAATATAGAGGAGGGATAAAATAGGAAAGAGGCCATTCTTATACCATAAACCCTTGGTCGTGTACCCCTACACGTCCATTTCATTTTATCAAAAATTTTAAACTAAGGCTGGCCACCATTAACAAGAGAAAGAGGAAGAAGATAGAGAAAAGCTAGGAAGAAGCTTAAGCAAATCAAACTCATTCACATCTCTTTAATCTCTAAAGGTAAGGTGAATAATGTTTTACATCTCAAATTCTTATTGTCTTCGGTTTTAAGATGAATTTCGAATATTTTGCATTGATTTGCCATGTTTTTAAATGATGGAATGATTATATATACTTATTGATGAATTATGGTTGTTCATATTGAATTTATGATATGTTTTGAGGTAAAAGCCTTATAAAATGTCATCTAAATGCCTTGCGAAATTTTATGAAGATCATAAATGATATTTTAGAGATGGGTTTCAATTTTTAGAATTTTTGAATATTTGTGGAATTTATATGAATTTTCTAGTGAAGAAAAGGTTATTTTGGGTTATAAATTAGTTACGGTTAAATAATAAAGGATTGGGTCTGAAATTTTTATATGTTGGAAAACATTTTAAAGAGGATTTTCTGGAATTTTTTAGAATTTTCCTAAGTGTTTTAATGGTTAAATAAATTATTTAAGGTATGAGACTTAAATGTTTTATATGAAGGAGAAGGGGCTTTTTGCAAATGATTCAAAAATAATAGTTCTGAAAATTGTTGTACTTTTTATTGGTAAAGAAAGAGGCAACCAATCAAAATTTGACACGTAAAGCAGGTTAGGTGGAAAGAACTATTTGCTACATGTTTTTCACTATTTCGATGCTTTCGACACCAGGTTCCGCCTCCTCATCTTCGCTTCCGACACAGTTGAAACCAATGCACATGGTATCAAGAAACTGGTACGTAGTGAATTAGATGTAGGCGGAAGGTATGGAGTCGAAACCAGGGGTTCCGAAGGGGTGAGGGATTACTTTGTTTTTAAATTAAAGATGTGCCTGCTTGCATTCAACTAAAATTGCTTTCGACTGAGTAGCTTTCGACTCAGTTAGCTTTCGACTGGGTTTAATGGATTTAAAGAAATAGTTTTGATTGGGTTGGGCTTTTGTCTTAAATGAGTTCTTTCAACTAAGTCGAAGCCTTTTTACTGCCTCTTTCTACCTTTCGACCTAGATGGTTTCGAAAGGGTTGTTTACTTTATTTTCTAAAATTTTGGCCACTTCTCCAATGCTTTCGAAGGGATGGTTTCGACACCATCACTTCTTTACTTAGGAAATTGTTTCGAAGCAGATGCTTTTGACTAAAACGTTTTAAAGGCCCTTTTTCTATGATTGAGGTAAAACCCAAATGGTTTCGAAAGAGATACTTTTAAATGGTTTCGAAATAGTTGCTTTCGATTTTAATGGGTTTCTAATCCTTTTGCTGTACATGAAGGCATAATCCAAATGATTTCGACCGACACGTTTTTCAAAAGTTTCGAAGGAGTAAATTTTCGAATGGTTTCGAAAGGTTTCCACATGTTTTAAATTGAACCCAAAGTGCTTTCAAAAGGATTGAGTTGACTATTTCGAAAGGTTTTATTGAATGGTTTTGAAAGGGTTGGTTCCCTGGGGTTTCAAAAGGGTTGAAAGGAAGGGTTTTTCCTATGTTTTCGAAAGGCAATATTTAAAGGTTTTAAAGGAGGATGTCTAATGTTTTGAAGCTTTCAGAGAAAAGAAAAGAAAAGAAAGGTTTTTCCAATGTTTTCGAAATGCAATATTTAATGGTTTCGAAAGGGTCTTTCAATGATTTCGAAGGGGTTACCTTCAATGGTTTCGAAAGGGTTGTTTAAAGGTTTTAAACAAAGGTTTCAAATGTATTAAATAGGCAATATAGCCTAAGTATTTTCAACTTAAAAAGGGTTTTAACTTGTTTTGGAAGGATAGTTAATCCTCATAAAATCTCATCAACGTTATTTGAGTAAAGTATATATATCATGGCAAAATAGCTTAGAGTAAAGCTAAGAATATATTTTCCTTGTATAAGTATGATTTAAATGGTTAAATCATTTTGAAAAGGTTTTCAAGGAAAAAGATAAAGGATAGTTAACTCTAAGAAAATGATTCGGATAGTTAGTCCATTTTGATTCGGACAGTTAGTCCAGTTTGCGGGCAGTCAACCCAGTTTTATGGACAGATAGTCCATTTGTTAGCATAACGGACCTTGCTATTATGTTGTGGACAGATAGTCCACTTATTACCTATTTAATGGACAGATAGTCCATTTATTAGCATAAAGGATATTGCTATTTTGATATAATCAGTTTGGTTGCAGGAAAGGATTTGCAAAATATATGTTTTAAAGAGGATATTAGTGAGGGAAAACCCGTTCCGCTAAGCGGCATGGCCTCACTTAATATCAGTAAATCGAGATGTAACAGAATTATTCACACCAGGCTTTATGTCCGACTCGAAGTTTTTGTTTCCCCTTAAATCTTAGGTGCTCAAAATTGATTTGAGTAGGTTGAGGGTTAAGGTTTTCAGGTTTAGAAATTTTGGCGAATAAAGCTTCCGGAGACGAGCAGGTGGCTGACGGATAGCTAATAAGGAGTTATAGATTGTTTTGTTTATTTCCGCTGTGTATTAAGTCAGATATGACTATATTGCTTTGATCAACCAAGGGGGCATCGTCATATGTCGCTCTTGGTGTATTTTGTAATGATTATATTTAATCTTTACCCGGGAAACGATATGGGGTTATGTAACTTGGATATGAATTTGTTTTGAAATGTAGTCAGTAAAATGTTGTTTTTGGGAATCTGTGATTTTGTTCATATTCAGGTGCTTCTGATATTATGTATGCCATTATCATTACCGTATTTTGTCACCAGAAGTTAATAGTATGGATGACTGCAGCATCTGTAGCGCTTAGCTTTTGGCCTCCAGATATGGAATGTTACAGTTATAGTGAATGGAATAAAATCCTGTAATAAGTGGTTGGATGGAGCTTCATAATCCGTAAGCTATTGTCGTGATGGTGGAAATAGTAGGAGCACATATAACACTTCTTAATGGATGAATCAAGCTACTAAATATTGTTTTTGTAAACATACCAAGTATTATATATGAAGTAGTAACTTTTTTCCGTATTGACTGAAAACGGATTTAGTTTTATTTCAAAATGAATATTATGAATATTCGTTATAAGATAAAATTATAATAATTGTATTTATTTTCATAATAAAAAGATGCATTTGAAAATATAGAAATATCTGAAATCTTACAATTATTTTTGGAATTATGGACTATGCCACAAGTTTGAGAATAACTCTTTAAGCATACGAATATGAGTCATATGTTACTGGTGAATTGTATCTTAAACAATTAAGAGCATAACACCCATTCAATGGAAGCGGCATAAGAGTTGATGAACTCTTAGGATTGATACATATTGAGGTACGTAATCGTATGTCTAATAATACCAAAATGGTTCCACAAACTTTGTTAAATTTACCATTGAATTATCATAAACATAAACATGTGTATTTGATGCACATGTAGTATTCTATGATAATTTCGTGGAATTTAATACGGAAGTAGAAAACATAACATGAAAAGGAAGATGATTGATTTATTTCTCTTATTTTTGCATTGAATCGTAAACTAAATTTGTTTGTTAATAATATCGAACATTGAAAGATTGCCGATAGTTTTGTTTATATTTTCTAGACTTCTTAGTAGACCAAGTATATATCTTTGCAAAATTACTCCTTTCTAGTTTTTCTTTTCTTTTACCATCTCTTTCCCTATCAGTAATAATGTTTCAAGTCTTTTTAAATTCATAATTTATTAGATATATATTCACAGATTCACTGACATTTGTATATCATGAAAGGTGTCTAACAACTAAATACAGATGATCTAACAAACAACATGAAAGAAAATGTGTTTCATCCCTCTTATTACTGGTAGTAGGGATCTGGATAGCACAAATGCAGCTCAAAAACTGTACGTGTGTTTACTCACACAACATATGTTATTTGTGCCTAATTTGGCCATGTAAATGAGAAATAATTGTTAATAAGAAGTTAAGAGAAGTATATACAAACATACGTAATACACTACCTACACTCATCAAAGTTTAATAGCCAATATAAGCAATAATATAAAACTTCACCAAAGGTACATCTAGCCATTTTTTTGGAAGCACTTCCTATACTCAAGTAGTCTGGTTCTCATTTTCCTAAGAAAATTACCCATTTGCTGACAATTTATCTTGTGCATGTAAGATAGAGAGAGGGGATAAAATGATCTAGTTGGTTGGTACAAAGCCCATACTTGGAGTTTGGGATGTGGGAATATAAGTCATATTGTGTAGCATTGAATGTTGGCTGGCTGCATGGGAATAAAAGCAGAGTGAATATGGGCTGCTAGCTTATAAATGGTGTAGCATTGAATTTTGCCCAAGTCGATAGTATTGCATGCATCCATGTCAAATTAACCTGAATTTGAACTTATCATATTTGATGCTAAATAAATTCATATTTGTTCTCTTCTACTGTTAATCTCTGATTACATTTTTTTTCCTATAGGCATATTGGACCTTTGAAGGAGACGAGCTTGGACTTACCATGATTTATAGTTTCTCTTTTAGCAAGCTCTTTTTGTAAGATTTTATGTCGCTAACATTTGTGCTTAAAACATTGTTCATGAAATGTTGTATGTGACTAAATATTATGGTGTATGAAATTGATGTAGCTTTGATTATGTTTAATTTTTGTAACTGCTTATAATATTAGATTATATCTATTGGTGTTTTATAAATTGAGGAGTTTGTTTTTGAATACATTATTCATGGCTTTTATAATAGTTTTAAAACTGCTACAATAGTTGTAAGATGCATCAAAAATGTTGATATACTGCAGCATTTTAGAAGAGCCACAATACTAAAACACTACAGCAAATCAAACCAAAGCAAAATGAAAAGTTGCAACTATCAAAACATGACGGCATACAACCGATGCAATAAAATGCCATTGGCTAAAACATTCATAAAGTATTTTGCAGCGTTTCAAAACTGCAGCTATATCATTGGTTCTATTGAAGCATGTTATTAGGCTGCGTTCTCCAAAACACCGCTAAATGAGTTTGCATCTTTTAGTAAACATTGCGAAATAAATTCACTGCAGCATTTTGTAAAAGCTTCGGTAGCCTCTTTTTTAGCAACATTTTCAAAAATATTGCGGTATTTCCCCACTCTATTGCAGCATGAGGTTAGGGAGCGTTCTTCGAAATGTTGTGAATAATTATGAATGCATTTTTAAAAGGCTGCAAATTCATTTTTTGTTGTTTTGAATTGACATATTTATATGAAAACCTAGTTTTAACTTACTATTCATAAACAAAATCCCTCTAATTTCCCATTTGAATTCGAACTTAAGAGTTAATTTATGTTATACTATTCTAATATAGCCAACATATCATTATTAGATGATTATATTTGTATTATATGAAGAAAAGAGCATGGATCACTCACCAAAACTCCAAAGAGGATCCTCCCTTCGTTATTATTCCATTTTCTGGCAAGGAACCTTCGTATTTCACCCAAACCCCTTTTCAGATTGTAATCCTTGTCGAAACGGCCGTTCTGATGGGTGAATCGCCGAATTTGTTAAGAAATGAAGAAGATATGTCATTTTGAAATTAGATGTTGAATGCTGAAAATGGGTTACATGATTTACTCCATTACCCTTATTGTTCGACGTGCTGCGCTCTCATGCTTTAGATTTCACCTCCTAATCACTTCAGGCTAGCAATCCTCTTTGATAGCTTCGCAATGCCGTTGGCTTTATGAATTTTCATTGAGATTTGAGGGAGATATAAAGGTATGACCTTTGGTAGGTTAAGTGGAAGAAGAAAGAAAAATGGTCGGGGTAGTTTCTCAACTGAACGTGCATGATTTGTTTCTTAACAAAAGGAGGGAAAACAGTCTGTTTGTTTTCAAATCAAAATTCAAACCCAAACTCTTTGACACCCGTTCAACTTAACGGTATTTCTGACCATAACTCCTTTACATGAGACTCGGAAAAATAGCTATGATGTTGGTTTCGTCGTCATATTCCAATGTCTAAAAAATGACAATTTTTCCACCTCTTATATTTAATTTATTAAATTGACTCATTAATTTCAATTATTTTCACGTTATTAGATTATTAATATTTAACTAAAATATTTCTCAATTTTCCAGAGTATTACGTTTTCCCCGTAAAAGAATTCCATCCTTAAAATTCCCAAGGGACAAAGAATGCTTCACATTCTCTTGTATCACATAAATATATAAGCATATAAAATAAATCATCCAATTATTCATCCAAACAATCATCCACACAACAAAGAAACCAATCAAATCAAGCATTCATACATAACATACAAGATTTCAAATCAAATTCATCAACTAGGTGCACGTGCTCAACTAACATACATAAATACATACGTGGTGTTTTGTCTACTTTCATGAAATACAACATATAATATAATATAATGTTATGTATATAGATGACATATGACACTATCTATACACAAATATCTATCATTTGGGCCCTCTGAATGAGATGATGACATATAGAGCATGTATGTAAGCATCCTAGGGTGAACATATAAATCTATATCTATGCATAATTAGTCATAGTAACATAGCATATGGTGAACATATATACATGATAAATCATAAAAATCAAAGCATATAAAGCACATCATAATTATAGCACAATCCATACATAAACAAAACAACAATTAATCCAAGCAATTATTCAATTAAACCTAGATATTAACTAAACTAACAATTGAGCAAATGGAAAACGCTTTGGAAAGGGATTTGAAAATATCAGATCCGCTCCTCCACTTTCCAATTATCCCTGGCTTAATTGTTCTTTCCAACATATCTAATAAACTCCACTACTAGAAAAAAATCATCCTAAAGTACTAACGTCAAATGTAAGTGCATGTCTACAACTTCTGTAATCCATATCATCTCAAATAAATGATGCTATAATGCATAACACATGGAGCCTTAACACTAATGTACCCATACAAAATTGCAGTCTCTCATATCATTCTTAAATGCACATACCTAACACCTAAATCATCCGATGGTAGTTTCTACAATTCCTTTTTTGGATTCTAAAGCAAGGCAACTCAAAATGGATGGTGTCTTACCGAAGCATATACAAACAACTTAAATCACAATACCATCCCTTATTCACCTAAAAGCATTCAAAATGATTAATGTCTTAACCTAGTGAACATAACATATATATCACCCAAACTTCCAATCTAACTCAAGTGGCATCACTGCTCTTATGATATCACTTCTTCAAACATCCAACAAGTATGATATTAAAGGTATTAACTTTCCTAACATTCGAATCCTAAGTTCTAAAATAAAAGAAACCAAACAAGCATCCAAACAAAAGAAATCCTATTCTATTTAACTTATAACCGTAGCAACCAAAAATCCAAAATATAAGCGAAATACTAACCTAAGATAGTGACAGAGTTAAAAGAATCACTATACAATACATTGTCTACAG
This sequence comes from Allium fistulosum, assembly GCA_030737815.1. NCBI lineage: Eukaryota > Viridiplantae > Streptophyta > Magnoliopsida > Asparagales > Amaryllidaceae > Allium > Allium fistulosum. The sequence goes on along the minus strand of CM060904.1, from coordinate 944,713,792 downwards.
GCAGTTCATATGCAATGTAAGCCCTATACCGTTAAGTCGTTACTCCAAAGAGTTTCTTTGAATAGACAGTTTCTTTTCAACTCAATGGATGATTGAAAAGAATCCATCTACTCCTCATTGAAAGTTATATCTGAACACTCAAATGCTCCATTTCACATAAAATCGCATCCACATCTCTTATGTGTACTAACCATAATACTCTTTCCTAGATCTTTCCAAACAAATTTTCTTCAATTACCGAGGAACACTTGAATCTACACTACTTGGTGGTACTTCCTTAATTTAATTTAATATCCATTTATCCCATACATCTTTCTTTAACTTCTCAGACTTGGTTTATCTCAATAGCTTAAAATTTTCTACCGAAACCTTTTATCTAAATTCCAAATCTGCACCAATCAAAAATTACTTCTCATATAATCCTCCCCACTAATCCAATTTGGAATATTTTTTACCAATAAAAGCTCCCCATAATTCTTTATTCTCTAAATCATACCTATATATATAATTCCAAAGACTTTATTCCATTTATTAATAATATAAACTCATATGAACTTAATAACCATCCATATTTGTGCATTACTACAGACTCATTCATCGTACTAGAACGCTTAATTTTATAGAAGTTTAATACCGAATAAAATCTAAAATATCATTTATAATCAAAAATATGCACTCAATAGCCTTCACAACCAAAAGTCCAAGCTTAAATCATCCTAAATAAATGGTATCTTTCGTCAAATATAATTTCACCGACTTATTATTCTTCCATACTGTGGATGAGATAAGTCAATAGGAATGACTTCTCGCCATATAAATCAAATCAACATAATACCAATTAATCATAGTAACATCTTACTCAAAAATATATCTAGGAATATCCTATCCTAGTGAACATGTCATCAAACTCATGTCATATCCAATCTAAATCATATACTTGTAGTTACAACCATCACTCAAGTATCGAAACATAATATTATCGCCCCAAACATATATAGCAAGACAACAACCACTTGCTTGGAGAGCAATATCCATCCAAGCCATATAACAACAAATGGTGTGATCTACCACATCAAGTCAACGCACCCATCCCCAAATCAACTGAAATAATCTACCTTTTCAATGATATCAAACAATAAAGCATCCTAAATATCATTATCTTCCTTCTCTAACCATTATCGCAATGATATAGAACAAAAGAATGCAACTGTTATTTATTTTCATTTTTGCACCATGGACCAATCAACGAGTAAGGTCAAATAGCAACATCATTGGGCCACCGGGACCATATCCTAAAATAAACTCTAGGCCCAACAACAAAAATCTTCATCCACGTCTTCAAAGTATTTTCAATCGATTGGTCGAAGGGATCTAATCAATTGAAATTCCAATACTACTTACGCCTCTTAAACTAACCAGCTTCAAAATTTATTTCAACTACATTTTCAAAAATATTCTAATATCAAATAAATATAATTTAGGCCTAAATCTCCTTTATATGAATCTTAGCCAATTTAGTTTGTTATTAGGTAAGCGTCTTTTCTCTATAACACCTCATCACATTAATTCGGATTTACTTTTCTCTTTCTATCCATGTGACGACCTGGAATTTTGGACATTTGAAATTGGAATATTTAATTGATTTTAAATATTTAAAACTTAGTTTTTAACTTGAATTTCAAATATCACCATTATTTGGATAATTTAATTATGAATTTAATAATTGGAAATTGGGTAAATGGCTGAATCGATAATTCTTGGCAGATTAAAAATATTTCAAAAGCTTATAAAATTTATATTAATAGTACTAAAGATAGTGAAAGCTTTAGAATTGAATTTGGAAGTGTTTTGTTCAGTTTTAAAAATATATTGTTTAAATGGATATTTAAAAATAGCCTCCCAAGGCACAGTCTCGGAATTTGACAAAACCCAGTTCCATTGGATCCGTAATAGTGTATTATTATCGGATTTCAAGTTTCGTAGTATTTGGAGTTGTCGTGTGATCGTACGGTATGTAAACGCGTTGAAATTTATATCGAAAATTTAATATAATAACTGGGTCCAAAATGCTATCTTCTCCATATGATCGAATTAGGACTCGAAACCTTTTTCATTGCGTTCAGAATAGGGGTATAACCTTATAAACGCCTGGCGGCATGCCTCGATGGGATGTATAAATTTTAAGTTTCGAATTGAAGACGATTTAAATTTGAATTTAAATATAAATAAAATTATTGCATTAAAATATTATGGCAAGTTTTTGTAGACACATATAGGAATTTAATGCACGTGTCCTCCCTGATAAGCACACGTGTGTTCTCTTTAGAATTGATAACCAAACACAGTAGAAAAAAAAGGGAATCAGATCGAATGAAAAATAATGGCAGCTATATCCTTTTAAAATATAAATCTCGTTCCCTCACTCCCAGTTCAAATCGACTCAGATACTTTGAACCAAATCGAATTCGCATTTGAGGTTAGGGTTAGTAGAGGGGGAATCGATGCGACAGTTGGGCTGCCTTGGGGATTGCGATTGACATGGAGGCACTCACGAGATGGCAACGATGGGGTGCGTGTGAACGAAGGTGGGAAGGCGGCGCGCAAGCTAGTGATGTTGAACTAGGGTTCGACTTTGGATGGTAGGTCAACCGGTGGTGATGGCAGCGACGAGGGGTGAGGTCTTAAGTCATGGAGAATCAAGTTAAGATGGATCGGGTTGCAAACAATAAAATCAAAAGTGAGTTAATCTCACTCATTTGGATTATCGTTAATTTAAATAGTTTAAATTTAAATTATTGGATGGATTGCTTGAATTGATGATTTATTATCTATCTGGATGTGATATTATATATAGTAGTATATATATATTAGAGTGATTAATATTCCCGCAGTATATAGCAGATGAGACCCTATGCGCCCCTCATAATAGCGGATGACATTTTATACCACGATATCTGTAACGACCCTGAATTTTGAACAATTTAATTTGAGAATATTTAATTAATTTTAAATATTTGAATGATGATTTGACTTGAATTTCAAATTATCAGAAGGAATTGGTGATTAAATTTTTGAATTTAATCTATTGAAAGAATGAATAAAATTTGAATCTTCGATTTTAAGCCGGTTAAAAATAATTTAAAGGCTTAGAAAAATCATATTGATAATACTGAAGGTAATAGAAGCTTCAGAATTGATTTTAAAAGCGATTTGTTCCGTTTTGAAATTTTATCGTTTAAATTGAATTTAAAAATAGTATTCCGAGGCACAGTCTCGGAATTTGACGAAACCAATTTCAGAGGGTCCGTAATATTGAATTATTACTGGATTTCAATTTTCGTATTTATCAGAATTGTTTTGTGAATATATGGCGTGTAAACGCGTATAAAATTAAATTGAATTCAATTTGAATTTCTGTAATAACCGGGATTTTTGCATCGATTAGATATCATCGTTAAACGATTTCTATGCTAGCTATTTGCTTATAGGAATTTCGATTCGAATTGGAATTTGTTTAATAAAAAATTGTTGTTGGAATTTTTGAATCGGTTAGAATCCTTTTGGAAGAAAACAAGAAAAAAAATTTGTTAAAGGGTTTTGGGCTTTAAAATTTTATCTCGGCCCATTCATTTCGTTTAAAACCCTATACCCGATCCCTTTCTCATTTCATTCACAAACCCTAAACCTAAAACAGACGAGAAGAAAAAATAATGGCGGCTTCGTTTTCCTCCATTTTCAGCTACGCCTTAAATCACGTCCAACCATACCTTTAATCGTGCTACCCACGAAACCCTCCTTTCAGTCTCATTCGAAAAACCTAAGACAAAAATAAACGAAAAAAAATGGTGGCGTTCGCGAATTAGGGCTACGGCGATTTCTCGATTCTTCGTTCAATTCAAGGGCGACCGCTTCCTTGCTCGTTCTTCCCTGTTCATTCAAAGTTAGGGTTTTGTCAAATCGAAGATGCCGACTTTTGGTAGAAGGTGATTTCGTGCTTGCTCGCCGATCGTCTAGAGTTCTCGTGGCCGCTTGTTCGAGTTCGCTGCTACCTCGACTAAGGTGAGTGAACCTTTTCACTCACATCTCCTTCAACTCACACTTCTACAGTTAAAGTTCGTTTGAATCTTGGTGATTTTTTGGAGGCTTTCATTTCGCTCAGTTTTGAAAATTGATTGACTTTTGCTGCTTGACTTTTACAAGGTTGATGTTGTTCGACTTTTTGAGTTTTAATTTTGTTCGTATTCCCCGAGTATCACTGTTTGATTTAAGTGATACTCTCGACTTCACTTCACTGTGCATTGTTGGCTTCGGCTTGTGATGTTGTTTACGTGACGGCTTTGCCTATTTCTTTGGCAATGAACTGCACACTGCTATGTTGTTTATGTAAGGCAGTTTGCATTTATTTGATTTTGTCATGGCCTTGATGTCATTAGGTTGCTTGATTTAGTTAGGCCCACGATTTTGATTTCTGAAATTTTGATTTTTGTGAATTTCCTTGTTGACTTCACTGTGAATTAAGTTTTGATCTTCTGGCCCCTGTGAGCTTTGTCTCAGCCCATCTTTTCTGTTGCTCTTTGATCATTCGAGTTGTTGTCACATTGGACTTGTAGTTGTTGTCGTGAGCTCTGTTGCACTTTGATGTTGTTTAGGAGTAAATTCTGGTTCCACTGTGTTGTATTTACCTTTGTTGTGTCTTGTTCTTTCGAGTTTTGGGGCTGTTGCATCATGTTGGTCTCCAGTCTGTATTCACTTGTAGTCTACATCTCATATGCTTTTGTAGCCTGACCTTTGTTGAGCATATGTCTACTGTTGAGTCTTTGGTGGGTTTTCCCACTTTGAATTTGCTAGCAGACTGTCTTGACCACTTGAGATATTTGGATTTGTATTACCTGAACTATTTTGATCTTGGTCGGGCTCACCTTATGATTTCAACTTGCTACTTGGTTTCGATCAAGTTCACTTGCTTGAGTACTGGGTTTTAGTCACCTTGGTTTTAGTTGTATTTGAGCTTGAGCTCACTATGTTGTTTCGACCAGTCCACTTCTTATCTCACTGCATATGTTTTGTGTCAGCTATGGTTATTGGATTTGCACTTGATTCATTGCTTCATGTCACTTGTGCATTCTCTCTAGTACCACTGCACTTGTTTGCAACTGTTGGCACCATTGTTGTCTTCACTTGCATACTTGTCATTCATGTATTTTTGGTGCTGTGGTGCCATAACTCTGGTGCCCTCACCCTCCTTCTGTTTTGTAGTTGTACCACTTGCTGTGGCCTTCTTGAAATTGCAGTCGTCTTGTACATGATTGTATTTTGCAATCTGGGTAGCTTGTCACTATATTGCACTTGTTTGACCCGGTTTGGTAGTTGCATACTTGCTGTGCATCCTTCATATCTGCACTTGATCTTTGGAGTGTTTGTAGTAGTATTGACTCCATTTTGAATGATTTGTATTGCAGTTTGATTGTTATCCTTGTACTAGCCATTGACTTCAAGTGGTGGCTGCATTTTCATTGCAGTTTTACCCTTGATTCCTTGTGGTGACTTTATATTCGGTGTTGGCGAGGCAGTGCATGCGTACGTGTGCACGGCAGCCACCCAAACTCGACAATTTTTGAATTGATAATTCTTTGCTCGTGATGCATTGATTTTTATACCATATTGGCGAGGCCGTACACGCGTGCGTGTACGGCAGCCAATCGAGTTCTTGATGATTTTAAAGTGACAATTTCAATTTTTTTTAAATTGATTTAGTCGAGTTGATAAATTGTTTATTTATCTCTGTTGATGTTTTAAATCTGCTGATTTATTGTTAAACACTGTTAAGTGTTATATTTTCGTTATCCGATTTCTTTGTTAAAAGAGTCGGATAGACGAGAATTATTGTGACTGTCGTCTATTTAAATTATTATTGCCTATATGCACTAATAAACTGGTTTGAATTAGACTGACCTGTGTATTATTTTCTTTTGAATATAATACTCGGGTCAGACCGAGTATTTTTACAGCTTGAAGATTTTCGAGCAGCGAAGTTAGAAAGAGAGTAAAGAATCATTTATTTCAAGAAAATTGTATTTTAAATATTCCGCTGTATCAGTATTAAATTGTATAAAACTCTGATGTATATAAAAGATTTATAGTAATGAAATAAATTCTCATTTGTTTTAATTGATTGTTATTATCTGTGTTTCTGTGGCTGATTCTGTTTAAACCTTATAAACTAAATAACAATTCGTCTTTTTGAACGTTTTTAGTTGGTTTAATTACCGACTGGAGGCGGTCAAAAGGGGGAATGTTACAGAGTGGTATCAGAGCTTTGGTTTACACAAAGCTTAGTTTATGATGTTTAATATGAATAGTTACTAGAAACACTTTTAAAAAAGGAGAATGTTTTTCAAATCCAAAGAAGTATAAAATTGTTTTAGAAAATATAAGATGAATGAATTTGGAATAGATCTTATATAAGTAAAGTGAATATTGAATATGAAATAAAGATTTTTAACTTAAGAAAAGTTAAATTGAAGTGAGTTGGCATTAATAAATATATGATTTGAAATTTAACTAAAGGAAGTTAAATAAATCGTACTTGATTTGATAAATTATTGAAATGGAAAAATTTAAACATGAAAGATAAGTGACTATATAATATGAATTGGAAAGTTTAAATTAATAAGTTGTTTAACTTATAAAATGAGAAAATTTAAGTAAAACCAGTTTTTAAATGTTTGAATAGTTTTGTTAAGTAAAACAAAAGCTGAATTTTGAATAGTGATATGAATTTGACTTTAGTAAAGTTAAATAAAATAGAATTTCAAATAAATTTGAGCCGAACTAAAGTTTTATGGTGAAAATAAATGCAAGTGAAGATAAAATGAAACATGGCTTAAGTAATATTGAATCAAATTGAACTTGATATCAAAATGAATTAATAAAGTGAAGAATGAATATGAATTTGAGTTATATAAAGGAAATTCAACTTTAATTGTAAAAGTGAATTAGAGAATATGGTGAGTATAAAAATTCAATCTGAATTAGAATATAAACCGATTGAAATTAAGTATGTTGAACCAAATTGAATGTAAGCAAAGTAAATAAATTTGGTTAAGTTGAATGTGCAATGGTTTTGTTAGTTGATTGTTTAGGAAATTCATTAAGTGTTAATGAAATTGTATTAATGGAAATTGAAAGCTATGTAATTGAATTCAAATTGAAAGGTAAGAAATCTAAATAGAATCAAATTTGATTTGAACTGAAAGCAAACTGACTTGAATATGAATTAGTGAATGTGAACTAATTGAATATGAATGAATGTTAGTAAAATCCAATGTGAATGAATCGAATGCGATTAAACTGAGAACCAAGTCGATGAATGATTTACTAATGGAAAACTGATAAATTTATGTAATAAATTGAATTGGAAATTTTGAATTATTATAAACGGCTTAAATTGAAGATTTGAAAGTGTTAATAAGATATTGGAATTGTATAAGTGTTAAAAGTGAAATATTTAATGGATTTCATAAGTGGATGAAAAGTTTCAGAATTAAAAGTTTTATAATGTGAAGTTATAAAATGAATCGAAGTTGCGAAATAAAAGAATTTATAAGTAATTTACTTGTAAATTAAAATTCTGATATAAAATTGAGTTATAAAGGAATGGTTAATAAAGTAATTTTTTTAAATTGAAGTCTTTATAAATAAGAATGGAATTTATAACGTTGTTTATAAATTCGAAACTGACTTATTTTGATAAGTAAATTCTTATAGTTTGTTAAATGATGTATATTCACAATTTTGGACAGTGAATATAATATTGAATAAAATGGACATGTTTTGGGAAAGTGATATTTTAAAACGAAGTAATTGTTTTAAAAGATGTTTTTAAAAGGCATTGAATATCGAAACCATAGATTTCAACATTCATTGTTGAAATAGACGTTTTCGAATATAAGGAAATGGTGGACTATAACACTGTTGTTATAGTAAATGATTTCCGAAAGGAAATGTTTTGTATAGTATTGGGATTTATACATCTATCTAAATTTCGAATCCCTATACTAGCGATTTTGAGTTGTCGTAACGATGTTTTACGTAACATTCGTTTTGACTCAAATGAAAATGTGAAAGAAAATGATTTCCTTAAAGATGAAATATGTACTTAATTTTGATTTAAGTATATCGAATATTTTCAAATATTGAAAATAAAATGGATTTGTGAATTACTTATTTTTAAATAAGTATGGAAATGTTTTTCCAAATATGAAATGTTGTGAACATATTCCGTAAGGGATAAATGATTTGAAATTCATTTTTGAAGTCGAAGTTGAAAAGTTAAATGAGAATTTGAACAATTTGTTCAATTTGGAATTTTTCAAAAAGATTGAATCGTTAAGTTAAAATTGAGTTTAACTTCGACATCAAAGACAATATAAGTTGAGCTTTGAATTTCAGATGATGATTTGGATTGTATGTCTAACATTGTGAATTGATGACATAGCAATTGATCTCTATTAAATATATATCTGTTGGTGGCGGAGAATTTATTCTCTTAGCTTAACACCCTTCTCTGAGACGTACGAGCTCAGAGGTTATATATCGATAGACATCAATTCTGTGTTGAGAATTGACGATGTAACGTGTAATTCAAATCAAGTGTGAAAGTCGATAATAATTGGAATTATGAAGATGAATTAGGTTTGAGATAACCTTAAATTTCCAAATCGACTTAGAGGAAAATTTTGAAATCCTCTGTTTTGTTATGAATATGGATATGTAAGTTTTTAGAACTTATATATATATGAATACGATAAATTTGAAACCGTTAGTTTAGAAAGACATTGTTATGGAAATCTTATGTATGTTTACATAGATGTTATATGTACGAAATGTGAAATGAAAGTACTACATATATGATATTATGTTTTCTAAACTGAGGATGTGGAAAAGTACCTTCCATTTATTATTAAAGAAGGTATTGGAACTCTCGATGAGTGTCCATTTGAAATTCGTAGCTACGTAGAATTTTAGTCAGAGTGACTATTTGAATCGGAAATCCTTCGCGATAGTTCATCGCGATGAGATTAGATTTGATTGATGATTAGCGTAATTTGAGGGGCGAGATGCCCACAGTTACAAGCGATTCCACTGGGATAGTGGCGTAACCGCCGGGTAAACTGCAATCTAATGCCAGGCGAAATTTGAGGGGCGTGATGCCTACAGACACGAGCGATTCTACTGGGATAGTAGCATAACCGCCGTGTGTACTTCAATCTATGGCGACAACCATGGCGAAATTTAAGAGATGTGAAATCTACAGCCACAAGCGACTCTACTGGGATAGTAGCGTAACCGCCGAGTGGAACTGTAATCCATGGGGGAACGTGCTTTCCATATCCATTTTTAAAAGAATTTTTAAAAGTATTTTCACTGGGAATTGAAGCAAGTATATTTAGTACTTGGAGATTTTTAGACCTGCGCCTGGCCAGCGTATGTCTAATGTCTGTGAGAACGAAGATGGACTTGTTAAATTTCGAGTTAGCAAGTATTTTCAAACAGTAAATAGTGAATCAATGAACTGAAGTAGAATTACAATCCTACCTAATAAACTAAGGAAGAGGATCTTTGTAATGTTTTGAAAGTCCACAGCTTTGGAAGAGATATATATTATATAAATCTCTAACGTGAAGAATTTTAAGTTTGAATCTGAGTTGTAAATCGAAAATGTTGATAAAAGACTTTTGCGTTTTGATTTTAGAAATCAATGATTGTAGAAATCATTGAATAAAAGAGAAGTTAAACAAAACTAATGAGATTAAACAAATGAAATGAATCCTATATTCATTTATTTGTAATAAGTTTTAAGTTTAGTAAAAATTGACTAGAGTATAAATATCGATGAAATTTTAACAACTTTTCCTTTTCGTGGACGAAAAGTTTTTAAGGAGGGGAGTTTGTAACGACCCTGAATTTTGAACAATTTAATTTGAGAATATTTAATTAATTTTAAATATTTGAATGATGATTTGACTTGAATTTCAAATTATCAGAAGGAATTGGTGATTAAATTTTTGAATTTAATCTATTGAAAGAATGAATAAAATTTGAATCTTCGATTTTAAGCCGGTTAAAAATAATTTAAAGGCTTAGAAAAATCATATTGATAATACTGAAGGTAATAGAAGCTTCAGAATTGATTTTAAAAGCGATTTGTTCCGTTTTGAAATTTTATCGTTTAAATTGAATTTAAAAATAGTATTCCGAGGCACAGTCTCGGAATTTGACGAAACCAATTTCAGTGGGTCCGTAATATTGAATTATTACTGGATTTCAATTTTCGTATTTATCAGAATTGTTTTGTGAATATATGGCGTGTAAACGCGTATAAAATTAAATTGAATTCAATTTGAATTTCTGTAATAACCGGGATTTTTGCATCGATTGGATATCATCGTTAAACGATTTCTATGCTAGCTATTTGCTTATAGGAATTTCGATTCGAATTGGAATTTGTTTAATAAAAAATTGTTGTTGGAATTTTTGAATCGGTTAGAATCCTTTTGGAAGAAAACAAGAAAAAAAATTTGTTAAAGGGTTTTGGGCTTTAAAATTTTATCTCGGCCCATTCATTTCGTTTAAAACCCTATACCCGATCCCTTTCTCATTTCATTCACAAACCCTAAACCTAAAACAGACGAGAAGAAAAAATAATGGCGGCTTCGTTTTCCTCCATTTTCAGCTACGCCTTAAATCACGTCCAACCATACCTTTAATCGTGCTACCCACGAAACCCTCCTTTCAGTCTCATTCGAAAAACCTAAGACAAAAATAAACGAAAAAAAATGGTGGCGTTCGCGAATTAGGGCTACGGCGATTTCTCGATTCTTCGTTCAATTCAAGGGCGACCGCTTCCTTGCTCGTTCTTCCCTGTTCATTCAAAGTTAGGGTTTTGTCAAATCGAAGATGCCGACTTTTGGTAGAAGGTGATTTCGTGCTTGCTCGCCGATCGTCTAGAGTTCTCGTGGCCGCTTGTTCGAGTTCGCTGCTACCTCGACTAAGGTGAGTGAACCTTTTCACTCACATCTCCTTCAACTCACACTTCTACAGTTAAAGTTCGTTTGAATCTTGGTGATTTTTTGGAGGCTTTCATTTCGCTCAGTTTTGAAAATTGATTGACTTTTGCTGCTTGACTTTTACAAGGTTGATGTTGTTCGACTTTTTGAGTTTTAATTTTGTTCGTATTCCCCGAGTATCACTGTTTGATTTAAGTGATACTCTCGACTTCACTTCACTGTGCATTGTTGGCTTCGGCTTGTGATGTTGTTTACGTGACGGCTTTGCCTATTTCTTTGGCAATGAACTGCACACTGCTATGTTGTTTATGTAAGGCAGTTTGCATTTATTTGATTTTGTCATGGCCTTGATGTCATTAGGTTGCTTGATTTAGTTAGGCCCACGATTTTGATTTCTGAAATTTTGATTTTTGTGAATTTCCTTGTTGACTTCACTGTGAATTAAGTTTTGATCTTCTGGCCCCTGTGAGCTTTGTCTCAGCCCATCTTTTCTGTTGCTCTTTGATCATTCGAGTTGTTGTCACATTGGACTTGTAGTTGTTGTCGTGAGCTCTGTTGCACTTTGATGTTGTTTAGGAGTAGATTCTGGTTCCACTGTGTTGTATTTACCTTTGTTGTGTCTTGTTCTTTCGAGTTTTGGGGCTGTTGCATCATGTTGGTCTCCAGTCTGTATTCACTTATAGTCTACATCTCATATGCTTTTGTAGCCTGACCTTTGTTGAGCATATGTCTACTGTTGAGTCTTTGGTGGGTTTTCCCACTTTGAATTTGCTAGCAGACTGTCTTGACCACTTGAGATATTTGGATTTGTATTACCTAAACTATTTTGATCTTGGTCGGGCTCACCTTATGATTTCAACTTGCTACTTGGTTTCGATCAAGTTCACTTGCTTGAGTACTGGGTTTTAATCACCTTGGTTTTAGTTGTATTTGAGCTTGAGCTCACTATGTTGTTTCGACCAGTCCACTTCTTATCTCACTGCATATGTTTTGTGTCAGCTGTGGTTATTGGATTTGCACTTGATTCATTGCTTCATGTCACTTGTGCATTCTCTCTAGTACCACTGCACTTGTTTGCAACTATTGGCACCATTGTTGTCTTCACTTGCATACTTGTCATTCATGTATTTTTGGTGCTGTGGTGCCATAACTCTGGTGCCCTCACCCTCCTTCTGTTTTGTAGTTGTACCACTTGCTGTGGCCTTCTTGAAATTGCAGTCGTCTTGTACATGATTGTATTTTGCAATCTGGGTAGCTTGTCACTATGTTGCACTTGTTTGACCCGGTTTGGTAGTTGCATACTTGCTGTGCATCCTTCATATCTGCACTTGATCTTTGGAGTGTTTGTAGTAGTATTGACTCCATTTTGAATGATTTGTATTGCAGTTTGATTGTTATCCTTGTACTAGCCATTGACTTCAAGTGGTGGCTGCATTTTCATTGTAGTTTTACCCTTGATTCCTTGTGGTGACTTTATATTCGGTGTTGGCGAGGCAGTGCACGCGTACGTGTGCACGGCAGCCACCCAAACTCGACAATTTTTGAATTGATAATTCTTTGCTCGTGATGCATTGATTTTTATACCATATTGGCGAGGCCGTACACGCGTGCGTGTACGGCAGCCAATCGAGTTCTTGATGATTTTAAAGTGACAATTTCAATTTTTTTTAAATTGATTTAGTCGAGTTGATAAATTGTTTATTTATCTCTGTTGATGTTTTAAATCTGCTGATTTATTGTTAAACACTGTTAAGTGTTATATTTTCGTTATCCGATTTCTTTGTTAAAAGAGTCGGATAGACGAGAATTATTGTGACTGTCGTCTATTTAAATTATTATTGCCTATATGCACTAATAAACTGGTTTGAATTAGACTGACCTGTGTATTATTTTCTTTTGAATATAATACTCGGGTCAGACCGAGTATTTTTACAGCTTGAAGATTTTCGAGCAGCGAAGTTAGAGAGAGAGTAAAGAATCATTTATTTCAAGAAAATTGTATTTTAAATATTCCGCTGTATCAGTATTAAATTGTATAAAACTCTAATGTATATAAAAGATTTATAGTAATGAAATAAATTCTCATTTGTTTTAATTGATTGTTATTATCTGTGTTTCTGTGGCTGATTCTGTTTAAACCTTATAAACTAAATAACAATTCGTCTTTTTGAACGTTTTTAGTTGGTTTAATTACCGACTGGAGGCGGTCAAAAGGGGGAATGTTACAATATCCCCCTCGAAGTGGGATTGGTATTATTATATTGTGCTAACATCTGTGGATGCAGGGAAACAGGTTGGAGGGATCCAACTGGATTCCTCAAAACGTCGAATTTGTTCTATATTTTGCGATATGATTTATTTGATAATCTGTGATAGATTATATTGGTAATTGAAATTATTGAATGCTATGGTTTGGCTGAATATATTTTGGTATTTTAAGATATCGGAAATATAAAATTGGATTTTTGAAAATAAAATATAAAAGAGAGAATTTTAAGTAAAATAATTTTAGGGAATGGGATAAATTAAAGAATGAATCTGGAGAAAGGATAAAAAGTTGATTTTTAAATTCTAAAATAAATCTCGAGTATGGGAAAGGAGATTTTTGAATAAATAGAAATAAATGAATTTTTAAACTTAAGTGATATAATTTAAAGAAATAAAGGATTTACTTTTAAATTCAAGGTTTAAATAGTTTGGGAGAAATAAAGAATAATTTTGGAAAAGAATATGAAATTGGTATTTTTAGTTTAAATAAGATTTTAAATCGTAATAAAAGGATGAATCTGAAATTAATGGGTTTTGAAATAAATTTGGGTAAGTAAAGGAATTTATTTTAAAATGGAGTAAATTTTGGAAATCGATTTGGGAATTGATTTAGTGTTTGAAACTGTGTTTTAAAAGGAGGATGAGACTATGGAAGTTATAAACTGGATTTATAAAATGAAATAAGATATCAATGGATATTTGGAAGTATAAATTCACGGTGGGAATTTATAAATGAATGGGTAATTTGTTTTAAAAATAAATAGTGGTTTTATTTTTAAAGGTTTGGGAAAGAAATTTACGGGTTGGAGACGTAAATTAAATTGGGATAAATCGAGAAGGATTTATTAACTGATTAGATGGGTTATTTTGGAATGGAAAGTGTATTTTTTTGAAAATCCAAGTATGTTTTCAAAGCAAAATTTTTTAAGTATAAGTTAGAGATTTTAAAGTGGTTTTAAAAGAATGTTTTTGAAAGAAATATTTTTCTAGTAGTTTTAATTTTTTTTTAAAAGTAAATATTTATTAAGTTAATTTTTATAAGTAAATTATTTTAAAAGGTTTAATGAGTATTATGATTTTAAAAGATAATTATTTAATATTTATACCTTATAGAATAACTTTTATTTTAAAATTAGTTTTGGCTTAAGTTTTACATGAGAATTTGTATAAAGTTTCATAACTAATATTTTAAATTAAGTGTTTTAAGCAGTTTTTCTTTTTGTGTTTTAAAGTATATATTTTTGGATAAAGTGATTTAAATTATTTTAAAATCTAAAGTATTAAGAATTGGGGATTTTCAGTGGAAATAAAACAAATGGGTGGAAATTTATTCCGCGAGAGAAAAGTGATTTGAAAAATATTTTCAAAAGGGTTGAAGTGTGGAAATATATCTTACGAAGATATTTTGAAATAAATGAATTATTTGGGAATTATTAAGGCATGATGGTTGTTTGTGGATGTTATATGATAGTTAAATAACCGACTATCAATATTGGCCAATGCGTTGATCGTTTCGAAGAGACCGGGATCGGGATTAATTTCCCGAAAACCACTTCGATCCGGTTTGAACATTTTCGTAAGGAAGACAAGAGCTTGGAATCGGGGATGGAGCAGTGAAGTACAAGGGCTAATCGCTACTAATCCTGAGGGTGATTCCAAAATGGATGTAGTAGGAGTAGTGCCTTCGGTTCCGTTCGGACCGGGAACAGACTTGTATGGACGAATGCTATCAGAACATCGCCAGGAGGACGGTGAGCATTCTAAGTGAATGTGTGCTAAAAAGGTAACGCATAGCCTCAAACCTCATCAACCGGGAATGGCTAAAACAGGGGAGGTGTAGCAAGGCTAAGTGGCTAACAACCAATTAGGGTGAGGTCATCCCTATATAGATGTCCCTTTTTATTCGGCTGTGTGGGCGGTTGCTGATCCCAACCGCGGGGTGATCTTATTCGGACTATCCAATAAGGGGTAGCTCCGGTCTTGTGTAGCAGGGGATCAGGGTGGATCCTCGGTACGGTGATCTAGACCACGTACTGTGACGGGCGATACCCCAGTAGCCCTGCCATTGATGGAAACCCAATCTCCAATAAGTGCCTTCGGACTTGTTTGTAGAACCTAGTATGCTGGATATTAATGAATGTAACAATTTCGGCTATTTGAATAAGTATTTGTATTTAGACACTATTATAACATCATAGGATTTGATAAGAAATGTTTTGGTTATCGTAAGGTAAAAACCCGACATGTTTATTTATGGCGTGGTCTTACGAGATACCTTTGATTTAAAGGATTTTTGAAATTTTAATAATTCAAATTGAGTGTGTTTTCTCACGCTGGTTTTCCAGATTGACTCGGGTGTTATTTTATTATAATGCTCGGGTCAGACCGAGTATTATAGAATACAGGATGATGCTGTGGAGCTCAGGAGACGAGCTGGAGGACGGAGACGTATATCACGTATCTGACTTATATTCCGCTGTGCCGTGTAAGATGTATAGTCAGCTTTTGTGAGGACAAGTTAATATAACTGTCCAGTATTTTGCTATTGATTGTGTTGTACTCTGATGATGTAATGTATAAAACAGATATAGTTCTTTTTGAATAAAGATCAGTCATTTATCTATTATATATTGTTCCGCTGCAATTGTGAGATTCTGATGTTTTGTTTTCTCTTCTTCTACCTCCTTCTTTTAACCCTAATGATTCAGTTTTCCGACATTCGATTGTTCGACATTTATTACAGTGGACGTATTAATGTCGATTTTCGAGCGTCGAAAAATCGGGTCGTTACAATCCATAACTACAATCTTTCTTTCACTAACTTGGAAATTCTCTTATCCAACTTCTGATTCCTTTTTAGAGTCACGAGACTTCTACCGATTAACTCCCACCTAAATTACGGACAATATGGAACACTCGGATACTTTATCTTGTGAACCACAGTGTAGTTCTCCATGGGAACTGGCAGTTGTACTTAGAAAATAACAGGCAACAACATCCCAATATTTGAACTTCGCCTAGTGCAGAAGCCGCTATTTTTTTTATTGAGACTGCAATAATTTTTTCATACTAACTTGGAATCTGACAAAATTTCGACTGACGAACTCCCACCTAAATTACAGACAATATGGTACACTCGGATACTTCATCTTGTGAATGCACACTGTAGTTCTACATGGTGACTAACGGTTGTACTTAGAAATTAACAGGCTATATCCTTATATTTGAATACTATTTCTCTATTAGATGTAAAAGGGTATATTTGGAATTTCAAAAAGACACCGAGTAAATCTATTCAATGAATTATCTTTATTAGTAGTAAAGATGTGCCTGAGTGGCATATCCATGTATCTTACTGATTCCTACTTCTTTGGGGAGGAAGTTCAAAATCTTCTTCTCTGGCATACAGAACTTTATCTCCATCTAATTCCGTACGACTATCTAGATCATGATTTTTGACAATATCATGCACAATCTGCTAATCCTTGTCCAAGCCATATTCCTATCGTCACATTCCTTATCCAAATTCATAACTCACCTTCTTTCATGATCCATTTCCCCTTCTTTACAACAGATGATGACATATTGCACTTGGTGTCGTTTCCTGTAACAACCCAAAATTTGAGCTAGAATGATTAATTAACGAATTAATTAAACAATAAAATAAGTTTATGAAATTGTCAAAATCGAGCCACAGAAGTTGCACCATTGGATCCGTGGCGATTTTCTGATCAATTTCCATATATAACTTGTCAAAATTCGAGCTAGTATAGAGAAGTTACGAGTGGAACAAGAATTCAGAATTTAATAAACAAAAACGAAAAAAATAATAATAGACCCCATAGAGGTCGACCCATGCAAAGGTCGGGTCGACCTATAGGTCGACCCCCAATTAAGCTAGGTTGACCCACCAAAACACCTGGATGTTATTTCGTTCAGGTACGAGCCGGACAACCTATTTTGCAATTTTCGTCAAATCTTGTGCGTTCTTAGCTACATCCAACGGTTCCTAGCGAGCCTATGACGTGGTTGCACCAAATTTAATCTTCAAATCCGATGGCCTGAGATCCCTAAGCCACACTATAAATAGAACCCTAGGCCTAGCTATTTTTCTCATTCAGATTTTCTCCCAATTGGGTTCATTGCCTAAGGCTGAGCCCTAAATAGAAAAAATTTCTAGGGAGAAGATCTTATTAATAAAAATATTCTACACCCTAGAAGTCGATCTGGGAAGGCCAAAGATTAGAGCTAAGGACCACAGGTGAGTGTTTTGTAATTATTTTATATTTTTAAGTAATTTAAAATAATAGGGTTCTCAATATATGTAGTTTTTCTACAATTTTGAGACAATTTTTATGTAAGTTTATTTACAGTCAGTTTTTAAGTAAATTTCAAAATTTCTTTTCAGTCTATTTTTATTCAGCTATTTTATTCAGTTATTTTCAGTTATTTACAGTTATTTACATCTGCTTTAAGTAGGAATTTAGCCAGTAGATGTTAGTTTCTTTTCATAGAGATTTAATCCCTTTTTATGTGAATAAATTAAAAAGAGAAGAATTCGCTAATATGGGTTAAAATAGAAAAACACTAAATTTACAGAAATTAGATGTAAAATAAGAAAAATTGAAATAAAATAGAGATGGATTGAAATAGGAAAATTATAGATATTTGCAAGCATGATTATAACAAGTGGTTATAACTAAAAAGAGAAAATGGAAGTGGCTTATTTTAAAACTTAGATTAAGTTAATAAGAAAATATAGCAAAAATAACATAAGAGGCTCATTTTAAAACTTAGATTAAGTTAATAAGCAAATATAGAAGTAGGGCCCGTACCCGTAGCATTTCTTTTAAGATCTAGGACTGATGGTTTCACAACAAATAGGTAAGGCTGGGACACGCTTATGCTGATTAGAGTAAATAAGTGGCCAATAGATAGAGGCTCAAATCTGGAGATTTGGGCAAGGGGCGCAAAACTAGAAGATTTTTTCTTAGGACCAGTACCGGCAGCATTCCCTTTCAGGTCTAGGACTGATGGTCTCACAACAGTTAGGTGAGGCTGGGCAGCATTCCCTTTCAAGTCTAGGATTGATGGTCTTACAACAGTTAGGTGAGGCTGGGCATGCTTATGCCGATTAGAGTAAATAAAGGGTCAAATAGGGGGCGACAGTTAGTGTGCACGGGCGATGACCAAGCGTGCGGCATCGATTAGGGTAAATAATTCGCTACTGGGTCCTAAGCGCTAAAGAGGTGTCTTTTGCTATGGCCAACAGGATTAGTTCACAGTGGCACAACAGAGATAGAATAGGCCAATCAACGGGTAGAATTAGGATTTCAGCCTAATTAAGATAGTAGTTGAGATAGGATTAGGGTTTCAGCCTAATCACAGCAGCTTAAGACAAGTGTAAACAATCAAACAATCAAAGCAAACAGTTAAACATAATCAGAAGCAGTATTTTATCCGAGTTAAATCTTTTTTGTATTTTCCTTTCATGTTAGGACTATTTCTTAGTCTATTATCTTTATCATGCTTAGAAATGCTAGTAATTACTTTCACTCACCAGACTTATTGTCTGACCTACTCCTCTATCTTTCCTTTTTCCCCCCAATAGGCCAGCAGAGTTGAGTTGATTCAGGTTGCTTGGAGATTCCTTCCCGGAGTTCTCTCGTTTCAGATGTATTCTTCTACTTTTCATCTTTTTCGTCTTGCTTATGATGGATTTGGCACTTGTGAGAGGGATTATGATTATTATTATGATTATTATTGTTATCTTTGTACTCTGATTATGTGAGACTGAGATGTATTTTCATAAGACATGTTTTTATGACATTTTGAAATAAAGTTTAATTTTGAATGACAAGTTGTTATTTAAATGTTTCTACTGTTTTTACTTATTTTTCTTGTGAATCTTAGTCCCTGTGATGCTATAGCTATACCTATAACGCACCACATCCTTTAGTGTGTCCTTTTTGGGTATATTAAGGGGTGTGGGGTGTTTCACTTGGTATCAGAGCCTAAGGTTACAGGATTCCTAAAAACTTATTTTAAAAATAAAGTATTTTTCAAAGGTAACATATCTTCAACTAAAAGTATTTTTCAAAAAGAAACTCTTATTATAGAAATAGTTTTCAAGTATAAAAGAGTTTTTATAAAAGTCCCCATAAAGTCCAGTTCAACCTTCTTTTGATTCTTTCGAACCTAAAATCTCTTTTTCTTTGCATAGAATGGCGAACGCCCCAAATCTTCCAGAGGGTGTCTAAGTCCCTGGCTAGTTCCGCAGATACCTCCAAGCTGATGCAGCGCAACCCACATTTGTCAAAGGTATAAGTCGAGACCGACTCAAGGAAGGTAAAGACATAAGTCGAGTAAGTAGTGAGGAAGGTGAAGGCATAAGTCGTAACCGACTTAAGGAAGGAGGTATAAGTCGTGACCGACTTAGGGAAGGAGCTATGAGTCATCAACGACTTAAGGGACGTGCTGGGTTACGACCTAAGACTACGGGAAGAACAACACCAGTTGAAAAATGCGAAGGTTTAAGTCGTTGCCGAGTTAACGACTTAGTTTTGGTGAGTGAACGACTTAAGTGGTTGTCTGTTTGTATTTTCCTGTCTTTAAGTCGTATGTCGACTGTTTTAAGTCGTATGCATTGTGTTGTACTGGTAATTTTGTTAAGTCGTTATGTTGTAACTGTTTGGGCTTAAGTCGTCACCGAGTTATGATAGGTCGTAGGTCGTAAGTCGGAACCGACTTAGGAGTTGTAAATTTTTTTTGTTGCATGTTGTAGCCTATAAATAGGCAAGTTGTTTCATTTGTAAAGGTTGTTGATTTTTGAATAAAATTCTCTTTTGATTGCTGTGTGCTTTCATCTAAATTGGTAGTTGAGTGTAATCTCCTATCTCCTCTTTCGGTTAATCGAGTGCGCTCGATTCAACGATTGTAGAAGCCGATTCGCGGAATCAAGTGCGCTTGATCAACGCTTGAAGAATTGAAGATCTTTGAACCCGGTATCGTGCGCGATCAACGAGTTCGGGATAGCTAGAATTCGATATCTTCGGATCAACGAATTTGGGCATTTCAGTATCTTTCAATCCATCGATTACTACTTTCACCGATTGAAGATTGTTTTGTTTAATTCGCTGCGTCAGTTTTGGTATCAGAGCTTGTTCTAGCCAATCATAGCTAGATCGAGACTTGGAGCCTATTCATTTTGAAGTTTGAAGTGATTTGCCGAACTTGAAGTGTTGAGCCGTGATTAAGTTGAAGTGTTCGACTTTGTATTGAAGTTTGGAGATCGGATTTGTGATTTGGAGAAGTTGTGTTCATCGTGTTCATCGCGATTTGCAACAAAGTGGAAGTTTTCGATCCATTTCATTTGGATCAAAGTTCGAATTGTGTTTGAATTTGAAGTGTTTGTAAAATTTTCAAGTATGCCGCCAAGGAGAGCTAATCGTCACCAAAACGTAGAAGCTTTGTATCGAAGAGAAGCAGCTGATGAGATGGAGTAGAGAATTAATGAGAACTTTAGTGAAAAGCTTAATGAAGGGATTGGACGATTAGAGAAGATGATGTTAGAAATGAATCAAAATCGGAGAAGGGTTTCACCTGAATCTAACCATGGGGGTAGTAGAGTCTCGCCACATTCCAATCGAGACAGAAGTGTTGAAAATGATCAAGGGCGTGGGAGGAACGTGAATGATCGTGAACGGAGGAATGTAGATAGAAGGGATGATGGTGGTAGACGTGATGGGAGTAGAGATGTGGGTGGACGAGATAGACAACGATATACAACTGATTTTGAAGAAGAGTATGATGGTGGTAGTGTTCGAGGACAAGGACGAGGACAAGGAAGAAATTACTCTGAGTATGATCACAAATGGGAGTCGGGGATGAAGACTGAAATTCCTGAATTCAAAGGTGGTATGCAAGCGAAGGAGTTTCTAGATTGGATGGCTAATGTAGAAGAGATTTTTGACTTCAAGGAAGTTCCAGAACATCGTAGAGTGAAGTTGGTTGCTACAAGGTTGAGGGGTAGAGCTTTGGCATGGTGGCAGCAAACTAAACTTACACGTGAACGGATGGGGAAGTCAAAGGTTGAATCTTGGGAGAAGATGAAGAAATTGATGAAAGCGACATTCTTACCTTATAATTATCAATCGCTTATGTATCAACGTTTGCAGAACTTGAGACAAGGGAGGAAATCTGTGAATGACTATGCTGATGAATTTATCAACTGATAGCAAGGAATGATATTATGGAGACAGAAGAACAATTGACATCTAGATTCATTGGGGGATTGCGAATGCAGATTCAGGATATGGTTAACATGTTTGATCCCAGATCTGTAGCGGAAGCACATCAGAAAGCATTGGCTTGGGAGAAGCAGGGTAGACGAGGAGGAGGTGTGTTTACTAATTCCAACAATCAAGTGAAGGGTGTTAGTGGGAGTTCTAATGTTTCCAAACCTATCAATAGACCAGTGGGGAAGGAGGCTGAGAAGGCGAAAGTCAATAACGGTTTCAAATGTTATAATTGCCAAGAAATGGGTCACAAAAGTAGCGAATGTCCGAAGCCGAAGAAGAGAGCTATGATAGCGGAGGTTGAGGATGAGAATGAAGAAGCTAAATGTTCCAATTCACCACCTGATGAGGAGGAAGAAGAAGTGTCGGGAGACGAAGGTTATAATCTAATGATGAAGAGGTCCTGTTTAACACCAAAGCAAGAGGAGGATTGTAGTTGGTTAAGGAGCAATATTTTTCAGTCAACATGTACTATTCTGGGGAAAGTTTGCAAATTTGTTATTGATGCTGGAAGCTGTGACAATATAATTTCTTTAGAGGCTGTGAGGAAGTTAGCATTGAAGACTGAGAAACATCCAAAACCATACAGGCTGGCTTGGTTGAGGAAAGGCGGGGAAGTGAAGGTTGGACGAAGGGCTCGTGTGAATTTTTCAATTGGGAAGAAATATAAAGACGAAATCTGGTGCGATGTGGTAGATATGGACGTTTGTCATTTGTTGCTGGGGAGACTGTGGCAGTATGATAGAGCAGTACAACATGATGGGCGTACCAACAGTTATAGTTTCATGTTTGAAGGCGCAAAGATTATTCTAGTTCCAAAGAAGCGACAACAGGAGGAAAACAAGTTGGAGGAGATTGAAGAGCTCAAAACTTTGTTATCTTTGAAGGAGTTTGTGAAGGAAGTAGAGGAGGAGCCTGAAGTATTTTTATTGATTGGGCGTGAGAGCAGAGAAGAGGTTGAAATTCCGGAAGAAGCAAAGCCAGTTTTGAAAGAATTTCACGATGTATTTCCAGAGGAGTTACCAACAGAATTGCCACCGTTGAGGGATATTCAACACCAGATAGATCTTGTTCCAGGTGCTGTGTTGCCACACAGACCACATTATCGAATGAGTCCAAAGGAACATGAAGAGTTGCGAAGGCAAGTGGAAGAATTGCTTGAACAGGGGCGTGTGCAGGAGAGTTTAAGTCCTTGTGTTGTACCAACTTTATTGGTACCCAAAAAGGATGGAACGTGGAGGATGTGCACAGACAGTCGAGCATTGAATAAGATTACTGTGAGATATAGATTTCCAATGCCGAGGTTGGATGACTTGTTAGATAAAATAAGTGGAGCTACTATATTTTCGAAGATTGATTTGAAGAGCGGATATCATCAAATTCGTATCAGACCAGGAGATGAGTGGAAGACTGCTTTTAAAACCAGGGAAGGTCTATACGAATGGTTGGTTATGCCATTTGGCTTATCAAATGCACCGAGTACTTTCATGAGGGTGATGAATCAAATTTTTCGACCATTCATTGGGAAGTTTGTAGTGGTGTACTTCGATGATATTCTGATATATAGTGGAAGTCCGGAGGAACATTTGAATCATCTGAGAGAAGTGCTAATGGTACTGCGACAAGAACAATTTTATGCTGCAACGAAGAAATGCGTGTTCATGATGCATAGTGTTTTATTTCTGGGGTATGTTGTGTCGGAAGAAGGAATACAGGTTGACCAAAGTAAAGTCGAAGCGATTAGAGATTGGCCGCAACCCAAGACGATAACGGAAGTTCGTAGTTTTCACGGGTTGGCTTCATTTTATCGAAGGTTTATTCCACACTTTAGTAGTGTGATGGCGCCTGTGACTGATTGTATGAAGGGTAAACAGTTTGCATGGACGAAGGAAGCCGAGGTTGCTTTTGAGCGAATCAAAGAACTCTTGACGTCTGCACCAATTCTAATATTACCAGATTTTCAGCTAGTGTTTGAACTACATACTGATGCATCCAAGGTTGGGATTGGAGGAGTGTTGAGTCAAAGAGGTCGTCCTATTGCATACTTTAGCGAGAAGTTATCAGGAGCAAAGATGAGATACAGTACATATGATGTGGAATTTTATGCTGTTGTGCAATCTATTAAACACTGGAGACACTATCTATTTCAGAAGGAGTTTGTTCTTTACACTGATCATGAGGCCTTGAAGCATTTACAAGGGCAACACAAGATTTCAGCGAGACATGCATCGTGGATTGCATATCTGCAACAATTTACTTTTGTTGTTAAACACAAGTCAGGGGTGACGAATCGTGTAGCTGATGCTTTGAGTAGGAGGAGTCATTTGTTGACTACACTAAAGGTTGAAGTGACGGGGTTTGAAATGTTACCAGAATTATTTGACAATGATCCTTACTTTGCAAAGTTTGTTGATAAAGTCAAGGATGGGGAGACGGATGAGTTTATAATGATAGATGGTTTTCTGTTCAAAGGAAATCGATTGTGCATACCGGAGGGTAGTTTGAGAATGAAGATCGTAAAAGAACTACATGAAGAAGGACACGTGGGTAGAGACCGTACATTACAGTTGATTTCACAATCTTACTTTTGGCCATCGATGAGGAAAGAGGTGGAGAGGTTTGTGGAGCGTTGTCATACTTGTCAGGTTTCGAAAGGAACCGCGACTAATGCTGGTTTATATATGCCGTTACCCGTGCCTGTAATACCATGGGTGGATATCAGTATGGATTTTGTTTTGGGTTTGCCTAGAACTCAAAGGGGAAATGATTCTATATTCGTTGTGGTAGACAGATTTTCGAAAATGGCACATTTTATTGCTTGTAAGAAGACGGCGGATGCTGTTCATGTTGCTCAGTTGTTTTTCAAGGAGGTCTATCGACTTCATGGATTGCCAGAATCTATTGTGTCAGATAGAGATACTCGATTTCTGAGTCACTTTTGGTTGAGTTTGTGGAAAATGGTGGGAACAAAGCTGAAGTTTAGTAGTGCTTATCATCCGCAAACTGATGGACAGACTGAGGTGGTAAACAGATCATTGGGGAATTTGTTACGATGTCTTGTACAGGACAATCTGAAGAGTTGGGACACGAAGTTATGCCAAGCAGAATTTGCTCATAATCATGCTGTAAATCGAAGTACTGGGTTCAGTCCATTCCAGATTGTATATTCTAGTATGCCAAAAGGACCGTTGGATTTAACGGTAATACCACACTCGAAGGGGACAATTAAGAAAGCTGCTGATTTTGTTGAAGGATTGACAGAGTGTCATAAAATCGTTCAGGAACGATTGGAGAAAGCAAACGAGAAGTATAAACGATCTGCAGACTTGAAGCGAAGAAATGTTGAATTTAATGAAGGTGATTTGGTTTATGCAGTGTTAACAAAGGATCGTTTTCCAGTGGGCGCTTATAACAAGTTAAAAGCCAGAAAAATTGGTCCTGTAGAAGTTGTGAAAAGGATTAATGAAAATGCTTATAAATTGAAGCTGCCAGAAGATGTGTACACTTCTGATGTGTTCAATGTTAAACATCTCGTACCATATCATGGGGATGAGCGCGCTGATGTGGAAGAATTTACAAATTCGAGGTCGAATTTTTCTCAACCTTGGGAGGATGATGCAGCGCAACCCACATTTGTCAAAGGTATAAGTCGAGACCGACTCAAGGAAGGTAAAGACATAAGTCGAGTAAGTAGTGAGGAAGGTGAAGGCATAAGTCGTAACCGACTTAAGGAAGGAGGTATAAGTCGTGACCGACTTAGGGAAGGAGCTATGAGTCATCAACGACTTAAGGGACGTGCTGGGTTACGACCTAAGACTACGGGAAGAACAACACCAGTTGAAAAATGCGAAGGTTTAAGTCGTTGCCGAGTTAACGACTTAGTTTTGGTGAGTGAACGACTTAAGTGGTTGTCTGTTTGTATTTTCCTGTCTTTAAGTCGTATGTCGACTGTTTTAAGTCGTATGCATTGTGTTGTACTGGTAATTTTGTTAAGTCGTTATGTTGTAACTGTTTGGGCTTAAGTCGTCACCGAGTTATGATAGGTCGTAGGTCGTAAGTCGGAACCGACTTAGGAGTTGTAAATTTTTTCTGTTGCATGTTGTAGCCTATAAATAGGCAAGTTGTTTCATTTGTAAAGGTTGTTGATTTTTGAATAAAATTCTCTTTTGATTGCTGTGTGCTTTCATCTAAATTGGTAGTTGAGTGTAATCTCCTATCTCCTCTTTCGGTTAATCGAGTGCGCTCGATTCAACGATTGTAGAAGCCGATTCGCGGAATCAAGTGCGCTTGATCAACGCTTGAAGAATTGAAGATCTTTGAACCCGGTATCGTGCGCGATCAACGAGTTCGGGATAGCTAGAATTCGGTATCTTCGGATCAACGAATTTGGGCATTTCAGTATCTTTCAATCCATCGATTACTACTTTCACCGATTGAAGATTGTTTTGTTTAATCCGTTGCGTCACAAGCTATGGCACCAGAGGTGCAAGAGCAAGCGCCCAATGCACCACCAGTGGGTGGAGATCCCGTTAATCCACCTGCAGCAGCCAATTTTTCTAAGCTATGCAAGGACTTCGCAAGTCTGGAGGCAAGATGTTTTCTGGCATGGAGGATTTCATAGAGGCACGAGCTTGGTTAAGGAATACGAAGCGGATATTTAGGCTGTTAGGATTTGATGACCAACAGAAAGTTCAGCTTGCATCTTGGCAGCTGAAGAGAGAGGCTTCTTACTGGTGGGAGATCATAGAGATGGAGGGTAAAGACATTGATTGGTTTGGATTTCGGGAAAGCTTTGAGAGAAATTTCTTGTCTTAAGCCGAGGAAAGCATGCAGTTGGAGAAGTTCATTAGTCTAAGGCAGGGGAGTCTTTCGGTGAAAGAGTATATAAATCAGTTTAATGAGTTATCGCGGTTCGGAATGGAGCTTGTTAGTACACCGCATAAGAAGGCCACCAAGTTTGCTAAGGGTTTGAACCAGCCCCTCCAAGGTTTGGCATTGACATGTACCTATGGGAGCGACATATGAGTCACTTGTGGAAATGGCTCTCATGTCAGATGTTGCTAAGAAAGAAGAGGTTAAGGAGGTTCCTAAATCAGAAAACTCTAAGAAGCAGTGGTGGAAGAATAAGAAGGATAAGAACAAGAAGAAAGGAGGAGGACCTCAAAAGGGACGGATCAAGAAAGGCGAGAAATGTCATAGTTGTGGAATGGTTGAGCATTTCACAATGGACTGTAAGAAGGACACGATGAAGGGGAGGTGTTACAACTATGGGCAGCCTGGACACCTTAGTAGAGCTTGTCCTTAGAAGATGGGGCAGACAGCAGGCACACCGACGGCGCAAGTACATGCTTTGGATGCAGCACCTTCTAGTGGTGGACCGGATCGAGGTAGGAAAGTCTCTGTAGAAGGTTTGATCACTATTTCAGATTTTCCTACTAGGAGTCTTTTTGACTATGGAGCATCGCATTCTTTCGTTTCTAGTTCCTTGGTTGATTGTTTGCACTTAGATATTTCTCTAGTAGTAAACCTTATAGTTGTTTCAAACCCCGTAGGAGGATCGACACATTTAACCATGATTTGTAGGGGTTTGAAAATTTTTATACTAGGCGTAGAGTTTGACCGTGACGCCTATGTACTGGAATTTTTGGGATATGTGATGATTTTGGGGATGGACTGGTTGTCCACTTATGGTGCGATATTAGACTACGAGAGAGAGTCGTCAGACTAGAGACATGTAGCGGAAGGACTCTCGAGGTTTCTTGTGACCCACATGGGTTAGTTATGTTGAGCTTCCTTTATTCCCTTGATTCATCACTAGGAGAGTTAGATTCAGTTCCTTTTGTTAGAGATTTCCCAGACGTTTTTGAGGAGGTTAGGGGACTACCCCCTAAGAGGGAATCAACTTTACGATCTGTTTGAATGACAATGCTAAGCTAGTGGCATTGCCTGTTAGACATATGGCTCCTAGGGAGAGGAAGGAGTTAAGTAAGAAGATCGGTGAGCTACTAGAGAAAGGCTTCATCAAATGGAGCATATCTAAGTGGGGAACACCAGTTGTCTTCGCTACAAAGGCGGATATTTCCCTTCAGCTTTGCGTAGACTATAGAGAGTTGAATAAGCTCACGAAGAAGAACCGTTACCCACTTCCTAGGATAGAAGATCTTTTCGATCAGTTGGTTGGCTCTTCAGTATTTTCTCAGCTTGACTTAGCCACTGGATTTCATTAGCTTAGGGTCGCTGACGATAGCATCGATAAGATAGCATTTAGGACACCCGATGGATTCTTTGAGTGGTTGGTTATGCTGTTTGGGCTAACCAATGCCCCAACCAATTTTGTAGATCTGATGAGTCGTGTTTTTCGAGATGTCCTAAATAAGTTCGCTGTAGTGTTTGTGGACGACATTCTGGTGTTTTCCAAGAGCATGGAAGAGCATGTTATTCATCTTGAGGAGGTTCTTCGCACACTTCGTGTTCATCAGTTGAAAGCAAAATTCTCGAAGTGTCACTTTTGGCGTGAGGAGGTGCGTTTCTTGGGGCATGTAGTCTCAAGAGAGGGTTTAGCTATGGATCCCGCTAAGATAGTAGCAGTACAGGATTGGAAGGCCCCCAAGAACGCTACTAAAGTTAGAAGCTTCCTAGGTTTAGCTGGTTATTATAGGAAGCTTATCAGAGATTTTGCTAAGATTTCAACACTACTTACTCGCCTCACTAAGAAGAATGCGGCATTCGTGTGGTACAGAGACTGTGAGGATTCCTTCACGATGCTAAAGAGGGACCTTACTAGTGCACCAGTGTTAGTTTTACCCGACGGAGCTAAGCTTTTTATAGTATACACTAATGCATATGGGACTGGCCTTGGGGCAGTATTAATGCAAGAGGGGAGGGTAGTATGCTATGGAAGTAGATAGTTGAGAACGCATGAGAAGAACTACCCTACCCATGATTTGGAGCTAGCTGCTATTGTTTTCGCGCTCAAGTCTTGGAGACATTACTTGCTAGGAGAGAGGTTCGAGCTTTTCACTAACCATAAATCATTGAAGTACCTGTTCTTGCAAAAGGATTTAAACTTGAGGCAGCAGCGTTGGATGGAGTTTCTAGCATCATATGACTTTGAGATAACTTACACCCCTGGTAAAGGAAACGTGGTTGTGGATGCGTTAAGTAGGAAGAGAGCAACCCTTAGTCCAATGTTTGTGGAGTGGAAGAGCCTAGAGTTTGTTTCCACCTTTGATTTTAAGCCCTCTACGGACATTACCCCTGGATTATTGGCAGCACTTGAGGTTAAGCCTACCCTTATAGATCAGATTGGCTCGAGGCAGCAAGAAGATTCAGAGCTTGTGGATATTCTATATAGAAGAGGAGAGGTCTCTAGACATCTCCAACGTTATTCCATCGATGGTAAAGGGTGGCTAAGGAGAGATGGAAGACTTTGTGTTCCCCGCACTGGTTATTTGATGAGAGCAATTCTAGCAGAGGCACACCATTCTCGGATGACTATTCATCCGGGCAGTGATAAGATGTATAGGGACATGAAGAGAGTGTTTTATTAGAGTGGCATGAAGAAGGATGTAGCAGAGTTTGTGGCAAAGTGTCTTGTGTGCCAAAGAGTTAAGGTGGAGCACCAAACGCCTGGTGAATGCTTCAACCATTAGATGTACCCGAATGGAAGTGGGATAGTGTTTCGATGGACTTCATAGATGGTTTACCCCAATCTAGAAAGGGAAATATTGTAGAATATGCTAGTGTATGATTTTTGTTTGATGATAATAAACAGATATATATTTGTTTAAATGTATTTGTTATTATACTATTTTATTTTTCCACATAATTAAATAAATATTTGTTGAATAAAATAAATAACTCAGAATTCTTATTTAAACAAATATTTTATTCAAAAAAATATTTTATTACAAATTACAAATTCAAATATTAAAAATTTAAGCTCTCACTATACAAGTTTCAGTTACAACACAATTTTCAATATCCAATTTTTCATACATAATTCGCATCACTACATATTCACTCTTCACTCGTATTTTTATCTTCAACTCTGTTCTAGCTTGTATCCAGCATTTGAATTATCTGCAAAATAAACACTGACGCAGTAAACTGGAAAAGGAAACAAATTTAAATTGCAAAAATAAAATTGAATTTAAAATTTGTTTTTGCCTCAGGTATTTGGGTTGTTTCTTTTCATATTTTCTGATAGGGACCAAATATATGTGCACGAACAACTTGTAATATTCACAGTGTATCACCGTGAATATCACAAGGCCGTTTCCCAATTCCATCTCACAAACTAGTTCAAATGCACACATCTACAGATTGAATATAAACGGATACGGCACATGTATTACACAATTACATATATATACATATATATATGTGCATGATTTTCAAAATCAATGAGAAAATGCAGGTTCAGAGGCAACCCAATCAGACTTCAAGTGCAAAGTAAAATGGAACAAGGCAGCAGTCTTTCAATGAGACATGTACAAGTTCAATGCAATGGTCAGGAGCAACAAAGGAAAAACGAACACACTTGAATAACAAGTCCAGACTGCAACAAAATAGAAAGTGCAAGCAGTTCAACATGGATGAATATGGGGAACTGAACATTTAACTCGAAGCATGAAATCAGTGCACACATTCAGGCATGACTGCACTGAACACATTGAAGCATGGATGGTCAGTTCATGTGGAACTAGACCAAGGCAACTCAAGCATGAACACAATAACAAGACACCAGACTTCAAAATGAATGAAAACACATGTTGAGTTCTCTAAATCAATGTACACGTGAAGCTACGAACAGACCAGAATCATAGTGCAGACAAACTGAATAGTGCATATGTGCATACAAGGATACATAAAAAAGTGCAAGGGGATTAAGCAAATCAACATGGCAACTCAATCAAGCTACAGACATGAACACATTGGAGCTGCAGTAATGCCAATCACACACACATATATACATATATATATATATGTATGTATATACTTGGTAATACCCAGCAAAACAATGAAAGGAATACAAGTAAATGGATATGAAATTCGACAACAACTAGCAACATGTTTAGAAAAAGTCACCTAGGGTAGCACGATTAACAAGTCAAACTTCATCAAATCAAATTTATCTCAAATTCAAATTACAAGCTGAAGAAACCGATGAACAAGTCATAAGAGAAAAGAACATAACAATTCAACTAGGATTAAGAAAATTTGAATTCATCAGAAGTGTATAGAGTAACACGTCAACAAATGAACAAGTCAAAAAATCATCACCATCGTTCAAGCAAAAACCGAATGGCCGAGCCAAATATCATGAAAAATTCAAACTCAAATATACGAACATAATTATAGGGTTTCGTTCCATATAAATTGAACCCAAAATCATCACTGGCAGATCATCGAGTTCAAGTTTAGGCAAATCAATAGAGAAATAAAATATAAAATCACATACCAATTTTATTCAATTCAAACTCGATCTTGAAGTGGGCGCGAAGCAAATCGAAGAACATAGATTGAAGAAGTGGTTGTAATCGTATTAAGGAACGAAAGCATATGAACATACAATTTGAATTTCTATTTCAAGGCGGCAGCTTCAAATTGAGAAACCCTAACTCTAGAATCATGAAGAAACAAGGTAGCTTCAATTAACAGGAGGCAAACAAAAGGAAGATCGATTATCTTTGTTTAAAATTGGGCCACACTGTCATATTTTTATTGGGTCGTATAATATTAATTAGGGTTTTATTTTTTTATTTGTTTCTATTGTTTTTATTTAAATTTAAACTCTAGTTTTAAGTTGTTTACGAACTACGGTTTTGTAGTTCGAGAATTTGCAACTCAGTAGCTGAGTTGTGGCAGGGTTTTGAGCTTAGAGTTAGGTTAATCAAGTTAGCGGGTGTCCCAAGTTTACGTGTTTTGTAAGTGTCTGATTACTTAATTTCTAGTAGAAACCTTGGGGGCAGCACGTATGCAGGTTTTTGCTGAAGCTGGGTAAATCTGTGTGTGATATCTACTGCATTACTTTTTGTATTTATTTCCACATTAATTTTTATCAGTACACCCTATTCACCCCCTCCCCCCTCTAGGGTGAAAACGATCCTATAAGTGGTATCAGAGCAAGGTTAATAGCATAGATGCCTAACCCTAGTTGCAAATCTAGCGAGAGTCGGTCCAGTATTATTCCCCCTATTTTTGATGGAACAGATTTTTTAAAGGGGAATTTTACTATAAGGACCTTCTTTCATCAAACAATAAGTTTGTAGGACACAGCTTTAAAATAATTACTTTGCAGGACAAAATTTTATACACGTTACGTCAGCCCTTCAATCCGTTACTTCATGCCCTTCTTCGGTTCCATTTTCTCTTTCGCTTTCTACCATTTTTCAGAGCTGCAAACTAAAACCAAAACTAGGTTTTAAAAAACAAACGATTGATTTCTCTTTCTAATATTTCTGCTAAAACGATTACAAATCATTTATCAGAGCCGCATTTAAATTACAACGACTTCAGCTTCATCAATTTCTGCTTCATCGATTTTAGCTTAAACTAAAATACTTTCATCGAGCAATCTCTGCAATCACCTCAAACTTAAATGCGGAACAAGTAAGCTGTATTTTATTTTGATGTAAATGTTTTAGTTAGATGATAAATCGTAGTTAAATATTCATTCTTACTGATACCGATGATAGCTTCTGTAATGGATATAAGGTATTTTAGTTCTTGTTATAATTTAACATAATCGACATTTGTTTAATTAAGCATACCTAAATATTCAATGGCAGATGATACTAAACCCTAGGTGTTAAACTGAACAAGTTATTGTTTAGCTATTAAAAAAGATAAACGCATCTATCTTTTAATGTAAAAGATCTAAACTACGTGCTAAACCCTAGGTGTGTTTAATAATTACCGATGCTTATTAGATATGTTTTTGTTTTTCTCATGATTTAAAGTTATTAGAAAAAATATACAACTAATTTAAACCCTAGGTCAAAAAGATAAAAGCATTTATGTTTTTATGTAAAACATTAAAACACATAATAAATCCTAGATAAATTTTTATATTAGCTACTACATATAACATAATAAATACTGAATTTAAGTCATTTGTAGTTTTCCTGAAGGATTTATGTGAAATAAACATACTTACTCTACTTTTTAGTACAAAAATAGTATTCTTCACTCTTGCTAACATTTTATTATACATGACAATTTTTATGTAGCATAAAGATGCAGACAAGGTCTTCTAAATCAAAGTTATTCATTGAAAAAGCTACTTGCATATTTATAAATGAAGGAGGAACTCGATGCATAAACATAAGACCTATATCCAGTCCTTTTTGTGATGAACATAGCCAGAGACCATCATTATCTTTAACTCCATTGGTAACTGTTTTCCCACTTTTGTTCCTATAATATTTAGTTTTACTCTTCAACTTGTATATGCATATTAAATTGGAAGCTAGATTCCATATTTTAAATAAAAAAATAGTTAAATTTCAAAAAAGGTTATGACAAGAAAAAAAGATAAACCAAACTATCTTTTTATATAAATCTTGTAAATATATTTTGGCATTTTCTTTAATCTAGTTTGCAATTTCCATTCACCACTTTTATTCACTATTTGTTATTATTTTTATGTTGCATCTTCTATTTTAAGAGTTATTAATAAAAAGTACAAATTTATGTGTGCTCTCCTCTATTTCTAGAAGATCGCACATTTTTCTCAAAAAAAACAGAAAGTACAAATTTATTTACTACTTTCTATTCACTTTTTTCTTTGTTGTTTGCACATTTGACTCTTTATTCATTCACTTTGTAGTGTTTATAAAGTAGCATAATTTCAAAAAAACTTTAACCAACTAAAAAGGATAAAACATATTATCTTTTCGTAAAAATTCCTATAGAGATATTTTGGCATTTTTTACCACAATTTTCAATATTCATTCACTATTTTCATCCATTGTTTGTTATTGTTATTGTGTTGCATTTTTTTATGAAATTTTCTAATATCCATTCACTATTTTCCATTCATTGTTTTCATTGATATGTGCACATTAATATCTTTATTCACTCACTTTATAGTGTTCATGAGCTGTTACATTGATCATTTTTGTGTTTTTACTGTTGCTATTGCATTTTCAACTTAGTGTTTTACATTCATCATTGCTATTTTTATTTTTGTCTCCTATTTCCAATATCCATACAACCTTTGATCTTTGTTACCCATTGCTCCTTCCTTGTCACCATCTATTTCTTCTCTACCTTCTACAACCACAACTTCACCATTCTTCAATTTGCTCACAAAGTAAGATCTATTACTGCTCAAACAACTTTTGTACCAATCGCCATCCAGTACATTTGAAGTCAAATCTCTACCTGAAATATGACATCCTCATACCCCATCCAAACTACAACCTGAAATAAGGACAACAACTCCTCAACAATACACCTCAACTACTTCATCAATAAATTCCATTATCCCATCACCCTCTTCAATACCACTTCAATCTTCTCCCCTCAATTACACCTCATCAAAACCGATTAAGTTGCTATACTGCACCAAAACTTCAACTATCTACAACCAGACCTTACAACTACCCACTGAAACCACAACCAAAATTGCTTCTCCCTAAAAATGTTTTTGATTCTAAATGTTGACTGTTCTAAACTATGAATGTTAACAAACATGTTTAGTTATTTGAAAATATGTTCTTAATTGTGAATATTGGCTATTTTGTGTTTGGTTCTCTCTAAGTATTCAAATTTATAATTGACCATTACTTAGACAACTAAAAAGATAAAGCAAATTATTTTTCTATACAAATTCCTATGGACAAATTTTTAAACTTTCTTCATTTGCTTCTAATTGTTAATTTTCATTTCATCAAATAATGCTTGTTGATTTTCAGTTGTGAATATTCACTTTTCTATTTTATTAATTTTCACCTATAGTCTTATTTAGTTTAACTTGCTAACTACTTAGCATAGCCATTATTATCAAAAACTTTCTCAATAATATTCGCTATAATGTTCAGTTAAGATGTTTGATATTTACCTGTGAAAGAACAATTATTCATTGATAAACTAGTGAAGATCCACTACTTAAGCACTACATTGAAATTTCAACATTATAACAACCAGTTTATTATTAATGTGAAAACTTATAGTTGGATGAAGTGATAGTTCAGAATGTACACATTCTACTTTAGCAATTCCATTTGTTTCTACTTTTTATCTATAGTCACTTATTGAAGAAAAACAATATCAGTATAATTTGGTTAAAAAAAATGGATTCATGAATGGAAAAAACTTAGACACTTATCTTATAATTGTATATCAATGTACATGTTGCATCGTAATGATCTTAAAATTGATAACAATATTTAATGGCCAAAATGTTTGCATGTCATGTATAACAAGAAAATTTTAAACCGTGCAAATTGAAACTGGTGTAAAAAAATTTTCAAACATTTGTTCCTTACAAAAAAACCTGTTGGATTTCATTTGTATTTTTTTTGACAAAAGAGGTACTTTATATACTAAAAAAGTGCTTTATCTTTTCTTTTTCTTGGAAAATAGGTACTTTATATACAAAAAATATCTTAATCCCAAAAAAATACAAAACAATTAAAAAGATAAAGCATATTATCTTTTTATTCAAATTTTTGTGCAGTATGATATTTTATTGATGAACTTGTTATTTTTACCTCCCAATTGATTTTATGATTTTCATAAATGTAGAATCAAACTGGACCAACACAGGAACTACCTGATGCTTATGAAAAAGAAGACTTGACAGATAAGGACTTCAAACATAATCAATTAGAAAACTCTGATGAAGAAAAAACAATTTCACAACAACTGGCTGAAGAAACCACTGATTCGGATGATGTCGATCAGTATGAAATTAAAAAATAGCCAAAAAGCGGAAAAGGCAAAAGTACACAGGTACATATAGATGTAATTGGTATGCAATCTATAAAGTGCTGTCAATCATAAAGGAGAAAAACATTCTTTCACCTGAAGCAACAGCTTTTATAGAAAAAACACCATTCAAAAACTTCTTCAATGTTTTTTTAGAGATTCAATAGCACGACAAGGTTTAAGAAAAACTGCTTCGATTTTAGATGACATCATTACTTCTTTTGATGTAAAAGAAAATGCTTTCAGAATTGGAAACAAATTTCTAAAAATAGGTCCTGAAGAAGTCAGTCTAATATTCGGAATGCCATTAGCTGGAGAAGACTTATTTCATATACCAGCTTCTAACAAAGCCTCAGCTATGGAAAGTTTCTCCAATTTTTTAAGTGCCAATTTTCAAGAAGAAGACATAATCAGCCAAAAAACAGAAACAAAAAGATTGAATACAATGTTAAAAAAGGAAAAAGGGAATGAAGATTTAGTGAAATTGTTATTATTATTGTTGGTTATAACTTTCCTTTTTG
Organism: Allium fistulosum; assembly: GCA_030737815.1. Lineage (NCBI taxonomy): Eukaryota > Viridiplantae > Streptophyta > Magnoliopsida > Asparagales > Amaryllidaceae > Allium > Allium fistulosum. Next base: position 944,677,699 of record CM060904.1, on the reverse strand, counting down.
CAAACAACCAAAGCTATATGCAATGAGGTTTCTTGCCAAAGTTGTTAAATTTAAAAAAATTGAATTCAATCTCCTGGCCATGGGCAATATGTGAAAATGTTTTGAAAAATGTTAAAAAGTACCGTGCTGACCAAGAAGTACACCAGGTTGTACTATGGTGTTACTGGTATGCTTTCATAACTTTCAAATTTATATTTATTACAAAAATATAAATCTATTTATTTTTTTCTTGCAGTACTGGTTTTGTGAACGAACATAAATAACTGATGAGAAGGAAAATCTGCAAACCAAAATCCCAAATGAGAAAATGGGATTTATCAAAACTGAAAGATTTGGACCTCACTGAAGTTGATAGTGACAAGGTATGCTAGTTTTTTTTTTAACTGTACATTTTTTTTAATTTCTTGGAATGCCATTTCTTGGAATGTTAGTGGCCTAAATAATAGAAAACAAAATGAGTATAGAAACTAAGCTGGTTTGAGTTGGTACTTATACAGGATCGTACCTCTATGTGAATTGCATAACAATATTATATTAAAGGCTGAAATACCGAAGTCAGATTCCACTTTATAAGTTTGAGGTATTACACTTTTTCCCGTTAGTTAAGGGTGCTAATTTTTATAAATAGCTAATTATAATAACAAGTAGGGAGTCTGTAACTGACGTGGTAGAAAATAGAAACGATCAACTTCTCATGTTCTAGGAAGGTGGGACTACCCCTGTTCTATTATATAACTCTTTGATTCTAGAAAACAACTATGTTCATTAATTATTTAGCTCAGGACTATACTATCTCAAAATCATTTACGTGTAACTTGTCTAGTACTTCAATGATAGTATATGTGCAAGCTTAACTTTATATATATTCCTTGCAAATTTTTAAAAAATTTCAAATGTAACAAAAGAAGAGAAAGAATTTCTTTCAAATAAAATAAAAGCTATTGAGGTGGAAGAAGACCAAAGCAAGAAAAGAAAATTAGATAAGCGTCAGGAAGGCACAAGTCTGAAAAAATATGCCAAAGAATGTGTTAGTAGCATAAAGGAGCTAGAGTCAAAAGTCACTTTTTTGACTACTGAGATGAAAATTGTTGCAGAACAATTAAATGAGGAAAGACGTTTAAGAGAAATGGCTGAAAAAAGAATCCAGATTCCTGAAATGAAGCTCCAGAAGTTGGAAAATTTAGAAGAGCATGATGTGAAGGAAAAAGATGATTTGAAGGAAAAAACTGAAGCTGAAAAAGGTAAGAAAAAAAGAAAAATTGTTGGTATAATTCACATAAACAGTTCTGCTAATTTTCCAACTTTTGATATAATGCAAACTCAAGATTTCGTACTAGAAGAGCAGACACAAGATAGTTTAAAATCTGACAATCTGAAAGTACCTGCTCAAGAAACTGCTCTCGAAAATCTTATTGTTGTTGAAGGTGTTGTTCTAAAAGAACCAAAAAAAAGAAGAAGCCAAGGAATGTTGAGAAATGTCCACTCCTCAAATATCTTACTGAAGAACAGAAAGAAATTGTCAAAAAAAAATTCAAAATTCTTGGAGGAAACAAGTAAGTAACTAAACTACTTTTTACTCAATTTACTTAAATATAGATTTATACCGATAACATATTGTTTATGGTACAATATGTTAACAACATATAACTCAAATAAAGCTTTTTATTTCAGCATGCAAATCTGATGATTTACAAATAAAAAAAACTAAAAAAGATAAATTAATTTATCTTTATCTTTTCATACAAACTTCTACAAAGGTTGTTATTTTCTTTTATTAACAAATAAATAGAAACAACACAGTACATACTAATCTTAATTTCTTCTGTTAACAACCATCAAATTTTTCAGTGATGAAGCATTTACTTGTGATGATGGAAACTTCATCACCATCACAAAAAGTATGATTGAAGAACTTCTCTATGAAGGATATATTTTTGGTCAAGTAAGTAGAAAAAACTATACTTTGCTTCATTATAAATTCTATAATTAATCCATATTCTTTTTGAAATGTAGGTTATTGATTGGTTTTGGTTTAGAAAAACAAAATTATTAGAACAAAGTTCTAGCATTATCTACGTGAACACAACAATGACAGTAAGTGAACTATAATGTCAAATTAAAAATTTCTTTATAAGATGAATTTTCTGAAATGATTTTTTAACAGAAAAGTGCAATAGACGGAAACATGGAAAATATCAAAAGAGATATGTTTAATCCTTTTATTAAACAAACACTTCTAAATCCATTATGTTGCAATATATTATTTCCTATACACGACAACGAACATTGGAGCTTGCTAGAACTAGTAGTGGAATCATGTACTTGGAACCATTACGATTCTCTACACTTGACCACAAGATCTAAGACCTTAAGAAGTGGACATTCAAAGTTTGCTATTAATGTGGTAAGTAAAAATACACAAAAAGTAAAAAAGATAAATAGATTTATCTTTATTCTAAAACAATTATATATTTTTTTGGCAGAAAGCATCAGTAAACAACATTAATAAAGAGCTACAAGAGGCAGGGGAGAAAACAATTCTGGGGAAGTCTACACTGCTTAAAAATGTTGACTGTGCCCAACAAAGCATTGGGTAATTTTGAAGACAGTGGAGATTTTTATACAAAAATGCTTGTTGCACGATAACTAGGCTAATTAGATACTATTATTATTCACATACTGTTACTTAGATAAACACACTACTAAATACAATTCATTTTCAAAATGAACAAAAGATAATCTGTTTTGTCATTATATTCAAATTACTAAAATTAACAAATACAGGTTCGACCGTGGAGTTTTTGTAATGATGTTCATACAAAAGATTGCATAAGGAATGGAGACTACATCAAAAATCAGTCTTGAACAACTCAATGCATTTAGAGTGCAAATAGCTGCACAAATCCTCTCTGACGAACCATATTGCTAGACGGTTGAAATTTTTTGCAGCTCAGCTTCAGCTACATAAAAATCAAACTGAGAATGATAGGAACAATTTGTTTGATGTTTGACAGTCTTTTTATCATACATTTGTTAAAAATTTATTTGATGATAGATTTTAGGCAGTATATCTAAATTTACTGATGAATTTGTAATGGCTGATGTTAACAAGTAATTACACAACTGATGTTAATTTGATGATGAAATTATGATAACTGATCATGAATTTGTAATGGCTAATTTGTTTCTAATGCACTGTTAAGAAAGATAAAAGCATTTATCTTTTATTGATAATATTCCGATGTCATAAAATAATACGTTATTAACAGTATGTTGTATCAATCTTTTACAGTATGCACTATTTTTATGTCTCCCAGATTTATATGCATAGCAATATTCACTTTATTTCATGTACTATTTAACATTCTGCATATTCTCCTATGTCTTTATAAAAGCAAGCAGCCTGAAAACAAGCAGATGACATTGTTACTGGGTAAACTATTAAATTTTCACCATGTTTACTTGATTCTTATAGCTACAAAAGCAAAAGAAATGCCAATCTCCACTTTAAATTAACGTTGGAAGATAATAGGTGTCAATTAAAAAGTTTGTCAAAATGCAAGATACACCGGAAGAAACACTGCATATAAGGGAATAAAACATTTTTTACTTACCTTTTGGTCCATCAATATTACAGAACTAAGCTGATTATTCAGGATATAGATAAAAACATTGATTAGATTATTGGTCTCAATTGCACTGAAGTCACCACCTTGACAACGACATTTGTAGAATTGACAACCTAAGAGAAATCTGATACAACTTGTTCTTTTCAAAGCATATTATGTATAAATTTTGTTTGTTCATTCCTGAAAGTTTAGGGGGAGAAACTGATTACAGAATTTATGGCAAAATTATCGCTACACAAATAAAAGGTTACATATCTCATACTAATGCAAGTAAAACTTGGGCTAGAATAGTATAATACAAGTGGTGTTGCTGTCAGTTTTACTATGGAATCTTAATTTTATGAAATTAATATAACACCTAGTTTCTCATATAACTCTTTCTGTATACTTGCAATATGTTCTGATTGAAAATCATTTAATTACAGATTAAGATAACATGGAAAAATTTTAAACTCTCATCACAACATACAGCATGCTAGCATTATTCAATCTTTTACCTAATAGTTTACACATACCAACATATTAGTGTAAGAGGACAAAAAAATAATTTCTGGAAAGCAAAGGACACTTGGTAGATTGATGTATCTTTCAATCTATAACAGAACAAAAAAAAAGATATATGAATTTATATTTTTCACAAAACTAACAACAATGTATACCAAATAACAATTAAACATAAAAATTGCTTAAAACCAAAAATAATCAGAAACATATCAGCAACAATTCAACATACCCAATTATTCAAATATTCAACTGAAAATATTCAAAGAACAATCAATCAAATACATTGGATTAAAACACTCAACTCAATTATTCAAAGAACACCCCCTTCTATTATGTCCTAGTTTTTTACACTTTCCACATCTGTTTTGCTTAGCATGAAAATCAGCCCCTTCAATTCTATTCATCCTAGGCCTACCAGCTCCACGAATAGGCTTCGGAGGAAGAACAGTAGATGATTCTTCGGCTTCAATTTGCTTCCTTATCAAAAGTTGGAATAGGATTGATCACATGTGAATACGAAGCTCGATAATACTCAACAGTAAAGTAATTCGCAATATAATCATAAACAGAATTTCTAATTAAAGAAATACTTCAAAGCATGTGCACAAGGAAAACCCATCACTTTCCATTGATTGCAACTACATATGCGATTTTTAAGATCAACTTTTTGCGACATTAGAGAATGAACTTCAAAAATATACCTACAAAATTTCAAAAATGCGATGAATGTATCAAGTATAAAAAAAATCAACAGAGTAAAGAAAAAAATGTAAGCAGTGATATGCTCTAAAAATTAACACAACCACAAAAGAAAATAAAACTGAGAATTTTAGCGTTAAAACAAATATTGGAAAAATCATTGTCGGAAAATCCTAATATTGGATGTTCACCACTATTACAAAAGAAACATAATAGAACTATGAAGATTAAACGCAATAAAAGATGTTCACCACTGTTACATTTGTTGTCAAATATCATTGGGCTAGTGAAGATTCTTTATGATGTCAGAGACAGAGTTGACAGAACTATTGATGTTAATTTTAGCTGAATTTTCAACACACATCTCCTGTAAAGTGCTTAAATCCAGACAGCCAGTTTGAATGAAATCTAAATAGTTTTCATGGGATGTTCGATTGTGAGAGTTTCATTGTAAAGAGCATTGCTTTCATTATGCTTGTATAAAGGTATCTTTCATATCATTCTCAATTGTTGGATCTGAATTTCCAGTCATATTATTATTCGTATAACAAAAACTCTAGCAAAAGAGTGACGGTTAAGTTTACGATCATCGATCTATGTCTATCCAATTCTCGTTTAGAATGTTGAATTAAAATTAAAAAATGATTGTTGAAATATCCTAACATACATATGCAAGACAACTGCCGATTCTGCCATTATATTGTAACATACATATGACACAATCTTGCATATATATATAAACAAGTTGAATTTCCAAACAAAAGTTATTCACGCTATATAAATTCTCTGTAACACATAAGCCTCAAAGTATGTGCAGAAAAGTGTGTCAAATAACAAAATGAATTCTTTAATGCAAAAATAACATGCAGCAACAAAATCAAAACATAATACACAGGGTATATAGTAGATGGAAAAAAAGATAAATACATTTATCTTTTTCAGAAACTGTGAGAAGCAAGTAATAAAATACAAACACATACTTAGATGATTTAGAAACACTCCATCCAAATCCTTCTTCCTTCAATTTCAACAAACAAGCTTCCACTTTTGGACAAAGCACACTAGTCCACTTAGACGCCTCTTCTCTTCAGCATTTGCATCATAAGTTTAACCCGAATACCATCAAGACATGAAGTGACAGGTAGACTTCTTTCATCCAAAATCCAAGAATTAAAACTTTCGGCTACATTAGACTTATTTTCACCATTTCTTTTCCCAGGAAAAAATAAATCATCCCATTGGTCATATGGCTTATCATTCAAATATTCAATAGCTTTTGCACCTCCAATTTCTTTATACTTTGACATAGCCTTTTCAAACTCATAACAATTAGAAGCTAAAGCACAACGTTCTAGTAAATGAGCTACCCACAAACCCCTTCCACTTTTCACAATACTAGTAATATTATTTTGTATATGATGCAAACAATAAGAATGATAACTATTTGGAAAAAATTTAGGAATACTTAAAAGCAAACCCCAATGTCTATCACTTAAAAAAGTCAATGGTCTATCACAACTAAGACATTCTTTAAGTGAGTCAAAAACCAACTCTAACACTCTTCATTTTCCTTAGGAACTGGAGCCATTGCCAATGGAAAAAAATCTAAAAAAAGCAAAATACATTCACTGTTAATCCACACAGCAACAATAAATTACAGCAGCACAACTATCTAACCTAAATTTATAAAAATAAATTACAGTAGCACAATTATCAAGCCCAAATTTAACAAAGAAAGCATCAAAACACTACGAAGTATAACCCATATACATTAAAAAAAACAAATGTACCTTGATTCCCATTTTTTGCAATGGCTGCCATCAAAATACCACTTCGACCTTTCAAAAATGTTGCATCTAAAAACACCACAGGACGACAATAACAAAATCCAAAGATACATGCCTCATAACAAACAAAAACTCTCTCAAATTGATTAGTATCCGAATCCACTTCCATACTTGTAACAACCCGCATATTTTACGATTGTATATTTAAATATTTTATTTAAATATAGCGTCGTTAGTCGGATTAATGTCCGAAATGTCACTTTTTGCAAACAGTCGAATTGGGACTCGAGACCACTTCCATTGAGTCCAAAATGGCGTTTGCGACCTTTTTGAGTATAAGCATCGATATGTTTGGAGTAAGTTGAATTTTGCCATTTTCCAAGTGGGCTTTTGGGTTTGGGTTTCACCCAACTCATCCTCTACCCTAACTCAGCCCCCTCTCCTCTCCATTCACTCAATTCATTTCCTAAAAACTCAAGCTCAACTGAAAATGGGGGAAAAGAATGGGAAATAGAAATTCCAAGCCCTAGTTTCCTCTTGCAAACTCAAGTTCTAGCTCTAAACTCTAGGAGAAGCTTTGGTAAGCATCCTCTTCATCTTCTCCAACTCATTCTCCCTTTAATTTCAGAAATTTCCTAAACCTAAATTAGGAAATGTTCTTCTTTTGAGCTTAGATTCAAGCTTCTAGCGTTGAGGTTGAAGAGTAGTTGATCTTCCTTTGCTTTCAAGCTTCTCCTTCATCGTTTTTGGGTTTAAAGGTGAGTTCTTTAACTCACATCTATATCTATAGCTATCTTTGTTGTTAGGTATGAATTCCTAACACTTGTGCATATTCATTTGCTTTTGATTTAAGTTGATTTGGTGAACATTTCAATTTTTGGTGTTTTGAAGTCAAAACTTTGAAAATCCTAGCTTTGATTTGTGAACATGTTTTTGGTGGTGAATCGGAGAGCCTATAGGGCTGGGTTGTCGGTTGGCAAAAGCCCCGAAAGTCCATTGCTCGACCGGTTGCAAATGGTGAGAGTTTGCTCTTCCATTTGATAGGCTGGAAAAAAGTTTTAGCTACAACCAGTCGACTGACCCCCTGCAGTCAGTCGACTGACTGCAGGGTCTGAAAACTCTCGGGTTCTGGTTCGATCGACTGACTGCAGAAGGCCAGTCGACTGACCTGCTTGATTTTGCCTATTTAGCTTGAGATTCCAATTTTTATTGATTCGCGATTATCCAATTTGTTGTTATCATTTATTATTGACTTTGATGACTTCTTTTTCGGGATTTTTGAGAATATCCATTTTGATGGATTCGGTATCGATTTCTTTGGATTTGATTCACGTCTTTGAATGTGGATTTTGGTGATTGATTGTTTCTACAATCATTTCTGTGATTTGTCACTTTAAAATATAAAGGTTTTCTATACTAGTAGTAAATATTCAAACTCTTTTACAAAGATGATTTCAACTCTATTTTTAATACAAAGCTCGTTTATAAAACCGTTTTCTAATCTATTAGTATATACAAACCTTTACCTCATTCGTATGAGAAAATATAATTAAACGGCTTAGCAAAACAAGTGGTATGAAACGCTTGCGTTTACTTCGTCGGTTAATTTTTGGACTTGTTCGATTGAACTCTTGTGACAATTTTCGAGTGGGAATCTACAATTTGTTCGTAAATATTTAAGTTAAGCTAGTGGTTATGGGACATGAAGCTAAACTCATATATTTACTAGCTTAGTGTAATTGACACTTCTTGATGATCGATGATGATCATTTTATGGTTTAGACTAGCAATGTGCGATGTCTCTTTGTCCACGTGGGGGACTATACCCCGTTCTGTTGAGCTTCGTCTCATTTTTATGGGCTAGCGACCCATGGTCTTTGGATCGTCGTGGAGCAATCGGCTCATTAAGTCGGTGCATGGGGTGTATCTTTTTAGGTGCATCGATGTTCGACTAGGCATGGGGTGTATCTTTTTAGGTGCATCGATGTTAGTTTATACATGGGGCGTATCTTTTCAGGTGCGTCGATGTTCGACTGTGCATGGGGCGTATCTTTCTAGGTGCGTCGATGTTCGGTTTATGGTTAGCGACCATGGAATAGCGTTCCGTTTATGCACGTGTTGGTGAGTTTTCATGCTCCCGTTTGTGATAGGCCTTCCCCCTTTTGAGATTTCTGGATTTCTGGTTGTGATTTCTAGAATTTGTGTTTCACCAATTTTCGTGGATTGGCATTGATATGTTTTGTCAATATTTGTGTTTTGGTGAATTATTTAAAGAATGTGATTCTTTTTGGTGTTTTGAGATGATTTGAGATATTGTATGATTTTTGTTGTTATTTGATGTATACTTGACACAGTATGACATTTATGTTATCATACGTTTTTGGTCATATCTCTTATCCTATATCTTATTTATCTGATATTTATAGCTAGACTGATCCGTTTATTATTTTCTTCTTAAATAATACTCGGGTCAGACTGAGGTATTTCAGGTGCTCCTGCTTGACTTCTTATCAGGGATTATCATTTGATTCTTTTGGCTAACTACTTTAGATTAGTAGTTTTTGTTATTATACATTTGAGATAGAAACTCCTTGATGTATAATTATTCTTTTGTCTAGCACCTTATCTATTCTCTTGTGATGCAGTGGATCTTGTTTTACCACTATTTTGATGTACACTTCTTTGTGTTATATTCATATCTATTTCCGCCTTTGTGATATGAATGTTTGTGACTGATTTGTGTTATGTTTATTTCTATATTTGTTTCCGATGTCCACTTAGCCACTGTGTGGTAGCTTTGAGTTTGAATCAGTATGTCGGATTTCCTCTTGAAAAGAAATGTAAGTTATAATTCTGACATATCGGTATTCGCACAAAGCAATTACACAGATGGTCGCTCCTCAACATCCTTATTCTTCGCGCTAGTTGACGGAATTACTCCGTAGTGTTCTTGGCTAGCGTGAGTATAGAGGTGGGGCGTCACAACTTGGTATCAGAGCCAAACTTCGGAACAATGTAGAATAATCTAGCAAGGATCATTGTCCTAAGTCTTCCTTAGGAATCGTGCCATAGGATTTAATTCGAGTCTTCGTACCGTTCGATCCTATTTTCTTTTGTGATACCTTGTTTTATCAATCAAGGTTGTTTGATATTCATTTTGAGGATAACCTTTTTCTTCTTCTTTCTTTCTTTCTTAGAGAAGAGAAATGGTTAGACCTGGCCGTCCTAGCACCGGTCAATCTAGTGCTTCTCCCCAGGATGGAGTATTTATGTCAGCTCAACAACTTTTAGATCTTGTGAACAATGCCCAAGCTGCCGGACCCGTTCCAGCGCCAACTCACCCTAAATCCGGGTTTTCACGCTTGTGCAGAGATTATACCGCTTTGGGTGGAAGGCCATTCAAGGGTTCCGAAACCGTTATAGAAATCCAAGCTTGGCTTAGATCATGCGATCGCATCTTTTCCCGCATGGATCTTATTGATTCACTTCGAGTCAAGTGGCTTCTAGCATGCTCCAAGAAAGAGCATTAGATTGGTATGAGCTTTTGATTTCTGAGATTATCAAAGCGGATCTTACTTGGGAGCAATTCCGGGAAAGATTCTAATTGAAGTTTGTACCGGAGGCTGAAAAAGTAACTTTGGTCCGACGCTTTATTGACCTTGTTCAAGGTGAATCTTCTGTGACCGACTACGTCACATCTTTTGAATCTCTCTCTAAATATGGGGTCGAGTATATTAATACCCCATTGAAGAAAAATCAGAGATTTGTCTATGGGTTGAATAAGAACCTTAAAAAGCCTTTGCTTCTGAAACTAGAAGTTTCTTTTGATCAGCTTATTGATATCGCTCTTCGACTTGAAGAGGCCGATAATGAAAGTAATGTTGAAGTTGTGGGTGCCAAACAGAACTTCAATAATAACATGAAGAGGCCTATTAAGTTCAAAGGCCCCAATCCCGACAAGAAAGGGAAGCAAGAAACTTCTGTAGCAAAGACTCCTACCACTAGTCGTGGACGATGCTACAATTGTGATTCTATGGACCAGTATGAAAATGAGTGTCCGAAACCCCTTTATTGTCGCTATTGCAAAAGTTTGAGTCATCATATATCTGCGTGTCCCATACTTCAAGCAAAAAGGAGGGAAAGCTAAATGTTGTGCAAACCTCTACTAGCACTTCTCTTGGTCAAGGTATTTCTCATTCTATCCTTGACGATATTTGTTTTGTGATTATCTTATTCGAGTTCTTGTTGATTTGGGTTCATCTCATTATTTTAAATCAAAAGAACTTGTTGATTCTTTTTCTTTAAAAATTATGGACTTGATGACTTCACTGAAAATTTCGAATCCGATTGATGGATTCGCAACCCTCGGTTTACTTTGTGAAAAACAATGTCGAGATTATTTTATATGAGTATTCTTTTCGAGCCAATTTGCATGTTGTGTTACTTAGGCCTCGAAATTGATTTTTGAGAGAGGATTGGCTTAATTATTATGAAGCCCATATTCTATGTCCAATATGGACTATTTATCTTCGACATTCTCAATCTGTTAAGCAGATTTCTTTGGTTCTTAATGATTTTGATTTTCAAATTCGGTGATAATCATTTTAATTCTTTAAACCTACGGGATGAGGAGAATATTATTTCTCTCATTCAGGTAGTTTGTGAATTTTTTAGTATATTTGAGCTTGTCTTAGGATTACCACCTAAGCAATCTATTGTGTGGTGCTAAGGTCTTTTCAGTTCGACCTTGCCACCAGTTTTCATCAGCTACGAGTTGTGGAGGGTAGCATTCCACTTACCGCATTCCGCACTCGTTTCGATTCTTGTGAGTGGTTCGTTATGTCATCCGGTTTGACGAACTTTCTATCTTATTTCATACATCTTATGAATCGAGTATTCTACAAATATCTCGATGAGTTTATTCTTGTATTTATTGATTATGGATGAAAACAAAATTTAAAATTTGCAAATCTTTTCAATAAGATATTTATAAGTATGATTGGATTTTGCTCTTAAAACGAGCAAAGAATATTAGTAAAACTTTTAAGAGATATATTTATCATATAGAAAATGATTTTGTGATTGTATTGCCCATTGAGTGCTTTAAGAATTCTAGTTGGTGCACTTGATCAACGTTATCGATAGGAATTTCCTAAACGCTATGATGAGACAGAAAGGCACAGTAAATTGATTTGTAATAAGTAAATTTTTCTAAAAAGATGATTACATAAAGTTAATTATAATTTTGAATGTCTTAGCTTTTCGGGAAAGAGGATCATTTAAAAGAACTCCTTTCCGATACTTCTATTCTCGATTCCCGAAGGGAACCAAGACTTTATTGATTATACCGATACTAGTCGTATTGGTTTTGGTGTCGTTCTCTTGCAAAAGGGAATGTGTTATCACATATGCTTCTTGACAAGTAAAGCTTGTCGAGACTAGATATGCCATTCATGATCTAGAGCTCGCGGATATTGTTTTCGCTCTTAGAATTTGGTGTCATTATATTTTGGAAGAGAAATTGTTCTCTACCCCGATCATAAGTTTTTGAAGTATTTATTTTCTCGAAAGGAACTTAATTTGCGTCAACAACGTTGGCTCGAGTTCCTTGCATCTTATGATCTTGATATTCTTTGTACTCCGGAAAAGGGTAATCGAGTTGTCGATGCCCTTAGTTGTAAGCAACAAGTAGTTGTTTCTTTGATGATATCCGAATGATCTCGAGACTTTATCCACTTGTGCGATTTGAGATCGTGAATCCAATTCATGATTCATCTCTTGTTTTGTGTAGCCTCGAAGCTCGTCCTTCTCTTTTGGACCATACCTCTTTTGGCTAAACTCTATGTCAAACTAAATTGCATAGAGTTCCTACTTCTATTATTAGCAATCGTGATCCATTATTTTACTAGTGGATTTTGGTAAGGTCTTCAAAAGCTTTGGGAACAAAGCTTAATTTTAGCACCGCTTATCATCCTTAGTCCGACGGACAAAACGAGCGTGTGAATCAAACTCTTGAAGATCTCTTCCGTGCATGTGTTCTTAATTTTTGTGGAAGTTGGGAAGATTGTACTCTTGTTGAGTTTTCTTCCAATAATAGCTTCCAATCTTGTATTGGTATGGCAACTTTCGAGGCACTCTACGGAAGGCTATGCCGATTTCCTTCGTGTTGGCTTAAAGCCGATGAGAACTGGTTTTAGGTCCAGATTTTATTGGTGTTCATTTGTGTTCACCTATGGTGGGTGTTGTGCATTTCAGTCGATCGGGAAAGTTAGCACCTCGATATGTTGTTCTCTTTCCCATCACTGAACGTATTGGTTCCGTGGCTTATCGCCTTTTTATTGCCGGCTCAATCATTTGCTACTTATGACGTTTCCCACGTCTCTACTGCGGAAATACCTAGGGATTCCGATTTTTATTCTTGAGTCTGGTGTAATTGAAGAAATTGAAGTTTCACCAAATTTGACTTATGAGCAACATTCTATTCGTATCATTACTTTGGAGGTTAAACACCTTCGAAATAAAGATGTTCTTTTTGTGATAGTTCAATGGTCCTAAAATCCCAAGGACTGCTCTCGGGAATCCAGAGAATTCATCGAGCGAACATGTTCGGGCTTACTTTTTCGTGCTCTTTATGGTGAACTTCTTATTTCAATTTCTTTTGTGTTGATATGCTTTTATGGTTGTTACTCTTTATTTTCTTCTTAAGTATTGCGAGGACGCAATTTCTTTAAGGAGAGGAGTCTGTAACAACCCGTATATTTTACGATTGTATATTTAAATATTTTATTTAAATATAGCGTCGTTAGTCGGATTAATGTCCGAAATGTCACTTTTTGCAAACAGTCGAATTGGGACTCGAGACCACTTCCATTGAGTCCAAAATGGCGTTTGCGACCTTTTTGAGAATAAGCATCGATATGTTTGAAGTAAGTTGAATTTTGCCATTTTCTAAGTGGGCTTTTGGGTTTGGGTTTCACCCAACTCATCCTATACCCTAACTCAGCCCCCTCTCCTCTCCATTCACTCAATTCATTTCCTAAAAACTCAAGCTCAACTGAAAATGGGGGAAATGAATGGGAAATAGAAATTCCAAGCCCTAGTTTCCTCTTGCAAACTCAAGTTCTAGCTCCAAACTCTAGGAGAAGCTTTGGTAAGCATCCTCTTCATCTTCTCCAAATCATTCTCCTTTTAATTTTAGAAATTTCCTAAACCTAACTTAAGAAATGTTCTTCTTTTGAGCTTAGATTCAAGCTTCTAGAGTTGAGGTTGAAGAGTAGTTGGTCTTCCTTTGCTTTCAAGCTTCTCCTTCATCATTTTTGGGTTTAAAGGTGAGTTCTTTAACTCACATCTATATCTATAGCTATCTTTGTTGTTAGGTATGAATTCCTAACACTTGTGCATATTCATTTGCTTTTGATTTAAGTTGATTTGGTGAACATTTCAATTTTTGGTGTTTTGAAGTCAAAATTTTGAAAATCCTAGCTTTGATTTGTGAACATGTTTTTGGTGGTGAATCGAAGAGCCTATAGGGTTGGGTTGTCGATTGGCAAAAGCCCCTAAAGTCCATTGCTCGACCGATTGTAAATGGTGAGAGTTTGCTCTTCCATTTGATAGGCTGGAAAAAAGTTTTAGCTACAACCATAAGGAATATTTTGTATTGATATGAAAAGAAACAGATAGAATAGAAACTGAATAGAAATTGTATATTACAAAGTCTTGTACAATACATTATTTATAATAGAATAGACTAAATGGGCCAAGCCCAAGACAGGTTGGCAATCCGAAAATAGTTGATACAAACAATGCTGGCCTTTAGATCAGAGAAGATCTGACGACTCATAATAGATGGTGCAGTGATACAAAGCATCGTTTCGTTTTACTTCTGATTCCCACCCTCAATTTGATCTAGGGTTTTATCTGCCTCTTCCTCTTTTAACCTAGATCTGCTTTCGACATCTTCAATCATCAAATTAGCTTTAAATCTTTTGAAGTTATGCTTCGAGAGAGCCTTTGTCATGATATCAGCAGTCTGATGGCTAGCTGGAATATGGCTAACAGCCAGTTCTTTTTTAATGACTTGTTCTCGAACGAAATACAGATCGATCTCGATGTGTTTCGTTCGAGAATGAAGAACAGGGTTTGCTGAGATAGAGACGGCTCCAGAATTATCACACCATATCACTGGTTGATTTGAGGAAGTAGCTCTGATTTCTGTGAGAAGAGATCTGAGCCAAATGATTTCAGCTGTCGTGCTTGCCACACTACGATATTCTGCTTCAGTGCTAGAGCGAGACACGGTGGGTTGCTTCTTCGAACACCACGACACTGGATTGCTTCCTAAATAGATGCAGTAACCTGTCGTAGATCTTCTGTCATCATAGTCTGAAGCCCAATCAGCGTCAGTGAACCCTTTAATAGATAAGTCTTTACCTGCTTTTAGCTTTAGACTTTCATTGATTGATCCTTTTAAGTATCTTAGAATGTGTTTAACTGCTTTCCAGTGAAGATCTAAAGGTTTCTGCATAAATTGGCAAACTTTATTCACAGAATATGATAAGTCAGGTCTGGTAATTGTGATATACTGCAAAGCCCCTACAATACTTCTGTAAAGTTTTTCATTTTCAAAGATTTCCCCTTTGTCTTTAGATAAGTGTAAATTACTTGACATTGGGGTAGGCATGGGTTTTGCAGCACTCATTTTAGCTCTATTTAGAACTTCTAATATGTATTTTCTTTGACAAAGAATAATTTCATGTTCAGATTTCCTTATGACTTCAATGCCTAGAAAGTATTTTAAATCTCCTAAGTCTTTTAAAGAAAATTTGTTGTTCAAGTAATCAGTGACATACCTGATTTCCTTCATGCAATTTCCTGTGATTATAATGTCATCTACATAAACTAGTATGAACACAGTAATATTGTTATTAATTTTGACATATAGAGAATTGTCAGACTTAGTGGGATGATAATTGAGATTAACAAGAGTAGATTTAAGCTTTTCATACCAAACACGTGGAGCTTGTTTAAGCCCGTAAATAGCTTTGTCAAGTTTGCATACCCAGTCCTTTTTAGTATTCTGAACATATCCTGATGGTTGATGCATATAAACTTCCTCATGAAGTTCACCATTTAGAAAGGCATTATTGACATCTAGTTGTTTTATTTCCCACTTATTGTGAAGAGCAATAGTGGGAATAATTCTTATAGTTGTGGGTTTTACGACTGGTGAAAAAGTTTCACTAAAGTCTATCCCATATTGTTGAGAGTAGCCCTTAGCCACAAGTCTGGCTTTATATTTGTCAATATTGCCATCAGAGTTTCTTTTGACTTTATATGTCCATCTACATCCAATGATGTTTTTATTCTTTGGTGCAGGAACAAGGGTCCAGGTTTCATTTTTGATGAGAGCATTGTACTCATCATCCATTGCAGCTTTCCATTTCTTGTCCTATAAGGCTTCATTGAAGCAAACAGGTTCATATGAGTTGCTGATGACATGATATGCTTTGGGTTTGAATATACCATGCTTTGATCTGGTCATCATGTGATGACCTGTTTCCTCCTCATTAGCATTATTTTGATGAGGAGTCTTATTGCTTTGATTTTCTTGAGCTGTCGTAGTTTCTGCATGAGACTCATTGTCATTGTTGCAGTCATTATTGGAGTTACTTGAATCTTGACTTGGTCCTTCACTTGACACTGTGAGTTGAGGTTCAAGTTGATTCTGATGTGTAGCTTCAACCACTTTATTGTGAGAGAGGATGGGTATATCAGGTATAACATTTTTTGTGTTATATACCTTTTCAGAAGTTTTGATTTCTGTACTAGCAAATGGAAATATAAATTCATTAAATCCAACATGTCGAGATACTATAATTTTTCCATTATTAGTCAAACATTTGTAACCTTTCTGATTAGAAGTGTAACCAATAAAGGTACATGATGTTGATCTATTACTTAACTTATGAGAATTATATGGTCTCATATAAGGAAAACATAGACAACCATATGTTTTGAGGTTATTGTAATCTGGTACAGTATTGAATAGTAGTTCTAAAGGAGTTTTCTTATGCAGTACCTTTGTTGGTATTCTGTTGATAAGATGAACAGCTGAATAGAATGCATCAGGCCAGAACTTGAGTGGCATTGAAGCATGTGCCAAGAGAGTGATGCTAGTGTCAACAATATGCCTATGTTTTCTCTCAACTAACCCATTTTTCTCAGAAGTATAGGGGTAGGTAGTTCTATGTATTATTCCTTTATCTAAGAAATAATTCTTTAATGGTTTGAATTCTGCTCCTCCATTAGTTTGAATTATTTTTAATTGATGATTTAGTTGTCTTTTGACTTGAGTAATGAATTGAATAACTGCCCTATGAGTTTCAGCTTTATTTTAAAAAAAATATATCCAAGTATATCTTGAAAAAGAATCAACGAAAGATATGTAGTATTTGAATCCAAAA
This sequence comes from Allium fistulosum, assembly GCA_030737815.1. Lineage (NCBI taxonomy): Eukaryota > Viridiplantae > Streptophyta > Magnoliopsida > Asparagales > Amaryllidaceae > Allium > Allium fistulosum. The sequence goes on along the minus strand of CM060904.1, from coordinate 944,660,617 downwards.
TCAGAATTTATTGGGGCTGGTCCCCATAAATCTGTAGCTACCATCTCTAATGGTTTGGTATATTTAGTTGATGAATCAGAAAAGGGTAATTTGTGATTCTTTCCTATTTGACATTCAGAGCATACATAGGGTAGAGATATATCATTAATATTGATTTTATTATTCTTCAACACAGATTTTACAGTATTAATACTGGATGACCCAATTTACAATGCTAAAGATCAAAGGTTTTGTTATTTTTGATATTATTTTCAACATTGTTGCACCATTTTTCTGAATTGGCTACCCTATTGTGCTGCCTCGGATTGAATGAGTATAGACCATTTTGCACATTACCCTGCAGTAAAATTTCTCTAGTTGATGCATCTCTAACTAGACAAAGTTTAGGATAAAATTCAAAGTATACTTGATTATCTTTGGCAAATTGAGAAACACTTATGAGATTTTTCTTTATTTGAGGAACTTTGAGTAAATTGTTTAAGTGTAATTCTCTTTTACCAAAGATTTTAGCATTTCCAGTGTGTGTGATTCCTATAGATCTACCATTACCTAAGAGAATAGTTTGAGTACCTTTGTATTCCTTGTTTCCTAGATTCAGATTTTCCAAATTGTTGTAATGTGATTTGTAGCTCCTGAGTCTGGGTACCATTCTTCATATGCTGCATCCTCATTCTTTGAGTGTTGTGCAGTGTTTTGATTGGTGGTATCCACTCCTGTTTGTGCCATGTTGACATTTGGATTGGTTGATCTCTGACTGTTGTTGTTGTTGAGAGAGTAGTTCTGATCAAATCTGAAATAGCACTTTGATGCTGTATGTCCCATTCTTTCACAAATCTGACACTTTGGTTTATTAAAATTGTTCCATCTGCCTCTTCCTCTTCCTCTGCCATTCTGATTTCCTCCTCTATGCCCTCCAGTTTGATTTCTGTTTGAGTTTTGAGGGGTGTCTTGGTTTTTTCTTTTATTTACAGAGGTGTAATTGACAGAGTAGTCAGAGTTTTGTGTTTTCCTTTCTTCAATTCTTCCTTCATGTGCAAGAAGTGTTGCATGTACATATTGAATGTTTGGAAAGTTCTTTTTCGCTGAGATAACTGCTACTATGGATTCATAATCTTCATCTAATCCACTTAAAATTGTAAGAATCTGTTCGGTTTCAAATACCTTGTATCCAGCTGTGCTGAGAAGATCACAATAGTTCTTGGCCTTTGTTAAGTATTCCCTCATAGACATATCATTTTTCCTTAAATTCTGCAATTGTCTTTTGTAATGAATAATTCTTGCAGAAGATTGAGAATTGAAGAATTGTTCAATTGCTTCCCAGATTTCTTGTGAGGTTTTGCATCCAACAATATGGGATAATATGTTTGTGCTAATTGAAGACGTTAGCCATGTTGCAAGAAGATTATCTTGCCTCTGGTAGAATATGAATTCTTGATTAGGGATAACTTTATCTTGAGTATCAGTTATCATCTTGGGTGGAATAGTCAGAGTACCATTAATATATTCTTCTAACCCATGGCCTTTTATGGCTGTTTCTATTTGATATTTCCACATGATATAGTTGCTTTCATCTAGTTGTATTGCTGTCTGACCTTTTAATTTTATTATTCCAGAGAAAATGGCCGTATTGTTGGCTTTGAATTCTGATGTAGCAACTGTTGCACTTTCTTCAGTCATGATGAGATGAACAGGAGACTGGCGAGGCAGATTATTTTGCAGCCAGGTGTTGATTCAAGAAAGTGATTCTTGAAAAGAGAGGGAAATGAAAACAGAAATGAGACAGGAAGAGTGGTAGCAGAATCAAATGATGAAATGCTCTGTAAAACTGAGAGCAACCGAGAGATAGATTATAAATTTGTCTTTCTAGATGGCTCGATGATGATTATAGAGCAAATTCTGATGATCAGTTGTTTGACAGAAGTAGCTCTGATACCATAAGGAATATTTTGTATTGATATGAAAAGAAACAGATAGAATAGAAACTGAATAGAAATTGTATATTACAAAGTCTTGTACAATACATTATTTATAATAGAATAGACTAAATGGGCCAAGCCCAAGACTGGTTGGCAATCCGAAAATAGTTGATACAAACAATGCTGGCCTTTAGATCAGAGAAGATCTGACGACTCATAATAGATGGTGCAGTGATACAAAGCATCGTTTCGTTTTACTTCTGATTCAGTCGACTGACCCCCTGCAGTCAGTCGACTGACTACAGGGTCTGAAAACTCTCGGGTTCTGGTTCAGTCGATTGACTGCAGAAGGCAAGTCAACTGAATTGATTTTGCCTATTTAGCTTGAGATTCCAATTTTTATCGATTCGTGATTATCCAATTTGTTGTTATCATTTATTATTGACTTTGATGACTTCTTTTTCAGGATTTTTGAGAATATCCATTTTGATGGATTCGGTATCGATTTCTTTGGATTTGATTCACGTCTTTGAATGTGGATTTTAGTGATTAATTGTTTCTACAATCATTTATGTGATTTGTCACTTTAAATTATAAAGGTTTTCTATACTAGTAGTAAATATTCAAACTCTTTTACAAAGATGATTTCAACTCTATTTTTAATACAAAGCTCGTTTATAAAACCGTTTTCTAATCTATTAGTATATACAAACCTTTACCTCATTCATATGAGAAAATATAATTAAATGGCTTAGCAAAACAAGTGGTATGAAACGCTTGCGTTTACTTCATCGGTTAATTTTTGGACTTGTTCGATTGAACTCTTGTGACAATTTTCGAGTGGGAATCTACAATTTGTTCGTAAATATTTAAGTTAAGCTAGTGGTTATAGGACATGAAGCTAAACTCATATATTTACTAGCTTAGTGTAATCGATACTTCTTGATGATCGATGATGATCATTTTATGGTTTAGACTAGCAATGTGCGATGTCTCTTTGTCCATGTGGGGGACTATGCCCCGTTATGTTGAGCTTCGTCTCATTTTTATGGGCTAGCGACCCATGGTCTTTGGACCGTTCGTGGAGCAATCGGCTCATTAAGTCGGTGCATGGGGTGTATCTTTTTAGGTGCAACGATGTTCGACTAGGCATGGGGTGTATCTTTTTAGGTGCATCGATGTTAGTTTATACATGGGCCGTATCTTTTTAGGTGCGTCGATGTTCGACTGTGCATGGGGCATATCTTTCTAGGTGCGTCGATGTTTGGTTTATGGTTAGCGACCATGGAATAGCGTTCCTTTTGTGCACGTGTTGGTGAGTTTTCATGCTCCCGTTTGTGATAGGCCTTCCCCCTTTTGAGATTTCTAGATTTCTGGTTGTGATTTCTAGAATTTGTGTTTCACCTATTTTCGTGGATTGGCATTGATATGTTTTGTCAATATTTGTGTTTTGGTGAATTATTTAAAGAATGTGATTCTTTTTGGTGTTTTGAGATGATTTGAGATATTGTATGATTTTTGTTGTTATTTGATGTATACTTGACACAGTATGACATTTATGTTATCATACGTTTTTGGTCATATCTCTTATCCTATATCTTATTTATCTGATATTTATAGCTAGACTGATCTGTTTATTATTTTCTTCTTAAATAATACTCGGGTCAGACCGAGGTATTTCAGGTGCTCCTGCTTGACTTCTTATCAGGGATTATCATCTGATTCTTTTTGCTAACTACTTTAGATTAGTAGTTTTTGTTATTATACATTTGAGATAGAAACTCCTTGATGTATAATTATTCTTTTGTCTAGCACCTTATCTATTCTCTTGTGATGTAGTGGATCTTGTTTTACCACTACTTTGATGTACACTTCTTTGTGTTATATTCATATCTGTTTCCGCCTTTGTGATATGAATGTCTGTGACTGATTTGTATTATGTTTATTTCTATATTTGTTTCTGAGGTCCACTTAGCCACTGTGTGGTAGCTTTGAGTTTGAATCGGTATGTCGGATTTCCTCTTGAAAAGAAATGTAAGTTATAATTTCTGACATATCGGTATTCGCACAAAGCAATTACACAGATGGTCGCTCCTCAACAGCCTTATTCTTCGCGCTAGTTGACGGCATTACTCCGTAGTGTTCTTGGCTAGCGTGAGTATAGAGGTGGGGCGTCACAATACTTGAGTAACTATTCAGATTATTTCTTTCCTTTGCCTTCAAATACCAAACCAAATCATTATAAGATTTCTTTTCATCACCATAAATATCATTCATAGCCATTTTCTTACCCTTATAAGCAAAATAATAGCTCAAATCCACATCATAATCTCTTCTAAAACTTTTCATAATATCCTTCGTTTTTCCTTTTTGGCTCATCACGAATTTGATTAACAATTAAACTTCTCACAAGATCACTATTAATAGTTGGACTACTAGGCGATCGAAATCCACCACCACAAGAATGACTTAAATGAATATTTTTAACAAACGATTGGTCCAATTGCTTCAATTTGTAAGAAGCATGAATCCTAAAAGGATAACCATCTATAGCACATCGAACTGTCAATCATTCCTTACAATTCTTAATATATTGCACTTTAAACCCATTCTTCAAATAATAAGCACTAACTGTTCAACGAAATCCAAGAGCAGAATCAAATTATTGACCTACCCCAGTAAAAAATTCCAAATTTGAATTCTTCTTCATCAGCTCATGTAAATCCCTTTCTTGTGTAAAACCAGACTGTAAATCATCAGCATACTCTAACATATTGCTACTTGATTCTCCAACAACAAGTGAACAAGATTCACTACTTTCACCAACAACAGTATCCATGGAATTATTCTTCAGCCTTAGAAAAAAAACCAAATAGTCTTCCTTTTTAAACCAAGGTAAGCATAATACAGCTTGAAGATCACTATTTGTTTCAACAAAGGTGGTCTTTGATTCTCGAATATAAAAAATATCGAAGCATAATGGAGTAAAATTATTCCACTCCTCACAAATCTTATTCCTAACACAAGAAATATAAGCTTCCAATCCAAAACGAGCACTAAAAGAATTCTTATTGGAATCAAACACAACCATAACAGATGAATAATACCTGCAATTAAAAATGTAAACAAATAAATATGTGTATGAAAATGTTTGGAAACATCTAATCTTAATTAACAACTAATTACATGACAAACCCTATTTTAGCCCACTTTTCAGAAAAGGATAAAACCATTTATCTTTTCCAGAACTCAAAATGACAATGTCATCAATTTAACACATTCACCAAGAACTAAAGAAGAAGCATTGTCAACAAGAAATGTCAAAACTAAACAATAAAGCAACAACTAATAATCAACTAAAATAATCAACCATATTTATATACTGCTTTTAACAAAAATACAAATTCATTTATCAAACAATTTGAGGAGGAAGTCAGAAGAGTGGACTAAAAAGATAACAGGTTGAGGAATTATTATCACAACCAAACAAAATAGATACTTAAAAATAAAATAAAATAAACAATACCTTTCATCACCACAATCCATTAACTGATCTCTTGAACATTGATTATCAGAGCTCATTATTCCACCAACGATATCAAATCGACACCTTATTCCAACAATGATATCAAATCGTGCACGAAACCGAATTAGAAAGATCGCCTGAGTTAATCAACAAAATAACCTCATCTGATCAACGTAGAAAGATCGCTTGATCAAATTAGAAAGATTGCCTGATCGATTTAAGAAATTCGCAAGTCAATTTAATTTGAAAAAATGGTCGGTCGTATGTTTTTGTCCTGCAAAATAAACCATTCGAAACCGTGTCCTAGAAAATAAATGGCCCTGACTTATAGGCCCTTACCACTAATTCCACTTTTTTAAATTGGAAATTAAAAATGGAATTTTATTTAAAATCTGTTAATTCTAAATGTTGGGATATTATTGAAAATGGATGTGATATAGTAGAGAAGAAAATACTTCGATTAATGCTCTTGCTATGCATATACTATATTCTCATATTAATCGAGATAATTTTAACCATATCTCTCATTATGAAAGTGCACAGGAAATCTGGAATACTGTTAATGCAATATATGGTGCAAAAGTCAACAATGGTGAGAAATCCTCCACAATCGACTCAGTTAAAGAAATGTGCTTGACAGAATTTGCAAAAGACAGCAGTGATGAAGATTCAATAACCGATGAGATAATTGATTTTTATTCAATGATTTAGTTCTCTTGTGCCGAAAATTAATTGAAAATAATGAAGCTCTTGAGATGAAAAATAATAAGTTGAAAAGAGAACAATCTAAACTGCATCGGGAAAATAATGATTTGGAAAATGAACTTAAAAATATTAAGAAAAATAAAAATTCTAATTGCAAAAGGTGTTTAAACAATGAAAAAGAATTTGCCTGTTTTCATGAAAAATTTCAAAAGGTAGAAAATGAAATTTTAATTCAGGAGAAGAACAAAACTGAGTTGATTTGTAAAAATAATATTTTGCAAAAAGAGTTGGATAGTTTTAAGAGGTCAGAAAGTTTTAAATGTGCGATTTTTGAAAGGAAATTAAATGAGGTCAACGAAAATTTCAAAACCCTTGAAAAAGAAAACGTGATTTTGAGAAAATATGAAATTATTCGATTAAATCACGAGTTTGAAAACAAGATTGAAAAAATCAAGGATTTTGAAACAATTGAATTTAAAAAACTCTAACTCTTTGAAACTGAGATGCTAGAAATTGAGACTAAAATTAGAGAGCTTAAAAATGAAAATATGGGCTTGAAAATGAGTAATTTTGAAAAGAGAGATAGTGCCATTAGTTGTTGTTCGAAGCTAATAAATGAAAATAAACTTTTAAAATCCAAAGTTAATAAACTTGAGTTAATTACTCGGAAATTTTTCACTAGAAAAAAAATCACTTAACATGCTCTTAGAAAATCAACTCTTCGTGAATAAAAGGAAAGGATTTGGATTTGCGAAAGTGTCAAAATATGAACAAACGACTAATAACAATGTTAAAGGGAAAAGTGTGATACCCAAATGCGTAAAGTGTGGAAATATTGGACATGGCAAGAATAATTGTCGAAATATATACAAACACAAAACCGTTAAACAAATATGGATTCCAAAAAGTACGAATATAAATGGTTTCAAATTTTAAAAAATTTGGATTTCCAAGGGTACAATTGTGGATACTAACGGTTTGTTATATAGACAAATTTGGGTACCAAAGATTATAATAGATAATAATAGTGGTCCTACATCCTTAGTTAGACCACTTGCCTTCTCCAAAATTTAGACACATAAGTGAGCTAAGGAATAAATTTGACGGATATAGATTTCGAGTTGTTCTACGTGATTGATAAACTAAAATTTAAATGTTCCTTAGCCTATAAAGATTAGATGGAGATCATCGCATTTCGGATATCACGGCATCGAAGGACAGTGAGGTATGATCTCTTAACTCAATTTTGTTCACATATTGTTAATTATGTTTTCATCGACATTGTTGAAGTATTTCTACCATATCTTGAGCTTCTTAACTCCGATTTGTAAAATTCAAGATGTTCAAGAAAATAAATTTAAAACGCTACAACTTTTATTTTTTGTGCTTTCCCAGAATCTAAACTTAAATGGGTGAAAAACTGCAAATCATTTGGAGTATCGTTTGAACTTTGAAAACAGTTTCAAAACTTTCTTAACATAGCTGTAGTAATTTGATCATATCTTGAACATCTCAACTTAAATTTTTGAAATTCTTGAAGTTCTGGAAATCTAACCGATAATGCTACAACTTTTCTGTTTTTAGTTTTTATTTATTCACTTTGGAATGTCATGAAAAACTGCAATAAATTCAATATATAACTCAGAAAGCATATCTGTTTTACTGTGGTATTTCAAGTATATTTTTTGATTGATTTGACAAATTGACTTGAAACTAATTTTGGTAAGTAGCATTTTTGAACATCTAAAACTCTCGTGTTATGAGCCAAATCAAACTTCAAACTTTTATCGGCCAAATAAAGGTTTCAAATTGAGTGAGTCATCGAAACAAAGATTGTCAACTACTTTGAAACAACAATCATTATTGACTCTCTTCATGTCTATCAAATCAATTTTCAAAACTGCTTTGATGAATTTTTTGAATGTGTGTTTTTTCTCAATATAGATTACTTTACTTGTGCTTGATATAAATGGACGTGCTGAAAATTTCAAAAAAACAATTCAAGTGTTGAGGAGTACACGTTTTTCTTATATACCACTATATATCACCATGAATACCTCAAATACAAGTGGTATCTAATATCATCTCATGTTGAAATCATTTTTGCAATTATTAAATTATTTATATTGATTTTCAACTAGAAGTCCTCTTCACAAAACCCCCTTACAGAAAATTGATTTTCACTTATTTTAATTTTTGAAACTTGGGTTTTCATCATGTTAAAAATACTCTAGTTTATTTCAGTAAGAGATTACTATAGAAAAGATAACCATTGACTAATTGAATCTTTTGGAACTTATCAAAATTATTATAGTGCTTGAAAAGTGATAGATGGTGATTAAATTATATTTCATAACAAGAGGAAGTATAATTTTATAATTTCACGAAAATTAAACAAATTTTATAATACTTTTAGATTAGTACTTATTCCATGATCATTTCTATCACTTTCACCTTTCTGTCAATCCATACATCATAATATAGTGTGCAGAATTTGGTATTTCAAAATAAGGAAATATTTTTTTGTAAAATAATTATATCCTAAAGTATTCACTCTCATTTAAAAGTCCTCGCGGTTTTGCATGAGTGAATTACTTGAATTTCTATATATGGGCTTTCATTCTCATTTAAAAGTCCTCGCGGTTATGCATGGATGAGACACATATAAGAAAGGGATAAATATCAAGTATATTCTAATCTTATTTAAAATTCCTCACGATTATGCATGGTTAGAAAATACTTGACATATTTTTTTTAAAAGGGGGTACTACTAACCTCATTTAAAAGTCATAACGGTTATGCATGGTTAGTAAGTGCTTTATAATTTTTTTGTATAATATTTGAAAAGGGAAAATGCACAAATTATTCCTTTATTGAAAATATCAAACTCTTGTCACTATATAAAAATTTTCATAATCCTACCATTTCTCTAAAGTGGAGTTTGTTTCTAATTAATAAAATATTATGATTTTTGTTTGATTAATTGGAATTTGAAATTAATATTTCCCTCTTGATTTGATTTTATATTTTTAATCAAAATCGTGGCTATTTCAATTACTACTATTATTTTTGATGATAACAAAAAGGGGAGAGTGGTTAAGATTTTGATTTTTGAGCAATATCCTCACTAATATTCGAGAGTGTTTTTATTCAAAGTTATTTTAAATTAATTTTTCAGTTTTAGCTACACGCATCTGTGTAGGGGGAGTATTCAAATAGGGGGAGCTAATAGAATTCATCAAGACCAAATACATTTAATAGAGTCAAAATCTTAATATTTTTGTTATCATCAAAAGGGGGAGATTGTAGAATATGCTAGTGTATGATTTTTGTTTGATGATAATAAATATATATATATATATATATATATATATATATTTGTTTAAATGTATTTGTTATTGTCCTATTTTATTTTTACACATAATTAAATAAATATTTGTTGAATAAAATAAATAACTCGAAATTCTTATTTAAACAAATATTTTATTCAAACAAATATTTTATTACAAATTCGAATAGTACAAATTTAAGCTCTCACTATACAAGTTCCAATTACAACACAATTTTCAATATACAATTTTTCATTCATAATTCACCTCACTACATGTTCACTCTTCACTCATATTTTTATCTTCAACTCTGTTCCAGCATCTGAATTATCTGCAAAATAAACACTGACGCAGTAAACTGGAAATAGAAACAAATATAAATTGCAAAAATAAAATTGAATTTAAAAAAAATTGCCTCGAGTATATGGGTTGCTTCTTTTCATATTTTCTGACAGGGACCAAATATATGTGCACGAACAACTTGTAATATTCACAGTGTATCACTGTGAATATCACAAGGCTGTTTCCCAATTCCATCTCACAAACTAGTGCAAATGCACACATGTACAAATTGAATATAAATAGATACGGCACATGTATTACACAATTACACATATATACATGCATATGTATGCATGTATATACATTAATATGTGCATGATTTTCAAAATCAATGAGCAAATGCAGGTTCAGAGGCAACCCAATCAGACTTCAAGTGCAAAGTAAAATGGAGCAAGGCAGCAGTCCTTCAACCAGACATGTACAAGTTCAATGCAATGGTCAGGAGCAACAAAGGAAAAATGAACACACTTGAATAACAAGTCCAGACCGCAACAAAACAGAAAGTGCAAGCAGTTCAACATGGATGAATACGAGGAACTGGACATTTAACTCAAAGCATGAAATCAGTGCACATATTCAGGCATGACTGCAATGAACACATTGAAGCTGCATCAGTAACATATACATATGTATACATATATGCATATATATATATATATATGTATACACATATATCAATTCAGAGAATCATGCAAATGTGAATGCAAAGCAAAGACATGAGACTCTCGTGTCAACGGGCCTTCTCAATGAATCATCAATGTACCCCACCAGCTTCTCTCCTCGGTAGTCATCCAAGCCCGTAATAAACTTTTCATTCTTATTTAATAGTGTGTTAATAAAACACATCTCGTACTTTGATAAAGCATCAAACTTAACTGCATACTTAGAGAAAGACATGTCCCCCGCTTCAGATCTGCAAATTTACAAAATAGAACCAACTTCTGAGCCATTGGTATGAATTTATCTCAAACCCGATCTTAAACTGTTGCCAAGTGAACTTATCCTCGGGAGTAGCAACCTTCGCAGCATTCCACCAGTTCATAGCTTTCCCTGGAGTTGTCGGGAAGCCAACCTCCTCCTCGTAGCATCATCCCACTCTAGGTCATCAAAGATCCTCTCGTAGATATCAAACTAATTCGGCACTTCCATAGCTGACTCCATTCCTTGGAATGGTTTGCCACCAAGAATGACAAAAATCCTTGTTCAACTTTATGAAATCGGCCCTAAGTGCCTACTCTTGAGCACCACCACCAATAGCAACATTCGGAGTAGCCACCTGAGCATTTTGTAGCATGTTCCTCATCATGGTATTGAACATCATTTGCAAATCGGGATTAGCAGCTCCCGAGCCAGCTCCTTCCTCTTTAACTCCAGAGACGGAGTTCCCAAAAACATTTCTTGTATGTCGGCCTATACTTAATATGAAATAGGGATGATGAGTGTCTCATATAGAAAAGCACATCAATGGTACTCGTGTGCAATGCAACACACACACACACACACACACACACATATATATAGTCTTGAAAACCAAAATATACAAGTAAGCTCTCTCATGTACGCTCGATCCATCCTAAAGTGATTGCTCGTACTCTATCTCTAATGGATCCCATTATCAACTTAGAATTAAGCAAGTTAACCTATGTCGAATTGTTTAACCTAAGCTCTGACACCAAATGTGATGACCGCCCTACACCTTCGGCACCTAATATATCTATATAGTGTGTTGTAATGGTGCCCGGCGAATGTAGGGGTGGTTGTAAAGTAATAAAACAACTACAAAATCTTTCATACATCTCACAGTGCATCGTATAAAATACAATAATCATCACAGATATAAAATAGACGAGACGATAATAACTAAATGAATCATGAAATCTGAGTGCATAGGGTCATATAGTTATACAAAATAGCAGCAGAGTTTACACAACTGATAAATAAACTCAAGTGATAAACCATCTCTATTAAAATAAACGAACAATGCCTAGGCTCCACAGTGTCGCATAACTGAATAAGCCCAAAATATAAGTACGAGAATGCGTTGCGTCATGCAAATCCATCTGCATAACTCCATGTGATGTCTACACCTGCTATATAGTCTATTCATTTAAGAGTACCCAAGATAATAAGAAGCAAAGCATAAAACCTCGAGTTAGACAACAGTCTGGTATAAGCAATATAGAGTCTCAATATACTATCAAAACCAATATAGCAAGTAATATATGGTATGAAGAATCATATTTGACTTGTCCCTACATCTAGTGAGTTAACACAAAAGGATATATGGTAATCTACTATCATCATAAAGGTGTATTATGTCCTAAGTACAACATCGGATGATTAGGTATCCACATCCACAATACCTACATCCTATGACATCCCTAAAGTAACAAATAAACATAACATCCATCAAAACAGTTCTCCCTGTCACTCGTCTGCGTTGAATTTATGATAACTCATAAAACTATTCCTTATTTATGAATTAATGGAAAAATCCCAATTTTTAGGTACTCAAGCTCCAACGATACAGTTGTTGGACACTAGATCCCTTCCTCGATCTAGGGTATACGGATCACTTCCTCGATCCGGGGTACATGACTAAATACCCAGCGAGCATCCTCACATATTCCTGCTTTAAAAGCATACTAGAAACACTTTGAGCATCAAAGATCCCTTCGCATATGTTTTCTGGCCCTTCCTTGCTCAGTTTATTTCCATTACCCATAGTGGTCCTCATTCTACTTTTTGTAATAGATCCCTTCCCCATTCCACCCACGAGTTCCCTTCCTCAAACCTATCCTTATGGATCACCATAACAACTCCCTCAATCGAGTTGCCATCATCGAAGCACTTTTAGACGTCCCACGATAGTCGTATAATCCACATATCAAAGTTTCGAAGTCATCACGTAGAACATCACACTTTGGCCTTGTCGTTTATCATCATTCTTCATCGCACCATAGCATCAAAACCGAACACCGAATGAATCATCATGCCATGCTTCCCAAAAAATGACTCCCCAATTTCCACAAACCTTGACATGATCGGTACCGACCAATAAGGTCGTCATCGACCATGTAGGTTAGTCAATAAATTGACCAAAGTAGCTAAGTGTTGGAGCCCAAAGCATCTCATCAAGCTAAGCCAAATCAACTCGAAGCAACCACTGCCAAAAACTCGAAGCCGCCTTGCAAAATTCTCTAGTCTTGACATGGACAGTACCGGCCATGTTCAAAGTTCCTAGAATTTTTTTCTAAGTCTAAGAATTTTCCACCACATCATTTCCAAGCTTGGCTTGAAGCTCTCCCTCACATAACCCGAAGTCTAGATTCTTTGAACTGAAAGAAACACCCGATGTCGACCATATTTTGACTATCAAAAATTTCCAAGTCCAAAACTCTTTTATGCCTCACGCCTTTAGCTTGACTCAAAGTTTCTACCACCAAAACCCGAAGCAAAGCATCTTGTGACTCGAAGTCAGCCACCATCGACCATAATATTTGCCACTATTGACCATAATATTTATCCATTACAGACCATATTTTGGGTCATCAAATCAACTTAAAATGTTGTGTGACTTATTTTACGGTCTTCATAGGCTTCAGGCAACATCATACTCTAATCGCGTCATGTTCCAGTCATTTTTGGTGCCAATTCGCACCAAATGATGACCATATTCCTAACCACACAAAATAACTAATAAACACATCAAATAGTCCATACAACCATCATAATTGTAAATAACATCCAAGCAATACATAAAGTCAGTCCAAACATAATTTAAAATCATACATCATCCTAGATCTTATTTTATATAAAATTAACAATATGGTTGGTAATTGCTATAAAACGAGTTAAAATATCAATCTATCATTTTAAACTTGGTTTTAAGATGTTATTAATGTCAGATCTAATTTTTAAAACACTTAACTTTGAAAATCATTTCAATAGCCATAATTTAACTATATTAATAACCATATAATAGCGAGAGAAGTAATATTATTCACCTTATACCAAATTTACCCAATTTTCAAGACAAATCTAAGGTAGAACAACAAATACTCTTACCCCTAGGTGGTCCAAATAGTAATCCCTTGATTTCCCTTGCTAATCACCCCTTAATGACGTGTTTAAGCGGAGTAAAGCAAAGAAAAGTGGAGCTTTTTGGCTAAATTCGAATTAATGGAGGTTTGGTTTAGTTTTAGGAAATGGGAAAAGCGATTAGAAACTGTTCCCTCATCCCTAATTAGGAATAATTCTCGAAATGAGTTAGTGGGCTTAATCCGAGCCTAATTGCCATTAATCACTTTAGAAACTATCCAAACTTCAAATGGTCATATCTCCTAAACGGTAAGTCCAAAACGCTATTCAGACCACTCTACGAAAAGAGAAACTATTATACCTTTCTAATGGAAATGGTTTCAAATCCTAATTCAACTCCTATCAAAAGTTATAGGACATACAAGATATTCAGGAACAAAATCATCTGATGAAAATTCTATGGATGAAAATTATCACTAGTTATCATTTCTCAAAGTTGTAGGGTCACACAACCTCGTGTGAATTTACGTAAAATACGGGTCGTTACATATGGCCGGCTATAAAAGGCTGGATGTGCCCTTATAAATTTCCAAATTTAATCAGTATTTAATTAATTTAAATCCAATATAAATATTTATCGATGTCGTATTTTGATACGGATATATATATAACTTTTATATGCACATTGTTAAATACTAATGATATTCAAATAAATCAAATAAAATTTAATAATTACATTAATTAATTTAATTAACTTACATCAATTATAATTTGGTTAAATCGTGTGGTATTTTAGAGTATTCAAAATTTCAATTGTGCAACTCAAAGATGTAAATTTTAGTCAGCGATACAACAATTCGAATATTAACGTTCACATGTCGCCATAGTTGGTAGTCCGATAGTTTGGTCAAATTTATCGCTTATACATTTTTTGGTAAAATCCAATTTTACAAATCTAAGTGTTATCTGGTAGTAATGATTATTTACACTGATTTACTTCGTCAAAACTATATCACTTTAGCACTTACGGAATTTGGTTTTGGTAAAAATTTCAATATCATCCATGTTCAACTTATTTATCCCAACATAAAATCTTTGAATCAATGATAACAATTATTATTAACAATAATGCTCTTGCCATAGACTTTGAATTGACTGCAACCGACCGTAATACTAACCTCATATAATCGAGGAGATGAATTCTCTATTTGATAGTGTTTCACTTCCAATGCTTCAACTTAGACCTAACTATAGTCAGTCGATGAATGCCATGCCACAACTTAACTGTAGCCAAAGTAGAGTGTCTACATTAAAGTTCAACGGTACTCTCAAGGCGATAGAACTATGTAGTATTATCACTTCGAGATTCTTGGTTTAACCTTAGTTATATTAACCAATAAAAAATTCCCGAGTGAGTAATTCCATAGTTATCAAATAACTATCGGTATGTAACCCTTTGGTGCTTCCAACAGTCATGAGCAATACACTGCCCAACATTTAGATAGTGTTACGTACTCTAGTCTGAATAGATTTATCGATATCCTATCTCAAAACATCTTAATTAAGAATATTTAAAACAATATATTATTTTTAATGGGTCAAATTTCTCATGATTACAACACATTGTGATTACTATCACATAACATTTATTTAAGGATTTTCTATTAAATATACTTAAGTAAATAATTAATTAACATAACACGGTATGGCAAGTATATTATAGAAAGAAAAATGCTTTTTATTTCGAATGAGATTTTATTACAGAGGTAATAATTTACAATAAATTATAGAATTACCTCTATAGCATACCCTTAACTCTAACAATCTCCCACTTGCAACTGGGGCAAATTATAAAATCTCAATCCTATCCCTTTGACGAGTTTGCTAATAATTGACCAAGCTAGATCCTTCATGAGTGGATCTGCTATGTTGTCCTTGGTATCTACTTTATCAATCAATACTCTTTATTAGCGACAAATTCTTTAAGAAGGTGGAACTTTCAAGGTATATGTCTTGATTTTTTATGAGCTCTTGGTTCCTTTGAGATCCATATCGTAGCAATGTTGACATAAAACAGTTTTGTTCAATTTTCAATGTTTGAAATCACTCCTAGCTCAACCATAAATTTGTGGATCCAAACCACTTCTTTAACTACTTCATTGAGGGCGATGTAATTGGCTTCCATCGTTGAATTGTCTACCGTCGCCTATTTGGAATTTTTCCAACTAACAACTCCACCATTTATTGTAAACGCATAACCTGATACAGATTTACTGCCATCGATATCACTCTAAAAGCTATAGTTAGTATACCCCTTCATAAAGAGGTCTTCTTTCCCGTGTATAAGTAATAATTCCTTAGTATTTCTCAAATACTTAGATATATATTTTACAGTAGTCCAATGCTTCTTACTGTTAGTCACGTAGCGTCGACCAATAGTCGCTATGCACTGGATCAATGATGACCAAATATATAGATACAGAACTAAAGCATAGTAATCACAGCAACAACAATATAAATATAATAGGAGCAGGAATAAATAGTAAATTAAAGCAAGAACAATCACTCCAGAGTTTTTATACTGGTTCGGATCTCCAGTTCTACGTCCAGTTCCAGACTCCTTCTGGAATTAACTAACAAACACCTTCATTTTGCCTGGAGGAATAGGCACCTAAGCAACATAGCAGGATTTCTGTACACTTGCCCGAACAACCGAACGGGACTTTAATCTTTTCTTTACAAAGAAATAACTTGACTGTATATTGTGTCTTCAATACACTGAGTAGTCGAACTGGAGCACAACCTCTATAACCTTTGAAAACGATGCAGAATGAGTGTGCAGAGGTTAGGAAGTGAATTAGGACCAGATCCAAATGTTATAGAGTGAAAGAGCGTTGGTCTAAGTTTGCTTTTGAAATAAATATAGAGTTTATGGCTTTAGAAAGCAATATGGAAATAATTTGAGAGCATAGGATTGTATATATCTTTTAGGATGGTGGGAGGATTATATAGGAGTTATAAGGTGTCATTGAACAAGAGCAACCCTTTAGCAATTCAGTTCGGAAGAGATGCATCCACTAGACCTCTGCAACACTTGAAAACAGAGCTTGAATGGTCACCTTTACCATTCGTTTTTAATGGTTATTTAAAACCGTTCACAAGCATCTATTCAAAAGTAGGCATGGTGTAGTGGAATGATGTGTGCGTTTCTCCTTAGCAACCCAGGTTCGAGTCCTACTTTTTCCATTTTATTTTTTCGTTTCTTACGTACTTTGTTTTCTAAAGTTGGTAGCATACATTAATACAAAGGCGTTTGTGGTGTGGTGGTATGGTGTGTGCGCTTTCTCCCATGTGATCCGGGTTTGAATCCTACTTTTGCACATTTAACTTTTTCCCATACTCTATTCTTTTTGGCAACGGTAAAATATGTACGTGGCAGCCTTCAAATAAAACAGTTCGGTAGTGTATTGGTAAGTAAGTTGCATGTTTACTTTGTGGCCATGGTTCAAGTCCCACCTCTGCCCTTTTTTCAATAATTTAATTTTTTGTGTTTTACCATAAAATGCTACCCGCTTATTCTACATCCGATTTTTGCAATGTACTTCCGCTCTTGACATTTATTGCACATTTCATTTTTGATTCTCTTTGTCCATCATCTAGTTGAAGTAAGTTTAGCTCCTTCCAATAACCGTATTTTTTTTTTGTATTCTTCAATAGATTGTACCAACTTTTATCGTACATTGTATTATAAATTGACCATACATTACTCAATAAAAACATTAGTAACATTGTCGTATAGTTGTTATCATCAAAACATTAAAATCGTATTTTCAACATTCTCCCCCTTTTTGACGATGACAACTATATGACGTTCTAAAATAATATCTGTTACACCTTAATATTTGCTCCTCCAAAATTATATACTCCCCCTATCATTGTGCACAATTTTCTCCCTCTTTGTCATTAACAAAAACGTTTAAAATAATCATTGGTTTAGGGTCATATATTAATTTAATCAATTTAATCAAACACGATAAGAAAATCAGTAATTATTTGCCAATTTCGAAAATATTTTAATAAAAGGGACACGGTATTGGCAGATGATAGGTATTAAAAAAATGAATTATACAATATTAAGCATGGTTATACCCTTTAAAAATATTTGTTTCTTTCACAATATATTTTTATTTCTTTGAAATATTTTTTCAAACTTATATAACATAAAGGAAAATGTTTAAATATTTCTAACGCTTTTGAAAACAACGTCTTATGTAAAAAGAGCGTTGAGTGTTATTTAAAAAATATCACTTTGTGATACTCTAAAATTAACAATACCAACCCCAAACTATTTATAAAAAGAAAAATGATTAGATATACCGAATTTGTTGTAGTTCCGTTATCCATAAATGCTCATTCTCCATCATATGTACGGAACATTTACTATTCGAAGACCATCTCATCCTTTCGTCTTTCTTGGGTACTAGAAAAAATAAATTATATATTTTGGAACCCACTTCCTACATAAGGGTCCAAGGAGTTAGATCAAAGGTAACCATACCCAAGTAGGTTTGGTTAAACCTTTGAAAGTAGAATTTTTATTGTTAATTACTGTATCAAAATAACCATCAATGTATTTTTATCCGTTTTTCCAATTAACGGGAACCCAAAAATTTAGATGTTTTTTGTTCATATTTCCTGTGAATGATTTTGTACTTCTAGAGATATTATAAACATTACAGCTTATAGAAATACTTGAATTTCTATAAAAAGTGGATTTATATTTTACTTGGTATCTAGTACTAGCATTGACCATTTTGTTATACATGAAAGCGTATTTAGTACAATTACCTTTATTATATCCTAAACCACTTTTATTATTCAAAGGTATAGAATTTAATAAAATTGAATTTAAGCTATTATGACCTTTGTTAAATTTTGCGAATTTTTCATTAAGCTCATCAAATTTAATTTTATAGTCACGCTTTTCTTTTTTAAAAGACTCATTGCTATTCTTTAAAGTATTAATTTCTTTAACCAATCCATAATTCTCATCTTTTAAAGCGCGGTTCTCTTTTATAAGAGACGAAATTTGAGTAACTAAATCGTTTAAAGAAATTTGCAATATATCATTTGATTACTTAAGTTAGCAACTTTTAAATCTTTTTCATTTGAAAAACTATTGAGTATCAAAACATTATTTTTCAATTCAGATTTTCAATTTCTAAACTCAGTTTTTCCTTTTCTAGTTTTGCAATCTTAATTTCACAAGCTTTCATTTTTTCTAACATGATAAAATTAAGTTTTGACACTTTTTCAAAATTATCATATAATTTATTGTAATTACTAGATAATTGATCATATGAATCGTAAAGTACCTTATTGTAGTTTGTAGTTGCTTCAGCAATAGCTTTGCTCTTTTTCTTGCTGACAGTGTCTCGACTGGATCCTGTTTTGGCCATTGTTCTTGGATGTTGTTACGATCAGTAGAACACCAAGCTCTAATACCACTTGTTAGTCATGTAGCATCGACCAATAGTCGCTATGCACTGGATCGATGATGGCCAAATATGTAGATACATAATTGAAGCGTAGTAATCACAACAGCAATATAAATATAATGCAGCGGGAATAAATAGTAAAGTAAAGTAAGAAGCAATCACACCACTGTTTTTATACTGGTTTGGACCTTCAGTCCTACATCCAGTCCCCGACTCCTTCTGGAATTAACTAACAAACATCCTCACTTCGCTTGGAGGAATAAGCACCTGAGTAGTAGAACATGATTTCAGTACACTTGCTCGAACAGCCGAACGGGACTTCAATCTTTTCTTTACAAAGATATAACTTCATTATATATTGTGTCTTCAATACACTGAGTAGTCGAACTGGAGCACAACCTCTATAACCCTTAAAAATGATGCAGAATGAGTGTGTAGAGGTTAGAAAATGAATTAGGACCAGATCCAAATGTTATGGAGTGAAAGAGCATTGGTCTAAGTTTGCTTTTGAAATGAATATAGAGTTATGGCTTTAGAAAGAAATATGGAAGTAATTTGAGAGCATAGGATTGTATATACGCTTTTGGGATGGTAGGAGGATTATATAGGAGTGATAAGGTGTCATTGAACAAGAGCAACCCTTTAGCAATTCAGTTCGGAAGAGATGTATCCATTGGACCATCGAAACACTTGAAAATGGAGCTTGAATGGTCACCTTTACCATTCGTTTTATAATGGTTATTTACCACCGTTGACAGGCATTTATTCAAAAGTAGGCATGGTATAGTGGAATGATGTGTGCGTTTCTCCTCTACAATCTAGGTTCGAGTCTTACTTATTTCCTTTTATTTTTTCGTTTCTTATTTACTTTGCTTTCTAAAGTTGGTAGCATTCATTAATATAAAGGCAGTTGTGGTGTGGAGGGATGGTGGTATGGTTTGTGCGCTTTCTCCCATGTGATCGGGTTTGAATCCCACTTCTAAACATTTAAATTTTTCCTATACTCAGGGCCGGCCCAGAGGGCAGCCCACCAAGTCCGTGGGCTGGGGCAACCCACTGGGCCGGGGCAAAATTTGTTAGGATTTGAGTTATGAATTGTCTAAATATATAAAATTAGTTATAGTATCTTAATAAAATGAGTTTGGGTACAGTGGTAAGTAGTATGGTTTTTACTCAAATGTGCTAGGTTCGATTCCCATAGGGGCAACAATATTTGTTTTAAGAGTTTTCTTACCTGCATTTGTATTTTGGGCTGGGGCGGTATATTTGTTGGGCCGGTCCTGCCTATACTATGTTCTTTTTAGCAACGGTAAAATATGTACGTGGCGGCCTTCAAATCAAATAGCTGGGTAGTGCATTGGTAAGTAAGTTGCATGTTTCCTTTGTGGCCATGGTTTAAGTCCCACCTCTGCCCTTTTTTCTATAATATAATCCCTGTGTTTTATCACAAAATGCTACCCGCTTGTTCTACATCTGTTTTTGCAATGTACTTCCGCTCTTGACATTTGTTGCACATTTCATTTTTGATTCTCTTGGTCCATCATCTAGTTGAAGTAAGTTCAACTCCTTTCAATAACTATTTTTTTCCTTTTGTATTCTTCAATAGATTTTACCAACTTTTATCGTACATTGTATTGTAACTTGACATGAAATTACTCAATAAAAACATTAGTAACATTGTCGTATAGTTTTTATCATCAAAACATTAAAATCGTATTTTCAACACTTACCAGGATTAGACTGGCATCGACGTACGCATCCTAATGTAATAAGCAACCGATCTAGTACACACATGGCGTGTATTATGAAACTAATTGCATATGAATGGGTATCGTCTTCATATACTCTTTCTCCTTATTAGTATGAGGAGCATTCTTTTTTGAAATGACACTTCCAAATTGCGATGAAAAATTCCCGCTCTTGAAATTCTCTATACCAAAACTTTTTAGTATGGTATCTATGTACGGGGATTGAGACAATCCCAACAACCTCTTAGATTTATCTCTATATATCTTAATACAAAGTATATAGACTGATTCTTCCAAATTCTTTATGGAGTAGTTCTTGGATAATCATGTTTTTATTGATTGCAACAATGTAATATCATAGCCAATCAGTAACAAATCGTCGACGTATAAAACTAAGAACACTATAGCACTTCCTTATTCTTTTCAATATATGCATGCTTCCATTATGTTTTGATAAAAGATAAACCATTTGATTACTTTATCAAAACACTTATTCAACCTTCTTGAAGCTTGTTTAAGAACATAGATTGATCTCAACAATTTGCAAGCCTTGCCCTCGCTCCCACTGACTTCGAAACCCTTGGGCTACGACATGTAAATAGTCTCTTCTAAATCACCACTTGGAAATACTGGTTTTATATCCATTTTCTATATTTCATAATCATAGAATGAAACAATGGCTAGCATTATTTGAACGAACTTAAGCATGGCTATGGGAAAATGTTTCGTCATAATCAACACCTTGAATCTGACAAAACCCTTTCGCAACTAGCCTTGCTTTGTAGTCTCTACTTGTCCATCTACACTTAGCTTTTTCTTAAAAATCCATTTGCAGTCGATAGATTTTATTCCTATAGGTATGTTAGCTGAAATCCATACTTTATTTTCATGCATGGAACCTAGTTCAGATTTCATAACTGCAAGCCAAAGTGTAGAGTCCTTAATCCGCAACGCTTGTTGGAATAAGGGAGGAGTGTCATCTTCTAAGACATAATCCTCTTTCTCGCCATCCATGAGAAAACCATAGTATCACCCTAGTGCACGAGATTCCCTAATATACCTTCTAATATGTTGCGTGCTTTCGTATATTGGTGAATTTGATTCATCTACCGGTTCAGCTTCAGTGTACCTTACTGTTAATTTCTTTCTTAAGAAATCCTTTTCCAAAAAGATGGCTTGCTGAGAAATAATTACTTTTTGTTCCTCGATATTGCAAAAATATATCTCATTGAATTCTTGGGATATCCTATAAATTTACACAATGTCGATATTGCCTCAAGTTGTTGGGACTAACATTCTTAATGTAGGTTAGACAACCCCACACCTTCAAATACTTGAGTTAGGGTTTTTACTCACACCACATCTTATATGGGTCTTAAGCATAGATTTAGTATACATCAAATTTAACATATATGTAATAGTTTCCAGTGCATATCCAGAATATGAAAGAGGCAACTCAACTTTAATCATGATGGAACAAACCATATCTAATAGGGTTCGATCCTTTTCTCTGAAACACCATTGTGTTGCAGAGTTTATGGTATAGTAATCTGATAGATAATCCTATTATCTTTTAAGTGCTATTGGAGCTCTTGTCCAAAATACTCAACTTCTCGATCAGATTGAAGTAATTTAATCTTATGGTTCGTTTGATTTTCAACCTCATTCTTATACTCTTAAAATTTCGCACAGGCATTGGATTTACTCTTCACAAGATGTACATATCCTAGTCTTAAGAAATTATCGGTAAAAGTCACAAAATAAGAAAAATTACCTTTGGTTACTATAAGCATTATGCCACATAAATTAGTATGTATGAGACCCAAGTGTTCATTAACTCTTTCATTGCTCCCACTATAGGGGTGCTTAGTTATTTTTCCTTTAAGACATAACTCACAAGTATCAAAATGATTCAAAATCAAATGATGGTAAAATATCTTTGGTTTTTTTTGTTTGTGCGGTCATTTATCACTAATACAGCCTCATCTATAATGCCACATATTATTATTATTAATGTCAACATTATAAGAATTTTTCACAGCATAAATAGGATTAAAACACAATACATAAATGTCATTATCCAAAAAACCATTGTAGGTTTTATTTCCATCAAACATAATGTTTATAACATTACTAACACAATGGAAAACGTTTCTAGTCTCGGATAATCTAGATATATAAATTATTCCATAAATAAAGTTTTTAACATAAAAGAATTTATTCAAATTAAATATAATCCATTCGGAAAAGCCAAGTGACATTCTCCAATCGTAGTTGCATCTACTAGAGATCCATTAACAACTTGAAACCTCATTTCACTATTTGCCGCATGCCGCTTATTCCTAAGTCCCCGTAAGAATTACATATACGAGTTTCAGATCAAATATCTAAAACCCAAGATAGTTTATTGGCTGTAAAATAATTTTGAATCATAAATATACATGTACGAGCGATAAAATCATTCCTTTTATTCTCTTTGACAAGTTTTAGGTAGTTAGGAAAATTTCATTTTCAGTGCCCCTTCTTGTGACAGTGGCGACACTTGCCTTTGTCATTAGGAGAACTCTTCTTTTTAACACTCTTCCTCTTCTTCAAACCCTTCAAAGATGATGCCTTCCATTTACAGTGAGCATTATGCCTTGTCTTTAGATGAAGACTCGGTTTATCCCAACATATCGAGCAGCTCCATGAGGCTTACATTCACCGATTCATATTGTAGTTCAGTATAAATTACTCAAAATGTAGAGTAAAAGACCTAGATCAAGTCCACTTACAGCTCATTACTTACCATAACGGCCAATTGGGAAAGCCTAGCAATATACTCTTTCACTGGTAACACATATTCGTCCACACATATGCCCTTCGTCATCTTCGTATTGAACAATTTCTTAGTAATCTCGTACCTTGCGGAATAAGGTTGCTTCCTAAACAACGCTTTGAGGCTATCAAAGATTTTATGGACAAACATGTTTTCGCACTGTCTTTACAATGGTTTGTCTAATGTGGATATTACATAAATTTTGGCGATTTCTTGGTCTACAGCCATTTTTTATAAGCAATTATTAATTTGGGAGCAACATTTTAAGCGGTTTTTCTCTCTTGGAGGTTCAATTATTGATAATCATATGTATTCGTAGGTTAGTGTAACCAGTCTATGTAGTTTGGTCTAGTGAGCTTGTCATTTTTAGAAATAACTTTGGCATAGACATTTAATTACAATTTTAATTTAAGTGGATTAGGACATTTATATATAGAGAATATTCTTATATTATTAGAAAGGTTAAAAGTTATATTTCATTTTACTTGTAAGCTCCCACTAGAATTTTATATTTCTCAAAACCCAAAGAGGGATACAGTGGTCTTTCGGCTTCTTTAGTAGGTGTTAAGACTCGCTTGCCTTGGGATTCTCACCTTGAGTTTGCTCAACAAATCATAGGCCCACAAACGATGAATAACACCTTACCAGACAACCCCTAACATGTAGTCCTTGTCCTAATCTCACTTTGACCTTGAGTTTGCTTAACAAATTTAAAGACGCTATTCACTCGTACCTACCATTTCGCAATGGCCTAAGTATAATATATGTATCTTGGGTTACTCAACAAGTACATATAGTTATCTCACCTCGTCTAGTCAATATATTAATAATACCACACATAACATCTCTAGCTAGAGTTTGCTCAATAACCAAAGAGTACGCAAGCAATTTATTAATATATAAATGGTAGAGGACAACACTTATATAAAAGATTCATAATCTTTAATATATTTAGTTGAGTGGTATCGACTTACGGAATGATGTATTTCTAATGAAATACCATCGTAACTTAAGTGTCAAACACATCTGAATTCAAGGTATATTATTTTTTAAACCTAATTTAGGTTTATTACAATTCCACTCTATTTAGTTAACTCATAATTAATTTAATTCTATTAATTAAATTATATTTTTTTTATAATAAGAGTGATACTTTATTCAATAGAGCTTCATTATAATGTCCGGGGCTCGAACTCGTAACCTTTAGAACTTTTATCCAAAGCTAATTAAATAATATTTAATCAATTTATTTAATTAATATTTCAATTATTTAATCTAGTTAAACATTTTAAAATTGATACACACACACGCTATCTCATTTATAGTAATATACATATATCATTATACATGGATATTATTTATTAATAATTTAATTTAATTAAAATAATTTTAATTAAATCTAATAAGTCCCAAAATTTTAATTATTAATTACCTTAAACATTTTAAGATAAATATACATATATCATTATATATGTTCTCAATTTAATTAATTGACTTTTAATTAATTATTTATTTAATTAATAAAAATAAATTTGAAAATAATTAATTAATTTTCAAAACATTAAAAAATTTATAACATTTATAAAATTTCTTACATATTTTAAGCTTAACCTTTTAAATTTGAAATATGTTTTATAATTTCAAAACAGATTTTGAAAATTAATTTGGGCCTTTATATTGGGGATAACATTTGGGTTTACTTCATCCTTCGGCCCAGGCTAGTGCCAAGTAGGGCGGAGTATTTGGTTACCCAAATCCAACCTTCGACACTACCTTTGTAAACACCCTAAAAAATGGGCAAGCTTTTATAAGTTAGCCCCAGTAATGCTAATTTAGACTGTATAGGCTATTAGGCTCTTATACCACTGAAGGAATTGGGTCGGATGTAGTAGGATAGATCGATGAATTTTTTGTAAAAAATAAACCCATTTTGGATCTTATTGGGAGTATGAAGTCTAAAGTATTTTAGATTCAATATAAATAATTTCAAATAAAATATCTATTTTATATAGTTTGTTTAAATAAAAGATTTGGTTTGATTTATATAATGTACATGTGTATCAAATCCACATGTACATGTAAAGGGCACATGGATCATATAGAAGTGTACGAGGTTTAATGTGCCAGCATATAGGTGCTATGATTTACACCATAACTAACACATTTTCCCCTTTATACACATATTTGCTATCTATAATTAACTTATTATTTATATACATATATATATACACATACATACGTATATAAATATGTTTGTATGTATATAAAATATGTGTGTGTGTGCATATATTAATTTTGTTATTTTAAAATGTTGACCAATTCCATTCTAAATGATTTGAATTGATATCTGAAATATCTTAATGTAGTTTAAATTAAAAAAACCAATCTGGATCTAGGAGGAAAATTCTATTTTAAATTCAAATTTCACACATAGATATGTTTATATATATATATATATATATTAAAATAAACATTTGAAATATTTCATATTTAGTTATTTATAAATTATTACTTAGTAAATATAAATTACATATGCAAAAGATATTATTTTTGGGCCGAACCATTTTATTAAAAATTAAAATTTTATATTATACAAATCCATACAGTTTGGATAAGTTTTATTTTGTATATTTATATGTAGGATTTATATAAGAATTTTTCTATATAATATAAATCTTTGTGGATTTTTATTAATTTTTTTCAACATACATAATAATTTAAAAGGTTTAAAATATATTTTTAAATTACTATTTATATTTTAGAATTAAATGTATATTTATTCTTTTTTTCAAAATATGTAAATGAATATAAATTAAAAAATTAAATAAAAAAATATATTATATAATAATAAAAAATCATATTTTAATTTTAATAATTGTTTAAAATCATTTTTTAATTTTGAAAAGGTTATTTTCTAAAATGGCCAAAACGTGTATATATGTTTTATATGTATATAAGTTTTTTCTTTAATCAATTTAAATGCGTTTGTGTGTGTATGTATGTATGTATATGTATGTGTCTATATATATGTGTGTGTGTGTGCGTGCGCGCGCATGTGTGTGTGTGTTTGTATAAAATCATATATCAATTATATATATAAATTTGTTGTAATAACTAGGATCTTATCTATACTTGCATACTAATACAGATGAATATATATGATTGAAAATAGTTTAGAATTTACCAATTGATGAAGCCTAGGAGTAACACCCTCAATATTGAATAGGACTTCTTTTACATCCCATCCAGACTCCTCTAGAAAGTGTAGTTGACTATAAGATAATACTACCTTCTTGAAATAAATTTATTTGATTTGGAAATGAAGGGGAATGCCTTTGTTATTTGCGGCCAAGATAGGGTAGGGGGAAGGCTAAAAGTAAAATGAAAAAGAGAGAGGAGGTGATGTTTAAATAAGCAACAAAAATAGTAAAAGGTGGAGACCTAGATCTCCTTGTTTACCTTTTCTCTTTACCAATTAAAAACTAGCTTTTGCATTCAAATATCACCCCTCTCCCCCTAGTATGGACTGTTATTACATGGGTCGAATAGGTTCAGACAATTTTTCGAATCCAATGGGTATTTAATTAATTTAATCGCAATTTAATTGTTTATCGATATCATATATCTGTACCTACATATATAACCTTCATATACGCACTTTATTAAACACTAATTTAAATAAATCAAATAAAATTAATAATTAATAATTCATATATATTAATTAATTAATTAGTAATTATAATTTAATTAAATTGTGTGATATTTCGCAGTATCATTATTGCGGTTGTGACTCAAAGGTGTAAATTCAGTCGGCAATTAATATCGAATAATTCGAATATTAACGTTTACACGTCACCTTAGCTAGTGGTGACGGTTTGGCTAAATTTATCTCTTACGCAATTTTTGGTAAAATCTAAGTTCTCTGTTACAAGCATTACCTGGTAGTAACAATTATTTACACCAACTCTCTTCGTCAAAACTATATTACATTAGGACTTACGGAATTTCGATATGGTCAAAATTCTAATTTCACCCATATTCAACTTGTTTAATCCAAACACAAAGTCTTTGTTTCAGTAATAACAACTATTATTAACCGAACTACTTTGGCTGAAGAATTTGACTTTGAGTTATTATAGTTGATCGTGATACTAACCTCATATAACCGAGGAGATGAATTCTCTATTGAATAGTATTTCACTACCAATACTTCATCTCATACCCAACTATACTTGTTTGATGGACGTCGTACCATGATTTAACCATAATCAAAGTGGAGTGTCCAATTGAAGTTTAACAGTATTCTCGAGTATAGAGAACTATGTAAGATCATTACTTCGAGATTCTCTGTTTGATCTAAGTTATATTAACCAACAAAAAAAGAGAGTCATTCCATAGTTATCCAATAACTATCAATATGTAACACCTTAATTCCTCTATAGCCATGAGTAATACACTGCCTAACATTTGGAGAGCATTACATACTCTAGTCTCAACGGATGTATTGATATCCTGCCTTCAAACATCTTGATCATGAATATTTAGAATAATATGTTATTTGATGCGATTAATTTCTCATGATTACAACACATTGTAATTAATACGACATAACATAACATTTAAGGATTTTTTATTAAATATATTATATTAATTAATTAATTAATAAAACAAAGTACGACAAGTATATAATGGAAAGAAAAACACCTTTTATTTTGAACGAGATTTTATTACAAAGTTAGTAATTTACAAAAAATTATAGAATTGCCCCCAGGGCATACCCCTAACTTTGTCATCAGGTTCACCTAAATTTTATACATATAATTATATAAGTATTAACTTATTTATATTTTTTATTATTTAATTTACTTATATAATATATACATGTATCTTATTAATTTAATCTTAATAAATTTTAATTCCTATTAATTAAATCATATTTAATTTATTTTATATAAAATTTCTAAAATTTTATATTATTCATTTTGATCTATTTAAGATAATTAGTTATTTATAACATTTATAGTTTGTTCATGTGTACATATCAATATATGTATACCTTTTAATTAATTTTATTTAATTAAATATTTTAATTAATTTGAAATCTTAATTTAATTTATCATAATTTATTTTAAGATAAATTAAACAATAACAACAATTATAGTTATATACATATATCGATATAAATGTTTTAATCAATTAATTTATAGTTAAATATTTAATTTAATTTAATTAGTAATATCAATTGAAATTTAAAATTTAATTATTTAGTTCCTCAAAACAATTTTGAAAATTTTGAATGCATTTTATTACTTTTATAAAAAATCCTTTTTATATTTTAAAATTAGCTTTTAAATTTAAAATATAACTTTAAATTTTCAAACAAAATTTGAAAATAAGCCCAAGGTCTAAAATCAATCCAGACCTTTATATTGGGGATAAACTTTGGGCTTACTTCATCCTTCGGGTTATGCTAGTACTAAAGTAGGGCGGAGTACTTGATTACGCAGACCCAACCTTTCTAGACATCTAACTAAA
Organism: Allium fistulosum; assembly: GCA_030737815.1. NCBI lineage: Eukaryota > Viridiplantae > Streptophyta > Magnoliopsida > Asparagales > Amaryllidaceae > Allium > Allium fistulosum. The sequence continues at coordinate 944,631,159 of CM060904.1, read as the reverse complement.
TGGGTAGGCTTCAATAAGTTAGCCATAATATTGCTAATTTAGACCATATAGACCATTAGGGCGCTAATACCATTGAAGGAACCATACCAATTGGAAGCGCGTTAAATGAGTGAATTCCAATTTTTTTTCTATTTTTATATCTATATTGGACCTTTTAAGTCTAAATAGATTTTAAATTGTATTTAAAACCCATGTAGAATTCATAAGCCTAATAAAGATCTAAAAATGATTTTTTTTTCAACGAGCCCTTTTCCTTCATGGTGGTCATGTAATGGATTGTCCTTCAATAAATGTAGCAATAGATTCACAAACTTTGTTACAATTTTATGAATAACTTGCTCTGATGCCAAATGAAAGTGCTTAAGCATATAGTAATATGAATAAAAACTAAACATATAAGCAGGAAAGCAAGTGAAAAGCATAAATAAGAAGATTGCACCAACGATTTTTATAATTGTTAGGACTTCCCATCCAATGTCCAGTCCCAAACTTCTTTTAGAATTTCACTAAATAACACTCACTTTATCTAAAGGAATATATTTCTATAAGGCCGCCTGAACAAGACTCCAACACCTTGCTTGAAGATCACGAATATGACTTTACCTTTTATAAATAAATCTGACTTTGACTTGTTGTGTTCTTCGATAACAATGATAAGGTCCAACCATTATTCCAGTGGTTAGACACTCTAGTGTTGGTCCATGAGGTCACATGTTCAAATTCTACGTAGCATGTGATTTGAACCACTGGACATATGTTGGCATATATTATGTTACATATTACCTAACATTTTTAGTACAACTATGTACTACCACCCTAAAGTAATCCAATTTTTTTTATAAAAATAATGATAAGTCACTTTAACTACACCTTTCCTATAATTTCATCTAATGATTGCAATTTGAACATGCATATTTCAAAAGGCGAAAAGGTTGTTTTGAATACTTTTGAAATCACATAAAATATAGAGTATAGAAAACAAAGTAAGGTGAGATGAATTCAAAATTTCAAAAAAAAAACTATTTATAGTGTTTGAAAAGTTCTATTTGAATACATATAGTCATTAGAAAATTTGCAAGTGTTTGTAGAAGAAGATTTCCTTTCAAAATGAAATTTCTATTCAAAATAAAAGGCAGATGTTACAGGAATTCAAATGCCTGAATTTAAGGCCCAGACGTCTAAATTTCTGCAACAATTAAACAGAAAAAAATCATTTCAAGTTTAGCCTTGTTCAAACATCTGGAAGAAGCAATCGGACGTCTGAATTGGTAGTCAGGCATTTGGTTTATTCTTTTAGACGTTTGAACACCTGAGATTTTTTAAAATATAAAGCATCAGGTTTTTAGATGTCTAAAAACAAAATTCATGTGTCTGAAAATTTATTTCAGGCATTTGTTTCTTATACGATTTAAATAGAGAGGAAATATTTCAAAAAATCCTTTATTCAAACGTCTGAAATTTTCAACAACACATTTGACTCCCAATAGAAACTGAGATATACTATAGAAAATTAAGTGAAAAAAAGTGTATTTTTAAAAAAAAATATTCAAAGTAATTTTGTATATAAAAAATAATTATGTGTGTGTCATCGTCAAAGGAAATTGCATAAGTATTTCTAAGACTTAAAAACATGACGACTCTACTGTGCTTGATCTTCAATCATCGAGCAATCTATCTTAGTAGTTTGCCTTAGCCTTCATAAGTTATTATTCTTGAAAATCAACTTGTATAACATACACTGAAATGTATAGTTGTCTCTTCAAAACTCAAAAAGGCAGAATCTAACATCTCTATTAGCTTCAAAATCATGATCTTTGTTGAACAACTCTTTCATGATTTAAAATGAAGCGCATTGGAAACCATTATCTCTTCTTTCGTTAACTATACCATCCTATAGCGTTTTCATTTGAACCACGTTACTCTTTACCATGAGTTTCATCTAAACCATACTACTCTATAGCGTGGTTTGCATATGAACCACATAAAAGGTTAGCATGGTTCTTATGAAAACCATGATAGAAGATAGCGTGGTTTTTGCACACTTAACACTTAGGGAAGGAGGATATTATAAATTATGGTTAGTTAAATTGAATAATTTTGGATGAATAGGTTAATTTTGATATAAAATTGAATAGGAAAGGAAATTTATAGGGTGTAATATATTTTTAGCATAATACTATAAACACACATCAAAGCTATCAGTAACGTCATTTAAAAAACTTTTAAAATTAATTCATCAAACCTACTACATAAAACCATCCTGAATAATTTGGAAGATTAGGTGGAAAAATAGCCACTCGCGGTTAGACATAATCGAACGTAATTTAATAAATAAATAAAATACTAGTTGTCATATATAGTTACCTCTTTGCATATCATCCATTAACGACAGTCGAAAAGGAGACGAGCAAAGTAAGTACAATATATTTTTATTGTTTTGAGATTAATGTTTTATGGTTTGAGAAATTTTTATTAATATTTAAATATGCATGTTAATTATTATTCTTGTAATTTTGAAAGAATATATAGTAGTTATTAATGATGTCTAAGTTAATGATGCTCTTAAATTTTATTAACATATTTAGGCAAAACAACGATAGAAATATAAATTTTCCACCTACCCATAAAATCAAAATTTAGACACATATTGAAATCGTCATTATTGCACAATGATAAGGATAAACTAAGTACAAAGAACCGTGAAAAATCATGCCTTTCACACCAAATTGTATGCCCAAACTGGAACAACGATTACATCAGACAAATTAATGACTGCTTGAAATAAATTTGTATAAAATTTGAATATAAGATTAAGTTTCCGAGAGGAAAGAAAAATGGTTTATGGAGAAAAAAGAACGATTTGAAGTTTTGGAAAGAGAAATCGGTTTGAAGAGCTTTTTGGGAGAGAATACGCTTCATTTGGTTTGCACAAAAAATAAAATAAAGGATGTTACCATTGTCACCTAGGAAAATGCTTCGGGTCACCATTAAATTTATTATTTATCATTTTTTTCATACATTTATGACATCAAAATCTATTTTCTTATTCAACCTTAAATAATCATATCTTCTTTGTCTCCCTTAGAAAAACCACGTACACTATCTCAAAACATCGTCAAAAATACAAAAATTTCAAATCCCAAAGTAAAAAAAAAATCTCTCTTTTTATCTAAAGTTCGTTTTTCTTTTATATATCAATATTAATTATTTTGAATTTTTTATTGTTATTTTAGGATGAATCTAATGATCTTATAGCTAACATGAATTTGAAAGATATAAAGTTTGATGAAGCAGTAATTGAAAATTTCAATATAAACTGTTAAATTGTAATGCTTTATCATACAATGTTTATGCTATTTTTTCTTTTATATATTCTTTTATACTTTTTTGGTTGTCGGATGAAGGATACCAATCACAATAAAATTGAGAATACATTCGTCATTTAGAATAAAAGCGTTTGATAATGAAAATACGGAAGAAGACAATCGATCAAATACTATAAAAGACATGTAAGTTGATTTGATAAAATATTTTTTAACCAATGAAGTAAATATTTATTTAAAAATTTTCATCCTAAATATGATCGCAAAAATATATTTTATTTTTAATTTTTTGTGTATGTTATATGATTTTTTGTTATGTTTTGAAAATAGTTGAATTTGATTAGGGAATAAGAAAGATTACTTTTGTTTTTTGAAGTATTTGAGTGCCGATTTACTTAAAATAAAATAATAGTTGATGTTAGGAAGTAGAGAATCAATATTTGTAAGGTGATCTTTTGTTTTGGAAGGCGGAAGCATTTTTTGGGTGCAAATAATAACAAATTAAATTAAGAGTGTTACTAAATACATCAAATTAAGTACCGATTAATACCAAAAAGATGTCACATTTTTTTTCTTATGCACTTAAAAATAACACCCGACAACCTAAATCCTTTACATCTTCCTCTTCTTCCATCGGTAATAACGCGGATAATTCACTCAATCAAATGTACGCTGTAATGACCTGCCCTTTCGACCCTCAAAAGTCGACACTTAATATGTCCACTGTATTCAAATGTCGAGCATCCAAGTGTCGAAAGACAGATTGTTAGGGTAAAAAGCAAAAGAAAACGAAAAAGAACAGAGAGAAATAGAATCTCACAACGGAGCGACAACATATAATATAACAAAGACAGTAAAAGATGTCTCTCTAAAATACATGGTATATCAGAGTAGAAAACGAACCTTATCGGCTTGAACAGTTATAACTACCTGACCTGATCTCACCAGCCTAGAATCTTTCAAAGTGCAAAATGAGACCAAACATTTATTTTGTAAAAACACAAGCACCACTTCAACATATACAGAGGTTTAAGGAGATAATATTTCATAAGTGATGGTATAGCGATAATCGCTATAGCGATACTTACACAGATTAATACTATGTCATAAATATTTTAACCAAACATCAATATAAGCAACATAAGAATATAAGTAAGATGCATATAACAGTAAATTAATAATGGTGAAAAACCCCTTAGAGCCTCTCTATAAAAGTCCCATGTACATGCAATCCGCTTTTCAAGTGGGAATTCAAATCCAAACGAACAACATATAATAATAACAAACATATTATTATGTAACGACCCGGATTTTTCAGCGATTAATTTGGAATATTTAAATGGTTTAAATATTGAAATTGGGATTTATAATCAAGTTAGTGAGTTTTTTAAAATTGGAATTTTAAGCGATTTCGGAAATTTTTTGAAATCGTCAATTTAACCGACGCGTTAAAGTAATGATCCAGGGCATAGTCTCGGAATACGATGAAACAAGTTCCATTGGATCCGTAATAGCGTATTATTACCGGATTTCAAATTTCGTAGTGTTTGGAGTTATCATTTTGCCATACGGTATAGAAACGCGCTGAAATTAATATCGAAAATTCAATGTAATAAATTGGTTCAAAAAGCTATCTTCTCCATACGATCGAATTAGGACTCGAAACCTTTTCCATTGCGTTCGGAATAAGAGTATAACATTATAAACGCCTAGCGGCACGCCTCAATAGGAGGTCGAGATTTCACGGTATGTGATTCGAGATATTTAATATATAAAAAAATATAAAGGTCAAATCGAATGAACAGTTGAGTCCCTCACACGTCTTTATTTTTCCTTCTGAAACACGCAACAGTACTCCCCCTTCTTTTTAAAATACATTCGCCTTTCTCTTTTCGAAATTGAAAACCCAGAGGAAAAGAAGAAGAGGAGGAGAACGAACGGAAATCAAATTTTGTTTGAACTATACATAAATAAAAAATTGAATCGCGTTCGAGTTGCGACCCGATGAGGCGGTAGTTTGGAGGAAATCTAGGAGAGAGTCAGTGGAGGGGAGGCATTTGCGTAGGCTCATCGAATTCAAATTTCTTGTATTGGGGGTGCGATGTTGGCTGAAGATCGAAGTCGTAAAGGAGGTTCAGGCGACGCGATTGCGTGGTTGACAGGACATGCGCGTGCGATCTGGGTTTCGTCACGTCAATGGAGGAAGTCGCGATGGGGGATTGGATTCAGGCTTGATGGCATGGGCGCACGATGGCGATAGGGGGTAGAGTCATGGCACGGTCGCGCTGTAGTGGCAGAGGTGGCTGTTCACGTGCACTTCGAGGTGATGGCGGCATGGGTTTCTGATAGCCGATGCATCGACAGTAGAGTCTTGGTCGAGGATGAGTTTGGCAGCCAAGAACAGTAAAGGTGTGACCTTTGTTCGATTAGAGGCATGACTACCTGTCTTCATTTCTTTCGATGGGAAGAAGATGGATTAAAGGTAATTAACCATTTTAATTACCGTAATTAATAAGGAACTTAATTATTTAAATTATCTCGGAAATCTTATAAAAGAAATTTTAATGTATACGAGGTACAAAAATCGCAAATTATAATCTGGAATTAATTGGAGATTTTTAGAGGCAGCTATTAATCAAAAATTGGAACAGATCGCAATTAAAATCAAGGTGAGAATTTCTCACTCTTTTGGATTGCCACGTTTAAATTTAAATTAATTGATGCTTGATTGGGTTGATAAATTTATAATTATCTGTTGGATGACTATATATATAGTAGTATATATATTAGAAATTGGAGTGATATTCCCGCACATTATAGCGGATGAGACCCTATGCGCCCCGCATAATAGCGGATGACCCTATATACCGCGATATCCCTCTCGAAGTGGGATTGGTATTTTTATTTTTGTCTAACATCTGTGGATGTAGGAAAATAGGTTGGAGGGATCCAACTTGATTCCTCAAATATATTTAGTGTTTCTCATATATATAAAATATATGAGGTGATGGAATAATCTACTGGATTATTCTGTGTGGTAAATTTTTAAGTGTTATAATAGCATGGAAATTAAATTGGGTATATTAAATTCCATAAATATATTTTTGAATTTTTAAGGAATTAAAAAGAGATTTTAATATCGAAATTTGGATTATTTAAAAGAAACTGATTTGAATAAGCAATAATGGATTTTTGATCGTATTAAATAAATGCCGGAAAAATATTTTAAATGGAGATTTAAAAATAAATTATATAAAGGGGATTTTTAAGACAAGATTTTAAAATGTTATTCGAGAAATATAGAAAGAAGTTGAAATCGATATTAAAAATAGATTGGCAAAAACAAATGGACTTTATAAGAAATTAAATTTATAAAATGGAATTTATAAGAATTAAATTTATAAAATGGAATTTATAAATGAGATTGTTTTTAGTGGAACACAAAGGAGTTATAAAAAATTATAAACGATGTTTAAAAATAAAGGAAAGTGATATCGGGTGATAAATTCGGAATATAAATTTATGGGAAGAATTTATATTTGAATATGGAAATAGGGTGAGAAAAGATAGTGGATACTATTTTTGAAGTGAAGATGGTTAAGGAGACCGGAATGGGAGTGACGTGATTAAAATCGAGAGGAGTTATAAATTGAAAATTTGGTTATTCAGATTTAAAAATATTTTTTTTTCAATGAGTTAAGTTTTAATTTTAAAAAGGGAAATTTTATTTATTTTTTTGAGAAAAATGTGTGATCCTCTACATATAGCAGAGAGCACACATGAGGATATATATATATATATAACACGAACAAAAGGAGCTGCCAACATGCCTGGCAGGTAGCAAGGGGAAAAAACAAATAGCTAAACTCAGGTACTTCTAAGATGAATTCCGGCAAGGCCACCACCCATCGCACCTCAATATCGAGCTCCGGCATGGCCACCGTCCGATATTAAGATGTTAGAAGTACCAAAAAGGATAAATAAAAAACTCCAATAGTCTGAAACAAAAGAAAAGAATAATCATCTACTCTAGAGAGGATCTGGTGAAGAGAGATCTCTCTGAAAGCTATGAATATGAAGAAGGAGAGCCAAACTGAATAAAATAACATCCTGAAAATGAACTAGAAGATAGCAGAATCCAATCTGCAAGAAGTCCTGGATAAAGAAACTCTACTCTGATGGCCTCTCTACGATCTGGAATCCGGCAACAAGAGGAACCTGCGAAATGAAACTGATAACCTAACTCCAAAAACCAAAATGAAGAACTCCACACTGAAGACCTGCAAACCAGACAAGAGAAAAACCAGCAACCGACCCAAACCAAACCTGAAAACAAAACTAGCAAACCAAGATAAAATGAAACACTTATTTGTATATAAATAGAATTTTATATCTACATGAGAGAATAAAAACCAAAGAGAAAAATAACGCAAGGATAAACAAGGACCAAAAACAAACAATTCTAAAAAGTAAAGGAAAAAGAACCAACATGAAAAGGAAACAACAAAGAAAACAAGGACTAAAAAAGAATTAAAAACAAAAAATAAAAACAAAACATGAAACTACTCTAAGGGCCTAAAATAGAAAGAGAATTATATTGCATCCTATGAACATTATTTAAATTAGAATTGAAATTAAAATAAGAGTTATTAGCGACAAAATTATTAATGTTAAGATTGAAAATGTTAATATTATTTCTAACCTTGTTAAGATATTCCTTAAAGCAATTGTTATTGGCTAATTTATATTTGGGATTAGAAATCCAATTTAAGTAGAAAGTAGAAATTAAAATTATTAAATTATAATAGTGCTTATTTTTATTATTAAAGATCCTTTGATTTCTTTCAAACCAAATGTACCAACAAGTAATAGTGAATAAAGTATCAAGTAAGTATCTAAAATCCTTCTTAAACTTAAGTCTAAAAGAATTCCAATAGAAAAAACAATCAGAAACTCTAGAACTAATATTAAACTCAAAAATATTAAGGGTCTTAATAAGAATAAAATGAGTATCCATGCATTCATAATAAATATGGTTAATATCTTCAGAGTGCATGTTGCAAAAATAACATTTATTATCAATGTTAATATTTTTCTTTTTAAAAATTCAATAGTGTTTAATTTACCATGAATGATTAGCCACATATGGATCTTAGATTTTGGAGGAGCATTTGACTTCCAAATAAATTTAAAACAATTAATATAAACACCCGAAAAGTTAATAAATTTGTAAAAGGAATTAGAAGAATAATTCTTACTCTTATCCCACTCCCAACTAATATGATCATTAACATTGTCAATATTATAAAGATTTAGCTTAGCATAAAGCAAATAAAGCTGTCTAAGAGTAGAGCCTACTAAAATACTATTAAAGTTGAAAGTCCAAGGAGGGTCACTTTCAGAATTAAAAACATCAGAAATAAACGCAGATTTAAAGTTACAAATATCAAATAAATCTTTAAACTCATTCTTAAGAGGTGTAGCAGAAATCCAACTATCATGCCAAAAAGATGTATTATTGCCAGAATGAACAATAATATTAACACCTAAGTTGAAAATATCACTACATTTTAAGATGGATTTCCAAAAATAAGATAATTTACTATAAATCGAAGGACTAATTTGATAGAGATTATAACTACCATTGTATTAAAATTTAGAAATAGTCTCCTTCCAAATGGCATTATCACTAGTATCTCTGAATTTCTATAACCATTTACCAAGAAGAGACAGGTTCATATTATGTAAATTAATGACTCCTAAACCACCCTCTTTTTTAGACTTACAGACAGTATCCCAATTAACTAAACATTTAATGCTACTATTTGGATTATCACCACTCCAAAGGAAATCTCTTCTAATTTTATCTATTTTGTCTATTACCCAATCAGGAAAAAGGTGCATAGACATCCAATAGATAGGGGGAGCTAATAGAACAGAATTAATCAAAACCAGTCTACCAGCTCTAGATAAGAATCTCACATTCCAATTAGAAATCCTATTTTTAATTTTATCAATGATAATTAACCAATCATCATGCTTAAGTTTTGAAGGTCTGATTACAAAACCAAGATAGTCGAATGGAAAACTCATAGTTTTACAATTTAAAGTATTAGCAACTAAATTTTCAACTTTATCAAAATCATTTAAAACTAAAACAGAACTTTTATCAAAGTTTATTTTTAAACCCGATAAAAGTTCAAAACTATAAAGAATAAACTTAAGAGCAATAATGTGTCTAGGATGATGAGAGGAAAAAAGCAATGTATCGTCAGCAAATTGAAGGACAGACAAACCAAAACTAGAAATATCGTTACCAATAAAACCCAAAAGATTATTGTTAACAGCATTCTTAATAATCATGGAAAAGACATCTGCCGCTAAATTAAACAGGAGGGGCGATAAAGGATCCCCTTGCCTTAAACCTCTCTTAGATTGAATTTTATTCCCCAAAATACCATTAACCATAATACTCGAGTTTCCCGTTTTAAGCAAGTTAATGATCCAGTTAATCCATCTATTACTAAAGCCTCTGGCAAGGAAAATATCTATAAGAAAATCCCAATCAACCGAATCGAAAGCTTTAGCAAAATCTAATTTTAAAATAGCATAAGTTATATTATTTTTACAGCAATAATTAATATATTCTTGAACAACAGCTACACCATCAGTAATAATTCTTCCTTTAATGAAAGCTGTTTGAGAACAGTCAATTAGATCATTCATTTTTAAACTAAGTCGATTAGCTAAAACTTTAGAAATAATTTTAACAGAGCAATTAATCAAAGAGATGGGTCTGAAATCTTTTAAAGTATTAGCCCCAACTTTTTTATGTAATAAGATAACATTAGCATTATTAAAACGACCTAATTGGAGATTACCATTATAAAATTCATTAAACATACAAATTAAGTCTAATTTTAAAACCTCCCAAAAAGTTTTATAGAAGAAGATAGGAAATCCATCCGGGCCCGGAGATTTATCTCCTGGTAAATCAAAAATGGCTTTTCGAATTTCCTCTTCAGTAAATGGGACATCTAAATCAGAAAGATTAATATTAGAGTCGGATGGATAAAGATCATTCCATCTAACATTAACTCTATGCTTAATTTTGTTACCAAAGATTTCTTTATAATATTCAGTGAAAGAATTGTTGAGATCACGTTGTTCGACTAATTCCACATTATTAACTAAAATGGAATTAATTGTATTACAACGTTTTCTACTATTAGCTATATTATGAAAAAATTTGGTATTATTATCACCTTCATTAATCCATTGAATTTTTTATCTTTGTTTCCACATAACTTCTTCTTTTTCAAGAATAGAATTAAGATCTTCTTTCAAGTTATTCGGAACATTTCTCTCACCTAAATTTAAATTCCTAGTTTCTTCAATCTTGTTAAGATTAAGCATCTCATTTAGAATATTATCTTTTTTAATTTTAATATTACCAAAAATATTTTTATTCCAATTTTTAAGAAAACTCCTAATTTTTCTAAGTTTAAGCACAAAAACTTTGGCAGAATTATCACTATACTTTAAATTAAAATAACTCAAAGACAACCATTTATTGATAAATAAATTAGAAAAACAAGGATCTAGAAGCCACATTTTTTCAAATTTAAAAGATCTACTAATAATTCTATGATGATCACAAGAAAGAATAATGGGACAATGATCTAAGAGGGTGTAAGGTAAACCTGACACTCTACAGATAGGATATTTGTCCTCAATTTCATCGCTTATGAAAAATCTATCCAAGAGGGCCAAGGAGGGAGACTCCCTATTATTACTCCAAGTAAAAACTCTATTGGATAGAGGAATTTCGATCAAATTAGAATGAATAATAAATTGATCAAATTCTTCCATGGATGTATAATCTCCTTCTCGAGGAGAACGTTCCCCAATAAAACGGGTAACGTTAAAATCACCCCCAATATCCAAGATCCGGGGGCAAAAGATCTAAACTCGAGGCATTCATTCCAGAGAATTCGCCTATCTATTTTAGAGTTAGGACCATAAACATTAGAAATATTTAAAAAGGACTTATCAATAAGATTAAAATTTTATTTATTAAACTATGTAATTTAAAGTCGGTTAGTATTTAAATACTTTAGAAGTTAAATTTTTTCAAATGCTTAGTATTTATTTTAAATCCTAAATTTTTAAACCTGCTTTGAAAAGTGAGGTTATAAAAACTGTTTCAATATTTTAAATAATTATTTGAATATGTCTTAAAAATAAATTATTATTATTATTTTTCATCCAAATACTTATTTTTATTTACATATGTATATATAGAGTTTTTGTAATGTTTTAAATTTATTTATAAATCTTCTCGAGAGTTGGGGAAAGGGTTATTTAGTAGATGAGACTATAAGAGAATTCTCAAACGAAATTGGGAAAAGTAAGGAAATTTCCGAAGTAGTTAAATAAAAGTGAACTTTGAAAAATGAAATAGAATTCATAAAGAAGTACAAAGGTAATTTGAATTATAAGCAAGTATAACTGGCTTTGGAAATATTAAAGGGAATTAATTAAGGAATTCTGGAACTTATAGTATTCGTTATAAACTAGTCAAGGAATTTACAAATAAAATTGTAAATCATTTCGAGAAATAGAAAGTAAGGAAATAAATGGAATACTTCCTAAGTGTGAATATAAATGAAGTAGGGAAAAATATTCTAAGTATTGGAACGGGTGAAAATATTCCGTTGAGAATATAAGGATTTGAAACTGTTTTCAAATGTAGAAATACTGAACGTATATCTTTGTAAATATATTTTGAAAAGAGTAGTTTAGGAGAAATTACAAATAATGGCCTAGTGTTTTCTTATGGATGTTATATTGATAGTTAAATAATCGATTGTCAATTTTGGCCAGTTCGTTAATCGTTTCGAAGAGACCGGGATCAGATATCATTATCCGAATACAACTTCGATTCGGTTTGAACGTTACGAATGAATACCTTGAAAATGTTGAAGACGGTGATTCGGTTTGTCCAGACCCAGGACAACTTGTATGGATGAATGCTATCAGAACATCGTCATTGGAGGATGATGAGCATTCTAAGTGAAATTATCCTTGAAAGGTAATCGTAGCCTCTAGCATCATCAACTGGAATGGCTGAAAACCAGGGGGTATGCAGCAAGGCTAAGTGGGTCATACCCAACTAGGGTATGTTATCACCTTTCTAGATAACCTCGGATATATTATATTAGATGGATATGGTGCATGCGAAAGAGCTCTCGGTAAGGGTGGGAACACCCGGGGTGATAACATATTCGGTTTTATCCAGGTTAGGGGTAGGGCCGGTCTTGTGTTGTAGGGGATCCCGACGAGGTCCTCGGTACATGCTTCTAGAAGTGTACCGTGATAGGTGGTACCCTAGTGCATAGTCATTGTATAGAATCCAATCTCCAATAAGCGCCGTATGGTTTTGATTGTGCCCAACTATGCTGAAACGTGAGATGCAAGCATTTCAGCTATTTTCTATTTACTTGGTTTAGACACTATTATAATATCAGACGGATTTGATAAAAATGTTTTGGTTATTGTAAGGTAAAAACTCGTCGTGTTTATGCATGATGTGGTCTTACGAGATAACTTTGTTTTTCAAAGGATTTTGATAAAAGTTAATAATTCAAATTGAGTGTGTTTTCTCACGCTGGTTTTCCAGACTGACTCTGGTGTTATTTTATTATAATGCTCGGGTCGGACCGAGTATTACAGATTCAGGATAGGAAGCTATGGAACTCAGGAGAGGAGCTCGATGACAGATGCGTATTTTCATACTTGATGTATATTTTCCGCTGTATGAGGACAATCCAGATTTGATGCAGTGATTGTTGTACTATGATGATTGTAAGTATTAAACATTTACAGATTCTTTTGTATAAAAATGAAATTATTATATGTTATATTTTGTTCCGCTGCGATTGTGGGATTCTATGTTGTTTTGTTCTATTTTCCTCTATCTTTTCTTCTTCACCCCTAATAAACTGGTATTTCCGGCACTCGGCTGCTCGACATTTTATACAATGGACGTATTGATGTCGATTTTCGAGGGTCGAAAAATCCCCGTTCGTTACAGTTGGTATCAGAGCTGAAGGTTGAGCGAGAACCTTGGCTCTGGTGGGGATTACTCATTAGGGATAGAGTCAGTAGTACTCTAGAATGAGTCTGAGTGTATAAATAAATATGAGCGCGTATTTGTTAGTGAATATAAATTAGTTTATATTGTGTTGACTTATCAGTTGAGTGTTTATAAATTTTGGTCGGTACAGTCTGGACAACTGTATCGATAGGGATTTCTAAACTCTTAAACTAGGCAAACCGACACAATATTGTTTTAAAAAGTGGGTAAATGAAACAATTTTACCCAAACCATATTTTGATATGAAATGAATAATTTTCTAAAATTAATATGGTATATTGGAGTGTTTGGATGATAATATTATAATCAAATAAGATTATAAAATTGGAAATGGTTTATATAACCAAAAGAAAAATTGTATAAGTAAAAATTATACAAATGGATTATAATTAAAATTGGATTCAAACCAGAATCTGGAAATATAAATCCCGGGAAGTTTGGAAAAATGTTTTTAAGTGGTGTGGAAAAATAATAATAAGAGTATTATTTTGAATATTTTTGACAGAAATAGTTTTAAAATGGATTTTGGAAGAGATATAGCACTGAACTCACTTCAGTCACTGGAAAATAATTCTGGTGATGACTGCAACATCACCAGTATTCATTTTCGAGTTTCTAGGTGACGGGTTGCTACCGTGGTAATTTGATATGGAGATTTTTTGTGAAAAACAAATGTTGTTTTAGAAATTCCGAGGGAATTGTTTTGGATAAAAATCAAGTTGATTTTTGAAAGTTGAAGAAAATGGTTTGTTAAAACAGATTTATATATTTATATATATATATATATTTATATTATTTCAAATGGTTTGAAATAAGTACCGGGTATTTGAATTCTGAAAATTTAATTAAAAGAGAGGTGAAATAAGTAGAAAATAAGTTTTTGAAATAAAACATGGAAAAAGTGAACTTCAAGATGAAATTAAGATTTAACTTGTGTAAGTTAAATAAATTGGATTTGTAAAAAGAAAAATTTGGAGGAATTGGAATTTAACTTAAGTAAAGGTTAAGGGAAATAAATTAAATGGAGTGATTATAATAAATAAATTGAAATGAATAGAATATAATGAATTAACTAAGTATAAAGTGCATATGAATGTGTAAGTAAATAGGATAAATAAAAATAAGTAAGGGAGTATGGAAAGATTTGAAATTGGAAATAAAATTCTTACTTGACTAAATGGAATGAATTAAAAATAAAATTTGTTTGGAATGGAATTAATTTAAGTAGGAATAAATTCGAATATGGTTCGGAAATATTGGTTAAAGGGAATTGAAATTTAAATTAAATGAAATTGAATGGAATTATAAATAGAACTTGAATGCTAAAGCGATTTATAACCATAAGGATATGAATTCTAAAGGAAATAAAAAAATAAGTAAAAATTGGGATTGCGAATAAATAAAACTTGTATTATAAAAATTAAAGGAAATCATGGAATGGTGAATAAACAAGTTTATATAGCTTATAAAAATTGAAATTAATGGAAGAAAAATATACTTAGGCTATAAATAGAATGTGAATATACTCGAGTATAAAATTGATGGAAATGTGAGAAAATAAGTGGTGTAACTTTAAAAAAAAGGAAAGTGGAATAGAAAACCAAAAATAAAAATGGTTTGATATTTTAGTGGAGAAATAAAAAATCCAAACATGGAGTATAAAATAAATTTGAACTCAGGTGGATTAAATATAATGATTTTTGAAATAAAAATCAGATATTGAATTATAAATTGGAAGTGAACCAATTAGATAAATTAATTAGTTAATCGAATATGAGAATGGAATTTAACATGATTAAATTGTATGGATTGTGGACTGAAACTGAAGTTGAATATAGGACTTGAGTAATAAATAAAATCCGACTTATATATATAAACTGATTAAATATAAGTTGATTGTGATCAAATAAAATGGAATTGGATTGAAGTACAAATGGCTTGAGTTATAAATAAATTGAATGTGAGTGGAAATAAATTAAATATGGCCTTGAACATTATTTTAAATGAATTCGAGAATAAATTCGTGTTTGAAATCGAGATTTGAGGTAGGATAAATGAAGGGACTAATTAAATTACTTAGTACGAATGGAATGGGATTTGATTGAATAAAAATCAAATCAAAAATTTGAATTGGAATTTGATGGCAAGGGAAACAAACTTAAGTATATGATCGAATAAATTGAAAATAAACAAATTAACTTAAGTTAATAGTTTGGATGGAAGTTTGGCTTGAGTAAATTGTGAAATGGTTATTAAATAAATAGCGTGGGATGATTCTGAGCTTGATAAAATGAATTTGAAAACAATGTGGATATGAATGAAATGAAAATGAAGGGATTGAATTTGAAATAGAATATAATTAAATATAAATTGATTTGGAATCAATTTAAAATAGCTATGAACTAAAATGATTATTCTATTGAATGAATAGCGCCAAATTTGTATAGAAAAATTGGCGTTTGTCGTAAACGGAAGTAAATAAAATTCTATAAATTAATAGACGGTGAATAAATTGATTTTTAATCAATTTAAAATGGATATGGGTTTGCTTGATATAAATACGAATTGAATGTAATAAATTGAGTTGAAAATCATTTTGAATTGAATGAAATGATATGTGGATCAATTAAAAGTAACTGAATTAGTAACGGAACCTTGTAATTGCTTATAAATCTTTGTTTGGCATGTTGTATATGAAATTCATGTGTTAAGTTAGTTAACTGAATGAAATGTTATTGAACTTTCATATTTTGGTACTTACGTGATTTAAATTGAGTAAGTACAGGTAACCGGAGGATGTCGAACTAGATTTTGGTTGCGTATTTGCATATGAAGTAACTTGCTTGCTTAATAATGCTTAAAAATGCTAAAATAAGGTACGTTTTCGGATTAAATACAACAAATATATAAATATTTATATATATGTTTGTTTTCCGACCATTGGGTCGATGTATACATTTTTATCTCTCTTGTCATATTGAAAAAGGCTCTCCGTACAAGGGAGACTCTACCAAAAAATTTCGAAAATTTAGGGTGTTAGAAAAATTTTGAAATTTTTTGTGAATGACAATTTGATTAAGAATTGTAACTAGAATAAAGGGTTGTGTAATTAGAATTGAAAACTAATTGTTTTGATTGAAAACTAAGAGATTAGAAAAGTGAAATGTCAAGTTTAACTAAGTGGGTTTTGAATAAGTAATGGGTTTGGAGCATTTTCCCTGACTTAGCAATTTCGAGGACAAATTTTTTTAAGGGGGAAGGAATGTAACAACCCGGATTTTTCAACGATTAATTGGAATATTTAAATGGTTTAAATATTGAATTTGGGATTTATAATCGAGTTACTGAGTTTTTTAAAACTGAAATTTTAAGCGATTTCGGAAATTTTTTGAAATCGTCAATTTAACCGACGCGTTAAAGTAGCAATCCGGGGCACAGTCTCGGAATACGACGAAACTAGTTCCATTGGATCCGTAATAGCGTATTATTATCGGATTTCAAATTTTGTAGTGTTTGGAGTTATCGTTTTGCCGTACGGTATAGAAACACGCTGAAATTAATATCGAAAATTCAATGTAATAAATTGGTTCAAAAAACTATCTTCTCCATACGATCAAATTAGGACTCGAAACCTTTTCCATTGCGTTCGGAATAGAGGTATAACATTATAAACACCTAGCGGAACGCCTCAATAGGAGGTCGAGATTTCACAGTATGTGATTCGAGATATTTAATATATAAAAAAATATAAAGGTCAAATCGAATGAACAGTTGAGTCCCTCACACGTCTTTCTTTTTCCTTCTGAAACACGCAATAGTACTCCCCCTTCTTTTTAAAATACATTCGCCTTTCTCTTTTCGAAATCGAAAACCCAGAGGAAAAAAAGAAGAAGAGGAGAACGAACGGAAATCGAATTTCGTTCGAACTATATATAAATAAAAAATCGAATCGCGTTCGAGTCGCGACCCGATGAGGCGGTAGTTTGGAGGCAATCGAGAAGAGAGTCAGTGGAGGGGAGGCATTTGCATAGGCTCATCGAATTTGAATTTCTTGTATTAGGTGTACGGTGTTGGTTGAAGATCGAAGTCGCAAAGGAGGTTTCAGGCGACGCGATGGCGTGGTTGACAAGACAGGCGCGTGCGATCTGGGTTTCGTCACATTAATGGAGGAAGTCGCGATGGGGGATTGGATTCAGGCTTGATGGAATGGGCACATGATGGCGATAGGGGGTGGAGTCATGGCACGGTCGCGCTGCAGTGGCAGAGGTGGCTATTCACGTGCACTTCGAGGTGATGGCGGCATGGCTTTCTGGTAGCCGATGCATCGACAGTTGAGTCTTGGTCGAGGATGAGTTTGGCAGCCAAGAACAGTAAAGGCGTGACCTTTGTTCGATTAGAGGCATGACTACCTGTCTTCATTTCTTTCGATGGGAAGAAGATGGATTAAAGGTAATTAACCATTTTAATTACCGTAATTAATAAGGAACTTAATTATTTAAATTATCTTGGAAATCTTATAAAAGAAATTTTAATGTATACGAGGTACAAAAATCACAAATTATAATCTGGAATTAATTGGAAATTTTTAGAGGCAGCTATTAATCAAAAATTGGAACGGATTGTAATTAAATTCAAGGTGAGAATTTCTCACTCTTTTGGATTGCCACTTTTAAATTTAAAAGTTTAAATTTAAATTAATTGATGCTTGATTGGGTTGATAAATTTATACTTATCTGTTGGATGACTATATATATATAGTAGTATATATATTAGAAATTAGAGTGATATTCCCGCACATTATAGCGGATGAGACCCTATGTGCCCCGCATAATAGCGGATGACCCTATATATCGCGATATCCCCCTCGAAGTGGGATGGTATTTTTATTATTGTCTAACATATGTGGATGAAGAGAAACAGGTTGGAGGGATCCAACTGGATTCCTCAAATATATTTAGTGTTTTCATATATATAAAATATATGAGGTGATTGAATAATCTCCTGGATTATTGTGTGTGGTAAATTTTTAAGTGTTATAACAGCATGGAAATTAAACTGGGTATATTAAATTCCATAAATATAATTTTGAGTTTTTAAGGAATTAAAAGGAGATTTTAATATCGAAATTTGGATTATCTAAAAGAAATTGATTTGAATAAGTAATAATGGATTTTTAATCGTATTAAATAAATGCCGGAAAAATATTTTAAATAGAGATTTAAAAATAAATTATATAAAGGGGATATTTAAGACTAGATTTTAAAATGATATTCGGGAAATATTGAAAGAAGTTGAAATCGATATTAAAAATAGAGTGGCAAAAACAAATGGAATTTATAAGAAATTGAATTTATAAATGAGATTGTTTTTAGTGGAACTCAAAGGAGTTATAGAAAATTATAAACGATGTTTAAAAATAAAGGAAAGTAATATCGGGTGATAAATTTGGAATATAAATTTACGGGAAGAATTTATATTTGAATATGGAAATAGGGTGAGAAAAGATAGTGGATACTATTTTTGAAGTGAAGATGGTTAAGGAGACCGGAATGGGAGTGATGTGATGAAAATCGAGAGGAGTTATAAAATGAAAATTTGGATATTCAAATTTAAAAATATATTTTTATCAATGAGTTAAGTTTTAATTTTAAAAAGGGAAATTTTATTAAACTATGTAATTTAAAGTCGGTTAGTATTTAAATACTTCAGAAGTTAAATTTTTTCAAATGCTTAATATTTATTTTAATAAAATCCTAAATTTTTAAACCTGCTTTAAAAAGTGAGGTTATAAAAAGTGTTTCAATATTTTAAATAATTATTTGAATATGTCTTAAAACAAATTATTATTATTTTTCTTTCAAATACTTATTTTTATTTACATATGTATATATAGAGTTTTTGTAATGTTTTAAAGTTATTTATAAATCTTCTCGAGAGTTGGGGAAAAGGTTATTTAGTAGATGAGACTATAAGAGAATTCTCAAACGAAACTGGGAAAAGTAAGGAAATTTCCGAAGTAGTTAAATAAAAGTGAACTTCGAAAAATGTAATAGAATTCATAAAGAAGTACAAAGGGAATTTGAATTATATGCAACTATAACTGGCTTTGGAAATATTAAAGGGAGTTAATTAAGGAATTCTGGAACTTATAGGATTCGTTATAAACTAGTCAAGGAATTTACAAATAAAATTGTAAATCATTTCGAGAAATAGAAAGTAAGGAAATAAATGGAATACTTCCTAAGTGTGAATATAAATGAAGTAGGGAAAAATATTCTAAGTATTGGAATGGGTGAAAATATTCCGTTGAGAATATAAGGATTTGCAACTGTTTTCAAATGTTGAAGTACTGAACGTATATCTTTGTAAGATATTTTGAAAAGAGTAGTTTGGGAGAAATTACAATTAATGGCCTAGTGTTTGCTTATGGATGTTATATTGATAGTTAAATAACCGACTGTCAATTTTGGCCAGTTCGTTAATCGTTTCGAAGAGACCGAGATCAGATTTAATTATACGAACATCACTTCGATCTGGTTTGAACATTACGAATGAATACCGTGAAGATGTTGAAGACGGTGATTCGGTTTGTCCAGACCAAGGAAAACTTGTATGGATGAATGCTATTAGAACATCGTCATTGGAGGACGATGAGCATTCTAAGTGAAATTATCCTTGAAAGGTAATCGTAGCCTCTAGCATCATCAACCGGAATGGCTGAAAACCAGGGGGTATGCAGCAAGGCTAAGTGGGTCATACCCAATTAGGGTATGTTATCACCTTCCTAGATAACCTCAGATATATTATATTAGATGGATACAGTGCACGCGAAAGAGCTCTCGGCAAGGGTGTGAACACCCAGGGTGATAACATATTCGGTTTTATCCAGGTTAGGGATAGTGCCGGTCTTGTGTTATAGGGGATCCCGGCGAGGTCCTCGGTACATGCTTCTAGAAGTGTACCGTGATAGGTGGTACCCCGGTGCCTAGTCATTGTATGGAATCCAATCTCCAATAAGCGCTGTACGGTTTTGATTGTACCCAACTATGTTGAAACGTGAGATGCAAGCATTTCAGCTATTTTCTATTTACTTGGTTTAGACACTATTATAATATCAGACGGATTTGATAAAAATGTTTTGGTTATCGTAAAGTAAAAACCCGCCGTGTTTATGTGTGACGTGGTCTTACGAGATACCTTTGTTTTTCAAAGGATTTTGATAAAAGTTAATAATTCAAATTGAATGTATTTTCTCACACTGGTTT
The DNA here is from genome assembly GCA_030737815.1 of Allium fistulosum. Taxonomy (NCBI): domain Eukaryota; kingdom Viridiplantae; phylum Streptophyta; class Magnoliopsida; order Asparagales; family Amaryllidaceae; genus Allium; species Allium fistulosum. Next base: position 944,610,412 of record CM060904.1, on the reverse strand, counting down.
TCCAGACTGACTCGAGTGTTATTTTATTATAATGCTCGGGTCAGACCGAGTATTACAGATTCATGATAGGATGCTATGGAGCTCAGGAGACGAGCTGGATGACAGATGCGTATTTCCGTACTTGATGTATATTTTCCAGTGTATGAGGGCAAGTTATTATAACTGTCCAGATTTGATGTAGTGATTGTTGTACTCAGATGATGGTAAGTATTAAACAGTTACAGATTCTTTTGTATAAAAATGAAATTATTATGTATTATATTTTGTTCCACTACGATTATGAGATTCTGTGTTGTTTTGTTCTATTTTTCTCCAACTTTTCTTCTTCACCCCTAATGAACTGGTATTTCCGGCACTCGGCTGCTCGACATTTTATACAGTGGACGTATTGATGTCGATTTTCGAGAGTCGAAAAATCCCCGTTCGTTACATGTTATCAACAATTAGCAATTAATGGCTAACATATCATTTATTAATTAATCCATATATTAATTAACTTCAAAAATAATCTTTTTACTTTGCAAGCACAGAATGGTGATTTATTTTGCTCAATAGATGTCCAAAATAATCTATTCAATTTAATTATAGCAGAACGGTGTTTTATTTTGCTAAATAGATATCACAAACGAAGTATAACTGATTTAACTATGGTAAACGTAATTAAATTAAATCACTGTAATTTTATAATTAATTTATACTTCATTAAAACTATCAACTATCATTTAAGTATTTAATAATAATCTATAGCAACACATATATCATGTAGTTTATTTAGAGGTGAGTAAACTCATCAAAATTCCAGTTGACGTTTTCGCGTTCCGTTGTGATCTAAAATCAAATAACATTCGATTTTAGTCTAGAATTTCACTAGTTCTAAATTCAACGAATCCAACTCCAATGCGCAGATAACGTCGAAACGAGTCCAACGCAAAAGACCGCACCCAAATCCGACCTCGTATGCAGTACTTATTGAGTTTATAAGATTTGTGATTAAAATATTCATTAATTATTTGATAACAAACTAATTACCATCATCAAGTTCAAATCCTTCTTCCCTCTCCAAAACAAATCATGTACACACACGAATCAAACCCACCAAGGCCATGCACACAAATGCAGAGATACAGAGCATTGCTGGATGAAATTTACTATCATTCGCACCAACGAACTCCACTTCTCGAGTGCTCTGCACTGCACGCACTCTCAACATGCTCGATCCCCTTCGAGAAGTCGCGACTTGACAGCCTACTCACGTGAAACCCTAGAAAAGGGATTTGCAATGGTGGATCGCACGCCACCAACTACCCCAATCTCTTCGTCTTCGAACAAAATTTGCAACAGCACCCTTCATTGGACTCACCGTCGCCTGAGTCATCACCTAACCAAAACCCCAGTTTCCCTTTGCTCATGGCCACAACTATCGAACGACTCCAAACCCAACCGAATGCTACCACACTACAAGGATTTAAAGGTCTCTTCAAAACAAACCGAATGGAACCAATTTCATGATTTTTAGTTAAGTAAATTAATTGAGTTCGATTTTTGAAAGGGGAGGGGGGTGGGCATTATTTTGTTTGCCGATAAATTGGAAAGAAGAGGGAAAGATGAAAAAAGAACGAGGCTAAGTGGAAAACAAAATGAAAAAATGTTCTAAGGGTTGATTTTACTTAATTTATAAACAAAACAATTACTTTACTTCCAATCCAAGCTACCAAAAATTTCAAGTCACTATCACATCAAAATCAAATCAACATTAATGGTGTTGAAAAAATTGATCTTGACTTGATTTGGAAAAAGTTTTGAAAAGAAAGTTTTGCATTATTCCGTTACACAATATCCCGTTCGCGTACGAATCGCGAACGACGGAAATAAAAATACGACCATGCACCAAAATGTGATACAGTCACAAATCAACAATAAAATACACAGGTTATTTTATGGGGGAATTAATTTAAAGGACAAAAATTTGTATATTTTTAGCCTCAAGGACACGACCTCAATATTTTAACCACAAAGACAAACATTCTCCTAAAAATTAATCATACAGACAAACATTCTTCCAAAATTAATCATAAGGACAAACATTCTTCCAAAACTGCTACCGAACTAAAAACTAATACCTAAAAACTGCTATCGATAACTACAAACTGATATCTAAAAACTGCTATCAATAACTAAAAAATGATACCTAAAGAAAGTTGTCATTCAGGCTAAAATACTGAAGGTCCGTCCTTGAGGCTAAAACGCTGAGAAATTTTGTCCTTGACAATAATTTCCTGTTATTTTATTCTGTGAAATTTCAAAAATACCATCGTTTGCCGTAATATACGACAAACGAAAATTTAAATATTTTCCAAATTAAAAATTATGAAAAAATTCTATAAATTAAAACAAAAATATGTCATTAAAAATCAAGTCTTTTTATCAACAATAGATTTTCTTGTTATTTATTCGAACTATTTATTATTGCAAATAAATTTACCATTACTATTTATTAATTAAAAGGAGTTAAATAAGGTTATTAAATCCATTTAATTAATATTTAATTCACAATTCATATATCTAAATAATCACTATATTTGAATATAAGCTATTAAACTTTAAAAACCAATTATTTGAATATTTAAAATCAACTAAATATTCAAAAAATAAAAACGATAATATTCTGGGATGTTACATACGCAATCAAAATTGATTAACGCAATCAAAATTTTCCTTGATAATGGATTTTGATCTTTCTAATGACTTTCATGTACATTGCATAGTTTTATTTTATTCCTCTTCTAAATTTCATCATCATTCATAAACTGATCACAGTCTGATTTTTTAAAATTTAAGATACTTTATGTTGTTTTTACATAAATTTTTCTATATTGTAAATTTCATCAGGTCGTTATTTTTACCATGAAAAGTAAACAACAGAGAATTGAATGATTCGATTGTTGAAAATTTAAATTTTTTGATGATTAAAAGTCGAGACGAGTTTAAACACTCGTTTATAGTATGGGATGGATGGATATAGATTTCTACAGTATAATATGATCATTTGACCCGTCTTCGTTATAGAGTCGCTATAATTTCTGCAATGTTTTTTTTAAATCAGGGTTAATAAAAATTGTGGTGTATATAGAGTATTAATAAAAGAGGCTTTGCACAGAAGGTCTCCATTTCTAATGTTGTTACAAGAAAAGTCCTTGTAGCAATGAGTATGTAAATTAAGTCTCTATTTTTTCCTAATAGAAAGCGCTTTTCAAAAATTTCAAAATTTTTGTAATTTTCAGAAAAATTTCAAAATCAGAAAGTATAAACTAGCTTACTTTTTCCTGATACTTTTCAAAATTTTCAAACATTTCAAAAATATTTCAAAATAAAAAAGCGCAAACTGGCTTGTGCTTTCCTGATAGAACTTTCCAAAAATTTCAAAAGTTTCAAAAAAAATTCCAAATCAGAAAGCGCAAACTAGGCCTGTCAACGGATACTTTTGGATGCGGATAGTGCCGTATCCGCATCTGAAATCATTTTTGGATATCGGATAGGGAGCGTTTGGCATACATCCCTCGTATAGTTTGCAAATACACAAAACATCACTCCGTTTTTTAGATAAGTTTCCAGTCCCTGTTATTAAAATCGGACGATCTAAAAGATAAAAGTACCCTTCCGTTGTAATTTCTCTCTGCACTTCATCGTTCCTGTGAAAATGTAATCAGTAAACAAAATCGAATCATAATCTAGTGATTAAACTGAAATCAAGGTGACTAGAAAATTGATTTAGAAGGAAAACGAAACCAAATACTCATTTTAATTAATCGAGAAGAATCTGAAATCAAATAATGGAAAGTATAATCAATTAGAGCATTAAAATTGAAATAGCAAAAGAAAACAATAATTTGTATGAAAACGAATTCAATCTTTACAAAATTAAAAATTATAATATATTAGCAATAATTTAAGAATATTTGCAGCTAAAAATGCAAATATTAATAATATTTGCAGTTTTTTCTGCAAATATTCTTAATATTTACAGTTTTAATTGCAAATACATAGAAAATTTGCAGTAAAAAATTTGATTACTTGATAAAACACTCTTACAGCTCTAACATATATTATCACATGTTTTACTGCAAAAATTGTACATATTTTCAGTATTGTAAGTAAAAATTCATAATATTTGCTGATTTTTCTGCATTTATTCAGAATAATTGTACCTATATTCACAAGTATTCATAATAGTGGCATATGAAAGTAAAAATAATGAATACTTGCTAAAAAACACTTGCAGCGTCAACATATATTATTATATATTTTTTTTGGCAAAAATACTGAATATAGTTGCAGTATTATAAACAAACAATGTCAAATTTTGTAGATTTTTCTGTAATTATTAAGAATAATTGCAGCCATAACTGTAATTATTCATAATATTTGTAGAAAAAGGTAAAAATATTCATAATATTTGCATTAGATTTTTTAATGCAATAATTGACACTATTTGAAGTTTTTTATGTAAGTATTCTCAATATTTGCATATTTTTCTGCAAATATTGAGAATACATGTAGAAATATTGCAAATATTGGAATATTTACAGATTTTTATGCATGTATTTTCACTAATTGCAGTTTCTAATGCACATATTTGCAAGTATTTTCAGTAAATGCAGTTTTTATGCATGTATTCTTTGAAGATAAAATTCATCTTCCTAATGCAATATATTGAAATTAACAATTGCAGAGAAAATTTCTTACAGAAATGCATATTTATATGCAAAAATTTCCAATATTTGCTGACTTTTCTGCAATTATTCTGAATATTTGCACCAATGTCTACAAATATTCTTAAAAATTGCAGATTTTTCAACAGTTATTTTCTATTGTTATTCACAATATTTGCACCAACTTCTGCAATTATTGAGAATAATTGCAAATTTTTAAGATATACATGCAAATTATTCAAAAGAATTGCAGACATGCATGCAATTATACATAATAATTGCATACATCTCTGCAATTATTTTGAATAATTGCATACAAAGATGAATACAAATGATTTTAAGAGTATAATTGATGATTTTTCAGTAAGTATATATTATGAATATATGCTAAATTTTAAGTGAATAATTGCAAAGGAAAATTTTTAAATAAAAGCATATTTATATGCAAATATTCCCAATATTTGCTGACTTTTTTGCAACTATTATGAAAATTTGCACCAATGTCTGCAAATAATCTTAAAAATTGCTGATTTTCGAGCAACTATTAAAAATATTTGCAGGAAAGAACTGCATGAATGTTATTCTAGATAACATTTTCAATATTTATGCACATAACTTCAAATATCAAACCACAACCATTTCTCATTATAATTAATGAATTTAAACATAAAAAAACACCAACAATCCATAAAAAATAAAAAACAATTCATATTTTTGTAAACAAGATTGATTCGTCTTCAAATAGTTGCAGTTTTTTTATTGAAATCGAGAATTAAACACTTGTCTGAAGAAAACTCAGCTCGACTTTCAATTTGATCAGAAGAAACTGTTGGAAATGCGGATTACGGATCTTAAGGCTGGGATAACACTAGAGGGGGGTGAATAGTGTTTTCTGAAATTTCTAAATCTTTTTGAAACTTATGTAAATTTAATCACCAACGAATGCAATTCACAGACACAAATATAATCACATAATCAAACACGGATACAAGTAATAAATAAAAGCAGTAAATGAAAGAACACACCAGGATTTTATACTGGTTCGGAGTTACCCTACATCCAGTCCCGCACAAACGTACAGATTTCTTATAAAAAATAATCTCCCAAATTACACCCTCGATTTCAAGACCACGAGATACACCCTCCTATATTCGAGTCTGGGGCAAACTCTCTTGATTTACCAGGCCATAAGATCACCTAATCGATTTCCGGGGCAACAATCGCACCCAATTGATTTCAAGGCTCAACCGCACCTTTTACTCAACAGTTTGATTTACAAATAATCCTATAACTCTGAATAGCACTGAGATCTTATGGAGAGAGTGGCAGAGAATCAAACAAGAGATAATCAAGTTTGATTCACTTGGTATTTCGGCAGAGTATAGTTTGGGATTCTTAAGGATAAATGTGGAAGATGAAGAGAAGAGAAAACAAGTGAAATCTGATGATAAATTCGTTTAGAACTACTGGTATTTATAGGAAATCAATAGCCATATCTATTCGTGAAAGGATACGATGAATAGACACTTCTTTTGAAAATTTGAAATTTGAATTTAAAGGGCACCATGTCGACATGGGGGGTTGAGGGATGTCGACATGCTCTAGGCAAAATTGGTGATTTTGATTTTCTTATTAAAATTGGTTTCTATAATTTGTCAAAATGATTTCTAAACTTTGTAAATATATTTGAATATAGTTTAAACATATAAAAGAGTTTAGAAAGTAATTTTTAATATATATAATCTTAATCTATAAAGCGATTTAAAATCTGAGTAAATATTTTAAAGCAAAATATTTAAAACAAGAGATGGTTTAAAAACAAGGACAATTTTGAAATCAAAATATTAAAAATGATAAAAATAGTTTTGAGGCTAAAATATTTCAATCAAGAGAGATGTCTTTTTGAATAGAAAGTTTTGAAAACATTTTTAAAAACAAGAGATATATTTTTGAAAAACATTTTTATAAAGTTAGTGGATATCAAAATAGTACCACTATATGTTCCACTAAATATTGTCGTGGGTTCCATCCCACTAGGGTTCCATCCCTTTAACAGGCTCGAAGTGGATTCTATTCCACGAATAAATTTCGAATAAATATGTAAGTGCTTTCAAGAAGTTTTAACATAATTCTAGACTGACTACATTATCTTGTACTGTTTGAAATCTTGAACTCTTGATAACTTGATTTCTTGATACTCATGAGTCTTCAATCTTGATATCTTCGATCTTTAAATTCATCAGTCTTGTATCTCTATACTATACAGTCTTCATTCTTGGTACCTGCATGTTTATATTCTGCATATACATATATATCTAAACCATAACGTTAGTATTTATATTTTATAACAAATCCTAAGGTTGTTGTCATCAAAACCACCATCTCAAGAACTAACAATCTCCCCCTTTTTGATGATGACAACCTTTGTTTATAAAATATACTCTAACTCTATTTTACTCTACTCTAACTCCCCCTTAATCTAACAACTCCCCCTTAATCTACTAACTCCCACTTAATCTATGCCCAACTATCATATTTTATAATTCTCTCCCTTTGTCATCAACAAAAACCATCCTAAAACCATAAAACTATAAAACTCCCCCTTAAACTAATACTAGAACAAAGTATAGTAAGTGGAATGTGAAAGACACTAACATAATTATATTATAATTATTCAATACATAAATATGTATAAGTATATTTCAGATAATCCAATCAACGCACACATCAAATCCAATCATGTCAAACAAGTCAAATAAATCAATCAAGTCAAACAAGTCAACCAAGTCAACCAAGTCAAACAAGTTAATCAAGTCAAACAAGTCAAACAAGTTAATCAAGTCAAACAAGTCAATCTAATCAAACAAGTCAATCAAAACATACCAAACAAATCAAAAACTAATAATCCTATATTATAAGACAATAATACAAACTCCCTTAAAATAAGATACACTTGTTATGTGTACATGTATGCAATATGTAGTTTGTAATGCAGTATGAAATGTATGACATATGCAATGTAGCATGAGATGATATGCAGAATGAAGTGCAACTTGTGATGCAAATGATTATGATATTTCATGCATTGTAATTTATGATGTAATATGCAATGAAATGTGATATGAAATAGGATGCATAATGATATGTAATATGAAATAAAATGATAACGAAGTAAAAAATAATAATAATATGCAGAATGATATGATGATATATATACTACTGTAAGTGATATTCAGATTATAAGATAAACATGAGTGATAAGTGATACTTAATTGACAAGCATATATATATATATATATATATATATATGTATGTATACATATATCAAATTATTTATTATAAATCACTTCAACCAATCAAAGGTAATACACACCAATTACTAGAGTTAGGTTAAGGAAACTAATGAATGAGACTGAAAGAGTAGTAAAGACAAGAGTTTAAAGGTAATACATGATATTAAAACTATAACATATTCATGAAAGGTAGTAATCAAACTCAATATCAAAATCAAACTGCTAAGAAATATGGATTTAAACTATATATATGATCAATATGGTTTTTAAAAATTAATACCCTCCTTATTTAATTTCTTTAAAATAATTTTTTTTAACTTAATTGTTTTTTTAAGAATCCAAGCTTCTATGTTTATAAAATACTTGACTTACTAATTAAAACCTATATATTAAATTATTATTGATTAAAATATTTGGAAACATGTTTAAATACCTTTTAAAAAAATATCATAATGAAATATTAAATAAAATAACAAAGATTGAAAAACTAAAATAAACATGTGTTATATTAAGGCCTCTTGCATTAAAATTTTTAGTTAATTATTAAAAAATATTTAAACATGAAATTATTTTTAAAATATTCTAATATAAGTTAGAAAATAACTCTAAAAAGAATAGAGAAAAATACTTAATTTAAATATCATTTTTACATAGTTTAAAGTTTCAAATAGAAAAGACATTTACAGAATGCTATAAAAAGTTTTTGCAGTAAAATATATTCAAAACATTATAAAACAGAAACTGCAGCATTTAACAAATGCTGTGAAATGTTTCTGAAACACTACAGTGTTTCATAGCACATTAATGCTATAAAAACGAATTTGCGGTGCTTTAAAAAACGTTAACAGAAGCAAAGACAACATTTCAGAAATGCTATCCAAAGTTATGGGCATGTTTTTAACATGATTTTGCACTAATTTTCTGACTAGATTTTGACATGTAAATAATTGATTTTTCACCCAATTTTTTTTATAGTAGTTAATATAATTAAAGTAAATAAAAAAACATAAAGAAAAATAATGAAAAAAACATGTGTAAAGACACTTGGCATTATGCATGTAAAAAATGCTTTTATTAAAGAACAAGTGTAATGACACGTGTCATTTTGCATGTATGTCACTATCTATTTATATGATAAGTGTCATATGATGTGGCGCAATCTTATTAAATAAAGAAATCTATAAATAGATCCTTATTCTAACATTCTAAATTTATTCTATTAATTTCTTAAAGACATAAAATTATTATCTTGAAAGAAATAGAGTACGAGAAGTAAAAACAACATTAGAAAAGTTGAAATCACGAATGAAGGTATGCTTTTCTACTTAGTATAGTTGTAATAAATTAGTAGTAAGATTTTATTTGAAAAGAAACACATTTTAAAAGACTTTAAAAAAATTTAGACTGGTATATCGATATGTATACCATGGTGTGTCGATATATGGACCAAAATATCAAAACTTATAAAAGAGATAAATTTCTATACCTAACTAAATGCATAAATATATATTCCTAAATGCAACAATAAAGATGAAATAATAGTAAAGCGTACCACATTTTGCACTCCTCTATCTTTCTAACTTTGTTGTTCTTCCATTGTCGTGAACCACACATTTATATCTTTCAGAATTTGACGACGAGATCTGTTCTATTGCGACGGTCTTGTTTTTATGATCATCGTAGTATATTCATTTGCTGAATTTGAAGACCGTATGAGAAAGAACAGATGACTTAGTAGATTGACCAACTTGGCGCCAAAACTTTGAATTTAATTTTTGAATGAATGAACACTTCAACCATTATAAATAGGCCCAACAATCACCACTTTTCATAAAACTTTCTCTTCTTCTTTTTCCCGTTTTTCTATTTACTATCAAACTTCTAGAAGGCATATCTCCTTCGTTTCTTAACGGAATTGGATGAAACCAGCGGCAAATCGAAGAGGAAGGCAAGGGCTACGATCTAGTAATAGTTTGGTGACGAATTTGGATGGTATTGTGGTGCAAAAGGCCGAACAGTAAGAGAAATGCAGGAAATCCCGTACACAGTTTTCAATTTTGGATAGCCAACTTCAAACTGTCATATCTCACTCAATTTTGATCGGAATTTGATGATCCACCCATCAAAACAACCGTGAGAACAAGAAATACAATCTGGAAAAGGAGTTGGGACAAAATACTCAAATCTCTGGATGAAATTTGAAGAATATTATTGACAGTTTTGCTTTCTTTTTACCTTTGTTCAGCAAAACTTCATTTGACCATAGCTTAGTCATTTCTTGACGGATTCGCACGAAACCAGTGACATTGTGAAGCAGATGGAGAGAAGTATAGTATCAAATCAAGTTGTAGATGAGAATCAAAAGTTTTGTATTGTTCTGGTACCCATTTCATTGTCGATTGTCATTATATATCCATTTGTTCTTCTTGATCGATGAATGATTACGTGGTATCTTTTAACCAATAGTCATTAGACATAACTCTTCTCCTGCAAAACAACATAACCTTTTAAAGAATCAAATGACTTTTCAAAATAACTAAATATAGTTTTAAAAAACAATATCATGGTGATTCTGTGACATATTCATATGAAAATAGTGTTAATAATTCTACAAAAAAAATTGCCATTTAAATTTTTTTTTAAAATCAGATTATGAGAATTTTGAAAACCTTGCTTTGATACCAAATGTTGAAAATGCGGATTACGGATCTTAAGGCTGGAATAACACTAGAGGGGGGTGAATAGTGTTTTGTGAATTTTCTAATCTTTTTGAAACTTATGTAAATTTAATCACCAACAAATGCAATTCACAGACACAGATATAATCACATAATCAGACATAGATACAAATAATAAATAAAAGCAGTAAAGGAAAGAACACACCAGGATTTTATACTGGTTCAGAGTTACCCTACATCCAGTCCCGCATAAACGTACAGATTTCTTATCAAAAATAATCTCCCAGATTACACCCTCAATTTCAAGACCACGAGGTACACCCTCCTATATTCGAGTATGGGGCAAACTCTCTTGATTTACCAGGCCATAAGATCACCTAATCGATTTCCGGGGCAACAATCACACCCAATTGATTTCAAGGCTCAACCGCACCTTTTACTCAACAGTTTGATTTACAAATAATCCTATAACTCTGAATAGCACTGAGATCTTATGGAGAGAGTGGCAGAGAATCAAACAAGAGATAATCAAGTTTGATTCGCTTGGTATTTCGGCAGAGTATAGTTTGGGATTCTTAAGGATAAATGTGGAAGATGAAGAGAAGAGAAAACAAGTGAAATCTGATGATAAATTCGTTTAGAACTACTGGTATTTATAGGAAATCAATAGCCATATCTATTCGTGAAAGGATACGACGAATAGACACTTCTTTTAAAAATTTGAATTTTGAATTTAAAGGGCACCATGTCGACATGGGGGGTTGAGGGATGTCGACATGCTCTAGGCAAAATTGGTGATTTTAATTTTCTTATTAAAATTGGTTTCTATAATTTGTCAAAACGATTTCTAAACTTTGTAAATATATTTGAATATAGTTTAAACATATAAAAGAGTTTAGAAAGTAATTTTTAATATATATAATCTTAATCTATAAAGCGATTTAAAATCTGAGTAAATATTTTAAAGCAAAATATTTAAAACAAGAGATGGTTTAAAAACAAGGACAATTTTGAAATAAAAATATTAAAAATGATAAAAATAGTTTTGAGGCTAAAATATTTCAATCAAGAGAGATGTCTTTTTGAAAAGAAAGTTTTGAAAACATTTTTAAAAACAAGAGATATATTTTTGAAAAACATTTTTATAAAATTAGTGGATATCAAAATAGGACCACTATATGTTCCACTAGATATTGTCGTGGGTTCCATCCCACTAGGGTTCCATCCCTTTAACAGGCTCGAAGTGGATTCCATTTCACGAATAAATTTCGAATAAAGATGTAAGTGCTTTCAAGAAGTTTTAACATAATTCTAGACTGACTACATTATCTTGTACTGTTTGAAATCATGAACTCTTGATAACTTGATTTCTTGATACTCATGAGTCTTCAATTTTGATATCTTCGATCTTTAAATTCATCAGTCTTGTATCTCTATACTATACAGTCTTCATTCTTGGTACCTGCATGTTTATATTCTGCATATACATATATATCTAAACCATAACGTTAGTATTTATATTTTATAACAAATCCTAAGGTTGTTGTCATCAAAACCATCATCTCAAGAACTAACAGAAACTAAAGGAGAAGAAGAACCACGACTCGACTTTGAAGCGTAGGAGTAATTTAGGGAAAAAAATAGACGTAAAACAAAAACAGAGACGTAGAAAGTATGTTTTTTTTGACAAGGACCGACTTTGAATTAAGTTTGGTTTTAGGGACGTGTGCATAATATTCACTATCCGCATCCGCAGATACAGACGGATATTGGATAATTATCTTATCCGCTAACGACCGATAAATCAAGAAATATAAATGGAAAGTTTTAGTTTCACATAAACCTTTTTCAATCCCACTGACTATAAAAGTGTTAAAAATAAACAAACATAATATATTAAATAGTTTTGAGCAGTTAATATGCATTTAGTGCATATAATATAAACTTCTAACTTAATAAAACCATAAATAAATATCTTTCTCTATACGAAAATGCACATAATTTAAACTATAATCTTGAAAAATACCGAAAGGATAATTTTCGGATGCGGATGTCTTCATATCCGCATCTGCATCCGTTTTTTCGAATATCAGATATTTATCCGCTTTTCGGATGCGGATGTAGACGAATTTCAGATTTTTCGGATATCCATTGACAGTCCTGGCGCAAACTAGCTTGCGCTTTCCTGATAGAAAGCGCAAGTTAACCTGTGCTTTTCAAAAATTTCAAAATCAGAAAGGACAAACTAGCTTACGCTTTCCTGATAGAACTTTTCAAAAATATCAAAAGTTTCAAAAAATATTTCAAAATAAAAAAACGCAAGGTTTGCGCTTTTCTAATAAAAAACACAAATTAACTTGTGCTTTTCAAAAATTTCAAAAAATTTCAAAAAAAATTCAAAATAAAAAAGCGCAAACTAGCTTGCGTTTTCGTGATAGAAAGCCGCGCTTTTCAAATATTTCAAAAATATCAAAGAAAAATTAAAATCAGAAAAGTACAAGTTATCTTGCATGCATTTTCTGTCAGAAAAATGCAAATCATTTTTCGTTTTTTATTTTTCAAAAATAGAAATTAAATTTACATATTTATTTCTAAAAGAATTTTTCTTATAACAACATAAAAAACAGGGATCTGCATCTCTTTTCTGGTTAATAAAATGATATTAAAAAAGATGCGTTATTTTCAACATGGTAAAAACAAGTGTATTTTCTGAAATAAAATAAAAAAGTAGTTGTGAATGAGTACCTTGAGGGACTGAATGTGGCAAAACAAGGGGGCAACAAAACTTTTTTTCATTTTCCCAGCTAAAAACGTTGTTCTCTTCTTCAAGCTTCTGATCGTGGTCGAGAATAGGACGAAAAGATTGAGGGTTAAAGATATAAAAAAGGGGCTCAATTTTTTCTCCTATTTTCTACCACCCTTCGCCGCAACAAAATTAATTGCAAAGGAGACCAGGTTCCGTACACAGATCCTCGATTTTTATCCGAATATGCTTCGGTTCCGTCTCCTTCCTTCTCTTCTTTAATTAAATAAAAGTTTTTCTTTTTCGCCTTTTGTTTTCGTATTATAAAAGTGGCGATTCTGCAAATTCCAGTCTTATTGATTTATTTTATCGTCAATACGGTATCTGCGGATTCTATTGCATGCACCATCCGCGAAATCCCTTCTTGATAACTGGTTATTTCATTGAATCTTTTTCTGTTTCATTCATTGTATGTGGTTAAATTTAAGATAAGCTTGTAGCTTTGATCCGTGTACTCGCTCAAGTCCATATTCCTGCAGAATCAAGGATTCAGATCAGAAAAGTAAGAGCATTTGAAGTTTTGGTGAGAGTTGAATCTTTGAATTACCGTAACCACCTTTAATGTAGCTGTAAGTGCACAATTGTATGAAGTGTACCCAGTTCTTCTATTTTTAAGACCTGGGTAGCTGTAAAAACCACATTTTAGTGAAGATGTATGCAGTAGAAAAATTAAGCAGCTACATCACTAGAGGGGTTTATACTATTTCAGGCCCGTTTCATCCATTTGGAGGAGCAGTAGATATCATAGTTGTTCAGCAACAAGATGGTAGCTATAAATCTTCACCTTGGTATGTTCGATTTGGTAAATTTCAAGGCATGTTAAAAACGAAAGAGAAGATAGTTACCGTTTGCGTAAATGGAGAAGAAGCTAAGTTTTGTATGTACTTAGATCATAAAGGCGAAGCTTATTTTCTAAAAGAGCGTGATTCTACTGACTTGGAAGATTTCGAATTTTCTTCTCCCTCTTCGGGAGATGAGGTTGAAGAAAATGATAGAAAATCGAAGTTTAAGAAGGCACAAAGTAGTGATTATTATAAGGAGAATGGAAATGGAAAAATGATAAATAGAACAAGATCAAAGCGTGCACTTGGACCTACGTTTGGAAATAAAGAAATCAATGGAGGTAATAAGAATACAAGTATACATAGGACTAGTTCTTTGGAGAGAGCAGAAATTGCGGCTACTTTGTTAGAAACTAAGTGGTCAACTAATTTATCGTCTATTCAATCTACGACATGTAATGGTTTAAATCATCACTCGAGCGATTGCGATAATGTGGAAGAATTTAGTGATACTCAAGCTATAAACATAAGTGATAGAATTGATTTGGCAACAAACTTGCACCATGTTGAAGACCGTACTAAAAAGTTGATTTCCGGAACCAGTGAAGAAATAGAACATACAAGCTTAGAAAATTGCAGGGTTAGTTTGGATGTTAAGCAAGAAAACTATGATGGTGAAGAAGTTAAATCATTAACTTATTCTGAAACATCAGAAACATCGACTATATGCACTGAAAGGACCTCCTGTGCTGAAAGTGAAACAAACAATTTGGTGCTATCTAATTCTGAGATTAATTCTATAATTCAAGATTCTTTCAGACATTCATCGAGGAACAATTCTAATGTTATCTCTCCACAGAAGTCTAGTTCTTGTGAACCTGGAATGGTTTTTCAAGCACAAGAAACTACCGAGTTTTCTCAAGAGTTAACTACGGATATAGTTGAATCTGAAAATGGTACCAAAATCAAAATATCTGAAAATTTGGATGATGTACAATTCCCATTTAGTGATATACATAGTAATGCAATTGAAGCTAAAACTACGGATGCCATGCCAATTTCATTAAAAGGCGAAGGAAAAACAGAAGAACGCTTTGAAAGAGTTATATCATTATCAAAAAACCTCACTAGTCCGATGAATATACCTAAAAGTCCAACGAAATTTGGAGAAACGGATCTACTGCTAACCAAGTCGGTACCTATTATTCGATCTCAAATTCATGACCTTGATAGGTCTAACCTGCTCCATACACTTAGTTTCTCATTGAAGCATAATACTGATAAGTCGGGATCAATGTCAAGTTGTTTGTCTCTAGATGCCACATCAGCTATTGATGACTCTCTCGTTGATTCTTGTGGTGGTAAGTTGCTAATATTCCTTTCATGTACACTAGTGTATAAGCACACACAATGAACACAACCACATAATAATTGTTTTATGTGATTCTTATGCTTTCTACCTTTTTTTTTGTTTTGTTTTCCATTTGTCCTTTTTCAAAATCCTCAATTGAAACACGAACATCATTTGTCTATATTCCTATAAATTTGATCTGTTCCATGACCTGCCAATGGTCAACAACAACGTTCAGCTATTGATTCGAAATAATAGTTCCGTCATTTTCGTGAGCCACAGTTGAAACTAAAAAGTTGTGGTTGTTGACAAATACCATGTCAAGGCATATGTTGTTTTGCATGTACCCTCAAATATTTAAGCAAAGTACACAACATATTAATTACCTTCTTCGTTCGAAAAGCAAGGGTCAATAACTCAAAATTTAGCACTTTTTTCCAAATGAATAGTGTTTATTGGATTAATGCAAACTGTGGTTGTTATAACGTTACCACATTATTCTTTCTCAATACTGTAATTTTTTCCATCTTGACTATTTTATATGTCCGGATGACCAAACCTTAGACCTCTAGTTATTCAAATTAGATTCCTTAATGCGATCAACGGTATAGCAATTGGCAAAATTTCATCATTTATTGATGTCATGTTAGCATAGTTAATGGCCATTGATTATTAATCCAGTGAATTATATCAAGGTAACATTGATACTGAAACTAACTGTTGCATAAATATTTCACTTTGGTGCTATGTATGTTACAGAGGTAGATCAAAACAAACAACGAATTGACAATCATGAAATGATATTAATGAACCAAGATTGTAAAGCATTGAATGACTCATCAGAAGCTTCAGCTCCAAATGGTGCAAGTTGGAGACCGTGGCCATTTGGTTTAAAGAAATCAAATACTATAAACGCTGAACACTCAGTTTCTGAATGCACTGCTGAAAGAAAAAATGTTAATTCTCCTATGAGAACTCGAAGTATGACGAGTCGTCATGAGTTGGAAAGAGTGAAATCGACTACGAAGAAAGTGAGATTACTTACTCCTACTTCTGAGGAGCTTGCTTCATTAAATCTGATTGAAGGACCGAATGTGGTAACCTTTAGCTTTTCAACGTCAATGCTTGGACAACAACAGGTGTATTTTTTTTCTTCAGCATGGTTTATAAAATTAGATCAACTGCTCTGGTTGAAGACTAGCCCAATGGTTCATCCTTAAATGTAGACTAAACCAAAAATCCAGTGTCCAAACCATTTGGTGCATTTCGGCATAATTCATATTCCAAAGATGCAATGATTGATCAAAGCCATTAAATCTCTGGTTTTTAACAAGAGAATGTGATCTAATTTACGGTTTAATATTTATGTTGATATCGAGCTTTACTTTTCTGTAAGGTTTGTGAAATCTATATTATGTGACAGGTGGATGCAAGGATTTATCTGTGGAAGTGGAATACTCGAATAGTTATTTCTGATGTTGATGGAACAATTACCAAGTGAGTTCGTTTGAAGATTTAAATTAGTGTACTTGGTATATGCTAGATGTTTATTTTGTACAAGATAAAAAGGAAACTATTGTTAATGTTTTATTTTCATTCCCGTTTGCTAGTTTGAACATCATTGACTCAAAACCATTTAGTTGATGTAACGAATAAAAGTATCAGACTTCAAAGCCTTCTATATCATATTTGATGCATACGACTTTGATGCGAACAAGTCATAAACCATTTAGTTGATATAGCAAATAAAAGTATTGGACTTCAGAGCCTTCTATATCATATTTGATGCATATGACTTTGATGCGAACAACTCATGCAGCTGTTGCAATATGACTTGACAATAATGTCATACTAGGAATTCAAGTTCCAGGAATAGTTTTCAACTCAACTAAGTGATACCCAAAAATCTCAAATAGCAGGAATCCTTGTGCATTGCCATTGAGTCATCATAAGTGCAGCATACAATTTTAAATTAGCATTCACTTGTGCATTTAATTATTATTTTAATATGTTAATATGTGATGTATCCCATTATTTTAATTCTACTTATGTTTTTGTTGTGATTTTATCTTGCTGATTGCACTACTAATTTAAATTAAACACAGATCAGATGTCCTTGGACAGTTCATGCCTCTAGTCGGCAAAGATTGGTCTCAAACTGGTGTTGCACATTTGTTTTCTGCAATTAAGGTTTGTTGAGTTTTCTACATGCTTCTTATTACAATAGTTCTTCAAATTTGGCATTCATGCTTTTTAAGTATACTTGGGGAATAACATTTCCTTGTTGAGCTTGATACATCTATATGGTGTATAATGTCTAAAATGTTACTTTATTCAAGCAGAGATCTCATTTTTGATGTCTCAGGGCAACGGTTCAAACCGATGACCTCTAGAACCTCAGTTTAGAACGTTGTACCACTTGCCACTTGAACTAATGGTTCTTCTTAACTTCCTTTTTTTTTAAAATTAAATGAATAAAGTTTTACATTTATTATAAACAACTGGTAAAAGTTTAAACTTACTTCTATTGTCTTTTAATACACATTTAAATCAGTCATTCTGTATAGGGGAGTTACCTTTTGTTTACGTTACTTCATTTTTTACACTTCTATGTATGCATGCATGAAAAAATGACTCCTCAACATGTTTACATCCATACCGTTTAAAGTGAACCATGGTTTTATTAATTCCAGTTTGGTGCAGGAAAATGAATATCAGTTTCTTTTTCTCAGTGCACGTGCAGTCTCTCAAGCTTCTCTAACTCGGCAGTTCCTTTTCAACCTTAGACAAGTAACATATGCAAACCTATATCATTTTTTTTATATAAAAAAATCCTTTCTAAAATTTCTATAATTTTTGTATTTAAGTTATTAATTTTGAAAGGAATTCTGTATTTGGGCTTCTAGGATGGAAAGGCACTTCCTGATGGTCCAGTTGTCATATCTCCCGATGGACTTTTCCCTTCACTCTATAGAGAAGGTGATGATAGCAACTTAACTTTGACATGGTTATTGTCTCATTATCTGTAATTGTATTGCTATGCATATATTATAACTCCCGTGCTAGAACAATGGTAAAAAAATTGGTGTGATATTTGCTCATTTTCTTGCCTCATGGAATGAAGATTGTTAGCATTAATGCATCCATTATCTTTCCGATATGAAGAATAAATTTGGTATTACAGAAGTATTTGCTTTTATTATGCTGAGGGAACAGTTCAAATTTTCAATTAGTTCCATACAAAGTTTCTTTTACTGAGCCATGTACGTGTTAGATCTGTCTACATGTTTCTATATAGTAGTTTAAGAGTTGCGTATCAAATATTATTGAAAAGCAAAACTAGCATACTCTGGATAATTAGCAGGGTATACATAAAATGAGGGTCCATAAGGCGTTACTTTTTTTGGGTGAATACGCTAGTGTTCAATGCTCAGTGTAAGATACTTCATTATTTTATTTCATCCAGCTAAGTTCAACTTTAATGCGAAAAAACTCATTAAATCTTGGTTGTAGCAAATGTGATATCTATATAAATTGCCTGTACTAACTTTATTTGTTTTCTTTAAATATTCATCTGATGCATAATAGCACTATTATTATGACTTATTGATCCTCTATTTTAATTATTTATTTGCTATTTGTAGTTATCAGAAGAGCTCCTCATGAATTCAAGATCGCTTGCTTAGAGGTAAGTTTGTTGTAATATATAGTGCCTCTTTTTTTAACTTATATTCCAGTCAACACCGGTATTTGATTATGCCTTACTCGTCCATTGATAATTATTATGATATCAACACAAGTATATTATTTCCATATCTTTTCATATATAAATACCAGTGGTGACATATTTTCAGGATATAAAGGCTTTATTTCCTCCCGAATGCAATCCATTTTATGCTGGTTTTGGCAATAGATATACTGATGAATTTAGCTACTTGAAAGCCGGTATTCCCAAAGGGAAGATCTTTATCATTAATCCTAAGGTCATTTTCTTCTTCTTATATACATACATACATACATACAATTGGATTGCTCCTTAGGTTTTACATGATTATTCAGGGAGAAGTGGTTGTGAATCGAAGAGTTGACTCAGGGTCATATATCTCCCTTCGGGCTCTAGTCGATGGCATGTTCCCACCTGCTACATCTGAAGCGGTGAATGAAATTCATTGCAAATATTATGCATCATTTTCAAATAATATATCGATTTAATTAAAACTATGTACATGTATTGTTATAGGAGGATTACAATCCATGGAATTTCTGGAAATTACCTCCTCCAGATATTGACATTTGATTCATTTAACCGATGAAGTCGTGCTGCCAGCATGATCATGGCAGCATCATGCATTCAGGATACCAGGTCTGTATCTTTCTATGGTTACTTCATCTCTTTATTGAACTCAGTGGTATTAGTTATGGTGTGTGCTACTTACACTCCCAAAATTACCACTTCTTACCCAAAAACATTAATTTCATCCATTTTCTTTTACTTGGCTTTTGCTCGTTAGGCAAACAGTCACCAACTAGAGGAATTATACCTTTTCCGTAAAAAGAAATAAACAAAAATCAGTAAATAGTAGAAAATAAATTTGGTTGTCAATATTTCATCGAGAAACCCAATTTCTAACGACATGTATTGCCCTGGCTCAAGATTTCAGTTTCTGTTTCTAGCTCGTTCATTTGAGACTTTCGAAATTTCGATAAATTTTCAGAAAAAGTTGCATTTATGATTACATTTCGGATTTTGGTACTTCTTCTGCGGAAGCGCATTAGTAGATAATACATATTTGATATCTTTTTTCTTGTTATTTCTGCTAAGTTGGATAAGAACTGTTAAAAAGTACCAAGCTTTTTCTTAAACGTTTCGGTCATTTATCATTTTCTTTTATTATCTTTGTTTTTTGTTATTTTTTTCCATGCTTCTATGTATTTATTGCATATTTTCATTTAATACTGTTTTTAACCATTTTTTAGCACTTGAATAGCACATCCGGAACTTAGACCGAATCAGAATTTTAGCTGGATCATCACCTGATTAACACTGGAATTGAATGAATGAAATTCCAGCTGGAATTTTGAACCATGATATTACCAGCTAAATCTGTCAAACATTCTCTTTCTCCTGTCATCACATTTTCAAATTCTTCAACCAAAATTGTCAAGTATTTTGCAGCCAACTATCAAGTATTAAACAATTATCACAATGGAAACAATTCTCTACAATTATAGTACTAATCAAAATCTAGACCAAACAACTTGCATTTTTTTTCCAAATAAAATGCTTACTTCCTTTTTCCTGCTTGCTTTTTCTTCAGTGTAGCCATTATTCTACCATAGTGAAATAGACATTGCTTTCAAATTTGCTAAATTAAATGAATCTTTATCTTTTCAGTTGTTCGAAGGTGAACATGAAGGAAGTCGCGAAAAATCATTTGATAAAAGGTCTTCATTAAAAGACCCCGTTTTATTCCTAATACCTGCTTATTATTTGGCTTTATTTCTCAAAATATATTTTATTTACAAGCTTAGTAATCTACAACTCTTAAGCAGAAAGTGTAGAAAATGGGGCCTTTGCACAGATACTTGACTAATTAGATGATGAATTACTATTAAGGTGTAGGGTTATTTGCAGAGTGTTTTGGTTTTTCATTGGTTAAATTTTAGAATGGGTAGGGTATCTTTAATGCACATTGGTTGGCAAATAGCACCGACTTTAGTTATTTACTTATTTTGAAACATCTAAGGTATTATGTTCCTTTTCTCATGGATACTAGGACGTTTCTTTCTTGTAGGCACAAGTAAAGTTGTTTGGATCCAAAAGCACACAGAGTGTACGTTTACACGAGTAAAAGAGTTGATGGTTGCTTGATGGAACAATTCTTTGTATAGCTATATCCCACGCAAGGAGAGTCCTTTTTGTGTAATTCTCTGTTGTAAGTGAGATTTAACCTTATAATCATAGAATATTCGATGTATTTAGTAGATTCATTTCAAATTCTCTTGGATCCACCATCCATTATAGTAATGGCTACCCCGAATTGTTTCTTCATACTTGCATCCTAATTTCTGCCCTCCATATTCATTGAGTTACACCGTTAAAGCTTTAGCCCTTCAAGGTCTTCCATTGAAGAAATATGGAAAAGGCTAAACGTACATTATTACAAAAAAAGGGCACCAAATTCATAGGTGTAATTGTACTGCTATCCATGGCTAGTTCATAAATATAGCAAAACAACCTTCACCCCCAATGTTGAACAACTTTTCTGGGTGCATCCGTCTCCATTGGTACCAAATGTCTTGATCCATGCTTTGAACTCTTCATGCTCATTTCACCGCTTCTGTTAGTTGGACTGTGTGACAAGGCTTTGGCATAGATTGGTACTGCATTTTGCATATTGTATAGCAAGATTTACTTGAGCCGTTTTGGTTGATACTGCGTTTTGTTGTCCTTTTTCATCACCCTTGTTCTTCTTTATCTGATGAAATTTTTGAGCTGTACGGAGTAATATTTCCATCACACATCGGTGGCAAGGTTTTAAGGTTTTTGGAGCGTTGATCTGAAAGTTTTTGGATTCAAAATCTCTGGAATGACAATTGTCACTTTTGTTTTAAGTGAGAAATATAAAAAACATTATGCATCTCTACACGTGATTCTTCCAACTATCGATCTCCATCCTTTGTTAGCTTCATGTAGTCGGTTGATGAACGGCTTGAAACATCCGTTGTCAATCTTACGCACTTGGTCCCATATCATTATGACGACTCGTGCGTGACTCGAGTGAATGAGTTTACCTACCTATGTGATAGGGTTTGCCCACAACACCAAATTGTCGAAATACCGCATTGGGACGCTTGATTTCATCCTTCTTTCGCCATTTATGGCTATCTGGACTTTCGTATGCTCGTCCTTGTGCAATTTTCTTATGATTGTTATCTTCTTCTACAGATGGGCGAGCAGGAAGAACATGGAGGCGTTTTGGGACTTTAGACTTTAGTTTTGCGAAGAAGTTCGAGGAATAGCGAACTACAGACTTCATGGTTGAAGAGTCAGACGAGCATTTTGTAACTCTCTTCGGTTTTGGATTCGAACTCTTGGCGCTTGAACTCGCAAAGTGGAGGATTTCTAGGGACGGTGATCGAAGATTGATCGTGGAAAGAATGAGGACTCGTGGTGGTGGAATTACAGACAGTTTCAAAATATGTAAGGAATTGATACGTGGATTGACCGTCCACGAGTGATAATGAGAGGTGACTCTGATACTAGGCTACCACATCTGTATCGGTTGAGTTGAACTTGGAGAAGTTCCTCGATACCTATATAAAATGATTTTTGGTTTTCTTAATATCTAGATTAAGCAAACATTGTTTGACATGCCGTTACTTTGATCAGCTAAACTACCGAATTAAAAAAAAGATGTGTACCTTCGACTGGTTGGTGCAATTGTCGCAGCTCTGTCATAGCCTCGAGTGGTATTTCTCAGATAAACTCGAACTAGCCGTGGTTTTGATGAACCTAACTCCATCATTGTTCAAACTGAATATTACTTCACATCACCATTGTACACCCTTTGATCGAAAGATGGAGGTAGTTAATCGAAACTTTAGCAAGACCATCCTTAAGATCCTCATTCGAGGGTATATGAGCACGAAATGTGTATAATGTAGGGACATAAAGGTCCATGGCCACTGGATCGAACACAGTTAATGACAATATGGTTTGAATAAAGGATGAGGAGAAGAATGGTTGAACGTACATCGATGATAAGTTCTCAATCTTGACAAACCTCATAACTCCTCTATACTTTCACAAACACTTGGATCACCCATTGAGAACTCCAAATCTTTATGATTTCGGTCTATGTAACTTTTTTTCTTGATTGAGTCACCTTCTTTCTACTTCGGATTACCTCAATATTCTTGGTCGCCTCCCTTATTAAGTCCGGATCAAGTATTAGTGTTATAGGCAAATTTCCCATAGTCTAGAATTGAATATCTGAGTGTTCCAGAATGATTCTTATACCGAGTTAAATCCATGATAGATGTCTCGTTGAAATATAGTTTCGTTTGTAGAAGTTATGGCCACGGAAAGCAATATTTGAGTTACTGAGCGGGCAACGTTGCAGAATAGACCTTTGAAGGAGCTATGACTCGAATGTCCAAGTCTCACTAAACTCCAATAAATGATAACTAATGATATTTGGAGTGTAATGAAGCTTTTTTGCTGAATTTCGAGTTATAACGAATGAGATATCACCATTTGAAGAGAGACAAGGTCAGTCGAACTATCGTTGAACCAGCTGATTCCAAGTGAAAAACGAAAAATTATGGAGTGATGAAGATGTTAGCGATCAAGAAGATGATTGAAAAACTTAAAGGGGAAGTGTAGAAAAACTCTACAAAAGAGGGGGCGAATTAGAGTTGAAATATAGGAGATACATAAGTTATAATAGGAGGCAATACAACCCAAAGTACCCAAGTGACTGGGTCGGCTATCAGCCACCCGAACTAAATGATCGAAAAAGTAGGTTCGATCTAGTTAGGGTATTATCGACCCAGTATGGGGTAGCTGATCCTATTGGATCACCCAAAATAAGCTACCGCCCTATGCTTAGCAGACCTTGTCCAACATCCCTTTTTTTAGGCTCTTCACTCCACTTCCCTAGCCTGCTTACTCTACTATTCGAGCTACTAAAAAAACGAGTTGAATCGATCAATTGAAGGTCGATTCTCACTCTCAAATTCATAGATCTACATAGATCCAACTTTCGACTACATTTTAAGGTTCCTTTAACATGAATTCGAGCTCCTAGACCTTAATACTACGCCTATAGATACAATACGATCAACATTTGATAAATGATCGATTTGATCATGGATGAAACTCTATCGAACTCGAAATGGGTTTTAAATTGTATTTGAGGATATTGTATTGTAATCAATCCAATTATAGTAAAATCAACAATAGCATTGATAAAGTACACGTGGATCCCTTTTAGGATCAAACCACCATAAAAACCTTTGTGCTCTTTACTTTTATGCTTTATTCTACATCATATATTATCTTTATTGTCCTAATTGCATGACTATAGGTAGACAATAATTCTCAAACGGAATGATCCTTGCCACAACCAGGATTGAAGTCTAGGATCATCAACTGGATCTTGGACTCAAGGGGAACTGTTCTTCGGGAGTGTGCGCCTAATTTTGACGTAAATATTTTGGTACTTTCACTAAGAAACGACCTCATATCTGATCCGATTACTTGTTGATGTAAGGACCCACAACCCAGTCCTAATAAGGAATCATGAATTTGTCATAGGGAATGCAAGTAACAAGGCAGAATCTGGCCATTGTCGAGGAAAATAAACATGGAGGCAACTAAGAGTCACCTCCAACTGTAACACCCCATAATTTTACGAAATAAAATAAATTGAAGAGGGTAAAATCATAATTTTAACATAAAAGGAAAAACAATAAATTTCTACAGGAGTGGAATTAGGCTTGGGACCTATTCCATTGCATCTAGAATGTCGTTTACAGTTAGATAACATATATAACTTGCCGAATTTGGTTAAACGGGCTAGAAATTAAAAGAAGTCAAACACAGTGGCATTTTCATAATATATTAATTTTGAAAATCCAGCGTAGAAATTATTATTTTCAGCCTATAAGTAGATCTTTAACCCCATTTCTTTTGTTTATAAATCTTTCCTCTACTTATAAAATCCTAATCACCGAATCAATTTCAAATCCACAAATCAAATCCAAATTAAACAAATTAATGCATGGAATCGATCACTGCAAAAACAGTGAAAAAGGTGGAGGATTTACCTCGGATCGGAGCAGATGCATAACTAATAGGTGAGCGACATTTATCATATTTACGAATATATTGATAAGACGTAGTAATTCACCCATTATGATCTTAAACCAAATTATATACGATGTAATTGAAATTTAAAAAGTGATTTTTTATATATAAACATGATTAGGGTGTAGTACGCCATGGCTAGATGGTTAAAAATATAATTTTTAATCGGTTGTAATTAGCAAAAGTTAATCTTCCTATAATTAAAAAGTGCCAAATACAAAAATATTCTGAATTAGACATTATATATCAATTTTGTAGTTCTCGATGACACAAATCTACTGGTGGTGTTCATTCATCGATTGGGTGTACGAATTAATCAGAAAACGTGGTGGAAGTTCGGTAAACGTGGACCATCTGTTTTGATCCAACGGTAAAACGACGATGATACGACGGTCAAGAAGTATAGATGTGTATAGGAAGTTGAGCATGCCCTCGTGCTGATCGTCGATCAACTCGGATTGGCATGAGTGGCATAGGAATGGTCGGAGTCGAGGAGGCTGGGTACGTTGAGACCGGAATGAGGCGGGGAGTGTCCCAGCTAGGTCGGATCTACTGCACAGTGGTCATAGTGGCTTTGACGGCGAGATTAAGGCATCGGCTGGGTAGGCACGAAGTGAGATCGGGTATCGATGCGAAAATATAATAAATAAATAAGTATAAAAAAATATATGAATTAAATTATTAATTAAATAATACCTTACCTTCAAAAGTGCACACTTTTGCATACAGACTCTGTTTAACACGCGGCTCACGACATCATGTCGTGGAGAGACGAGGAATGTTTTGATCTATTGTTTGTTGTGTTTCGCGATATTTTAGAAAAGTTCCTTATTGTGTTAGGCCCGTTATAGGTTTTTGTGCTTACAGATTAAGGCTTGATCCAACAGCTTCGTAAACGGTGGGGCGATGATGAGTTTTGGGCTTGCTCCTAATAGTGTCGCAGAATGTTAAGCGAATGACTAACTTGGACTTAATCTCAATATACCATAGTCCGAAGAGTCTAGTCTCAATATACCATAGTTCGAGGAGCCGAGTCCTCAATATAGTTTGAGGAGCCGAGTCCTCAATATACCATAGTCTGGGAGACTAGTCCTTAATATACAATAGTCCAAGGAGCCGAGTCCTCAATACATGATAGTCCGAGGAGCCGAGTCATCAATATTCGATTTGGTGTCGACACGATTAGATGAGCCGAGTCCTTAGTATACGATTTAACGATAGCGGATCGAGATTTTGAGGTCACTCATGGGTATGTGATTAAGCATGAAATAAACTTTAGTGAACCCTTAGCATATGATGTCACCACAGTATTATATTATGTTTAGCTGGCTTTTTGGGTGCATGTGACACATGTTAAGGTATGATTTTCGAGCATATATGTTGTTTTACTAGCTTATTAGTATTATACAGTTATATGATGTATTTCACTTACCAAACGTATGTTTGACCCCTCTAACATTTTCTTTTTAGATATATTTTGATAAGTCGATAGAGAGGAATGGTGGTGAATTGGAGGCGTGATGGTACGATGGAGACACATATCTATTTATTAGCTATGTACTATTTTATTTCATTTATTCCTGGGCATTATACCATTTCCGTTATCAATATAGAGAGATGTTATAGTTGGATTTATTTGATACTGTATTGTTTTGTTTGTTTGCGATTGTATTATTGATTACTATTATATTTTATTTCTTCCGCTGTGAGTTTCAGAAAGTATAGAGTATTGTATATAGCTTTGTGATATATTTTATATTTTATCTCAAAATGATCCGCCATCTACGAGGTTTGTGATGTGCGTGTCATTTTATGCATTAATCGGGCGTCATAGATGGTGAGTTGTTACACCAACCTTACACAACTTGTAGATGTCGAAACCGACTTAGAAATCAAGCATGGAATAATGCATAAGGGAGATCATATAAGTGAGAAGTCCCACCCACCAAAACAACCAGTACTTATGATCATAAGCTCTATAGTCCAACCAAAACTCTCTTAAGTGTCATCCCAAAATCTAGAGCTTTTCTATTTAGCTCTAAACAAATGGCTGATTAGAATTGGGGATTTGTATTTGATTTTAGAGAATTTATTGGAGCTTCCATGAAGAAATTAGGCTTCATGAAGAGGAGGAAGAAGAGAAGAGGAAGGGAGAAAATAACATGAAGTGAAATGAGAGAGAGAGAGAGAGGAAGGGAGAGAGCACATGTGTTAGGCCTTGGCCTAGTATTCTATTTGAGAATTCATCAAACTCATTTCCTTCATTCAAAACCGACAAGTCCAGACATGTGCTACATGTTTTTTTCATCAAAAAAGCATTCTAGACACAATGGAATAGACCATGGGGTCCAAATCGTCCATACACAAAAATTGACTTTTTGCCAATTTAGAAAATCCACTTTAATCCAATCAATTCTTTAAATTACTAAAGGTTAACTTATGGATCGCTATAGAACCTTCCCAGGCTATAACATCTTCAAGGGTCAAACAATGGTAGTGTCCCACCAATCATTGGCTGCCTCTTTGAGTTGTTGAGAAGCCAGCGTTCATTTCTGCACTTTGATAAAAGCCAAATCACTAAAGATCCTCTTACGCACCCAAAGCCAATTTTGCACTTCAATGGATGAGACAATTTCGTCAAATAAATTACATGCTAAGATTATGGAAGTACTTGTTTATTATAGCATATTCATCCCCAATGTTTGGTGTCAGGGCCACAGTATGAGCAATTGGGAGTTACCTCTCCGTTGAGCTATTATCATCCACATCATTTCGTGGAACATGACACCAACCTCTCTAGTAGTGAGAAGTTCCTCGACATCTACTGCAGCATTAACCGTCGTTGTAACGATCCGTGTTTTACATATCAAAGGATTGTAAAATATTATTTTTAAATCCAAATATGGTCGTATGAGTCTATGACCTTGGGGAATGTTAAGAAATTTTATCGGACGTTTTTCCATTGAAAACTTGTAAGGTCCATGACTTTTGATAACAGCCGAATTAGGGTTTGAGACCCCTTCCACTGAAAATATATGATTATTTCTCTTTTCGTAGAGTGGTCGAATAGCCTTTGGACTTACCATTTATGAGATATGGTCATTTTATGTTAGACAATTTTTGGATAGATTAGTGGGTCATTAAACTAAGTACATCTTAGCCCATTAACCCATTTTGGGATTTGGACTGATATGACATGATGGGAAACCCCTAACCGCTCTTCCACACTTCCCAATACATTCTAACCTCCATTAATTATTTCCTTAGCCAAAAAGTAGCATAAAACCTTACTTTAATTAGCCTAATCAAGTCATTTGAGGTGATTAGCAAAGAGATTAACAATAGGACATCTTGGATTTCAAGATTAGCACATTGAGGTTTGTAACCTTGCTGGTTGGACTTTGTTTGCCTTATTTTTTGTGCATTTGGATATTAGGCGAGTGCTATTGTCCCTCTTTATACTATGGATGTCAATATAGCATTAAATGATGTTTTAAAATGATTCATAAAGTTAAAAACGTTATTTTGGTGTAATCTAAACTTGTCTATGTTTTGAAAACGAGTTAAGTGTTTTAAATTGAATATAAATCCAAATTGGTTCATTGGTGTTCTTATAGATACCCCATTTTTACATCTTGACTTGATTTTAACTATGTAGTGATTGTATTGCATGTATGATCATTATATGGTGTTTACATAGTTGATAATTTTTTTAGTAGCTTTGTTATGTTTTGTTGCTTGTAATAAGGCACAAAGTATTGATATGAACTTTAGAGACTCAATCAGATCTATAATGTTTGGATCCAAATCTACACAAACTAATTATATATATGGTTAAGGCATTTGAAGAAGAGATGAAAAGGCATTTGAAGAAGAGAGGAAAAAACTCAGAATAATGCTGAAACGAAGTTAAGTTTTTGGAGATCGACCATCACTATCGATCCATGATGACATTCGATCCAAAAATGGTCCAAATGATGTGTGAAAGTCTATGGGTGTTGTGGATGGTGTGGAGATGCTAAGGAACAGATCACACATGTTTTGGAGTAAAAATTTAGAAGTTATAGCTTTAGGAGGGATGAATCAACTATGAAGTAGTAGACACAATCAACCGATTAGTTGCTTGGGTATTCAGAAGCAAAATTTCCGGTTTTGAGTAAGAGAACTTTGGGCCAAAGATGGAAAGGCACGACACACGTTGGGGAGTAAATGACTTAGCCAAAATGGCTATGTCCTGGCCGAAATGGTTCGTTACCGACCCAATATGGGTTGGTACCGACCTATTTAAATTTTGGATTTGTGTTGCATGGGTTTGGGTTTGAGGTGCGTGAAGGAAGGGGCGTGCTTTGAGCCTTGGACAAGGCTACTTCGGGACTGGTACCAGCGCACTTCAGGCTAAAGATCTAGGACGATTGATCGCTAAGGGATGACCAGAACTTGTTGGATGGTCAGATGATCGATGGTAAGGGTCATGGAGGCTAGTGGAGTATGTGCTACGGGTCGCATGTGGTTTCATTGAATGGGACTGATGTTTGTAGCTTTTGAAGAATGAGGGCCGTGGATTTGATGTAGTGGTTTCTGAAGGGGAAGTGGAGACCCTAGGCTTGCTTCGGGATTTACGGAGGTTAACTTTGGGCTTTAGATGGCTTACTTCGAGATGTACGTGGGGGAGGACCCTAGGAATTAAGTGTAATATTCCAAGTTTTGATGAATCGACGATGTGAGACGTTCAATTGAGTAGTTTAAGTGGGAAGTGTGTATATGGACTTGATGATGGTCCGAAAGGTGCACGTTCTACTATGTGAAGCGATGGAGTAGCATGTGTTCTACTATCGAATCATGTGCTAAGGGGATGATCGATAACTCTTGATCGGATGTGTGTTTCATATGACAAGGATATATAAGGACGCTCACATGTGTATCCTGGACCTTTGTGATGGTTTGGTATGCCTTAGTGAGGGCAGCACCTTAGTGATGGTGTGTGATCGAGCACAAACTTTGAAGGTGATGTAGTGTGTCGCTAACCTTGGTGATGGTCGTAAGAGTTATCCCATGTCGGTAGGCATCTTAGTGGTGATGCAAGACCTTAGTGATTATTTTATTACTATGTGTGTTATGGTTGCTATGCTTGCCTTGATTGATGTGCGATTGAGATGGATGTCTTGTGAAGTAGGTATTACTATGAAGATACCCTAACACCCATATTTTACTTAGTGATGTACACCTACATGACAATAATATAACATATATTGTGTTATGTGCTAACTTGTTGGATGTAGGAACATGACAAGTATGACTACTTAGTGTTCCTTATACTATATCAGCATTTATAGTATGCTGAGATTATTTATCACTCGTACCAGACCGTTGTCCGACTCAAAGTTTTATGTTTTGCTTCTTATTATCTTAGGTACTCTTAAATGAGTAGACTAGATAGCAGGTTTAAGTGGTACGCGGTGGCTGTGTAGAGGACGAGCAGGGGTAGATTGTTATAAATGTTACATTTATTATTGAGACAAATATTTAGTTTATTTATCAGTTGTATAAACTCTATTGCTGCTTTGTATAGCTATGTAGAACTTGTGCTTTGATCTATGATGGTTTATATAGTTATATTTCTGTCTCGACTATTTATATCTGTTTGATTATTATATTTTATTCAATACGCTGTGAGATACACGACAGGTTATCAATTGGAGTTCGATTACCTATCATTTGACTATTGCTCTACATTAGCTGGGTATCATTACAATGCACTATATAGGTGTTATCCGGCATTTTGACCCGGCTATATCTGAACTGATCGGACAAGTTAGACTCGACTGTCATCAAGGCCAGTAGCCCAGAGTGATGATTGTGGGGTCCAAAAATCAAGCATAAATGATAACATGAATCTGAATCATGAAAGCTCACTACTCCCCGAAGATGGATCAGGTACGATCCGTATTCTACACTATGGATCATATCGTATCGATTCCACAACTCAATTTTACAGCGATGATCGGTCAATAACTCAAAATTTACACATGCTATCAACATGAAACTTGGAGTACAAGCTTATTACAACATGTGGAACACCCCCTAGGGATCTCATTCTAATTGGAGGAAGTTGGAGGGATCGGCATAACTCCCTTTGGAGGGATCGGTAGAAATCAGAATTCAAGCAACACTACTTCACGGAAAACATGATATCTCACAAACTGTACATCGGAATTGTGGGCCTCGATGGGCTTGGAAATTTTTGGGTGGCCTCGTCTTGGTTTTTTGAACCTTCTGCCAAAATTTTAGCCCAATCCGTGCACGCATTCCTCTATAAATACAGTAGACATGGCATTAGAAAAGGGACCCTTCTTTCTGCTAAAAAGGCTCTTCCATTTTTATTCTTCATTCTTGTACTAAAGGATCTTAGCTAATCCAAGCATTCTTGTAATCATAATCAAGTGCAAGATCAATAATAATATGAAGTGGACGTAGGCCAAAATTGCTGAACCACTATAAAAATCTGTGTGTTAATTTATGATATTTGCTCTATTTTAATTTCATTCTTCATTTAATCTCTACGAGATTCTATTGGGTGTTGATGCCCATTTTTGGTGTCAACATTTTGGTGCTTTCACTGAAAGATGAATTCTCAGCTTGATTGGATCTCATCATCTACTTGTGGATTCCCATATTCGCGAGGTAGGTCCATTTATTAACCGACAAACTTCCTATTCTACTTAGCTTTGAAGGAAATCTAAAGGAAGCTGATAGCCATGGTTAGAGAAAATAAGTCTACTTCCCATGTTTTTGGAGGATTTGATTATGCTAGTTTTCTTGTTTGGAGTTGTTCATGTGTTCATGTCCGTTTGGAAGGGATCAGATTCACTCATGTATGCAAGTTCTTGGGATCAGATGCTGAAGTTTGCACTCAAGTTAGCCAAAATGGTCGATCCCTCTCTCGAAGCCTAGATGGCTGATCCCTCTCTCAAGGCCAAAATGGACGATCCCTCTCTCGAAGCCTAGATGGCCAATCCCTCTCTCAAGGCCAAAATGGCCGATCCCTCTCTCAAATTTCAGATGGCCGATCCCTCCAATCTCAGCTGCAACGGATCCCTTAGCCTAAATGACCGAACCCTCACCAAGGCAATTCAACCGACTCCTAAATACATATACATGCTCAATATCGATCCCTTCGAAGACGTCAATACCGACCCCTCCAACATCTATACCTTTTTCTCCAAAAGGTATATATATACCGATCCCTCTGCAAGGTATATATACCGTTCCCTATTTAAGGTATATATACCGATCCCTCTGTAAAGCATATATACCAATCCCTCTGCAATGTATATTACCAATCCCTCTGCAAGGTATATATACCGATCCCTATTTAAGGTATATATACCGATCCCTCTGTAAAGCATATATACCAATCCCTCTGCAATGTATATTACTGATCCCTCTATAAGGTATATATACTGATCCCTCTGTAAGGTGTATATACCGATCCCTTAGCAAAAATGACCGATCCCTCATATGATCGATCCCTTCATATGACCGATCCCCTTATATAACCGATCCCTCCATATGACCGATCCCTCCATATTACCGATCCCTTATATGTTCGGTCTATCCACTGCCGATCCCTATGTCACGTTCGTCCAGAATCGAAACCTATACTACCGATCCCTCACCATGGCAATTCAGCCGATCCCTATATGGATCAGGTACGGTCCATTTTTTTTAAAATAGCTCTATTTTTTTTTCCGCAGCGCAGTGCCCCCGCACTTTGGATTCAGAACTCGACTTAAAGACGGCGCGTTCTAGCCGCTTCCCTTACATCCTGTGACTGACTGGGGCGTAGGGGATCAAGCGAAAGTTGCTGAATTGCAGCCGAAGAATGGACAAGGAACTACTACTCAAACGGTACACCCAAAGGTTGGAGAACCAAGATGATATGCCACAAACTGGGATCGGTTACTGGATCAGGCTTCTGGGGTAGATTACGACTGCTCTCAACTGACCAGCTTCCAAACGCCTAATTTTCCAGCTATGATATGATGGCTTGTGTGACAACCGCCCTATGCCGCTTATTATGCCATCTCAAAGTATAGCTATCCATCATCAAAGTCGAACCTGAAGTAGTCACCCATTCGACTCGAAGCAAAACCAGGAAGTTCTGACCCAAGGTCAAACTCGGGTAAAACCAAGATTTCTCCAAGCAAATAGCAAATTTTCTTGGGTCGGACTCCAAGTAAATTATCACCAATCCGTCACACATTGAACAATCATGCATACAACATTCACAAGCATTACAAACAACCGTAACTTGAAAATGGACCGGACTAACGACGACTGGAGCATTTCCTTCAGTCGAAGCCCATTCACTGAAGCCATTCAATATGCAAAATATCCTAAGAGATTCAATATGCCAACTATGCCGGCGGATTCTGGAAACACAGACCCCCAAGAGCATCTCATGAAAAATGAAGGGCACATGAATTCCGCCAGAGCGACGAACGTAATTAAATGCTGATTCTTTCCCATATTCCTCGGGGGAGTAGCGATCGATTATGTGATTTACGCGATCACCGTCTAGGTCCATCTTGTTTAATCAGCCGGCTAAGGAGTTTCCCCAACTTATCCCAAGCGCCAGGCGAGCCGCTCAAAGACTTTTGGTAGAGATTTAACACCGCTATCACAAAACTGAGCAATCCCAGTGAGAATATCATACCGATAGCATTGATAAGAGGAATCGACCCTGAGACACACTTTGGCGATTGGTTACTAGAGAGCCTCATATGATCTTGAATCATTTATGTTACAAAGTGAACCAGAACCTAAGCAAGGAGGAGCTATAGCAGACTAGGAGAAAGAACAATGCAGGCTCGTTAGTTGAAGGAAGTCAAAGCGAGGGCATCATTGAGGCCTTAGATGAGGACTTAGATTCTAGGAGACGACCCAGAATCCCAAAATCCGACTCATATACTCCTTTGAACGATTCAATCAAAAACATCTACTTGGAGACTTTCGACTCGAAGTAGTACTGGAAACCAACCTCGAGAGAGTCCACCGAAACCCATAAAAAATCCAGGAAATGTTGTATATTTCAAGATACACACAGTCATAACACTAGTGATTGCAGATACCTCCGAGATATGATCGGAAAGTAGATCCAGAAAGGAAAGTTTCAACAATATGTGCAAACCCCGTAGAATGGCGAGCAGGGAACATCCGGTACTTACCAATAATGACCTTTGATTATCAGTTGGACCACCTATGGTCGACTTCCAACTGAGGAGGGTTGGGCAAAGTGGAATAGCGAGCATTTGACTCTACTTCACTTATCAATAAGATTTATTTCATTTTCAATTATGTTATGAACTATGACTAACTTGAACTAAACTACTTCCAAATGATGCAGGTGGCCAAGCAATTAAATTTAGGTGCCAACCAACCTCCACGGACCATGATCGGACCTTTGGAGGATCATCAAGACGAGCGTGATTCAACCGCTCATCAGCTACCATATGCCCCAAAGTGCGGATCGAAGTATAAACACAAAAGATGGACGTGGTTCGACCGTCCATCGATCAACTATGGTTCCCAGAGTGCGGATCATAGTATAAACATAAAAGATGGACGCGATTCGACCGTCCATTGATCAACTCTGGTTCCCAGAGCGCGGACCGAAGTATAAACATCGAACGAGTGTGACTGACCACCCATCATAAAACTCTACTCCCTAGAGTGCAGATCGGAGTACAAACATACAAAGATGGATGCGATTCGACCGTCCATTGATCAACTCTGGTTCCTAGAGAGCGGACCGGAGTATAAACATCAAATGGGTATGACTGATCACCCATCATTAAAATCTGGTCCTTAGAGTGCGGACTGGAGTATAAACACAAAAAGATGGACGCGGTTTGACCGTCCATCAATCAACTCTGGTTCCCAGAGCGCGGACCAGAGTATAAACATCAAATGGGTGTGACTGACCATCCATCATAAAACTCTGGTCCCAGAGCGTGGATCGGAGTATAAACACAAAAGGTGGACGTAGTTCGACCGTCCGCTCCTCAACTCTTGCCCTTTACTTAGGGGCAAACACACGACTCAAAGTGGATGCGATCCGACCATCTCCTCTCCTGCT
This sequence comes from Allium fistulosum, assembly GCA_030737815.1. NCBI lineage: Eukaryota > Viridiplantae > Streptophyta > Magnoliopsida > Asparagales > Amaryllidaceae > Allium > Allium fistulosum. Next base: position 944,574,784 of record CM060904.1, on the reverse strand, counting down.
CGAGCTTGAAGTTCTTCAGAACACTATCTTACTCCCAAGGCTCGGCAGAAACTAGATCCAAATGGAAGTGGTCGTGGTATGACCGTCCACGCATCGACTCGTGCCCTGGATGCAGATGGCAGTTTAAGAGCCCAAGCCTAAATTGGATGTGGCCGACCGTCCAATCCAAAGAGGATGTGAAATGTCCATCCATGACCTAGTTTGTGCCTGAGGTATGGCAAACTATCCAAGTCTTGCTCGAACATCGGCAAGCCCAAAATCCAAACCAAGATATGGACGCAGTTCGACCGTCCAACAAATAACTTTGGTCCCCTAGTGCGGATTGGAGTATAAACACAAATTGGGTGTGGTTTGACCACCCGCCAACAAACTCTTATCCTCAGAGTGCGAATATGAGTATAAACAAATAGATGAGTGCAGTTCGACCACTCAATATTCCATAAACTCCGACTTGAACTCGACAGGAGGAGTACAAACTCACTACGGATGGAATTCGACCATCCACGAACTAATTCTGCTAACCCAAGAATGGGAGCGAGAGTACAAACTACTACAAGCCGAATACAGTATCTTACTATAGCTTTGGCTGGGTGATCTTTACAACTTAAGGCAACGACCGCAAGAAGGCCTCAATACAAAACCAATCGAAACGATGTCCAAAGTTACGAGCGACCGACTATATCGTACCATCGGGTCGACATGCAATGTCGATCCAAGCTTTCCATATTGTCCCGCTAGGTCAACGGTTAATATCAATCCACATCAAACACAAACAGATGTGACCTAGATGTCCTCCAAAAAATTTCGATCACCAGAGTGCGGATAGGAGAATAAACCACGAACGAGTGTGACTAGATCATTAATTCTCCAGCATCCTCCTTCGATCCGTTAGGAGGAGTATGAAACCGGATGAGCATGACCTGACTACACTTGAGCTAACTCTATACCTAGATCTGGCGGGAGAATATGAATCAAAATGGACGCGACTGACCGTCCAACTCCGAATGAATGCGACGCGACCGTTCATTCGTTGACTCTTACCATGATCCGACTAGTAGAGCAATACGAAGCGGATGTGACTCGACCGTCCACACACCGATCCTTGCCCTTGGTTCGACAGGGAGAGCATCAATCACCGATTGGACATGACTTGCCTTCCTACTTATCGACGTATGCCCCAGACTTGGGGCCACGAGCAAGAAACAAAATGAATGTGAACCGACCATTCATCGATCAAATCTAAGTCCTTGGAACTTAGGTGGGAGTATAAATACGACTAGGACGAGACTCGACCGTCTATGCAATACATTTATCAACTTGAGACCGGGGGTAGAAGTGTGGTCATCCAAAGACCGACTGCGATAGCTCAATATTGTGACTCATACCTAGTGTTTACGATGAATCGAGGCTACGACCGAAAGGATGCCTAGAGATAGAATTGTCAAATCAATGCCCAATCTCATTAGCAACTGACTATCACTCCAACCCGAACAACGAGTAACAGATCGTGAGTACATTGAATGGAAAGCGCATTACTCGAATACACAAGACTAAACTCTACTTGGTGTTTAATTCAACGCTCCTTTAATCCTGATCTTTAATCATCGCAGATAATCGCTAAAAGCGTCTAAAACGTATCACTACCAGACTCAACAGTTCATGACAAGACTCTGGGATTTGCCTAGAGTAACCGTCATCGTTGACCGTCCCAACAATATTTCACGTTGATTGTTACGCGAAACAATTACGTTTGAACTCAAGGATTGACTATCGGCATATAGGATTCTGACATTCATATTCAAGTTCACTCAGAGCACATGTTACAATCCGTACAAGTACAAATATGCTAATCTATTCAAGTCCGAAGTGGTAAACATCTGGTTCGAGACCATATGCTAGTCCAAGTATGCAAGCCCTATATGGTATGTCCCATTGTTTGATTTCGAGTTCACATGGTCTAATATGTTCATGTCAAATCAAAAACTGTTAAGTTCCACTAAAACAAGGGATTGAAACCGATCCCGTTGCTTGGGCAAATCCATTTAAGCCTTTTTCAGCTCACAACATAACGCCAATATCAAGTAACAACAACACAGTAGGTTCTATAAAGATATAGACCACAAAGATGAAGAAGAGGAGCCTAAAGAATCCAAGGCTGCACCCGTTGAGCTAACGATCGACATACGGTCAGCCATGACGACCCATCACGGGTCAAGAAGATCAGATCATAGCTCAATGCAATGATGATAAAGGAATTAGCTGGTTTTCTTTGAGCGAATCTTGATGTATTCGTTTGGACCCATTCTGACATGTGTGGGATCTCGCCAACTATCATGAGCCATGCATTGAATATCGACCCGAGGCATGTCCCGGTGAAACAAAAGCTACGCATCGTGGATTCGGAGAGATCTGGTGCACTTAAAGTGGAAGTGGATAAACTCAAAAACAATAGGTTTACCGGAGACACCCTCTACCCAGAATGGGTATCCAATCCAGTTCCTGTGAGAAAAGCTGATGGAAAGTGGCAGACATACATGGACTACTCTTACATGAACAAGGCATGCCCGAAAGACAGCTGTCCCCTTTCGAGGATGGACTAGCTGGTAGACTCAACTGCTGGATATGAACTGCTTTCATTTATGGATATGTACTCCGGATACAACCAGATCCTGAGCATGTCCTCGACCAGGGGCACACAACTTCATTACCGATCTAGGGCTATATCATTCCGTTGAATAAATTAATGCCAAAGCTACTTACCAGAGACTGGTCAACAGGATCTTCAAAGACCAGATCGGGCGATCGATGGAAGTATATATGGATGATATGCTCATGAAGTCATGACGATCGAACAACCACATCGATGACTTAGCGGAGATGTTCAGTGTTCTACGAAAATATGGAATGAACTAAATCCCTTGAAATGCTCTTTCGGTGTTGCATCAGGGAAATTTCGGGGTTTTGTCGTCAACTCTCACGGAATCGAAGCCAATCCCAAGAAGATTCAAGCAATTCAAAACATCCAAGTGCCAAAAACAATTAAGCAAGTACAGAGCTTAAATGAGAAGGTTGCCGCCCTAAGCCGCTTCATCTCCAGGGCCACCGACAAGTGTATTCCTTTCTTCGACTTCATCAGGAGAGGGAAGAGGAACTTTGAATGGACGCATGATTGCATAGATGCATTTCAAGCTCTGGTAGATCACTTAAAGAGACCTCCCATCCTATCCAAGCCACTGGATTGTGAAGACTTAGACATCTATTTAGCGATGTCGGTACACGCCATAAGTGCCATACTGTTACGTGAAGAGAATCAGATCCAGAGGCTAGTATATTATGTTAGCAAGCAATTGATAGGTGCTGAGAGAAACTACCCAAAGCTGGAAAAGCTTGTGTACTGCCTGTTGATTGCATCATGAAAGCTTCGCCCTTACTTCCAGGCTCACCCCATCAACGTCTACACCGTGTGTGACAGATCCTACAGCAACCTTAGACGTTAGGAAGGTTGCTCAAATGGAATATCGAGATAAGCCAATTCATTATCACTTATCTCACTCAGAGAGCTATTTAGGGACATACATTAGCAGACTTCATAGCTTAATTCACTACATCAGACGACTATCCGAAGAGTACTGGAGAACCGACCAACCGATGGAAAATGTACACAGATGGAGCATCCAATGATCAGTGTTCTGGCGCTAGAGTTGTGTTAATGACTCCTGAGGAACGATCGATCTGTTACGCCCTAAAACTCGACTTCCCTACAACAAATAATGAAGCCAAGTATGAAGCCTTGATCGCCAGGCTCAAACTTGCTAGAGAACTGGGAGTGGAAACTTTACATATCTTTTGTGATTCCTGGTTAGTAGTATGCCAAGTCAGGGAAGATTATCTTGCTGACATCATCTTGCTCCTAATCTCAGCTGTGTCCAAGAGCTACTGGCCAACTTCGAGTATTACACCATTACACACATCCTCAGAGAACAAAATGAAAAACCCAAGTCACTGGCCAAGTTGGCCAGTTCTGGGGATGCATAGAAAATATACTTGTCCCGGTTGAAGTACTTAACATTCCAAGCATTGATAGATGGAGATCGACTACATCTTGGAGACGGAGCCAGAAAAGGAGTCATGGATGACTCCTATCAAAAATTATCTAAAATGGGGAATTCTTCCTGAATGGAGGAATGAAAAACAACAGATCCTCCTAAAAGCTTCACGCTGCATCATCTAAGAAGGAGTCATGTATAGAAAGGGCTTTCTCCATTCCCTTGCTTCGGTGTATCACCCATGATGAAATCAAACGAGTCTTGAGAGAAGTCCATGAAGAAGAATGCGGCGATCACACCAAGGGGCAAACCTTGACAAAGAAAATACTCTGTTACGGGTATTACTGGCCAACTGTCAATCGACATGCAGTTGATCACACTAGACAATACGATAAGTGCTAGATGTTTGTAAAAATTCCGAGAGCCCCACTGATGGAAATTACTCAAATGGTCAATACATAGCCGTTTGCCACTTGGGGTATTGACATCATCTGCTCCTTTCCGATTTCTAAAGGTGGTGCGAAATACGCCATCATAACAGTGGATCACTTCACCAAACAGGCTGAAGCTGAACCTTTAGCCGCAATCACAACGAAAAAGAAGTAATCAACTTCAATGTCCGGAATATCATCTGTCGTTTTGGCCTTCCACGAGCCATTATAATTGATAATGGAACCTAATTCGATAGCGTTGAATCCAAAAACTTCTGCCGTCGGCATCATATTGAAAAGAGATTTGCGACAGTTGCTCGCCCTCAAGCAAATGGACAGGTCGAAGTTGTGAACAAAATCTTAAAGTCCATTCTGAAGAAACATTTGGAAAAGGCTAGAGGCAAGTGGGTGGATGAACTCCCAACAACATTATGGGCTTACAGAACCACCCATAAGTCCGTGATTGACCATACTCCATTCGCCCTTGCTTACGGCTCCGAGGCCGTCATCCCTGTAGAACTTGAAGTCCCCTCTCATCGAGTGACTTATTACAACCCCTATTTCATTCTAAAATAAAATATAAACAAGGAATTGCAATTAAACTAGAAGGAATTGGTGATGACTCATGAGCGTACAAACACATTCGAGAGCCAATGACAAGAACGTGTACCTGAATATGCACGTATATATTCAAAAAATTCGATTTCTTGAAATCGATAGAAATTGAATTTTCACTTGGAGCTATTAAAGAAAAGACTATATCGGATAGCCAAAGCTTACTAGCTCCATAGAACCGGGCATAGATAACAACTGATGGAATAAAACCCGGAATTTATACTATTGGAAATCAACCAAGTGTCATGACGATCAAAGAGAGATACAACACTTTGGAAAGATAATTCAACGGAAGGATAGCGACTATTCAGGAAACTGGATGGATTTATTTTTGGTGACTCTAACTTTCTTCGATTCAAAGCATGTAATGTACGCAACAAGACGTACTTTGGAGGGCAAATGTTATCCGACATTTTGACCTGGCTATATCCGAACTGACTGGACAAGTTAGTCTCGACTGTCATCAAGGCCAGTAGCCCAGAGTGATGATTGTGGGGGTCCAAAAATCAAGCATAGATGATAATATGAAGTAGAAGCATGAAAGCTCACTACTCCCCGAAGATGGATCAGGTACGATCCGTATTCTATACCGTGGATTGTATCGTATCGATTCCACAACTCAATTTGCAACGATGATCGGTAAATAACTCAAAACCTACACATGCTATAAATATGAAAATTGGAGTACAAGCTTAATACAACATGTGGAACACCCCCTAGGGATCTCATTCCAATTGGAGGAAGTTGGAGGAATCGGCATAACTCCCTTTGGAGGGATCGGCAGAAATCAGAATTCAAGCAACACTACTTTACGGAAAACACGATATCTCACAAACCGTACATCAGAATTGCACAAAGTTTGGGAATCAAGTAGCTAACATCATGGGAGCACCCCTTATTGGGTTCACAGCCCATTTGGACACACTAGTAGGGATCGGTACCAATCCCTATTGTGGGCCTTGATGGGCCTAGAAATTTTTGGGTGGCCTCGTTTTGGTCTCCCGAACCTTCTACCAAAATTTTAGTCCAATTCGTGCACGTTTCCCCCTATAAATACAATAGGCATAGTGTCAGAAAGAGATCATTCTTTTTGCTGAAAAGGCTCTTCCATTTTTATTCTTCATTCTTGTACTAATGAATCCTAGCTGATCCAAACATTCTTGTAATCATAATCAAGTGCAAGATCAATAAAAATATGAAGTGAACATAGGCCAAGATTGTCGAACCACTACAAAAATCCATGTGTTCATTTATGATATTTGCTCTGTTTTAATTTCCTTCTTCATTTAATCTCTACTTGATTCTATTGGGTGTTGATGCCAATTTTTGGCATCAACAATAGGTATATCAGGTACCGAGGATAAAGGACGGTCGTCACCTTTGGTATTAGAGCTTAGGTTGTGTAGTTAACCTTAGGGATACCGGGATCCATCAGAGATAGAGTATAAGTTATCACCGTAGGATGGATCGAGCGATATATGAGAGAACGTACTTGTTATATTTTGATTTCAAGACTATATGATAGTATAAGTTGCATTGCATACATGAGTACCGTTGTGCAACTTTCTATAAGAGAGACTGATCGTTCTTATTATAGGTTCTAAGAATGAGTCAAATGACAAGGAAAGCTGCCAGGACTTCAGTGTTTGGACTTGAAGAAGGAGCATGCATGGGGGCTGCTAACCTTGACTTACAAGCTATGTTAACAGAGATGATGAGAAAAATGCTTCAGAATGCTTAAGGGCCTGCTCTTGTTGTTACTGTTGGTGGCGGTGGTTCGATGCAGGCACCTAGAGCTGACTTCGCTAAATTGAACAAGTACTATTCTAACTTTGGTGGAAAACCTTTCCTTGAAATAAAATCAACTTTAGAGATGCAGGAGTGGTTGGACACCTACAAGCATATCTTCAAGGACTTAAAACTTGAAAACGCTCTGAAGAGGAAGTTAGCATCTAGGTAACTTCAGGGATGAGCAATGAACTGATGGAATGCTATTAAGATCACTAGTCCCGAGGATCAGTTCACCTGGGAGCACTTCAGAGCTCGATTCGAAGAGAAATTCACACCGACTGCTAAGAAGTTGGTGCTGTTAAGCAAATTTTCTGACTTAAGACAAGAAGAGATGTCTTCGTCGGAATATGTGGTCGAGTTTGACATACTGTCGAAGTACGACATCTTTTATCGATACTCCACTAGAAAAGAGCAAGAAGTTCGTTATGGGCTTGGACGATTTTCTCGGGGAGAAGCTTATGAGCCATATTGATGAGTTTTTTGAGAAGCTAGTAGAGAAGGCTCTTCGACACGGGAGTTGTATCCAAAGTTCAAGTCTGCTATTGTTGCTGCCGAAGATCGGCCAAAGTTGCAAGTAAGCGGGGGAGGCAAGAGGAAATAGAACAAAAGCTATCGTGAATCTAAGAATTCAATAGCTATAGCACCTAAAAGGCAGACAATTGTCACACATCCAAAATATATAATGCGGGTTATTGGCTAACAGATGCAAAGATTCACAAACAAGTATCTGGCAAAAATTGCACTAACTTAAGATCAGATACAATATTTTACAATTTTTAAATGTAATATCCTCAATTTTTGTAAGGAAAATTTAAATCAGTAATGAGGCATCTAATGAAATCAAAATTCACGAAAGCATGGTAAACTGGAAACAAATAAGAAATGATAACTGGAAAAAAGAATTACTACAGCAGAATGAAATTTGAGAACTCAAGAACTTTTGAGAGAGAATTTGAATTTTTATCTTGATTTCAAATGAGCTAGTAAACGTGAGAGAGTGAAAGTGATGAGTATTTATAGGGAAAAAGAGATGGGTTAATAACCGTTGATTTAATGTACAAAATTTTTAGCGACAAGATAATAAATCCAAGGAATACCAAGTGTTTGTTAAAAAATAAATGAAAAAGGTATTTCTTGTTTATATTAAAGTGTAAAAATACTTTTTTGTGAAGGGAGGGGGAATAAATGTTACACCAAATTTTCGAAATGTGAAAAGGAGTATAGCATCGAGGTTAAAGGAAGCAAAACAATCGAGAAGCAGCGAGTTGAAGCTATCGTGTAAAAAAATGAAAGCCGTCGAAGGCCAAAGTCTAAAGCTATCAATGGCCAAAGTTTAAGGCCATCGAGGGTCAAGGTGCAAAGCTATCGAGGGCTAAGAGCTATCATATATTAAAGAATGAGGCTATCGCATGTCAGAGTATAGAGCTATCACATGTCAAATATAGAGCTAGCGCATGCCAAGGTGTAAGGCTACTGCATGACAAATCATAAAGCTATCACATGTCAAGGTATAGAGCTATTGCATGTCAAGTAGTGAGGCTATTGCATGAAAAAGTATAGAACTATCACATATTAAAGAATGAAGCTATCTCATGTCAAGACTAGAGCCATCGCATGTCAAAGTATAAAGCTATCACACAATAAGATATATATATATATATATATATATCGCATGTTAATATAAAATGGAGAGGTTGTCGAAGGTCAAGGAAAAGAAAATGTTGAACAACAAGGATAGTGGTATCAAGTGTTAAGGAATATTACTATCGAACTTCTAAAAATAAGCACAAGAGGCATTCCAATTAGCCACGTCGCGACACTTAATTGGCCCAGCCATGCCATGTCATCTTGAAAAAAAGGCAAAAGCAAGCTATGCCACATGTCAAATCAATATCATATCACGTCAGCAAAATCTTGATCGTCCAAGCGCAAAAGTCACCACATGTCAAAGATCAAATGGTATAACCCCCCTATAAATAGGCGTTACCTCCTACTAAGAAAGGGTGAATTCCGAATTTCTCTTCGTCCTTATTTTCATTTTTGTATTCAAGAAATTAATAAAGTTTGATACTGGTACTTCAATGGTCATTCAGGTCAAATTAAAATCATGACTTTTGGTCCAAGGACTTGAACATTCTCTTCGTCCTTATTTTCATTTTTGTATTCAAGAAATTAATAAAGTTTGATACTGGTACTTCAATGGTCATTCAGGTCAAATTCAAATCATGACTTTTGGTCCAAGGACTTGAACATTTTCTTAATTACATATTTTCCTATTTGACCATAAGCATGGTTGCCCAAGAGTTGATTCTCTTGATGAAGCACCATTGAACTTACTTAGACTTCAACATAATTTTGGCCTAATTTTTTATCTTAACATTACTAAGCGATAATTTTACACCTGGGAGTCACACCTGTTAGCATATTTCCAAATTTTACTCAACCGAATTAACCTACAAATGTTATAAATTAAAATGAAGGAAATTTGTATAAATGTAATATTGTTTTTATTTTTTTATTGGGGAGCTTAAAACCGATGCATATTGTAACTGTCATACATTGGTTTAATTAATTTAGTGGGCCAAAATAAATAGTTAACTAATATATATTGGATATTAATTTGTTTCAAATATTTTTTACATTGGTTTATTTAGGCTAGCTATGGGGGTGCTATTGTGATGACATATGTGCTTTAACTGATATTTGGTAAATGGTTTACCAAGTATTAACGAAATGAGATAAAAATGCTGAAACAACTAGATATTTTTTTGTACAAGAAGGCTATAAATAAAGGCCTCCTCATTCCAAACATGCCAAAAACCTAAAACCATGATGTCCATTCAATTAAGCTAAAGCTAATAGCTAAGCCTTGCAAGCAAAGCTTGAAGGAAGGAGGAGTTCTCTACGAAAGAAATAGCTCGCAATACGGTGTGTAATCAATCAACAATTTCATCTAAAGTAATTTATTGTTGAACAATTAAATTTATATTAGAATTCACTATTAATGTGTGTGTGTGTATAGTTGAAAATATTTTTTAATTTATTTACATTAATTTTAGATTTTAACAATTATACAGAAATTTAAGTACGCGTTCCAGTTTATATATATAATTATTTTAGGATCTAGAAAAATTTGTATATATTTTTATGAACACTATTACATTTTTATTTGAATTTTATTACAATTTTTTTAATTATTATGAATTTTATAAATAGTGATATATAATAAAAAGGGACTAAAATATATAAATAAAATAATCGACTAACCTAAAAAAATTATTTTCTAGATCTATAAAGTTAAACTATATATTATGCATATTATTATATTTTCAATTGATTTTTATCATGGATGATGATTATTACAGAGTTTGAACTAATTAAATATATTTCAATTTATTTTTGAAATTAATCAAATAATCAAAGGAATAATTTTTGAATTTGTAAAATAAAACTATAATTAGCATTGTATGATATTTATGTTAAATTTTCCACAGTTATATTAGTTATATTAAAGTTTAAAATTAGTCATATACATACATACATACATACATACATATATCAATAATAAGCCAACAATTATGTATATACTTTGTTATTTATATATGTGTATAGATTAATATATATATTTATGTATATATCTATATCTATATACATATTTGAATACATATCTATATGCAAACCACTTATAGTTACATACAATGCATGTTTTATGAAATATATCTATGTATTATGTGATTATAAATCTTAATAATCATGTGTGTATATACTTATGTATAACAGTATTTGTAACACTAGTAAAATATAAAGGTATATTCCCCATTGATATTATTATAATATAATAATGGACATATGGTGTTTTTTTATATACATCATATATCATTTACTAAAATAATTACCAAAAAATTGATTTTAGTTTAAAATAAATCTCATTTTACTAAATCGAACATCATAATAATTTAATATATCTATATTATTCATAATAACACAATAAAAATATCTAATGCATAATGGATAATAGAATTTTTTTTTGAAATTTGTCCATTTCTCCTTGTGGCCCAATGCACTTGATCCAACATATGCCTATCCCCATTTAGCGAAATTTCTGTATATTAAGGAGCAAGGATTTTTCTTAGCTAGCTAATTAAGTAGCTAACTAAGTGATACTTAAAATACCTCACTACACTGGACAATTAAGGGCCTCAATAATAATTATAAGCAAAATGACTTTTTCTTGTTTCAAAACTCGTTTTCTTTTTGAAAGTCAATTTTTTATTAGAAGCTTTTGACTCATAGGTTAAAAGTTGACAAAATCAATACAATAAAACTAAATTTCAAAAATTTTAAAACTCGAACTTTGAAAGTTTAATTTTTACAAATTTTAATTTTGAAAAATTTGTGAATTTGGATTTTGAGTTTGAAGATTGAATTTTAAATTCAAAAACTGAAACTAAATAATTTATTTCTAGAATACAAGTAATCTTCATACCAAGGAGAACACTCTAATTTATTCAATATATGACCCATGTAAGTTAACAAAAGTCATAGTAAATGGTAATTGTATCAACCCTCCATTATGATATCCAAGGTCGACACCAAATACCATCCACTAATACTTATGTTCTAATACTTCAGCATACGAATGCAAGATTGTTGGGGTAAAAGTAAAACAACAAAATTATGCACATATCATATTGATGAACTATAATATAACATAGTCAAAAATTGATAGTATATATGGAATTTCCAAAATAGATTTCTTAGAGCTCCAACTTCAACTACATAAGTACTACCATAAGCCATGGATAGTTAAAACAACATGCCCCTACAATGTTGATACATATACATCTACTAATGCAGTGGAAATAATAAATAGTAGATACCTACAAAGTCTCCTTCTCATCACTAGACCTTTAGAACTTCAACCCTAATCATATACTCTTAGCCTACCTAAATTAGTACCCGAGAGTTTAATGGAAAAGACAAATTTCACTTTTGACATAAGTCAAGTGTGAGAAACTTTAGTAATATGCCCGTACATATCATAGTACATTGTGAGAACACACTCCTAAAGCACGAAATGCATTTTTCCCTTTATAGGTAGCAAACCACTTTATGTTAAATAAATAAGGATAAACCAAAGGCATTACATTTCCTTAGATAGATAGATAGATACGTACATACATACATAAATACATACATACATATATATAATAGAACTTTAAGATGCCTATACATATCAAAGTACAGTTTAGGTAAAAGAACATGATAGTTGTCTACATTTCGTATTATATTCACATACGCACACAAATAATTCCAACATGAAAAGGATGGACAATCCCCTAATTGCGGATTAGAGTATATCACTAGACTTGATTCACTTAAGGGCCGTAGAACCAAATATCTCCAGCCCATAAATACCGGATATATCTCTAGACTAGATATGTTCGAACGATAGCAATCCACATAATCAATTCTATCTCTTTCCAAGTCCTCTTTATCCATTTTCGATTTTTCTTCCAACACATTCATCTACATCAAAACCTACTCTCGAACCTTTAAACCCATCATGAGTACTCAGCATCTCGAATGGATTTCTTCTACGCACATTCTCCTCGGTTTTAAGGACATCATCATTATACATAACTTGTTATTGGTTGCGCAGTGGTATAAGCTAAGTCTTACTTCAATATACTTGCATGGTTCTAGTCATTCCAAAACTGTATTTTGATGCATTTCTAGTTAATGAAGGAACTGGGCCAGCCCGCAGTGGAAGAAATGAGTGAATTTCAAAATTATTAAACATTTTGGATCTTTAATGGGCCTATGAAGTCTAAATATACTTAGAAATTTTTTAAGTTTCTTTCAAATAAAATCAATATTTTATTTAATTTTATAAATAAAGTTTTACTTTAATTTAATGTGTATGTAAATTAGAGTATATCAAATATACTCTTATGTACATATTTGTGTGTAACAGTAACTTATTATATTTATTTAGAGAAGGAAACTTTTCATTTCTTATCTCTTAAATTATTCAATTAATGACGGGGCATAAATTTATTTAGAAGAGGAAACTTTTCAATTCCTTCCCTTTAACTTATTCAACTAATGACGAGGCATAAATTTATTTAGAGAAGGAAACTTTTCATTTCCTTCTCTTAACTTATTCAATTAATGAGGGGCACATTATTTATATGGAGAGAGAAACCTTTCATTTCTCTCTCTTTAATTAAATTGATTGATCATATGAATGTCATTAATTAGCAACATGTATATGGCATGAATGTAAGTATAAACAAATATATATTATAGTGTAAATTTTGCAAGTGCAACATATGATAGGTGCTATCAATTGATGGCAAGGTGTGGACATATAAATAAAAGTGGAAATTAGCCACAAGGGCCTCTTTAGCAAGTGAAATTAATTTCTAGGACACACAACTAAAATAATTACTTTTAAGGACAATACGCAAAATAATTAATTTCTAGGGCCTAAAAACCTATAAAATTATGTCCTTGAAAGTAATTGGACAGCTGACTTTGTCCTTGAAAGTAATTATTCTGCTGACTTTGGCCTTGAAAGTAATTATTTCAGATGTGTGTCCTAGAAATTAATTGGACTGCAAAGTTTGACCTTCTGGTGAAATGCCCCAAAATAAAATTAAATGGATAGCTAATCACATAAAGGAAAAAATGGGAAATAAATAAAGGGTAACAACGATGATTGAATCAATTTTCCATTTTGTAAACTTAATTAATGTAGCATATGAATGACAAATTACGGGCATCATAATATAATGATATAATCAGTCGAAAATAAATGTATGTATATATTATTGCCTCATTTAAATTGTTTCCTCCTTTTGGAAAGAAATCTAATCATACTTTGACAGTATAAATACATGTAATAAATTTTATATATGCAAACATACATATAAAATTAATTATATGTGTATAAGATTAAATCAAGTCTTTCTACTTAATAAAAATTAGAGATTTATAGCAATCAATTTAAAAGTTATGTATGTAATATTCAATAAAACATCTCTAATTAATACAAATTAGAGACAATAGTAATCAAACTAAAATTTAGATTTATTGCCAAAACATCTTCCTTTTTTTAATTTCCAAAACAATACAAACACAAAATACATACGTGTAAACTTACAAATCCAAAATTACATTTTGTTTTATATGATTTAAAACATGGATCATAATAAAACACTATAATATTCATAAACAAATTTTAGCTTAATTTGTTAAAGTAAAATCCAATCAAAACAATATGAACATACAAAATTTTAGATCTAAAGGATTATACTTTGAATTAAATGTTTATGATATAGATCTATAATAAAACATTGTATTCAAACATATATAAATTTTAATTTTAATTTAACAAAATAAGAACCCAATTGATAAATTGAACATACAAAAATTTTGATCTAAAAATCAGACTTTAAATTAAATGTTTAGAACATAGTTCCAAAACAGAACATTATATTCAAACATATACAAATATTAGTTTTGATTTATTAAATAAAACACCAATTGATTCAAGCTACACAAACAATTCTATTCACCCTTTCCGTCCGACCATCAGTTTGGATGATAAGCTTTACTCAAACTAGGCTCTGCCCCTAAGGTTTCTCTATAACCCTCTCCAAAACTGACTCATGAACATTGGATCTCAATCACTAACAATACCACAAGGAATCCCTTGGGGTCTAACAACTTTGTTCACATACAAACTAGCTAAATTTAACGTTGTCATATTCGACTTCACTGGAATAAAGTGTGAGCTTTAAGTCAAGCGTCAATTATAACCTATATACCTTCATTCCCGTGTCTTAACCTAGGTAGTCCATGAATAAAACCATAGATATCTTCTGCCATTCCACTTCAAAATTTTGAGCAGTTGAAACAGTTCGCTAGGCTTCATATGCTCCTCCTTTACCTAATGGAAATTCCCATCTACTTACATACATATCAACATCCCTCTTCATACCTTTGAACCAGAAAACACGTTTCATATCATGATGCATCTTTGTACCTCCTATATGTATGTAAATATTGAACACTGACTCATATCAAGTACTTCCTTTCTAATGTCGTTGCCATTTGGGACATATAACCATCCACCCTATCGGAATAAGCCATGATGATAAATCTAAAACCCTACCATGATTTTGGAACCGAAACCCCTACTAAATCATCCATGACCTTAGCTAACCAAGTATCTTCTTGCTAACTAGCTCCAAAATGGTTTAATAGAGATGGTCTAACTGCCGAACTTGCCAAGACCGCCGAGCCCGAACTACTCTTCGATCGCCTTCACAATTAGCTAATAGCTCTATTTCTTTCAATCATGTACTATTAAAGTAGCCATAACACATGATTTCTACTAAGTGCATCTACCACTACATCACCCTTTCCGAGTGTATAAAGATTCTTCAAATTATATAAAGTCAAAAACTCTTACCAACGTTGTTGCCTCATATTTAAGTCCTTTTATGTGTAAAGATACTCCAAAGACTTGTTGTTAGTGAATAGCTTGAGCCAAAAACCATGAGTTGCATTCCTCGGCTCATGTATCTTAAGCCGTTGGTTCACATAAGAAATAACTTTCCCATGCTGCATTGAGATTGCACCTAATTCTGTGCCATACACATCTGTATATAAGGTCAAACTTTTACCCCCATTTCGTAACGACCTGTATTTTTTTAACTATTTTAAGTTATTAAATTTAATATGATTATTGAATAAAATGGTTAGAATAAAAATTTAATGTTTTATTTATGTAATTTATTTGATATGAACTTGAATAAATTTTAAAATAACTAATTTCGAAGATTTTGGCAATAACAACTATTGAAATGAAACTTTAGATATTAATGTGTTTATAATCAATAACTGGACTTGAATAATAAATGTTGAATTATTTAGATGAAAATAGAATAATTATTGATAATTAAAATTCAATTGAAATTTTATGATTTATTAATGTAATTTATTGGATAATTAAATTATTTAAATTTAATATTGGAATTGTTTAAATAATTGAATCCTAGATTTAATATGAATTAAAATGATTTTTAAAGCTGATTTAAATTTTAT
Organism: Allium fistulosum; assembly: GCA_030737815.1. NCBI lineage: Eukaryota > Viridiplantae > Streptophyta > Magnoliopsida > Asparagales > Amaryllidaceae > Allium > Allium fistulosum. The sequence goes on along the minus strand of CM060904.1, from coordinate 944,558,784 downwards.
TTAAACAAGAATGATGATAGTAAAATGTTAAAATTGAATTTAAGAGATCAAATTGATTTTTGGAAATTACTTGTTTTAATTAACGAGTAAAAATAGCCATTTTGGCCACTGTCTCGGATTTTGACGAAACCAGCTTCATCGGTTCTGTAATAGTGAGTTATTGTAGGATTTCAAGTTTCGTAGCGATCAGACTTATCGTTTGGCCGTGTGAGCCTGAAACGCGTAGAATTTAATTTCAGAATTTAATAAAAATAAATTGATTTTGAAATGCTATCTTTTGAATACGATCGAATTAGGCCTCGAGACTAGTTCCATTGCGTTTGGAATGAGGGTAAAACATTAAGAACTCCAGGTGGCACGCGTGGTTTGGAATTCGGAATTTTCGTGGGCAAATTGGGTCGAATATTTATATAATAGGTCATATCGTTTCATTCTTTCGTTCAAACCCTAACCCCTATTCACGGCCGCTCGTTCTAATCGCGTTAATGGCCGATAATCGCCTATCTTCCCACTTCGATTTCTCCTAATCTACGCACCGAAATCAAAAACTTCCAAAAGCAAAGTTGTAGATCTCGATGAGATCTACACGTCCAACGGTGGAATCATGGCGAATCACCTCGGATTCTCCAAAATCGCTGCTTGAAGTCACGGCAGTTTTTCACGTTTTTCGAGCGAACGGCGTGGCTTGGGGCGGCATGGCTTGAGGTGGCGGCGCGCCTGTGGCGATGGGATTGGATTGAGCTTTGGTTGCTTGTGGTGGTGGCATGCATTAGGGTTTGAGGCGTGGATATGGGTTTCGTGCGTGTTTGATGGTCAAATGAGAGAGGAGATGGTAACGTTTTTATTAGCTTAATCTTTTTTGTTTAATTAGGTTAATTAAAATTTTAATTTTATCGTTATATTAATAAAATCGCAACTTGTGCATACGAGGTCCGTTTTGGACGAAACGAGTGGCGTTGGAATTGTATCGACAAAGGCTACATCATGGAGTTGGTTTGAAATTTATTTGAAGCTGGAAAATTTTTCAGTTTCAAATAAAGATGAGTGTTTTATAACGCTCACGATGTACTAATATAATTTTTATGTTAGTTAAATTGACATCATGAAGTAATTAATTCTATTGACTGTTGTTTGGTAAATTTAACCGACATTTAAATTGATATGAATTAAAATGATAGGAATTTGAATTGACAGTTCAAATTTGAAATGGAAATTAAATTGCTAGTTAAATTCCCGAATATTGATAACTAGTAAATTGGTATGATATTTTGACTGATTTGGATATTGATTGTGATGGATGCTATTGATTGATATTTTGGATGATTTGGATGTTTACTTATTTTGATATATCCTGTATATTATTTACAGTATATAAAACTGTAAATCGAATTATTTTGAATAAATTAAGAAATATGTTGAAATGATATATACCTATGACGTTTATTTTGGATTAAAATGATATATATCCATCCCTGAATTATATTGAAATAATTGATTCACATGGCCATAGGATAGAAAATTATATACGGACACCGGATTTGGTTAGATTAAATGATTTTAAAAAATTTTGATTTGAAATTATTTAAATGATTTGATTTAAAGAAATAAAAAAAATCGAATCTATGGAAATCGAATTATTTTTGAACTTGAGCTCAAAATGTGGAATTAAAAATTTGTTAAATGAAATTGTTTAAAAATGAAATTTGAGATTTTGAAGCTATAATTGAAATATGATTTGAATTTCGGAAATTGATTTGTTTTAAAAGATTTGAACTTTTATTCGAACTTTGGAATATTGCTAAGTAAAAGCAATTTAAATGGATATTTCAAATTTGGGCTCGAAGTTGAATTATTTTAAAGGATTTGAACATTTAATTGAACATCGAAGTAAAATTTGATTTAAATGATTTAAATCGATATTTTGAAAATCGAGCTCGAAATTGATATAAATTGAAATGGTTTAAAATTGAGAATTGAGTTGAAATTTAACCATTGAATCAAATAGTTGAAGTTGAAATTGAAATCAATTTGGAATGAATTGAAATTAATTGGAATTGAAATTAATTTGGAATTGAAATTGAAATTGATTTGAATTGAAATTGGAATCGAAGTTAATTCGAATTGAAATTGAAATTCAATCGATTTAACTTGAAATGGAAATTGATTTGAATTGGAAGGTTTGGAATTGAATCAGTTTGACTTTGAAACTATTTTCAAATAAATTATTTTAATATAAACCGTTTAAACGCTATCTTTTTAAATATTCAAATTATTTTGATTTTCCAGACTATTTCCTAGATAAACCATTTTTAATATATAAACCATTTGATTAAACTATTTTACATCAAACTATTTTAACTTGTTTTAACTATTTAAAACTATTCAAACTATTTTCTAAAAATTCAAACTAATCAAGGCTGGAATGTTTATATTTAAATTGTATACAAATTGGGTTAAAATGAAGTTATAACCTAAATTGAAATTCGAAACAATTTTGGAAGCGAAATCGAGATATTAAGGCGAAAATGATTTTGAAGTGAAATGGTATAATTTGAGTAACTATGATGATTTCGAAATGAATGATATTTTGAAGTGAATATGATATTTTGATATCAAATATGAATCGTTTCGAAATGTAAAATTACCAACCGGTGTATAAAACGACGTTTGGTTGTTAAAGAGATCGGGGCCTCTTATTGGCATACTCTCTGTCAATATTGGAAACACTTTAACAACTGTGTACGCGGAGGAGACTCCAGAACTAAGTGGTCGGATTTGGCGTCGTTTGCTGGATTTGAAGAAAGGGAACGATGATGGATAGACCCCGGCACTTGCGCCAATTTGAAATGACAAAAACAGGATGGTTTGACAGGGCCAAGCGGACTAATTACCCCTAGCGGACATCCGTTCTTTGATTTTCTTGGACTTGGTCCATATTATTACTCTTGTTGTTGGTTTTGATTGGCGCACCTTGATTTGGGATAGCCTCCCTTTGACTCGATATGGGATGATGGACGCGGTGGGCGGTCGTGGCTACGATGCGTTACCACCAGTCCAGCGACCCGAACTGGTAGTATCCTACCTTGGGCATTGCCTCACGTGCCTTGTCATACTTTTATCCCTATACAAGACCCCTACGATTTTGGTTTAGTGTTGGCGTATCACGGCTCATCACTAGCTACCGATGGGATACTGGTTGTGCTAAATGCAAACTATATGACAATGCTTAAAAATGCGTTAAGGGAATTAATGTAAAGCCTTAACGCTAAGAAAAATATTTATTTTGCTGATTAGACATTATATATGTAGCATATTCTACTATATATAAATATTTTAACGGATCCTTAAGAGATGGAAAATATTGTAACATCTCTTGAGTTATTGGACGCACGTTATACACTGGATAAAAGATGTAAAATCCCGTAAACATCTCTGATGCTATTACACTCATGTTATGTGATATCGATTTGACTCACATAAGGATATTTTAGTCCTAACTCGAGTGTTTTGTTTTTTATCACGCTCGGGTCAGCCCTGAGTATTTCAGTGCATTGAAGATCACTTTCTGGAGGATGAAGACGAAGATTTGGTATATTATTACTAGTATTATTCCCTGCATCATGTTGTTCTGCTGCATTAATATTTTGTTCTTTTGTATATATAACTCCGATAAATGTTGTATAAATTATAATCAAATGCATAATATAAACAGCTTCATGGACTGTTTATTTGGTTATTATATTTTGTTATTCCGTTACGAGATTTTGTGTTTGTTTTCTTCTTCTTTTCTTAATTTTCTTAATTAACCCCATTGATTATCTATGTTCCGGATTATTTGAGTTGGACATGTGTAGATTATTGTCGTTTAAAACTTCCGAAATGTGGGTCATCACAGTTGGTATCAAATCTTTGGTTTAGCAATAACCTTAGCTTTGTGGGGTTTTGACTCATTAGAGATAGGGTAGTAATACCCTAGAATGAGTTGTTGAGCGTATGTATATATGAGAGTGCGTACTTGTTAGTGTTATAAAATGTTTTATATTATGTTACTTATCCGTTGAGTTACTTATGAATTCTGATCAATGCGTGGGACGCCCTGTTATCGATAGGGGTTTCTAAACATTTAAATGAGGCAAGTCGACATAATATTGTTTTAAAATAGGGTAAATGAAATAATTTTACCTAAATTATATATACATAAAATGATTATTAATGAATATTGTTTGTTAGGTGATGATAATCTCTAGTTATCATCGATTATTATTTGAATTAAACTAAAACGAATACTTTGTGAACCCTATTTCACGAAGCATTCGATAATTAAATTGAATTGAAATCTAATTACAATAAGAATTGTTTAAAATAACAAGATGTAAATTAATGGAATATTTCATAATAAGATAATGAAATTGTATAAGCTATATTATAAATAGAAAGGATTTAAAAACCGAGAATTTGGGAATTTAGATCCTGTTGCTTTCAAATTTGTTTTCAAAGCCTTCAAAATTAATAATAATATTATTTGAAAGTGTTTTGACTAGAAATATATTTTGAAAAGATTTTTGAAAAAAAGCATTGAACTCGCTTTAGTCGCTGGAAAATAATTCTGGGGATGATTACAGCATCGCCAGTATTCATTTTCGAGTTACTAAGTGAGAATTGCTCCCAAAAGAAATTTATTTCCAGTTAAAACAAGTTTTGATTGTGAAAAATAATATTTCAAGTATGATTTGATAAATATATGAAAATAGATTTTGAACATATAAATTGAAAATAGTATAGATAAAAATTAAGTTTATAACTTATAAATTTGAACACGAAAGTAAAGCTGAATTTTAAAATGGGTGAACATCTTGGTTAAGCAAACAAAGAAAATTTGAATCTAAGAAATGAAATAAAATAATTAACTTAAGAAATGTTAAATAAATTGAGTTAGTAAAATGAAGAAAATAAAATGAATTTTAACTCAAGAAAGCTTAAATAAAAGTGAATGTTATTTGAAATGAATTAAATAAAATAACGAAATGAAATTTTAAGTGAATCAAGTTGTATAACATATATATTTGAGTAATATTAAGCTGAAAACAAATTTAAATTTGTTCAATCTGAATGATAAGAAGAAAAAAAATTAAAATAGAGTTAAATAAACTGAGTAATGGATTAAATGAAATAAATTTAACTTAACAAAGGTTAAATGAATTGAATTGGATTTGAATGGAACTGGATAAATTAGTAAACTGAATTAATTCCACTTAAGCTATAAAATGAATTAATAGAATGAATACGAACTTGAATTATAAAATAAAATAAAATTGGGGTGTAAAAGAAATTGAATAATAGTAATTGGGTGTAAGTAAAATTTATATAATTAATTTAATTTGGTTTAAATTGGATGTAAATAAATTAAATGCAAGTGGAATTAGTTTTAATAAATTGAATGTTAACTAAATGAATATCAAATAAGTTAATGAAATAAATTATGAAATGGAAGTTAACTTAACAGAAGTTGAATAAAATTGATTGTGGTAAAAAGAAATTATCAATATGAATTTGAGTGGTAAAATAAAATTTACTTAAGTAAGATTATTAATATGAATTTGAATAAATGAAATGAATAAATGAAGTGAATCAATGAATTAACATGAACTTAAGATATGAAGTAATAATAATAAACATGAGTTGTGTTATATAAAATGTTTATAATAAACTTAAATGGTTTATAAATGTATTAGTATTAAAGAGAATATACTAAGTGGTAATAAATAAAATTTAACTTAAACAAGGTTAAATGGAATAATTTATAAAATGGTTCATAAATGAATTTATATGAGATATGTTAAACATAAAGTGAAACAATTGAAATTTAACAAATCAAATTGAATAAATTGAATGTAAATGAAATAGATGTAAATAAATTGGAAATGAACCAATTAAATGTCAATAAAAATTGGATGTTAATAAGAAATGAAGTATATAAATTAAATATTGACATTGGATAATGTAAAATTCTTATAGTTATGATTTAGTTTGATAAATTGGATGAATGTTAATAATTAAATGGTTTCTTTTGTTGTAAATCGTCGTTATAACTGTTTTGATTGCATATGATTGTTGTATGTTGTGTATTTGTGCTTATGCTTATGATTTGGATTCAAAATTCATGCCATGTGGTTCTATTTAACTCATACATGTTCTATATCTTATTATAAGTGACTAATATTCAAATTTGAGTTGAGATAGGTACATACGAAGACCGTTTGGATGTATACACGAATTTTATTTTTCTTTTTCTTGCTTAATACGAGCGAACTCGCTCGTATTAATAATAATAAGGTACACATCTCGGATTACATACCACACTTTTATATTTTTCCCTACGAGATGCCTCATCATTGAGATGAGATGTATATTTGATATATTTGGTATATATTTGTGTTATATGTTGTATTTGAAATTTTTTCCGATCGAGCCGCGCAAAGGAGACTTTGCCGAAATTTTCCGTAAATCCGGGTGTTAGAAAAATTTTGAGGTTTTAAAATTTTAAAACTTGTTTTTATAAATAAGTTGCAATTTTTCGTAAAACCAATATTGGAGTGGCGTAGGAAGAGCGTAGTAAAGATTTTGTAAATAAGATTTTAATGTTTATATGTTAATTATTTTGAAAAAAAAATATCCAATGTCAAATTCTCTACTTAACCTCTTTTCGAAGACGAAAAGTTTTGAGTGGGGGAGAGTGTAACGACCCATATTTTTTTTACTATTTTAAGTTATTAAATTTAATATGATTATTGAATAAAAATGGTTAGAATAAAAGTTTAATGTTTTATTTATGTAATTTATTTGATATGAACTTGAATAAATTTTGAAATAACCAATTTCAAAGATTTTGGCAATAATAACTACTGAAATGAAATTTTAGATATTAATGTGTTTATAATCAATAATTAGACTTGAATAATAAATGTTGAATTATTTAGATGAAAATACAATAATTGTTGATAATTAAAATTCAATTTAAATTTTATGATTTATTAATGTAATTTATTAGATAATTAAATTGTTTAAATTTAATATTCGAATTGTTTAAATAATTGAATCCTGGATTTAATATGAATGAAAATGATTTTTAAAGCTGATTTAAATTTTATTTAAACTAGAATGATGATAGTAAACTTTTAAAATTGAATTTAAGAGATCAAATTGATTTTTGGAAATTACTTGTTTTAGTTAACAAGTAATGATAGCTATTTTGGCCACTGTCTCGGATTTCGACAACACCAGTTTCTTCGGATTCGTAATAGTGAGTTATTGTAGGATTTCAAGTTTCGTAGCGATCGGACTTGTCGTTTGGCCGTGCGAACTTGAAATGCGTAGAATTTAATTTCAGAATTTAATTAAAATATATTGATTTTGGAATGATATCTTCTGAATACCATCGAATTAGGCCTCGAGACTAGTTCCATTGCGTTCGAAATGGGGGTAAAACACTAAGAACGCTAGGCGGCATGCGTCGTTTGGAGTTCGGAATTTTCGTGGGCAAATTGGGTCGGATATTTATATAATAGGTTGTATCGCTTCATTCTTTCGTTCAAACCCTAACCTCTATTCACGGCTGCTCGTTCTAATCGCGTTAATGGCCGATAATCGCTTATCTTCGCTCTACGATTTCTCCTAATCTATGCACCAAAATCAAAAACTTCCAAAAGCAAATTCGTAGACCTCGATGAGATCTACACATCCAACAGTGGAATCATGGCGAATCATCTCAGATTTGCCAAAATCGTTGCTTGAAGTCGCCGCAGTTTTTTGCGTTTTTTGAGTGAACGACATGTCTTGGGGCGGAGTGGCTAGAGGTGGCGGTGGCTCTAGGTGGCGCGTGCGTGGCGGTGGGTTTGGATCAAGCTCTGGTCGCTTGTGGTGGTGGGGTGCGTTAGGGTTTAGGGCGTGGATATGGGTTTCGCACGTGTCTGATGATCGAACGAGAGAGGAGATGATAATGTTTTTATTAGCTTAATCTTTTTTTTAATTAGGTTAATTAAAATTAAAATTTTATAGTTATATTAATAAAATCGTAACTTGTGCATACGAGGTCCGTTTCGGACGAAACGAGTGGCGTTGGAATCGTATCTACGAAGGCTACGTCATGGAGTTGGTTTGAAATTTATTTGAAGCTGGAAAATTTGTTAGTTTCAAATAAAGGTGAGTGTTTAATAAAGCTCACGACGTACTAAAATAATTTTTATGTTAGTTAAATTGACATCATGAAGTAATTTAATTCTATTGACTGTTGTTTGGTAAATTTAACCGACATTTAAATTGATATGAATTAAAATGATAGGAATTTGAATTGACAGTTCAAATTTGAAATGGAAATTAAATTGCTAGTTAAATTCCCGATTATTGATAACTAGTAAATTGGTATTATATTTTGACTGATTTGGATGTTGATTGTGATGGATGCTATTGATTGATATTTTGGGTGATTTGGATGTTTATTTATTTTGATATATTCTGTTATCATCCTGTATATTATTTACAGTATATAAAATTGTAAATCAAATTATTTCGAATAAATTAAGAAATAAGTTGAAATGATATATACTTATGACATTTATTTTGGAATGAAATGATATATATCCATCCCTAAATTAAATTGAAATAATCGATTCACTTGGCCATACGATAGAAAATTATATATGGACACCGGATTTGGTTAAATTAAATGATTTAGAAATTTTTAATTTGAAATTATTTAAATGATTTGATTTGAAGAAATAAAATCGAATCTATGGAAATCAAATTATTTTCGAACTTGAGCTCAAAATATGGAATTAAAAATTTGTTAAATGAAATTGTTTAAAAATGAAATTTGAGATTTTGAAGCTATAATTGAAATATGATTTGAATTTCGGAAATTGATTTGTTTTAAAAGATTTAAACTTTTATTCGAACTTTGGAATATTGCTAAGTAAAAGCAATTTAAATGGGTATTTCAAATTTGTGCTCGAAGTTGAATTATTTTAAAGGATTTGAACATTTAATTGAACATCGAAGTAAAATTTGATTTAAATGATTTAAATCGATATGTTGAAAATCAAGCTCGAAATTGATGTAAATTGAAATGGTTTAAAATTGAGAATTTAGTTGAAATTTAACCATTGAATCAAATAGTTGAAGTTGAAATTGAAATTGAAATTGATTTGAATTGAAACTGAAATTAATTAGAATTGAAATTGATTTGAATTGAAATTGGAATCGAAGTTAATTCGAATTGAAATTAGAATTGAATCGATTTAAATTGAAATGGAAATTGAAATTGATTTGAATTGGAAGGTTTGGAATTGAATCAGTTTGACTTTGAGACTATTTTTAAATAAATTATTTTAATATAAACTATTTAAACCCTATCTTTTGAAATATTCAAATTATTTTGATTTTCCAGACTATTTCCTATTTAAACCATTTTTAATATACAAACCATTTTATTAAACTATTTTATATCAAACTATTTTAACTTGTTTTAACTATTTAAAACTATTCAAACTATTTTCTAAAAATTCAAACTGGTCAAGGCTGGAATGTTTATGTTTAAATTGTTGATTTAAATACAAATTGGGTTAAAATGAAGTTATAACCTAAATTGAAATTCGAAACAATTTTGGAAGCGAAATCGAGATATTGAGGTGAAAATGATTTTGAAGTGAAATAGTATAATTTGAGAAAATATGATGATTTCGAAATGAATGATATTTTGAAGTGAATATGATATTTTGATATTAGATATGAATCGTTTCGAAATGTAAAAGTACCAATCGGTGTGTAAAACGATGTTTGGTTGTTAAGGAGACCCATGCCTCTTATTGGCATATTCTCTATCAATATTGGAACCACTTTAACAACTGTGTACGCGGAGGAGACTCTAGAACGAAGTGGTTGGATTTGGCGTCGTTTGCTGGATTTGAAGATAGAGAACGATGATGGATAGACCCCGACACCTGTGCCTATTTGAAATGACTAAAACAGGACGGCTTGATAGGGCTAAGCGGGCTAATTACCCCTAGCGGACATCTTTTCTTCAGTTTTCTTGGACTTGGTCCATATTATTACTCTTGTTGTTGGTTTCGATTTGTGCACCTTGATTTGGGATAGCCTCCCTTTGACTTGATATGGGATGGATGGACGCGGTGGGCGATCGTGGCTACAATGCGTTACCACCAGCCCTGCGACCCGAACTTGTGGTATCCTACCTTGGGCATTGCCTCACATGCCTTATCATACTTTTATCCCTATACGAGACCCCTACGATTTTGGTTTAATGTTGTCGTATCATGGCGCATCACTGGCTACCGACGGGCTACTGGTTGTGCTAAATGCAAACTGTACAACAATGCTTAAAAACGCGTTAAAGGGGGTTAATGTAAAGCCTTAACGCTAAGAAAAATATTTATTTTACTGATTAGACATTATATATAGCGTATTCTACTATATATAAATATTTTGATGGATCCTTAAGAGATGGAAAATCCCGTAACATCTCTTGAATTATTATACACACGTTATACACTGGATAGGAGATGTGAAATCCCGTAAACATCTCTGACGCTATTACACTCATGTTATGTGATATCGATTTGACTCACATAAGGATATTTTAGTCCTGACTCGAGTATTTTGTTTTTCATTATGCTCGGATCAACCCTGAGTATTTCAGTGCATTGAAGATCACTTTCTGGAGGACGAAGACGAAGATTTGGTATATTATTACTATTATTATTACCTACATCATGTTGTTCTGCTGCATTATTATTTTGTTCTATTGTATATATAACTCTGATAAATGTTGTATAAATTATTATCAAATGTATAATATAAACAACTTCATGAACTGTTTATTTGGTTATTATATTTTGTCATTCCACTGTGAGATTCTATGTTTGTTTTCTTCTTCTTTTCTTATTTTTCTTAATTAACCCCATTAATTATCTATGTTTCAGATTGTTTGAGTTGGACATGTGTAGATTATTGTCAAGTTAAACCTTCCAAAATGTGGGTCGTCACACATTTGGAATGGTCAAAACAGGAGCGCTAGTCAACCTTGTTTTTAAAAGAACAAATGCATCCTCAAACTTCAATGCCTAAAAATCATCCTTCTTTGTCAATTGCATAAAATGAGAAGCGATTTTAGAGAAATTTTGAATAAAATCTTCGATGGCAACGAGCTAAATCTAAAAAGCTTGGAATCTCAATGGCACTTGTAAGTCTCTTCTAATCTTGTACTACACAACCTTTGTTAGTTCAATAACAATACTTTTCTCTAACACAACATGTCTAAGAAACCTAACTTCAGACTGCTAGAAGCGGCAGTTTGGGAATTTAGCCTTGAGATGATTCTCTCTAAAAGTCTCAAGCACAACTCTAAGATGGCCATTGTGCTCATTGTGTACACCAAGGTACCATTGATAAATCCAAGCACAAATTTAATCAACACATCTCCGAATATAAAAATCATTAATTGATGAGATAAGATAGAGCATTAGTTAAGCCAAATGACATGACTAACCACTAATAAATATGATATGTGACTATTACTATAGTAAGTGGAAAACACAATAAGTGCTTCTCAACTTTAATGACTGTGGTAGATCAAACCTTTTTGTAACAAATCCTTAGTTGGTGTTCTAATTCAAACTTCTCCTTTGTAGCCATATTCCCAGTCAGTAAACAATGGGTTTTTGTATCACGAATTAAATCTTTCAAAACACCACTTCATGATAATGGGGTAAACCGGTCATCTCCTTAAATACATCAATATACTTATGTGCAACTTGAACGGATGCCAGCTCATCCCGAGATATACTAAGAGAATACAGGAAGTTGCACATCACTAGCTAGATTCTTAATAAATTACCTCTAAGCCCTAAATATTCCCATCTCGTAGTAATAATGACCGCTTAACACAATCCAACACCGCTTGTTACTGTACTGTCCAATCCATTTTAAGTAAGTATCATTCTAAAATCAAGTAGTCCCAAAACGTACATGTTACACACAAAAAGATGCCTTTGACGAGTAACACGCACACTTTGGCACATTATGCTAAGGTTGGACGAGCCCCACATCGGGTTGGGCACCCTAATAGATTAGTTTACGATAATGTGATTTAGTTTTAAACTAGCTAAGAGGTTACTAGATATACAATTATGTGATGCACCAATATCAAATAAAATTCTAATAGGTATACCGTAAATAAATAAAGTATCTTTGGGTACGGTCTTCCCTTAGCCTTTTCCAAAGTAGCCACAACTAACAAAGAATGTCTTGCGTCAATTGCAAGCTCTAGCCTGTGATACCTTCGGCAGTTGTGGGTAATCTAGTTTCCAGTGGGAATTACGTCCACAATTATAACATTTAAGCATTATCTTTACCTTTGTGGCATCACAATCTCTGAAATATTGACCTTTCTTACTACAAGTAAAACAAGTAATATCTACTTTACTAACCATCTTCTTTTGTTCCTTTACTTTGGCCTTACCTTCCATGGTTTCTGATCATTCTTAACAAGTTGAAACTTACTCTTCTGGTCAAAGTAGGGTGTATTTCCCATAGTCAATTCTTCCATTATGCCTTGGGTCCTAAGTGCTCAAACGTCAAACCCATATCCATCAAGCCATTGAATGTTCCTTTGACGTGATTGGGTATCTCTTTCTATAAGCCTGGCCTCATACCCACAATAACATTTGGTTCTTCTTCAATTGGGTGTTTACCATGCCAAGTACAAATAAATTTACAACATGGAACTTATTCTCATACTTTGAAATAGCCATATCACCCTATTTTATATATACAAAACCATGGAACAAAGTAGCTCTCTATGCTTGAATTTAAATCCAAACCCTTCATTGAATTGTGCCTAAGTAATACCTTCCTCACGAATAGAGAAGATAAAAGAATCCTACTAAGCCATAGCTCCATCCTGGAGTTACCAAGAAGATAATAGATGCTTCTTCATGTCATTAACTCATAAGTCACCAAATAACTTCTCACAAGCTCTAAGACAAGTCCGAACCTCAATAATATTCTCGCTTGCTTTGAATGGATTTCCTTCAAAGCTTGTATAATCTCTACTCCACACAACAATGTTCATGAGTGACTTAACATGTACCACCTCTACTCCTTCATTTTCTCCCATGGCACAAGCTTTAATTGGGACATTTATATGCAGTTGTGCACTATCAACTATGGTAGTTCTATTCAGTGTGTTTACACCTGTTCTTCTTCGATTATTCATCTTTAGTACTTAAACACCGTAAAACTTCTTTAGAATACTTTTGGAACATGATTATAAAAAGGGAATCCTTTTAGAGGAAAAATAACATACTGGCACACACTTTCATACATATTTTATACACTCAACACATTTTAGGGCATCGCTTACTTATCTCTATTGAGATCACCCAAATTGGGCTTAGGTGCTCCCTAAACTCTCATACATATAATACACACACAACATATTCTAGAGCATCATTACCCTGTCTCTAATGAGCTCACCCATCCGGGATTAGGTATTCACTAAACCAGAGCTCTAGTATCCATGTAACAACCCTCCATTCTAATACCCAAGATCGACACCTAATACCATTCACTAGTATTCATGTGCCGATACTTAAGCATCTAAATGCAAGATCATTGGGGTTAAAAGAAAAATAGGAAAACTCATGACATCAAAATTATGCTCACATTATATCGATAAATATATTATAACATAGCCGAAAACGAATAGTGCATATGCCACTTTGCCAAATAGAGTTCTTAGAGTTGCAACGTCAACTACATAAGTACTACCCTCAACTATGGATAGTTATAATAATCTGCCATCTCAGTGCTAATACATATACATCTACTAATGTAGTAGAAATAATAAATAGTAGATAAATCCAAAGTTTCCTTCTCATCACCGGTCAATTTCAAAAAGTAAAACCAAATCCTATATTCCCAAACTACTTAAATGAGTACTCGAGAGTTTGAGAAAAAAGATAAACTTCGAGTCAAAGTCCTATGCTGTTAAATTCATGTTAAAGCCTCGTTAGTGCCCCATAAAAGTGCATAATGCATATCGACCACTATCCTTTTTCAATTTAGTGCTATTAAATAGTAGATCCGCTTAAAGACCAGTATTTTCTACTACGCCTGCTAAATCAAGGGTTTTTAGCATCTACTTTAGCAAATGTAATATAAAATGTACACTTATCCACATTAGCATTAGACCGTATAAAGAAACGATTATCTTTAAATGTTCATAGTGAAGATGTGTAAAGAATGGAATATTGATACATCTATTGAGACTAGTGTATGTAACGCTCTGCATATAGTGGACGGTGATTCAATCATGACTAGTTGAGGCACCAAGGGTTTACGTACTTGTAGTTGTTTGAAACTGTGACGCCCCACCTCTATACCCGCGCTAGCCAAGAACACTACGGTGTAGTGCTGTCAACTAGCACGGAGAATAAGGCTGTTGAGGAGCGACCATCCGTGTAATTACTTTGTGCGAACACCGATATGTCAGATAGTATAACATGCCAGGGAGAAATCCGACGTACCGATATAAACACAAAGCTACTACACAGTGGCTATAATAGTTTAGGACAATAAATATAAAAATAACACAGATAACATAAAAGCGGAATACAGATGGAACAAAAAGTCTCATATATATATAATAACTGATGTCAGTTACAATACATTTGACACAATACATATGATACAACTATAACTGTCGACTCTGGAAGTTATATACACAAATACATTATCAACTAATGTACATGAATACATGCATCCTAATCAATACACTGATTACTACAAAAAGACAAAGACAACATCAAAAGATGTGAAAAATCTTCATAGCTCTAGCAGCAACCCAAAGCTAAAAATCTACAACCTGTAAATACTCGGTCTGACCCGAGCCTTAAATTCAAAAGAAAATAATACCCGGGTCAGTCTAATTCAAACTCAGTTATTAATGCACAGAAGCAATAATAATCAAATATCAAATAGACGACAGTCACAGAAGTCTCGTATATCCAACTCTTCAATAAGAGAATTGGATATCGATAAATATAACAGATATCAGTGTTAAACAGCAAATCAGTAGATTCGAAATACCAACAAAGATAGATGAAATGATTATCTATAAAGATAATTACAAAACATCAGAATACAATTCTCTAATTATTTAATAAATAATTAGAGACACAAAATGATTCAAATAATTGAAATCATCAATTTAAAAACAACGATTCAGAGTAGCTGTAGAACGCACAAATGTGCACTGCCTCGCCACTGCAGAATAAGATGGAGAAAATCAACACGGACGATGCCGGAGAAGTGTGCACAGGCACAGGAGTGCACTGTGCAAAGATGCCAGATTCAGACGTCTGAAATGCCAGAAAGAGACGTCTGAAACTCTTCTCGCATGTTTCTAGTGCAAAATCACCCAAAAACAGACGTCTGAAAATAATGATTCAGACGTCTGAATCTGGGTGGTAAATAAGAGTTGAAAATAGAAGTTGAAACATGACAGAAGCAAAAGTGGTCGAGCATTTCAAATCAGTGCAAACAAAATAGTTCAGGCTAGAGTCCAAACAAAGACAACCCACCAATATTCAAAGATCAACAGGGCAGGTTCATGAAGCACCCAGCGAGTCAAGGTGCATTCAGGAAAATAATTAACAAAGGGAGCTGCTGGTTCAAGTAGGAGTTGCAACAGTGTTCAAGCTTCAGGTTGTAAGTTAAAAGCAACAGGCAGGTTGAAACAACATGCACAAGAGAGCATAGCAGTAAGGCAAATGAACACAAGACACCTCAACACAACAATGTCACTAGGAAATGACAAAGTCAGGAAAGGTGCATACATGAACAAAGACAAAGTGTTCAAGAGCAACAGGTTTCAAAGACAAGAACACAAAGCATTTTCAGGAATGTAAATGTACAGCCAAGAAGCATCAAAGTCAAATGGTACAAGTGCTCAAATACTGGGCAAAAAGGAAACAACAAAGCTCACAGGTACATACAGGGTAAAACAAGACCCGGTGCAACACAGTTTGCAAACTCAGCATGCACAAGCACATTGAATAGCACAAGCATGGTTACATCAAGACCAGGGCAGATGTGTATCAGGTGTCCAAGTGCACATGAACCAAGTTCAGGTGCTCAAGGCCATGAATTTCAACAGCTAAGAAAAGGCTACAAGTTCAGGCAGCTTCAAGAAATACAACATGATAAACTTAAGTGTCAAGTGCAACTCAGGCAAGTGAAATCAAAAGTGCACAACATGGGGCAGTACAACTAAATGAAACATGTCAAGCATATATAGGTATGCAGTGACAAAGTGGATCAAACGAATCCAAAATGAAGTAGTGTAAGCATATGAAATGGCAACTCAGTGATATATGCCACATGAACAGATGAACATCAGTGCAGACAAGTAGGAATTCAAACATGAAATGGAGAACATTATTGCAAGTGCAACAGGTAGAAGAAGATGCAGTGAAGCATGTACAAGGGCAGTACATAAATGCAATCCAAACATGTGCAGACTCAACTGGAACAACACAACAGCAATGAAGAGCATTGTTACAAGGACCAGTTTCGACCAACAATATGCAAGTGAAACGAGAACCAGAACCAACATCACAGCAACCATGACAGCAGATCAAATGAAAGACTAGTGATGCATACAGTAAAACGAAGGCTTCAAGGATGATACAAAGCAGACATGAATGCATCACTAAACCAAATGCAAGACCACAATATGCTACAGAGAAAAATCGAAGCAGCAGGTTCAAAACGAGACAGTGCCAAATCCAAATAGTTCAAATGTCGAAGCCAACCAAAAATCGCAAGATTATACGAATATGATTAAAATCAGAGAGAGAATCAACAACGAAACCAAATCATACGCAAAGCATATCACTAAGGCGAATTAGATGTGAGAAATTACTCACCTCAGTTCGGTCGAGAGTTGAAGTTTTTTGAAGCTTCAATCCAGCTGAAATCATCTCGCGTGACGATGATTTGAAAACGAGATCGCGAAGCCCTAATTCAAGAATCGTGCCAAAGCAAACAGTCGAGATCGCAAGCAAATAAGCAGCAGCGAAACCGAAGCCAGAGTCACCACAAAGGAGCTACAAAGATCGACAAAGCTGTAGCTTCAATTCCAGACTAAACGAAGACGTCAAGCCAGAGCTACAACAATCGACGAAGGCGAAGTCCAAATCACAGAGGAACGGGCTAACTGGAAGCATCCGCAAGTAACAATCAAAGAACGACCGGCAATCGATCGAAGAGTCAAAGCCCTAATTTTCAGATCGAAGGAACGAGTAAAGAAGCGACCGCCATTATTTCGTTTTCTTGTTCGATTTGTTATTAGGGTTAGAAAAATGAGAAAATGATAAAGGGGTCGGGTTATAAGCCTTAGTAACTTTATCTCAACAAATAACAAAATAAAATATGAACAAAATTCACCTACAAAAGCCCAATAACATTTTACCCATTTTACTTAATCAATTTATATAATAGAGAATTTTGCCAATACTAAAAAGAATTTCAAATTTGATTTAAAATCCCAAACAACGATTAAACATTTTATTAAAGAATTTTAAATACGATTTAAAAACTCAATATCAATTGTCAACTAGATTAAATCGTCATTTTGTCGATAATTAAAATTTACGAACTTCCGGGTTGTTACAGACTCCCCTCCTTAAAGAAATTGCGTCCTCGCAATCATAAGGAATAAATGGATAAAAGGTAACAACCATAAGAGAATGGCAATGTCGAATGCATAAGCAAAGCGAATGTCAACAGGGAAGTATTGGAATTATGGAAGTATCAGATATGAAATCAAAAGGTTCGACTGCTTCAAATCAAAAGAATCAACATCGTGGGGATCAAGGAATCAAAATCAGACGACTCTATAAACAACCCCAAACATCATCATCGACTAACAAAAGCAAGAACAATCGAGTTCCAGCAATTTAAAAGAAAAGGAATCAGAGCAGAAATCACATACTGAGCACGAATTGAATGTGAGTAAACCAAATTACTCGCCTGAATCGCCAGAGAAAAAGACGAAGCTCAAGTCTCAAAATCGCAAATATTCGATCATCAAAAACGATAATCGAATTTTCAAATTGCAAATATTTAATTATCTCAAACGATAATCAAATCAACAAATATTTAATTATCAAAACGACAATTTGAATCTCAAATATCGAATTATCACAAGCGATAATCAGAAATCACAAATATTTGATTATCAAAAACGATAATCAGAAATCACAAATATTCAATTAATCAAATCGAAAAAAATATTTAATTATCTCAAACGATAATTAAATTGGAAAATATTTAATTATCACAAATGATAATCAAATTTCACAAATATCTGATTATCAAAAACGATAATCAGAAATCACAAATATTCGATTAATCAAATCGAAAAAAATATTTAATTATCTCAAACGATAATTAAATCGGAAAATATTTAATTATCACAAATGATAATCAAATTTCACAAATATCTGATTATCAAAAACGATAATCAAAAATCACAAATATTTGATTAATCAAATCGAAAAATATTTAATTATCTCAAACGATAATTAAAGCGAAAAATATTTAATTATCACAAATGATAATCAAATTTCACAAATATCTGATTATCAAAAACGATAATCAGAAATCACAAATATTCGATTAATCAAATCGAAAAATATTTAATTATCTCAAACGATAATTAAATCGAAAAATATTTAATTATCACAAATGATAATCAAATTTCACAAATATCTGATTATCAAAAACGATAATCAGAAACACAAACATATCCGATTATCAAAAACGGTAATCAGAAACACAAACATCTGATTATCAAAAACGATAATCAGAAACACAAACATCTGATTATCAAAAACGATAATCAGAAATCACAAACATCTGATTATAAAAAAAATGATAATCAGAGGTCATAAATATTCAATTAACGAGTCCGGAATTAACCGAAGTAGTAAAAGTATGGTTCCATACTCCGTACTTTTGCTAAATCGTTTAAATCTCTTTATCGTTTCCTTGAAAGTGCAAAATTGTGTATTCTAAAAAAAAATAACATTCCACATTCTCAAATGGACAAGTCCGAAATTAAGCGAACCAGTAAAAGAAAGGGGTCATAGTCCTCGATTTTCCTAAAACGTTTAAATCGCTTCCTCATTCTTTTGAAAATGCAAGCTGTAAAAATTTTGAAAACAATTTTAATTTATATTTTGAAACAACTTTTAAAAATAACGAATTTTGAAAACACGTGATTAAATTAGCAATATCAGTATTGCGGGAGAACCGCTTGTAAATCCATTTCAAAATTGACGGTTACTGAAGTTAACACGTCAAAATCTCATCAAAATAACTGGCATCGAAATATAAAACCAATGAATTTCCACTCATCAGAAATGTCACAAGAATCTTCTCAAAGATAGGATAGGGTATCATACCCTAAACTTGTATTCATAACAAGTCAATAACACATGAATTCACCAACGCACAAAAATTGATAAAACTTATCAATAAAAATCACGAAAGTTGGTGAAGCACAAAAATCTAGAAATCATCACAAGAAATCCAGAAATCACAAAGAGGGGGAGGCCTATTCAGAAAACGGGAGTATGAAAACTCAAAACACCGGTATCACATGAACGAGACGCTATCTCATGGTGGCTAACCATAAAAGTTTCACACAGGAATGGTCCGAAGACCGTGGGGCGCTACCCCACATATGTGATGGCGAAACATCACACAAAGCGGGGTTTAGTCTCCCTCGCAGACAAAAAGACATCGCACAATCGCTAGTCTAAATCATAAAAAGGAAAAGAGGAAGGGGAAGGCCTATCACAAAATGGGAGCATGAAAACTCACCGACCGGTATCACAAGAATGAGACGCTATCTCATGGTAGCCAACCATTAAATTTTCACACAGGAATGGCCCGAAGACCGTAGGGCGCTACCCTACATATGTGATGGCGAAACATCACACAAACGGGGTATAGTCTCCCTTGCAGACAAAGAGACATCGCTCAATCGCTAGTCTAAATCACAAAAATGATCGTCATGATCATAAGGAAGTGTCAATCACACCAAGTTAGTGAATATAAGAGTTAAGCTTCATGTCCCATAACCACTTGCTTAACTCAAATATTTACGAACAAACTGTGAATCTTCACTAGAAAATTATCACAAAAGGTTCAATCGAACAAGTCCAGGAGTTAACCGACGAAGTAAACGCAAGCGTTTCATACCACTTGTTTTACTAGGCCGTTTAATTCAATTTCTCATACGAGTGAAATAAAGGCTTGTATATACTAATAGATTGGAAAACGGTTTAAGAAAAAGAGCTTTGTAGTAAAAATAGTTTTGAAATCGTTTGGAGAAAAGGATTTTAATATTTACTACTAGTATAGAAAACCTTTATATTTCTAAAGTGACAAATCACAAAAATGATTGTAGAAACAATCAATCACAAGAATTCACATACAAAGATGTGAATAGAATCCAAAGAAATCGATACCGAATCCATCTAAAAGTATGCTCACAAAAATCCCGAAGAAAATGTCATTAAAGTTGCTAATAAATGATAGCAACAAATCAGGGAAATAATCAAGAACCGATTAAATTTGGAAACCAAGTCAATTCACTAAAATTTCACATTCGAAGATGTGAATAAAATCCAAAGAATTCGATTCCAAATTTATCAAAGTGGAAATACCCAAAAATTTCAAAAATAGAAGTTATCAAAGTCGACAAAGGTGATAACAACTAATTGGAAAAGAAGAATCGATTATCAATTGGAAAATCAAAGCAAAATGAGCATAAATGCATAAATGACTTCAACAAAAATAAGAGTCAAGTCAATGTCGAAGTCAACAATTAATGGTCACTGTCAAGTACAAAATGAATCAATATCATCAAAGAATCCAACGGCAAACAAAATCAGTCTTAAAAATCAAGAAATTAGCAATTTCTCAAAAACAAAGTGACCGAAGTCGAATGGAATTCAAGATGAGGAAAACACAAAATATCAAGTTCAAAATCGCTGAGATTCAAACTAGATATGAATGAAAAATCAAAATCACTCAATTTGCAACTGGTCAAGCTATTTTTCATCACAGTGTAACAGGTACACAATGACACTCATAGCATAGCACAAAAGTGGAACAAAGTCCAAAAGTCAAAATAGCTTTAATTGGCCAAATTCGAACAAAATGAACATCGGCTAAATCAATACAAAGCCGAAAACACAATAACAAAATACTCATCATCAAAAATCCAACTTGAGTTCGCAAAGCAAACGGAGGCATAAGCCAAAATGCTTTTACGAAATCAAAATCAAATGCACATGAATAAGCGTTAGGAATTCATACCTAACAGTCAAAAATAATCATATGTAAAGATGAGAGATAAAACATCGACAAATAGTTGTAACACATGCTCCATCTAAGTTATGTTTTATAATTGTCCTAAACCCCAGGCTCTGATACCGAGCTGTGACGCCCCACCTCTATACCCGCGCTAGCCAAGAACACTACGGTGTAGTGCTGTCAACTAGCACGGAGAATAAGGCTGTTGAGGAGCGACCATCCGTGTAATTACTTTGTGCGAACACCGATATGTCAGATAGTATAACATGCCTTCTTATCTCAGGGAGAAATCCGACGTACCGATATAAACACAAAGCTACTACACAGTGGCTATAATAGTTTAGGACAATAAATATAAAAATAACACAGATAACATAAAAGCGGAATACAGATGGAACAAAAAATCTCATATATATATAATAACTGATGTCAGTTACAATACATTTGACACAATACATATGATACAACTATAACCGTCGACTCTGGAAGTTATATACACAAATACATTATCAACTAATGTACATGAATACATGTCATCCTAATCAATACACTGATTACTACAAAAAGACAAAGACAACATCAGAAGATGTGAAAAATCTTCATAGCTCTAGCAGCAACCCAAAGCTAAAAATCTACAACCTGTAAATACTCGGTCTGACCCGAGCATTAAATTCAAAAGAAAATAATACCCGGGTCAGTCTAATTCAAACTCAGTTATTAATGCACAGAAGCAATAATAATCAAATATCAAATAGACGACAGTCACAGAAGTCTCGTATATCCAACTCTTCAATAAGAGAATTGGATATCGATAAATATAACAGATATCAGTGTTAAACAACAAATCAGTAGATTCGAAATACCAACAAAGATAGATGAAATGATTATCTATAAAGATAATTATAAAACATCAGAATACAATTCTCTAATTATTTAATAAATAATTAGAGACACAAAATGATTCAAATAATTGAAATCATCAATTTAAAAACAACGATTCTGAGTAGCTGTAGAATGCACAAATGTGCACTGCCTCGCCACTGCAGAATAAGATGGAGAAAATCAACACGGACAATGCCGGAGAAGTGTGCACAGGCACATGAGTGCACTGTGCAAAGATGCCAGATTCAGACGTCTGAAATGCCAGAAACAGATGTCTGAAACTCTTCTCGCATGTTTCTAGTGCAAAATCACCCAAAAACAGACGTCTGAAAATAATGATTCAGACGTCTGAATCTGGGTGGTAAATAAGAGTTGAAAATAGAAGTTGAAACATGACAGAAGCAAAAGTGGTCGAGCATTTCAAATCAGTGCAAACAAAATAGTTCAGGCTAGAGTCCAAACAAAGACAACCCACCAATATTCAAAGATCAACAGGGCAGGTTCATGAAGCACCCAACGAGTCAAGGTGCATTCAGGAAAATAATTAACAAAGGGAGCTGCTGGTTCAAGTAGGAGTTGCAACAGTGTTCAAGCTTCAGGTTGTAAGTTAAAAGCAACAGCAAGTTGAAACAACATGCACAAGAGAGCATAGCAGTAAGGCAAATGAACACAAGACACCTCAACACAACAATGTCACTAGGAAATGACAAAGTCAGGAAAGGTGCATACATGAACAAAGACAAAGTGTTCAAGAGCAACAGGTTTCAAAGACAAGAACACAAAACATTTTCAGGAATGTAAATGTACAGCCAAGAAGCATCAAAGTCAAATGGTACAAGTGCTCAAATACTGGGCAAAAAGGAAACAACAAAGCTCACAGGTACATACAGGGTAAAACAAGACCAGGTGCAACACAGTTTGCAAACTCAGCATGCACAAGCACATTGAATAGCAGAAGCAAGGTTACATCAAGACCAGGATAAGGCAGATGTGTATCAGGTGTCCAAGTGCACATGAACCAAGTTCAGGTGCTCAAGGCCATGAATTTCAACAGCTAAGAAAAGGCTACAAGTTCAGGTAGCTTCAAGAAACACAACATGATAAACTCAAGCGTCAAGTGCAACTCAGGCAAGTGAAATCAAAAGTGCACAACATGGGGCATTACAACTAAATGAAACAGGTCAAGCATATATAGGTATGCAGTGACAAAGTGGATCAAACGAATCCAAAATGAAGTAGTGTAAGCATATGAAATGGCAACTCAGTGATATATGCCACATGAACAGATGAACATCAGTGCAGACAAGTAGGAATTCAAACATGAAATGGAGAACATTATTGCAAGTGCAACAGGTAGCAGAAGATGCAGTGAAGCATGTACAAGGGCAGTACATAAATGCAATCCAAACATGTGCAGACTCAATTGGAACAACACAACAGCAATGAAGAGCATTGATACAAGGACCAGTTTCGACCAACAATTTGCAAGTGAAACGAGAACCAGAACCAACATCACAGCAACCATGATAGCAGATCAAATGAAAGACTAGTGATGCATACAGTAAAACGAAGGCTTCAAGGATGATACAAAGCAGACATGAATGCATCACTAAACCAAATGAAAGACCACAATATGCTACAGAGAAAAATCGAAGCAGCAGGTTCAAAACGAGACAGTGCCAAATCCAAATAGTTCAAATGTCGAAGCCAACCAAAAATCGCAAGATTATACGAATATGATTAAAATCAGAGAGAGAATCAACAACGAAACCAAATCATACGCAAAGCATATCACTAAGGAGAATTAGATGTGAGAAATTACTCACCTCAGTTCGGTCGAGAGTTGAAGTTTTTTGAAGCTTCAATCCAGCTGAAATCATCTCGCGTGACAATGATTTGAAAACGATATCGCGAAGCCCTAATTCCAGAATCGTGCCAAAGCAAACAGTCGAGATCGCAAGCAAATAAGCAGCAGCGAAACCGAAGCCAGAGTCACCACAAAGGAGCTACAAAGATCGACAAAGCTGTAGCTTCAATTCCAGACTAAACGAAGACGTCAAGCCAGAGCTACAACAATCGACGAAGGCGAAGTCCAAATCACAGAGGAACGGGCTAACTGGAAGCATCCGCAAGTAACAATCAAAGAACGACCGGCAATCAATCGAAGAGTCAAAGCCCTAATTTTTAGATCGAAGGAACGAGTAAAGAAGCAGCCCCCATTATTTCGTTTTCTTGTTCGATTTGTTATTAGGGTTAGAAAAATGAGAAAATGATAAAGGGGTCGGGTTATAAGCCTTTGTAACTTTATCTCTACAAATAACAAAATAAAATATGAACAAAATTCACCTACAAAAGCCCAATAACATTTTACCCATTTTACTTAATCAATTTATATAATAGAGAATTTTGTCAATACTAAAAAGAATTTCAAATTTGATTTAAAATCCCAAACAACGATTAACCATTTTATTAAAGAATTTTAAATACGATTTAAAAACTCAATATCAATTGTCAACTAGATTAAATCGTCATTTTGTCGATAATTAAAATTTACGAACTTCCGGGTTGTTACAGAAACAATTAAAGAACAACTTATTGAGAGTCTTATATAGGTTAAATATATTTAAGTCTAACAAAATATCTCACGTGATGATGTGCAGTAGTCTTTAGACTTGAGAATACTTTGGATATCATATGTATAAAACCATACTTTGGCTATAGTTAGTCATATGATAATTAGAATCATATTATGGTCATAGTTGGGTATAAGTTAAAAAAATGAAGTGAGTCTCAATTTAAGAGAGGATTCATCTCCTTCGGTACAAAAGGTTAGTGCCATCGAATTGGTAATCAACTTAAAGTTAAAACTCTAGCCATAGTAAATTGATTAATTGATAAACGCTTCCATATTGAACCAAGGAATTTATAGTTTGGATTTCACAATTGACTACAAGTATTATTATATTATTGACCATTAACTTAGATTTAGATGTCTTAGTGACATAGTGACGGTGAAGCAAAAACATGCACAATATATCATTGCTTAAGGGTGCAACCCAAAAATATTGGAGATCAAACTTTCGCATATATGATTTGTAACCTAGCAAGCTTTTGTCCACTACTGTAGCTCAGGAAAGTCCATATAAGATCGAATATATAATTTTTTTAAAATATTTCTAAGGGAGAGTTTATACTTAGGAGTCACACAATAGTATTTGTTAGCTAATTTCGAATTTAACTCAATCGAATTATCTTATAAATGTTATAAATTAAAAAGGAAGAAATTCATATTAATGTAATATTAATTTTTTATTGTTTTCATTTGTTTATTGGGTAGCTTAAAATTAATTAAAATAATGTATATTATAACTGTTATACATTGATTTTATTAGTGGGTAAAAAATATGTTTAATTAATTTATATTGGCTATTAGTTAGGTTCAAAATTTAAAAGCTGATTAATTTAGGCTAGCTATGGGGGTGTTATTGTGATGACACATGTGCTTTAACTGGTTTGGTAAACGGTTTACCAAGCAGTAACAAGATGAGAGAAAAAGGGATAAAATAACTAGATATTTTTTGTACAAGAGAGGTTATAAATTGCAACGTCCCTTATTTTGAGACCCGAAACTAACCGCTATGGATGTTGTAGTAATCCATAGTATTAATTTCCAATGATAAAATTAGATCAGTTAATCGTATCTATAACATCAAGAGCACTTGAATATGAAAATTTTAAAACACATTTCATTATTATTTTCACATTCATTATATAATCCCTTACATAATCCCATCGATTTCTTGTTAAGAGAAAATATAATAATTACAAATATATTCCAAGAGCGACATATGAAAATGCCTCCTTGGATGATCAGAGTCTAACTACATGACAGTTATAATTTCTGTTATTACATCCATTCAAGCAAAGTATAAACTTCAAACAACATAGCGGAAATAAACTCCTAATATTAGATTGCTTCTTACACGTCCCCGGAAGCTTATTAATCTAACCTATAAACCCTACTCCCTAACTACTCGAATGAGTACCCGATAGTTTAAGGGGAAAAAATAAAAACTTCGGGTTAGACAAATAGTCTAGTGTGAATAATATTATATCATGTTTAACCAAAAACAGATATCTAGTGAGACCATGCCATAAAATAGAATGAGTTTTCCCCTCACTAATATCCTATTAAAATATGTCAATATGAACATAAATCGTGCACCTGCAACCACAATGGTTAAAATAAACATGATATGATTATATGCATGAAATATGGGTCAATGTGACTAGTCTATCAAAAAAGAGTTATGTATTCCCAAAGTTTACCCATCCCATAAAATGGACTATCTATCTCAAATTCCTAGGGTCATTATGAACCTAATGGTTTTGCGAACCAACCAACAACCTATCTGGCTGACTCGAGCCGAAACTTAACCGGATATACCGAAATCTCCAAATACGGTTAGGAGGTCTCCAAATACGGTTAGGAAGAAACTGATTGTCTATCCAGATCACAGTTTTCCAAGGGTCACTATAAACCTAATGGTATTTTAGGCCAACCAATAACCTTTTCCTATGAGCATATAGAGCTACCAGTTCCTTCCTGTGCGTAAACATCCTTTTAGTCTCACTATTGACAAAGCCCCACACACTAGTGGGTGCCAACCGCTGAAGCATATGGCATGACCCTACACCAGTCCCACTTAAAACTTTATTTGATTTTAAATACATGAGTAATATATTTTTGATCACTTTAAGGCATCCTAACACAATTGATCTTTCTGATCTCCTAGATGTAATTTTACTCACTAAGGAGTTTAGTCTGACCATACTCACTACTGGAACAACCTAACTGGTAATTCTAATCCTAAGTCCTAAGATGAAATGTTGGGTAATGAATATGTGAGTATGACAAATGATAAAACATGTAAATTTAGCTGATCAAATGATAACAAGGACATATAACATCATTCATCAAAATATGTTTAATCAATAGTCACATCCTTCACAAAATGACTTCATTTTAAGTAATATTCTTTTTGCAATATTCATATAAAATTAGGCTAAAACACTATTTTATTTTCTTGAAAACAATTATCTTTAGAAGTGATTACACGCTTGAGACTTTTCTTTAAAAACAAGGAAAACATAGCCCAAACACATAGCTAAAATCTTGTGCCAAAGCACTAAAATCTTTACATAGCTATCGAAACATCTCTCATCAAAATAGGGTTTTCGACCCTTTAAAATGCAGGGGTATCGAGCCTCTAAAACATAGCTCTTGGTTATAAAACATACGACTACCATGCCGCTAAAATATAGTTGTCGAGTTTGTATATCGAGCCTCTAAAATTATACCATCCGGTTTATAAAACATATGGTTATTAAGATGCTAAAACATAACTATCGAACATCTACAACATAGTGATTTGGGTTTGTGAAACATAAGGCTATTATGCCACAAAAACATAGATATCGAATAGCTGCATGGTAGCTATCGAGTAACAAAAGACAGGAGGTATCAAGTTTAAAACATTTAGGGATGTCGGGCCCCTACACTTGAGGATGCCGAACCCTTGAAAACATGAGGATGCTGAACTTTAAAAAGAATGGTATTGAGTCTCGAAACCATATGGGTGCCGAACCTCTAAAATACACAAGGGTGCCAAACCCCTAAAATTTTAAGAGTTCCGAGCCAAAAGAAAAGGAACTTGTCGAGTTTCAAAACAATAGATTGTCGAACCTCTACAACCATGAGGTATCGTATCCCTAAAGACACTAGGTATCAAATTTCTATATAAAGGCGGATACATCACATAGCTATCAAATAGCAATCACATGTATTGACCCTTATAGTTGCTGCATCTCTAGGACCTTAGGGAAATCGAACCTCTATACTATGGTGATAATGGCACTTCTGTAATTTATTCAAAAATCGATTTATTGTCCTTTAAAGATAATACTTTCCAATAACTCTCACTTCTTGTGAAATTATCATTGGCTAACAAAATACTTTAAATATGCTATTTATAAATTGTTGGTAGATCACATTCTACCTTCTCAAATATCTTTACGAACCCTTATAATTAATATATTTAACTTATATTAGTTAAGCACGTTTTTAGAATAATAAATTCATAGAAAATCATAACTATTAAGGAAAATTCTCCAAAAATCATAAAAATCCAAATTTCCTTCTTCTTTCATATATAAAAATTTCTGAACCAGAATATTAATTTAATTATTTTTAGTAATTAGAAATCAAAACTAAACACCTTTTCCCTCTTAGGAATTCATAAAAAATTTATATGAATTTGAAAATTTATGAAATTGGAAACCTATCTCCAAAATAATGTTTTACACAACATATCCAAATTTTAAGTCAATTGGAGATCAAAAACTAGGATTTTGCCCTTTAAAACCCATTGAAATAATTCCATGAAAATTCCAATAAATCATCAATCACTCAATTAATGATATAATCAATCCAAGCATGACATTGTTGTGACGACCCGGATTTTTTTTAACGTCTGTTAATTGGATAATTAACTGGTTTAAATCATTGAAACGTTGATTTTATTAGTCTAACAAATAAATTTTTGATAATGGAAATATCTGAACAAATGTAAATTGATTTAAAAACTATAACAAATATTGAATTATAAAATCTTTGAATATGGTAAGTCTTATAGAAATAAAGTATATATATTAACTCCATAATTTAAATGAAGATGAAATATCCATAAAAGAAAAAAATGAAAATACATATAAGCTTATGATGTTTAACATGTATATAAGTATATAAATGCATATATATATATATATATATATATATATGTGTGTGTGTGTGTGTGTGTGTGTGTGTGTGTGTGTGTATGCCCATATGAAAATCAAATATAGGAAGGTTTATATAATTGAGAATGTATATATATATATATACATACATATATAATGACAAAATGAACATAAGTAAATATATGAAGCATGTGTATAAAATGATGATAGGAATATACATAAGTAAGTATATATGTGGAACATATAAATGTATTTAACATGGGTGTATTTAAAAACATATAGAAATATATAAGTATACTTATATGTATATAGGTTATATAAAATAGTGATGGTGGAAGATGTAAATATACAGTGAATAAATATTAATATGTATGAATATGAATATATATATGTTCATGGTGATAACAAATGCAAGTGCAAATATATACATACAAACAAATGAATATATATATATATATATATATATATTCATACATCAATTCACATAAATACTTGTAGACATATAGGGAAGCTTCATGATGAAGAAACTCCAACTCAAGCCACAAAAATAGCAAATCAACATACAAAATCTTAAATCAAGGTCAACATTTGTACAAATCAAATAAACAAAAGGAAATAAAAAAAATAAAAATGAGTTGGTGTACACAGAAAGCTACAGCCATTCCCTCTAAAAAAAATATCTGTGCTTTGCTTTATACTTCTTCATTCGAACAAGAGAATAGATATATTGCAAGCTGCCATTTAAAAACTTTAGTAAAACCAAATCACTCAAGTTAAAAAAAGAAGAAGAAGAAGCTGGAGCTTGAGGAAGATCAACAGTGTGCATCTTCCTGTAACAGTGAGTAAACATCACTTTTAAATCCTAATCTGTTTTATAACCCGATGCAAGTGATAAATCCTTATAATTATGTTATGAAATGTTTGCATGAAAGTATGAATATGCTTGCAAGTATATCAGTTTATAGTTGATGTGTATATATTTGTATGCATGTCTGTGTTTGGATATAGGAGCCTCTGTTCTTGTTTTACAGATACAAAACCTATTCAAAGTTCAAATTCTCTTCCCCTAATCCCTTATAGGCTATGTTGTATAAAGGAATTATGTTTGAATTAACTAAATCTTAATTTTAAAAATATTTTTAAGAATAATTAGAAGGTAGGTTTTACTAGAAGGAAGAAGAACAGTAAAATCATATTTTGTTCAAATTTTGATTGATTAAAATTTGGGTTTTGATTCCTTGATCCTATTCATTTACATAAACCATGAATTTTAAGATCAAAATCAAGATTTTTAGCGTGGTAGATCGTGGGAAATTTCAAGTTGATCGGAAATTGTAAATTGGTCAAATTCTGGCGATCGGGAATAGTTCAGGCCTTAGGGTTGGGGCAGGAGTAGGGTCGTGGGTCGGCGGCTATGGGTAAATTAGTGGTTCGATTTTTCTGGTGATGTGGTGGTCGGATGAGGCGAGACTAGGGTTTAGGAGCCTGATTTATCGATGTTTTTCGCGAGGTAATCCTGAGTTCATCAACGCATCGGACTTCGTCGAGTATGGTGGATTAGAAGCAGGAGGCTCTGTAGAAGATTCAGGTGGATCGGCGATTATTCTGGTGAACCAGATCAACGGGAAGAGGATGGTTTCGAAGGCAGGTTGGGTTCGAGGTAGTGTTGACAATCTCGAATTCGTTCCAGTCGATTTAGTTGAACCGGGGTGGACGTGATCAGGTGAGAGGATCGTTGTCGACTTGCCGGCGAAGGCCACGATGGTCGGAGCAACGTTGACGATGTGTGCATGCATGATTGTTTGTGTGTCTGGGTAATTAGTGATAGGAGAAGAAGCTTGGATCTTCGGGACTGGCTCGGGAAAAGTTGTAACGACCCGTAAATTTCAACGGTTTTAATAACGTAATTAGTTGAAATTTTGTGAAATTTTAAACGATAAAATTTTGAAATAAAATTTTTATATTTGGAATACGTCTAGTTAAACATAGCAACTGGTAAATTTTCGTCCGAAAATACGAAAGTTTATTTCGCACGTAAATTCACTTCAATTCAATCAGTTAAAAAAGCGATGAAATAAAACGTTTTCGAAACCCAAATATTTTTACATAGAAAAATTCTAAACCATTTTCTGAGCAAGATGTCAGTTTGTCGTTTTTCCAAATTCGGACATCTATTGCTCCGTCGATCTTATTTTCGGCAAAATAGTAGCACTTTGGTACCGATATCGACTTTTGATACGATGATCGTACCACTGATATATTTATACCGTTTTGATCGTCTCGTTGTGCTGATCTCCGCAGTATATTTATTTCTACGAGTTGGAGTCCGGTTCACCGTGGGATCAATGAGACAATTCGCAGTTTCGGTACAGCTTCGAACATTTCAAACTCCTTGTGTCTTTTCATTTCCAACCGTAAGATAATGAATGGCCACTGACCATAATTACTTTCTCAATTCAGCTTTTAGACTTTTCTATTTCCAACACTTCAAATTTATTGTCTGTCCCATTTTTCCTTTCATTCTCAGTCTTCTTCTCTATTCACGTGATATGCTCCTGTGACTCCCCTAAAATTTTCCTGAAGCAACTCCTTTACCTTCTCGTGTTTACCCTGTGTTGCTCCAACAAACCCATAGCCTCTCACATGTTCATGCCATCCACTTCCTTCCCATTTCCCGTGACTTCCTTTATTTTTCTCGAAGCAGGACTGCGTGCGCAGCGTCCACCTCCTCTTCCCCGCAATCCGCCTTCCTCCCTCTCCCCACGTCATCCACCACTTCTCATCTCCTTCCACCTACTCGAACCCAAGACCCAAACCCGTATGCCACCACCACGTTGTTCCGTCCATGCGAGAATAACAGTTGCTCCGAGCCTCCTCCGCGATCCACCTACGAGCTGGCCAATTACCCAGATCCCCTCACCACTAGTCACCGGCCGAGACTTCAACGTGCCTCACCTCTTCCTTTAGCCTACGCTCAGCCTCACATGCAATGTTTTCCTCTTCACCAACCAAAGCAGCCCCGTCCTCGACATCCTCCCTCCGTGCCACGCCATCCAACGCCGCAAGCCAAATCTGCCCCTTCCGCCTGTACACTTTTCTTGCGACATCGAGCTTGGTAAGCCTTTTGATTTTCTCCTCTTATATTGTATGTATATAGTTTAAGCTTATATATGTATGTATATTTTAATAGAAGTATTTTGGTTACAACAATGTAAGCCTTTTGATTTACAGTAAGTAATATATTTAGTCTCCTTGTTGCTTTACTGAAAAGTGCATTGATTGAGTATTACCAGTACGTTTGTATATATTGTATTCTATATAAATTTGAAGTTATAAGTTAGTATATTTACTAGCTAAACATATATAACTGGTAGTGTAAATATATATTGCATTAAAGTATAGTATCTATGTTTACTGTATATAGACTTACAACATATTTTATTATAAAGAGGCATGTTGTCTATATTTAGTAATAAGACGTGTCTTCCTTTATATAACTTTTTACAAGTCATATATGATCTGGGTGTAAGTTTGGTATATACTGTATAAGTCTATATATATAAGGTCTAGCTCGCATCTGTTTATCTAGTGTATGGTATTTTATAAGTTATAGTACTATTCATGAGTTATACTGTGTCAGTACATATATTGATTTAATGTACATAGGCGTATATAATTTTGGTTACAGTCTGTTGCCTATGTTTGTTATCTCAAATCCCAGCTTTATATATCTGCTTTATGTCATATTTGGGTCAGCATACGCATTGTATGCATACATATAGATAGTTAAAAAAAAAAACTCTGTTTTGTCTTAAAGGTTATATTTACATATATATATTAGTCACTTGGGTTATATGGTATATGTATATATATGTGTACAAGGATCTTATTTTAAGACTAATTTAAACAAGGATTTTGAAATATATCTATATGTATTTAAATTAAAAAAAATGTGTTGGAATATAAATCATGACTTTATATATATATATAGAGAGAGTTATGTATATATATATGATCACTTACCGGTTATTACCATCGATCCAATTCTGATTTAATTTCGTCAATTCTATCTACCAGCTTTGACCGTCGAATTCGTGTCAACCTTGTTGTTTTGGATTCGTGCCTGGATTTCGTAACCTGTTCATTGTCAAATATCTCTAGCCTCGAAAGGTGAGCACTCACTCACGATTAACGTTCTTTTACTTATTAGATTTGATTTCAATTGAAACGACAATTGAAATATACTGCTGTTAGTTAATTACACTGTTATATGTATGCTATTACCTGTATCAGTTCACCTGTGACATCTGACACCATTATCTGTTAATTATTTATGCGATGATAATACAGTTTGGTTGATAATTTATTGATTGTTGATGTTTATATTGGACGTTAAATTGTTAATGTTAAAATGATAAATAGTATGAAATTGAACTTGATATAGGACAGTTAAATGTTAAATTTGATTAACCGACATTTGTATAATATGACCCCTTTAACTGTTGAATTTATTGACATGTAGGATTGTTAACTACACCTTGAACCATCAATTGTATGTTGTTTTAACTGATGATGTATGAAATTGTAAATAGATGACTAGTGAAAAACCGTAATGCAATAATCTTTAATCTACATGAAATGATAGTGTAGATTCTAGAAATAATTATATTAATTCGTACAAATAACAATGCGAATTAATACGGTTATTTCGGGATTATTTGAATTGATTATTGGATTGTTATTGATTGTTGTTATTGCTTGTTTATTTACTTTGACACCATCCCAGTTATCACACTGCAAGTTCCCTTTGTATGTTTTGATTTTGAATTGAATTGGAATCGGGTTGAAATGATAAATACCCAAGTTGAACTTTGACCTAGGATAGGAAATTAAATAAAACCCGATTGGTCAATAATTTGATTTAAAATAAAACAAAGATTTTATTGGAATAAATAATATGGTTTTGAAACGAAGTTGAAATTTGAATTTTAATGAAAGGAAAATGTTAATATTTAATAATATGAAACAAAGTATTAACAATGAAATTGATGAAAGATTGTTGTTTAATTTGAGAAATGATTGAATTAAGTTTGAAATTATTAAACTTTGAAATGATTTAATAATTAAGTTGGAAATTATAATTAAGTTTGAAATTATTAAACTTTGAAATTATTTAATAATTAAGTTTGAATTATTTAATAATTAAATGAGATTGAATTATTTAATGATTAAATTGAATTGGATTCTTTAATAAGCGAAATTGGACTTTTGAATAAGTAAATTTTACTTCGTAAATAATTGAAATCGAGTTTCTTTATTAATTAAGTTTTGGAAAATTATTTAAGTACGTAAATAAGTGAAATTGAATTTCTTTAACAAGAAATAAAATGTGATTTATTGAAATTAATATAAGACTTGAAATTTAAAGAATTTGATTTGATTAATTTAATTTAATTCAAATTGTAAGTTTTGAAATAAGGAAGTTGAATTTAAAAATGGATTTAATGAATTGGAAATTTAATATAAATTGTTTGAATGACAAATTTACTTAATGAATAATTAATGAATGAAATCGATAAATGAGTTTAAATTGATTTGAATGTTAAATAAAATTTGTTTAAATGATTTCGGAATGAAACTTATATACGAACTTGAACCAATATTTGAATTGTTTTAAAAAGAGATTGAAATTGAATATAAGATTTTGAAATGATAATTTGGAAGTTTTGAAACGTAAATTTTTGGAAATTGGTTTTGAAAGACAAATGAATGTTGATTTACGAATTCTAATCGAAATTGTAATTGATTTGGTTTTTGAAATATATAAACGACCAATCGGTGTAATAATTACGAAAGTTATTAAAGAGACCGGAATTCGGTTATGGATATACTCTCTATCTAAACCGAAAACCACTTTAATAACTATACGCGGAGTGATGATCCAGAATGAAGTGGTTGGAATGATGTACGTGTTGACTGAAGAAAGAGAACGATAATGGATGACCCCTGACATGACTAAAACAGGAGCCGCGCCGGGCCATTGAGGTTCGCCATCTCTAGCGGACACACTTCTTCGATACCATATCTATTACATTTGTGATTCGATTTGGGTGCACCCCTCTATTATGGGAGTGTTGTTTCGCGGTGTTGGGGTAGTAGCTGCTATGCCCAACATCAGTCCGGATCAGGCAACTACTAGTATCCTAGTTGGTATCGCCTCATGTACCTTGTCATACTGATTATCCTATTCGCGACCACTACGATTTTGATTTGTACCTTTAGTATATGGATTGCCCTCTGGTGACTTCCGGTTTTGGGGAAACTACGGTCTTGTATATGCTTTTGGGAATAAAAAATGTGTTAAGGGTGGAATGGGCCATGACTTAACGCTATTTTGATATCTTTATATTACTGATAGACATTATCTACTTATCGTACATTACTACATAGTAGATAGTTTGACGGATCCTTAAAGGATGGTTATTCCAAACATCCTTTGAGTTACTTGTATTTCAATTGCTATTTCACTTGAGTTGGATTTATTAATATGAGAATGTTAATCCTGACTCGAGTGTTTTGTGTTTTGCTTTACGCTCGGGTCAGACTGAGTAGTTCAGCTTTCGAGACTCACCTTTGGAGTTGGAGCTTCGCTTGGAGATCCAGCTATCTATCCAGCTTTCAGATATTCGATGATTCCAGTGATGTATTCTGATTTGTATCTGTTACTCTTCCGTTGTATCTAGTTTAACTCTGATGTATCGTATTACTCTTCTGTTGTAAACTCTAATGTATTTTATATATTCATATAGTAGCTTCATGAACTACTATCTCTTTTATTTCCGCTGCACTTATTACTCTGTGTCTGTGATCTGTGATTATTTATTTACTGTATATGTTCAGTTTTGCCAAATTTAAATTAACAACGCGGTATTTTGAGCAATTCAACTCCGGCATGAGTGTCTACCTATACACTTATAATGGACGCGAATGGTCCAAAATCCCGGGTCGTTACAGTTGGTATCAGAGCTTTGGTAGCTCTAGGCAAAACTTAACATATAGGGTAAATGTATTTACAGAATCACTCTCATTCGAGTTTCAATCTCTTTCTTTTGACTCGATTCTTTCGAATTTTGGAACGTTCCCTCGGTTTCGGAGTTCATTCGTGTCCCTCACTATTCGTCTTCTTTCGATTCTGGAGCATCCCATAACTCCACTTCGAATGATCTTTATAATGAGTCGGCAATCTCGCCAATCTCAAATTTATTTGTAAAGGAGTGAAACTCCTTCACAGTCGCGTCGATTTACCGGAGATTTCTGTATCCTCGGTTTACGATGCTATCTATCTCCTGCTATACCTGAATTCTATCTCTTGAGATTTAGTGTTGATTTACCTCGGAATTCAGCATCGATCTTATTCTTGAAATTACGGACGACTCGGTTAAGGTTGCCCGCGATTTATATAAACTTATCCATCGCCTTATTTTGTTATCTCGTCTTTGTTTCAAACCTATCTTCGAATCAAATTTCTCTTTGATTTAAGTCCATCAAATTTGAATCCCTATCCTTATTTTGAAAATCCATTCCTATATCGTCGAGCAAAGAAATGTATTTCTAAATTTATATTAAAATGTGGTTTTCAAATTTGATAAACAAAATAATTTTTTGAATGATTATATTATATATAAATATAAGTTTTCTGAAATTAAATTGTTAATAAATTGTTGTCAGAAATGATAATATTTGGTTTTCATTTATTGTTTTGTAAACCATTGACTATTGCATAATATAAATAAATGAATTTATAAACTTGGCTATAATTTGATTTGAAATTTGAAATGTATTTAAACCAAGAATTTGAGAATTTATTAATTTTCGGTGATTTCGAACTTTGTTTTTAAAATTTTTAAAGTACATATTGAAAGTATTTTCGAATAGAATCGTTTGCAAAGAATTTTAAAATGTTGAAATCAGTGCTCTTCTCTTTGTCGCTGGAAAATAATTTCGATGATGGCGGCCGCATCATCGACATTCATTTTCGAGTTTCGAAGTGGAGAAACCATTCTGTAGCTTTGCTACGGTTTTGTTTTGAAAAAAAAAATATATATTTTGATTTGAATTTTTTCAGTATATTTTGATTCACATATATATAGGTATCTTATTTTAAAATTTAATTTGATTTGATATAAATATATTATATATCTCTAAATTGTTTAAAGTTAATCGGAAATCTAATTCTTAAATTTTGTTAAAGGATGATTTTAATTATAAATAAAACCAAAAGTTGGATAAATATTTAAACTTGAATAATTGAAATGAGAAAATTTTATTTGTATATGGTTCAACTGCATTCTAATACAACTTACCTAAATCATTCAGAAGTTGAATATGTAATTGGATAATATATATAAGATAAATTGAATTTATAAATAAAATTTGAGTGTTTATAATAAATGTTATACCCTAAAATTTTGATTATAAAGATGTTACTAGAGTTAGATAGAATTATAAATAAAACTCAGTTAATAATGAAATAAATTGTTTTGAAAGAATTAATAAATTTGTTTTGAAAGAATTAATAAATTGAAATTTAATCAACATATGAAAATACCTTGAATTTAAAAGAAATTAATAGATGAAAATTAATTTAAATCGAAACTTTTATGTTTTAAATTAATTTATATGGGTTAAATATATGTGATTAGATATATTAAGTAGAATAAATTTAACAGTAATTTGGAATTAAGAAGAATTTAAAATTGTTGAAGAAAATATGATTATAATAAAAGACTATTCAAATTTATTGTTTTAGAAATTTTAAATTGAAGAAAATGGGAATAAGATAATGAATTTAGAAATAGTTGAGATTGATTTTAGTGAAATCAAATGGATTAAATCAATTATTGAATAACAATCAATTTAAATTTGAATTTATATGGTTTAAATTAATTGTTATTTTGTATTTCAAATCTGTTTTCTTTCTGGTTGTTTCTATTCTCCTACCTCGTTCCTTTTCGGGGACGAAAAGTTTTGAGTGGGGGAGAGTGTAACGACCCGTAAATTTCAACGGTTTTAATAACGTAATTAGTTGAAATTTTGTGAAATTTTAAACGATAAAATTTTGAAATAAAATTTTTATATTTGGAATACGTCTAGTTAAACATAGCAACTGGTAAATTTTCGTCCGAAAATACGAAAGTTTATTTCGCACGTAAATTCACTTCAATTCAATCAGTTAAAAAAGCGATGAAATAAAACGTTTTCGAAACCCAAATATTTTTACATAGAAAAATTCTAAACCATTTTCTGAGCAAGATGTCAGTTTGTCGTTTTTCCAAATTCGGACATCTATTGCTCCGTCGATCTTATTTTCGGCAAAATAGTAGCACTTTGGTACCGATATCGACTTTTGATACGATGATCGTACCACTGATATATTTATACCGTTTTGATCGTCTCGTTGTGCTGATCTCCGCAGTATATTTATTTCTACGAGTTGGAGTCCGGTTCGCCGTGGGATCAATGAGACAATTCGCAGTTTCGGTACAGCTTCGAACATTTCAAACTCCTTGTGTCTTTTCATTTCCAGCCGTAAGATAATGAATGGCCACTGACCATAATTACTTTCTCAATTCAGCTTTTAGACTTTTCTATTTCCAACACTTCAAATTTATTGTCTGCCCCATTTTTCCTTTCATTCTCAGTCTTCTTCTCTATTCACGTGATATGCTCCTGTGACTCCCTTAAAATTTTCCTGAAGCAACTCCTTTACCTTCTCGTGTTTACCCTGTGTTGCTCCAACAAACCCATAGCCTCTCACATGTTCATGCCATCCACTTCCTTCCCATTTCCCGTGACTTCCTTTATTTTTCTCGAAGCAGGACTGCGTGCGCAGCGTCCACCTCCTCTTCCCCGCAATCCGCCTTCCTCCCTCTCCCCACGTCATCCACCACTTCTCATCTCCTTCCACCTACTCGAACCCAAGACCCAAACCCGTATGCCACCACCACGTTGTTCCGTCCACGCGAGAATAACAGTTGCTCCGAGCCTCCTCCGCGATCCACCTACGAGCTGGCCAATTACCCAGATCCCCTCACCACTAGTCACCGGCCGAGACTTCAACGTTCCTCACCTCTTCCTTTAGCCTACGCTCAGCCTCACATGCAATGTTTTCCTCTTCACCAACCAAAGTAGCCCCGTCCTCGACATCCTCCCTCCATGCCACGCCATCCAACGCCGCAAGCCAGATCTGCCCCTTCCGCCTGTACACTTTTTTTGCGACATCGAGCTTGGTAAGCCTTTTGATTTTCTCCTCTTATATTGTATGTATATAGTTTAAGCTTATATATGTATGTATATTTTAATAGAAGTATTTTGGTTACAACAATGTAAGCCTTTTGATTTACAGTAAGTAATATATTTAGTCTCCTTGTTGCTTTACTGAAAAGTGCATTGATTGAGTATTACCAGTACGTTTGTATATATTGTATTCTATATAAATTTGAAGTTATAAGTTAGTATATTTACTAGCTAAACATATATAACTGGTAGTGTACATATATATTGCATTAAAGTATAGTATCTATGTTTACTGTATATAGACTTACAACATAT
Organism: Allium fistulosum; assembly: GCA_030737815.1. Lineage (NCBI taxonomy): Eukaryota > Viridiplantae > Streptophyta > Magnoliopsida > Asparagales > Amaryllidaceae > Allium > Allium fistulosum. Next base: position 944,519,028 of record CM060904.1, on the reverse strand, counting down.
TTTATTATAAAGAGGCATGTTGTCTATATTTAGTAATAAGACGTGTCTTCCTTTATATAACTTTTTACAAGTCATATATGATCTGGGTGTAAGTTTGGTATATACTGTATAAGTCTATATATATAAGGTCTAGCTCGCATCTGTTTATCTAGTGTATGGTATTTTATAAGTTATAGTACTATTCATGAGTTATACTGTGTCAGTACATATATTGATTTAATGTACATAGGCGTATATAATTTTGGTTACAGTCTGTTGCCTATGTTTGTTATCTCAAATCCCAGCTTTATATATCTGCTTTATGTCATATTTGGGCCAGCATACGCATTGTATGCATACATATAGATAGTTAAAAAAAAACCTCTGTTTTGTCTTAAAGGTTATATTTACATATATATATTAGTCACTTGGGTTATATGGTATATGTATATATATGTGTACAAGGATCTTATTTTAAGACTAATTTAAACAAGGATTTTGAAATATATCTATATGTATTTAAATTAAAAAAAAATGTGTTGGAATATAAATCATGACTTTATATATATATAGAGAGAGAGAGAGAGTTATGTATATATATATGATCACTTACCGGTTATTACCATCGATCCAATTCTGATTTAATTTCGTCAATTCTATCTACCAGCTTTGACCGTCGAATTCGTGCCAACCTTGTTGTTTTGGATTCGTGCCTGGATTTCGTAACCTGTTCATTGTCAAATATCTCTAGCCTCGAAAGGTGAGCACTCACTCACGATTAACGTTCTTTTACTTATTAGATTTGATTTCAATTGAAACGACAATTGAAATATACTGCTGTTAGTTAATTACACTGTTATATGTATGCTATTACCTGTATCAGTTCACCTGTGACATCTGACACCATTATCTGTTAATTATTTATGCGATGATAATACAGTTTGGTGGATAATTTATTGATTGTTGATGTTTATATTGGACGTTAAATTGTTAATGTTAAAATGATAAATAGTATGAAATTGAACTTGATATAGGACAGTTAAATGTTAAATTTGATTAACCGACATTTGTATAATATGACCCCTTTAACTGTTGAATTTATTGACATGTAGGATTGTTAACTACACCTTGAACCATCAATTGTATGTTGTTTTAACTGATGATGTATGAAATTGTAAATAGATGACTAGTGAAAAACCGTAATGCAATAATCTTTAATCTACATGAAATGATAGTGTAGATTCTAGAAATAATTATATTAATTCGTACAAATAACAATGCGAATTAATACGGTTATTTCGGGATTATTTGAATTGATTATTGGATTGTTATTGATTGTTGTTATTGCTTGTTTATTTACTTTGACACCATCCCAGTTATCACACTGCAAGTTCCCTTTGTATGTTTTGATTTTGAATTGAATTGGAATCGGGTTGAAATGATAAATACCCAAGTTGAACTTTGACCTAGGATAGGAAATTAAATAAAACCCGATTGGTCAATAATTTGATTTAAAATAAAACAAAGATTTTATTGGAATAAATAATATGGTTTTGAAACGAAGTTGAAATTTGAATTTTAATGAAAGGAAAATGTTAATATTTAATAATATGAAACAAAGTATTAACAATGAAATTGATGAAAGATTGTTGTTTAATTTGAGAAATGATTGAATTAAGTTTGAAATTATTAAACTTTGAAATGATTTAATAATTAAGTTGGAAATTATAATTAAGTTTGAAATTATTAAACTTTGAAATTATTTAATAATTAAGTTTGAATTATTTAATAATTAAATGAGATTGAATTATTTAATGATTAAATTGAATTGGATTCTTTAATAAGCGAAATTGGACTTTTGAATAAGTAAATTTTACTTCGTAAATAATTGAAATCGAGTTTCTTTATTAATTAAGTTTTGGAAAATTATTTAAGTACGTAAATAAGTGAAATTGAATTTCTTTAACAAGAAATAAAATGTGATTTATTGAAATTAATATAAGACTTGAAATTTAAAGAATTTGATTTGATTAATTTAATTTAATTCAAATTGTAAGTTTTGAAATAAGGAAGTTGAATTTAAAAATGGATTTAATGAATTGGAAATTTAATATAAATTGTTTGAATGACAAATTTACTTAATGAATAATTAATGAATGAAATCGATAAATGAGTTTAAATTGATTTGAATGTTAAATAAAATTTGTTTAAATGATTTCGGAATGAAACTTATATACGAACTTGAACCAATATTTGAATTGTTTTAAAAAGAGATTGAAATTGAATATAAGATTTTGAAATGATAATTTGGAAGTTTTGAAACGTAAATTTTTGGAAATTGGTTTTGAAAGACAAATGAATGTTGATTTACGAATTCTAATCGAAATTGTAATTGATTTGGTTTTTGAAATATATAAACGACCAATCGGTGTAATAATTACGAAAGTTATTAAAGAGACCGGAATTCGGTTATGGATATACTCTCTATCTAAACCGAAAACCACTTTAATAACTATACGCGGAGTGATGATCCAGAATGAAGTGGTTGGAATGATGTACGTGTTGACTGAAGAAAGAGAACGATAATGGATGACCCCTGACATGACTAAAACAGGAGCCGCGCCGGGCCATTGAGGTTCGCCATCTCTAGCGGACACACTTCTTCGATACCATATCTATTACATTTGTGATTCGATTTGGGTGCACCCCTCTATTATGGGAGTGTTGTTTCGCGGTGTTGGGGTAGTAGCTGCTATGCCCAACATCAGTCCGGATCAGGCAACTACTAGTATCCTAGTTGGTATCGCCGCATGTACCTTGTCATACTGATTATCCTATTCGCGACCACTACGATTTTGATTTGTACCTTTAGTATATGGATTGCCCTCTGGTGACTTCCGGTTTTGGGGAAACTACGGTCTTGTATATGCTTTTGGGAATAAAAAATGTGTTAAGGGTGGAATGGGCCATGACTTAACGCTATTTTGATATCTTTATATTACTGATAGACATTATCTACTTATCGTACATTACTACATAGTAGATAGTTTGACGGATCCTTAAAGGATGGTTATTCCAAACATCCTTTGAGTTACTTGTATTTCAATTGCTATTTCACTTGAGTTGGATTTATTAATATGAGAATGTTAATCCTGACTCGAGTGTTTTGTGTTTTGCTTTACGCTCGGGTCAGACTGAGTAGTTCAGCTTTCGAGACTCACCTTTGGAGTTGGAGCTTCGCTTGGAGATCCAGCTATCTATCCAGCTTTCAGATATTCGATGATTCCAGTGATGTATTCTGATTTGTATCTGTTACTCTTCCGTTGTATCTAGTTTAACTCTGATGTATCGTATTACTCTTCTGTTGTAAACTCTGATGTATTTTATATATTCATATAGTAGCTTCATGAACTACTATCTCTTTTATTTCCGCTGCACTTATTACTCTGTGTCTGTGATCTGTGATTATTTATTTACTGTATATGTTCAGTTTTGCCAAATTTAAATTAACAACGCGGTATTTTGAGCAATTCAACTCCGGCATGAGTGTCTACCTATACACTTATAATGGACGCGAATGGTCCAAAATCCCGGGTCGTTACAAAAGTTGTGACTGGTCTCGAGAAAAACATAAAGAAGGGAACTAGGTGTTTTACTCGAGAACTTTGTAATGTGGCTCGGGTATTTTCATTAGGGAATCGGGTTTGCTTCGAAATTTTTAAAGGTTTAAAAAAAACAAAAGAAAATTTGTAACCAGTTTTCAAAGCAAATAGAAATGAACAAGTTTCAAAACCATTATCAAATAAGGTTCAAAATATAAGTATATTAAAAACTTTAATCATGAGGTGTTTGAATGAATTAATTTCAAACTTTTGAATTCAAATAAGTAATGATGAAACTAAGTAATTAATTAAAGTATATGGTTTATCTTAATTATTTAAGATCTTACAAATTGAAATATGAGTTCTTAATGTAATAAATGGATGGTTAATTACTTAGTATAAGTGATTAAAGTGTAATTACTGAATGTAATTAATTAGAGGATAGTTAATGAATTAATGTGATTAATTAAATGTTAATAAATGAATGTAATTAGTTAAAGATGATTAACTAATGAAAGTGATTAAGGGTTAATTAATTAACTTTAGTGATTATGGGATAATTACTTAAAGAATAATTACTTAATGCAATTTAATTAAAGAAGAAATGATTAATGTGAGTAATTAAAGGATAAATTTGTTAAGGATTAATTAATTTAATTAGTAATTAAAGGTTAAATTAATTAATAATTAAGGGTTAATTAATTGAGGATAATTAACCAATGGGATAAATTACTTAATGGAAGTAATTATGGATAATTAATGGGTAATTAAAGGATGATTAATTAATGGTTTGTAATTAATTAATGATTAAGTAAGCAGGATTTAAAAGGTGATTGAAGTAATTAATTTAATTTATTTAAATTAATTAGGAATGGTGTGACAAATTTATCTTGCTTATGAATGATTGAATGATATTGTACGCCTTAGATTAGTTGATATCTCTGATATGTGATGCTATGTGATATGATATGTTTGGGTTGAACTGTGATAATATGGTTTGTCTATCTGTGATGAATGGCTATGTAAATATGAAATTTTGGATAAGTGGAATTGTTTAAACTTAAACAGTTTTGTATTTAAGATAATATTGGATTCGAAGAGACCGGGGTCGGGTATCAGTAAATACCCGAAACCACTTCGATTTAGAATCTACAATAATTCTTTATAGTTGGATATGTGAAATCAATAGGCTGGAATGGAATAATTTAAGTAAACTGGACCATTTAAACTAAGTAAGGGTACTTAGTGATTGTTTGTGAAATAAGTGTTGACTATAACAAGATTTGAACTTGTAGTGAAGTACGAGTTACCCGGGTTTCCTTTTATGTTGAATTTAGTATTTCATGTTAGATGGGTTTACTCACGCTGGTTTCCAGCCTGACCCGGGTGTTACTTTGATGTAATGCTCGGGTCAGACCGAGTATTACAGATTTCCAGGTAAGGACGTTCTGGAGCTCAGGAGATGAGCTGGGTGGCAGGAACGTATGGAGTGTTTCCGCTGTGATATATTTTTGACTATATATGTTGGTTTGTATATGTCCAATGATTGTGTATGTGTGAACTCTGATGTATTAAAATATAATTGACAGATACAGGTATTCTTTTGTAAATTGTTATTATTTGATATTATATTTTGATCCGCTGCGATTTGTGAGAATCAGGGCTGTGTTTCTATTTCTTCTTCTTCTATCTCTTTCTTCTTTTCCTAACTATCTGGAATTTTCACGATCAAAAATTTCGGGTCGTTACATTTGGTATCAGAGCAAAGGTTAAGCGAAAACCTTGGCTCTGGTGGGTTTACTCATCAGGGATAGGGTTAGTATTACCCTAGGATGAGTTGAGTGTGTGTGTGTGTGTATTTATATATATATATATATATAGACGAGAGCGTACTTGTTATTTTCTTATATAAAGGTTTTAAAAATGGTTTTAAAACTGGAAGATTTTATAAAAGCTTATATTATATTTATAAAGCAATAATTGGTTATTAAATAAGAAATTAAGTAATATATATACATATCCAAATAAGGATTGGATAAAATGAACTATATAAATAAGATGAATTAGAATTGGGTTCAAACCAGAAATAGAATGGTTATTGAGTTTAAATAGGATGATTGTTTTCCAATAAACACATAAATGTTTTAAGGAAGTAACCATTAGATGTGAATAACTTGTAAATTAGAAAGTATGTAAGTTGAAAAGTTTTGAAATTGTTTCAAATGTTAATAGAAATAATAAAGAGTATTATTCAAAATATTTTGAATGTGATCTTATTTTAAAATAAGAGTAGTTTGAAAGCATTAAAGGTAACTGTTGAGCTAAAACCAAAAGTGGTTTAAAATTTAAGGATAACTTAGAGTGTAAAGGAAATAATATGTATATATGAGGAATATACATAATATCAAAAATGGGTTGAAATAAACTCTAAATATTGAGTTTTAAATTTGAAATGAGATGTGATATCCAAGGTGATAAGTTTTTGAACTTATAAGATTATTAATGTGAAGTTGAAAATTTGAAATGGGAATTCAAATTGGGTAAGGTTGGCTGGATTAAGTAAATTGAATTTAACTTTGGGAAAGTTAAATAAGTTAACAAGCAACCTGAACTGGAAATTTCAAGATGAAATTGAGATTTAACTTGGGGAGTTAAATGGTTAATTTAAATTGGGAGTTTGTGTGATCTCAAAATGGGTTTGAGATTTGGAAATTGGAAATGGATGGATGTTTTAAAATAAATTGGATGATATCATCCTATTGTTATTAATAACCTTTAAATTGTGAATTGGATTTGTTTAAATGAATTAGGAATGAAGTGTGGTAATATATCCATTATTGAGATAAAAGGGAAATTAAACTTTAATTTGAAATTAAGGATATGGAATTACTTTGAACTGAAAATTTGAATAATTGAATTTGTAAATTAAAATTTGTTTAAAAATTGGTTTCAGAACTGGAAGATAAATTGGGTAATAAATTGAATTTTTAAGATAAAATTGTATTGAACTCTTATTTGAACTTTGAAATAAGTTAAGTAAAGATGATTTAAAATGGAATTTTGAGAATTCGACTCAGGATTAAATTGTTTAAAGATTTGGATTATTGATTTAATAATAAAGGTTAATTTGATTTAAGGGGTTAAATCAACATTTGAAAATTTGACTCGAATTTATATAATTCGAGATGGTTTAAAGTTGAGATTCAGATTTCATTAGTTCAAATTGAATTTAGTTTGAATTAATTAGAATTGAAGATGGATAATTATAAAATTCAATGGAAAATTTGAATTGGATTAATTTGAAATAAAATTGAAGATTGAATGAGTTCAAATTCAAATGGGAATTGGAATAAATTCATATAGAAATTGAAATGATTTGAAATTGAAGTGGATTCAATTTGAGATTAGTCTAAATTAATTTGAATAATTTGTAATTGTAATTGAAGTAAATATGTTTAAAATCAAATGGAATTTGATCTGAATTTAGAAAGAAATTGAGGTTAATTCAACTTGAATTGGGGATAAATCAAGTTCAAGGGAAGTTGAAGTTATTCAAATTAGAAGTGAGTCCATTTAAATGGAAGTGGAAATTTAAATTGAATTGATGGGGAATTGAACAGTTTGACTCTGGACTATTTTAAAAATAGATTGTTTTAATATAAATCTATTTTTCCAAACTATTTACTATACAACTTTTCTTTTTAAACTTAAAACTATCTTAAACTTGTTTTACAATTACTTTTGGAACTATTTAACAATTTTTCAACTAATTTATAAACTAATTACTGTTTTTCAATTGTTTTATAAATAATTACTATTTTTCAACTATTTACAATTACTTAACTATTTTACAGCTATTTTACAAACTAATAATTATTTTTCAACTACTTATCTATTTTTAAAATTTTCAAGCTATTTTCTAAATATAAACTGGTCGGAGTTCAAACTGTTATTGATTAAATACCCAATTGAGATAAGAATTAAAATGGTAATCCAAGAGAGGATTGAAGCAAAGGTGAATAAGTGGATAGAGATTAAAAGGATGAATAGAAAGGAAATTGATTTAACTGATAATCAATGAAAATAAATACGTAGGATGTACGTATATTATTCTATACGCATAGTGATTTGATCCAGATTCGAGCACAGAATTTCGAGATAGTATTATCGATCCGATTTGGGATTTTTCACTCGATTTTCGGTGGCGAACCTGGATATGGATTTTTGATTGGTTCTGGGTATTCTCTATCATAGTTGTGACTATGCAAGGAGAATGACGGTTTTTGATCAAGAAACTAGATCTGAGTCCGCACTAGGAAGTCGGGTGGACAATACTAGTTCGGAAGTGAAATTGTGTGATCGAGTGAGCGATCAGATTGATATAGTGTACGGATGATATGTGTACATCATACGGGTTTGAATGAAATTGGCATTGAAATTTATGGATAAGAACTGTAAAATGGTCTTTGAAATGAAAAGTATATTGTAACGATTGCGATCTTTCGACGCTCGAAAATCGACATTTATACATTCACTGTATCAACTGCCGAGCAATCGAATGCCGGAAAACCAAATTGTTATGGAGAAAAAGAAGAGGTAGAAGAAGACAAAAGAAAAAGAAAGAAGAAACAACAGAAAACCCAGAACAATATCAGAATCTCACATTCTCAGCGGAACAACATATAATAGATAAATGAATAATCTTTAAATCAGAGAACTATATCATTTTATACATTTCATCATCAGAGTTTACAACAACAATATACAACACAACTGGACAGTTATATAAACTTGTCCTCATACAGAATACACACCGGAATAAATAATATCATATACAAATGCTACGTCTCACCATCCAGCTCGCCACTAAGCTCCAAAGCATCCCGAATCCAGAATGACCTGATAACCTGACTCTAGACTGTCCATGTGGAAATTGGTGGGCACCCAGAGTTTAGGAAGGAAACAATAAACTCCAGGTCAGTCATGGTGACTGGTGTGAGAACTTAAAACAGTTTTATCTTTAAAACAACAACAACAACAAAGCAAGTAGAAAATATCCGCAATGCTTTTGGAAAATGAAACTACCATAAGACCTCCCGCCACACACACAATGCAAACGCAGAATTGGAGGAGAATTCTTCTTATGATAGTAAAACATGCTTACTACGCAAATCATTGGATTATTATTATTAGTGCATAGTGCAGAAAATATTTCGAAAGTATAATATTAATCTTAGCCAGCATAGGCATTTCACGTTTTGCCTACTATAGCTACTATGTTCAATAGCAGGTTACCGCCACATTCCATAGCAGGTTATACAACTAAAACCGTACAAGGTTCGTATTGTTTCTTTGGATTTTCCAACAAATGGTCAGGCTAAGGAATTTCCTACTGCCACATGGGATCGCCTCTGGCGGGACATCCCGAGAACCTAACCAGATCTCTGCCAACACAAGGCCGGGTTACCTCTGTCACTAGGTAACTACTACTCGAGTATGCCACACCCCGGTCCTTTGGGACCTTTATCCGAGCGCTTGATAACCAACATCACACAGTAATAAATATAGTGTGTCCACATGAGTAAGTATCTGGGCTCCATACCATGATACCACCCTTTTCCAGAAGGAAATGACAAACCCTAAAGGGAGCGACCCTCATAACCTTGCCGCATCATTCCTGTTTCGACCATTTCCAGGTTGTGAGGCTCTGACGAAGTCTCGTCCACAAAGCTACGCTTTTTCACAAAGCCACGCTTTGATCACAAATGATCAAATAAATGATCATCACACAGCAACACTTAGCATGCCACATTACCAAATTGGGAATATATCGCTAATAAATTTCAACTACATAACCTCTGAGCTCGTACGTCTCAAAGAAGGGTGTTAAGCTAAGAGAATAAATTCTCCGCCACCAACAGAAATGTATTTGAAAGAAATCAGCTTTATATCTCAAAATGTAATGTCGGACATGTAACCATACAAGTCTGTTCCGTGTTCGAACAGAACCGAAGGCACTTCCGAAGAAGCCCTTGCAATCCGGGTATTCACAATCCCGATAAAACTTCCCATCACAAAGGCAATCTCTATACCGTAGCTAACGGTGCAGAGACAATCGATAGGTCATCCTATCGTTTTCACAAATACCCGGTCTTCACCATCGGTCTTCAATACGATCCATATCGTCGTATCACTAATTCGGAATGGGTTATATGACACACAGGTCTTTTCCCGGCTAACCCGAATAGTGAGCACAATATTTAAAACATATGGATATAGGGATTTCAATTAAGTCACAACTTATTACCCAAATCCTTTCCTTTAAATGGTTTAAACAAATTACCATTTTAAATCTTTAAACAAAAAGATTTACTTCACAAAGTTTACTCAATTTCACAAAGATTCATTCACAGATTTCCAAAGCAATTTCCATTTCAATTGAACTAACCCATTAAATCTTTAAATCAGATTTAATATATAGCTTTCAAAACTATTCACAATTCAAGTATTTTATAATATAAAAGATACACCTTTTAAAATCTTCTTTGATTTCAAAATAAAGCTTAATCATCTTCACAAAGGTTAATTCATAGTTTTCAAAACTATTTACAATTTCATTTCAACTAGAGATGTTTTCGATACAAATTGGAAATCTTTTCACTTTATGAAAGCCATTATTATTTGAAAACAAATAGTTTTCGTTTTGGGAAAAAATGGTTACATTTACACAGTTTAAAGTCGTTCAAGTAAAAACTTGAATATAAATTTCAATTCCCCCAAGACCGTATTTTAATTGGTTAAAAAAAACATATAAAAAAACATAAAAACACCTTTTATACTTATAAAATCTTTTAAACCAAAATTCCCAATTCATTGAATTCAATTTCAAAATATTGAATTCAAACTTAAATCAAATGATTTAAATTCCAATTCTATTAAGTTATTTAAAATAACTTTTATTTCTGAAGCTCATTTCAAAAACTTTCAATTCCAATTCCAAAACCATTTTGGATTCAAAAATTCAATTTTCAAAATTGATAAAAATCTGTGACTTAACCGATTTCCACGTGAAATCCACTTTTGTGTGTGTATTGTGTAGTCCAAGGGTTTAACACAATAGTGCAACAACATTCAATCATCACAGATCAAATATAACAATATAATTGATAAGCGGTATAAACTATAACGCTTATCTTTCATTCACAGATCACAGATATATACATATCATAGATAAATAGATCACAATCATACACAATCAGAATATATCACAAAACATCACACATAAAAGATGTCAAACAATTCCACACCCAATATAATCCAGACATCCATAAGTAGGATTATTTAAATTATTTCATTAATTCAAATCAATTTCACAAATATTCATTTTTCAATTCCAAATAAATTTTCAAATTTATTTTCAAATTCCAAATAAAATTCCAATGAATTTCCAAAATATTTCTTTTTAAAATAAATTCTTTTATCTCTTCAAATCTATTTAAAAAATTCAAATTTAAATAAATTTTCAACTTATAAAAATATTTCCCGAAATCCATTTATAATAAGATTTTTATCTTTAAAAACCCCTTTTTAATTTTATCCAATTATCAAAAATAAATATTTCAATAAATTTTCAACTTATATTTTCAAAAATCCAATTTTTAAATATTTTAGGTATCCATCGATACCAAAAATATCTTCGGCTAATTTATAGCCATCTACAGATTCCATCACAATATAATCACACGATGATTATAAATAAATCAACACACAACATTGAAATAAATTCAAATGTTTGAGGAATCCAGTTGGATTCCCTCAACCTGCTTCCCTGCATCCACAGATGTTAGCACAATACCAATTTCACTTCAATGTGAAATTATCGCGGTATATGGGATTTATAAATAATATCCGCTATTATGCGGCGCAATAGGGTCTCATCCGCTATATAATGTGGGAAATCAACAACTCCAATATATACACATTCCAATATATATATATATATTGCTATATACATATATAATACCAATTCCACTTCACGGTAGAATTATCGCGGTATATGTTTTTAATAAATAACCTCCGCTTAATATGCGGCGTATAGGGTCTATTTAACACGATAAATAGCAACCATCATTCAATTCACACAATTAACACTATCAACAAATTTTAAATCTGACTATTTAAAATTTAAATCAAAACAAAATATTCGATTGAGTGAGGAGTTCTCACCTTGCTTTCAAAAACGGTTGCAGCGTTTTATTTCGAATAAAATTAAACAGGCGTTTAATTTTACTCAAAATTTTCACTGACTCTAATTGACTCCAAACCAGCTCCATTGCGAAGAGCTCGTCGAAACGATTCCAACGCAAGTCGTATCGTCCATTTTTGACCTCGTATGAACAAGATATCGTATTTTAAACATTATACGAATTTATATTAATCAATTTACAAATTTTTATTTTCAAATCTAAACCCTACTGAATCTCAGCCGTGCATTCCTTTGAAGAGAATCTGGTCCGCGTGTGTTTGCTTCTTCTTCCCCGTTCACTCTCGTATGAAATCAAACCCAAGGCCGCCAATCTCTCTCGAATTTCTGAGCCTTCATCTTTCATCTTCACGCCGATCAACTACTAGGGTTTCGAAGCCCCGCTCGAGAGCCACCATCGGCCAGAGGTCGGCCACGCTCGGTGCCCTCCAAGCCTTGGAATTCGTGCATGAACGGCCAGAGAACGCGGCCCCTAGCGACCACCTTGATGCTCCTATTCAGATCACCACCGTTGGATCTGTAGATCTCAACACCCTCTTCACTTTTGTAGTTGACAACTTTTGCTAAATGTTTACGGATTTGAAGGAAATTGAGGGAGAAGGAGAATGTTTTCTGGCCTTTGAACAAAAGAGTGGCGGCCAAGGTTTGAGCTGAAGCCCTAATAGTTTTGTTTGCAAAATGAAGAAATGAGGTGCTTTTATAGAAAATTCTCCAAATCACTATTCATCGGAAAAAATTTCGAACTCCAAATCGAGTGTGACGCCCCACCTCTATACCCACACTAACCAAGAACACTACGATGTAGTGCTGTCAATTAGCATGGAGAATAAGGCTGTTGAGGAGCGACCCTCCATGTAACTTCTTTGTGCGAGTACCGATATGTCAGATAGTATAGAATGCATGTCATTTAAGGAGGAAATCCGACATACCGATACAAACATCAAAGCTATCACACAGTGGCTATATATAATCTTCGGAAACAAACATAGAAATAAACATAACATAAATCAGTCACAAACATCCATATCACAAAGGCGGAAAAAGATATGAATATATATAACACATGAAAGTGTACATCAAAGTAGTGGTAAGAAAGATCCACGATAATACAAAAGAATAGCAACACGTGCTACACAAAGGAATACATCTATGAGTCGGTATCTCAAATGTATACAACAAAAACTACTAATCTCAGTAGTCTGCCAAAAGTCAGAGTAATAGATCCCTGGAGAGAAGTCAAGCAGAAGCACCTGTAACATCTCAGTCTGACCCGAGTATTATTTCATAAGGAAATAATAAACGGATCAGTCTAGCTATAAATATCAGATGACATGATATAGAATAAGGGATATGGCATAAACATATAATAACCATAATGGCATACTACTATAAGTATGTAAATGATAATCAACAAGAGATTAATCAATATCACAAGTATCTTCTCAAAGATCCAAATCCACAAAAAGGTAATGACACACGAATTCACCAATGCACAAGAATTGATAAAACATATCGGTGAAAATCATGAAAATTGGTGAAGCACAAATTCTAAAAATCAACACACGAAATCCAGAACAAATTCCAGAAATCAACACACGAAATCCAGAAATCACAAAAAGGGGGAAGGCCTATCACACGAACGAGAAGCTATCTCATGGAAGCTAACCATATAATTTTTCGAACACACGAATGGCCCGAAGACCTTTGAACACACGAACGGCCCGAAGACCATGGGGCGCTACCCCATATATGTGAGTAGAAACATCACACACGCGGGGTCTAGTCTCCCTCGCAGACAAAGAGACATCGCTCAATCGCTAGTCTAAATCACAAAAATGATCGTCATGATCATCAAGAAGTGTCAATCACACCAAGCTAGTAAATATATGAGTTTAGCTTCATGTCCTATAACCACTTGCTTAACTTAAATATTTACGAACAAACTGTAAATCTTCACTAGAAAATTGTCACAAAAGGTTCAGTCGAACAAGTCCAAGAATTAACCGACGAAGTAAACGCAAGCATTTCATACCACCTGTTTTGCTAAGTCGTTTAATTAGATTTCTCATCCGAGTGAAGTTAAGGCTTGTACATACTAATAGATTGGAAAATGGTTTAAGAAAAAGAGCTTTGTATTAAAATAGAGTTTCAATCGTTTTGATGAAAGAGTTTTGATATTTACTACTAGTATTGAAACCTTCATATTTTTAAAGTGACAAGTCACAAAATTGATTGTAGAAATAATCAGTCACAAAACTTCACATACGAAGACGTGAATGAAATCCAAGGAAATCAGCTCAAAATGCATCAAAGTAAAAGTAGATGGTGCGGCCAAGCATGCCGAGCGACCTAACCAAATACAGGTCGAACGACCTAAGTATAAAAAGGAGAGCGACCTAACGTCTTAACAAGGCCATGCGACCTAACGTATTACGACCAAGTGGTCGAGCGATGCAAGAGGTCATGCGACCTAAAAAAAGTAAGGTCTAACGACCTAAAGGAAATGGGGTCAAGTGACCTAAGAGGGGAAACGACTTAAGGTTTAACAACCTAAAGGCGAACGAGTTAAGGCATAAGCAGCCTAACAACCAAAAGAGGAAGCGACCTAAGTCAGCGAGCGACCTAAGGGGTTAACGGCCCAAGCACGCGACCTATGGATGGAGCGGTCGTGCGATCTAAGGTGAGGCTAGCTAGCACGGTCGAGTTAAGGGGGCATCGACCTAAGGTCTTACGACCTAGGGAACAAGGGGTGTACGACCTAAAGGCACGCGACCAAATGATAAACAGGCCGAGCTATTTCCGAGCGACCTAACAGCAAATGTAAGTATATTAGGTCGAACGACCTAACTGCAAACGGTTTAAGGTCAAACGACCTAAAGTGGAACGACCTTAGCATGCGAGCGACTTAACATACTCGAACGACCTAACTGCAGGCCGACCAAAAGGAGACTAGGCCGAGCAACCTAAGGTCAAGCGACCTACGACCTAGCGACCTACGACCTAGGGGAAACGAGCTAAATGCAGGCGAGCGACCTAAGCCCAGAACGAGCAATTTGCAGGCCGAGACGTTTCCACGCGAATGGGCTAATCAAGGTAGAATGACTTAAGCCCAGATTTTGCTGAAGCACTCTAAATATTGGGGTTTTTCACAATCCAATCCAAACCAAATGCAAATGCACATGCACAAGTGATAGGGAATCATTCCCAACAATCCAATGACAGTTATAGGCAAGAATGTGAGATAAAAATCTTACCTTTGCACCAAAAATCAATGAAGATGAAGCCTAAAGCAAACAAGAATCAATCCCTCTTCAATCTCAACACAAGAAGCTTGAATCCAATGTCTTCTTCTTGAATTTGGAGTTGAATGATGGATTACAATTGAATTTGAGCTTGGAGTTTTAATTTCCATTCCCTCCTCCATTTTTGATAAAGCTTGAATGTTAAGCAAATAGAATCAAGTTATGAAGAGAAGAGGGGGTTGGGCTGAGTTAGTAAGTTCAGTCCAAACCAAAGCCCTAAGTGAAAAAGTGGCGAAAATTCCACTAACTCCAAACATATCAAAGTTTACACTTAAAAAGATCGCAAATGTCATTTTGAACTCAATGGAGGTGGTTTCGAGTCCTAATTTGACCATATGCAAAAAGTAGCTTTTCGGACTAAGATCTGATCAACGATTAAAATATTTAGATAAAATATTTAAATATAAAATCGATAAATATGCGGGTTGTTACAGACTCCCCTTCTTAAAGAAATTGCGTCCTCGCAATATATAAGATGGAAATAAAAAGTAACAACCATAACAGCATATTAACACGAAAAGAAATTTAAAATAAGAAGTTCACCTCAAAGAGCATGAGAAAGTAATTCCGGATGTGTACGCTCGATGAATTCTCTAGATTCCCAAGAGCAATCTTTAGGATTTGAGGACCATTGAACTTTAACAAGCGGAACATCTTTATTTCGAAGTCGTTTGACCTCCGAAGCAATAATTTGAATAGGATGCTGCTAATATGTCAAATTAGGTGAAACTTCAATCTCTTCCACAACACCGGGCTCAAGAATAGAATCGGAATCCCGAAGGCACTTCCGTAATTGAGAAACGTGAAACACGTCATGCATGGCAGAAAACTGAGCCGGTAATGAAAGGTGATAAGCCATGGAACCAATACGTTCAGTGATAGGAAATGGCCCAATATATCGAGGCGCTAACTTTCCCGATCGACTGAAACGTACAACACCCTTCATAGATGAAACACGAATAAATACAAGATCTCCCATAGAAAATTCTAATTTTCTTCTTCGGTTATCGGCATAGGATTTTTGTCTACTTTGGGCTTCTTTCATCCTATGCCGAATAAGTTCAATCTTTTCTGTGGAATCACGAATAAAATCTGGACCTAAAACCAGCTTCTCACCGGCCTCAAGCCAACAAGAAGGAGATCGGCATGGCCTTCCATAGAGTGCCTCGAAAGGTGCCATACCAATACTATATTGGAAGCTGTTATTATAGGAAAACTCAACGAGAGAAATATGATCTTCCCAACTTCCACCGAAATCAAGCACACAAGAACGAAGAAGATCTTCAAGAGTTTGATTCACACGCTCAGTTTGCCCATCGGACTGGGGGTGATAAGCGGTGCTAAAATTAAGCTTCGTTCCCAAAGCTTTTTGAAGACTCTTCCAGAATCCACTAGTAAACAATTGATCACGATCACTAACAATAGAAGTAGGAACTCCATGAAATTTAACAATTTCTTTGATAAAGAGTTTGGCCAAAAGAGGAACGGTTCGGTTCGACCGAACGGGAATAAAATGGGCGGATTTAGTAAGTCTATCAACGATCACCCATAAGCTATCATGGCCCGAACAAGAACGGGGAAGGCTATCAATAAAATCCATGGAAATTTGATCCCACTTCCAAACTGGAATTTCCAAAGGTTGTAATAACCCACCGGGCCTTTGATGTTCAGCCTTGAAAAGTTGGCAAGTCATGCAACACTTAACAAAGTTAGCAATATCAGATTTCATTCCCTCCGAGTAATAAAGTCGCTTCATGTCTGCGTACATTTTACTACTACCGGGATGAATGGAATATTTGGAACGATGCGAATCTTCTAGAATATCTTTACGAATATCACTAATATTTGGTATGATAAGTCTACCAAATTTTCGAATGCCGCCCCGAGAATCAATATCAAAGTCTTTCAAACCTTCAATATCGACTTTATCCTTAATATTTTGGCCAAGAAGAGCCAATTCGGGGTCTAGCCTTTAAGCTTCAAGAATGCGGTCTAAAAGAGAAGGATGAGCCTCAAGGCTACATAAAACAAGAGATGAACATAAATCGGAAACACGATCTCGAATTTCACAAGTGGATAAAACTTCGAGATTGTTCCATTCGGATATCATCATGGAAACAACCACTTGTTGCTTGCGACTAAGTGCATCGGCAACTCGATTTCCCTTTCCGGGAGTATAAAGAATATCAAGATCATAAGAGGCAAGGAATTCGAGCCAACGCTGTTGACGCAAATTAAGTTCCTTTTGAGAAAATAAATATTTCAAAGACTTATGATCAGTATAAAGTATAAATTTCTCTCCCAAAAGATAATGTCGCCAAATTCGAAGGGCGAAAACGATAGCCGCGAGCTCTAAATCATGTGTGGCATATCTAGTCTCAGCCGGCTTCAATTGCCTAGAAGCATAAGCAATAACACGTTCTTTTTGCATAAGAACGACACCCAAACCAACGCGACTAGCATCGGTATAAACAACAAAATCTTGATTCCCTTCGGGAATAACAAGAATAGGAGCATCAGAAAGGAGTTCTTTTAATTTCTGAAAAGAAGTTTCACATTTGTCCGACCAAATGTATTTAACACCTTTCTTTGTTAAGCCAGTAAGAGGCACGACAATTTTCGAAAAGTCCTTGATGAAACGGCGGTAATAACCTGCCAATCCGAGAAAGCTATGGATTTCAGTCACGCTCTCCGGTCTCTTCCAATTTTGAATCGCTTCAATCTTTGAAGGATCCACTGATATTCCGGATTCGGAAATAATATGACCGAGAAACTTCACACTACATTGCCAAAAGTGTCATTTAGAAAATTTTGCTTTTAATTGATTGCTCCTAAGAGTTTCCAATACAATCCGAAGGTGCTTTTCATGTTCCTCCTCGGTTTTAGAATACACAAGAATATCATCAATAAAGATGAGAACAAAACGATCGAGGAAATCTTTGAAAACTCGATTCATAAGGTCAAAGAAATAAGCCGGGGCATTCGTTAAACCAAATGGCATAACTAGCCATTCATAAGATCCATAACAAGTACGGAATGAAGTCAAAGGAATACTATCCTCTGCAATACGAAGCTGATGAAAACCGGTAGCCAAGTCCAATTGTGAAAAGACTCTAGCACCACTAAGTTGATCAAATAGATCATCAATCCGAGGTAAAGGATATTTATTCTTAATAGTAAGATCATTAAGCTTGCGGTAGTCGACGCAAAGCCTAAGTGTACCATCGGATTTCTTCACGAAAATTGTTGAAGCTCCCCAAGGCGAGGAACTAGAGCGAATAAATTGCTTCGTCTCCAATTCGGATAATTGTTTGCACATCTCTTCATTCTCCTTATTGGACATGCGATAAGGAGGACGAGTAATAGGTTGAGCTCCTGGTATAAGATTAATTTTGAACTCAATTGCTCGCTTAGGTGGTAATCCTAAAACGGGCACAAATATGTCGGAAAATTCACGAACGACGTGAATACGAGAAATGACATCTTCCTCATCATCATTATCATCATCACGAGGATTTAAAGAATATAAAGATGCAGCCAAAGTCGAATCCGAATCTTTAAGAATAATAGAAATCTGCTTTACAGATTGCGGATGGCGGAGATAAATAGTCCGCTCAGGACATATGATATGAGCTTCATAACGGTTAAGCCAATCCATACCCAAAATCATTCCAAAGCCTAAATAACGCATGACATGCAAGTCGGCTAGAAAAGGAAAATCACACAAAATAATCTCCACATCTTTACAAAGCAAACTAAGAGTTGCGGATCCACCAACCGGATTCGCAATTCTTAAAGAAGTCATTAAAGCAACAACACTTAAGGAAAAAGTATCGACAAGTTCCTTTGATATAAAAGAATGGGATGCACCCGTATCAAAGAGAACTCTAATAGGTTGATTATGAAATATAATAATGCCATCAAGGACAGAATGAGACATACCTTGACCGCGAGATGTGTTGCCAGGGGCTTGAGCAACGTTTAACTTTCCCTCCTTCTTGCTTGGAAGCTTAGGGCATAGATGCATATAATGATCCGGACTTTTGCAATAGCGACAAGAACGGGGCTTTGAACACTTGTTCGCAAAATGGTCCCTAGAACCATAGTTGTAGCATTTCCCATCACTAGAGGAAAAAGTCTTTGCAGTAGGAGTTGCTTGTTTCCCTTTCTTATTGGGATAAGGGCCTTTGAATTTGTTTGGCCTTTTCTTGTTGTTGAAGTTTGGTTTGGGACCCACCACTTCAACATCACTTTCCCGATCTGCCTCTTCAAGACGAAGAGCGATATCAATGAGTTGTTCGAAAGAAACTTCTAAGTTTAGAAGTAATGGCTTCTTGAGATTCTTGTTTAAGCCATAGACGAATCTTTGGTTCTTCTTCAATGGGGTGTTGATGTATTCAACCCCATATTTAGACAGTGACTCGAAGGATGTGACATAATCTGTTACAGAGGACTCACCTTGAACAAGGTCTATGAAACGTCGAGCCAATGTCACTTTCTCTGCTTTTGGTACGAATTTTAATTCGAAGCGTTCCCGGAATTGCTCCCAGGTGAGATCCGCTTCAACAATTTCAGAAATAAGAAGTTCATACCAGTCCAATGCTCTTTCTTGGAGCATACTGGAGGCCACCTGAACACGATGAAGATCGATAAGATTCAAGCGAGAAAAGATCCGATCGCATGTTCTTAACCAAGCCTGGACTTCAATAATAGTTTCGGAACCTTTGAACGGTTTCCCACCCAAGTTAGTATAATCATTGCACAAACGTGCAAATCCAGACTTAGGATGAGTAGGTTCCTGATTAGGACCAACTGCTTGAGCATTCTTTACTAAATCAAGAAGCTGTTGAGCGGTCATAAAAACTCCATCCTGGGGAGTAACAGTAGATGGTCCAGCTCTGGGACGGCCTGGTCTAGACATTCTCTTCTTTAAGGAAGAGAAAAGAAGAAAAGTTATTCTCCAACTAAATATCAAGAAAATCTTGATAGATAAAACAAGGATAAATAAAAGGAAATAGGATGAGTCGGTTCGAAGACTCGACTTAAATCCTAAGGCACGACTCCTAAGTTGGACTTAGGATGATGATCCTTGTTAAGTTATTCTACATTGTTCCGAAGTTTGGCTCTGATACCAAGCTGTGACGCCCCACCTCTATACCCACGCTAACCAAGAACACTACGGTGTAGTGCTGTCAATTAGCACGGAGAATAAGGCTGTTGAGGAGCGACCCTCCATGTAACTTCTTTGTGCGAGTACCGATATGTCAGATAGTATACAATGAATGTCATTTAAGGAGGAAATCCGACATACCGATACAAACATCAAAGCCATCACACAGTGGCTATATATAATCTTCGGAAACAAACATAGAAATAAACATAACATAAATCAGTCACAGACATCCATATCACAAAGGCGGAAAAAGATATGAATATATATAACACATGAAAGTGTACATCAGAGTAGTGGTCAGAAAGATCCACAATAATACAAAAGAATAGCAACACGTGCTACACAAAGGAATACATCTATGAGTCGGTATCTCAAATGTATACAACAAAAACTACTAATCTAAGTAGTCTGCCAAAAGTCAGAGTAATAGATCCCTGGAGAGAAGTCAAGCAGAAGCACCTGTAACATCTCGGTCTGACCCGAGTATTATTTCATAAGAAAATAATAAACGGATCAGTCTAGCTATAAATATCAGATGACATGATATAGAATAAGGGATATGGCATAAACATATAATAACCATAATGGCATACTACTATAAGTATGTAAATGATAATCAACAAGAGATTAATCAATATCACAAGTATCTTCTCAAAGATCCAAATCCACAAAAAGGTAATGACACACGAATTCACCAATGCACAAGAATTGATAAAACATATCAGTGAAAATCACGAAAATTGGTGAAGCACAAATTCCAGAAATCAACACACGAAATCCAGAACAAATTCCAGAAATCAACACACGAAATCCAGAAATCACAAAAAGGGGGAAGGCCTATCACACAAACGAGAAGCTATCTCATGGAAGTTAACCATATAATTTTTCGAACACACGAATGGCCCGAAGACCTTTGAACACACGAACGGCCCGAAGACCATGGGGCGCTACCCCTTATATGTGAGTAGAAACATCACACAAGCGGGGTCTAGTCTCCCTCGCAGACAAAGAGACATCGCTCAATCGCTAGTCTAAATCACAAAAATGATCGTCATGATCATCAAGAAGTGTCAATCACACCAAGCTAGTAAATATATGAGTTTAGCTTCATGTCCCATAACCACTTGCTTAACTTAAATATTTACGAACAAACTGTAAATCTTCACTAGAAAATTGTCACAAAAGGTTCAGTCGAACAAGTCCAAGAATTAACCGACGAAGTAAACGCAAGCGTTTCATACCACCTGTTTTGCTAAGTCGTTTAATTAGATTTCTCATCCGAGTGAAGTAAAGGCTTGTATATACTAATAGATTGGAAAACGGTTTAAGAAAAAGAGCTTTGTATTAAAATAGAGTTGAAATCGTTTTGATGAAAGAGTTTTGATATTTACTACTAGTATTGAAACCTTCATATTTTTAAAGTGACAAGTCACAAAATTGATTGTAGAAATAATCAGTCACAAAACTTCACATACGAAGACGTGAATGAAATCCAAGGAAATCAGCTCAAAATGCATCAAAGTAAAAGTAGATGGTGCGGCCAAGCATGCCGAGCGACCTAACCAAATACAGGTCGAACGACCTAAGTATAAAAAGGCGAGCGACCTAATGTCTTAACAAGGCCATGCGACCTAACGTATTACGACCAAGTGGTCGAGCGATGCAAGAGGTCATGCGAACTAAAGAAAAGTAAGGTCTAACGACCTAAAGGAAATGGGGTCAAGCGACCTAAGAGGGGAAACGACTTAAGGTTTAACAACCTAAAGGCGAACGAGTTAAGGCATAAGCAGCCTAACAACCAAAAGAGGAAGCGACCTAAGGGTTTAACGGCCCAAGCACGCGACCTATGGATGGAGCGGTCGTGCGATCTAAGGTGAGGCGAGCTAGCACGGTCGAGTTAAGGGGGCAACGACCTAGGGAACAAGGGGCGTACGACCTAAAGGCACGCGACCAAATGATAAACATGCCGAGCTATTTCCGAGCGACCTAACAGCAAATGTAAGTATATTAGGTCGAACGACCTAACTGCAAACGGTTTAAGGTCAAACGACCTAAAGTGGAACGACCTTAGCGTGCGAGCGACTTAACATACTCGAACGACCTAACTGCAGGCCGACCAAAAGGAGACTAGGCCGAGCAACCTAAGGTCAAGCGACCTACGACCTAGCGACCTACGACCTAGGGGAAACGAGCTAAATGCAGGCGAGCGACCTAAGCCCAGAACGAGCAATTTGCAGGCCGAGACGTTTCCACGCGAATGAGCTAATCAAGGTAGAATGACTTAAGCCCAGATTTTGCTGAAGCACACTAAATATTGGGGTTTTCACATTCCAATCCAAACCAAATGCAAATGCACATGCACAAGTGATAGGGAATCATTCCCAACAATCCAATGACAGTTATAGGCAAGAATGTGAGATAAAAATCTTACCTTTGCACCAAAAATCAATGAAGATGAAGCCTAAAGCAAACAAGAATCAATCCCTCTTCAATCTCAACACAAGAAGCTTGAATCCAATGTCTTCTTCTTGAATTTGGAGTTGAATGATGGATTACAATTGAATTTGAGCTTGGAGTTTTAATTTCCCATTCCCTCCTCCATTTTTGATAAAGCTTGAATGTTAAGCAAATAGAATCAAGTTATGAAGAGAAGAGGGGGTTGGGCTGAGTTAGTAAGTTCAGTCCAAACCAAAGCCCCAAGTGAAAAAGTGGCGAAAATTCCACTAACTCCAAACATATCAAAGTTTACACTTAAAAAGATCGCAAACGTCATTTTGAACTCAATGGAGGTGGTTTCGAGTCCTAATTTGACCGTATGCAAAAAGTAGCTTTTCGGACTAAGATCCGATTAACGATTAAAATATTTAGATAAAATATTTAAATATAAAATCGATAAATGTGCGGGTTGTTACATCGAGCGTGCCGGCTGGCGTTACTAAGGTTTACCCCACGTTCCGAACATAATGGAACGTGTTTCGGAAGCTAATTCGATCGTATGTGAGAGTTACAGAAATAAACGATCAAATTTAAATCAAATCGTTTAAACCAATTTCGATGCGTTTTGGCTTGCCCCGGACAAACGACAACTCCGATTGCTATGAAAATTGAAATCTTACAATAATATCACATTACAGATCCGATGAAACTGGTTTCGTTGAAATCCGAGACTGTTTGAAAAATGACTATTTTTAGTCGTCAATTAAATATTCAATTTTCATAATTTTACTTTTAATTTGATTTTAAAAGTTCACAAACATCATTATAACCCCAATATGATTTAATATAACTTTATAAATCATTTTTAATCACATTTAATTCAGATTTCAATTATTTATGCAATTTCAAGTATTAAATTATTGATTTAATTATATAATTAAATCATTATATCGAAATTAAATTAATTCGACTTCCAAATCTTACTTATTAATATTTAAAATTAATTAAATATTTGAATTTCAAATGATAGAAATTCTGGGTCGTTACAAAATATTTTGTGAAATATATGATGAGGTAAAATGGAAATTGGAAATTTCTATAATTGAAGATTCACTTTATGAAGAAAAGTAATGTGGTTAATAACTTTATAAAAGAGTAATCAAATTTGAATATTTGATTTGGAATAACCAAAGTTATTTTTCTTTGTTATATATGGTAAACTCCCCTTGTTGAATCTATTGCCTGAAGAAAAGGGTTTTGAAAATATTTGTAGTATAAAAGTGAATTTATACAAGTATGAAGTGATTCAAAAAAATTTCCCAAGGTTATTATATATATATATATGTATATATAAAGGATTTTATGAAAATGATTTTGGAAAAAGGTTTTGGGAACCTTTGAAATTGGAAAGGCTTTGATTTTTAAGGAAAATCAAATTTGGAATTTGGAAAGCCTAGTTTGTAAATTATCGATTTTGGGATAATCGATTTTGAGAAAGGAGATTTATATGAAATTTATACTAGGTGTATGATTTGGAAAATACTATATGTGTATAGTATAAAGTGTTTTGAAGTGGCTCTGGGGAAAAAGGCGCTCCCTTGAATGAACTTCTCAGGAGTGCCACAGAGTGGTACTGCCTTGAGCCCTAAGGGGGGGGGGGTTCTAAAGTTGATCCTGTGAGGAGTCCGGACAAACTAGTTCCTGAGGATTGTTGGGTAGCGAAAGTCGAGGGCGCTGATGCCTACACGGGGCATTTGGGTTATGCTGTAAAGACAGTGTAACTCGATGTCGCTGCGATCTACTGTGTGGACCATAGCGAAAATCGTGTGGAGGACGAGTGCCAACAGTCTACACTTGATTTTGCCGGGACGGCAACATAACATCGGTAGACTGCGATCTATGGTCGAGTGGAGCAGTTTTCATTCTTTTGGCAGCGAAATTCGAGGGCGCTGATGCCTACGGTTATATAGGTTTTTGTTGTGATAGCAACGTAAAGCCCGGGTATAACTGCAATTTGTAGCGGGTTCCATGGTGTAATCGAGGGGCGCGGAGGCCTACAGTTATCTATGGATTTTGCTGGGATGGCAACGTAACCATCGGGTTAACGTCGACCATGGATGGGAGTGATGATTTCCAGAGCATTCTCACCAAAGATATTTTCTCTATTTTCGAAAATGTTTTCTATATTTTCAATAAAATTATTTTCCAAAGTATTTTCACTGGGTGTTGAAAACGAGTTTACCAAGTACTTATAGATTTTCAGTCCTACGCCTGATCAACGTATGACTGAATTTCTGTAAGAACAAGGATGGACTTTTTGAAACATCGAGTTATAAAAGTATTTTTATAAAACTACTTTGAAATAATATTATATAGATATTAAAAAGTGTTTTAAAAGTGATCTAAGAATATTTATCTGATTTTAAACATTTTCATAAATTCGTTTCGTTCCTTTTCGAGGACGAAAAGATTCAAAGGGGGGAGGAATGTGACGACCCGGATTTTTTTAACGTCTGTTAATTGGATAATTAACTGGTTTAAATCATTGAAACGTTGATTTTATTAGTCTAACAAATAAATTTTTGATAATGGAAATATCTAAACAAATGTAAATTGATTTAAAAACTTTAACAAATATTGAATTATAAAATATCTGAATATGGTAAGTCTTATAGAAATAAAGTATATATATTAACTCCATAATTTAAATGAAGATGAAATATCCATAAAAGAAAAAAATGAAAATACATACAAGCTTATGATGTTTAACATGTATATAAGTATATAAATGCATATATATATATATATTTATGTGTGTGTGTGTGTGCCCATATGAAAATCAAATATAGGAAGGTTTATATAATTGAGAATGTATATATATATACACATGTATAATGAAAAAATGAACATAAGTAAATATGTGAAGAATGTGTATAAAATGATGATAGGAATATACATAAGTAAGTATATATATGGAACATATAAATGTATATAACATGGGTGTATTTAAAAACATATAGAAATATATAAGTATACTTATATGTATATAGGTTATATAAAATAGTGATGGTGGAAGATGTAAATATATAGTGAATAAATATTAATATGCATGAATATGAATATATATGTTCATGGTGATAACAAATGCAAGTGCAAATATATACATACAAACAAATGAATATATATATATATATTCATACATCAATTCACATAAATACTTGTAGACATATAGGGAAGCTTCATGATGAAGAAACTCCAACTCAAGCCACAAAAATAGCAAATCAGCATACAAAATCTTAAATCAAGGTAAACATTTGTACAAATCAAATAAACAAAAGGAAATAAAAAAATGAGTTGGTGTACACAGAAAGCTACAACCATTCCCTCTAAAAAAAAATATCTTTGCTTTGCTTTATACTTCTTCATTCGAACAAGAGAATAGATATATTGCAAGCTGCCATTTAAAAACTTAAGTAAAACCAAATCACTCAAGTTCAAAAAAAAGAAGAAAAGAAAAAGAAGCTGAAGCCTGAGGAAGATCAACAATGTGCATCTTTCTGTAATAGTGAGTAAACATCACTTTTAAATCCTAATCTGTTTTATAACCTGCTGCAAGTGATAAATCCTTATAATTATGTTATGAAATGTTTGCATGAAAGTATGAATATGCTTGCAAGTATATCAGTTTATAGTTGACGTGTATATATTTGTATGCATGTCTGTGTTTGGATATAGGAGCCTCTGTTCTTGTTTTACAGATACAAAACCTATTCAAAATTCAAATTCTCTTCCCCTAATCCCTTATAGGCTATGTTGTATAAAGGAATTATGTTTGAATTAACTAAATCTTAATTTTAAAAATATTTTTAAGAATAATTAGAAGGTAGGTTTTACTGGAAGGAAGAAAAACAGTAAAATCATATTTTGTTCAAATTTTGATTGATTAAAATTTGGGTTTTGATTCCTTGATCCTGTTCGTTTACATAAACCATGAATTTTAAGATCAAAATCAAGATTTTTAGCGTGGTGGATCGTGGGAAATTTCAAGTTGATCGGAAATTGTAAATTGGTCAAATTCTGGTGATCGGGAATAGTTCAGGCCTTGGGGTTGGGGCAGGAGTAGGGTCGTGGGTCGGCGGTTATGGGTAAATTAGTGGTTCGATTTTTCTGGTGATGTGGTGGTCGGATGAGGCGAGACTAGGGTTTAGGAGCCTGATTTATCGATGTTTTTCGCGAGGTAATTCTGAGTTCATCAACGCATCGGACTTCGTCGAGTATGGTGGATTAGAAGCAGGAGGCTCTGGCGAAGATTCAGGTGGATCGGCGATTATTCTGGTGAACCAGATCAATGGGAAGAGGATGGTTTCGACGGCAGGTTGGGTTCGTGGTAGCGTTGACAATCTCGAATTCGTTCTAGTTGATTTAGTTGAACCTGGGTGGACGGGATCAGGTGAGAGGATCGTTGTCGACTTGCCGGCGAAGGCCACGATGGTCGGAGCAACGTTGATGATGTGTGCACGTACATATGATTGTCTGTGTGTCTGGGTAATTAGTGATAGGAGAAGAAGCTTGGATCTTCGGGGCTGGCTTGGGAAAAGTTGTGACTGGTCTCCAGAAAAACATAAAGAAGGGAACTCGGTGTTTTACTCGAGAACTTTGTAATCTGGCTCGAGTATTTTCATTATGGAATCGGGTTTGCTTCGAAATTTTTAAAGGTTTAAAAAAAACAAAAGAAAATTTGTAACCAGTTTTCAAAGCAAATAGAAACGAACAAGTTTCAAAACCATTATCAAACAAGGTTCAAAATATAAGTATATTAAAAACTTTAATCATGAGGTGTTTGAATGAATTAATTTCAAACTTTTGAATTCAAATAAGTAATGATGAAACTAAGTAATTAATTAAAGTATATGGTTTATCTTAATTATTTAAGATCTTACAAATTGAAATATAAGTTCTTAATGTAATAAATGGATGGTTAATTACTTAGTATAAGTGATTAAAGAGTAATTACTGAATGTAATTAATTAGAGGATAGTTAATGACTTAATGTGATTAATTAAAGGTTAATAAATGAATGTAATTAGTTAAAGATGATTAACTAATGAAAGTGATTAAGGGTTAATTAATTAACTTAAATGTTATGGGATAATTACTTAAAGAATAATTACTTAATGTAATTTAATTAAAGAAGAAATGATTAATGTGAGTAATTAAAGGATAAATTTGTTAAGGATTAATTAATTTAATTAGTAATTAAAGGTTAAATTAATTAATAATTAAAGGTTAATTAATTGAGGATAATTAACCAATGGGATAAATTACTTAATGGAAGTAATTATGGATAATTAATGGGTAATTAAAGGATGATTAATTAATGGTTTGTAATTAATTAATGATTAAGTAAGCAGAATTTAAAAGGTGATTGAAGTAATTAATTTAATTTATTTAAATTAATTAGGAATGGTGTGACAAATTAATCTTGCTTATGAATGATTGAATGATATTGTACGCCTTAGATTAGTTGATATCTCTGATATGTGATGCTATGTGATATGATATGTTTGGGTTGAACTGTGATAATATGGTTTGTCTATCTGTGATGAATGGCTATGTAAATATGAAATTTTGGATAAGTGGAATTGTTTAAACTTAAACAGTTTTGTATTTAAGATAATATTGGATTCGAAGAGACCGGGGTCGGGTATCAGTAAATACCCGAAACCACTTCGATTTAGAATCTACAATAATTCTTTATAGTTTGATATGTGAAATCAATAGGCTGGAATGGAATAATTTAAGTAAACTGGACCATTTAAACTAAGTAAGGGTACTTAGTGATTGTTTGTGAAATAAGTGTTGACTATAACAAGATTTGAACTTGTAGTGAAGTACGAGTTACCCGGGTTTCCTTTTATGTTGAATTTAGTATTTCATGTTAGATGGGTTTACTCACGCTGGTTTCCAGCCTGACCCGGGTGTTACTTTGATGTAATGCTCGGGTCAGACCGAGTATTACAGATTTTCAGGTAAGGACGTTCTGGAGCTCAGGAGACGAGCTGGGTGGCAGGAACGTATGGAGTGTTTCCGCTGTGATATATTTCTGATTATCTGAGATATGTTAGTTTGTATATGTCCAGTGATTGTGTATGTGTGAACTCTGATGTATTAAAATATAATTGATAGATACAGGTATTCTTTTGTAAACTGTTATTATTTGATATTATATTTTGATCCGCTGCGATTTGTGAGAATCAGTGTTGTGTTTCTGTTTCTTCTTCTTCTATCTCTTTCTTCTTTTCCTAACTATCTGGAATTTTCACGATCGAAAATTTTGGGTCGTTACAATAGTTTCACAACAAATTCGAAAATCAAACATGAATCCAAAAATAAACATATACAGATGAGATCGTTAGCTATTATTCACCTTAGATTGAATAAGAGAGATTGAGATTTGATGTGGATTAATTCCCCTAAGCTTTTTTCTTTAAATTCCTTAGTTTTTCCTCTTCTCTTTTTCTAGGTTATGGCCAGTCTTGTTTTATGCTTCTTATTTATTTTAGAGAGTGGAATGAGAATGAATGAGAGAGGAAGGGTTTAGGAAATGAAATAAGGAGTTATTCCCATTACGCCCCTCCCATTAATCCCTTTATATTCTTTGTTTTAAAACAATCTTATTAATTAATTAATTAAGGCCTGAACCAAATTAGTTAACAAATCTCATTCTCCTTATCACCTCATATTATTCTATTTAATTTATCCAATTAAATTCCCTGAATAATGTGAAACAAAAACTAGGGGTATTACAGGCTCCCTCCTTAAGGAATTTCGTCCATGAAATTACAATAAGGAAATCAAGCATATCAATCATGCAAACATGTGTGACAAACACATAACAACAATAATAGTATATCCTACTAGCTGGAAGTCTATATGACAAATATAGAACATACCATCGAAACAACTCAGGAAAAGTATCTCTAATCCTATCTTCTGTCTCCCAAGTATAATATTTCTCATTGTCACTCCACCGGACTTTCTCTAGTTTGATTGTCTTGTTTCTTAATCTTTTCTCATCTCTTGCTACAACATGAATTGGTTGTCTAACAAAAGTCATATCCAGTTCCACTACTAAATCTTCCAATACAGTCAGTGCAATAGTAGTCTCTGGATCATGCACACACTTTCTAAGACGACAAACATGATAAACATTATGGACTCCTGCCAAACTATTCGGTAACTCTATCCGATAAGTGAGTTTCCCAATCCTTTCTACGATAGGAAACGGACTAACATATCTTGGTGACAATTTTCATGACTTCCCAAACCATACCATACCCTTCATCGGTGATACTTTAACAAAAACATGGTCTCCAATTTAGAACTCTAAATCCTTACACTTCTTATCTCTGTAACTTTTCTGCCTAGACCGAGCTTCCTTCATCTTGCTCGGATCAACTCAATCCTTTCTGTAGCTTCCCTCAAAATATCTAGACCAAAAATCAATTTGTGTCCGGTCTCTAACCAACATACTAGTGATTTGCACGACCTTCCATAATGAGCTTTAAAAGTGTCATTCCTATACTAGTTTAATAACTATTGTTATAGGAAAACTCGACTAAGTGCAAATGGTCCTTTTATGACCCTCCAAATTCTAGTACACAAACCTTTAACAAATCTTCAAGAACTTTGTTAACTCTTTTTGTTTGTCCATCTGTTTGCGGATGGTAAACGATACACATCTTCAGCTTGATACCTAACACTTCTTGAAGACTCTTCCAGAATTCACTAGTGAATAAATTATCTTTGTCACTGACTATACTATTAAGAATTCCATGCAGTCTTACAATATTCTCCATAAACAACTTCGCCAAAGTAGGAGTCATCCTTGTCGACTTAATGGGAATAAAGTGTGCACTATTGGTCAGTCTATCTACCAGGACCCAAATACTTTAATTTCCCCTATTCGACCATGGCAACCCATTGATAAAATCCATGGATATAGAATCTTATTTCCAAAGTGGCACTTCTAAAGGTTAAAGGTTTTAATGCTCGACTTTCACTTGCTGGAAATTCACACATCGCTTCTCCCATAAGCTTACATCTCTTTTCATTCATTCCCAGAAGAAACTACTCTTCATACCCTGTATATTTTAGTTCCTCCAGGATGAATAGTAAACTTTGATCAATGACACTCCCTTCCTTAGGTTACAAGCATCTGGAACGCACAACCATCCTTCTTCCTCAACCATCCATTACAGTTAAGACTAAAACCTTTTAAATCGTCAATCTTAGTTCCCTTATTAAGCCTTCAAATCCATTCAGTTAGTAATGGGTCATCTCTCTGTTTAGATGCAATTCTTTCGATCATTATTGGTCAAACTTCCAAATAGGGTAAAATTGTGGTATTTTGACCAAAACTAGCCGTTCTGCTAAATTTTTCCATTCTGCTAACCTAGCTAACACTACACTCTGATGTTTCCTGCTAAGTGCATCTTTAACTTTATTCCTCTCCTTGGCGTATACTCAATACCGAAATCATAAGTCGCCAAAAACTCCAGCCACCTTTGCTGTCACATATTCAGCTCCTTCTGAGAGAATAAATATTTCAAATACTTATGATCCGTCGTAACCAAATAGTTCTCCCAAAAGATAGCGTCCCCACACTTTCAAAGTAAAGATCACCATTGCCAACTCTAAATCATGAGTCGAAAATCAAACTTCATGTGGTCGAAGCGGCGGGAAGTGTAGACAATCACTTTACCGTTTTGCATTAACAGCTCCTAACCCTTCACACATGTATCAGTATACACCACTAAATATTGATTTCCATCTGAAATAACTAACACGGGCGCATTGGTTAATAAATGTTTTAGCTTTAAGAACATTTCTTCACATTTATCGGTCCAAACATACTTTACGTCCTTCCTTGTTAGTTTAGTCATAGGTGCCGCTATACGAGATAAACCCTTGATGAATCTCCGATAATAGCTTGCTAACCTCAGAAAACTTCTTAACTTGGTCATAGTCTCGGGTCTTTTCCAATTATTAACAGCTCCAATATTAGCTGGATCTACTGATAACCCTTCTTCTGAAACTACAAACCAAGGAACTTCACTTCTTTCTTTCAGAAATGACATTTTGAAGACTTCGTTTTTAGTTGATGCTGCCTCAACATTTCTAGAACTAATCTAAGATAAATATCATGATCTTTTTCATTCATAGAATATATCAGAATGTCATCAATAAATACTAAAATGAATCTGTCCAAATGCTCCCGAAAGATCCGACTCATTAAATCCACAACGAAAGCATGTGAATTGGTCAAACTAAAGGGAACGACTAACCATTTATATGAACCATATCTTGTTCGAAACACTGTTAATGGAATGCTGTTTTTCGCTACACTTAATTGATGGAACCCTGTTGCTAAATCCAATTGGGAAAATACCTTGGCTCCACTCAACTGATCAAAAAAATCAACTATTCTCGGAAAAGGACACCGATTCTTTATTGGCTTCTCATTTAACTTATGATAATCAATACACATCCTTAACGACCCATCTAGTTTCTTCATGAACATCGTGGACGCTCCCTAAGGCAAACTGGTTGGTTTAATAAAATTCCTTCCTTCTAAGTTCACCAGCTGCACCTTTAACTCTTTCATCTCAGTTGGTCTCATTCTTCTAAGCGGTCTACTTACGGGTTCAGCTTCAGATACAAGATCTATTCAAAACTCAATAGCTCGTTTCGGTGGTAGTCTTATAACAGCCTCAAAAGCATCCCCATACTCTCTTCCAATGAAAACCTGATTCACCTCATCTTCCACTTTCATTGCACCTAATAAAGCACATACATCTAAACCCAAATTTTCTACTGAGTTTATAATTCGATCATGGCTATTAGGGTTACTTAATGATATCTTTCTATCTTGGAAAAATATCCTAACATCATATCTGCTTAACCAATCCAAATCCAGAATAATCCCAAAACCCATAAAATCAAACACATGTAAATTACAGGTAAACGCATGATCTAACAGCTTAATTTTTAAATGATCACATCTCATACCAAGAGTTGCATAACCTCCTATCGGATTCGCAACCCTTAAGGACGTACTAAGGTATGATGCTTCTAGATTAACTTATCTACAAAACATTGCGAGATAAAAGAATACGATGCGCCAGTATCAAATACTTTAACAGGTATGCCATGAATCAAAAACATACCTTCCATCACAGACTTTCCTTTCTCTTCTGCAGTCGGTCCAGAAGCTGGTGGTTCCAGAGCAAAAAAATCCTTTTATTAGCCTTGGACGGTTTTGGACATTCATTCTTGTAATTCCCCATCTGGTTGTAGTTGTAACGCTTCACGCTCTTCTTTCCCACGACCTTCTTTCCATCACCAAATCCACACTCATTAGTAAAGTTCCCTTTCTTATCACACTTAATGCAAACAACATTAGCCTTCCTTTTCTTGGCAACTCCGCCTTTTTGAGCTCCCTTCTTATTAAAAAACTTCCACTTCTTGCCTTGAAAACCTTTAGTCTCCATAGGCTTGTCATTTCCAAACGTTGAAAGCATTTCCTAATTGCTTAACACTATCTCCACTACCACATTACATAGATCTCTAAGTTGCACCATTGTTGCCTTGGCAATCTCAGGCTTTAATCCACGAATGAACTACTCATTCCTTTTAATCACAGTATCAATAGTAGCATATCCGAATCTGGACAACTCATCAAACTTAGTTGCATACTCTAGTATAGATATCTCTCCCTGCTCCAATTCCATGAACTTCTTGAGAAACGTTGAATTAACTATCTTGGACAAAAACCTTTCCTCAAACCTCCTTCTAAATTCAGCCTAAGTCTCCTATGGTACTTGTACAGTCATACCGTTCCACCAATACAAAGCAGCCCCTTGCAAATGTCTAGATGCCAACCTTCTCTTCTGATCATCATTCCGCCAAACCAGCAGTAGCTCTAGCTTAAATCATATTCACGAAGAATTAATACATAGTTCCCATATCTACTGGTGGGGTTCCAGCACTCACATTAGCATTTGCATTTGGGTTAGCATTTGCTTATCAACCTGGATTCCTACTAGTATTGGGTCGAACATTTCTATTTTTTGTGGTGCTTCCTCCACCATGATTCACTCTTCCATTTCCTGCTTTTATATCTTGCTTTCTCATAATACGCGTACGAGTCTTCGTAAGATACAGAAGAATGGTCTTAGAGAGAGGAAATAATAGAGATAGAATACATACTTATATATAGCAAATAATAAGTACATTACTATAACGTTATCCCATATCCCAATCTAATTCTCTGATTTATTTGGATTATGTTTTCAAAATATTTTTAAGTTTTATTTCATCAAAATCTTTTTTACATAAACCTATGCTCTGATACCAAGTTTGTAACATCCTCCATTTTGAGGCCCGAAACTAAGCACCACAGATGTTGCAGCCATCGATAGTATATATTCCAAGAACAACATATGAAGATGCCCCCTTGGATGATCAGATTCTAACTACTTGACAATTATAATTTATGTCTTTACATCCATTCAAACAAAGTATAAACTTCAAACAACACAACAAAATTAAACTCCTAATATAGCTTGCCTCCTGCATGTTCCTAGAAGCTTATTGGTCTAACCTGAAAACCCTACTCCCGAACTACTCAAATGAATACCCAAGAGTTCAAAGAGAAACCAAAAACTTTGAGTCAGACAAAAAGTCTACTGTGAATAATAATATACCATCTCGAACAAAAAACA
Organism: Allium fistulosum; assembly: GCA_030737815.1. Classification (NCBI taxonomy): domain Eukaryota; kingdom Viridiplantae; phylum Streptophyta; class Magnoliopsida; order Asparagales; family Amaryllidaceae; genus Allium; species Allium fistulosum. Next base: position 944,484,487 of record CM060904.1, on the reverse strand, counting down.
GATATCTATTGAGATCGTGCCATAGAACGGAACGAGTTTTCCCCTCGCTAGTATCCTATCAAAATATGTCAATTTGAAAATAAATCATGCATCTACAACCACAATGGTTAAAATAAACATGATATGATCATATGCATGCAATACGAGTAAATGTGACGAGTCTATCAATAAAGGGTAATCCATTCCCAAAGTTTACCCATCCCATAAAATGGACTATCTGTCTCAAATCGTAGTTTCCTAAGGTCACTATGAACCTAATGGTTTTGCAGGCCAACCAATAAACTATCTGGTTGACTCGGGCTGAAGCTTCACCGGCTTCACCGGATATACCAAAATCTCCTAATACGGTTAGGAGGTCTTCAAATACGGTTAGGAAGAAACTAGATTTTCTATCTGAATCATAGGTTTCCTAGGGTCACTATGAATCTAAAGGTTTTGAAGACCAACAAATAAACTTTTCCTGTGAGCATATAGAGCTACGAGTTCCTTTCAGTATGTAAACATCATTTTATTCTCACTACCGACAAAGCCCTACACACTAGAATTGCGGACCTTTACTAATCTAGGGCCAATGGTTGAAGCAAAGGGCGCAATCCTACACTGGTCCCACTTAAAATCTTATCTGGTTTTAAATTCATGAGTCATATCTTTTTGATCAGTTTAAGGCATCCTAACACAATTGATCTATCTGATCTTCACGATGCAACTCTACTCACTTAGGAGTTTAGTCTGATCATACTTACTACTGGAACAACCTAACTGGTAATTCTATTCCTAAGTCCCAAGATGCAATGTTGGGTAATGAATATGTGAGTATGGCAAATGATAAAATATGTAAATTTATGTGATCAAATGATAAAAAGAACATATAACATCATTCATCGAAATATGTTCAATCAATAGTCACATCCTACACAAAATTACTTAATTTTAAGTAAAAATTCTTTTGGAAATATTCATATAGAAATGGGCTAAAACACTATTTCATTTTCTTGAAAACATTTATCTTTAGAAGTGATTATGCGCTGGAAACCTTTCTTTAAAAACAAGGAAAACATAGCCCAAACACATAGCCAAAATCTTATGCCAAAGCATCAACATCTTTACATAGCTTTCAAAACATCTATCATCGAAATAGGGTTGTCGACCCTTTAAAATACAAGGCCATTGAGCTTCTAAAACATAGCACTTAGTTATAAATTATACTGCTACATGCCACTAAAATATAGTTGCCGAGTCTCTATATTGAGCCTCTAAAATTATACCATTTGGTTTATAAAATACATGGTATTAAGCTGCTAAAACATAGATATCGAACATCTAAAACATAATGATTTGGGTTTGTGAAACATAAGGCTATTATGCCGCAAAAACATAGATATCTAATAGCTATGTGGTAGCTATTTAGTAACAAAAGATAGGAGGTATCAAGTTTAAAACATTTAGGGATGCCGAGTTAGGGTGCCAAACCCCTGAAAACATGAGGATGTCGACCTTTAAAAAGAATGGTGTTGAGTCTCAAAACCATATGATTGCTGAGCCTCTAAAATTCATAAAGGTACCGAACCCTAAAAATTTTAAGAGTGTCGAGCCAAAAGAAAAAGAACCTGTCGAATTTCAAAACCATGGGTTGTCGATCCTCTACAACCATTAGGTATCGTATCCCTAAAGACACTGAGTGTCGAATCTCTATATAAAGGCGAATACATCACATAGCCCTCAAATAGCTATCACATGTATCAACCCTTATATTTGCCGAATCTCTAGGACCTTAGGAGTATCGAACTTCTATACTATGGTGATAATGGCACTTCTATAGTTTATTCAAAAACCGATTTATTTCCCTTCAAAGATAATATTTTCCAACAACTCTTACCTCTTGTCCAATTATCATTGGCTAACAAAATATTTTACATATTCTTTTTAGAAATTGCTGGTAGATCACATTTTACCTTCTCAAATATCTTTACAAACCCTTATACTTAATACATTAACTTATATTAATTGAGCACTTTTCCAGAATAATAAATTCATAGAAAATCATAACCATTGGGAAAAATTCTCCAAAAATCACCAAAAATTAGTTTTTTTTATATATATATATATCTCAATAATATGCCAACAATTATATATATATAATATGTTAATTTATACATGTATATAAACTTACATATATGTATGTTCACATTTATATCTATATACATCTTTGAATACATATTTATATGTAGACCAAATATAGTTACATACAATGCATGTTTTATGAAATATATCCGCATATTATGTGATTATAAATCCCAATAATCATGTGTATATGTATTTATATAACAATATTTATAAACGCTAGTATAATATATATGTATATTCTCCCTCGATATTATTATGATATAGTAGTGGACATACTATGTTTATTATATACATCGTATATCGTTTAACTAAAATAACTAAAGAAAATTAATTTCAGTTTTAAAGTAAATCCCTTTATATCAAATCGAACATCATACATAAGTTAATATAATCTATATTATTCGGAATAACATACAAAAAATCTATTGCATAATGAATAAAGGAAATCTTTTTTTAATTCCCCATTTTACCTTGTGTCAAATGCATAGATCCAACATATACCCATGCTTATTCAGAAAAATTTCTACATAAAAAGCCCCCAGGGTTTTTCTTGGCTAGCTAATTAAGTAGTTAACTAAGTGATAATTAAAGTTACCCCACTACATTAGCTAATTACATCCCCCTTTGATAATTAGAAGCAAAATGACTTTTTTCTTATTTCCAAACTCTTTGTTCTTTTGAAAACTCAAAATTTTCTATTGGCAAGCTTTTAACTCATAGGTTAAAATTTGACAAAATCAATAAAAAAATTAAAATTCAAAATTTTAAAGCTCAAACATTGAAATCTTTAATTTTAAATTTTACAAATATGAATTTTGAAAATTTTGAAAATTTAGATTTTTATTTTGAAGATTGTATTTTGAATCTAAAATATAAACTAAATAATTTTATTTCAAGAACACAAGCGATCTTCGTATCATAGAGAGCACTCTAATTTTTTTAGTATATTGATTGTGTAAGTGAACAAAAGCTCTAGTAAATAATAATTGTAACAACCCTTCATTCTAATTTCGAAGGTCAACGCCTAATACCATTCACTAATACTCATGGGCCAATACTTTGGCAGCCAAATGCAAGATTGTTAAGGTAAAAGTAAAACAACAAAACTGTACTCACACATATATAGTAGAACTGTAACATGCCCATACATATCGCAGATTTAGGTAAAAGAACCCGATAGGTGTCTACATTTCATTATATAAATCTTTCATTTATTAAATCTCCTTTCAGAATATTTATCAGAATATTCATATACTTATCTCACCGGTATAAGTATATTCACAAAACATCATGAAAGATTTCTTATTTCAAAATCGTATGAAAAAGGATCAAAACAAGTGTTATTTAAAATAGAGATAAGGATAACCTCAAACACCATTCCTTTGGTGTTAAGTGTGGAACGGATGTTCCATACCACCTTGATTAAGAAGGTCAGTTAAGGAAAATCCAAATCTTTAATTCTTTTATAAATTTCTTCAATAAATTCTTTTAATAAATCTCTTTCATTTACGAAATCTCTTTACTTAAATTTCAATGCCATTTATAAAACACTTTATAAATTTCAAAGTTTATTTACAAAACTATTTTATAAATATCAAAACCATATATGTAACTCTTTATAAATCTCCAAAATCATTTGTAAAACTTCCTATATAAATTTCCAAAATCATTTATAAGACTTCCTTTATAAATATCCAAAACCATTTTAAAACTTCCTTTATAAACAAAGCAATTATTTAAAACACTTTTACATAAACAAGTTATTATTTAAAGCATTCTTCATTTAATTATCTTGAAACCATATTAACAAAATAATGATTTTAAACAATCATTTAAAAAGTATCAATTTACTTTAAAATAACTTTAATAAAATAATTGCTTAATTATTCTTTAAATATCATATTTTAAAATGGAAATAAACTTTAAACCATTATCAAAAAGGAAAAATGAAATATTTAACTTCATAAAAATAAGAAAGAGGCTTAGTAACCATAATGGTTCGTTTAATTAAGTTTAACTTATCCAAGTTATAACATAGGTATTCACATAACAATAGATATGCAAAGAGAATCAAACAATCAACCATTACATAGGCAAATGTCCAAGTTACCAAAATAGTCGATAGGGATTTGTTCTGCTAAACATATGTCCAAGTTATTATAATAGCAGAATGGGATTTATTCTGCCTAATAGATTTCAACATAATATATTTGGGGAATTATGGCAAAATTATGATTTATTCCACCCAATAGATTTAAATGCAATTTAATTAGCAGAACGGGGTTTTATATTGTTAAATAGATGTCATTAGGTTTCATATTCAATTAGGGTTACTTAAGGGTTGTCGATAAAGAAATCCCTTGGATTTTAAAAATATACTATAAAGGAAAGTTGCTATAGAAATAAAACCGGCCTTTAGAAACAAAGTGGTTTAAAGCTTTAAAAATTTTATTTAATAATTTAATAACATTTGAACTCTCTACTTTAATAATAATTAAACTTTTAATTAATAATTAAACAATAATTAATTATTAAATCAATAATTAAATAATAATTATCCTTTAAGTAAATATTTAAATAATAGTTAACCTTTAAAAATAAATAATTAAACCATAATTAATCTTTAATTAATTATTAAATAATAATTTAAACTTTTAAATAATAACTAAATATTATTTAATATCAATCAATTAATTAAATAATCCTTAATTAAAACTGAAATAAATAATTTTAATTAATCTCAATTAAATAATAATCAATTCTTAATTAATTAAGTAACGATTAACCTTTATTTAGTAACAAATTATAATAAACTTACTTAAAAATAATTAAGTGCTAATTAACCTAACTTATTAATGATTAAGTACTAATTACCTTACTCAATTAGTTAATTAAATAATCATGAAATAAATAAAATAATAAAAATTACCCTTTTATTTCGTATAACAAGTTTTGAAAACATTTTCAAAAGATACTTAAGTGAAATTAAATTCAGATTTCAAAATTAGTCTGTTTTCACGAACTACACTTATAAATTTTTTTAAAAATTTTCAAAACTTGTTTAATATCAAATAGCTACAAAAATATTATCTTTTAGTTTTAAATTTACTTCTACAACTTGAATACAGTTTTAGATCTTAAAAGTAAAGCTTTTAGAACTTTATAAATTTTTTTTAGAAACACTTAAGTAAGGTTAATTTTAATTAAGGGATTTTGATGCCGCACCACACAACAAACTAAATATCTAACCTTACTTTGCCTACAACTTTCCATGCATGATAACAAATATATACATGCCATAATTAAACATAACCAACTAAGGACATATCTAATAAACTAACTTGACTTAATTACTTGCATATTCAAGTTATATGTCATTTTCAATCAAGCACTTTCCAAACATAAATACACACACACACACAAATCAATCCTATATCCAACTAATAACATATGATTAAATCAGTAAATATTTAACATAACTAAAGTTAGAAACTTTGATTAAATTAGTGAGCGTACTCACTATTAGGCCTCCAACTTATCCAAAGCGACCCGAGATGCTCCCGACTAACAACAACACTATAGAATCCTCCTCCTCCTTTCCTTACCAAATAGCTTGGCCCAAGGTATGGTGGAGCTTGGCCTTGAATGGTGGAGGGACTTTGGATTATCATCGAATTCATAAAAATCAAATCTGAAAATGGCTCATCTTCCAACTAATTTTTGGATAAGTTACTCATGGAATTTGGAAAAGTTGTCGAAGGGAAAGTTCTTGTAATTCTCTTCTCTACAATTTCAAAAATGGAATCACTTAATTTGTTCTGGTTTAAGGGAGATATGGTAGGAGGAGGAAGAGGTACTCTCGGAATAAAAAAATTGGGTCCAAAAACACTCTACAAAGAAATAAGATTTGGATATGACTAAGCTGAAAATTTGAAGAAGTAGTACACATGAAAGTTGTAGCAACTAGAATTTTTTACGGTTTGACAAAAAGAAATACTCCAATTGCATAAGATATGGTAGATGGAAAAGGAGGTGAAATTGAATGAGCGAAAGGGCTTTTTATAAGAAGGAGAACAAAATAAATTACCTTAATCCCTAGTACCTTACCCTCCATAAACCCCTTGCCACCTCACCATGTTATTTTTATAAACTAATTTTGAAAACTATTTCACCATCATTATTTATTATTTAAACGAGTTTTATTTTAATTATAAAATCTATTATTTTAATATTTAAAATTAATAAAATATTCGCAAATCAAAGTGGCGAAATTCCGGGTCGTTATATTGATGCCACATCACCGTGGCCTGTCTCCCCCTTAGTTTCCCACGTGACTTGGTGCCCACCCCATTATTTTGCTTAGAAAACATAAATTTATGGCATATGTACTTACGTTTGTAAAAACTTGACAAAAAATGTCACCTATATATACATTTTTTATAAAGACTTCTATAATTAGTCAAATCACCTATTTGTATTTATTTAAGTTAATTATATATATATATATATTTATCAAAATATGTTTTGAAACATTTTTAAATGTGTGAATAAGTTATCACAAATGTGCACAACGTTTTCCAACAACATTTAGATACCGAAAAGTCGAAAATTCGAAAAACGATTTTCGATCATATTTTTTATTTATCTTTGAACCAATTATTTGTTTAAACAAATTTTGAAAACTATTCTACCATCATTAGTTATTATTTAAAGATTTTTATTTTGAATTATAAATCCCATTAATTAATTATTAAAAATATATTTAAATATCCATATTTAAAGTGATTAAATTCTAGGTTGTTACACTCTCTCCCTTAAAAGAATTTCATCCTAAAATTAGGAAACAAGGAGATTACTCAGAATAACTCAAAAGGGAATATATTATATATCATGTAATCCATACAAAGGACATACACTAAGCATCCATAACACAACCTATGCAAACATAATGTTAAATCTACTATTCTATGATTTTGATGACATCAACTATACAATCATACACATACAATATATATTCAATCTATCTACAGGAAAAATCTTTGAGAAGTCAACTTGAAGACGACTAACAAAGGAGATCAATCATTAGTGTTAGATAGTGTGTTAAGTGTCATAGATATATAGCTTGTAAAATCTCCTTTAATAGATTTCAAACATTGCACGACCAAAGTTTTCAATGTCCATATAGCACAGAAACTGAAATGCAAAATAACATATGTCAGACGTCGATGTTATATATCAGATGTATGAACATAGCCTCTGTTTTTTAAATCAAGCATATACATCAGACGTTTGTCAAAAACGCTCATACGTCTGACTTCGGGCACTGTTTAAAAAATATATAAAACGGTCAGACGTCTGAACGTATGGACAGATGTCTGAGCTGAGTAACAACCACTAACAATGAAAGGTCATCTACTTCATTCTAACGGTTGCTTTCACAACTCTTCACCGCACCTCTTCCTTTTTAATGATTGCAACCTTTAGATTGAAACAGAAAACTCTAATGGATATTATTCTTCACAAAAACTCTTCACCATCTATGTATATATGAAGATTTTAAGAATTAAAGCACTCGAATTTTTTGAATCCTATATCTACATTCTTTTGCATACTCTGATTTCTAAAAGCAAACCATATTAGTCATTATCACTTCCTAAAATCAAAAACTTTACGTACACATACTACAAAAAGGAGATTATAGGAAGATTTGTACTGTGCAGTCAAAATTAGTGTTTTCCAAAACACATACTTGTCTTAGAAAGAACTTTTGTATTAAGCCTATTCCTCCGGGCAAAGCGAGGGTTGTTTACTAGTTAAAGCCGAAGAGGAGCTTCGGGACTGGACATAGTACGAGAGGTCCGAACCAATATAAAAACTCTAGTGTGATTGTTTCCTTACTATTATTTACTTTACTCTGTTAACTATAAGCTAGCATTTTACTACACTTGCATATTAGATATAAACATACGATCCATACATCCTTTCATTTGGTATCAAAGCACGGTTATCTCAATTCACTGTAACATGTGATTGAAACATATTTAGTATGGCAAGTATAGTTCAAGAAGGATAATCAAATGCACGTCCACCACTATTCATTGGATCAAACTATACTTACTGGTCTACACAAATGCGTATTTTTATGGAAGCAAATGGCTTAGAAATTTGGCAAGCAACACAAGTTAAATATGTAGCACCAGAAACAAATATAAGCACTTGGACAAATGCTCAAAAGAACACAGTAAGAAACAATGCTAAAGCTATGAATGTTTTATTCTGTACACTTGACAAAAATGAATTCTCATGTGTCATGTTGTGCACTACTGCATATGATATATGGCATACACTACAAATCACTCATAAAGGCATTAACAAACTTAAAAAACAAATATTTCCATTTTACGAAATCAATTCTCTTCATTTAAAGTGAAAGCAAATGAATCTATTGGTGATATGTATGCTAGATTTCAAACTATACAACATGATCTCATGGCACTTGGAGTCAAATTCATAGATTTTGATTTAGTTACACGTATTTTAAATTCCTTAACAAATAAATGGGAACGAAAATTATTGGCCATCGAAGAGGAAAATGACTTATCTCAACTAAAAGTTGAAGAATCGATAGGAAATTTGATGTCGTACGAAGCAAATTTGCAGGCAAGAAAAGAACAAACCAATGAAAAGAAAAATATAGCATTTCAAGTCAGTGATAATGATTCAGACTTAGACGAAGATGAAATCGTATTCATTGCCAAAATTACAACAAATTCAAGAAATTCAAAAAGATGACGAGATCCCAAAATGGAGGAAATTCAAATTCATCCAACCAAACTTCGATCAAATGTTTTGGATATGGTAAGTTCAGACACATGAAGAAACAATGCCCAGAACTCAATAATGACAAAACGAAAGGCAAGTTCGAGAAATTCAAGAAAAGAAAATGGGCTTTTCAAGTAACTTGGGATGACTCAGATTCGTCTTCATCATCAGACAGTGACAACAATAGTGATTCTGAGCAGGCTAATGTATGCTTCATGGCAAATACTGAAGAGGTATGTCCTGATGTTACTTAAAATAAAATTTTAGAACTCAGCATGAAATTAGATAACAAATATAGAGATACTAAAAAATTAAATAAAGAATATGTTGCTAAAATTAATCAAATGGAACTTGAAATAGGATTATTAAAAAATGGAAAAAACCATTATGGAAGAAGAATTAGAAACTTCACAAGAGAAATATAAGAATCTATCTATTCAAGATGACTCATTATTATGTGAAATAGGAAAAGTTAAACTAGGAAATAATGAAATTAGGAAAGAAAACGTTATATTAAAGAATGATTTAGAAGCATTAAAATCCAAAATTTCTCATCTTAATGATAAATTAGACAAGATTCCTAACAATGTTTCAAAATTTAACAAAGGAAAGCAGAACTTGGATAACTTGATCAAAATTTCAAAACCATCTGGAAATCGCAATGGATTAGGATATAAGAAATCTTCAAAACATAAAAACTATAGCTCACTAAATAATAGGTTCAAGAAGTCAGATACTATAGAAAAGAAGTCTAACACCAAAATAATTAAAATATGGATTCCGAAATCCAATGACAAACTTATCAGACAAAAACACATAGATAACTATCTGAAAAATGTTGTTCATAATAAAAATTATTTTTTAAAAGGTCCCAAACCCACTAGGGTATGGCAACCGTCTCTTTCGAACACTTAGGACCCTAACAAAAGAAGTGGGTACCAATTAAACTGTTTTTATCTTGCAACTACCCAAAAGAAAATCAAATAACAAGGGGAAATGGATACTCGATAGCAGATGCTCTAAATATATGACAAGAAATGTACAAATGTTATCAAATATAACATACAAAGATGGTGGTACTGTAACTTTCAGAGATAATTCAAAAGGATTTGTCATTGGAATTGGAGATGTCATCAATTCTGGTATGTCCACTTCACCTGTTATTACAAATGTTCTTTTAGTTAAAAATTTAAAACATAATCTTTTAAGCATTAGTCAACTGTGTGAAAGGATTTAAAATTGATTTTAAAAATAATAAATTCAACATTTTTTATCAAAATAAAAATATGATTTTCAAAGGATTAAGGAAAAGAAACATTTATGTCTTAAATATGAAATTTAATACCTCAAGTGATTTATGTCTAGCCGTAGATTTTAATGACCCGTGGATATGGCGCAAATGATTGTGCCACATAAACTTTAAGTCTTTAAAGAAACTAGCTAAACACAATTTGGTTAGAGGTCTCCCTAAAATAAATTATAAAGTTTAAACTTTATGTGATGGATGTCAATATGACAAATTGAAAAGGAGCTCTTTTAAATCTAAAAAGGAAATTTCTACCAAACAACCCTTAGAACTTTTACATCTTGATTTGTTTGGACCTACTCAAATACGATCACTAAATCATAACAAATATGTATTTGTTATTGTAGATGTTTTTTCATGATATACATGGACACTATTCCTAAAACATAAAAGTGGTACTTTTGAAATGATTAAAATTTTTGCTAAAAGAATTAAAAATTTAATGAATCTTAAAATAAAAAGTATAAGAAGTGATCACGGAGGTGAATTTTGAATACGAAATTTTTGTAACAAAACAGGAATTACCCATAATTTCTCATTTCCACGAACACTACAACAAAATGGCGTTGTGGAAAGAAAAAATCATACACTCCAAGAATGTGCACGAACTATGTTTAACAGTAGTAATCTACCATTTTTTTTTGGGCAGAAGCTGTAGCTACTGCTTGTTACGTATTGAATCGTGTTACATTACGCCCTTTAACTAAAAATACTTGTTATGAAATGTTTTTTGGTAAAAAACCCAAAGTATCATATTTTCGAATATTTGGGTCAAAATATTTTATTCTAAATACTAAAGATAGTCTTGGAAAATTTGATTCAAAAGCCGACGAAGGAATCTTTATTGGATACTCAGATCATAACAAAGCTTTTAGAATATTCAATAAACGTACTAGTACAATAGAAGAAAGTCTACATGTTTCCTTTGACGAAAACTTTTCCATTAATAAAAACTGTGATGATGATGAAATTTTAATAAAACCTTCTGAGAATAATACAATTATTTAGAACAATAATGAGACTATCATTGACAAAGATAATACATTAAGATCACCATCTCATATTTTGAAAAACCATCCAGTTAACAATATAATTGGTGATTTAAATACAAAAGTTTCTACCGGACATCAATTAAATCAAATGATCCACGTTGCATTTATTTCAAATTTTGAACCTAAGAATTATAAAGAAGCTTCAAACGACGAATCATGTATTATCACAATGCAAGAAGAACTCAATCAATTCGAAACAAATAAAGTGTGTGAACTTGTACCGAGACCTACCGATCAATCTGTAATCGGAACAAAATGGATATATAAAAATAAAACTAACGAAAATGGAAATATTGTTCATAAAAAAGCAAGGTTAGTAGCACAAGGGTATAATCAAGAGGAAGGCATTGACTATGAAGAAACGTTTGCTACAGTCGCACATTTAGAAGCCATCCAAACATTACTCTCTTTCGCATGTCATCATAACTTTAAACTTTTTCAAATGGATGTAAAAAGTGCCTTTTTAAATTGTTTATATAAGAACAATTTTATGTTGAGCAACCTCCTTTGTTCATACATGAAAAATACACTAAACATGTGTATAAACTAAAAAAGGTTTTATATGGTTTAAAACAAGCACCTCGTGCTTGGTATGATAGACTAAAAGCTCATTTAATAAATTCTGGTTTTCATGTTGGTAAAATAGACACAACCTTATTGAAATTGTAACGATATTTTAGTAGTTCAAATATATGTTGATGACATAATTTTTGGATCAACTAATGAAAATCTATGTAACGAATTTGCAGATATTATGAAAAATGAATTTGAAATGTCACATATGGGAGAATTAAATTTTTTCTTTGGTTTACAGATTAAACAATTACAAAATGGTATTTTTATAAATCAAGAAAAATATTGTCAAAATTTGTTAAACCGTTTTGGAATGGAAAAAACATCAAGTAAACCAACCCCATGAGCACAACTACTCATTTAGATAAAGATGAAAACAGAAAGGATTTTGATCAAAAATTATATCGAAGTATAATAGGATCACTATTATACTTAACGACTAGTCGACCTGATATCATGATGAGTGTGTGTCTGTGTGCAAGATTTCAAGCACAACCTAAAGATTCACACTATCGGGTAATTAAACGTATTTTGCGTTACTTAACCGGCACTACGAATTACGGTTTTTTCTATCCTAAAGATAGCTCCTTCGAACATGTATCCCATAGCGATGCGGATTTTGGCAGTTGCAAAACCAATAGGAAAAGTACAAGTGGTACATGTCACTTTATCGGTCAGTCTCTAGTCTCATGGTTTAGTAAAAAACAGAATTGTGTATCACTTTCAACTTGTGAAGCAGAATATATTGCTGCCGCTTTTGCTTATGCACAAGTAATATATATATGCAACAAACCCTTAAAGACTTCGGAAAAATTGTAAACAAATCTCCAATTTTTTGTGACAACACTAGTGCATTAAACCTGTCTAAAAACCCAATAAATCATTCCTGAACAAAACACATAGATATTCGTCATCACTTTTTAAGAGATAATCTCGAAAAAGAAACAATAACTCTAGAATTTGTAAACACCGAAAATCAAATAGCTGATATTTTTACAAAACCTCTAAGCGAACAAAATTTTATTAAGTTCAGACGTGAACTAGGTATCGTATCGTTACATGATCTATAATAAGACATATTTTTTAGTTATTTTTTCTTCACTGGCTGAAATTTCAACTATTTTCTAAACCACTTATTTTTTTAACCAACCAATGTCTTATGGCTGACATTGTTTACCAACGAATAAACGAAACTTACTCTTAAAATAGTATATAAAAATTCACACACACACACACACACATATATATATATATATATATATATATGAGAACATTATCAGAATTTTATCCAAAATTTTTCAAACAGCTTTCAAAACCAGTATATCAAAAATGTCTTCGGATCATGATTCTACATATTCTGCAATCGACTACGCCTCACCCTCTTCCGAAAGCACTTATACTTTTCCAACTAAAGTCATGCTAAATCATCTCCATCCCTTAACATCATTCCGTTCGGCAACTTACCATACTGGCCACTCTCCAAAAGGAAAGAAAGCCAAACATGGAATTGACCTTCAATCGGCCTCACTCTTTGACAAAGTTGACGATATCCATCGTTACCAACAGGAAACGATAGGAGTACAAAAGGAGATGTACTAAGTACAATGCCGACAGGGAGCTCATTTGAACTTCCTTGAAAAATACATCCTCGCCATATGTGGTCATTCTCCAACAAAGGACTGCGTACACGTAAGGTCTCTGCGTTTAAGGGAAACTCCTTCCAGAGCTCACAAGATCACTCCACGACAATTATGGGGTGAAGGGACATCACAAGTAGAATGTAGTCCTGTGCCACCTTACTGGTCACCAATTCGATCGTTAAACGAGCATACCAAGGATGAGCCAAATTCTTGGGAGAAACAAAACAATTTTTCTTCTAACTCCCCAGCTAACAACCGAAGAAAGAATTTTATCGATGGTTAATATATACATATATATAATATAAAATTTGCTTACAATTATTTGTATTTTCTTCATTTTTTAATAAATATTTATCTGTATAAATTCACAAACGCAAAGATAAAAAATTTCTTCGGACAGATGTCTAAAAAGAAATGTCAGACGTTTGATCGTATATGTGCAGTTAATGCCCCGCTATTACCCCGCTATAACCCCGCTATATCTCATAGCGGATTTCTACCGCTACGATTTTTCCATATAGCCCCAAAATATAGCCTTTCCGCTTTAAGCCCCGCTATTTCCGCTATATCCCGTTATTCCCGCTATATTCCGCTATGTCCGCTATGTCTTCTTTAATAAAATGAATTGAAAAATTGCATTTATACATTATAAAAATTATGAATCTAGTTTATTTGATTTAATTTTTAATATGTTTTTAGAAATGAAAATACTCTAATATTCTACTAAATTCAATTATGTTATATAACAGTTTTATGTTTATTTAAAGTATATTTGCACATGTTTTTATTTAAAATTATTTATGTATTAATTATAATTCAATTGAATGATATTTTTTCATTTAATTACCATTTATATATTTGAAAAAACATTAAGTACGAGTTTTATATACTATTTTAGAGCCATCCGCTATATCCCGCTATATCCTCGCTGTATCCCCGCTATGACTTTTTGCACCTCCACCGCTTTGAATCCGCCGAGCGCTTTAACTGCACAGGATCGTATACATGGGTATCAATCAACCCTGAAGTTAGATGTCTAAGACAAAAGGAAACAGGAAATTTTTTTCCAGCATAGACGTCTGTCTAAATCACCGGACGCCTGTTTAAACTCTCTAGAAGGAAAACCACTGATAATTTCAGCATAAACGTCTGAACATAACGTCGGACGTCTGTTCAATCACTCTCTTACATAAGGTTCAACCTTGTTTCAGCACAGACGTCTGTGATCGTCATCAGACATCTGACTAAACACAATGGAAAATTTTCACTTTCACAGATAGACGTCTGTACTCAAGTCCAGACATTTGAAAAAGTTCATTGCCTATGAACATTACCACGCTCAGACGTCTGTTCCCATAACACCAGACGCCTGAACGCAGATTCTACCTCACCATTTGCACTCTCCTATAAATTATCTTTTTCATCTTTCTTCTTTTTCACCGTTCATTTTTAAAACCCTCAACCAAATCCTAAAATCCCAATTCGATTTTCTACCCAAAATACGAAATCAATGGCTCCAAAACAAAAGAATCTAGTACCAAAACGACGTAAACCTTCCTCAGGACAAAGCTCCCAATCACCATCTCAACAATTTGTAACCGATCACACATTGAGGAATGGATCGTGGAGAAGCAAAATGGAAAACAACGGCTTCAAGAATTGGATAAAAAGCCCTTCCATACCGGACCTTTCTATCCTCTTCATCGATTCATCCATTATGATGCCGAGAACTGCTTCAAGATGCTGGGATCTACCACTTTGTCAACTATGACGACAATGCCACAAAAATTGACCAACTAGCGGTATTTCTTTTCTTAATTAATCTTTGTTCATTATCTCTTTGGAATCCATCGGATGAAGATAATTGGATTTGGACTAGTGTTTATGGTCAATTGATAAAACTTAATGTTGACATGATTGGGCAAATGGTTAACTGTTCTTATGAGGGAATTCGATTACAAGAAGTTCCTGATAAGCGCTATGCCCCCAAAGATGCTATTACTCATCTAATCTGAGATGACGACTTCCGAAAATTAAAACCATCTAATTTCCGTCCACAAGCACGACTTCTTAACCGAATGTTAATAAACACTGTCATCCTTAGATTAGGAAGTCACGAACAAGTCTACGATGACGACCATAAAGCTTTATATGCTATTTTTGGTCAAATTAAAGTAAATTGAGCACAATACATTTTTGACCAAATAAAAGTTTTTGGACTCTAACCCGTCGTAGCATTGTTTATGCTCCCTACACCATGAGAATTCTACGGTCATTAGGAATTCCTTCATATCTCTTCCAATATGAAGAAATATCTATAAAGGATAGTGGAATTAGATTTCTCTCTTTAAGGCATCTCCCAGAGACACCGCCGAACATTATTCCGTTTTCCCAATATCAAGCTCCTAAACAACATCGGCAAGCACCTATAACTCGACCTCCTCAACCACCCAGAGCTTCAGCGTCTATAGAGTATTACTTTGATTCTGAAATACAGGAAGCTAGAATAGCAGCAGGTCCAGGAGAGAACTATCAATATATTGCACTACAAAATCAATGCTTTCTCTCCCTAAATCAACAGGTGCTAGACAAAAAGATGTCACGTTTGGAACGCTCTTTTTCTACTCGTATGACCAAAGTAGAAAAAACTTAGATAAGTTATTTCAACCTTGGGAAAGGTTTTCCAAAAGGTTCGCGGTCGTTCTTCCTCCCGCTCGTCCTCTCTCCATCCCTTACACCACCACCACCGCCGGTTTTTCACTCAGGTACATCTTTCGGCGCTGGGCCTTCACAGGAACCTCCACAACACTCTCATCTTGGCAAAGCACCTATTGTTCTTGACACTGAAGAGAGTGAAGGTTTATCGTTCCCTTCAGAAGATCCTCATGCTTCACACAACCCCCAAGACTACAATTATTACCCATCATTCCAAGGTCTCTCTATTCATGAAGACGAGGAATATGCTGACCAGTCTCAATGGCAACAAGGAACATATGATGAAGACTCGTCAAGCTTCTAGGGATATTATAACTATCAGTAAGATTTTTAGTACGTTCGGTCATATGTATTCATGTATCTCTGTTATTTTATTCTACTGTTGAATGCCCGTATAACTATTTAAACTTTTCATTGCTTGACTGTGGACTTATATTTTTCAGTGGTTCATCTATATTCTTTTTTATTATGCCAAAAGGGGAGAAATGTCATATTACATGTATATAGGGGGAGGAATCACATTCAGGGGGAGTTATATGTTTATAAAATGATTGTATAGTTGTCATCATCAAAAAGGGGGAGAATGTTAGAACTACTACTTTATGATTTCGATGACAACAACTATACCATCACACACGTACAATATATATTCAATCTAATTGCAGGAAAAAGCTTTCAGAAGACAACTTGAAGACGACTAACAAAGGAGAACAATCATCAGTGTTAGATAGTGTGTTAAGTGTCATAGATATGTAGGTTGTAAAATCTCCTTTAGTAGATTTCAAACATTGCACGACCAAAGTTTTCAATCTCCATATAGCATAGAAACTGAAATGCAAAATAACATATGTCAGACGTCTGATGTTATATATAGACGTATGAACATAGCCTCTATTTTTAAATCAAGCATATACATCAGACGTTTGTCAAAAGCGCTCATACGTCTGACTTCGGGCACTATTTATAAAATATATAAAACGGTCAGACGTCTAAACACATGGGAAAACGTCTGAGCTGAGCAACGACCACTAACAATGAAAGGTCATCTACTTCATTCTTACGGCTGCTTTCACAACTCTTCACCGCACCTCTTCCTTCTCAATGATTGCAACCTTTAGATTGAAACAGAAAACTCTAATGGATATTACTCTTCACAAAAACTCTTCACCATCTATATATATGTGAAGATTTTAAGAATTAAAGCACTTGAATTTTCTGAATCCTATATCTACATTCTTTTGCATACTCTGATTTCTAAAAGCAAACCATATCAGTCTTTATCACTTCCTAAAATTAAAAGCTTCACGTACACATACTACTCAAAGGAGATTATAGGAAGATTTTTACTGTGCAGTAAAAATTAGTGTTTTCCAAAACACATACTTGTCTCAGAAAGAACTTTTGTATTAAGCCTATTCCTCCGGGCAAAGTGAGGGTTGTTTACTAGTTAAAGCCGAAGAGGAGCTTCGGGACTGGACATAGGACGGGAGATCTGAACCAGTATAAAAACTCTGGTGTGATTGTTTTCTTACTATTATTTACTTTACTCTGTTAACTATAAGCTAGAATTTTACTATACTTGCATATTAGATATAAACATACGATCTATACATCCTTTCATTTTACAAACAAACAACTATCTTAACATCAAATCAAGATAGGCTTCTCTCATATGATCTACAATCTCCCAAGTACAATCTCGGGGATCCTCACTCCACTAAATCTTTACTAACTTCACCACTTTATTGTGCAATCTCTTCTCATCCTAATTTACAATATGAACTGGATGTCTAATCACTGTCAGGTTCAGTTCTATCTCCAAATCATCTTGAACCGATGATTCTACAATCAACGAAGGGTCATGAACAAATTTCCTCAAATGGTATACGTGGAAAACATTATGGACCCCTGACAACCTTTCTGGTAAGTTAACCCTGTAGGCGAGCGGTCCAATCCTCTCAATAACTTTAAAAGGTCTAATATACCTGGGTGTCAACTTCCTCGCCTTTCCAAATCGAACAACTCCTTTGATTGGGGCAATCTTCACAAATACGGAGTCTCCGACATCAAATTCCAAATCTCTTCTTCTTTTATCGGCATAACTCTTTTGTCGATCCTGGGCTTCCTTCATTCTTCTCTTTATCACTACAACCTTTTCGGTAGCTTCTTGAATCATGTCCGGTCCAAGTACTAGCCTATCACCAGTCTCAACCCAACATGCGGTGACTTGCATGGACGTCCATAGAGAGCTTCGTAGGTGTCATGCCGATGCTTGCCTGATAACTATTGCTGAAGGAGAATTTTACTAAGTGGAGATGATCTTCCCATGATCCTTCAAAAT
This sequence comes from Allium fistulosum, assembly GCA_030737815.1. Lineage (NCBI taxonomy): Eukaryota > Viridiplantae > Streptophyta > Magnoliopsida > Asparagales > Amaryllidaceae > Allium > Allium fistulosum. The sequence continues at coordinate 944,465,914 of CM060904.1, read as the reverse complement.
CCAGAACATGTCATAAGAAGATCTTCTAGAATCCAGTTCACCCTTTCCGTTTGTCCATCCGTTTGGGATGATATTTTGTGCTCAAGCTTAGCTTTGTTCCTAAAGCTACTTGTAACGCCTCCCAAAATTGACTAATGAAGATGGAATCTCGATAACTTACAATACTCACTGGGACTCCGTGCATTCGCACAATCTCCCCCATAAAAATTTCTGCCAAAGAAGCTGCAATTCTTGTTGGATTTATCGAAATAAAATGAGCACTCTTCATTAGCCGATCTACTACCACCCACACACTGTCATTCCCTTTTATAGTTCTGGGTAAACCATCAATAAAATCCATTGATATCATCTCCCATTTCCAATTTGGAATTTTCAAGGGTTAAAGTAAACCAGCCGTCTTCTAGTGATCTCCTTTTATCTGCTGATAGATCAAACATCTGGTGACGGAGATTAATACATCTCTCTTCATTCTAGGTCACCAAAATACTCATTTCATATCTCGATCCATCTTAGAAACACCTGGATGGATATTCAATTTGGATCGATGATATTCTGATAAAACTTCTTATCTAAGGCCATCGATATTAGGGACGTAGATTCTTCCCTTATTATGTAGTATATCTCGATTATCTATCTCAAAACTTGCACACTGACCCTCCTCAACATCCTTGATTATCTTCATAACGCACTTATCCTCCTTTTGCTTACTAGCAATCCTTTCCAATAGTGTCGGCGTAACTTCCAATAGAGCCAACACTACATTCCTACTAAGAGCGTCTGCCACCACAATTGCTTTTCCCGACGTATAGAGAATATTTAGTTGTAAGCTGCTAGGAACTTCAACCATCGTCGTTGCCTCAGGTTCAGATCCTTCTGAGTGAAAATATGCTTCAGGGACTTATGATCTATGAAGAGCTCAAACTTTTCACATATTTAAAGAAGGAAATTACTAACTAGAATCCTTAAAGATTAAAAATAAACCAAAGAGGAAAAGAAGGATTCTTATCTAGCAAGTAATGCCTCCCCATCTTCGATGAAAATACTACTGCTAACAGCTTCAAGTTATGCATTGCATAATTCTTCTCGTGAGGCTTTAACTGTCTACTTGCTTAGGCTATAACCTTCCCATGTTGCATCAACACTGCACCCAAACCAACTCTGCATGCGTCTGTATAAACAGTCAACCCCTCTCCTCTATTAATAATAGCCAAAACAAGGACACTGGTCAACCTTTCTTTTAACTCGAGGAATGCATCCTCACTTCGGAGTCCACTAGAACTTCACATCTTTCTTTGTCAGCTTGGTTAGGTGAGAGGCGATCTTGGAGTAATCCTTTATGAACTTTCTATAAAAACCCCACATCCCTTAAAATCTTCTTACTTCTATAGGAGTTTGGGGTCTTTTGAAATCTTGCACATCAACTACCTTAACCAGATCAACTAAAATGCCATCTCGCGACACAATATGTCCTAGGTATCTCACTTCTGATTGCTAAAAGTGGCACTTAGAAAACTTAGCTTTAAAAATGTTTTTCCTTAACGCTTCCAACACCACTTCCAAATGGTATTTGTGCTCATCCTCTGTCTTTGAGTAGATAAGAATGTCATCGATGAAAACCAGCACGAACTTATTTAACACCCCTAAAAACTCGATTCATAAGATCAACGAAAAGTGCAAGTGCATTGGTCAGCCCAAAAGGCATAACCAACCACTCATAGAAAAAGTCTGGCCCTCTGAAAGCAGTTAAGGGTATATTTTCCTCTGCTACCCTTAAATAATGGAAACCTGTTGCAAGGTCCATTTGGAAAAATACTCTAGCCCTATGAAGTTAATCAAACATATCATTTATGTGGGGTAATAAACAATTATTTTGAATTGTCTGCTTGTTTTATTCCCTATAATCCATGCACTATCTTAACGAACCATCGGACTTAGCTACAAAAACTACTGCTAATCCCCAACTCTAATGGTTTTCTCTAATCAATCCTCTTCTTGACAAATCACTTACTAGTTCTTGCTTCTCTCTCGAGGCTATTTTACGCAGAGGTTGAATGACAGCTCTCGCACCGGGAAGTAAATCAATACGAAATTCAATTTCCCGATGGGGAGGCAAACTGCTAATTGGTTCAAAAATATCAAGGAAATCTTTAAAAACTTTTATCGATCATAACTCTTCCTGGGATGTTTCTAAGGAATAAAGGAAACTACTCATACATTTGTTAGGTTTACTACAAACTATACTTTTCAATATATCTCCAGAACTAGCGTTCAACACTATCCTTCTCTTAACGCAGTCTAGAATAGCTCCATAATTCGACAACCAATCCATACCAAGAATAACATCAAAACCCTTACAATCCAAGACAAATAAGTCACAAATGAATATATTTTTTCGAAAATCAATTTACTCTTTCACAAACCAAGCATAGATTAGTTATACCACCTATGGGGTTGGACATACAAATATGGGTTTCTATAAATTTCGGGATAAGTTGTAACCTATCTACCAATTTTTTAGAGACAAAACTATGAGAAGCTTCGGTATCTAACAAAACATGAAGTAGAATACCATTTAAAGGTAAAGTACCTTCCAAGACTCCCTTCCCTTTAACATCTTCAAAAGTTGAGGGCGCATCCTTAATAGCATAGACTTTAATCTGCTAACCCTGCTTCAATAGTGGGTAGTCCTTAACCATATGTCCAGGTTGGTGGCAATTATAGCAAAGCGTCTTCTGAACCATTGGAGAGAGCCTCCGCCTGTTGAAAGTGTGTTGAAATATGCCTTTTTTCTTATAATTGTAACAAACAACATCTTTATACTTTTTTTCCAATTTGGGTTAAACTTCCTTTTATTTTGGTTAATGGTACCGCCACTGGGTGATGCTGCTACTGCGGCTGGCTATTTCTTCAAAAGCACTTCATATCTTTAGGCCATATCAACTAAATCCACAAACGATTCCTTCACATGAATGGTCATCCTTTCATGGAACTCTTCTCTCATACCCAATATGAACATCTCATTTTTCTTTAGCAGCATGTCAATAAGTCTTGGACCGAAATGAGATAACTCATTAAACTTCATCTCATACTTCGCCACTGATAGGTCTCCCCACTTGAGATCCATTAAACTTCTATATAATCGAGTTTTGTCTACAGCAGGCATGAATTGGTCTTCGAATACTTCTTTGAATCAAGCTCATGAGAACTCATCTTATGGAATATTTGTGGTGATAGAAGCCCACCATGCAGCTGCATCCTCTTGCAATTGCCATGATGCCAAGAATCGTCTCTGATCATTAGAAATGTCCAAACCTTTAAAAATCTTCTTACATGACCGTAGCCAAGCTTGTACTTCAATGATGGATTCGGCACCCTTGAAATGTTTTCCTCCTAGATTTATGAAGTCCTTGCACAGTGTTGCGAAGTTTACTCGAGGCTGCACTGGAGCTACTACTTCAACATCTATTCCACCCCTTTTAACATTTGGGGTTCTTCCATTTGTGGTTGTTGTGCTACTGCTTCCCCTTCTTCGTCCCCTTCTCATACTCACTCTTACTACCTGAATAAAGTAATAATCTTTAGAATACATATACGATATTATCTTAGGGAAAAATAGCATAAAACCAAACAAAAAATGCTGATCAGAACAATACGGAAACACACTCTCAATGACCGAACTCATTCTAAGGTACTACTAACCCTATCTCTATTGAGTTGACCCCAACCAAGGCCTAGGTGTTCGCTCAACCTAAGCTCTGATACCAAGTGTAACGATCTGCCTATCTTACACACTAAGATGACACTTAATACGTGTTGATTATCTAAGTGTTCGAAGGATAGGTCGTGGGGTAAAGAAAATGAAAGACAAAAAAACAAACATAGATTTTTCTAAAAAAACATCAGAGTTGCATATACATCATCACAGAATCATACATATGGTTACTCCAAAATGTTACATCAAAGTTACAATAAGTATTATTCCCAACATGGATAGCTATATCAACCTGCCCAAATTACTAATACATAATATACAGTCACTACGAAATATAGACGATTATAAGATGATGATGAAAGCCCTACTCCATACTGGTTTCCAAAATGCTCCAACGAAACCTGACTACTTGGCTATGCATTAAAATTTGAGTACCCAAGAGTTTAAGGGAAAGAAATAATACTTCGGTTCAAACATGGGTCTGGAGTGAGTAAAGCATAAGTTTAAATTTATAAAAACCTTCAAATCAAAGGTATCTCATAAGACCATGCCGCAGATAAGCACATACGGGTTTTAACCTTACGATAACCAAAACATTTCTATATAAAATCTTCTAATATTATCATAATATCTAGTTTAAAATAAATATGGAATCATAGCCGAAATTGTTACATTATTAAATTCCAATAAAATAGGTATACAATCAAGTCCGAAGGCTCGATTGGATTAACGGTCTACCCACCGAATCAGTACACCTCTAGATAAAATGTACTGGAGGCCACAACACGTTGCACCTCTACTACCCAGGACCGACCCTAACCTTTACCGGAGAGCGCGAAATATGATCAACCCTTAGTTATGATCAACAACCATAAAAGGGATCCCGAAGCTTACATAAACCATAGATATCGCTCCAAGTTAGGCGATGATCATGCCCTAATGGGAGCGACCCACATAGCCCTGCCGCATGTCCCTGCTTTAGTCATATACTAGTTGTGAGGCTTGAAGTTACACTTTTACCTTGCCTTCCAGTAGACCATCTTGGAATGCTTACATTGCCCTCCTGGCAACCAATGCAATGCTAGCATTCATCCATACAAGTTGTTCTGGGATTGAACAAACATGCAACATTTACTATCTTCCATTTTGGAATCACCCTCCAGAAGATTAGTACATCTCCATAGCTTGCTTCATGACAATACATCACGAATGTTATTAGTTTGGAGTGGTTTGGATAAATTATACTTATCCAAAACTGGTGCCTCCAAACTAAGCGATAATTCCCTGCTAACTCAATTCCAGTTCTTTTGGAAGTATATAACCAATATTTGAGTCCTCACCAAGGAACTCGAATATATACAGCATACTTCCTGAGTTAAAACAGGTCAAGTTATAAATAGTGGACAATCCACTACTTAGGGTAATTATACAAAGTTTGCATATGGATAACCATATACTTAATTTAAACATGACACATTGATAGGAATTAACCCTCCCATATCTATCGCGTTTCCGATATTTCGACCTTACTCTATCTGTAATGACCCGTAAATTTTTAATAATTTCATTTGTTTTATTTATACGAGTACATATGCATGCCCAGGTGGGCCTGCATTTAAGCACAATGTGCATGCATTTTTATTTGTATCTTTGGAAGTAGATTTGATAGTAGCATCCCCACATTTGATCGCCGTCTAGGCAGAAACCGCTATTTTTTTTGTTCTGACTGCAATAACTTCTTCATACAAACTCGGAATCAGGCAAAACTTCGACCGATGAATTCCTACCTAAATTATAGACAATATGGTACACTCGGATACTTCATCTTGTGAACGCACACTGTAGTTCTTCATGGGGACTGACAGTTTACTTAGAAATAACATGCTACCACATCCCCATATTTGAACTCCGCCTAGTGCGTAAGCCGCTATTTTTTTGTTCAGTCTGCAATAACTTCTTCATACTAATTCGAAACCCGGCGAGACTTCGACCGATTAACTCTCACCTAAATTATGGACAATATGGAACACTCGTATACTTCATCTTGTGAACGCACACTATAGTTCTCCATGGGGACTGACAGTTGTACTTAGAAAATAAGAGGCTACCACATCCCCATATTTGAACTCTGCCTAGTGCAGAAGCCGCAATTTTTTTTGTTCAGACTGCAATAACTTTTTCATACTAATTTGGAATCCGGCGAGACTTCGACTGATTAACTCCCACCTAAATTACGGACAATATGGAACACTCGGATACTTCATCCTGTGAACGCACATTGTAGTTCTCCATGGGGACGGACAGTTGTACTTAGAAAATAACAGGCTACCACATCCCCGTATTTAAACTCCGCCTAGCGTAGAAGCCGCTATTTTTTTTATTCAGACTGCTATATTTTCTTCATACTAACTCGGAATCCGGCGAGACTTCACAGATTAACTCCCACCTAAATTACGGACAATATGGAACACTCGGATACTTCATCTTCTGAATGCACATTGTAGTTCTCCATGGGAACTGACAGTTGTACTTAAAAAAACATTCTACCACATCCCCAGATTTGAACTCCGCCTAGTGCAGAAGCCGCTATTTTTTTTGTTCAAACTGAAATAACTTCTTCATACTAATTCAGAATCCGGTGAGACTTCGACCAATTAACTCCCACCTAAATTATGGACAATATGGAACACTCGGATACTTCATCTTGTGAAAGCACACTGTAGTTCTCCATGGGCACTGACAGTTGTACTTAGAAAATAACAGGATACCACATCCCTATATTTGAACTCCGTCTAGTGCAGAAGCCGCTATTTTTTTTGTTCAGACTGCAATATTTTCTTCATACTAACTCGGAATCCGGCGAGACTTCGACCGATTAACTCCCACCTAAATTACGGACAATATGAAACACTCGGATACTTCATCTTGTGAACGTACACTGTAGTTCTCCATGGGGACTGACAGTTGTACTTAGAAAATAACAGGCTATATTTCCATATTTGAATACTATTTCTCTATAAGATGTAAAAGGGTATATATTTGGAATTTCAAAAGGACACTGAGTAAATCTATTCAATGAATTCTCTTTATTAGTAGTAAAGATAAAGATAGAGTGAACGATTTCCATAATTATAATGAGGGGTATTTCTGGTATTTCAAAAAGACACGGTTGAATTCATATTCAAGGAATTCTCATTATTAGTAGTAAAGATATTTAATTGAAATTTTGTGAAATTTTAAACAATAAAATTTTGAATTGAAAATTGGATATTTGGAATACGTCTACTTTAACATAGCAAATGGTAAATTTTCATCAGATAATATGGAATTTTATTTCTTGTGTAATTTTATTTCAATTTAAATCAGTTAATATTTGATGATAATAAAATGTTTTCCAAACTTGAATATTTTTCTATAGAAAATTTGTAAACCATCTTCTGAGTGAGACGTCATCTTCCATTTCTTCAAATTTGAACTGCTATTGCTCCGTTTATCTTATTTTTGACATTTTAGCAGCATTTCGGTACCGATACCGACTTTTGATCGGATGATCGTACCACTGATATTTGTATATTGTTCTGGTCGTCTTGTCGTGCTGATCTCCGCAGTATATTCAATTATCAATTTTAGAGTCCGATTCAAGCGTAATTTGCAAAACGATTAAATCGTACTAGTACCCAAATTCTAACTTTTGGGTTTCCATGACCTTTAGTCCATCTAACTGTTGGAACGAACAGCTGTTTGTCATTAATAACTTCTGAAATCAAACTATTCACTTTCACCCTTTCCCATATTTAATATAATTCCGGTACGTCCTTTTATTTCCTCTCTCTCTCTCCCTTACTTTTTCATTTGCGATTGAGAATAAGAAATATATATAATATATATAACCCAAATTTACCTGCTCCTCTTCATTTTGCTATGCATTTTGCCGTGTTCGTCGACCTAGCTATCAACTTCCTCCCTCCTCCTCCGCGTGCCAGCTCAAGCATCCCCTCCTTCTTCTTCTTTTGCTCAGCCGAGGCCGTATGTTTGCCTGATCACGTCACCCTTCTTTCGAGCCGAGCCTCCTCATTCATTCCCTGCACGCAACTCGGCCACCTCATAAAATGCTTCCCTCCGCCTTCCACCGTAAGCAGCGCCAGCACGTCCCCTCGCCACTACTTCCCTGCCAAGACCGAGAGCCATCACCCGAAGCCAGTCGTGCTCTATCTCGTCTGCAACCTTTTCTTTCCACTCGCTCTGCCTATGCTAAGCTCTGACCGGCCTCCCCTCCTTTAACTTCGGCTCCACCAAGCTATCAACCCAAATCAAAGCATCCTCTCGCCGAGCTCGGCCAATCCCTCACTTAACCCCTTCTTTCTTTAAATGGTAAGAACTATTTTGGTTAGTGATATATATTTATATAATATGTTAATATATATATACTGTATAAAGTTTCATACAAATTATTGTTTATACATATAATAGTTGTGATTTTGCTGTAGCTATGAGTGCATATAGTGTGTATATGTTTAATGTCTGCATGCATATATGATTTTCTTTTTTTTACATATAGTATCTATTGTACAGGTTATAGTATATATATGTATGTTTACGTGTTTGTTATATATATATAATATAAACTTATATATGCTGTTTAAGTAAATCTGTACATGAAAATGTGTTATATATATAGTTAGACTGGTTTAAGATGATCTATTATCATGAATATTAGTTATAAAAGTTTATATTCATATAGAAGCTGTTATGTCAACATATATATATATAATATATATATATTTTTTTTAAGTATGCAAATTTTTCTCTACTCTGAAAATTTTACAGACTATATGTATATATAGAAGTTATGTAAATCATGTATATTTCGATTGCTTATATATATAGTTTGTGAGTGATTATATATATTTGTTATATATAACTGTCTACATGTCTTGCTTATAATTTGGGTAATATTTATATTTGTTCGCATATATGATTTTTTTAGTTTTAACATGGTGGATATATTTTGTTAATATTATGAAAGCTTTATATGTGGTCAATTTGTATATATGTTGTAGATGAGTATTAGTTTATATAAATTATATTATTTCTTATAGGGTATAGGTTGTATATATATCCGTATATATAAAGATCTAGTCTTAGTCTATATGCATGCTTCGAAATGTTGTTTTGGACATTTTGTTCTGTACGTATGTACACGTACTTGATTTTTAAAATAGATTTGAATCTGAATCCTTAGCCTTCTCTCTGTTTAAAGTTGTATATGTTATATAATATATGTTTTAAAAATATATAATCACTATGTTGGTTATATATGGTTTTACTCCATTTTTATTTTCTTATATATAGAGCTGTATATAATGTGTATGCATTTGAAAAGAATAGAGAGATATATATTTGGTTATTTATAAAAGCATATATGTTATACTAGCTTATAAATGATTGTTGTATATATTTTATAATATTATATTTTATAATGTAATAGGTTTGTATAAATTTATTTGTCATTTTACAGTCATGGGATTTCTTTAGTTATATATATATATATATCTATCTAAATTTATATTCTTTTGTTACGGTATTTTCATATCCATAACTGGGTTTGTTTATATGAAGTATGGGTATATATATGATGCGTTTTAAGTATATAAAGTTTAAGTGATTATGGTTTGTTTTACAGTCAAACGTATATATTTGAAATTTTGTTGAATGTTAGATTTGTGGAATTTTTAGAAGATTTGGAAATCTGTTAAATTCTAAGTGTAGTACTGTACAGTATATATTTGTAAAACTATATGTTTGGAATTTAAAATATGATTTATATATATATAGTTATATATAGCTATATATATATGAGTACACTTATACCAATTATCTTCAACGATCCAGTTCTGATTTGATTTCATCTATTCCTGTTATCGGATCTATTCGTTGAATTCGTGCCAATCTTGCTTTGTTTGGAATTCGTGCTTGGATTCGTAACTCATCTCATTCTCGTTCATCTATATAGCCTCGAAAGGTGAGCACTCACTCACGATTAACGTTATTACATTTATTAAATTTGATTTCAATTGAAACGACAATTGAAATATGCTGCTGTTAGTTATTTACATTGATATATATATATATATATGCTGTTATCTGTATCTGTTCACCTGTAACATCTGACACCATTATCTGTTATTTATATTGATGATATATGCATGTTATATTATTATCATATATGTTATCACTCTGCAGGTTCCCTGTTAGTATAGAATTCACTATGGGTTGAAATGATACATACCCGAACGATCAGTAGAATAGGAGAAAATCGTTATGGTTTGAAATGATAAACCCAAGCGATTTTCAATTGAATTGAATTTGGGATTGCGGGTTGAAAAGATATATACCCGTATATATTTAAATTACGGAATGAAATGATAAATATCCGTATCACTTGACCATAGGGTAGAGGATTATATACAGACAGTGTTGGTCTATATATAAATATTTTGAAAATGATTTCTATGGTTTTGAAAAGAAATATATGGTTTTAATAAATATTGATTTTAAAGATTTTTTAAAGTTGATTTAATAAAGTTGATATATAATATGTTTTAGTATTTATTTAAAAGTATATATATATAAAAATAGTTTATAATAATTTTAATAAATTAAGGTTCGGAAGATAGATTTGAAATTGATTTGAAATGGTAATCTATTAAGAATTTTATTTAATTAAATCGATTTGAAACTTATTGAATTTGAGATTTTAAAGCTATGATTTTATAACTTGATTTGGATTAAAAGTGATTTAAATGAATAGTCTCAAATTTACGCAAATTGAGATGGGGTATTTAGTTTATTTAAATTTATAATTTGGAGTTTATTTAAATGTCATTGAAATGATTGAATAAATATTTCAAAACTAAATGTTAATGAAGTTAAATTGAGATATAAATGGAATTATCAAATTAGGTTTGGAAAGGTAGAATATTTAAAGCTTTGAAATATATTGAAATTAAATGGTTTATTTTGTGGTTCAAATCTGTATTTGAAATCGATATAATTTGAAATGATTTATTGAGAAATTGAATTGAGTTGAAATTTATGAATTGAGATTGAATTAAGTTGAATTTGGAAGTCGAGTTGATTTAAATCGATTTGTGAATTTGTGGAAACTATCTTTATTATATAAAGTATTTTAAATTATATTTAAAACTATTTTATATCATTTTTATAAACTATTTTTAATATAACTATTTTAATATAAACTATTTTAAATATACTAATTATTTTAATATAAATTGTTTAACTTATAACTATTTTATATAAATTATTTTATTTTATAAACTATTTTATATTTTTTTATACTATTAGTAATATCTAAACTGTTTGAAGGGAAGTGTTATGATTTTCAAAGTGCTATGATTTCAAAATGTTATGATTTTCGAAGTGTTTTGATTTTTAAAGACTGATGATTTCGAAAGCGTTATAACTTTGGAAAGTGATTTGATTTTGGAAATGAATATTATTTTAAGTGAGAAATGATATCGTATTGATTTGGTTTTGAAATGGAAATGATATTTTGGTTTTGAAGCATAAACTATTTTGAAATGACCGCGGTGTTATAATAACGTTTGGTTATTAAAGAGACCGGGATTGGATATGGGCATACTCTCTATCGATACCGAAAACCACTTTAACAACTATGTACGCGGTGGAGATTCCAGAATGAAGTAGGATGGTGGCGACGATCCTATATGAGGTATATACGTGGACCTAACTCCCGTGAGTTAGCATAAGGTGGCTAAAACAGAAGCAAATTGACCGGCCAATGAGGTAGCTCCTCTTATCGGACACACTCCATCGTATACCATTCTATTACTTTGTGATTGATTGGGTGCACCCCTTGATTCAGGAGTGTGGCTCGAGGTGGGCAATTGCTGCGGCTCTGCGTTACCACCGGCCTGGAAGTGTAATTGGTATATCTACCCTGGCATTGCCTAGTTGTGCCGTGTCACCTACCCTAGCGCGCCTTCTACGAGTTTGTTTTGTACCATACCTATGGAGTGCCCTCTGACGACGCCCAGTACGGGGGAGATTATGGTACTATATAGACTATGGGAATATATAAAATGTGTTAAGGTGGAAAATGTAAAGCCTTAACGCTATTTTGATAGTTTACTTTACTTTAGACATATTATAATGGCGTATATTACTACATAGTAGATAGTTTAACAGATCCTTAGAGGATGGTTATCCCAAACATCCTTTGAGTTACTTGTGTTTCAGTTGATATTTCACTTGAGTTGGATTTATTGATATAAAAATGTTAATCCTGACTCGAGTGTTTTGTGTTTTGCTTTACGCTCGGGTTAGATTGAGTGTACCAGTATTCGAGACTCACCTTTGGAGTTGGAGCTTCGCTTGGAGATCCAGCTATATCTATTCAGCTTGCAGTTATTCAGTTGATTCCAGTGATGTATTCAGATCTTGTGTTTGACTATTGTATTGAGACATCTATGTATTCGTGACTTCTGTTGTATCTTGTTTAACTTTGTTATATATATATATAGTAGCTTCATGAACTACTATTCTTTTGTTTCCGCTGCATTATTGTTTGTTATATTACTCTGTGTCTGTGATTCTATGATTATTTGTTTACTATATATGCTGATTTTTGTCAAATATAAATTAACAATCTGATATTTTGAGTAATTCAAGTCCGACATGTGCGAATGCGAATGGTTGAAAATTTCAGGATGTTACACTATCCCTCGCCTAGAAATAAATTCTAGATCTCACGGATAGTGGATCAGCCTACTCATCGACTTTTAGTGCTATTTATGGGATGACTTACTTCCCATAATCCCATAAATGTGTCACCACATTAACTTTGTTTTTATATCTGTTTGAGGTTACTTAAGGGAAATCGACAAAGAAATCCCTTAATTTAAAACATTTTAAAAAAGGAAAGACGGTCTTAAAACAAGGTCGATATTTTTAAAACAAAATGTTTTTTAAATTAAAAACATTTATTTATTAATAAATTAAAATTTTATTAAATAATAATTAAATCTTAATTAAGTCCTAATTAACATCTCAATTTAATTAATCAATCAATAATTAGTTAAGCCCCTTTAATAAATAATAAATAATTAATTAATCTTTAATAAATAATTAAATAATAATCAACTTTAATTAATTAACTAATTAAAATTAACTCAATTGATTAACAGTTTAGTATTAATTACCTTAATTAACCAATGATTAAGTACTAATTAATTAATTAATTAATCATTTATTAAATAATCAAATAATAATTACCTTTTTAGTTACTTAATATAGGTTTTAAAACATTTTCCAAAAATATTTCTAAGTGAAAACATTTTTAGATTTCGAAATGAGTTCGTTTTCACGAACTACACTTATTGCGGCTATCGTTGTACAACCTGAAATTTCCAAAGCTTGAATTTTATTTTCTATATCTTTAAAATTTACCCCTTGGAAACATTACTACTTTGTAAACATAAAGATGAGTTTTTGAAAACTAAACAAGTTTTAAACTTAAATACATTTTTAAATTTAAAACCCAAGTTCAAAACCTTTCAAAAAAGGATTTCATAAGTCACTTAAGTTAGCAAAAACACTAAATTTATTAGCATGAACAACATATACCAAGATCATAACCAACATCACAACCACGTCACAATAACACAATTCCAAACATAAGTAAGATCGTACCTTACTAATTTACTACACTTAAATTTTGATTTTCAAGTTTAACTACACCATATATAACATACTTATATACAACCAAATCGACATTATTTCTAAGAATAATTAGGCATAACCAATTCAACATTGTAATTACACAAATAAGCATCATATTTAACTAGCTAATATGCATCATTTATAAAGCTAATAATTTGAATAAAGGTGAGAACTTTAATTACCGAACTTCGATTAAACCTAAGCAACTCCCTCTAGAATTTAAATATGACTAGACCTTTGCTCCTAGCTTGAAAAAGTGAAGTTCTTGTGGATTTGAAGGGGAGTATGGCTCGGTTAGAAGGCTTGTAGTGGTCAGCCTTGAAGGTTAGGGGTGTGTAGGGTTTTGTTTTGTGGAGGAGTATTTAAATGGATGAAGGTAGCTTTAAGCTAGAATTTTACAAGTTTAAAAGTGGAGGAAGACTAATAATTCTTAACTTAAACTTTAGGAAGCCACGGAAAATAAATATGAAAGCTTTAGGAGGAATTTTGTCACATTAGAAGTGAATGTAAAATGAGGAAAAAATATGAACATTTGTTTATATACAGGAGCAAAAGTTGAATTACCAAAATAGGCTTAAGGTACTTAACCTCCACAACATTGATGCCACATCACCATGGCTTGTCTCCTCCTTAGTTTCCCACATGAAATGGTCCCCCTTACCTTTATTTTGATGAGAAAACATGAATTTATGGCATATATACTTATGTTTGTAAAGACTTGACATAAAATTTCACGTATATATACATTTTTTTGATAAAAGCTTACATAATTAGTCAAATCACCTATTTATATTTATTTAAGTTAATTATATATATATTTATATATAGTTAATTATATATATATATATCAAAATATGTTTTAACATATTTGAAAAAGTCGAAAATTCAAAAAACGATTTTCAGTCAAATTATCTATTTTTCTTTGAACTAATTATTTGTGTAAACAAATTTGAAAACTATTCTACCATCATTAGTTATTATTAAAAGTGTTTTATTTTGAGTTATAAAACCCATTAATTAATTAATAAAAATATATGTATATATCCATATTTAAAGTGATTAAATTCTAGGTTGTTACATTGCTTTTAAAGAATAAGATGTTTCATACGAATGATAACGCCTAACCGAGAGGTTCCCAAGCTATATGGACCTTGTTTCTTTGATAACTTTTCTACGTCAAAAGTCAATTTCAATAGTTAAAATCCAACCATGGATAAGTTAAATTCAAACTTTGAAAATTACCATCTTATACACTACATGGTTTCATAAGTCAAATGGGATAGTTTCAAGTACAAGAAATGCAACAAACTCAAGCAAATGTTACCACTAAATGTTATCTTTTACTTAGTGTAACAACCCCTAACTTATATGGATTTATTATATTTACCATTTAACCATAAGATGTTCATTCCTTTTTCAGAACTCCATAACCCATCTCCTATTGATCTATGTGAATTTGTATAACGTCTTTAAGGTCAAAAGTTTTCTTCTATAAAGCTATTTAAAGAGGAAAAAAGTGACAAAAGTGTTACACTCTCTTTAACTCTATGTTACTTCTCAAACCACTTACATATACAACTCATTTTCCTATGTAGTACACTCCATCTTAAACTAAAATTATATATAAAACATTTCAAGTAAGTTAACTTCATTTACACATTTTACCTTTTAAGAGAAAAATGTTATGAAAATGCTATAAAACACATCTTACTTTATGTAAATTAACTTCTAAAAACCATGAGATGTATAACATCTCCTCATGTACTAATACCCTATTATAATTTAATAGTATACATGCAAAACACCATGTTAAATATACTTCATTTAAGTCACTTTTAAATTATAATCTTTTGTCAAAAACTTCTCTTCTAAACACATGATTTTCAAACTCATTCATCTTGTTAAAAATAACATTTTAACTTCATATACTTAACCAAATGACTATATTCAAGTATACCACACTACCACACATGTTAACAAAAAGTTATGGTTAACTTAACAATTTTAATAATAAAGATATAAGTGAACAACTTACTTTTTAAATTTCATCTTGTTTTAAACAAGGTAAGATGTTATGTGAAATTATAAGTTCACTTACATCCAAATATATTACAATATAATGGGTACACCAAGTAGTGTACACGTATAACTAGAAGTATATAAGGTGGTTAAATGAGAAACCTCACTTGTAATCAAATCTATCTCCCGAGGATCACTCTTTTCTTATTCTTGTGCCAAAGTTCAAGCCAAACCGCCTCCTTGCTTATCTACCCACGTACATGCATTTTGTCTCCACATTCTACCTTTTTCTCATTTAAAAACACTCTCTAATGCTTCAATAATGAAGATATGGACTATATGTGTGTTTACGTTGTTTTGGAGATGTTCAAGATTGATTTTCTTTTTTGTTTAATAGAGTTTTTGAAGAGATAAGAAATGTGGGCTTGTTTGATTATGGAATTATGTATGAATGAGGCAGGTATGCATGTGTATATATAACTATGCATTTGTAGCACCAATATAGCCTCACAAAATCCTCGCTATAGCACATAGTGCTCTTCGACCGCTATATTATTTCAATTTAGCACTATTACATAGTACATCTGCTTCAAGCCTCGCTATTTTCTGCTACACCCACTGGATCAAGACTTTTTAGCACCCACTTTAGCAACATTAATATAAAAAGGTTGATTTCACTACAACAAAAATCACTTTTAACAGCAATAATTATCAGCGTTTGTTAAACAAATGCAGTTAAAAATTATTTTAAACGAACTAGTTTTCGTCAAAACGCTGACATAACGTTAATTCAAAACATTTCTCACTGCCTCTCTCATTATTACGAAAAAAATTGCTTTCCCTCTTCTTATTCCCTCTTCTTTTCGTTTCCCTCGTTCCTCAATTTCATCCTGCCCTAATTCCCTTCCATTCAATTTTTATCATTCTCTATTTCCCTTATTTTTCAATTTCATAGTGCCCTAATTCTCTCGTTCAGGTACGTTGACCGATTCAGTTCAAATTTGTCTCTTGTCTCTTGGCACGAAAAAGTACCATTCCCTTTCTCCTATTTTTGCTAAACTTGGAAGCTCACATGGATCATAACTGTAGAGATTAATGGTTCCTATGATGTTGAAGCTGTGATTCCTATTGTTTACTTTGTGCTTGAGATAGAAGTCGAGCAGCTCTTCTTCTGTTGGGTGGAACCTGAATCCTGGTAAGTCCAGTTTTGATTCGTATCTTTCCATTTTACTTCGTATATATGATGCTTTTTTTTCTTTTTAATTTATTTTGAAAATGGTTAAGTGGGTTTATATATAAGTATATGTGATAAAGTGCATGGAAACATAATATGAACACTACAAAATTTGATTAGAACAAGTCTTTGGGCTCTTAAGGAAAGAATGCCGAAATTTCCATTTTTTGTTGTTTTGTCTCTTTTGATTCTCATAAGCTGACTACCACTTTTTTAGAATAAAAGAGTGACAGGGTGGAGTTTTTGGTTTAGATGCAACTGATTTTAATAGTGTAGTGATAGAGGCATCAGTTTTTGTGTTTATGCCAGAGCGGTCGTTACTTTAAAAAAAAGGAATTTTTTTTCTGTCCGTTGGAACACTGCCATGTTGCCTTTAGCATCTATCTTTCAATATATGGCGAGTTTAATTTAGGATTAGGCAAAATTTAAAGTAGTTTAGGAAGTCCAAGCACCAATGCTTGTTACTACTTCTTTTATGGAAGCACAGAAACAAATATGTATTAAAATAATGAACTGGAAAATGATTTATTGTAGTGATTGATGATGTTAGTTACAGCTGTGGCTTCGAGGGAATTCAGATTGAAACTTATCCATTGTGAACTGATAATATTTACTTATGTCTTGTTTGTATTAGTATCTGTTTCCATCTATTAAAGGAAGTTAACAAGGACATCCACTATTATATTTACATTCTTCTTTTTTTGCAATCAAGCTTTGAAATAATTTTCGATATGAGATGAACAAAGTATAGCCCTTGCCTTGTGCCATTAGATTTCGCCTTTCTGTTTTATTTATATTTATTTTTTAACGTACGTAGTTTTAAATTTTTAGCACATAAAGCTTTATTTATTGTTCAACTAAAACTACCGGTTAATTTATTAGAACATATAGCTGGTCTTCATTAGAAAACCATTTTCTTCAGTAATAAGGCATGATTCAACAATTTTCTTCAGTAATCAAGCATGATTCTTGAGCAGACTGATTCAAAACTAAGTTTTCTCTTATGCGAGTCTTTGGTTGATGTTAAACCGAGTGGACTAGTAACAGTCGAATACTTGTCTTTCTCGATTGTTCTGTTGCTAACGACTTAGAAGTAAATGACAATGACTGGTCTGAAGATTTTCAAGTCTTAAAGTGGTTTGAATTTGTAGAACTTTCAGTAAATTCTCTATTTGCTAAGAATTATTTCGCCACGACCAATCCGACTGTGTGGGACTTGCAGTATTAAGAGGCGAGATAGACTTTCTTTCCAAGACAAGACATGGTTCAACAAGAAACCATCTTGGAGAACGAGTTGAAAATTTTAATTATGTTTCTGGATGTAGTAGTTGTATGTATGTTTCTAGGGGTGAAAACGGTTGGCCACATAATTGGTGATAGTATTAGACTGTTACTTGTCCCGCAGCAATTTTGATTAAGAGACGATCCAAATTAGATGCTAATGTCAAATTTTCGAGAGACATTTTACTGAAAATTGACATTTGATTTGTCCATTTTATTTTATTAAAAAACATGTTCTTGATCTTTATTTTGGTTACTTAGGAACCAAATTTCCACTATACACAGAGTAGCCATGACATAGGATGTTGTAAGCAAAATCAATGTCGAATTAGAGCATCCAAAAATATAGGAAACAGATAATAAGTGATACCAATACTATTAGGGGTTGTAATCAGATGATAACAATGACCTGTATGAGTATAATCATGAGGATAATGTTACCAATACTATTAGGAGTTGATACCTATTTTTTAACAATAAGCAGTAAACAACTTTAGGGAAGAGTGTTGATTTAAAGGATGACAGACTTTATCATATATAAAACCCTATATTTAGATTTGGAATAAACGTAGAATATATAATTCCTGTTATCTACATTAAAAGTTGGGTTCGATTGGTAAATTCTCGTTATCTTAATAGTTTATTTTTGCTTTCTAGTTTTTTTTGGTGGATTTTGACACTTTCATTTTCATCATCGGTCGATCCTTCGATCGGTTCATCGGGAACATCATTCGAAATATTATGCCTGGTAATAAAATCTTTGAGTATGGTCATGCTTTCCTCTTTCATTGCTCTGATTTGTTCAGAGAAGATTCATGTGCTTGATTTAGTTAAATAAGTTTCTGAACCAAGTTAAAAGTTTGCTTTCACTCTTGATTCCATCTTTGAATTACCTGCTTGTATACATATGAAAGTAAAAAAGAATGATAAATCTCAAATTAAGCGATGAGTGAAGTTATAAATCAAATATAGTTTAGGGAACCATGTTTGTCAATATATATCAAATATATATATATACATACATATATATATATATTTAGGTACTTGGATCAGTCATCGAACTTTCAAACTTTTTATTGAATGATACTTTTTCGATTGCATTCCACTGCAATAGTGATGGCTTGTGCAATTAGTTTATCCATTCCACTCACATCTATAAAATTTCTACGCAGGTTCTTAAAAAAGAAGACATGATTTGCAAAATTGCTGTTGAAAGCATATTGGCCGAATGAGATATCTTAACATCAGTCCGAAACCTTTTTGTGGTAAGAATTGGTCATGGATACTGTTATTTATGTTTTTGCAT
Source organism: Allium fistulosum (assembly GCA_030737815.1). Classification (NCBI taxonomy): domain Eukaryota; kingdom Viridiplantae; phylum Streptophyta; class Magnoliopsida; order Asparagales; family Amaryllidaceae; genus Allium; species Allium fistulosum. Next base: position 944,446,600 of record CM060904.1, on the reverse strand, counting down.
GAATACTTTCAACTGATCTTTCTTAATGGGGTATATCAATTTGATAAGGTACGCTTTTTTTATTTGTTTATTATCGAGAAAATCTTTATCTTGTGATGGAATACTTAAGTGGTGGAGATCTATATTCATTGATGAGGAATTTGGGTTGCCTAGACAAAGATATTGCTCGTGTGTATATAGCAGAACTTGCAAGTTAAATTCTTTTGAGAGAAAAATGTATAAAATGCATTGTACTCACTCTACAAACTCTTTTTCTGGTTCTTTCTTTGGAATATCTACATTCCTTGTGAGTGTTACAACGAGATTTAAAACCGGACAACTTATTAATTTCACATGATAGCCATATTAAGGTATAACAGAAACAACAACTATGCTGTTGGATATAGGATTAACTAATTGAGTTCTCTGTAGTTCAGTCTCCAACATATACCCATGTTACATATTTCAATAATAATGGTCGCTATACATACAATGTGTATTTTTTTTAATTATCCTCAATTCCTTACCAGACTTTGATATTGATGGGATGCTATTACCTATCATTTTCTTGCTCTTTCATAACAATATTAATACACTGATATTATGTAGCGCTACTTTAGGATTGTATAAACTAATTTTGGCCTATAAAGTAACCGTTATTTGTTAATATTATCATTGGCAATAACTATTAGAACTATGATTATAAGTAGTTGGTAATTTTAGTAATGTGAAGAACATAATGAAAATATTGATGATAAGTAAAATACTTAGAAATTTGAAAGCTGATGATAGATTTATGAGATTTTAAAAAATTCAAACTACTTGAATATTAATGTTAACAGAGCAATTTGGATAAGGATTCCAAACAAGGAGAGACTTAGATATTAGATGACGACAGAGGATTAAGAAGAGTAGAGTATCTGAAATATTGAGAGTGTTATTTTTTCTGATATGTGTAACCTGGTTTTTAGGTGGGCTGCATTTTAGTTATTCCAAGTTGGGCTTGGTTGTTTTTGTAGCATTTTTTTCTTCTTGTTCTAGGCTCCTAAAGTCTAACGAACTCACTTTATTATGATAAATGAAGATCAATCACCTTTTCTCAAAAAATAAATAGTGACAGATAAAAATGTAGTTAAATAACTTTTTTGGTGAAACTGATACTCAGACCTCTAACTATGTATAGAAAAATGTAAAAAATTATTGAATAGAAGAATAATAAATGCTAGATCATTAAGGGAATGATTGAGCTATTGTTATTATATATAATAGACTTTGCAGCCGCTTGCATTTCATTTAGATTAAGTGTTTGCATAGTATCTGATATTATCAAAATGATGTGAGTACCATGCATTATCATCTCCCTAGATGTAAATGTTCTTACTCTATTACAGGAAGTAGAGCTAGCAAAAGATAAAACACAAGGTTATAAAATGGGCAAGTCACATATATTTGCTATAAACCTGTTTGATAACTTCGATAGGTACATTAGCGTCCCGAATGAGTGGGTGCCAGCTGAAATTAAGCCTTACACTCCTGGGGTTAGTCTCTCTCTCTCACACACGCACACACTCTACTACTAAAATTAAATTTTGGTCAAGAAACTGGTTCATTATACCATGATTTTCTATTATTATAGGAAAACCTGCAACAATGGTTGGCTGAGGACAAAGCCAGAGATCAATTTGTTATTCATGCTGGTACGTGGACTGAGGTTCTTTGGAATGACCCTAGGCAGACAGTGCCTGAGCTTGTATATCAACGTCAGGTGATATTTTTGCACAGCAAATTTCACTTCTCCTCCATCCTGCATTTATTTTTTTCGCCATTGTTTACAACCGCCTCTTCTTGTACGATTTGATCATGAGAGGAGAAGAGAGAGGCAGACTTGAATGAGCAGAGTTTATAGGCAAAGATGCTGCCACAAGTGTTGAAAGCTAGTATCATCGAAGGGAAAGGTGTACCAGCTTGAATGAGCAGCAGGAGCTCGCTACAGTAGAACCTAAGCTAAAGCATATTGGAGCACTTCGACAGGGAGCTAGCCTAAGCTGAAGCTAAGACGGGCATGAAAATGGTAGCAGTCCATCTAGTTCTCTAGGATCAGTAAGCCTAATCATTTGTTATTTTCATTGTTATGTTCTTTTATGTTGTACCTTTTCTTATTAATTTGTTTGCAAGTATTGTTGCCTAAGATATGCAATATAAACAATACTTTCCGACAAAGATCTTTGTATAATCATTTTTATTTCAAGCAACAGTGTTTCGGTGGCCTATGTATTTGACTCTTTCCCTATCAATATGTTGTTTGTTGTCCAATATCCGAAATTTCTCTTTTTCCACTAATTTAATACTTCTCTCTAGAATTGGATGCAATTGTTTGATGGGTGTAGATTCTCAAATCTGAACCATATAATTCCTAAATATCAAATGATAATAAAAAAGAAGATGCTAGTACAACGGCAAAATGATAAAGAACTAACCGTTTGATTATATTATTTCGAAATAAAAAAATTAGTTTAGTTTAATTTAATTAGTTTTTTGTTAGTTAAATATCAAATGATAATAGTATTGAAAAACCTAAAGGTAAAGAGATTTAAGAAAGCATTTGTGGAGAAAATAAAATAAATAATATTGGAGATATTCAAAGAGATATTTTAAAATCATGTTTTTTGTTTTTATTTATTTATCTATTTATTTTATAATGATTCATGCAATTTGTTTTTGCAAGCATGATTAGACGGTGCTCTCGTGTAATGCTATAAATTTGATCGGCAGAGAGAGTGTTTGATCCGATAAAGATGCAAAAGTCTAGTATACAAACGCATAAAATTTAATAATAAATACCAAATCACAGTACATCTAATTTGGCATGAGCCAATTCAAAATCAAACTTAAGCCGCAACTAATTTGGCATGAGTTTGGTGCATTGATTTTTGTATCATTCGTGCACAGCAACAGTCATGTGATGGTGACAATAGATTATTAATTTTAACGATAAAGGCATCATTCGATTAGGTGGTGAGCTCATGTATGCATCAAATAGTTTATAGAGTTAATTAAGAAACTGTATAACCAGCGACTAAAGAAATATTTCTTGTTTTGTTTAATGCCTGTAAGTAAGTATTGTTTGGCGTTGTCAGATAGCGCACGCAGTTTAATTCTATGGAAGCTGGTGAGTTCAGACCGCCGTCTAGAAGGGTTGTTGGGAAGCAAACCCTTTTTTCCACTGCAATTATTCCATATCAACGGTTTAACCCTCTTTCTTAATTTTTTTATATATAAAAATATCAACATGGATTTTTGTACTTGTGTGAGGTCTAAAATTGCAAAAGTCACAAATTTGAAACTTAGGTAACGATTCTTGTAGCGTTTATAGTTTGTTTGGATCGACTTAAATAAGTCATTTTTTGGTTTTTTGAAAACTAAAATAAATAAATTTTGACTTTCAAAAAACAAAAAAGCGACTTATTTTAAGTCGATCCAAACGGATTGTTAGTCCGGTTTAAACTCCCTTTAGCTTTATGACTAGACATGCAATATTTGCAAGTCGATTGTGTATACATCCTTTGAACATTGGGTCGAGTCATGGCCTGAACTTGACAATAATGCCACGTCTGAATTTTTTGTACCTTTGGACGGCCGAGAGTGTCACGCCCTGCCTGGTTCCAAAGACACCAACGTATCTTCCACCACGGTTCATCTTACGTGACTAGGCATACGTACAAAGCTGATAAATCCTTCACTGTCTTTGTTATCAAGGTCATGAAAATGAAGTTAAAAGTGTATCTTGGAGTGCTTTTGGGTCTCTGCTTGCAACATGTGGCCGCGATAAGTCTGTTTGGATCTGGGACATACAGCCTGGTAATGATTTTGAATGCGTTTCAGTACTATAGGGTCACACACAAGATGTAAAGATGGTTCAATGGCATCCATTTTATGATGTTCTTGTTTCTGTTAGTTACGACAATTCTATTAAAGTGCAATAATTTTTGCTGTTTTTATGTGGTTGAAGTACAGAAGTGTATTCAGGCTTATTTAATCTTGTCTAATGGTTTTGAAATACCCTTTATTTGTGCTATCAGGTATAGGTAGAGGATGGGGATAGTGGTGACTGACATTGTGTGAAAACATTAAAAGAAGCTAATAGGTTGTTTATAGAAAACTTCACTGTAAATTTGTCCAGTTTTTTCCAGCTGAAAGTAAGTTTGTCCAATGTATGTTTTTCTATTATAATTTGCAAAATGTAGAACAGTTTCTTGTGGGTCACAACCATCCTATCCTAGCCCTTGCAGTTGTTTCTCTTCGAGTAAGCCCTTAGGTTCTCCCCTATTATAATGTGTACTTCATACCCCTGTGTGTATTTGTAGCAGGTATTGGCTGGCAGTTCTGTGGCTTTGTAGCAGGGAGGGAGATATACTGCACGAATTGCTGTGGTTGAATTTAAAGTCATACTGGTTGAATTTAAAGTCAATTCTTGGTTAGGGCTAGATTTCTTGCATCTTGGTTCCTTTGTTTGTCGTGCACTAGAAAACTTTCTTGGTCTGTATAGAAAATTCTAACAGGTAAAACAACTAGTGTGCTTTTTTTTTCTACTTCAAATTTTCTCAAATTCTCTATGACCCTCATCATGAAAAAACATTGTATGCCATCTAATTTGAAATCACACCCCAAAACAATATGGAGTAGTTTCGTTTCCTTCCACCTACTCCATCATCCTTACCAAATCTTAATTTATTTTTCTAAATGAAAACTCTCCTTGATGTAAACCATATACCTGCCAATTAATTTTTTCTCTCTATTTTTCTTCTTTCTAATCCTAAGGTTTGAAATTTCATATTTAGAATGTAAATCCATTGCCAATTCGCCTAAGTAGCTAAGCTGATAAAACACTAGAGTAAATTTCAAGTTTATTCCTAATTACAGTAGTCATTTACATAGGTTGGGCTGTCAAGAGCACGTAGATTAGCTCAAGGTCAGACAATAAAGATTCACCTCCTTGCTCCTTTTCCTGTTCAAATAGATGGCGAGCCTTGGTTGCAGAAGCCATGCACCCTACAAATCTCTCATCATGGCCAGGTTCTTCCTTCTCCTTTTTGCTCATATAATAACATATTCAACCGTTCATTTTCAATTCTTTTATTAATTTTATTTCCTATAAAATAAACAGGCATTCATGTTAAAGAGAGCAGCAGAGGAGCCACTAGGTCATGCCGCTGCCATAATAACAGACGTGCTCGAAAATGCAGAAACCAACAAAGTCATTACTGCTTCACAAAAGCGAGCACTGCTTCAAGAAATGGCACTTAAGCTCTCCTAAATCTTTCCAACACTGCAGTATTCAGGTGGGTTGAGAGTTTGCATTGTTGTGTGCACAGAAATGGATATGGGTATGTCAGTTGGAGGTTAAATATTGGGGATTTGGTTGTGGCTGCTGTAAAGTAGGGTAGTGAAGTATAGTTGTTGATGATGAAGATATGGGTTGTATGTTGTTGATGCTGTGGAGGTGGAACTATTACAGTAAGATGGTGACAGAAGTGGTTTGAGGAGGTTTGGTTGCGGTGGTTGAAATGGGTTAGTTGTCGTATGAAGCAGGTTGTAGCACTGATGTGCACTGGTGAAGAGTGAGGTTGAAAGACAGTGTACTCTGGTGATTGGAAGTGAACGTGTCTTTGTTTAACAGAATTTGTGGCAACTTGGTTTACTTTGTTATTTTTGTTTATGAATATTATTGAAACTTGGTTTATGGATGTCTTTTGTTTATTAATATTCTCTTAACTAGTTTATGTAACCAATTAATAGTTATTAGAACCTGTTATATATACTAGTTGCTTGAATATGCTTAAAATATAGTTTTGGAATATTCAAAAATAGAGTGGAATATTAAAGCTGTTATATAAATAGAAGACAGCGTTTGATTAATGCTGTCAATGAAGAAACAACAGCGTTTAATTCGTGCTGTAATTATCTTGAAACTGTCAATAACAGCGTTTATTACATGCTGTCGAAATAGTTGATGATTCAATCACAGCGTTTTTAACATGCTGTCGAAATTGTTGATGATTCAGTAACAGCGTTTAGAAAAAGCTGTTGTAAACAGTTAAAGTAGAATTTGAACATCTTCGACAACTAAATTATAAACGCTGTTGAAACATAATACAGCATGTCTGAAAACGCTGTAAAAAGATTATTGACAGCTCGTAATAAACGCTGTCACAGAGATGTTTCAACAGCGTTTATAGAAAAGCTGTTGTAAGTTATGTATATACGACAGCATGTCGTTATACAGCGTTTGTAATAACGCTGTTGTATCATATTACAGCATTTATCAAACGCTGTTAAAAGCCTTTTGTGGTGTAGTGTTTGACTAGTTCTTTTTTAAACCAAATCAATAAAGTTAGGGAAAAGACCTAATTTTAAGGCATAAGTCCTCAATATAATTTAGAAATCTATTGTAGTCACTAAATATAGTCTGCATAAATCACGATATTCCTCGATTTTTTATATAAGATTAAACAACGTTTCTTTTTCCTAAACAAATGACGTGATAATGAGAATAAATTTACTTTAAATATTTGGTTTTATATTTAATGAAGCATTTTTGCATCTCCACTATTTTACGCTATTTCCCCGCTATAACCCCACTATAACTTTTTGCGTCTCCACCACTATAGAACCGCTAAGTGCTTTAACTACATAAATATACAAAATGGAAAAGGAGACAAAGGTTAAAAGGTTCATTAATCAATTACCTCGTTGTTCCCTCCTCTTCAACCCATAACATCACCAACGTCTTCTCTCTTATCTTCACAAAAATATTACATTCGTATTCCTAACCACTTTAATATACATCTACGACAAATAAACACATTAGTGTTACATAATAATCACATATGAGTGTTCAATAACCAATAACAACTTTTATCATACTTAAACTTAATTGTCGATTATATATTTTCGTTCACATTATCAACTATAATCTTGTATATTTATGTATGTAAAAGTATTCCAAAACCAAATGTGTTAACATTGATCATAATTAATTATATATGCATAAGTGCTGTGAAACATGGGATATTACATCCTCCTCCTTGAAGGAATTGCGCCAATGAAATTTTCATTGCATTCAAGAATGGATGCATACTATTCAAGAGATCAACAAGAATCAAAATTCATACATACATACATACATACATACATATATATAATACTCGTTGAAACTACATACGAAATAAAAATGCATACTAAGTGACTACACCTCATGCGGTGAGCGCTCTACGTAAGATAATATGGACATATGACCACTAAATTTATAGCAATCTAGGATAAAACAACTTTGCACTATATTTTGTCTCTAATGTTTAGTCCCCTGCATCATCACTCCAATGCACCTTGACCATATTTATGAACTTTTTCCTCAAATGCTTCGCATCTCAATCAGCTATATGAATAGGCCGCCTAAGTATGATCAAAGGTCAATCTCCAAGCCCTCTAACAGTGTCGGTTCCACTATCAAAGTAGGATCGTGCAAATATTTTGCATATGCGCAACGAGGAATACATTATGCACATCAGATAGTCAAGTCGGTAACCCAACTCTATATGCACATTTACCAATGCTCTCAAGTATCAGGAAAGATCTTATATATCGAGCGGCTAAATTCCCCATCTTAACAAACTAAAAAACATTTCTCATTAGAGAAACATTCAAAAAAAGTCCTATAACAAGAACTCAAAGTCCCTATGCCTTCTATTGTAATGACCCATATTTTACGTAAAAGAGTATCATACAATATTATTTTTAAATTCTCATGAGGTCATATGACTCTAACTTTGAAAAATGCCTATTAGAGACATTTCCTATATTTAAAAAAAATTCGAACAATTTTACCCCTGGAAAATTGTATTGGTTGTAAATTTTCATAGGAGCTGAATTAGCATCCAAGACCACTTCCATTGGAAAGATAAGATGGTTTCCCTTTTCGTAGAGTGGTCATAATAGCGGACTTCCTGGCTAGGAGATATGGCTGTTTAAAGACTGACAGTTTTTAGAGCAGCTTAGTGGGTAATTAAATAGTTTTGGGGCAAGCCCACTAGCCCATTTCACGTTTGAAGACCTTATTAGACTGAACCATCTTCCTTAAATAACTTTTAAACCTTCTTCCATAGATCTAAGCCTCCACTAACCCATTCTCCACCCAAAACCTTCTTTTTTTCTCCTGCAAATCAAGTTTAAATCGTAGAATAAGGGTAGATTTGTAAGGGGATTCACTAGAGATCTCCAAACCTACAATTTTGGGGAAGAAAATTCACATCTTTGCTGTTGATTCTCGGATTGCCTTGATTTGCATGCAAATCTTCACTTTTTAAGGTTTTGGTTAGTGATTTATCATTTCTCACCTTACTACATTTGTATATATAGGTTTTGGCATGTTTTAAACTCATTTTTGAAGTTAAAATCATGTTTTGGAACCTTTTGAAGTCAAACCTGAAGTAAAATGAATTTGAAATGTTTCTAAGTGTTTTAATCATGTTGGATTGATGTGTGATTGTCTTAATGTGAGTTAGGATATATTAGATACACATTATAGGATGATTTGCAATGAAATGTTGTACATTTGCATGCCTGAAAGATTGAACATTGCTTGGTGCATGTATGGTGTTTGTGTAAATGCTTATATGGTTGAAACGCTCATCGGAGCGACTTAGAGTTAGGAACCGTGAAATCAAACTTTGACGGATCAACTCAAGATTTTTGGGAGTTGTATCGTTGCATATGGAATGCAAAAGGGTCAAAGGATGGACTGTAGCTGTGAAAGCGACATGAAATTTGGACTTGGCGAAGCTACAATAAATCGATTCGACGTGCTCGGTTCCGCATTGGTTGGTTTGGGTTAGCCTTGGTGCGGCGACCAGTCAAGAGATTCTGTTCTATGGGGTAGATGGAGCGATGATCGAAAAACAAATTTGGTTTAGTGGTATGAAAGTTCGATGAACAGACAAGATGGTATATTCGGTGGTAGGTGGAGTGGTGGCCGATTGAGGGATTCGGTCCAGTGGTGGGCCGGTTCGAGGGCCGAGCAGGGGGTATGTTCGGTGATTGGGCTCGAGCATGGTTCGACATGGTGGTTGTTGCTTGGTTGGGGTGTTGTGTAGATGGCTCAGTAGTTGTTTCTCGCTTGGTTTGGTCATGGGATGGACCGACAGGGGTGTAGCATGGAGTTTTGCTATTGGCTTCGGGGCAAGACTTGAGGTTACTTGGTAGTCTTGGCAGTTGGTCGGGGTAGGGATGGATGACCCCAGGATGGCTCTAGATGACTTTGGGATAGCAACCAACGAAGTACGATGACTTGATGTGGTGAATGACTATAGCGTTGGGTGATGAGTCGAAAGGTCGAGTTCTGCGTAATAGCTCATAAAGTAAAACATGAGGTTGTGATGCTCGTGAGTAGGATAGAGTGTCTGTGTGTACCCAGGGTAGTTTATGTGTACCCATGTGTTGGACGTCTGCGTGTGTCCATTCCTTAGCTATCTGTGTGGACTAAGGGATTGATGGATAACTCTATGGTTATGGTGCTCATTAACGGGACATGGTAGTTTGTGTGTACCCAGGGTAGTCTGCGTGTACCAATATTTTGGACGTCTACGTGTCTCCAGTCCCTAACCATCTATGTGGGCAATGAGTTGAGCATCCGAGAAAGTTATCATATATCTAAAGCACTTATGTGGGAGATGTAAGGTTGTGTAAAGGATGCTATGTTTGCTGTGTGCTTGGTATGCTATGTGATACCCCTATACCCTATATTTTTCACTTGTGATAGTAGTGTAGCATATATTGCATTTATGTGCTAACTCTTTGGATGTAGTGACATGTCAGGTATGGTTGTTCATACCCTATACCATATTTACATACACGAGTTATATAGTATTTTAAGATGATATATCGCTCACACCAGACTGTTGTTTGACCCGAGGTTTTATGCTTTGCTTCTTATAATCTCGGGTACTCTTAAATGAGTAGATTAGGGACAACAGGTCTAGATAGCACATGGAACTATACATAGTACGAGCAGGAGGCTACGATTTCATATATCTATGCTTGGAGCTTACTATCCTTTATATTCTGTCGTGCAGTATTATGGAGCTATATTAGTACTTGTATTTAGAGAGACAGTTACTGAGTTTATTTTGAAAGATTTGGAATGTATAAACTCTTTATTTCAATTTTTTATAGTCTTTGAACCTGATGCACTTTGATGTTCTTATTTACGGTTCATTTGATTATATCACTATCTCGCCTGTTTTACATCTATGTTGTTATATTATATTTTATCTATGTGCTGAGAGATGTTCTATAGGTTCTGCGTTTGCATTTTTCTCTACTTTCACCCTTAGCTACCATCTTGCATCAGCTGGGTACCTCCACAGCGCATTATACATGTATACTGGGTATCGAAGGTGTGGGGTGGTCATTACATCTATCATCATAACTCTTTTTCTTATCTTATGCAACTTTGTTTTGACAACGAGTAAGATTCATCTTTCCAGTTGCATCTCAGAGCATATCGGGTCCAAGTATCAGTCTATCACTAGTATCAAGTCAATATAATGGTGATTTGCATGGCCGACCATATAATGCCTCAAAAGTTCCCTGTCAATGCTAGATTGATAGTTGTCATTGTTTATAAACTCTCCCAAATGAATATGTTCCTCCCAAGAAACCATAAAATCATGAACACATGCACATAATAGATCCTTCAACGTTCTGTTCACCTTTTTCGTCTAACCATCAATTTTGATGATAAACCATACTCAATCTCTACTTTGTCCCTAAGTTACTCTATAACCCTCTCCAGAAAATACTCATGAACAATGGATCTCTATCATTAACAATACCATAAGGATTCCTACGAAGTTTGACAACTTTCTTCACATACAATCTAGCTAGCGAAATTTAATGTTGTCCTAGTCGACTTACCCTTCCATGGTTTATGATCATTCTTAGCTACTTAAGACTTAATCATTCGATAAAAGTTGGGTTTTTTTTCCAATGTCGATTCTTCCTTCACAACCTTGGGTCCTAAGCCCTCAAACCACGAACTCGTATCCATCAAGCCATCAAAAGTTCCTCTAATGTGATTGGGCATCTCTGTCTGCAAGTCTGGCCTCATACCCACAATAAACATTTGGTTCTCCTTTAGTTGGGTGTTTATCATGCCAAGTCCAAATTATGTTACAACATTGAACTTATTTTCATACTTTGAAATAGTCATATCGCCTTATTTTATATCTACAAAACTATGGAAAAAAAGTAGCTGTCTCTCCTTGAATCTATTTCCAAACCCTTAGTTGAATTGTGCCCAAGTAATACCTTCCTTCGGAATTATGAAGGTAATAGAGTCCTACTAAGCCATGGCTCCATCCTTGAATTTCCTAGAAGATAACAGATGCTTCTACATGTCACTAAGTCCTAAGTAACCAAATATCCTCTCACAAACTCTAAGGTAGTCCGAACCTCAATAACATTCTCGCTTCCTTTGAATAGATTTCCTCCAAAGCTTGTAAAGTCTTTACTCAACGCAGCAATATTCATGGGTGACTGAACAAGTACCATCTCCACTCCTCCATTTCCTCCCACTGCACAAGCTACAATTGGGGTATTTCTACACAACTATGCACTATCAACTATGGTAGTTCTATTCAGTGTGTTCACTCTTGTTCTTCTTCGAGTATTCATCTTTAGTACCTAAACACTATAAAACTTCTTTAGAATACTTTTAGCAAATGATTATAAAAGGGAATCCTCTTAGAGTAAAAATATAAAACATATATAAATACGCACTCTCATACATATTATATATAGTCAACTCATTCTTGATCATCACTTAGCCTATCTTTAATCAGCTCACCCCAATCAAGCTTAGGCATTCGCTAAACTCTCATACATATAATATAGACCCAACACATTCTAGGGCATCACTTACCCTCTCTCTAATGAGCTCACCACAACCAAGCTTAGGAATTCACTAAACCTAACCTCTAATATGACATGTAACAACCCTCCATTCTAATACCCAAGATTAATACCTATTACCATCCATTAGTACTTATGTGCCGATACTTAAGCATCCAAACACAAGAACATTAGTCAGAGAAAAACAACGAAACTCATAACATCAAACCTATGCTAACATTGTATCAACAAAATATAGTATAACATAGTTGAAAACAGATAGTACATACAACACTCTCCAAATAGAGTTCTTAGAGTTACAAAACAACTACATAAGCACTATCCTCGACTATGAATAGTTAACAATCTATCCTCATAATGCTGATGAATATACGTCTATTAATGTAGCATAAATAATAAATAGTAGATACATCCAAAGCCTCCTGCTCATCATCGGTCAGCTCCAAAACGTAAAGCCAAATCCTATACTCTCAAACCACTCAAATGAGTACCCAAAGTTTAAGGAAAATGATAAACTCGAGTTAAAGTCCTATATAGTAAAAGTCCTCCTAATGCCCCACTTAAGAGCTAACATACTTCGATCGCTATGCTTTTTCATTTTAGTGCTATTAAATAGAAGATCGCTAAAAGCCCTACTATTTTCCGCTATGTCCGCTAAATCATAGGTTTTTAGCGCCTGCTTTATCAACTTTGACTTAAACAGGTTAGTTTGATCAGTTCTCTTCTAAACCAAATCAAAAAAATTTGGGTATAATTCTAAGTTCAAGTCTTAAGTACTCAACATAAATTAGAACTCTACACTAATTACTAAGTATGAACTGCATAGATCTTAATATTCTTGGTTTTTTTATATTGGAGTGAATAATGTTTCTTTTTTCTACACAACTGATGTAGGAATGAGAATAAATCACTTTGGAGATTTGATTTTATCTCCAATAAAAAATTTTACACCTCCGCTATTTTTTGATATATCCCTACTATAGCTTTTTGCACCTCCACCATTATAAATGCGCTAAGAGCTTTAACTGCACAAACTCAGACATAAGCCGGTTGTGAGAAATCTAAGTATATGCCTATACATATCACAGTACATTGTGAGACCATGCTGCTAAAGCACGGAATGAGTTTTTCCCTCACAAGTACCAAATCACTTTATATTAAGTTAACAAAGATCAAACCAAGTTGTTTCTATTTTGTAATATATATGGTAGAATTGTAATATGCCCATACATATCGCAATATAGTTTAGGTAATAGAATTCAATATGTTGCTATGTTTTGTAATTCATATATATGTACATATAATTCCAATATGAAAAGGGTGAACTATTCCCTAATCATGGATCAAAATATATCTCTAGAATGGTTACACTTAAGAGTTGTAGAACCACATATCTCTAGACTAGATATCCCAAATACATCTCTATAGACTATGTTTATTCGAATGATAGTGAACCATGTAACTAGTTCGATCTCTTTTCAACTCCTCTTCAGTCATTTGTGATTTTCCTTCCAACTATTAATCTACGTAAAATCCACTCTCTTACCCTCGAACCCATCACGAGCACTCAATATCTCGAACACAATTCCTTTTACGCACTTCAGTGTGTGTCTTAACGATGTCTAAATTCTACTTAACTCGTTATTAATTTTGAAGTGGTATCAATCAAGTCATAATCAATATACTTGCCCAATTCCAATCATTTCGAAATTGTAGTTTGATGCATTACGGTTAACTCAATTCCAGTTTCTTCTGTAAGAAAGCAAGAAACATATATGGTAGAGCTTCACCAAGAGGTTTTCAAATACATCACCCTTAAAGAGGAAGAAGATTCATACGAACGGTAGAGCCTCATCGAAAGGTTTCAAAACAATATCAAATCACATCTCTTTTATATCTTTTCTAAGTCAAAAGTCACATTCAACAGTTAAAAGCACAATATTGATAAGTCAAAGTCACACTTTGAAAATTATCATCTCAAACACAATATGGTTTCAAAAAGTTAAGGGGGATTTTGTTAAGTACATGAAATGTAATAAAATATAGGAAATATTACCAATAGATGTTATCTTTTACTTAGCATAACAACCCCTAACTTATATGGATTTACTATATTTTTCACTTAACCATAAGATGTTCATTCCTTTTTAAAAACACAATAAGCTAACTCCAAATGATTTATAGATATTTTTATATTGTCTTTAATGTCAAAAGTTGTATTTTTTAATACTAGTTAAAGAGGCAAAAAGCAACAAATGTGATAAAACACCTCTTTAACTCTATGTTACTTAACTTTCCAAATTATTTACACATACAACTCATTTTCCTATGTATCACATTGCATATTGACCTATGAGTGTATACATAATATCTTAAGTAAGTTAACTTCATTTGAACACTCTGCTTTTTAAAAAGAAAAATATTACAAAAATGTTATAAAACTCCATTAACTCATATTACTTAACTTCTCAAAACCTTGACATAAATAACATATCTCCTAATATACTATACTCTATTATATTATAAGAGTATTTATACAAAACATCATGTTAAATTTACTTCATTTTATTCACTTTTAAATTGTAAAATTATGTTAAAAACTTCTATTTTAAACACATGATTTTTAAACTCATTCATCTTGTTAAAAATATCATCTTAACTTCATATACTCAATCAAATATCCATATTCAAGCATACTATACTACCATATATGTTAGTGTATAGTTAAGGTCACTTTAACAAGTTTAACAATAAGGGTATAAGTAAACAACTCACTTTTTAATGCTATCATGTTTTAAACAAATCAAGATGTCATGTGAACATATAAGTTCACTTCAATTCAACTATAATGCGTACATCACATATTATACACACACAAAAAGTAGTATAGGATATGGTTATATGAGTAAACTCACTTGTAATCAAAGCTAGCCCAATTAGACAACTCCTTCTTCCTCCTTATGCCAAAGTTCAAGCCAAACCACCTCCTTGCTTAGATACCCACATCCACGCCTTTTATCTTCACTTTTTATCTTTTTTCTCCTGCAAAACCACTCTCTGTTGCTTTGATAATGAAGAATAAGGAATATTATGAGTTGGGATTGATTTGGATATGTCTGCGCTTGATTTTTTGGTGTATCATAGTTTTTAAAGAGATAAGTAATGTTGGTCCGTTTGATTATGTAATTTATGTGTAAGTAAGATAGGTATGCAAGTGTGTGTCTGTATAGAATGAAAAAGGAGATAGAGGTCAAAAGAGTCGTAACCCGTTACCCCCTTGTTCCATTGTTCGCTTGTTCCCTCCTCTTCATCCCTAACTATCACCAAAGTATTCTCTCTTATCATCATCAAAATATTACACCCAGATTCTTAATTACTTTCATATTCATCTTAAACAAATGAATACAAATGTGTGTTCAATAAGCAAATAACAACTTTTACCACACTTAAGCTTAATTAGAGATAATATATTTTTTGAGTACATTATTGATTATAATCATATGTACTTAAGTATGTAATAATATTCAGAAACTAACTTTATTAACATTAATCTCATTTAACTACATATGTTTAACTGTTATGAAACCTGGGCCACTACAACTATTACAACAAAATTGACCAAAAAAGTATAATTTATGAGGTCAGCAAGTAACTGAACCATGAAGCACTTTTATTAGCTAACATACAAGAAGTGATAGCCACCAAATAGAGTATAACAATACAATTACACACATAAGGTTAAATAAAATTTAAGAAAATCAAACATGTGTAAGCAACTTTTTAGCCATGGGTTTCTTAGCTGTATAACCTAATGTGCCTAATGGATACATTGGTGGGCAATTTGTAAATGATTAGGCATAGAGCTATTGAGGATAACGAGTTATATACTTGAGCCAAAAGTTGTTGCTTTGGTCTGGATTAAGAACATGCTAACTATGCAGCTAAAATTAACACCTCATTGTTGTTGAAGTGAGGAACAGGATGCCATTGGTAGTCAGGCTAAAGTGGCTTGGCACTAAATTGGTAGTTCCATACTAGCGCAGGCAAAGAATGTCAATAAGCTTTGTATTTTGACATACCGGTGTAGCTTTGGCACTGAACTAGCTGGTATGATATGTTGAACTTTGTACCCTAACATACCAAAAGTTTAATGTTGGAGTTCATATTGTGGCAATGAGTTTAAGATTGTAACAAACTAGTTTGCTACTGGATGATAAAATCCATGCTACCAAACCCCGAAGTAATGTAGTAGACAACATGAATCCGTCCAATGGGTTGTAATCACATGATGAGCTTGAGCAATCGCTTATGCTACCAGAAGTGTAAGTTTTGGGATTATGGTGAATGTAGGAATGATTGTGTCTACACATGTGTATAGAATTCGGACAATCCAATCATGATACGACTTCCATTCTGGATTATTCCTACTCAAACTTGTTCCAAAGGAGATATGCAAATTAATAAAAAAATAATATCAATGCATTATTTCAAGGTGTATTATTAAAGATATGTCGATTTATTTCAATCCATAAACACTAACTAGTAATGATATATATTATATTATGAAGAGTACCTTTTTGTTATTGGCGGTAGTTCAATGTAAAAACTGTCATGTAATCATAAGTTAAAAGGATAATGTGGGGTTAATTGGATTATATATGTAAGATTTCTTTCGATCCATAACAAACTGAATAATTTGAAAGCTCATAATTTGAAATTCTAAAACCCTGAAATTAAAGGTAAAGTTTTGAGTTTTGATATTTTGAAAAATCGATTCATTACTTTGGAACAATACGAAAATTTAATTTCTAAGAACTTCAAATCTTTACTTTGAGTTTGAAAATTCACGATTCTTACAAAGAGTATGAAAATTTCAAATTTGAGTATGAATTTGGAACCTTTAAATTTGAATTTTGAATTTGAATGTGACATTTTTGAATTTCAATTTGAAAATCTTTGGATATGGAAACTTATTGATTTAAAGTTAAAAATTTAAATTTTGACCTTTAAAGTGTAGAGCTTATAATTTAAGAATTGTATTTTTGAATTTAAAATAGTGAAATATGAAAGCTTTAATTTAGGAAATTAAAAAACTTTATTTTGTTCCTGAAAATTTTATGTTTAGATTTGAGTTTGAAAATTTTGGGATTGAAATGTTGAATTCTAACAATCTGAATTTTAGATTTGAAACTTTAGAATTTTTCTATATAATAAGGTGAAATAGTTTTCCTAATTTGCTAATTAAGTGCCCAATTAAGTGATTATTGCCTCATGTGTGTAGTACACTTGGTTGAGATAGTCGGCTTCCACTGGTGTGGTCAATAGTTTGATCCTTGCCTACCACACCAAACATGTGAGAGTACCTAGAGAATGGGGTAGAGGCATAGTATATACTCCCTCCGATTTTACAAAAAATGTTTGGTTCTTTGGGTCATCGAAAAAAATGATTATTAAAATTATTCTGTTTCTCTATTAAGGGTGACTTTGAAAAATAAAAGCAGAAGGAGTTCTGCTAATTCCGAAGTTCTTTTACTTTTAGAAAGTTGAAAGATTCAATTGATATGCTTTTGATTTATAAGTTAAAATGAAAAAAATAATGTGCAATTTTAAATTTTAAATTTAGGATTTGAGTTTTGAATTTTGAATTTGGACCTTGAATTGGAAAAACTGAATTTTGAGTTTGAAGTTGAAAATTTTATTTTGGGAATTTTGAAAACTTGAATATACATAATAAGCTAGAAGGAGTTCTGCTAATTAAGTGTCTAATCAAGTGACACTTACAAATATTAATTTTTTTGTTATTAAAACAGAAGACCCCACAAATTAAATTTGAATCAAGATAACTAATTTATAAGTTTTCATAATTTTATCTAAGTACTTTTATATAGATTTCCAATTTCAATTTATTTAGACATTTTAGTAAACTCTCATGTAATACACACGCACATGCGTATACATACACACATGGCCGGTTTGGGAGCAAGGCCGAATATGTCATTGAATATGGCAACTTCCTTAAATAGGGCAATCACTAAAGCTTCTCAAACTATCAATAAAAAAGAACATGCTAACCCCAGCTTGACCATGATTGCTCTTAAACTCCAAGCATCGACATCACCGCACAACTGTAGTAAGCTCATGTACCCGCATTACCCTAAAGCTAGTCACCGCCATTGATTCGGTGCCTACTCGTGCTTGCTCCGCTCTGCTCTACTATTTACTCGTTGATTTTGTGCTAAGTCTGAATTTTGATTATGAGGCAATTTGTTTAACGCTTTTAGATCTTAAATTGTACATTATTAAGGCAAAGTATTTGCTATATATGAATTCGATTAGTTATTTGATTTGGATGTTATTGCTTTTTTTGTCGATAAGGATTTTTGTATGGAAATTGGAAAATTGGGGAAGCAGGGATTGAAATATGTGAATTTAATTGTTGCCATTTAACTATTAGGAAGAAAGTAAAACCTTTTTAATAAAAAATAATATTGTATGAGGTTAGATTTTAGTTTGTTAAAAATGAATTTAGTTTGTTTTGTATAAATTTAATATCTAATTTTATTTTTATGATTAAGTATATCAAAATTATGATTGATATCGTGTTAAAACTTATTATATTTCATTAAACCGAAAATGTGTAGGAAATACGCAGAAGAATGAAGATCGTAAAAATTGAGTTAGATTTTGAAAAAACAAAACTCTGGTTTTAAAAAAGAAAAGTCAAGCAAAAGAAAGACGAACTAGCAAAGATCGAACTTTAATACGTTTCAAGCAAAAATTCAAAGATCCCAATCCACAACTTCAAGTAGGATTGAAGAAAGCGGTTAAAAAGAGAGTACCGAGGTCAATGAAGTGATCATAAATGAAAATGTTGAAGTAACAAATGATAACATAGAAAATGAATTTGTTAGCAAAGATGCCAATGTCAATGAAGAGGCTATTGTAAATGAAGAAAAAATGTAAATGAAGAAGACAAAGATGGTAATGGGAATGATGTGAATGAAGGTGTTAATGATTTGATAGTACTCAATCTTGAAAAAATGTTGATGTCAGTTATGATCGAAAGCTATGTGAAGGATGACCGATAACAAAAGGATAATCTTAGTTAAATGTGGTCCCATTAATTTTTTTTTGAAATGGTACTTAGATACAACATGTCACTGGGACAGCATAACACAAATCACATATCAATGTATGTTCAAATCATGCTACACAAGTTTCGAACTTGTGACCTCTCGCACCAAAGCCGAATCACTTAACCACTGGGATAGTGGTCCCATTAAAATTATAAAAGGGAATGAATTTTTTACTAAAAATGAAAATTATCTTCTAAACATTGTATTGTTTACTATCCACGTGGAGAAGAACATGAAAGAAAATGACTAGTTTACTCAAATGAAGCAAATATAGACTTTTCTTTTGGTTTTAGGCTATTTAAAAACCAACAAAAGAAGTTCAATTTGGGAGAAGAAGGAATGAATGATTGGCATAACATTACAACAAAGCTACGAGACCATGAAAGTAAACCAAAACATATTGCAACTTTTGTTAGAATGATTGATTTGTACAAAGGCCTTCAACAAAAGACAAGAATTGCTGAAAAAATGAATCTCTCACCGATCAAGAGAGACAACATTGGAAAAAGGTATTGGTGTACATAACTAGAATTGTGAAAATTCTCTCTCGGAATAATCTATTGTTTCGTGGTACTATTGAAAGGATTTATGGAAAGAACAAAGAATAGTTTTGCCAACTAGTGGAATTTGTAGTGGAATTTTATCTAATTATGACAGACCGCCTTATACATATAGTAAATGATGAAATAAACCATCATTATTTTAGCCATAGTATTCAAAATGAATTAATATTTTTATTGGCAAAAAAGACTAAAGAAGCAACTTAATTGAAAATATTAAAGGCAAAAACTAATAAATTATTCTTGATCATAATCTGGATTTGAGTCACAAAGAACAAATGTCAATTGTTATACGATGTGTTGATGTTGAGGATGCAATCAAGGTCGAAATTTTTTTTCTTGGTTTGTTAGAAGTTGATGATACATCAAAACTTGGCCTTTGCAAAAAGCTTGAAAATATTCTAATAGATCTGAAACTTAACATTGATAATATGAAGGTCAAGGCTATGATAATGGATCGAATATGAAAGGAATATTATATTTAATCACACTAATTTGATAGTTTAGTTTTATCATATTTTTTAATGCAGTAAAAAATTTTGAATTTGTTATTAGGTAAATACCAAGGTGTATAAAAGAGTCTTCTTAATCAAAATCCTAGAGCGTCTTATATTACATGGTAATATCATTGTTAGAATTTTCCTATGATCCTTACATAATTAGATTTTAGAAGAGATAAGAAGTGAAGAAAAAACACACAAATTCCTCTAAACAAAACCTTTATTAATTTACCAAAAAAATTAAAAATCGAGAAGATATCTTAATCCCTATAACCCTAGAAAAATAAATTTTTCCCACACACATCTAACGGACCACATACATGTTTATTTATAATAACTTTGATAAAATGCATTCTCTAATCAGCTATTTAAACAATTGACTAATATACTTCCATCTACCAAAATAAATCATTCCTATATAGATAATTCATTATCTTCTTTAATGCAATAAAAGAGGCAATTAACCACTCTTCAAAATTTAAAAATTCATAAAAGAGGCAATGTATTTGAGTTATAATTCCACATTGACTCAAATATCTACAAAATCTACTGAAATATGGAATATTGTATCATCAAAATCCAACAATATCCACCTTGGTATGATATTTCCATACAAATCTACCAACTCCACATACATCCTCATACTCCAAACAATCTCCAGTATCACAATGGAAACAAATGTCTCCATAAAGAAACTTAACTAACCTCTGAACCAACAAAGTATGCTTGCCCTCCAATTGAACATGCGTATCATCAATAAATCCGACTTGCTTATAATACCACAAAGGCCTTCATGCGGTCTTTGCGACTTTCCGTTGCTGGCTCCACCATAATTCTAGCAAATTTGCCAACACCACTTTGAGAAGTTTCTTCGTTCTCCACTGTTTTCCCAAGCAACTTGTATACATTATTGCTTCCCCTTTTGCACATAGCACATCTTTGTTACCGTTCCAAATCCTTGTGACTCCACCTCGAGTCAAAAAGTTTTAGCCATTTATATTTAACTATCCCACTGAAACAAGATTCTTTATAATTTTTGGATATGCCTAACTCATGTAAGCTTCACCACCCTTCCATTATACGTCTTCAATCTAACCGAACCTATGCCCTTAACATTCAGATCTCCACTATTTGCAGAATTCACCTTATCATCTTGCTCTTCGTAATCAATAAATAATTCTTTTTGATTGCATATATGTAGATAAACACCTGAATCAAGCATCCAAATTTTGTTGTTGCCTTTATCCACATATAGGACGTGGTGATCAAATTTTTTACCAAAATGCACCTCACTATCGCTATTATCTTTTTCTTTCTTTTGATCTTCTTTCAGTGCCTTCATGCTCTCATTGTCCTTTTTAAGCTTATTGCAAATCTCAGTTGATGACTAGGTTTTTCATAGTAATAGCAAATAAAATCTCTTTCCATGTTCGGTCTACTTGATCGTCTTTTCATATTTGGATGATTACCCCTCCTTGCAAGATGGAACTATTCAATCGGATTTTCACTTTCCTTTTCCTCCTTATCATTTTCTTCCATTATGTTCATCCTTCATGTCTTCTCATTAAGTAAGCTACTAACCATTGAACCCATTGAAACAACTCCATCCGAATTTGAGTTGTTCAATGTGACCACAAGCGTTTCTCAACTCTCCAGTAATGAACTCATCAACATCAAAGCTTGTGTTCCATCATCCATCTTGTAATTCATGGTCGTCAATTGGTTCATAATTGCCTGAAAATCATTAAGATTCTTTCCAATTGACCCACATTTCTTAAGCTTCAGTTTAACCAATTTTCTATAAGAAAAGCCTTATTTGCCGCAGAGTTCTTTGCATAAATTCCTTTTAATTTCTTCCGAATTCCAAAAGCAGATGTTTCATTAGCAACAATATGAAACACCATATTCTCCAGAAAACAATGAATAGCCATCGCAGCCTTCTTATCCAAAGTTTTCCACTCTACCTCAGATACATTACTAGGATTTCCCCTTTATTCTTCAATGGTTGGTGAAGATCATTGAGATATAGAAAATCCTCCATCTTCGCCTTCCATAACCCCAATTTCTCCCATTAAGTTTTTTCACACTTATCTTCTCCATAACTAAACTCTCTTCAAAAAATTTGTGTAGTAGGCTCTGATACAAACTGTTAGGAATTTTCCTAGGATCTCTACACAATTAAATTTTAAAAAAGATAAGAAGTGAAGAAAAAACATAAAAATTCCTCCAAACAAAACCTTTAATAATTCACTATTTTTTTTACACAAGAAAGCCTAAGAATTGATAAGGTATCTCAATTCCCAAAACCTTAGAAATAATAAACTTTTTCCCACACACATCTAATAAACCCCATACATGTTTATTTATGATAACTTTGGTAAAATGCATTCTCTAATCAGCTAATTAAGGAATTGACTAACATACTTCCATTTATCATGTAACATCCCGCCTTTTTGGACGTTTTAAGCAGACACACATGCCGACTCAAACCATACAGAAGAGCGGATTGTTATTGGGGTGAATAAGAAAAAGCAGAGAAAGAAAAAAACAAAACAGAATCTCGCAGCGGAATGACAAAATATAATAATCAAATAACAGTTCATGAAGCTGTATACAAAACATTTGATTATACTTATACAATACAAAATCAGAGTTACACATATCAGAGATAAACAAATAATGATAATGCAGCGGAACAGTATGATGTAGTGGAATAATATAGTAAATAGTAATACAATCTTCGTCTTCGTCCTCCAGAAACAAGTCTTCGAATCCTGAAATGCTCAGGCTGACCCGAGCGAATTGAAAAGACAAAACACTTGAGTCAGAACTAAAGATCTTATGTAAGTTAAATCAATGGTAAATAACTATGAGTGGAATGGTGTCAGAGATGTTTATGGGGTTTGACATCTCCTATCCAGTGTCTAACGTGAGTGCGGTAACTTAAGAGATGTCCGGGATTCACATCTCCTAAGGATCCATTAAACTATCTACTATGTAGTATAATACGCTATTATAATATGTCTACAATAAGATAAACTATTAAAATAGCATTAAGGCGTTACCCATTTCCCCCTTAACATGTTTTTATATATTCTCATAGTCTATACAGTACCATAATCTCGTCTGTACTGGACGTCGTCAGAGGGCACTCCATAGGTATGGTACAAAACAAACTCGTAGTGGTCTTGATAGGGTAGGTGACACGGCACAACTAGGCAATTCCAGGGTAGATATACCAATTACACTTCCAGACTGGTGGTAACGCATAGCAGCTACTACCGCCCACCTCGGAACACACTCCCAAATCAAAAATCGAGGGTGGCCACAAAATAAATCGCAAAGTCAGAATATAGTATCGAAGGAGTGTGCCCGATCGAAGAAATGGCCTCACTTGGCCCGTCAATTGCTCCTGTTTTAGCCACCTTAAGCTAACTCATGGGAGTCAGGTCCACGTATATACCTCATATAGGATCGTCGCTAACCATCCTTCTTCATTCTGGAATCTCTACCGCGTACACAGTTGTCAAACTGGTTTTCGGTATTGGCAGAGAGTATGACAATATCCGATCCCGGTCTCTTTAACAACCAATCGCTTATTACACACCAAATGGTTCTTTTACATTTCCAAATCATTTCATAATTGATATCAAAATATCATATTCAATTCAAATCATATCACTTTCGAAATCATTACTTACTTTCGAAATCATATTCACCTTTGAAATCATATCACATTCGAAATCATAGTTCGAAATTATATTTCTTTTCAAAAGTCATATTTCCAAAATAGGCTAAACTCTCATTTCAAAATATCATATTAAACAAAATATATTATTTAAATCCCAACTTAGGTTATAACATTATTAACCATATTCACTAAAAAATCGAGAATTTGAATATAAACCCATCCATTTTACTTAGTTTGGAATTTAGAAGAAAATAGTTATAAATAGTTAATACAGATTTAAAATAGATTAAATATAATTAAAATAGATTAAATAGCTTTAAAATAGATTAATTAGATTTAAAATAAGTTAAAACAGGTTAATTAGTTTAAATAAATTAAACGGTTTAAAATAGATTAAAATAATTTATATAGTTAATATTGGTTAAATAGTTTAATAAATTTTAAAATCTTAAAAATTAGAAGTTTTAAAATAATATATTTTTAAAACAGTATATATAAATACATGAATTTGGAATTAATATCAAATTAAACTATTCATTTCATTTCAACACATTTGGACCATTTTCAATTTCCAAATCAACAAACCAATTTCAAACCTTCAATTTTTACATTTCAATAAACTATTGAATTTCATTTACTTAAAAATTTAACTTTCAACTTAATTTCTTAAAACAAAAACTTTAAGCCAATTCACATTTCAACATAAAACTTGATTTTCTAATCATATTTCAATTTATATACAATCAAAAAAATTTCCCAAAATATCATTAATTAAATTTGTAATTTAAGGATTTTAAAATCATTAAATTTAACCAAATCCGGTGTCCGTATATAATTCTCTACCCTAGGGTCAAGTGATACGGATATTTATCATTTCAATCCACAATTTAAAAATTTTATATTTACGGATATATATCATTTCAATCTGCAATCCCGAAAATATGAAATCCATAAAATCGCTCGAGTCTATCATTTCCACCCATAATGATTTTTCCTTAGTCTATAGATCATTCGAGTATGTATCATTTCAACCCATAGTGAACTTGCAGTTTATAATGATATAAAATACAACATCCATTCATCCAATATCAACAATCAATATCCATTACAAACATCATCCAAATCAATCAATAAATATCAATATAGAACTGATAATCAATACATGTATTTAACTGGCAACTTATATTCAATAATAAATTAAATAACGATTTAATTCAAATAAATTCAAATTAACTGAGATGATGATTCAAAATATACCAAACAATCATAAATAAATTTCCAATCACATCACGAATTTAATTTAACAAATATAAGAAATTTTAGAAGTTGTGAGTGGGTTAAAACACTCACCTTTGCATTTAAATCGAATTTAAATCCAATTTAAACAAAAAATTTGAACGGTCTCAGAATTCATCTAAACCGGTGTCAAAATGTCCGGAATTTCGATACGATCCTAGTGGAACAAACCGCGTGTGAATCCGAGTTCATATGCAAAAGTTATTAAGGTTTGAACATTTTACGATAAAAATTTTAAACTAAAACAAATAAAACATTTACCCTCTCCAGATTGAACACGTCAGCACCCTCAAACACGACTAAACAGATTTACACGCGAGAAGACCTAGGATAGTTGCCACCCAATCATTGATGCTGCCACCAAAACCGTATCGCTTCCCTTGATCTGACCTCGCCCACTCCATCGCCAGCGCTGGCCGCCACAACGCCCCAAATTTCACCAACTCCGGGGCCACTTAGTTCGCCCATGGTCGCACGCCTTCCCAGGAAAAATCCGACGAACTCGCTGACGACATCGACCCACTAACTGCATGGATCGAACCTGTTCGACACCCTCTACGCGCGCCTGCCCTCCGATCGTTCCCCGGACGCAGATCTACCGTTAAACGAGACCGTAGCCGATGAACGACCGAAAATTCTTCGTAAATTTGTGATTGGACGATAATCTGAATTGAAAAAAAAATCATTACAGTGGATGACGTTCGTCGAGAACTTCAAATCGATATATAACTCGATATAGTTTGGAAGAGTTTGATTTTTGATTTGATTTTGAATTGCAATTGGATTTGGAATTGGGAATTTGTTTGTCTGCCATTGTGAAGGAGAAGAAGACTGAAATGTATGTACAGACAAATGAAAATGAGGAGTGGCTAGGGTTTATAACGGGTTATTTACAAACAGAGCTGAAATAGAAATGAATGGACTAGATTTAATTGGAAGTTGAACGATAAACGGCCCGAAAAGCCCGTTCTGTCTTCGGAACGAAAATGGGTCATCCCATATATCAAAATAGATGTTATCCATAATTTTAAACTCAATGGAATAGGTTTCAGGTCCTAATTCCATCATATGAAGAAGTTATGTTAAAATCAACTTATTTCAAATTGATTTCAATTGATTTCAATTAAGTTGATTTCTAGGCGTTTCGAGCCCATACGATCAAACGACAAGTTCGATCGTTATGAAACTTGAAATCCTATAATAATTCACCATTACGGATCCGATGAAACTGGTTTCGTCGAAATCCGAGTCAGTGGCCAAAATGGCTATATTTCAGTTAATTAAATAAATTAATATTAAATTAATTAACCACCTTTTAATTCAAAATTTATAAATCAACCTATTTCATCATTTTTAACCACTTGGACATTTACAATGACTTAATTCAGGTTTATATGACAATACAATGTTGGTTATTACATTAATTACAGTGTTCAGTTCCACTGTAATTAAATCCCATTTATTATAATTTAATTTCAATAAATTGCTTTAATTCGATTTCAACCTTTATATTCAACCAATTATAAAATCTAATAACATAGTTAACATTGGTTTATATTTCATTAGGATATTCCAATTTCCATCTTTAGTTCGTATTAACTATTATATTTCCATTTTTATTAAAATTTTGTCAATTTCACGCATTTATTCAAATTTAAATCCCGATAACTTTATTGATCTTGGTTTCAATCTTTTATTAATCAATTGTTACCTTATGAATAAAATTAGCATTTCTATTCAGTTTGTTACATTCACAATTTTAGTTATTGTCTTAATCTTATTAATGTAACATTAAAATTCATTTAATTCTAATTGATTTCCCATTTTAATTAATAGACCAAATAAACAGGTAACTTATAACAATCGTTAGCGTAACTTTTAATTACACTTATGAATTCATTATTCACAAACAAATGTTACAATCCTTATAAAATACTAATTTTATTCAATTTCTATTTATTATATAATATTTCATAAATCAATTCAACATTTACATTTGTTTTCTTATATTTAATGTAAAACCAAGTATAACAATTTTCATTATTTCATTACTGGAATTTCATTCAAGTTGTTAATAATTTACTTTAATTAACGTTGTTACCTTTCATTTTAGTTATTATATCATTATTAAATTACAAATTTTTATTTCTTTTAATATTTAATCATAGAATCTTATTAAATTAATCATTTTAATTATCGAAAAATTAGGGGACGTTACATATCAAAATAAATCACTCCCATTTAGTTAATTCATTGTCTTCTTTAATGCAATAAAAGAGTCAATTAATCACTCTTCAAAATCTACAAAATCCATAGAATATGCAATGTATTTGAGTCATAATCCCACCTTGACTCAAATATCTCCAAAATCTACTTAAATATGGAATATTGTATCACCAAAATATAACAGCCATAGCATAAATCTTTCTTTATGCGATACGACAAAATATGTATGAAGGCTAGAATTATTATTGTTTTGCATATGTTCAAAAGATTTAAACTTCGTTTTCTGGTCAACTCATCGATGAGAAATACTTAGAGAGTATTTAAAAGGTTTGACTCCAATGGCATTGTTGGCAACTCGATGATAAGGTCATATAGAAAGAGTAAAAGTGATATAAAGTCAACCGACAGAATAAAAGGTATGTTTTAATTGAAATTAAAAATAAATCTAAAGATCATATCAATGGTGGAAGTTAAAGGTTTATGTCAAAATGCTTTAGAATACTATGAGTTTTTGATTAGTCTATGTGTTTGGTACACTATTTAGGGTAGTATTAATTGAGTTAGCAAAATATTTTAACGTGAGAAAATGGATAATGAAGATGCAACTACTAAAATGAAGGAGCTTATTGGATGTTTTTGAAATTTTTAGAGAAGATGGATTTCCAAGTATGATAAATGAAGCTATAAAACTTGCCAATGCAGTTGGCATTGAAACTAAATTTGCTAAAAATCGAGTTCTTCGTAGGAAGAAGCAAATTGACGAGAACGTGGAAGTTGATGCTCATGAAAGTCGATCTTTAGAAGATAATTTTAGAATTAATTACTTTCTTTATATTATATATCAAATGCTTTTTTAACTTAAAGATTAGTTTGAACAATTTGATCTTTACAAAAAGATTTTTGAATTATTGTTGAATGCAGGACTATTAATGACAAACAAATGAAAGAGCGATGTATGAAACTAGAGGAAAAAATTCAAGCACAACCGAGAGAGCAATATATGTGGGAAATGATCTTTTCCTAAACTTAGACAATTGAGAAGAATACACTACAAGAACAATAGTATATTCCGACAACACGTACCGACGGCCGCCGATGGTTCTTTTCCGACGGCTTCCGACGGCTAGTATATTCTGGACTTTGTTACGAATAAAATAATTAGTCGTCGGAAGCCGTTAGAATATTGTCGTTTGTGGCCATTGGTAGCCGTCGGAAAATCGCGTATACCTTCTTCCCTAGTCCGAACCAAAATCATTTTGCCTCACCCCAAATCAACAAAAGCTTCCTCCACCATTTCCCCCTCCAGCTTCAAGCATCGAAATTCTGCCGAAATCAACTCTAGCTTCGTCAATTTGAAATCTCATCTCCTCCAAACCCCTAATCTCCTCTATTTTAGGTATTATACCTAAACCCTAATTTCATGAATTTGTTAATTTAGGATTAATTTGTTAGTTTAATTGTTTATATTGTCTCATTGATTGTGTAGTATAGTTTATTG
Source organism: Allium fistulosum (assembly GCA_030737815.1). Lineage (NCBI taxonomy): Eukaryota > Viridiplantae > Streptophyta > Magnoliopsida > Asparagales > Amaryllidaceae > Allium > Allium fistulosum. The sequence continues at coordinate 944,417,747 of CM060904.1, read as the reverse complement.
AATGTTAATTACTGTTATTATCCTATAAGTGTTGAATACTAACTTGTTTATGAAAGTGTATATGGATCGATAATATAGTTAAACTACGACTAGCAAGTGCGGAATTATAAATAATAGTAAATGGCAGTAATAAAAATGACACCAGGGATTTTTATACTGGTTCGAACTTCTCGTTCTACGTCCAGTCCCAGACTGCTTCTGGAATTTCTCGAATAACCCTCACTTAACCCGGAGGAACAGGTATTACACCGCCTGAGCAACTGAACAGGACTTTTCCGCCTAAGCAACCGAATAGGACTTTTCCGCCTAAGCAACCGAATAGGACTTCAATTACAATTTGGAAATTGTTTCTTGACTTGTGTGTTCTTTTAATAACACGAATATAGTCAATGTAGTACACCCTTCCTATAATCTTCTTGATATGATGATTTGAATGTGCAAAGATAGGAAGTAGAGATTGAAAATCACTTGAGATTATAACAATATAAGATCAGAAAAGATAGAAAGAATTTGTTTTGTTTTATAAATAGTGGATTTTCATCTCTATTTATAGTATTGAATAGTTTTAATTCAATAGTTGCAACTATTAGAAGAAGTGCAACTCTTGGTGAAGAAGACAACTCTTCAGATTTTGATATTATATGAAGAGATGCTTCAGTTCGTCAAGTTCAGATGTCTGAGATAAAAGTGACAGATGTCTGAATAATTTTGAATTTAAAAAATCAAAGGAAACACTAAACAGTTAATTTAGACGTCTGTCTTTTAATTCAGACGTCTGTCTAGGATGACAGACGTCTGTTATTAAGTGACAGACGTCTATTTCATATAGAAATAGAAGAATTAACAACATAGTGCTCAGACGTCTGTTATCTTAATTTAGACGTCTGATATTGATGTCAGACGTCTGAATTAATATACAGACGTCTATTTCTGTACTGTTCTGTTCCTTTGTCTATTTTATTATTTTTGAACTTGAGAAAATATATAATTTTGAAAATACCTTTTTTATATTTATTTTAAAGCAAGATTTTCAAAAGTATATGTGTGTGTGTGTGTGTTTCATCACCATATCAGAGATTGTACAAATATATCTCACTAGATTTTATAAAGAGCTTTTAATCTTTTTGATGATAATAGCTTCTTTTGATGATTCTTGCAAGAATATTTGACATAATAATATATAGATTGAAATATATAGTTGTCGCATTAAAATCGAAGAAGTCAGGTTTCAACAGTTTAGTTTGTACGATAAGAAATTAGTGTTCATTAGTTAAACAATTTAGTGCTTTTAAGCCTTACTTGGGTTATTTAGAGTAGATGAGCATAATTTAGTTTATGTGTTTTCTAAAATGTCGAAAACGATAAATAATTTTATATACGTAGGTTATTTAATTAAAGTTTTAAACATGTGCGTATGTGATATACTATCGTATATGGTAGTTTAACTTAAGTTAAATGTTAATCAATTTAATGTAAACGTCGAAAGCCAATTTTTTTTAAAATATAAAATATGTAATATATTTTATTCATAAAACCCTTAGAGTGTTTTTGGGCCCCGTCTGATAAGTATTGTATATGATCGTTATGTGGATATTCGTTTTTTGACAAAACGGACATCTATATTCATCATATACAATATTTGTTGGATTTGTCCCTGTATTGGACAAGTTAAAAACATAGTAACGTAATTACATCTCATAAATCATTTCATTTTAAACGGTTCATAAAATTTCGACGGCGCTTTTTTTATGTTCCTTATGTACACGCAATCGTGTACGACTCAGGGAACAAAAGGGATGTGTTGTCGAAATTTTTTTGAATCGTTTAAAATGAAATGATTTACGAGATTTAATTAAGTTACTGTGTTTGTAATGGGAAGTAGGATGACCCAACAACAAAGTGTCAATGATCAATTAATATAAAACATTAAATTGTAAAATTGTATTGAAAAATAAATTATCAATGTGGTTTTCATTTATATCGTATTTTTTAATTATAGTAGGAGAGAAGATGAACTATTTTATTGATCAAAGCTAGATGTATCAACAACGAAGGAAAATTGGAGGCTCAATAAGTGAACATTTTAAAAATGGTGTACACATATTTATTGATTTCGCTTTAAGTAATAATGGAAACGACGAAGAAATCCATTGTCCATGTAGTAGGTGTAAATTCTTGAAGCATTTGATACCAGAAATGGTTAGAATTCATTTGCGTCAGTACGGTTTCGTGTCGAACTATTTGGTATGGGATCATCACGGAGAACTTGTTGCACCTAATCCTGTATAGTCGAAGGAGGTAGTGAGTAATGAAATTGTTACGACGGATCTCATAGAACATATGGTTGAAGATGCAGCACGTTCAATGTTCCCTACTGCACAATTTGTTGATGATGATGTTAATGTTGAAGAAGAACCAAATATTGGAACAATTTTTTTTATGATTTATTGGATTCCACGAAGAAACCCCTTTGGGAAGGCTGTACAAACGGCACCCAATTATCAATAACTGTAAAGTACATTGCGATAAAATCTAAATACAACCTCACAGAAGCTGGATTTACAGCTGTTGTACAAGCTGCGGAGCGGCATTTGCCTCTCGATAATTTAATGTGCAAAAATCATTATGAAGTGAAAAAACTTATGTCGGCTTTTGGTTTACCGTATCAAAAAATAGATACATGTTTAAATGGTTGCATGTTGTTTTGGAAAGAAGATGTCAGTCTTAAGAATTGTAAAATATGTAATCATGAAAGGTACATACCAAGAAAGGAGAAGGGAAAGGAAGTCCCGTATAAACATATGCATTATTTTCCTATTACTCCTAGGCTTCAAAGGTTATATGCATCTTCTGTAACCGCGCATCATATGAGATGGAACAGTGTTAGAACACATGAAGAAGGTACGTTAACACACCCAGCTGATGGGGAAGCATGGAAGCATTTTGATCAGAAATATCCCGATTTTGCAGCAGGGAGCCGTAATGTTAGACTTGGTTTATTTATGGATGGATTTTCACCATTTTCTCAATTTGATTCTAAATATTCATCTTGGCCTATAATCGTTACATATAACTTACCTCCATGGATGTGTATAAAAACTCCATATATGTTTCTCACAATTGTCGTCCCCGGCCCTGATGATCCGACACAAGGAATCGATGTTTATTTACAGCCGTTAATTGAAGAGTTGAAAACATTGTGGTACGAACGAGTTGAAATATACGACATCTCAAAAAAAAAGAATTTTCATATGTTTTCTTCTTTTTTGGTGGACTATTAGCGATTTTCCTGCATATACAATGCTTTCAGGTTGGAGTACGGTTGGTCGCCTAGCTTGTCCTTATTGTATGGAGGAAACACGAGCAATTTCTTTACCGTATGTAAGGAAAATTTCGTGGTTTGATTGTCATCGGTGTTTTCTCCATATTACTCATCATTTTAGAAGAGATAAAAAAACTTTACAGCTAATAGACACGAGCCCTTGCAATCACCAACGATTTAGTCAAGCGAAGATATATATATATATGAAATTGTAAAGGATTTTCAAAAGATACATGAAACCAGAGAACAAATTGAAATTCAAGGTAAATCAACGATTCATAATTGGTGCAAACAGTATATTTTGGGAGTTGTCGTATTGGAAAAATCTACTACTTCGTCACAATATTGACATGATGCACAACAAGAAAAACGTGTTTGACAACGTTTTTAATACAATTTTGAATGTTAAGGGGAAGACGAAGGATGATTTAAAATCAAGACGTGATATCGAAGCAATATGTAATGCCCTAAGCTTCATATCAAACCAAATGACAAAAAAAACAAAAAGCATGCTATGAGCTAGACATAGCTGACCTGCTGGTAAATGTGTGAAATTATGGTTGGACGATAGAGCTTACCATGTAGCACACATGTATTCTTCTCAATTGTGCTGAAGTTCCACCATCTGTTAGGTTATGTACATATATTCTTCTTAATGCATTATATCATCTACATATGCATATATATACATATGCACACGTGTGTGTTAATTATAATGCAATATTTCTTCTATAATTGTAGTGTTTACGAATCACTACATCCAAATGGCGATATCGGCAAAGATTTTGCTACTTGGTTTTCAAATTACGTTTACGACACGACAAATTGTGTGGTCGATGAAGGATTGAAACATTTAGCTATTGGACCAAAAAGGAAAGTCAAGACCTATCCAATATTCTTCGTTAATGGATATAAATTTAACACCAAAGAATATGGTGCTGAAAAATTAACTAACAATACCGGTGTATTTGTTAAAGGTAGTGATGATCCAAATGATCATGTAAATGATTTTTATGACGTGTTAACCCAGGTTTTGCAATTGACATATTTCACAAGACCTGCATAAGAGGTTTTTTTGTTTAAATGCAACCGGTTCAACAACGTTTCAGGTTCTGGAATCAATGTGCACCCAAAGTATAATCTTATAGAAATAAAGCAAACCTCGCGTTATTATAAGTACGATCCTTTTATACTTGCCAAACAAGCTCTTCAAGTTTATTACGCTCCATACCCATCTCTACGAAGAGATAAAGCAGATTGGTCGGCTATTTTTAAAACAAAGGCAAGATTTACATTTGATAGACATAATATTCCAAATGAACAAGCTTATCAAGCAGATATCGAGGAAAATACTGGAATAATAATAACCGACGATCAAACCGATTTTGGACCTCTAAACGATGAATCAAAATGCATTAATAGAAGCATTTGAGACTACAGAGGAACAAAACATAGAGTACGAAATGGAGTTTGAATCAGAAAACGACGAGGACTGGTTAATAATCTACATATCGGGAGAAGGTAATTTCTGTGTTTATTTATGTTACATTTTCTCATTAAAAATGATGTGTTCTACTAAAGATATGTTTAGTCGTAATCTGTTTCACATAATCCTTTTATGTTCTTCCATAATGTATGTTTCACATAATTAAATGATATATTTCTCATATATGATATGTCTGTAACAGGTACTATATATGTCTTTTTTTCATAGACGTAGCTCTTCCCATACAAGATCTCTCTCTTCTTCTCAGAGAGGGGCCGGTGCGCCTACAGCTGGTGTTGGTAGTGGCCCATCACAGGAGGCAGCTCTTCCTGCGGTCTGGTTGCAGGCCAAAGTTGATGGATCATAAGTATTAAATTTATTTCAATATTAACAATATTTTTCTGTACGATCTATTATATATTAGTCTTGCTTTATTAAATGTTTTTTTTCTTTTTAACACAGTGGCTTCGAGCTCGAGCCATCAGCTATAGTGCTCTCTATATCTAGACAGCCATATATGAGCAGGATGACTGCCTACTGGCCCAAATGGAGCAAAATACCGGATAATGTCAAAGAGAGCATTTGGCAGGACTTCCTGCTGAGTGTAAATTTATATTTTGCATTTTCTATTTGATCCTAGACCACTTTATATATTGTAGACTATTTATAAAAATGTATAGCTTTCATTTTCTCAACGTGTAGGGTTCGGTGGACCTACAAGAGATTAATCTTTCCCTGGTGCAACGCCATTGGAACAACAAAATTGCCAAAAATTATAGGGATGCAGTGTCTGCTATGAGTGCAAGCGTGTAGGAGGCCTGGGTCGCATGGTGGGGCAATGAGGAGTTCTAGGTAAGTTTACCACATATTAATTACTTTAAATTGTTGCGTGTATTTAATACATAATTTAGAACTGTAAAATGTTATTTCCAATTTAAATTCACAGAGGGAGTTGGTTAGGAACTCCGTAAACAGAAACAAGAATCCCGTCACACGTCGCGGTGGTTCCAAGTCGTTCCAGCATCATCGCGAGGATTTGGTAAATTTTTATATTCACATTTTTATATTTTAAGTTATAAGTTGTTAATAGATAGTTAATAAAACTATATATATATATATTCATATTTCAGGAAAGAGCGCACGGGGGTACTGTTTTGTATTGGGATGTTTTTGCTCATACTCATGCCCTGAAGCAGATCGACGATTCGGGCTCAGTCGTATACTCATGGGAGCATGATGATAAAGCGACTGCTGCCTATGTAAATAATTAAGTTAAAAGTTATCAGTTAATTAATTAAGTACACAATTATAGATATATTAATTAGTGTTATTCATACCAGTGACCATTCAACTTTTTGTTAATTAGTATAGCGATTAGTGTACTAAATTGTATTTTGTATTTTCCATTACAGCAAAAGTTCCAAGAAGCATGGGCACAACTGCTGGCTAAGACAGGACGGAATGAGTTAACAGCTGATGAGGAGGACACTATTTTCGAGTCTGTCATGGATCCACCATCCCGCAGCAGGCGCTATAGATTTGGGAACCAAGCGGTAATTTTCATAAAATAAAGTAAATTCAAATATTGCATATTTTTCAATTAAAGTTACGTAAATTACGTTTATGATGTTGGAGGCAGTATAACAGTTTATTTTTATTCGCACGCTACGACATCGCAAAAGGAGTATAAGATGGCTCAAGGCAAAGAAGAAATTGCAGAGCTACGAGCCCAGATCGCCGAGCTGTGGGAGCATGATCTCCATCGTGCTGAGCAGATGGAGCAGCTGAACCAGCGCTTGGCGGAGTATATGGAGCAGCATGGGAGGCTTCCTTCGTCGGGTGGTTCTGCATGGGATGATGAGTGATGCTAGGTATGTTATGTTATATTTTTTTGTCTGTATATATCGCTTCGAGTGGGTGAGGATGTGTTTGATACATTTCGATGGATTGTATATTATTTTATATGGATTTGGATGTTGATTTTTTGGATTATGTTGGATTTGGATATGGATTTTTTGGATGGAACATTATGTATGGTTATTTATATGATTAGTGATTTATATATGCTCGAAAAGGAGCCGTTATGTGTATTGATGGATGTGTAGTGGCTGGAAGGCAGCAGGCTCAAATTCAGAAGAATAAAAAAAAGACCCAGAATTCCGACGGCTACTAACGGCTAACGACGGCTTATAGGTCATGACCTTGCAACGGCTACCGACGGCACTCTACAGCTAATTCTGGCCATTTCCGACGGCCTCGAACGGCCATTTGGTTATTTAGGTTTGCTACATGGCCAACGTTGCCGTTGGAAACGGTCATAGATTACCGTTGGAGGCCATCGGAAGTCGTTACGAAATGAGATTCGTATACCGACGGCTCTTCTTACGGTTTCTGACGGCCTACCGACGGCCGCTGACGGCTAGTTGACGTTGGAAATCACCGTTGTTCTTGTAGTGATATTGCCACTGGAAATAATGAAATCAACCAGCATTATCGAATTTTTAAGGTCTTATCGTGATGTGAGTAGATTTCTAAATGTGTTGGTTGCATATCTAATTTTATTGACTCTACCGGATACGGTTGCTTCACTGGAAAGACGTTTTTCTAAGTTGAACTTGATAAAAATTTATCTTCGAACTACTATATCAGAAGAAAGATTAAGTGGGTTGACGGTAATTTTAATTAAAAATTAATATTTGGATGCTTTAAAATACGAAGATATAATTGAAGAGTTTGCCACCCAAAGAAGTTTGTTTTAGTTAAATAGATCGACAAGTTAAAGATATGGTGACATTTTATGTTTTTGTTTTATCTAATATGTATTTTGGAAAGATCTTGCTTTGTATGTGAAGTTAATGGACATATATTCATAATATTATATATTTTTTTGCTTGAGGTTTTTAGGATCAGGGAAAAAGCTGGAGAAAAATTTAGTTTCAGGGACAAGAAGTATGCTTTTTAGGCTGAAAGACACTTTTTAATGTAAATCATAAAATGATAGTTGCAACTATCATTTTCTATTCACACTAAAAAGTGTCCTTTAGACTAAAAAAACTTGTTGTCTCTAAGACTAAATTTTTTTGCAACTTCCATGTGCTTATTTTCCTGTTTTTTTTTTCTATGTGAAAAGGAGATCATAACCAGCCTTGCATGCGCACGCGCTCATTTAGCAAAATCTGTGCATACTAAGAAGCAACTGTTTTTGCTAAATTGCTAATTTAGTTATAGATAGAATACATGTTTTGTTAAAGCGACTCCAAATTTCTGGATTGGAGAAAGTCAAATTTTATGGGGACTCCCCGCAAAAAAAATTGTTATGGGTACTCCATTGAATAAAACGATTTACCGTTTTACCACTCATACGAAGAAAAATTAAGCAACATCCATCGAAAAATGAAGAAAAAACGATGATGTTTCATCGAAAACAATTTTCGACATGATATAATCAGAAAGAAAGTCTATAGAGGATCAATACCAATGACAGTTATGGTTTTTTCTGTTATTTAGCGATGTGAGCCTTTTTCAATTTTAAACAGATATGCGAGATAACCCTAACACAAAGTTTCAAAACAGAATCATGCTTGTAACCATGAATCAACAGTTCAGTTACACTAGTTCTTAGAAAGTAAAAAAAATTCAAAACAGAAGCATACTCATTGTCATGAATCAACAGTTCAGTTGCGATTTGAAAAGATGTTCGCCTGCATCATATGCTCATAACTACAATAACAATCTAATTTCCATGAAAAACTATGATTTGCTCTTACCTAAAGTATATTGATTTTGTAATATATCTCTTCAGAAATACAACATTAATCATATTCGCTTCATCAGCACAAGAAAGAAACTAAGGAAAGAAGGAAAAAAAAAACCATAGATTCTTATTGCCCATGAAATAGAACCCACTCCTGGCGTAAAGTTAAATAGACGCATAAAACCTGTATAAAATCAAGAACGAAGATGAATTTATCGCATTTCGTTTTTCTTAAGTCATCTAAGATGACAATCTCGAAACAAACTTCATACTTACACGATTTTGAAACTTGTGTCAGTTTCACAGCGGTTGAATCAATATATACATTAATATAGAGGCTGGTGTAAAATTTCATGTGATGTCTGGGTTTTAATACAAAAGAAATTAAGAAGAAATTCAAAACTAATGTAAATATTTGGGAGAAAACATGCTGGTTATTCTTATGAAATGATGGTCTTAATTGTCATTGTGACTGGAATACCCAAAGCAATTGTTTCTCTGGCCGAGTCACAAAGTTGGTCGCTTTTTTTTAACACATTTTGCCGCTTAAGGCAATCTAAATGCAACCCGCCTTCTGGATAAAACAGCCCAATCATCTCACTGTATCGGCATTCATTTGCACACAAGAACGTTGATTCTCTTGCAGTTTATTTCACTTTTATCCCTTGAGCCGAATTTTTAATGGTAGAGAGTTTTTGAAGATGATGAAAAAAGCATTTGACACATGGATATGATGATCATTCATGGTTTCTCTCTTCACTCCATATGAACTGAATGCCCAAGAGGCTCAATTAAAAGACGTGTGTATATATATTTATATATACATGTATATACATGTATACATGTATATACATGTATACATGTATATACATGTATACATGCATATGTGTGTATGCCTGAGAGAGATTGTCATGTGAGCATTAGAGCTTTTATTCACTTCCCACTATTTTCAAAATTCAATCATTTTTTCAAATAAATTCCAACAGTTACTCAAGTGTCTTCTGCCATTCACAAGAGCAGCTGTCTGGATGATAATTTCAGTTTGCATTGAAACAAAAAAACAAAGGCAAGACATCAATGATAACATAAAACACGAAAACAAAATCATAACTCTAAAACTTTATTACCAATAAATCATCCAGCGAAATCATATCATTGTTTTCTGATTGGAACAAAAAACCATCTCAATTGTTAATACTGTTTAGTACTTGGAACAAGTGAACCCATTGCCTGAACTAGCTTCCTTCCTTTGTTAAACGTCCGACTTCCTGCATAAGGCAAATGCGGGATGAAAACTCCAGTTCCTTTACCTCTAGGTTTCGATTCCCAATTAGAACGCCCCATTTGCTGTGCATATTTTGCCATTTGCGCTCTGTTCGACGCCCATGCTTCAGACGAATTCTTCTTCAAATGACTGTCAAATGAACAGTTCTTCTCTTCCTTCTCTTCGGTTTCTGAAATCAGAAGCAGAAGCCGCTCTTCAATCTCCACGTACAGAGCATCTTCCCTTAAATCTGAATACTCCATAAATTTACTTTTGAATTTTTGAGAGTGATGGTGGAAGAAGAGGTTGGAAGAAGGGGTTTTAATAGTGGGCGAGATGAATGTTCAAGGGCGGACGCGGTGAAATTGAATTAATGTAAAATTACTGATATGGTATTTTTTCAAACTGTTTTAGGATGCTTCGTTTTACATTAGCTGTCTCCTTTCTCGATTTCATTATGCATTAAATTCGATTTTGTTAGCAGGTTCACTGTTGTTTGAGCATGTATGCAGCGGTAATTCCTTACTTGAGACGCGGTAATTCCTTTTCTTCATGTTCAAGTAATGCTAAGAAAGTACTGGATTACGAAAATGTACAGATACATAACTGAAAATGTACAAGGTAAGTAAAATTGTAAGGATGCGTTTAATTCAATGAATAGTTGGATGGTTCTATGAACTTTCGTTTTCGTTGTTTAATTACTTGGACGAAACATAAAATCATTTTATTTCATTAATTAAATAATGATCGTACAGTTAATTATGTTTAAATAGTAATAATTAAGTAATTGATAATTTAAATTTAAACTAATTCAACTGTATAATGGTAGAACCGACCGTTCGATTATATATTTAAAAAAAATAGTAATTGTAAATCTCATTTATTTTAATTTTATTTAGTTATGAACACAACTTTTATTTTATTTTTTAAGGTTTAAAACCGCCTATGAACTAGAGGTTACAATTGAATTTTCAGTCCTAATATAAACTAACACTACAAAAAATTTAATTCAAGTGGTAAGACCTCAAGATTGTATTCTAGATGTCTTGGTTTCACTTGACATCGAACACCAAAACAAGTGCCTCATTTAAATTAAGTACTCACTCATGCTTCTTTTTTTTTTTGAAGGAAAGATTATATGATCCGAATAACGTATAGTTATATATGTGTGTGTGAGGGGGTGTGTGTCTGTGTGGAAATTCTATTCGGACACAAAACATAGACTAAAATGAAACACAAGAGATATTGACCATTAGACATTCTCCTGATTTTCACCTCTCATGTAAAGACGAAATAATCCAACGGTCTATGGTTGTTGTGTCTAGTTTTGTGTTCCTATAGCTACTCCCACTTATATGTATATATATTTACATAATTGGCCAACAAGGCTTGGCCGATAGCCCAACAGTTTTTAGAGTGGACCGGCTACCCAATACAACATTGAAGCATAGATGTTATGCATAAACTCCACAACAACTATTAATTACAAATACAAGCACCAAACATAAATAATCAAACAATAAAAGCACAGGTGCCTAAAGACAGTAATTCCAAAATGAAAAAATGGACATCCCAAATTACAAATATTGCAAAGGTAGACCAAAGCTTCCTGAATTTCCACTGGAACCAAAAAGGAAGCCAGTAAATTCCATATGAAGGTGATCTCCAACTCAAGAGGCAAAATATTGCAACCAATAAAAATTACTTGACAAGTAGATTCCAAAATAAGAGCATCCATGATCACAACATTGATCTAGCAGAGAGACCAGCAGAAGCTATAGCAAACCACCAAGAAACATCAACCAAATTGTCCATGCAGCACAACAAACCTCTCCAAAAGCGGCTCACACCAGCTGCATAAGACAGACTCCATAGAGCGAAATGATAGAGATGAAAGTAGGCAGACTCCATAGAGCGAAATGATAGAGATGAAAGTAGGCAGACTCCATAGAGCGAAATGATAGAGATGAAAGTAGGCGAGGTATCAACATCCAAGTGGCTCGCCCAGCTAGACCAACCATAGCAAAGGGAAGGTATATCACACAAATCTATGCCAATATCCATTACAAAGCCAATAAACATGTTGCCAACGACAATATTGCTTGCAACATAGAAAAACATATAACATGCAAAGCAAAAGCAAAGCCATTAAGACACCACCCAGAATAACGAGTGATCCATCGTTCCAGACGAAGGACAACCTTAAAGCAGAGAAGCAAGTGCCAAAAACCCCGTTGAAACATTACAGCAACACCAAGAACCAAACCACCTGTTGTGAAGCAATCGCCGTTGTTGTCTTGAATGCTGTAGAAAAATTGGCATGGCAGGGGTCTCCACAAAACAAGCACCAACCACCAAAAAGACAAAGAAACTAAACATGAACATATGCTAAAGACAGAAGCTAGGCTCGCATAACGATAACAAGATCCAAGTCAGACCAAGGAAAATCTGATCTATGCCAGTAGTCCCAATTAAGCGAATTGAAAAGACGGACAAGTACAGCGCCAGCAACTCAAAAACTAATCGTGCAAACAAACACATATCAGGGAATGGGATGCTCAGGAAAGACAAGGAGACGCGAAGAAAGTAGGCAAATCAGCAATAGTGAAAGCTAGGGAAAGAATAAGAGAAGCTGAGATGATTGCGTAAGAAATTAGAAATGAATTAGAAGTGGATGCAAAAAGAAGAAGGGAGTAGCGGTTGAAGAGAAATGCCTTAGTCGCCATTGACGCTATGCCCTTTTCAATCTTATCGTACCACTCATGCTATTTCAAAAACAAATCCACACTCAAATTACCAATAAACTAACAAAAATGCATAATCCTACCGCCAATAGCTCATAAATCAATTGAGGATATTTAAGTAAATGTATAGTTTAAATTGAACAATTGGCACTATAAAGATAAAAATATCAACTCCTATAAGCATAGAATGTTGGATCAGCAACAGTGATAGTGGGGTTAAATGACGAAATTTAAAATAAAATCTTTTTATTAATCTACACTTGATGGTACTTTGCTAGTATATATTAGTATTAAAAGTCGTCAAGAACCTCTAACTCAAATGGTTAGGGTGTGATGCTTTAGACAAAGGTTTTAAAGGTTAAAGGTACAAGCCCCCGAGACATTCAAAAAGAGTGCTATTGAATAGAGTATCACTCATGTTATCAAAAAAATATTAGTACTACAAGTCTTAAGTAGTATATAACATACTTCATGTCAAAATATGTCCAATAGTTTGAATCACGTTGCGCAAGTTTTGAACCTACAACTTCTCACACTAATGTCGGAGCATCTGACCAATATGACAGTGGTGCTAGTCGTATTTAATTACTTTGTATATTAAAATTTGATGTTTGTTTGTTTTTATTTAATTATAATATATTAATTTTTGATTTTAATTTTATAACATGTTTGTATTCATAATATAAACATTATAAATAGCACATCAAATATGGCGATCTAACCTAAGGTAAATATGATGAATATATATACACAATTAACCATAGTGATTTATGATTAATGAATAGGTTTAATGCCATAAGCTAACGATGATGTAATGTCATATATCTACGCTAATGCAAACAAATTATTATTATTTCTCGACTATTAATTTAATAATGGTAATATATATATATATATATATAATATTATTACCTAAATTTAATGTAAATATATTATAATTTTATTTTCGGCATTTACGTATATATATGCTATTAATTAGATTTTAAAATAATCTGAATTATTTATATTTTTATTTCATAATATTATATATATATTAAAATTAGAAATTTAAATTAATTTGATTTTTTAAAAGTACATTTTTTATATAAGAAGTCGGGACCAAAAAGATTTTTTTTTATATTATCGGTGCATGTGCGTGCGGGCATGTGTGTACGGGTTTAATTCAAAATCGAAAAATAAAAACAATAATTTTTTTTATTTGAAACCAAGAATAAGAAATGGTTTTTTTATTAAAATTAAAATCGAAAATTATGTATAATTTATATATACAGGTTTAATTAAAATCCGAAAATAAAATAACTTTTTTATCTGAAACGATAATAAATATGTTTCATGATAAGTGTGGAAATTTATTCAAACATAGCACTTATTTTAATGTCTTAAAGGGTCAAACCCATGACTTCTAAGACCTTAACTTACAACGCCACACCACTTGGCACTCGAGCTAGTGATCTTTGACTAAAATAATATATACAGTTCCAAAACAATTTTTATTTTTATAAAAATCTAAATTATATATATATATAATGAAAATTATACAGGAGTCCCGGGCCCCCAGGCCCATACTACAGAAAACTTCCAACATGCCCGACAAGGTAGAAAATATTAACAAAAAGTATAAGGCCAACATGCCTGTCCTAATAACAATATCTACACGCAAAAACACGAAAATACCATGAAAGAGCTAACAACAACCAGGTAAAACTTGGTAGAATATCCGATTGAAACTAAATCTCGGTGCATCTACGGAACCAATAGATAAGATCAGAGCAATAACTGAGAGAATGTGGAGAGAAAATATATTTTCAATCCCAATACATTGTAGCCGAAATCCCCTTGTTATTAGTGTCGCATTCACCATATTGAAGAGGACCAGCCAATTAACCAGAAGTCTGTAGTAGAGTTCCCATTCATCTTTTTCATTGTTCGAGATCCATTTTGAAAATATCTTCCATTTTGAGTGGTAGCAAAGACCACTATCCAAATGAGACCATGTCCCAGCCTTACAGCACTAGACAAGCATAATAATTTAAATAGTTTATTTGCTAGCTCCTGAGCAATGTGCTTAGCACTAGAGGGTCAAAATGGAGGGCATTAACAAATCTCTTCTTTAGATTAGTAATTGGGGGTGTTAACGGGACTCGGTGTAGGACATGCCGGAGGGACGTAGAGGGGAGGGGGGAAGTTGGACCAAGCGGAGGTGGAGATGACATCTGAGGGGTGGAAATAGGGAAAGATAAGGACGTCACATAGCAGGGAGAATCAACCGACGGATCAGAGGATAGGGAGAAACATAGTGCAGATCAGGAGGGTTAGATTGAGGAGGAACCTTTATCTGCCAACATCGAGTTGGAAGATTCAGTAGGGGAATCTTTGGGGTTTTTGGAACCGAGCCAGCCCACAGCCGAGTTATTAGGTAAATTTCAAAAAAAAAAAATCTTTATTGGATCTTTAATGAGCGATGTAGTCTAAATTCATTTAGAACATTTTTAAGTTTCTTTTAAATAAAATTAATATTTTATTTCATTATTAAAGGAGTTTTGAGTTTAATTCAAATAAATATGTAATATGATGAATGTATCAAAAATATTTATGTATTTCAATGATAAGGACAACATATGACCATCACATAAAAGTACGTAAATAAACATATAAAAGTTCAGAGAAAGAAACCTTTTATTATTTTCTCTTAAGATAAATAATTAACTAGGAGAAGATGAGGTCATATATGTAGAGAGAGAAACCTTTCATTTTTCTCTTTCTTTAAGTAGGTCAATTGACAAATTAATGTCATTTCCTACTAAATTCACATAAGCCTTTGATTTCCAAAATTTTGACCAATAATGTATAATAAAATCCTACATTAACAAAATGGTTTAAGGGGGCGTGTGACATTTTGCATAAAAGTTCACTTATAATAATAAATAAATTTCTTTTTCTTAAGTGTACAATGATGAAATTTTTTAATCCAAATCAACAACCATACAAAGCTTATAATCATGTTCCAAAATGGTTTCAAATAAATAATATGTGTATTTTGTTCAAGTTTGTAATTTATGTAATAAGCAATAAAAATATATTAGGTAATTTAACATTAAATTTCAATCAAATTGCTAAGCTTTCCTTTTTTTAGTTAGCTTATGAATTTCAAGTCTACCTAAAACTTTACGTAAACAACAAACTAAATTATTTCAAAATGACTAAACTTTATGTAAATAAATTATTTCAAAACGTTATTCAAAAATAGTTTTTATATGAAAGAATTGGAAATATAGGCATGTGTAAATCATGACAATAAAAAACAGATCCAGTTAAATAGATAACATGAATAACCAAATAAAATAGGGATAGATCCATAATAATTATAATTGGTGACATGTGAATAACAAAGAATGTAAACGGAATGTTTTTAATCATATTAATACGATTTTCATATGGTATGACTGAATATATTTGCCATCAAGTGGTACACAATTTCCACATACCTTTGAAGCAAATATCTTTAAACTTATTTAAAAATACACAGATACCATATATCGATGCTTGCAAATATAACTTTTATATACGCATTTAAATAATTTCAAATAACTCCCGAACGTCAAATAAAATAAATAATAATTAATATTTCTTAAATATTAATTAATTTACCTAACTTGCAACATTTTGTAAATTAATTAAATCAAGTGATTTTTCAAAGAATTCACAAATACGGTTGTGTGACTCAAAGGTGTAAATTCAATTGATAACTAATGTTGAATAATTCAAACATTAACATTCATATGCCACCTTGGCTAGTAGTTGTTGAGTAAATTTCGACCGGGCCAGCCCACCGAACTACCCACCGGACCAGATCCCACCGAACCAACAAGTTCGCCTACCTACCGAACCAGATCCCACCGAACCAACAAGTTCGCCTACCTACCGAACCAGATCCCACCGAACCAACAAGTTCGCCTACCTACCGAACCAGATCCCACCGAACCAAAGTCCCACCGAATAAAAACCATTGCCAAACCAAAATCCCACCGGACCAAGGCGTTCCGGACCAACTTTGCCAGGCCAGATTGTATCAGCACAGACCCACCAGCAGCTATATACATCCAAGACCCCTACCCCTAGCCTCACTCTATAAATAGAGGGGCAGGGGTACAACAATGGGGGACAAGTTTGAGAGCTCAAGCACGGATAGAACTTTCAAATAACTTTTATATACTTGTATCAAAGCTTTGTACTTGTAATTTGAATAGAAAAAGGAGAATAACATATAAAGTGGACGTAGGCACATTCTGGCTGAACCACTATAAATCTGCCTGTCTTTTACAGTTTAGTCCCTGCTTTTCATATATTTGCATAAATCACCCAAATCACTACGAACAACATAAAATCAAGTAAACCATACGACTTGGAGGTGTTTGTCCATTTTTTGTGCAAACATTTTTGGTGCTTTCACTGAGAGGTTGAAAGCTCGAAGCTTCAGCTTCTTCCACTTAACCTTCTTCCTAACAGCGTCGTTCATTGCTTGGAAAACATGCCTCCCAAGCAGAAGAAAGATGTTAACAAAGGAAAAAACATCGCAACCAGCAGTCTTCCAGATCCAGTGGTCACAGACCAAGTAAATCGTCCCCTTCCAGCAGCAGTACCAGATGAAGGTCAGGCAAATCCGACAACCCCTGCCTCAGAACAGCCGACAGTAATTACTAGGGCAGATCTAGACAGGGTTGTGGCTGAAGTGACTAACCGCTTCACATCCCAGCAGGAAGCCTTGGTGGACCATCTCATGTCACGCTTAAGGGATGCTGAAGAGTCCAACCGCAACACTGAATCATGGGGTGAGTCCCAGTCCGGAGGATCTCGGAGACAGCAAAGATCTTCCTTCTTCGAAGGAGCTAACAACAGAAGCGGCCATGGTAGGAGCCGAGACCGAGCACAGCCCGAAGTTAGGCCTGAGGAGACGCTTGGAACCGAACCCAACGGGGGAGGTACCGGGCGGAGGTCAACTGTGGCTGAGCCTGTCGTACTGCCTAACCACGGAAATGCCAGTGAACGGGGCCGAGCTAGAGTCCAGCCCGAAGTTGGACCCGAGGAAGTGCTTAGATCAGAACCCAGCAGGGGAAGATCGAGGCAAGGGCCAACTGTAGCTGATCCTAGCATGCTCCCAGAAGACCAAAGACAGCCACTGGAAAATATCAGGAATGATAGACGATACCATCCCTACAGGTCATCCGGACGGAATCAGTCCCACAGAGCAGAACCGAACTCATTCCTATCTGCTCCAAATTCTGATGAAAGGATGGCACGCTTGTTCAGAGAGTGCGTCCAACGGGATCAAAGAGATCGAGGGATAGGCGCTATGGTAACCAGCCCCTTCGCCTGCAATATCGAAATTGCCATCACCCCCCGAGAATGGAAAATGCCAACAATGGAACCTTACAAAGGAACCTCCGACCCCGTTGTACACTTACAGAGATACACACGGCATATGCTCATGAGTGGAGCAACAGCGGGAGTACTGTGCAAATGCTTTCCACTATTCTTAGCAGATCTAGCTACCTCCTGGTTCTGTCATTTACCCCAAGGATCCATCAGCTCGTGGGAAATGTTGAAAGAAAAGTTTATCAGCCGGTTCCGCATTCATGTGGAACAACCCAAGGACGCTTATTCCTTATCCAGTATCAAACAGAAACCTGGAGAGAAGCTGCAGCAATACCTAACCCGATTCAATGCCGCAGCGGCCGCAGTCCAAGATGCCGACGAGAAGCTTATCCTAATGGTCCTCTGTAGTGGTGTGCATCCGGATACTAAATTTGCTAGAAGATTGACAAAAGAAAAACCAGCTACTTTACCCGATTTCTTCCATGAAGCCGAGAAATATATGAGGCTTGAAGATGCTGCCACTAAGGGGCAGTCAGGGCAATAAAATAAGGCCGCTCACGGCAACACGCCCGCTGCAGCGAAGGACGTTCAAAGAAATGATTCTAGAGACAATGCTGGGGGCAAGAAGGGAGAAAAGCGCCTATATCGGCCAGGACCGAGATTCGACACTTACACTCCTTTGAATGAAACCATTGAAAACATCTTCCTTGCCACCCAAGACGAAGTTAGATACAAACGCCCACCATACAAGAAAACCACTCGGCCTACAACGCCTTCTTAGGAAGGCCAGCCTTGTCTGACTTCCAAATTGTCCTGGCCCCATGGTGCCTAAAGATGAAATTTCCAACGGACAATGGAGTAGGGGAAGTAGAAGGAGACCAGGACGTTGCTCGAGACTGCTATGTAACTGAACTTCGCAACAACCACAGGAAGGATAAAGGGAAGAGTGTAGAGGTTGCCCTCTGCATAAAAAGTTTGGAAGCATAGCAACTAAAGAAAGCCCCTCCTCTTTGATATACCAGCGACCCTTTCAATGAATTAGACCCTAGGGACAAAGAGGAGGAGGCCACCGCCGAGCCTGCAGAGGTTATGGAATTTGTATCTGTAGACAAACATGACTCGAGTAGACTATTGAAAATCGGGTCCCAACTAAAAGCAGAGTTGAAGGAACAACTCATTGACTTTCTCCGCCACAACTTGGATGTATTTGCATGGTCACATGCTGACATGACCGGAATCTCCCCTGACATAGCATGCCACGTACTAAACATTGATCCTACCAAGGCGCCCGTAAAACAAAGAAAGAGAAGCATGGGGGCAGAACGATCAGCAGCCCTCGATGAAGAAGTAAGGAATCTACTTGCCAATGACTTCATACGAGAAGCCATCTACCCAGAGTGGATCGCCAACCCGGTGCTGGTAAAAAAGGCTAATGGGAAGTGGCGAACATGCATTGACTTCTCCAACTTAAATGACGCCTGCCCGAAGGATTGCTTCCCACTTCCCCGAATCGATCAACTTGTAGATAGCACAGCTGGGCACGAACTCTTATCTTTCATGGACGCATACTCAGGATACAACCAAATTCCCATGCATGCTCTCGATCAAGACCACACTAGTTTCATCACTGACCGGGGATTGTACTGCTACAAGGTAATGCCTTTCGGACTTAAAAACGCAGGAGCCACCTACCAGCGCCTCGTCAACAAGATGTTTGCAGGGCTAATAGGACAAACTATGGAAGTGTATGTGGATGACATGCTGGTAAAGTCAAGGAAAGCCGACGATCACGTAAACCACCTGGGCGAGATGTTTCGAGTACTTCGCCAATATGGAATGAAACTTAATCCTCTAAAATGCTCCTTCGGAGTATCATCAGGAAAGTTCTTGGGATTCATCGTCCATGCCAGAGGGATTGAAGCAAACCCTTAACAGGTCCAAGCTCTAAAAGATATCAAAATACCCTACACTCGAAAGGAAATGCAAAGCCTGAATGGGAAAGTGGCCGCCCTAAGCCGATTCATCTCCAAAGCTACGGACAAGTGCGTCCCCTTCTTCGAAGCTCTAAAGAAAGACAAAGGAAAGTTCGAATGGACTGACGAATGCTTAACAGCTTTCCTTAACTTAATCGAACACCTCCAGAAACCGCCAGTACTCTCGACTCCAAACGAAGGCGAAGAGTTATACCTGTACCTTGCTGTATCATCTCATGCTCTAAGCGCTGCTTTGGTAAGAGAAGACGACCGAACGCAGCGGCCAGTATACTTTGTAAGTAAGAAGTTTACAGGGGCAGAAGTCAGATATCCTAAACTTGAGAAACTAGCATACTGTCTACTAATCGCATCACGAAAACTGCAACACTATTTTCAATCCCATTCCATCAAAGTTCTGACTGATCAACCGCTGAGGCAGGTACTCCATCGTCCCGACACTTCTGGGCGACTACTTAAATGGTGCATTGAACTAAGTCAATATGATATTACCTACCATCCTTGCACCGCCATCAAGGGGCAAGCCATGGCCGATTTCATTGCCGAATTCACTACCAACGAAGGTAAGGAGCAATCAGAAATAGCAGAAGACATCAGGTGGAACCTCTTTGTGGATGGTGCATCAAACGAACAAGGCTCGGGGGCAGGTGTGGTAATAATCACTCCCAGGGGAAATAAGCTGCACTATGCTATAAGGTTGGAATTCGCTGCCACCAACAACGATGCAGAGTATGAAGCAGTGATAGCTGGATTAGAACTCGCCTTAGAAATCGGAGCCAATTCTTTGTGTCTTCATAGCGATTCTCAACTTATTGTTAATCAAATACTAGGAGAATTCCAGGCTCGAGGAGAACGACTCATAGCATATTTAAAGAAGACCAAGTTACTTCTCAGTCGATTGGACCACTACTTAGTCAAACACATCCATCGGGAAGAGAACCAAGAGGCCGACGAATTGGCGAAGCAAGCTAGCATGAGAGACGACGCTATTTCCGGAGCAGTAGCCATCTCAAAGCAACTGACCCCAAGTTTTGAGCAAGTGAATCTGACAGCTGCAACCGAAGAAGCAACTTGGATGACTCCCATCCGAGACTACTTACAAAGTGGCACACTACCCAACGGGCGTAACGAAGTCAAGAAAATCTTGAGGAAAGCTTCCCGCTACACAATACAAGAGGACACCCTCTATCAGCGCGGCTTCTCTAACCACTTATTAAGGTGTGTCGCTGGAAGGGAAGCCAAGGAAATCTTATCCAACATTCATCAAGGAAGCTGCGGAGATCACACCGGAGGGCGGACTTTGGCAAAAAAGATACTCCGATATGGATATTTCTGGCCCACCTTAAGCAAGGACGCCTTAGATTTCGTCAGAAAATGTGATAGATGCCAGAAGTTTGCTAAGATTCCGCAGCTACCAACAACTGAGATTACTCAAATGACCAGCCCTTGGCCCTTCGCAGTATGGGGAATTGAATTAATCGGCGAACTGCCAATGGGCCGAGGCGGGGCCAAATATGCTATAGTGGCAGTCGACTATTTCACCAAATGGGTGGAAGCAGAACCCCTGAATAAAGTATCTTCAGCGAAAGTTATTAACTTCTTGATCAAAAATGTTCTATGCAGGTACGGAGTCCCATTCAAAATTATAACAAACAATGGACTTCAGTTTGACAGCGAGGATTTCGCCAACTGGTGCCAAGAGCACGAAATTCACAAAAGCTTCTCATCCGTAGCTTATCCCTAGGCAAACGGACAAGTCGAAGCCGTCAACAAAATTCTGAAAACTCTAATAAAAAAGAAACTCGAAAAGTCAAAGGGCGCTTGGGTGGATGAACTCCCTACGGCACTATGGGCCTATCGCACTTCTTTCAGAACATCAACGGGGCATACTCCTTTCTCTTTGGCATACGGATCAGAGGCTATGCTCCCAGTTGAAACCATCGTGCCTTCCCACCGTAGGATCCATTATAACCCAGAAGAGAACGAAGAACTCCTTCACATGTCTTTGGATCTAATTGAGGAGAGAAGAAATGATGCAGCCCTCAAAGCAGCAGCCCACAAGCAAAAAGTGGCAGCACAATACAACTCCAAAGTCAAGCGTCGTACCTTACAAGAAGGAGATCTTGTCCTCAAGCAAATCTTCCCTCGCCCTGGGGCACTAGATCCAATCTGGGATGGACCATATGTAATTCACAAAGATCTCCACAATGGAGCTTATATTTTGTCAACAGTGGACAGAGAGGTGTTCCAGAGGGCATGGAACATCCAACACCTCCGTCGATACTTTTCTTAACTTGTACTGCCTATATGAAGTAAATTAACAAAGAGAATCAGTGGACGTAGGCATTTTCATGCCGAACCACTTTAAAAAGCCTTGTCTCCTTTTTAACTTGTTCCTTTATATCTTGGCTGCTTGTTAACTTTATCCTTTTCTGTTGGACAAAATCCTATGCATATAGCATTTCCATTCAAGGCACTCCACAGCTCGACTTCACCTGGACAAGACCTAACAAGTACTATGCAAATCTATGCCCTCGCCAATGAGACACATTTGCTCCGGCATCCCTCTGCTGCTGGTTAACTCATTGCTCGCGACGGCCCTTAAAGCCAACTGTAATGAGCCGATTATAAGCCACCGAGAAGGCCGACTATAGGCAAGGCAGCTCATTACGGCGTTCGGCTCGCCGGCAACTGTGAACCTACTTTAAGCCCCAACATAAGGTGTGGCCAGCCAGGGGTAGTTCACGGTTGACGATCGGCACCCACGCTAGCCGGCCACAGTAAATCGAATAATACCCACGATTACGGGCCATAATGGCCCGGGTAGTTACTGTGCGCGATCTCGGCTCCGATGTGTCTTAAGTACGGCTGTGGTAAAAAAGATTAACTCCCCGCGGAGGCGTAAGATGGGTGACAAATGTCTCCAAGACCCACGGCTAGGGAAAGTGACTACAAAGCCCGTTTGCCACGAACTTAAGCACATCGAAGGCCTTCCGTGATTGGAAGTTTTACCATTTCTCATATTTCAATTTTATTTAAAAGAAAACTTTTCTCCTATCCTTTGTAACTATCCCTAAAGTACAGGACACAGAATAGGATACATTCGCTAATGGAAGCGGATACTCACAACAAGACACTAGACCGCATTCCATACTCAGTCACGCAAGACATTCAAAGCTGCCATCTACAAGTAAAATATGAAGGGCGGTATTTTCTTCTTTCATGTATAAACACGTGGCTATAATTTATTCACACATCACACTAACATTGCAAGACATGAAATTATGTTTTAAACAAGAACTTGACATTAAACACAATTGAATTACAAGCATACGCATAGCTATATTTCTCATACAACATGTCAAAATAGAAAAAACATTCAAAAAACGACAGAATCAGCTTAAGTCAAAAAATTACACGTCAAGAATAATGTTGTTTATTACCAGTAGCATAATTACAACCTAAGAGTTACATTACTATTTTGAGACTGACATATACAACAATGTCAAGTCCATAAAAAGATATCCAGGTCAAATCAAGGAGCCGGCTGCGCCGGAGTTTTGTCCTTGTCCTGTTGCCTACCTGTCCGGTCAAAGAAAGAATTCATTAGTGATAAGCAACCAAGTTAACGGAAAGACTAGAAAAGAAGACTTACCAGCACCTTCTTCCTGACCATCCTGGTCATCATCCTCTACTTGCACACCTGCCTCCTCAGCAGCAAGCAGCCGCATACCCTCCTTCACCGCCACCTTCTCCTCCTTGGTAAACTGGGCAGTGACCACATCCATTCTGAAGACCGCGCCACCCTCTTTATCCGTGTCAGCCCTAGCCTCCTCCAAAGCCCAGAGATAAATCCTGGCCATAACTCGGGGGTAATCATCCATCCAGGATAAATTACCCTGCTTCCAAGTGCGGAAATACATATCCTGGAGCATCCCATCCATCATCCCCTCGTTTTCCTCAAGCTCCCTCATTCGGGCCTCAGAAGCATGCAACATAGCGACGGCAGCATCCCTCTCCGATTGGTATCGTGAGCGGTCGGACTGAAGGGATATCCTCATCGCCTCCATATCCTCCTTCAACCTGGACTGAGCGAGCTCCGCGGCCTTAAGTCTCCCCGATAATTCCTGCGCCCGCTCAAGGTCCGCTTGTCGAACCTCATCCACCGTAGTGATGGCCATGTCAATTCGCTCCTTGCAGGCGGCCTCCATTTTTCGCAACTCTGCCCTGCTGGCCTCTTCCATAGTCTTCTTCAGTTGCCTGGATGCGGCCTCGTGCTGAGAAATTTGGATGGCTTGATCGGCAAGCTGCTTAGCCTGGTCGGAGACCATTAACCGCAGCCGAATGTTGGCACTCCCAATTTCCTCCCCGGCCTTGACTAGTCGGGCATGATGCCCCATCAATTTCCTGGTCTCCTCAGCAACCCGGTCAATATTTGCCTTAGCCTCATCCCCCAGAGTTACAACCCGGGTAGTAAGCAAATCAAGGTCCAGGGACTTAGCTTCATCAAGCACCCGTACCATAGGATTACGAGGGAGAAGATGCTCACCAGTAACCTCGTCGAAGGAGATATCATGAGAGGCCGGGTCCAGGTCTGGATGACCCACAAACGGATTGCGAACTAAGCCAGGGTGATCTATCGGGGTGAAGGTTGGGTTCTCAGACGGATGTGGGGAAGGCAAAAACTCAGTATCATCCTCCGTAATATTGTGAATAGGCTGGAGTGGGGCCGGAGGACCAGGAAGAGATTCAAACGTAGATCGACTCCTCTTCTTCTTTTGTATATCTTCGTCAATAACTCCAAGAAGAGGACGATAGCCGACTACGTCTCCAGGACGGTTAGTAGGAGGCTTCGGCTTGGCGGAAGCTTTGAGGAGTTTGTATTGTTCAAGCCTGTGCCGAAGATCTGAGGTCTTGGCCGTTTTGCCCGCTCCTGGAATGAAAACCAAGTGTCAACCAGCATACATTGAGCCACCATTCAAGAATTAAAAAGAATAGAGAGAAATTCACCTTGAACCACAGAAGTTGCCTCAGTAGAAGCACTCCCGGAAGATAAATCGACGCCGGTCCCAACCTTATCAGCTTTCTTGGACTTCTCTGTTTCCTCCAACTCTTCGAAGGCTTGGCGGAGAGCATCATCTGTCCACTCTTGAATCACGCCTGCCTGCCCAGGGGGCAAAGCCCCGGTGCCATCACCACCATGTCCTTCGCCACCATCATTACCGTGACGATCACCGTCACCTTCTCTACCACTTCCACTCTCCGCCTCACCTCCTTCATCCTCGCCCTTTTCCCCCTCCACTTTTTCCTCCTCCTGAACATCTGGATGTGTGCTGGGAGAGGGTCCGTCGGACTTCTTGAGTTTCTTCCCCTCAGCAACTGGATGCATCGAGAAGGGTCTCCTTTTGCTGCTTTTCGCTGTGGCCCCTCCTGTAGCTTTGGCAGCTCTCTCCTCCGCCGTGTCTCTCTGCTTAACCACAGACTGATGTGGAAGGATCAGGTTGTGCCCCAGAAGTGTAGCATTCTTGATCAAGTAAGAAGCCGACCTATCCCTTCCCGTAATGGCCTCTATTTCCACTGCCGTCTGAACCAGGCGATCATTCTCCACGATCGCAAAGCCACCTGTCGCTAGCAAGGAATAAAAACACATGAGAAGAAGCATTGCAGTCAGAATAGAAATGATAAATAAACTTCGACTTACAGCCTGAGGTGAAACGACGGATGGAAACAGAGTCAACCTTAATGAAAAACCATTCTTTCTTGAACATGCTGAACTTCGAATATAAGTCCAGGACTGGCTTGAAAGATACGGCTGATTCCAAGCTAATGTATGGAGACCCCTTCTTATAGCCTCTCAGATTGTACAAATACCGGATCTCCCGGTTGGAGGGAGGACGCCTGTATCTCCTCTGAAAAATGACAAATAGGCTCACCAGGATGGCGTAGGAGTTAGGCTGAAGCTGAAACGGAGCTACCTTCAAGTAGGTGATAAAACTGATTATCCAAGCATTGATCGGGGGAATGGCCCCACACATTCAATGGTACCGACTATAGGCGAAATACCCTTCGGGGGGATTATATGGCATCACTCCCTCCCCCGGCAACAGCATGCGCGCTCTGTCAATCCCAAAGGAGCGGGAGATAACATCAAGCTGCTCGCCTTTGAGAAAGCTTGGGAAACAGTCAGGAGGTGAGTTCAGAAGCTCCCGAGGGCCGTACCCATCTACTAATGATCTCGGGGTGGGCCCATGACTTCCCGGCTCTAACTGAGCTGGGGGCACTACGGAAGGATCTTCTTTGTCTTGGGATTTCTTCTTTTCTGATCGGGTTTCCACTTTATGAGACATTTATCTGCAAACACAAAAAAGCACGTCGTTAGAATGAGGGAAATAAACGAGCAAGTACGTACAGCCTAGGATTTCATTCATAATTCTAGACTCCCAAGCTCATTCGGTAAAGCAAGGCAAAAGGTCATTCGGCCTTAGTCTCCCAAGTTCATTCGGTAAAGCAAGGCAAAAGGTCATTCGGCCTTAGTCTCCTAAACTCATTCGGTATAACAAAGTTCAAGGTCATTCGGCCTTAGACCCCCAAGCCCATTCGGTAGAGCATTTGAGTTCGTTCGATCATAAAAGCAAAACCATTCGGCAGAGGAAGGCTCACCCGGTCCGGCAGATGAGTTGGTTCGGTATACAATTGATTCGGCTGTCTCAAACGGTGAAGGATGAACAGAGATGCAAGGTCCATATTTATAGGCGAATAATGACGACCGGACCAAATGGTTCGGCACACAGGGCCGGATGAGGATATCCAAGCTAAAGCAAAGCACGCCATGTGCGTACACATGCCCTACTTTGGGGGGGCAAGTGTTGAGTAAATTTCGACCGGGCCAGCCCACCGAACTACCCACCGGACCAGATCCCACCGAACCAACAAGTTCGCCTACCTACCGAACCAAATCCCACCAAACCAACAAGTTCGCCTACCTACCGAACCAGATCCCACCGAACCAACAAGTTCGCCTACCTACCGAACCAGATCCCACCGAACCAACAAGTTCGCCTACCTACCGAACTAGATCCCACCGAACCAACAAGTTCGCCTACCTACCGAACCAGATCCCACCGAACCAACAAGTTCGCCTACCTACCAAACCAGATCCCACCGAACCAACAAGTTCGCCTACCTACCGAACCAGATCCCACCGAACCAACAAGTTCGCCTACCTACCGAACCAGATCCCACCGAACCAAAGTCTCACCGAATAAAAACCATTGCCAAACCAAAATCCCACCGGACCAAGGCGTTCCGGACCAACTTTGCCAGGCCAGATTGTATCAGCCCAGGCCCACCAGCAGCTATATACACCCAAGACCCCTACCCCCAGCCTCACTCTATAAATAGAGGGGCAGGGGTACAACAATGGGGGACAAGTTTGAGAGCTCAAGCACGGATAGAACTTTCAAACAACTTTCATATACTTGTATCAAAGCTTTGTACTTGTAATTTGAATAGAAAAAGGAGAATAACATATAAAGTGGACGTAGGCACATTCTGGATGAACCACTATAAATCTGCGTGTCTTTTACAGTTTAGTCCATGCTTTTCATATATTTGCATAAATCACCCAAATCACTACGAACAACATAAAATCAAGTAAACCATACGACTTGGAGGTGTTTGTCCATTTTTTGTGCAAACAGTAGTGTGACATTTTAGCTGAATTTATCGCTTACATATCTTTGCTGGTAAAATCCAATTTTACTTATTTAAGCGTTACCGGTAGCGACAATTATTTACACTACTTTTCTTCATCAAAACTATTTTACTTTGGACTTATGGAATTTGGTAATGATCAAAATTCCTATATCGTCTCATTTAACTTTATATAGTCCAAACACAAAGTCTTTGGTTCAATAGTAACTGTTATTATTAACCGAAATGCCCTGGCAAGTCACTTTGACTTTGAGTTGATGTTAGTTAACCCTGATATTAACCTCATATAACCGAGGAGACTAATCCTCTCTGGAATAGTGTTTTACTTTGAATGCTTCTACTCGACCCAACTATAGTCGTTTGATGGACGCCGAGCCACGATTTGACTATAATCAAAATGAAGTTTCCACATGAACGTTAATAGCATTCTCAAGTCGAGAGAACTATGTAAATTAGTCACATCGATATTTTATATTTGGCCTCAGTTATATTAACCAATAGAAAACTATTGAGTGAGTCATTTTATATTTATCCAATGACTATCAGTAAGCACCCCTTAGTGCCCCAATACTCATGGTTGATACACTGC
The DNA here is from genome assembly GCA_030737815.1 of Allium fistulosum. NCBI lineage: Eukaryota > Viridiplantae > Streptophyta > Magnoliopsida > Asparagales > Amaryllidaceae > Allium > Allium fistulosum. The sequence goes on along the minus strand of CM060904.1, from coordinate 944,389,511 downwards.
CCAACATTTAAAGAGCATTACGTACTCTAGTTTCAAAAGTTATATCGATATCCAGTCTTGATACATCTTGAGAAGGAATATTTAAAATGGAATATTTCGTTTTATTGTGATAAATTACTCATGGTTACAACACTTTGTAACTACTATCATAAAACATACCATTTATGAATTTTCTATTAAATACACTTCTAATTATATAAATTAATTAATAAAACACATTATATCAAGTATATAATAGAAAGTAAACACTTTTTATTTCAAAAAAGATTAGTTATCGAGCTAGATATATGTAACATATTACATAATTTCCTCTAGAGCATATCCCTAACTCTATCAGGGGAAGGTTAGCAGGCGAGGCGTCAGAATGTGGGCAAGATAAGATGACATGGCCAAAGGCATGATAGAGATCACAAATAGGAGGCTTCCACTGGTAGGTGACAACAGTGTAGGAAAACCTTTCCTTGGCAAGGGAAATGAAGACACGGGTTGGCAATTGCCTAAATGGGGAATCTTAATTAGGACTTTGGCGAGCTAGAGACGATATTCGCTATATGGATATGTCAAAACAAATCAACTGACCAATGTGTTTGGAAATCCAATTAATCTTTCTAGAGATTGATAAAGGAAAGAGATATTGGAGAGATGCACCTAAATGGGAATAGATCAGATCTGCTGACAAGCAAGGCCAACAAATAGGCTCCATTAGGTAATAATAAACACTTTTCCTTTAATGATAATAAGGTCAGATTCCAAGATATGAATTCTCTCCCAAGGGAAAGAAAATGTGAAAAAATACATAGAGTTTTCTCACCGAATATCAATAAACCAACGCGACGCCTTACACCAAGGGCATGCTTTTTCACTGTGGAGTAGTTGGTGATATCCAAAATGAAACCAACAAGATTGCCTTTCCAAAATGCTATACTAGCATTAATATTTTTCTTAGGGGGAGGGACGAGCTTATCAGTAAAATCAACCATAAATCGCTTATGTGATTATGGGCCTGCATTGGGAGGGATGAGCTTATAAGTAAAATCAACCATAAATTGCTTATGCGATTATGAGTCTACATTTTGAGGCTTCCTTTTAAAAAAAATATAACCAACCACAATTGGCTCTGGGGTTGCAACAACATTTTAGCCCGAGGGATCATTATCAACACAGTTCAAGTTAATAGAAGCAATAATAGGATTTGAAAAAAGTTAGAGTTTATCATCGAGTGCAGATTTTCGAAAGGAGCGACAATTAGGATGGGCAGCCATGGACCTGATTGCTTCAAAGAATTAACCTTATAACCAACATCCATTACGCTTCCAGGACAATTTTGGCCTAAGTCTTAGTTCGCAACCACCCAAACCATAGGTAAAAAGGGTGACTCAGCATCAATAGCGAGTATCAGATATGGTTCCGGTCTGACTATCAAGGCAATAACAATGGCAATGTAACTACGAGCCAACTATATAAGTGCAATTCAACCAAAGCAATGCCTAGACTAAAGCGATGAGGGGGATCCATTCGACCGAAGAATGTGAGATGGTTTAGGAAAAATTCGATGAAAGCATTCAAATATTTTGAGGAGAGAGAAGGTCGCTGCATTTCAGATCTAGATTTCCCATTTTTTGATCTATTGTAGTATATTTTGAATTTTGTTTTTATACTTTATTGCTGGATAAATTTATGGGAATAAGGACAAATATATTTACATGCATTAGTTATTAGAATAGAATGTTACCTTATCGAGATTTAGTTGATTGCCTAATACCTTAGTTGCTAGTTATTTCCTTCTCTGAAATTCAAGTCCTCCCTCCTTGACCATGAGATGCAACTTTGTCTACAAGGCATCACTAATGTTCAACAATGGATGCTAGTTCTATGGTTTTTTGTGTGTGAAGAGGGAATGAATAGGGTGGTTATTTGATCACTCTTGACTCTATCAATCTCTCACTTGCACTTGTGGAAATTTATGGTGTTTCATGCCCATACCTTCAGTCGATCTATCTAAATTAGACTGAGAAGAGGCCTTAGTGAATGGATCTATAATATTATTATGTTGTATCTACATTTTGCTTATAATTCCATGCTATTGCTGAAACCTTTTATCACGTGTTAATTATGAAGAACATATCTCAAATTTTTATCAAATTGTTGGTTCCCTTTGCAATCTATATTGCACTATTGATATCACAATACATTATTGGAAACTCAATGGTGTGAACCACCCCTAGCTCCTTTAGCTCTCTTCTTAATTTGTGCATGTATACCACTTTCATTGTGACACTACTCAAGGCAATGTGCTTAACCTTTATAGTTTAATTTGCCACAATCTCTCATTTGGAACATTTTCAAATCAAAGCTCCTTAATCAAGGGTGAGTATGAATATAATTGGACTTACTGTATTCGATGACACCTATGATGTTCGAGTTTTGAATACTTTTTCATAAAAATTTGATTATTCGCATAAATAATTCACTAGTATTTCACAAATACTCAAGAATATTCTTTACTATCATTCGGCGACTTTATCTCAAATTTGATATTTGCTTGATATACCAAGTGTATAAGCAAGACCATATATACCACATGACATAGTATATATTTTTCCATGGGTACATCATTAACTACCAGTAGCATGTTGTTTACTTATAGTTTTAGAAATGATTTTTTACCTTTGATTTTCTTTCTTACGGATGCATGCTTCCTCTACATTTTAACTGAAATCAAACTATTTGATTTTTGTGCCAAATACTTGCTTAACCTTTATATGCTAGTCGCTGCCATTGATGTATCAATTCTTGGATCATACCCAAAACCCAGAAACTTTGTTATCTCTTTACCAACTTTGATACATTTTGGTTATTATGTGCAAACGGTCCCTTCTAAATCAACATTAGAAGTTTTTTCTTCAACATCAATATTGTCATAAATTAAAGTCATATCATAGGATAATTTGTGAGTAGAATCCAACTAGACTTATGCACATTGATTAGCGAAATTACTCCACTAATTTTAACATTTCAAATGGATGAATTCATTTCCTATGAATGCTTCATTATACAATTTCAACTACATTGATCTTCTTCTCAAAGACTCACTTGTGGCCAATGGACCATATCCTTTCGGCTATAATTACCAAATCCATATTTTTCTAATGTATGTGAAATCCATTTTGGATTTAAAGTACCATGCCATGCAATAAAGTTTATACTCTCTATGACGTGTCGATAACTGAGGATATTGTTATTACTAATAATTCATTTTTTCGGACATTGATATGAAACTTATAGTTTCTTTTCAATGTGTGAAATATCATATTCGACATTCTAAAGTGCTATATCTATTTTGGGCTTGGTTAAATTTATCTATGCAACCATTTTCTATGTTAGAGTCTTAGATCGTATCCAAGTTCGTCGCACTACTCCTATATTCTTTGAAACGAAATTTCGTCAAATTGATGGCGGCGTTTCTTAAAACATAAATTTATTTCCTAGTTTTGTGGAATAGACATTCAAAAACATATTATGAACTACCTATAAACTTATATATGATACATTAAAGTTTAAACTTAATTGGGGTGTCTGCCCAATTTAAATCTTGTATGAATTCGTAAACTATGCTTCAGATGAAATCAAATTCAACATATGTTTTTACTCTTAAGTGCATATCCTTATAGACAGAAGTAACTCAACTTCACTCATTATTAATTATATTTTCTCTAATAGAGTATGATTACTCCTTATCGGTACATCAATATGTAGCATAAGAGGGTTGACTTTGATAGTGAATCTTATTCACTTTTTGGTACTTTTTGAAATCTTATCCAAGATATTGACTTATTCGATCAAATCAAATTGTTTTATTTCCTTTGCATGTTATAATTTCAACCATGTTTTATATTCTATGAACTTATCATAGTTACCTAAAGTGTTTATCAAATACACATTCATATATAAGAAAATTTAATAGTGAATTTAACAAAGTAAGTGGATCCACTTTTAGTATCATTAGATTATATTGCATACATCTGTATGTATTGATCTACAATGTTTGAACTCTTTAGTCGCTCCTTTCGATTGGGTGTTTTGCTCTTAATCATTTGAGATATAATTCACAAGTACTATATGATTAGTAATCATATGATTTAAGAATTAATTCTCAAAAAATATAGCTTAGTCCATAATTCCAAAATTAAATGTTAAATATTTTATATGTTTTTTATTTTCTATACCTGACACATCACTATTGTTATGAAAAAAATACCATCATCAAAATACAAAAAATAAACTTATTTTTTAAAAATGTTAATAATATTCATGTTAAAATAGAACTGCTTCTATTTTAAGTCAAAACCAAAACTGTTATTATTTCATAAATAATAGTCGGTATACATAAAAGAATGTTTTAAAAACTTGATGCATTCACTAGTAAGTGTGATATGGTATGCTCCTGCTATTTCCGTTGTTACTATAATAACATTTGAAATACAAAGCTTCATTCAATCACTTACTACAAGCTATTTAATTCTTTTATTATACCTAATTTATAGTTGGGAGTTTTGGATTAAATATCTCGAACTCAAAGAATAGAGAATAATTATTTATAAGAAGAATACAATTAGGATAGAAATCATATGTCTTGTTCCCTATTAGGCGTCTATAATTATCCTAAACAATTATGGTTTTGATGTCCTTCCATGAACCATAGGTAACTAATGACTCTCATCATCCCAGCCATATGAATATTATAGTCATTCTGTAACTTTTGTTTTTCCTTTTAAAAGATTGAACTATTCAAAAGAGAAATCCTTTAGTTCAAGACTATATCAGATTTCTTTATAAAATGCATTTGGTCATCCTTAACATTTCAAGGATATCGAATAAGATGCACATAAGTAAATAGATCAAAACTAACATTTTAGTAATCAAAATCCAAGGTTTGTATGTAGTTCATGGTATTTCTTTTAACATGGCAAGATCAATTTTTATTTGATCATACTGAACATACGATCTTGCACTATTGTTTACTTGCTCATTTTGAATGAAACATTTTCATGAAGACTTCGTACATTAGGAATGCAAATGTTCACATACAATTTTTATAGTGATAGAATATAGATTAAATATCCATACTCTAGTATTATTTCAGAATTCAGAACTCATAGAAGACAATAAATAGTCTAAGGAAAATCAACACTTAAATGACCAAGGCACGAATGTTTTAATGGTTGTAAAATTTGGCTTATGCATGGACCTTGAAGCAACAACATGCCAAAAGATTTATTGTTAAATATATTTTATATTTCTTCATCAATCTTTAATTTAGTTAGTTTAGTATATTTAATCGATAATTTTTTTACCAATTATATAAACTGTGAAAATATATTTTAGTAGACTATTATAATATCACATATGTTCCTATACTTATTAGATTAGTATAATACATACATACATACATACATACATCTATGTGTGTGTGTCTAATAAGGCACCCACTAAATTATACATCTCTCAAAAACCTTAAAAGAGATACATAAATTTCACAAATTCCTTTATTAGGTGCGATGACTCATTTATCATATTACTACAACCTTGATGATGCTCAATAGATTGTAGTCCTAATAAACTGTAAGTAACTACTTACTAATTATGTAACAACCCGATTTTAAGTAATAATTAATTAACATTAATAATAGAAATTTATTTAGTTAAATTCAAATTTGATGGTTTATTTGATAATAAGTTTGGTAATTATTTATAAAAAGATTTAAATTGCGAAATTGTGATCTTTCAAATTTAAATAAGTTATAAATGTGGAAATAATTTTTGTAAAATAGATAAATATGAAATAAAATAATGACATGGATTAAATTGAATTTAGCTTAAGAATAAAAATAAATATATATTTTCTTTATCACTAAATCTTAAGCCCTAATGCCCAAATCACTTAAACTATAACCAAATTCCAGACTTTTCATTTCTCTATTTTCACTTCATTTATTCTATTCCTGGAGACTATCATCGATCTTACGTTTGATGCTATTGAAAACCAAAATATTTTCTTCTCTTAAGAAAATAATATACGAATTAATATGTAATCCCCTAATTCAATTTTTGGGTTTCTTGAAACTACCCTTCACTGGTATTCGGAGGTGATTTTGTGGGCGTGACTTGGAGGTGCGAAGGCTAATGGTGAGTGACGAGATGTTAGCATCGCTGCTTGGAATGCTGGTCGTCGATGAGGAAGAATACGTCTTGGATTAGGCGACATTGACCGAATGTTAGCAACGAGCCTGCAATGGGAATTGGTAGCTATGTTAGTCGACATCGAGTGTAGATATGCAATCATTGTTCTATGAGTTAATTTCTAACTCATAACTATATCTAATTATATTGTTTTCTATTTATACAATCATTCTGATAGTGAGTGTAATTTCTTAGGTAAATTAAATTAGATAATTGACTAATATATTTTGTGGAATGAATTGTTAACGATTGAATTGATTGGTGGAATTAATAAATGATTATAAGATTTAGAATCGTTCTAAAAGGAAATATAATATATTGCTATTACATACGAATATATTAAGAAAACTAATGTTTAAGAGAATTCTAATAATGGTTATTAAGTGAAAGACTCTTTTATAATATGATAATATTTTTCTATTGAATAATTTAAAAGAAATTGTTGTATTCTTGACTGGTTTGAATATTAAGTGAGGACTTTGAATTATAGATATGGTTAGAAATAAGTATAATATATTTTAAAGTTCATATATATATATATATTACGAAATAATAATTAATTATGAAAAATTGTGGTAAAACTCCTATAAATAAATTTGATTTATAAATCGATCCTTAAATATTTTATATAAATATTTGACTATATGTTTTAATTGTTTAAAGAATTATTTTAATGAGTCTTATTATTATTATTACAATGTTCAAATTAAAATTGGGATTTAAGTGTGATTTCTATTCTTCTAATTTCTCAAATTTTATATAGATTTTGATATCATGAATGATTCAGTTTTGAGTTGATTTGATTGATGAATTTAGCAAGATACGGTGATGACATCCTTAATATGATTGTATTATATTATATTTTAGTGCGATGAGAAATCTAAATAAATGGATTAGTAATAGCATTTTGGATGGGGCATTCGGTAATACTTTTCCAATTATTCATCGGACTTGTCATTTAGAAATTTCTAGCATAGATCGAGAGTAGTTTATGAACATTGAATAATTATTCAAGTAACATGCAGTTGAAAGGGATGTCATTATGTTATTTTTTGATTACGTTTTAAGTAAATGTCACTCAAACAAGAATACACTCACGGGTCCATGTGATACTCGGTGAGGAGTATCATATTATTAGATATTGACTTATGAACGCCGCACATCGATCTATTATTAGAGATATGCGAAGGGATAGAGTATGAGTAATGTATAACCATCCACATTGTGTCCAACTTCCTTTATTTTCAGAAGTGAACCAGATTGGCCAGTATCCACCCTAACGGCTTGATCGTAGAGTCGTGCTTCAGATCCATGCCACTGTTATTATGTATCCCTTTAATCAGTATTACAGGTCCCTTCAATGAGCATTATGTTATGTCCTTTTGATGGGCGTCACGATATTGACAGTAGTAGATGGGTTGTAGCCCATAGTCCTTTGTGTCGCATAAGCCAGCGGTATTTTTCCATTAGGAGTAAAGCGGGGTCATGGCCGAGGCTATGCATAGATGAGCCATTAGTGGATAGGGTCACGATGCCCCTTGAGGTAACTAAAGGCTGTAGGAATAGACGGTAACTCTGCGGTAGGTGAGTAAACCTGTGTTCCGAAGCAAGCTTGCGAGAGGAGGCTATCCATCTCCCTATCTGGTTCAGGGTATGTGTGTGTAGTAGATTGGCATATACCTCGATGACTGTAGGAATAGACGGTTACTCCATGGTTGGTGAGTAGACCTATGTTCTTGGAGCAGGCTTGCGATAGGCGGCTATTAGTCTCCTATTAGATTTATGGTATATGTGTGTAGTGGATTGGCGTATATGTCTTGTTCCCGTGATGAGTTGACTAGACTAAAGGCTGGTTAAGTCTGAAGTGCAATCAATCCCCGTATATCCACACTTTTGGTTTGGTATTCAAGAGACAGACTTATTTATTGATTATGATTGATTATCTTTGTGATTTGTATGATATTGGATATCATTTGAATGATTTGATGGACTATCTCACATTATCTATTCATTATATGATATTATGATATTATATTAGGGCATTGCTGTGTATTAACCCTATTTGCTGGATGGCTTCATTTTTCTATGAAGATAATTTTATTTTGTGAGGTAGAGAGATATTTGGGCAATATAGTGTTCTAGCCTGATTATACTTGAGGACATCTCATTATTGTTTGTTTTTGGATTTGATAGTTATTTCAGGGTATGGATGATTCACCCATATGCTGTTGTTTATGTAAATTCTGATTTGATGTGTTTTATATGGGTAATGACATCTTTATGCTATGTCTTAAGAGTGTTGCTATTATGATATACCATTGTTAGCATGTCGTTACCATTATACTATGTATATTCTATATCTATGTATGTATTTACCTATATATTTAGATATAGTCTGAACCATGTGTTATATATGTAATACTCGGGTCAGTCCGAGACATTTTAGGTACAAAGACAATGAAACTAGCAAGTAATTCCTAGGCTTAAACGAGACTAGATATTTGGCATTGCTGTATATTATTTTGTATTGTATTGACTCGTGTATGTATTCTACAACAGAGATGTATTTCATACTTTGTATACTTTATATATATTATATCTTGTCACTGCGACTGACTCTGTGAACTCTTTTATTTACTATATATCATGTATTGTTCTATCCTAGAGGCACACGTGTTTATTGCTTCGTGCCGATACTGTGTGTATATAGGTGTGTTATTTATTTGATATTTATATATGTACTGGTGTCAACCCAAAGGAATATTCATGTGTGTACCCCATATCACTTTATTCTCCATATTATTTGACAATATTACCTAATAATAATCTTGGATGATATAGGTATAGAGGTGGTTGTGTTTACGGTGGGTATCAGAGTGAGGTATAGTGGTAGATTTAGAGTCCCTGTCCTTAGTTGAGTCTTGCCCTTAGTTGAGACTTAGAGTCCCTGTCCTCGTGGGTATGTGGTAGATTTTTATTTGTACCTAAGCAATATTAGGAGTATACAATGAACTGGGGTAATCATCCGGGGATGTATTTGTTATTTTTCCTATTACATATATACATGCACATATATACATATACATATACATACATACATACATACATACATACATACATATATATATATAAAATTCCTTCCCCTGTTATATTGGTGTCTATTACAACTTTATTATGTTATTAAATTAAATGCTTAAGCAACAACAGTATTTTAAATACAATATTGATTTTGGGTTATAGTGGAAATGCACCCATGGAAGATTGAAATATAAATATTTTTTTCAAACAAGTATATGATTAGTAAATATAAATTTTATTTTTATAAAAATGGTTATAAATATTTCATGGTTTATTTTGGTGTTAGTTTTCTCGTATAATGATTTAAGAATTCTGGTCGATACGTTTGATCAGCATTATTGATAGGGATTCCTAAATGCTCATACGAGGTAGTCCAACACAATTTTTGGAAATGTTTAAATTTTTTTTAAGTGTTAGATAGGAGTTAAAATTTATAACTTGTCTAAATATTTATTATTATTATTATTAAATTATTCTAGAGATTAAGGGAATGTTTTATTAGGAAATCTTTTGGAGGATATATATTATAAGTGTAGTATTAACGAACATTTGAAAATGAATTAGTAAAGCTTTATTTGAACTAGTATATTGTTAATAGTAAAAGTATTATTTATATAAGTTTTTGAAATAGTGTGGTGTTAACTTGTCCATTTAGTGAATTAAGAATTTTATTCAATGCGGGTGTACACGTATTCAATAGAGATTCTTAGACACTTAGACGTGACATTTGGATCCAACGTTTTGGAAGAGATACAAAAAATTTGATGAGAATTAAAATATTTTGAGTTAGTGTTGAATGTTTTGATTGGAATAATAAAAATAATAAAAGTAAAATATTTTGGAAAGTGTTGTTTGAAATTTATATTTTCTTTACTTTTGAAAATAAGAGATGATATTTATTAACTTGAGAAAAATAATTTGTAAAGATTACTTTACATGTTAGTACATATTTTGAGTGATGTTTGCAGCCATTGATATTAGTGCACAGCTGCGCTCGCAGACGAGGCATTATTGATTATATTAATATTGCAGCCTGATTGATATTAATAATCACTATAATTAATGGCGAGACAACATCATTTTATTTTGTGGTAATTTAGAATTTGTGACTGTAGGGGTGTATGTGTGTACGTATACACACACACATTTAATGTAATTTTGATTAAACTTAGAAATGTAAAATGTAATTATAGAATAGAATAGCCTATGATTTTTGTTTGATGATAATAAACACACATATATATATATATATATATATTCATTTAAATGTATTTGTTATCGTACTATTTTATTTTTCACATAATTAAATAAATATTTGTTGAATAAAATAAATAACACAGAATTCAAATTCAAACAAATATTTTATTCAAACAAATATTTTATTACAAATTCAAATAGTACAAATTTGAGCTCTCACTACATTTATACATTTTCAATTACAATACAATTTCATACTACAACATAATTTTCACTATACAATTTTTACATACAATTTACATCTCACTACATATTCACTCAACTCTCGTATTTGATCTTAAACTCTATTCCAGTTTGAATTTAGCATTTGAGCTATCTGCAAAATAAACATTGACGTGGTAAAATTGAAAAAGAAAATATTTTGCAGTGAAAATTAAAGTGTGTGTTTTGAAAATGTTATGTGCCTCAGTTATTTGGGTTGGTCGTCATCATTTCTTTTGAATTCATCATACACGAACAACTTGTGACATGCACAGTGTATAGCTGTACATGCCACAAGGCCGTGCACACCGATATACACTTGCGTGTTAGAACTATAGGGACAGGTGAGCACAAGGTCAAACCCAAGTCGAGGCTGAATTCAACTCAGGTGCAAAACTAAAACAAAAATAGAATGGTCAAGTACGAGTTTCAATGGTCATTCAGCATGAATAAAAGTTCAATACAATGGCCAAGTTCAAACCAACACCCCACAAGACCAGTGCAATTAAAAGAAAGTGGGGAAACAAACCTCACATATATATTTCAAAGAATACAAAGCCAACCATATTCAACAAGCTATCATACAAGTACATATGAAGAACTATCAAGATAGTAACCCAGAGCTATGAACACAGAGGCATGTTCAAAGTTTCAAACTGACTCAGACATGTCAAATGCATTCAAGACTAACAAGACTGCAACAACAAAAAGACTCAATGCAACATCATTTCAGGTATGGGGTGCAACCAGATCAGGTAGGCTCGAAGCAAATGAAGTCCAGACCAAATTGCAACACAACTAGATCCAATATCAAACCACATACCTATATACATATGTATGCACACATGTATACATATCAGGAGCAACAAAGACATGAGAAAAAACTCGACAGTGAAGTCATGAAGCAATACAAAGAAATCAATTCAAAGAAATGGTTATTGCACTCATATCAAACCATACTTTGAACACAACCTCAATATGCAGACCAGATCAAAGAAAGTAGCAATCACTAAAGTTCAACTTGCTCACACAACAAAGTGGTAAACCAAACTTCAATGGACTCAAGGCATGAAGCCATAACAAAATGTACACATGATGAACATCAAACTGAATGAAACAGTTTCAAGATTAACTCGAAGCAACTCAACAATGACTATACAAATGAATGCATACATGTGACAACATACATACAGTTCAAGCCTCAACCATTCAAACTCAAGGCAAGTGCGATAGACTATACATGAAAACATGCAATCACATGTACAAAGGTTAGAGCATGACCAGTCAACTGGAACAAAATACAAAGGCACACAAAAGAACTCAATGAAGAAATGAATACATGAAGATGGAAACAAGTGCAGACACACGTTGAATGAAGTAACACAGCATACATATATACATGCATGTTCACACATATATACATGTATATATATATAATGGTAAAACAGTCAACATAGAAGACTTCAAGTTCATTGTGCAGATGAGCATACGTACATGAGTAAACATGGCAGTTCATAATTAAAATGACTCGAGGCAGTTTACGGAAAATCAAATAAGAACAGTAGCAGGTTGAACCAGTATGAGCAGTGAAGTATATCAGGGTAAAATATAATGAACAAGTCGGAGTATATCTAAAATTCAAAAGCCACATTCGTCTGCCAGCAAAAATGGAATTAATTATCTCAAAACTTCAAAAGCCGAAGTCAAAGGAGCAAATAATGGAACCAACTCAACAAATTTGAATTCATGGATTAACTCGTATACGATGAATAAGTCAGCACATAACAAAACCATATGATCAGTAATCGAACGTCCAAGCAAATGTTTGAAGAATTCAAATACAAATATAGGAAACGATAATATAGGTTTTCGTCCCCTATAAATCAAACCCAAATTCATCATTAGCATTCATTGGAGTTTGAAACAGAAAATCCAAAAAGCATACTTTGAACAAAACCAATAACTCCAATCAAGTTCGAAAGCAATTCGAGTTGAAGCAAAATCAACAGTGAAATAAAGCAAAAATTACATACCAATTTCTGTTCACTTGAACTCGACAATTGAAGCAACCGCAAGTTATAAAAGCCAAAGAATTGATTGACCAAGCCAAACAAAGCAAAATAATCACTGCAATTGATCAAATATAAGCGGCGTCTTCAATTTGAACAAAGCCCTAACTCAGATCGGAAAGAAAACAAGGCGGCCACAAAGAGAAGCAAAAGGGGTCGGCTGATAAAAATAAAAATAAAAGGGAGACGTCTTTATTATTTGAGCGGGATGATCTTTTATTTTATTGGGCTTTAAATTTTATAGGGTTTTGTTGTTTTAGTTTTAATTTTATTTGTAACCTTTTGGTGAGTTTCTGGTTTTGTAACTAGGTTACAAACTACGGTGGTGTAGTTCGAGAATTCGCAACTCAGTGACTGAGTTGTGGTAGGGTTTTGAGCGTAGAGTTAGGTTAGTCATTAGCGGGTGTCTCAAGTTTACGTATGTAAGCGTCTGACTACTTGATTTCTAGTAGAAACCTTGGGGGTAGCATGTAGGCAGGTTATTGCCGAAGCTGGGTAAATCTATGTTGTTCTATTTCTGCTTTTATTATTCTGCTATTATCCGTGCTGCAATTATTCTATATATTTCCACATTAATTATTATTATTATTATTATTAGTATCACCCTATTCACCCCTCCCTCTAGGGTGAAATCGATCCTACAAGTGGTATCAGAGCTAGGAACAAAAACCATTTTTTGTTTTAAAAATTTGATTTTTAAAAAACCAATTTTTGTTTTAAAAATTTGATTTTTTAAATGGCTTCTTTTAATAATGCTTTTGCTGAGGGTTAATCCATAGTTAGACCACCCATGTTCAGTGGTATATATGCTTACTGGAAAAATAGAATGAAAATTTTTCTGAAAACCATAGATGCATGGAATATTGTTGAGACAGGACATAGGACACCGACTATAGTGGTAGATAATCAAGAAATTGAAAAACCGATGGATCAATGGACAGATCTTGAAAATAAACTACATACTGCTAACGCTAAATCTATGAATTCTATTATTTGTTCATTAGATCAAATTGAATTTAATCGTGTCTCACATTGTCTAACTGCGCAGAAAATTTGGCACACACTTGAAGTGACTCACGAAGGAACCTCCTAAGTCAAAGAATCTCGCCTTGGCATGCTTAGTAGCAAATACGAGAACTTCACAATGGCTAAGGATGAAAATGTCAAAGAGATGTATGGATGACTTTCTAATCTTGTACACAAATCTAAAGCTCTCGAAAAACCATACACAGAATTGGAAATAGTCTGAAAAATTCTCGGAGTCCTTCATGAAATTTTGAAGCGAAAGTTACTGCCATTCAAGAATCAAAGGATCTGAAACAAATCAAAGTTGAAGAACTCATCGGAATTCTCACCACTTATGAGCTAGAAATCAAATTCAAGGAAAAACGCGAAGGAGGTGATACGCAAAAGAAATCAATAGCTCTCAAAGGAACAATGGAAAGTGATGACGACGACGACGATGATGGAGCAACCGTACTGGCACTGTTAATAAAGAGATTCAAAAGGTGAAACCACAAATACAAAAATTCGGCTCTAAATCAACAATTGAAAAGCATAATAGTCAAAGTACTAAACAACTCAGAAGAGCAAGAGATCATTTGTCACAAGTGCAATAAACCTGGTCACATCAAGCCCAATTGTCCTTAGAATCGACTCGGCCAAGGAAAGAAATCGAAAAGGAGAAGTTTTGCAGCCACTTGGAATAAAAGTGGTGATGATGATAAAAGCACTATCAGTGAGAGTGAAAAAGAAGATCTGTGTCTTCGAGGTGATATAACTGACAGCGATGATGACGAGCCAAACGAGGTATCGAAACTTACTCACTCAGAATTACTTATATATTTTCACAAAGTAAATGGCTGTTTTGAATGACTTAGGGAGAAGTACGCTAAAATTGAATCATAAAGAGATAGTTTAATAGAACTAAATAAATTGCTTGATCAATTGGTTAAAAACTATCGAAATAAGAGCCCTATGTGTGATAAGTGTCCATCATTTGAAGAAGAGATTAAAAAATCAAAAATTAAAGTTAAATCACTTGAAAATGAAATTCTGATTTTGAAAGAAAGTGAAAATACTAGGAGAGAAAATTCTATTCAAAGGTGCACTCTGTTGTTGAATGAAAATGAATCTCTCAAACAAGTCCAACAATTGTCTACAACTTTAGAAAAATTCTCCAAAGGAGAAAAATCACTAAATATGTTATTAGGGAAATAAACTGTTAATCCTATTAGACAAGGACTTGGATATACTCAAACTGAACGTGTTAGAAGCGAAATTAATCAAGTCAATTCCAAGTGCACGATTTGTGGAAAAATTGGACACAATCATAATCATTGCCAGTATAGACCCAAACACATGAAAACTATACCATTTGGGTTCCAAAAGGCACGAATATAAAATCCCTTAAAGTCAAACAAATCTGGATGCCGAAAGGAACAAATATAGATTGTCTGGGGTCTACACAAACATATTTATCAAAATCTTTTGTCACTAACAACCATGGACTTATAAAAACAAATAGGTCACAAAAATCTTTTCTCGTGTAGGTGTGGTGGCAGGCTAAGGAACAAAAAGAGTGATACCTGGATTCTGGCTGTTCCAAGCACACGGCGGGCGATAAATCAAAGTTCCTTAGCCTAGCACAATGGTGGCAGAGTCACAATGGGTAACAACAAAAAATTATCGGTAAAGGTAAAATAGATAACAGTATATTTATCTTGAACGATATATTATATGTTGAAAATCTGCACCATAATCTGATTTAAATCATCCAGTTATGTGATAAAGAAATGAATGTTGACTTTGATTTATGCAAAATTGTTAGCCAATTATCTTTTTATGCCAAGAACGCTATAAGTACCTCTAGAGTCTTTAAACTAGTTCATATAGATTTGTTTGGACTAATGATGTTGTTTTATTGGTTGATAACTACTCTAGATACACATGGATATATTTGTTTATCTTACTGCTTCTAGATCTGACACTATGTTCACCAGTTGTTTATGTGCACGTTACAATCAAATCCTTAAGGAATCACATTTTAAAAGCTGTAAAAGGATTAGAAGGTAGTTGTGCACACATCATGATTTGGTCTATGATATCTATCTAATGATAACTTTGAGTCAAAGGGGAATTCAGATGCAGATTACACCAGTAGCCAAGTTGATAGGAAAAATTACTAGTGAAATGGGTTTTATATAGAGACATTCATTAGTTGCATCACACTTCCAAATAAATTATCTGCGTAATTTTCATTTTAATTGATTTTCAATTGGTAGATTTTTTTTCTTCATAAAACCCCTTCTAGAAAATAATTTTTATCGACTTCATTTCAGTTTGGGGATTTTGGAAATTTGATTTTTTTTATTTGATCTTAAATGAATACGTTAACTAACCTGACTCCTTACTGATTATCGAAAAGATAAGTAGTGAATGAAAAAATGATGAGTGTTGATATTAATTATACATTTTGACTTGAGACAGTATAGGTAGTAAATTTCTTTAAAAATTTAAACAAAATTTGTAATAACTTTGATTGGTACAAATTCCATGATCATCTCTAATTCTATCTTATTTCTAATGACCATCACTCATCAAAATCTAATATAGTATATCAAAATGTGGTATTTAAAACGGGAAATTATTCATTTTTCTAAATTAATAAAATTATCCAAAGTATTCACTCTCATTTAAAAGTCCTCACGGTTATGTATGTGTGAATTACTTGGAACTTTTGATTATGTGCTTTCATGCTCATTTAAAAATCCTTACGGTTATGCATGTATGGAACACATATCAAAATTGATTATTAAATAAACGAGTTGATTCTAATCCCATTTAAAAGTTCTCATGGTTATGCGTGGTTAGAAGATGCTTGAAATTCATTTTTTTATAAAATTTAAAGAATACTACTAATCTCATTTAAAAGTCCTAACAGTTATGCATGGTTAGTAAGTATTCAAATTCTTGTTATAAATATACCACAAATAGACATAACTATATGGTTTTATATGCCGACATCACCCCTATCACTCTAAAGTGGAATATGCGCCTAACAGAGTATTTATGATTTTTGTTTGATTTTTTATTGAAATTTAATATTTATACTCGATTGGGAATTAATGTAGTATTAATGTCTACCACTTTATCTCTATTTTTCTAACACGATTACTCTTTTGCTGATAACAAAAGGTGGAGAGAGAAGTTAAGATTTTGGCAAATAAGTCAAGTCATATTTTTTATTTGCATATTCCCATCTAGGTTCATTTGCATATTTTTTTAATTTTTTTTCATGCATATGTGAAGGGGGAGCTTTGATATGGGGGAGCATTCAAATAGGGGGAGCAAATGGAATTCATCAAGGTCAAATACATTTAATAGAGTCAAAATCTTAATATATGTTTGTTATCATCAAAAGGGGAAGATTGTAGAATACAATAGCCTATGATTTTTGTTTGATGATAATAAACATATATATTCATTTAAATGTATTTGTTATCATACTATTTTATTTTTCACATAATTAAATAAATATTTTTTGAATAAAATAAATAACACGGAATTCAAATTCAAACAAATATTTTATTCAAACAAATATTTTATTACAAATTCAAATAGTACAAACTTGAGCTCTCACTACATTTATACATTTTCAATTACAATACAATTTCATACTAAAACATAATTTTCACTATACAATTTTTACATGCATTTTACATCTCACTACATATTCACTCAACACTCGTATTTGATCTTCAACTCTATTTCAGCTTGAATTCAGCATTTGAGCTATCTGCAGAATAAACATTGACGCAGTAAAATTGAAAAAGAAAATATTTTGCAGTGCAAATTAATATGTGTGCTTTGAAAATGTTATGTGCCTCGGTTATTTGGGTTGTTCGCCATCATTTCTTTTGAATTCATCATACACGAACAACTTGTGACATGCACAGTGTATCACTGTACATGCCACAAGGCCATGCACACCGATATACACTTGTATGTTAGAACTGTAGGGACAGGTGAGCACAAGGTCAAACCCAAGCCGAGGCTGGATTCAACTCAGGTGCAATACTAAAACAAAAATAGAATGGTCAAGTATGAGTTTCAATGGTCATTCAACATGAATAAAAGTTCAATACAATGGTCAAGTTCAAAAAAACACCCACAAGACCAGTGCAATTAAAAGAAAGTGGTGAAACAGACCTCACATATATATTTCAAAGAATACAAATCCAACCAAATTCAACCAGCTATCATACAAGTACATATGCAGAACTATCAAGACAGCAACCCAGAGCTATGAACACACAGAGGCATGTTCAAAGTTTCAAATTGACTCAGACATGTCAAATGCATTCGAGACTAACAAAACTGCAACAACAAAAAGACTCAATGCAACATCAGTTCAGGTATGGGGTGCAACCAGATTAGGTAAATGAACTGGCTCGAAGCAAATGAAGTCGAGACCAAATTGCAACACAACCAGATCCAATATTTAACCACATACATATATACATATGTATGCACACATGTATACATATCAGGAGCAACAAAGACATGAGAACAGACTCGACAGTGAAGTCATGAAGCAATACAAAGAAATCAGTTCAAGGAAATGATTACTGCACTCATATCAAACCGTACTTTGAACACAACCTCAATATGCAGACCAGATCAAAGAAATTAGCAATCACTCAAGTTCAACTTGCTCACACAACAAAGTGGTAAACCAAACTTCAATGGAGTCAAGGCATGAAGCCACAACAATATGTACACATAATGAACATCAAACAGAATGAAACAGTTTCAAGATTAACTCGAAGCAACTCAACAATGACTATACACATGAATGCATACATGTGATAGCATACATACAGTTCAAGCCTCAACCATTCAAACTCAAGTCAAGTGCGACATACTATACATGATAACATGCATACAAAGGTCAGAGCATGACCAGTCAACTGGAACAAAATACAAAGGTACACAAAAGAACTCAATGAAGAAATGAATACGTGAAGATGGAAACAAGTGCAGACACACGTTGAATGATGTAACACAAAATACATATATACATGCATGTTCACACATATATACATGTATGTATATATATAGTGGTAAAACAGTCAACAAAGAAGACTTCAAGTTCAATGTGCAGATGAGCATACGCACATGAGTAAACATGGCAGTTCATAATTAAAATGACTCGAGGCATTTTACAGAAAATCAAATAAGAACAGTAGCAGGTGTTGAACCAGTAAGAGCAGTGAAGTCAATCAGGGTAAAACATAATGAACAAGTCAGAGTATATCTAAAATTCAAAAGCCCCATTCGTCTACCAGCAAAAATGGAATCAATTATCTCAAAACTTCAAATGCCGAAGTCAAAGGAGCAAATAATGGAACCGACTCAACAAATTCGAATTCATGGATTAACTCGTATATGATGAACAAGTCAGCAAATAACAAAACCATACGATCAGTAATCGAACGACCAAGCAAATGTTTGAAGAATTCAAATACAAATATAGGAAACGATAATATAGGTTTTCGTCCCCTATAAATCAAACTCAAATTCATCATCGACATTCATTGGAGTTCGAAATAGAAAATCCAAAAAGCATACTTTGAACAAAACCAATAACTCCAATCAAGTTCGAAAGCAATTCGAGTTCAAGAAAAATCAACAATGAAATAAAGCAAAAATTACATACCAATTTCTGTTCACTCGAACTTGACAATTGAAGCGACTGCAAGTTATAAAAGCCAGAGTATCGATTGACCAAGCCAAACAAAGAAAAATAATCACTACAATTGATCAAATACAAGCGGCGTCTTCAATTTGAACAAAGCCCTAACTCAGATCGAAAAGAAAACAAGGCGGCCACGAAGAGTAGCAAAAGGGGTCGGCTGATAAAAATAAAAATAAAAGGGAGACGTCTTTATTATTTGAGTGGGCTAATCTTTTATTTTATTGGGCTTTAAATTTTATAGGGTTTTGTTGTTTTAGTTTTAATTTTATTTGTTACCTTTTGGTGAGTTTCTAGTTTTGTAACTAGGTTACGAACTACGGTGGTGTAGTTCGAGAATTCACAACTCAGTGGCTGAGTTGTGGCAGGATTTTAAGCGTAGAGTTAGGTTAGTCGTTAGCGGGTGTCGCAAGTTTACATGTGTAAGCGTCTAACTACTTAATTTCTAGTAGAAACCTTGGGGGCAGTACGTATGTAGGTTATTGCCGAAGCTGGGTAAATATGTGTTGTTTTATTTCTGCTTTTATTATTCTACTATTATCTGTGTTGCAATTATTATATATAATTCCGCATTAATTTTTATTATTATTAGTATCATGTGACGACCGCCCATGACCCCTGCACCGAATCTAGAAATAGTGCGCTGTAAAGTGTGCCAGGCAATCATGGACGATTGTCAGGGTAGATTAAAAACAACAGAATCTATCGTATTACTCACAGCGCATGGACAAAATACAATAGAACATATGTATAGTGAAGCTTCACAGAATAGAATGTCATCATATAAAACTTCATAATAGTTGAATACAAGCATCTGAATAGTCAATACAACAAGCCTCACTACATATCACTCAGAGAATACAAAGCAGCGGAACATCCAGTACATATAGTAAGAAATAATATGCAATACACCAGCTCGTCTTCGATATCAGCACCGTGAAAAGCTAGAACAGCACCTGTCACCTGCTACCTAGTCTGCCCGTCCCAAAATGGACGAACAGCCCAAGGCAATAAGAATTAAAACATAAAGCCTTGAGTCAGACAACAGTCTTAGTGAGCAGTAAATTAACTAACAACATACCAAAAGAGCATAAAGGAAAAGGAATAGGAATACAACCCTCCCACTCCACCTCTTTCTACAGTGATAGCCCCCAGACACAAACTAAGCAGAAGCAACACAGCAGAGCATACAATTTATAGTAAAATAACAATCATTCGAGTCAAGGGCGATGCTTTCCAAGTACCAAGGCCTAAATCAGATAAGCACCCAGAAAATACCGCTCTCGAGTCCGAATGACGATACAACCAAACATCCATAACTCTGGCTATCACTGTTATCATTGCTTCGATATCACCGTTAATTGAATGACCGGCACATTCTTTCAGCCGTCCGTCAAGGGCTAATGGAAACCCCGGTTCTAGACATAACTCCCGCACGTCGTCGCAACCCGTGCCTAGGACTATCGAATCTGCCCAAAGTACTCGACCATCAACAATTAGTCGTTGGGACTATCGAATCTGCCCAAACGTACTCTTGCTTAGAGCATGCTAGAACCTTCAACAACGATGCTATCCAAGCCTCCTAGTCATCCTCCTCGACGACTATTCTCATATCCGTTCATTATCCTCAACTCGAATCATATCACCGAGTTATCAACATGCTTGGAATGATCCCGTCTGGATTAGACCAAGTCTTCATCACATGATTGCCTCGCTTCATCACATCCTCACGAAGCCTCATCTCAACATCACATCATCAAATCTATGCATAAGAGCTTCATCATCCCGCTACATATGCCACGAGCAGCTTTCCCAATTCAAGAGCCTTTCCCTTAGCTTTTGAATCGTCTTTGGTCTAAATCAAAACCATCAATCATCTAATTCATAACAATCAATCAAATCAAACATTAATCCAAACAATCAAGCATTCAAATAAGATCTAAGTAGACAATTATCACAATAATGGCATTTTCGTAATTAAAGAGTTGAAAGTCCAATAAGCATGAAAACATGAATTATATCCCTACAAACTTGATGAATGAACTTGCATAGGTTAACATATGATAAAATGGATGTAACATCATCATGAACAATGGATCTACGTGGATCTACACTTAGGATGAAGAAAATGCATGGAAATCACTATTTTAACACCAAAACGAGCCAACAATCCGATATACTCCTTTGGATCCGTGTGAGAGATAATCACCACTCACCAAATCACCTAAACAAACCCAAATCAACACGCTTCAGATCTGGACAGCGAAGGATCAAGCTTGATCTATCACGAATCCGCTTCAAACGAAGAAATCTCTCTTGAAAAGATGAAGATCTTCAATCTAAGCTCTTGAATCTTCAATCTTGATCCTCGATTTGGATGGATGGAAGCACTAGATTAGAGTGGAGAAAAGAAGTGAAGAAGTGTAGAAGTCGAGCTCTCAAAATGGCAGCACTTCGTCGCTTCAAAATCCGGATCCCAAAAAATGAGAAAAACCCATCCTATTTATAGCAGAAATTCCTTAAGTCGAAATTTAGCTATCTCCTTAAGTCGTCTCCGACTTACGACCTAAGCCTCTGCCGACGTAGCAACCTCCGACTCAACACATGCGCATATACGAACCCTGTCTACGACTTAATGCGCACGCGCCTTAACTGGTTAGACGACTTACGACTTATCGAAACACATGCACGAGCTAACACTTGTCTGGACGACTTAACCAACAAGGGTGGTTTTCGACCTAACAATGCCACAACTTAACTCCTCAGCGACCTAACATAAGAGCATACGACTTACTGCTATGCCGACTTATGACTTAACAAGTGCTCGACTTAACCAGCCTATACGACCTAACGACCTATGCCAACACGCGACCTAACTAGAACAGAGCTCACGACTTAACAACTTGCTGGGATGCGACTCAACAAACAAACACCTAAGTCGTCTACGACTTAACACACTCATAAGTCGTTCACCACTTACGACTTAACAAAACCCCCAGTTTACGACTCATAACTAAACAGGGCCTCTGACTTAACATGCTACGACTTAGTGATCTCGCGACTTAAGACTTAGCATTCTCCTTAAAACGGCCACGACTCAACCTGGCTACGACTTAAACACTTAACTCGGTCAAAACCTTAAGTCGTCCACCATACCTTAAGTCGGTCACTTCCTTAGGTTGTATCCCTTAACTCGGCAACGACTTACAACCTATGACTTAACACTTGCCGAGTTAACTTCGACCTACTAACTTAGCCCAACTACGACTTATCTCCTTAGGTCGTACAAACAACCTATCTCCAAGCCCTGGGTCATTCCCATCTCCTAAGTCGTATACGACTTACGACTTATGCTAAGTCGTTCACGACTTAGGACTTAGCCATATTTTTGCCTAAAATCTGAAATGGCTCAAAAATGCTAAAATTCCAGATTTTGACAAACCTTTCGATCCGTAAAAATACGGGTCGTTACATTCTCTCCCCCTTAGGAATTTCGCCCCCGAAATTCCAAACAAACAAAGCAATCAAAGACTATTCTGCACGCCTACCATCCATAGCAATCAACAAACCATGCATCCAATTCTAGCTTAGCATGCAGAATTCTAGAACTTAGAACAAGTTACAATATCGTGAGATGAGACGACACCTTAGGGCCATACCTTGAAGAGTTCAGGATGAGCTGCCTTCATCCTCTCTTCCACCTCCCACGTACAGTCGTTATCATCATCACTCCATTGTATCTTGAGCAACTTAACTACCTTCCTCCTAAGCTGTTTCGTGTCGGTTTCAACAACACGAAGCGGCTTACGAGGTCTTCTATCGACTGGATCAACTTCGAAATCTTCACAGCTATCTGCAGAAACTACTGTATCCGAGTCGTGCACATACTTCCGTAGATATGATACATGAAAAACATTGTGCACACCCGACATCTTCTCCGGTAACTCCAATTTGTAGGCGAGCTTTCCAATTCGCTCGATGATCGGGAATGGTCCAACAAATCTCGGAGTCAGTTTTCCTTTCTTCCCGAATCGAATAACATTCTTCAGTGGAGAAATCTTTACAAAAACCATATCTCCTACGTCGAATTCCAAATCCTTTCGACGCTTATCAGCATAACTCTTCTGACGGTCTTGGGCTGCCTTCATTCGTTGCCGAATGATCTCTATACAATCCGAAGTCTGCCGAATCATCTCTGGCCCAAGTATCAGCTTTTCTCCAGTTTCCAACCAACATGTCGGAGAGTTACACGGTCTTCCATACAATGCCTCATACGGTGCCATACCAATGCTTGACTGGTAACTGTTGTTGTATGCAAACTCCACCAAATGAAGGTGATCTTCCCATGATCCTCCGAAATCCAAAACACAAGCTCTGAGGAGATCTTCCAAAACCCGATTAACTCTCTCGGTCTGACCATCTGTTTGAGGGTGATAAGCTGTACTCAAACACAACTCAGTCCCCAAAACTTCTTGGAAGCTCTTCCAAAATCCACTAGTGAACAATGGGTCTCGATCGCTTACTATACTCTTCGAAATACCATGGAATCGAACTATCCACTTAACATACAACTCAGCCAACTTTGATGCAGTCCTAGTCGATCGAACAGGAATGAATCTTGCACTCTTGGTCAAACGATCAACGATAACCCAAATCCCTTCATTTCCCGTTCTGGTTCTAGGCAATCCATCGATAAAATCCATCGACACTTGTTCCCACTTCCATGTAGGAACTTCTAATGGCTGAAGCAATCCACTAGGCTTCTTCTGTTCGGCTTTAACCAACTGGCAGTTCATACACTTGGGAATAAAATTTCCAACATCCTTCTTCATACCTTCCCAGTAGTAGGTTCTCTTCATATCCCGATACATCTTATTTCCACCTGGATGAATTGTCAGCTTCGAGTGATGACTTTCCTTCAGAACTTCACTCCTCAATCCATCTATATCGGGAACAACTAGTCGTCCTTGCTTCCGAAGCCAACCCTCTCGATCGACCTCGAATCCTTTATCCTTTTCTGGATCCAATCCAGATTCCAAATCACGGGTAATCCTGACAAGCTTATCATCTCGCTTTTGGCCCTCGCCAATCCTTTCCACAAGAGTGAGTCTTATTGATAAGTTTGCCAACATATCAGGTTCCAATTCGCATCTGGGCCTGAAGTCAAATCCAGCTAAATACTCGAGACTCTTCCATTCTGAAAACATGACTCCCAATCCTGCATGTCTTCGACTTAACGCATCTGCCACTGCGTTACCTTTTCCCGGAGTATAAGCTATACCAAAATCATATGATGCCAAAAACTCTAGCCAACGTTGCTGCCGAAGATTCAAATCCTTTTGGGAGAAAAGATATTTCAACGACTTATGATCTGTAAACAACTCGAATCGAACTCCCAACAGATAATGTCTCCACATCTTCAGAGCAAATACAATCGCCGCTAACTCCAAATCATGAGTCGGGTAATTCCTTTCATGCGGCTTCAGTTGTCGACTGGCATACGCAACAACTTTATCCTTCTGCATCAGCACTGCTCCAAGTCCAGTACCACATGCATCAGTGTAAACCACCATCTCATCATTCCCACTTGGAATAGTCAAAACAGGAGCACTCGTCAATCTCTCTTTGAGGATTCCGAAGGCTTGCTCACACTTAGCATCCCAACTGAACACTTGGTTCTTTTTCGTCAATCCTGTTAATGGTGCAGCTATCTTGGAGAAGTCTTTGATAAACCGTCGATAATATCCTGCTAATCCAAGAAAACTTCTCACATCAGATGCATTCTTAGGTCTAACCCAATCCTGGATTGCTGCCACCTTAGCGGGATCAACCGCTATTCCATTTTCAGAAATCACATGGCCTAAGAGCCTCACTTCACTCTTCCAGAAGTGACACTTCGAAAACTTAGCCTTCAGCTGATGTTTCCGCAAGATTTCCAAAACAATACGCAAGTGCGTCTTGTGCTCTTCTTTCGTTCTGGAATAAATCAGAATATCATCCATGAACACAAGTACAAACTTGTTCAACTGATCTCTGAACACTCTATTCATAAGATCCACAAAATATGCTGGTGCGTTAGTCAATCCAAACGGCATTACCAGCCACTCAAAGAAACCGGATGGTGTCCTAAAAGCAGTCTTTGGCACACTATCCTTAGCCACTCTCAACTGGTGAAATCCCGTTGCCAAATCCATCTGAGAAAACACCTTAGCCTCGTGAAGCTGATCAAACAAGTCATCTATTCTCGGCAATGGATACTTGTTCTTCTTAGTCACCTTATTCAGCTCACGATAATCCACACACAATCTCAACGATCCATCTGCCTTGGTTGCGAACACAACTGGTGCACCCCATTCGGACACACTACGCCGAATGAATCCTTTCTGCAAAAGATCATCAACTTTCACCCTCAACTCCTGCTGTTCCCTAGGCGCCATCCGCCTAAGAGGCATCACAACAGGTCTGGCTCCTTCAACTAGATCTATACGAAACTCGATCTCTCTATGCGGCGGCAACCCTTTGACTTCGTCAAAGACATCCTCGAATCCATTTGCGATTGGCACTAAAGACAGTCCATCCCGTGGAACAACTAGCGAATACATGAAGCTCATGAAGACGCCTTCCTCATGCTTACATCGTATCACAATCTTTCGCCCTTCCACATTCTCGACTGTCACCTCCAGCCTCTCACAATCAACCTTAGCCGCATACTTCCTAAGCCAGTCCATACCCAAGATAATTCCGAACCCCGCAAAGTTCAGAACAAAGCAATCACAAACAAAAGAGCAACCATGACTCGACACAACTAGACCACGGCATAACATACACAAACAAGACGAACCCCCAACTGGATTAGTCACAACCAATGGCCTATCAACAATATCCGGCTTCAAATCTAACCGGCCTACTAGTTCATTACAAACAAACGAATGCGATGCTCCAGTATCAAACAAAACTCTAACTGGAATACCACATAGGAAAAGAGTACCTTGAACCACCACACTCTTTCCCTTCTCTTCAGCAGTAGGAGCTTTCGAAGACGACGGAACAGCCCCCAAAGCATAGGCTTGCACAATCTGCCTGTCCTTCCTTGGTTCTGGACAATTCTTCCTGAAATGCCCCGGCTTGTCACAGTTGTGACACTTCATCGGCACCTTAGGATTCTTACAATCCTTAGAGAAATGGCCCTTTTGCTGACAATTGTAGCAAGTCACCTCGCCTTTCGGCTTCTTCTGGCCATCCTTACCCTTCTGCTGCTGCTGCTTCCTCTTCTGGTTTCCACCCTGCTGTGGTTTAGACTCTCCCCTGGTAACAGCAACAACAGGTCCTTCCTTAGGAAACAGACTCTCATGCCTAAGAGCTTTCTCCACAAGCTTCTCAAATGAATCGTCCAAATGATCCACCAACTGCCTCCCAAGATAACTATCCAAGCCGGTCAAAAACTTCTCATTCTTCTGATAAGCAGATTCAATATATGACCGAGCATATTTGGACAAAGCTTCAAACTCAGAAACATACTCAAGAACGGATCTTCCACCCTGCTTGAGCTCTACAAACTTCTTGAACAGAACAGACTTCTGAGCTGTAGAAATAAACTTAGCTTCAAATCTGACTTGGAATTGCTCCCAAGTAATCTCTTCTTCCGAAGTAGTGATGGTAATAGAGTTCCACCAATCAGAGGCTCTCCCTTGAAGCTGCCTCGATGCCAACTTCCTCTTAGTTGCATCATCAATTCCCAAATCACCAAAGATCCTTCTACAAGCATCTATCCACCTCTGGACCTCAATGGTAGATTCTGTTCCCAAGAAAACTTTCCCTCCAAGAGCAGTATAGTCCTTGCACAACTTAGCAAAATCCACTGGTTTCGGAGTCTGAACCTGAACTCCAACATCAACTGCTGCCCCCGGAACTGGTATCCTTCTCATGATCGAAGTCATCATAGCTTCGAACATGGCTGCATAATCAGCAGTCTCTTCAGTAGCACGGCCTTCCCTAGCAGCTGGTCTCCCTCTTCGACTCATTCTCAATATCTATAAAAAGGAATGATCAGAACATCTAGAGAAACAACTGCATAAAGGACTCAAACTCAACTAAACTACTATATTATATATAGTATTCATCCATCAAAATACAATTACGTCTCTCATACGTAGTTACGACGGCGAGCGTTGGGTAAAATCGATTAACCAAAGCTCTAATACCAAATGTGACGACCGCCCATGACCCCTGCACCGAATCTAGAAATAGTGCGTTGTAAAGTGTGCCAGGCAATCATGGACGATTGTCAGGGTAGATTAAAAACAACAGAATCTATCGTATTACTCACAGCGCATGGACAAAATACAATAGAACATATGTATAGTGAAGCTTCACAGAATAGAATGTCATCATATAAAACTTCATAATAGTTGAATACAAGCATCTGAATAGTCAATACAACAAGCCTCACTACATATCACTCAGAGAATACAAAGCAGCGGAACATCCAGTACATATAGTAAGAAATAATATGCAATACACCAGCTCGTCTTCGATATCAGCACCGTGAAAAGCTAGAACAGCACCTGTCACCTGCTACCTAGTCTGCCCGTCCCAAAATGGACAAACAGCCCAAGGCAATAAGAATTAAAACATAAAGCCTTGAGTCAGACAACAGTCTTAGTGAGCATTAAATTAACTAACAACATACCAAAAGAGCATAAAGGAAAAGGAATAGGAATACAACCCTCCCACTCCACCTCTTTCTACAGTGATAGCCCCCAGACACAAACTAAGCAGAAGCAACACAATAGAGCATACAATTTAAAGTAAAATAACAATCATTCGAGTCAAGGGCGATGCTTTCCAAGTACCAAGGCCTAAATCAGATAAGCACCCAGAAAATACCGCTCTCGAGTCCGAATGATGATACAACCAAACATCCATGACTCTGGCTATCACTGTTATCATTGCTTCGATATCACCGTTAATTGAATGACCGACACATTCTTTCAGCCGTCCGTCAAGGGCTAATGGAAACCCCGGTTCTAGACATAACTCCCGCACGTCGTCGCAACCCGTGCCTAGGACTATCGAATCTGCCCAGAGTACTCGACCATCAACAGTTAGTCGTTGGGACTATCGAATCTGCCCAAACGTACTCTTGCTTAGAGCATGCTAGAACCTTCAACAACGATGCTATCCAAGCCTCCTAGTCATCCTCCTCGACGACTATTCTCATATCCGTTCATTATCCTCAACTCGAATCATATCACCGAGTTATCAACATGCTTGGAATGATCCCGTCTGGATTAGACCAAGTCTTCATCACATGATTGCCTCGCTTCATCACATCCTCGCGAAGCCTCATCTCAACATCACATCATCAAATCTATGCATAAGAGCTTCATCATCCCGCTACATATGCCACGAGTAGCTTTCCCAATTCAAGAGCCTTTCCCTTAGCTTTTGAATCGTCTTTGGTCTAAATCAAACCATCAATCATCTAATTCATAACAATCAATCAAATCAAACATTAATCCAAACAATCAAGCATTCAAATAAGATCTAAGTAGACAATTATCACAATAATGGCATTTTCGTAATTAAAGAGTTGAAAGTCCAATAAGCATGAAAACATGAATTATATCCCTACAAACTTGATGAATGAACTTGCATAGGTTAACATATGATAAAATGGATGTAACATCATCATGAACAATGGATCTACATGGATCTACACTTAGGATGAAGAAAATGCATGGAAATCACTATTTTAACACCAAAACGAGCCAACAATCCGATATACTCCTTTGGATCCATGTGAGAGATAATCACCACTCACCAAATCACCTAAACAAACCCAAATCAACACGCTTCAGATCTGGACAGCGAAGGATCAAGCTTGATCTATCACGAATCCGCTTCAAACGAAGAAATCTCTCTTGAAAAGATGAAGATCTTCAATCTAAGCTTTTGAATCTTCAATCTTGATCCTCGATTTGGATGGATGGAAGCACTAGATTAAAGTGGAGAAAAGAAGTGAAGAAGTGTAGAAGTCGAGCTCTCAAAATGGCAGCACTTCGTCGCTTCAAAATCCGGATCCCAAGAAATGAGAAAAACCCATCCTATTTATAGCAGAAATTCCTTAAGTCGAAATTTAGCTATCTCCTTAAGTCGTCTCCGACTTATGACCTAAGCCTCTGCCGACCTAGCAACCTCCGACTCAACACATGCGCATATACGAACCCTGTCTACGACTTAATGCGCACGCGCCTTAACTGGTTAGACGACTTACGACTTATCGAAACACATGCACGAGCTAACACTTGTTTGGACGACTTAACCAACAAGGGTGGTTTTCGACCTAACAATGCCACAACTTAACTCCTCAGCGACCTAACATAAGAGCATACGACTTACTGCTATGCCGACTTATGACTTAACAAGTGCTCGACTTAACCAGCCTATACGACCTAACGACCTATGCCAACACGCGACCTAACTAGAACAGAGCTCACGACTTAACAACTTGCTGGGATGCGACTCAACAAACAAACACCTAAGTCGTCTACGACTTAACACACTCATAAGTCGTTCACCACTTACGACTTAACAAAACCCCCAGTTTACGACTCATAACTAAACAGGGCCTCCGACTTAACATGCTACGACTTAGTGATCTCGCGACTTAAGACTTAGCATTCTCCTTAACACGGCCACGACTCAACCTGGCTACGACTTAAACACTTAACTCGGTCAAAACCTTAAGTCGTCCACCATACCTTAAGTCGGTCACTTCCTTAGGTTGTATCCCTTAACTCGGCAACGACTTACAACCTATGACTTAACACTTGCCGAGTTAACTTCGACCTACTAACTTAGCCCAGCTACGACTTATCTCCTTAGGTCGTACAAACAACCTATCTCCAAGCCTTGGGTCATTCCCATCTCCTAAGTCGTATACGACTTACGACTTATGCTAAGTCGTTCACGACTTAGGACTTAGCCATATTTTTGCCTAAAATCTGAAATGGCTCAAAAATGCTAAAATTCCAGATTTTGACAAACTTTTCGATCCGTAAAAATACGGGTCGTTACATATCACCCTATTCACCCCCCTCTAGGGTGAAATCGATCCTACAGTAATATATTTTGAGATTTAAGATATGAAATATATATATTTTGAAGGTATGCATTTTGAAATGTGGAATAATATGAGTTTATTAATAAATGTATATAGCTGGATGCATTAATTTGAATTAATCAACAAAAATTGTATGCATGAAGTATAGTAAGAATTTTACGAACCATTTTATAGATTTTGAGATGTGATTCAAATAGAGTAATATAGAATTATTTTGAAATGTTAAAATTTTGTGAATAGGCTTAATTTCTCTCTTGATATTAGTGTAAAGTATTTGAATGTTTGTGCAAATTTATGGAAATTGGTAATAATGTGGAAAATATTATTCATAAAATTGTATTTAGAGATGATTTTCTTGTGATAAAATGGTTGAATCTAGATAAAAAATTGTAAGATATTTTGTTAAATAGGAAATGAGTTTAATGGAAATTTCGGGTTGATAAAATTTTGAAATATTGCTAAAATATTTGAAGTTATTTGGGGAAATTTTTTAACTCAAATTGTGTTGAATTTGTATGAAATGAAATTTAAAAAAAAATGTTCTTGGAAAGTAAATTGTTTAGATAAGATATTTTTGGTAATTTCGAAAAGTAATTTTATTTTTGGTTAAAATAATCGAATGATTATCTGGTTCTTAACATTTTCATCGTTCCGATATATACTCAAAATTTTCTGAATATTCAAATATATCTTGACCCTTGATTGAATTTAGTTTCTGCCTTGACTTGTTTAAATTGAGCTTCAGTTGAATTTTTTCGTTTAACTGAAACTGATACTTGTCCCTGTTGCTACTGAATGCTTTGATACCTTGTTCATCTGAGTCTGAATTGATCCTTGAACTGAATGCTTGAGCTTATGTGCATTGGTCCATCCGATACTCTGTGTATGTCTCATATTGTTCATGTTATTACATCTGAGTGCATTTGGCCTAAGAGTGTGAGTCCATATTATGTATTCTTACATGTATCTCTGTTGCTTGAGTTGTTTTGCCTGAGTTGATAGTTGATGTAGTAAATTATATGTGTGATGTGTATGCCTTGAGTTTCATGCCTTATTGTTGTCTGGGGTGTTATACTCGTATGGACATTTATTACTGGTCCATTTTTGATCCACTGCCTTGTTGATTGCTATGTTAAACTGCCTGGACTTATATGTGCATTAACTTGAGTTTCTTTGATGAATTGATCTTGAATTGATTATGTGCATGTACTGTTCTGACTTTTATTTTATTGCTGGAAAATTTTCCTGCCTATTTTAAATTACACTTGCATTTCTGGGCATTCTATGCATGTGCTTGTTTATTGTCTTGAACATGTGCCTTGAGTCTGATTTGCTCTTATATATGCTGTTGTAATGTCAACTTAGCTTTGTGACTTTGAAACTCTATTTTATTTTGATTGGATAATCTGATCATTTTTCCAATTTTATTCAAGAACCATAATTTCTGACATCTGCCCTTTCAAATAGAACTACACGACCTCCTTTATCTCTAGTTGCAAAATGGTCTCTAGATTTGTCAACTTGTAGTGCTGATACAAGTGTGCATGGCTGTACTGAATTGTGTTGCACCTCTGCCTTGTGTGCAATGCATGTTTCTATGCACTTGTACGTCCATGTATTTGAGTTTTTTTTATGCATTTATCTCTTGTACTTGTGCACCATGCGCATTTGTTGCCTACATCGCTTGATTTCTGCATTTGCCAGTATTGCTTGAGAGTTTCTATATTGGTGCATTTCCTGGTTTCTGTTTGCACATGTCTGATCTGGTTTCACTTGTTTGCATGTATTTGAACCGAGATCTGCCAATTTCCATGTATATACATACATACATATGTATGTACATATATTGGAACTGTTCCTTTCTTTTACTTCTTCTGATACACTACCTTGTGTGCACCATCCTTATGTGATGTGTGCATGTACTGAACTATGTTGAACCATTTCATTAAGTCTATGTTCACTGCCTTTTGTGTTTGTTCTAATTTCGCACTTGTTCATATGGACTTGTTGACTGAGAATTCATGTGCTTCAGTTTGATTTAGTTTTGTTATACTCTTCCTCCTTTTGATGTCTTATTGCATTACTGTGATGCATGTTGAACTCTATGCACTTATGATTACTGCCTTGCCTGGTTTTACTTGTATATTTGTACATGTCCTTACCATGTACATGTATACAAGTGTGTATATATATGTATATATGTGTATTAGTATGCTTATGGCCTTATGTGTGCATACACCCTTTTGCTCCTAACTTTCCATGTATATACATACAAATGTATATATGTGAGAAATTTACTAACATATATGCCTTTGTTTTGGCTTTCTCTGTAGTCATATTGTTCTACCTTATTTTTGTATGATTATGTATGCTTCATGTGTGCATTTTTATGTGTCTGCATACCTATTTACATCACACTCTGCCACTGTTTGGATTTAGTATACATGGCCATATTTTGTTGCATTTCTCTGATGTGATTGGCTTTATTAGTTAGCTTGATCTGCTTTTGTAGATTCTCACACGCGTTTGTGCATGTATCTAATTTATAAATTTTCTTTAAAATATACAGATATACATACATACATACATATATATATATATATATATCATTGAATACATATATAAAAATTAAGTTTTTTAATGAAATATTTTAAAGTTCATTTAATGAGAATTTGAATTCAAATCAAATTTGATTTGTAGCGAAATGGAATTTTTCTGTAAAACATATATATATATATATATATATATATATATATATATGAGTTGTATTTGTTTAATGAAATTATTGTAATTCTATAAATTTATTCTTATTTAAGGAAAGAGTTTGTATACAGATAAAGTTGAAAATGATGTAATTAAATTTTGTATGATTAAAATTGTTATAAATTTTTCCTTATAAGTAATTGCGAGGACGCAATTTTGTCAAAGAGGGAAGTCTGTAATAACCCGATTTTAAGTAATAATTAATTAACATTAATAATAGAAATTTATTTAATTGAATTTGAATTTGATGGTTTATTTGATAAATCGTTTGGTAGTTATTTTATAACAGGATTTAAATTGCGAAATTGTGATATTTCTAAATAAGTTATAAATATGGAAAATAATATTTCATAAAATAGATAAAGATGAAATAAAATAATAACTTGGAGTAAATTGAATTGAATTTATAAAAATAAATATATTTTTTCTTTATAACTAAGTCTTAAGCCTTAATACCTAAAATCCCTTAAACTCGAACCAAATTCCAAACTTTTTGTTTCTCTATTTTCACTTCATTTATTCATTTCCTGGAGACTATCATCGATTTTACGTTTAAAGCTATCGAAAACAAAAATATCTCCTCTCTAAAATTAAGAAAATAATGTACGAATTGATATATAATCCCCTAATTCAATTTTTTGGTTTCTCGATACCATCGTTCAGAGACAATTTTGTGGGCACGACTCGGAGGCACGAAGGCTAATGGTGAGTGATGAGATGCTGGCATCGCGACTTAGAGTGCTATTCATCGATGAGGAAGAATCCGTCTTGGATGAGGCAATGTTGAGCAAATGTTGGCAGCCCGCCTGCAATAGGAACATGTAGCTATGTCAGTCGACACCTTTTGTGGATATGCGATCATTGTTCGTTGAGTTAATTTCTAACTCACAACCATATCTAATTATATTGTTTACTACTTATATAATCATTCTTAGAGTGATTGCAATTGCTTAGGTAAATTAAATAAGATTATTGATTAAGATATTATATGAAATGAATTGTTGATGATTGAATTGATTGATGGAATTAATAAATTATTGTAAGATTTAGAATCATTCTAAAAGAAATATAATATATTGCTAATTCATAAGAATATATTAGGAAAAATAGTAATATTGTTTAAGAGAATTTTTATAAAGGTTACTAAGTGAAAGTCTCTTTTATAATATGAGAATTTTCTTATACTGAATAATTTAAAAGAAATTGTTATATTCTTGAATGGTTTGGATATTACGCGTGGACTTTGAATTATAGCAAGTAAATTTGATTTATAAATCGATCCTTAAATATTTTATATAAATATTTGATTATATGTTTTTATTGTTTAAGGAATTATTTTAATGATTATTATTATTATTATTACAATATTGGAATTAAAATTGGGAGTTAAGTATGATTTCTATATCTTCTAATTTTTCATATTTTATATAGATTTTGATACTATGATGATTCACCATTGAGTTGATTTGATTGATGAATTTAGTACAATACGTTGATGGCATCCTTGATATGATTGTATTATATTTTATTTCTGTGTGATGAGAAATCTAAATAAACAGATTAGTTATACCGTTAAGGATGAGGCATTTGGTAATACTTTTTCGTTATTCATCGGGCTTGTCATATAGAAATATCTACCATGGATCGAAGTAGTTTATGAACATTGAATGATTATTCGAGTAACATGCGATTAAATGAGACGCGGTTATGTTATTTGTTTGATTATTCGTTGTAAGTAAATGTCACTTTAATGGGGATTACACTCATGGGTTCATGTGATACTCAGTGAGGAGTATTGTATTATTAGATATTGACTTATGAGAGCTGCATGTCAATCTATTATTAGAGATATGTGAAGCAATATGGTATGACAACTGTATGACCATCCACATTGTGTCCAACTTCCTTTATTTTCAGAAGTGAACCAGATTGGTCAGTATCCATCCTGGCGGCCTGATCATGGAGTCCTACCTTAGATCTGTGACACCATTATTATGTGTCCCTTTGATGAGTATTACAGATCTCTTCGATAAGTATTATGTTATGTCCCTTTAATGCACATCATAATATTGGTAGTAGTAGATGGGTTATAGCCCATAGCATCTTGTGTCGCATAGGCAGTAGTTTGTTATCATTAGGGGCAAAGTAGGGTCATGATTGGGGCTATCGGTAGACGAGCCATTAGTGGATGAGGTCATGATGTCTGTTTAGGCCACCGAAGACTTTAGGAATAGATGGTTACAATGCGATAGGCGAGTAGACCTGTGTTTCAAGAGCAGGATTTCTGTAGGTGGCTATCAGTCTCCCATTTGGCTCAGGGTATGTGTGTGTAGTAGAATGGCATATACATCGAAGACTATAGGAATAGATGGTTACTCTACGGTTGGCGATTAGACCTGTGTTCTTAGAGAAGGCTTGTGGTAGGCGCTTATCAGTATCCCGTTACATTCATGGTATATATGTGTAGTGGATTGACATATATGTCTTGTTCCTGTGATGAGTTGACTAGACTAGAGGCTTGTTGAATCTAAAGTATAGTCAGTCACTGTGTATCCACACTTTTGGTTTGGTATTCTAGAGATAGCCTTATTTATTGATTATGATTTGTTGACAAGAAATCTTGTTAACATTTTAATCTTGTCAACATCCCCAATGATATTCATAAGATAATTCAATTCGAACATGACCATGTTGTTGAGAGAATTCTCTCTTTCGAAAGCATGCCTTTCAACTGGAGCGGTTTAATCGATAGGATTTGAGGTGATAGCTCTTGCTATCGACCAAAAAACTTAATCGAGAGGAATAATAGAGTTGCTCAACCTTTCACCCAGGTTGACTTCGTTGAAAGAGTTAATGAGGCTATCCAAATCCTTTGACCAGGTTGGCATAGTGGAATGGCCTCAAGTGGTTAGCTTGGGCCATAGCTTTTGAGATCATCATTTTATTAAGTCTCATCCTCCTAGTGAGTTAAGAACAACCACTCATCTTTGTTTTCCACCCCCTTTCGATCATGTTGAAAGGTAATATTCAAGACCTTTCGATTATGTCCAAAGGGGATGCTTACTTCACTAGTATGTCTTAGTTTCTTTCAACCCCATGGTTTCATTATTCTTACTATGGAACCCCCCTTCGAAGGTGTTACTGATTGCCCAAAGGGTTGATCCCCTTCGAAGGAGTTTCACTATATATGACTGTTAATCAAATATGAACTAGGATTCCTTTCGGAAGTACTCCTTTCGATTAGGTCGAGAGGGGTTCTTCCTTTCGAAGCAGTCCTAGCTCATTATTGCCTACAATTCACTTTGTTTTCTTGTATAAGATCAATCTAGGTATTCCCAAGACTCATGCACTCAACATGGTCGAACCCCATCATCATTTTAGGTTCTGATGATGATGTGTTTCGATTGGAAATGCCCAAGTCGATCTTATACTAGCATGGACAAAAGGAGATCATGAGAATAGGTTAGAATCATGTGCAATTGATCATTAGTCTAGCTAATGATCTAAATGATCCTCCTCATTGCCAATATCCTTAATGAATAAGCTATCTCCATTTTTATTCATAATCCAAAATGAGTTAAAGATATTGAGCTTTTTCCCTAATTTGATTTAGGGTTTCTTCCAAATACAATTGTCACTAAGAAAGTATAGTAAAGAAAATGAATTCAGAATTCCAGGATCCAGTCCCCTAAAACTGGACCCCTTGGGTCTTATTTATAGATGCAGGTCGGCCCCCTTCCACGCCTTTCTTTCGACATGGTCAAAAGGACCCCTTTTCATATGTCGCCTCAAGCCCTTTCGACCAGGTCGATAGGCCATGACCCCTTTCGATGTTATTGAAAGACACCCTCTTGTTCTTCTTGGTTTATGCTTTTGCCTCCTTTCTCCTTTCTCAGACCTCTCGACTTAGTAGAAAGAGGCCTTTGTCATCCTTTCGCCCTTGTTGACTTTTGAGTCCTACTTTCTCCACAGCACCTTTCGACACCTTCGAAAGTTTTGCTGAATGCTTCTCTTTCTTAGTTGTTATTGGAGGCAAATTTGAAGCTTCCAACGCTGTCTATAGGTTGACTATATTGGTTTTGAGGGGACTCACTTGTCAATGGTTTCAATGTTGTTGAGTAACCCCTGAATATATGCCCATAAACCGATGCAGAACCTTCTCTTATTATTATGGACCTCGACCGGTTCGGAAGGCTTGTTATGCTTTCGAAAAGGTTACTATGGATGTGAAACCTTTGACTTCGAAAGGTTTGGCATGTAGTTGGGAAAACACTATCGGTTGCCTTCGAAAGGGGTTCCGAAGTCATCCTTGTGTGTTTTTCTGTGTTGAAAGGTTTGAGATAGCGGAAGGGTATACCTAGTTCCATCTGTGTCAAAAGCCTTTGAGTAGTTGATGCCTTCGATTTCTTCGACACCTGCTCAATGCCTCCGTAACACCCCTTTTTATGTCCTTTATGATGCCTAAGCCTGTTTCTTCATCGAAACCACAATCTTTTTTTATCTTCTTTCATACTTCTGCTCTTGAGTAGGTTTTATGGCTAACATTTTGCCCCCTTATGTATGAAAGAATTCTTTGTTCTTTAGGACAAAGATTGCATAACCTCTTTACTTTTCATAACTTTATTTTTCTTGCAAAATTCAAAGCTAGTGATATTCGCTGTCATTGGCCTATTATCATACTTACTTGCGCGTTCATATTAATGCCTTCCTTTGCATGTTAATGTGCATTTTTTGGATCTAATAAACACCAACTCTAATACTGGCATTAAGAAGACCAGCTTGAAGCCTTCATTTGGTTGCAGTAGACTCAATTTCTGTTACGTAATATTCCCGGTTTTGGATTTGATAACGATTAGGAAACAATGCAATATTATTTTAACTTTTGGTCTCAACCATATAGGATCTATATAAATAAATTATCAAACTATTCCTTCCATTTTTGGGTTATTTTGATAAAATTTAACCCAAATTAGGGTATTAACTTGTGAAGTCTAGACCCAGATTAGTTGATAATGCGGCATCCAGAATCCAGATAACAATATCCTAAAAATAGTTCCATATATGGCATTTCTAAACCCAGATTCAGGTTTTTTATGGTCAACTAAACGAGAATTAGTAAGTATTATCCTCATATTAAGCTTGGAGCCCAGATCAGGGCATATGTTAGGCAACCCACTTTGCAAAAAGAATCTCTAACCTAGATTAGGGCATGCATTTTATAAGCAGATTTCCATAGTAGTCATTGTTAAAACAGAAATTCTTCAACTAGATTGGGGCATATGTTAAACAACCAAGAACCCATGGGAATTATGATAGGGGCCACAATCGCAAATTAGGGAATTAAAGCGAAATCCAATAATAGTCTCGAATCCAGATTTGAGTATAAAGACTGTAGGTGATTAATAATGTCCCAATACCCGGACTCGGGTATTTGTGATGGATAAATTGAAATTCGTTATTGAAGTTTTACACCCTAACTTAGGCTCAAATAAGTAATAATGTTAATACCTAGATTCAGGTATATATTAAAATAATCAGTAATCGATAGAGACCCAAAACTCAGATTTAGGGAATAATAAATGATGTTCTGAAATGATTACCTCAAAACCCAAATTCTGGCATTAATTGATGATATTTAGATATGAATGTCCCGAAACCCAGATTCGGGTATTAATAGATGAAATTTCAGTATGAGAGACCCGAGACCCAGATTTGGGTATTTATAGATGTTGTTTAGAAATGACCATGGGTATTGATAAATGGAGTTCTGTTTTACTCCATTGCCTATGTCTTCTTTTACATATATAAACCCTTCAGGTTTTGAATACATAGAAATAATTTGAGGAGTTGCCTCTTGAGTTTGGACGTCTTAGTCCTTGATCGGATGATCTGCACTTGATTGGCCTCCTCTGGGCTTTGGACGTCTCAGTCCATTATGTGATGAGCTTCTCTTAGTCTTGGTCATCTCAGTCCATTGTTGAATGAGTTTCTTCTTGGGCTTGGGCATCTTAGTTCGTTATTGAATGACCCTCTTCCTGGGCTTTGGACATCTCGGTCCATAATTTGATCAGCATTTATCTAGGCTAGGACATCTTAGTCCACTGTTAATTGAGCCTCTTCTTGGGCTTGGACATCTTAGTCCATTGTTGTCTGGTGCTCTTAGTTAGCTCATTTTAGAGGTTGGAACCAAGGACTTAACCGACCTCCCTTCAAGAGGTGCCCTGCCCTGGCCCTTTTGCGGCGCGGACATGGGCTTGTTCGATGCTTTAATCAGGCCATCATATGGTGAGGATAAAGGCTTACTCCGTCCTCCCTCCATGAGGTACCTTACCCTGGCCATAGCGTGGCGTGGATAAGGGCTAGTTTGGTGCTTTAACCTGGCCATCTTATGGCATGGCTAAAGGCTTACTCCATCCTCCCACCAGGAGGTGATTTGACCTGACCAAAGGCGTGGCCAAGGGCTTGTCCGGTGCTTTAACTTGGCTATCTCATGGCACGACTAAAGGCTTACCCACCCTTCCTCCTAGAGGTGCTCTGCCCTGGCCATCTTGGCGCGGACAGAGGCTTTTCTACCATCTTAGGTAGGCTACTATCTTAGGTAGTATCAAAATATAAGGAGCATTTCACTCCCAACCATGTAGATTTCCTCTTTAAAAAGAAGCTCTTTATTAATGCATCTTCAGAAAATATGGCCTTAAATGCTCAGCATTCCATGTTCTAGGCACTATATTGTTGTATGGGCAGCACAATTTGTAGGCTCCTGGGGGAGTTACTTTACATATGATTAACGGCCCCTCTCAGTTTGTTCCTAGGGGTCCATCTGCAGGATTCGTAGTATTGGCCATTACTCTGCGGAGTACCAAATCCCCTTCTTGAAATGATCAAGCTCTTACTCTTGAATTGTAATGCTTCGAGATTCTTCTCTGATATTCGGTGGTTTTTACCACTGCTTCATCTCTTAGTTCATGTATTAAATCTAGTGATTCTCTTTTCAGCTCTTGATTCTTATAAAACGCATAGGTAATCCTTCGGTGTGAGGGTATCTCAATCTCGACCGGTAGCATCGCCTCACACCCGTATGTTAAAGAATAAGGAGTATGTCCCATTGCTATTTTAACAGTTGTTTGGTAGGCCCATAGTACAAGTGGCAGCTCTTTTACCCAATTTCCTTTTGCCTTATTTAGTCGCTTTTTCAAAATTGTCTTTATGGTCTTATTTGCAGCGTCAACTATTCCATTAGCTTTTAGATGTGCGACAGACGAAAAACTTCTAATGATACCATTCTTATTGCAGAAACGAGAGAATTCTTCACTTTCAAATTGAGTTCCACTGTCAGAAATTATTTTCTGGAGAATTCTGAACCTGGTGATGATGTTCTTGATAACATATCTCAATACTTTCCTAGAAGTGATTTTCGGAAGTGGTTCAACTTCAACCCATTTAGTAAAATAGTCAATGGCCACTACGTCATACTTTGCCCTTCCCTTTGAAATTGGCAATGGGCTGATTAAATCTATTCCCCATACATTGAAGGGTCATGGACTTGTAATCAGAGTTAATTAACTTAGGGGCAATCTGGGTATCTTTGAATACTTCTGGCATTTTTGACATCCTTTCACATAGTCAATGGCTTAGCTTACCATATGGGTCCGGTAAAATCCTTGCCTCATTATTTTCTTTGCTAGCTTTGTTCCATTTGAATGGTCTCCACAAAACCCTTCGTGTGCTTCAGTCATTAATTTTATTCCACCATCCATGCTCACACATCTTAAATAGGGAAGAGCGTATCTCATTTTATAGAGAATTGCATTCATTATTATGAAGGTAGGAGCTTGTCTCTTGATTTTTCTTGCTTCTCCTTTGTCGGAGAGGAGTATTCCTTTAACAAGGTATTCAACAATAGGTGACATCCAAGTATCATCGTATGTACTATTTGACCTTGGCTGGTCCACCCTTTCATCTGTTAATTCTTTACCATTTTCTTTTTTTCTCTCCCCCTTGAGACTTAGCTTGAGACCTTGTCATAACCAACAATTACTTTCCTTATTCGGATGTTTCTTTGTCAATACTTGGATTTTCCTGATATCTGATTGGGACAATTCGCGTCTCTAAGGCTCCTCTTGAGCTGGCTAATTTTGCTAAGGAGTCCGCTTGTGCGTTTTCTGCCCTTGGAACTTGATTTATTGAAAAATCCTCAAACAAAGCAAGCATTCGTAATATTTTCTTCGCATATAAGGATAACTTGGGATCCTTTGTTTGGTATATCTGCTTTACTTGATTCACCATCAGTTGAGAGTCACTAAAGATCTGTATTCGCGGGATTTCTAGTTCTAACGCCAAGGTTAATCCTGCTATCATTGACTCATATTCTGCCACATTATTAATTACCAGGAATCCCAGTTTCATGGCATAATGCAAAACGATGTCCATCTAAGGTTATGATTATATAACCTGCTCTAGCCCCTTGTTTATTTGATGCTCCATCCATAAATAATTGCCACATAGGCTTCTGATCGTTTTCTTTTTCTAATTTTTCCTTAATAAAACTAGTGCACCCATTGACAAAGTCAGCCAGTGCCTGCCATTTGATCGTTGCTCGTGGTTGAAATTCTATATTGTATTGAACGAGCTCAATACCCCATTTCACCAGTCGTCCCGAAGTCTGTAGCTTACTAAAAGCTTGCTTAAGAGGAAAGTTGGTTAATACCCTGATCGAGTGTGTCTGAAAGTATGCTCTGAGCTTTGGAGCTATGGGAATCAAGCAATAGGCTAATTTTTATATAACTGGGTATCGAACCTCTGCATCCTTTAATCGCCTGCTTATGTAGTATACTGGAAGTTATGCCCTGTTTTCTTCTCTAATGAGTACCGAGCTGGCTGCATGTTCTGATACTGACATATATAGGTACATTATTTCCTCGTTCTTGGGATTTGAAAGTTTAGTGGTTTTTCCAAATGGCTTTTTAATTCTAGGAAAGCTTTCCTGCAATCTTCTCCCAATTCAAAGTTCTTCTTTTTCTTAATCGCATCGAGGAACGGTATACATTTATTAGTAACTTTTGAGATAAACCTGCTTAGTGCAACTACCCTTCCATTTAAGCTCATTACTTCCTTACTGGTTTTAGGTTTGACCATATCCCTTATGGCTTGAATTTGGTCAAGACTTGCTTCGATCCCTTGAGCACTTACTAAGTAGCCTAAGAACTTTCCCGAGTGGACTCCAAAAGAGCATTTTTGTGGGTTCAACTTCATTTCGTACTTTCGTAATATTCTGAAAATTTCCTCTAGATCCTTAAGGTGGTTCTAAGGTTCGCTAGACTTTACCAGCACATCATCAACATAAACTTCCATGTTTCTGTCAATTTGTTCCTTAAACATTCGACTAACCAATCTTTGATAGGTGGCCCCTGCATTCTTTAGCCTAAATGGCATTGCTCTGTAGCAATAAATTACCCATTCAATTATGAAGCTGGTATGATCCTCATCTGGTTTGAACATCGGTATCTAGTTGTACCCTGAATAAGCATCCATGAGGGATAACAATTTGGGTCCACTTGTTGCGTCCAGTAGCTAATCTACCTATGGCAGCGGGAAGCAATCCTTTGGGCATGCTTTGTTTAAGTCCGCATAATCAATGCACGTTCTCCATTTTCCATTTGACTACTTTACCAAAACTGGGTTAGCTAATCATTTGGGATAATATATCTTCCGGATTAATCTATTCTCAAGGAGTCTATCAACTTCTTCTTTTTGAGCATCAGATCATACTTTGTCCAATTATCTCTTTTTCTACCTTATAGGGGTTGCCCGTGGATTGATATTTAAGGCATGGTACATGATAGTCAGATTAATTCCCACCATTTCAGAATGTGACCAAGCAAACATATCCTTTTTGACCTTAAGGAACCAAATCAAGTCTTTCTTTAACTCACTATCAAGATCCTTTCCCACCTTAACTATTTTAGAAACATCATCTGAATCTATGTGGGCTTAATCAAGATCTTCTATGGGTTTTATCCTCTCTGTTTTGCCTCGGCAGTCAAACTCTATGACTATAGGGCCCTCTCTGTTGAATTAGCATCAATTCTGTTTCTCTTGCTTTCGGAAGGGATGTACCTTTGATACATACTGTAACCGACCCAGATTTTCTGTTATTTGATTTTGAACATTTAATGGTTTTAAACGTTGAATTGGAATATAAATTGATTTTTGAATATGAAGATTTTGGTTGAAATTTGTAGAATGAATTTAAATTTCAAATACAGCGATTTATCGTAATACGGAAATGGTGAATAAATGAAATTTATGTTGAATATGAATCGAAATGATTTCTAATGTTGATATAAATTCTATTTGAATTAGAATTGAGTTAATAAGTTTTTAAAACTGAAATTTCAAATGATTTCGTAAAATTTTGAAATCGTCGATTTAATCGACGCGTTAAAATAGCAATCCGGGGCACTGCCTCGAAATTCGATGAAACCAGTTTCATTGGATCCGTAATAGTGTATCATTATCTGATTTCGAATTTCGTAATGATTGGATTTACCGTTTGGTCGTACGGGAAAGAAACGCGGTGAAATTTATATTGGAAATTTAATATAATACTTGGGTTCAAAAAACTATCTTCTACATACGATCGAATTATGTCCCGAAACTTGTTCCATTCCATTCAGAATAGGGGTATAACATTAGAAATGCTAGGCGGCATGTCTCAATTGGAGTCCGTAATTT
Source organism: Allium fistulosum (assembly GCA_030737815.1). Lineage (NCBI taxonomy): Eukaryota > Viridiplantae > Streptophyta > Magnoliopsida > Asparagales > Amaryllidaceae > Allium > Allium fistulosum. Next base: position 944,345,287 of record CM060904.1, on the reverse strand, counting down.
CATAGCTAGATATTTTGAATTTTTAGTTATATATTTTCGTTGATTTAACCTTTCATTCGAGCCGCACCTACTTGTACATCAGCCACTCTATCGCCTGCATAGCTGCCTTCTTACCCATTTAAAAATCATGTATACTTTTCTCCTTCTTCTGAAAATAAACGAAATTAGCTCATATAAAAAATTCATTGCAACGGGTCGTTCGAAAGTTAGGGTTTGCTCGAATTGCGATGGCGGCGCACGCGTGGTCGATGTGGTTCGAGACGAGTTAAAGGGCGTTCGACAGAGGGAAGCTTGAAATCTAGGGTTAGCAAATTCGTGATTTTGGTGAAGTTGTGAATCGAGTCGAGGAAGTCTTCGAGCTCGACGAAGGAAGGTGCATCAGCGACTTCAAAGTGGTAGACTCCGGTCGTTCGTGGCCATCGTGATTTTTGTGCAGGTCACGTATGAAAAGGGTGGTTGCGATTTACACGAGGGTCTGGGGCGTGGAACTTTTGGTGCTGGAGGGTAGAGATTTCGATGGTGAGTTGAACGGTGGAGTCGTGTGATTGGTTCGTGGATTAGATAGGGAGAATGGAGGAGGTGAGGTTCGGCAAAGGTGAAAGTCTAGAGGTGGGCTCGAGTTAAGGAAGAAGGTTTGAAAACATTAATTTTTAAGTTAATTTCATAATCTTTTTATTAATTATAAACCATAATTGATATTTATAAAATTCATAACTATTCATACGAGGTCTAAAAACCATGGAATCGATCACATTTAATTCGTAGCTGCGCAATCTACAATCTGGGATTTAGTTGGAATTGATTTGGGATAGCAGGAATTTTAAGTTAAATCGAACGTCATTCGATTTAATTTAAAATTGGATTGTTCGGCAAATTGAAAAATCAAGGTGAGTAAAATCTCACTCATTTGGATTGCTGGTTTTAATTTTAAAATGTTAAAAATTAATTATTGTTTGATTAGATGAATTTATAATTTATTATCAGTTGGAGGTTATATTTGTAACGACCCGTATTTTTACGGATCAAAACATTCTAAAATGATTGACCTTTGGTTGTATTGTTGTTAAGTCATTTCAGGTTTTGGCAGAATTTTGCTTAAGTCCTAAGTCGTAGCCGACTTAGGAGTTTTGGACGAGTTAAGCAACAAGTCTGGGCGAGTTAATGACTAAGGTGTAGGTCGGTGACGACCTAAGGTAGATAGGGGAGTGGTTTAGGTCGGTTGACAGTTTGGGGCGACTTAAAGGTTGTACCGAGTTAACGACTCATAGGATGGACCGACCTAAGATTTAGACGACCTAAGAGTTTCTCCGACTTATTGTAGTTAGCGGTTTACTGGGGTAAGCGAGTTAGTGGGATGACCGACCCATAGGAGTACCGACTTATAAGCGAGTTAAGGACAGGTCGGCAGAGTAATTGAGTCGGTAGGTCGCCTCCTGTGTTAAGTCGTAACCCAGTTACGAGTTAAGTCGTAGTTGTATTCCTTCGTATGTCATAGGTCGGCAAGGCACTTAGGTCGGCAACGACCTAAGTTAAGTCGCGCCTATGTGTTAAGTCGCAAATGCGCATTGTTGTAGGTCGTTAGGACTTGGGTTTTTAGGCTGTATGATGAGTCTGAGACTTCGTTAGGTCGGCAAAGCTTTAGGTCGTAGGTCGGAATGGTGTTAAGTCGGCAGCGACTTAAGAAGGCAGCCGAGTTAAGGATTTCTGCTATAAATAGGAGGGGGTTGGCTTCATTTTTGGGATCCGGATTTTGAAGCGACGAAGTGCTGCCATTTTGAGAGCTCGACTTCTACACTTCTTCACTTCTTTTCTCCACTCTAATCTAGTGCTTCCATCCATCCAAATCGAAGATCAAGATTGAAGATTCAAGAGCTTAGATTGAAGATCTTCATCTTTTCAAGAGAGATTTCTTCATTTGAAGCGGATTTGTGATAGATCAAGCTTGATCCTTCGCTGTCCAGATCTGAAGCGTATTGATTTGGGTTTGTTTAGGTGATTTGGTGAGTGGTGATTATCTCTCACACGGATCCAAAGGAGTATATCGGATTGTTCGCTCGATTTGGTGTTAAAATAGTGATTTCCATGCATTTTCTTCATCCTATGCGTAGATCCGTATAGATCCATTGTTCATGATGATGTTACACCCATTTTATCATATGTTAACCTATGCAAGTTCATTCATCAAGTTTGTAGAGATATAATCCATGTTTTCATGCTTATTGGACTTTCAACTCTTTAATTACGAAAATGCCATTATTGTTATAATTGTCTACTTAGATCATTTTAGAATGCTTGATTGCTTGGATTGATGTTTGATTTGATTGATTGTTATGAACTAGATGATTGATGATTAGATTTAGATCGAAGATGATTCAAAAGCTAAGGGAAAGGCTCTTGAATTGGGAAAGCTGCTTGTGGCATATGTAGCGGGATGATGAAGCTCGTATGCATAGATTTGATGATGTGATGATGAGATGAGGCTTTGCGAGGATGTAATGAAGCGAGGCAATCATGTGATGAAGACTTGATCTAATCCAGACGGGATCATTCCAAGCATGTTGATAACTCGGTGATATGATTCGAGTTGAGGATAATGAATGGATATGAGAATAGTCGTCGAGGAGGATGACTAGGAGGCTTGGATAGCATCGTTGTTGAAGGTTCTAGCATGCTCTAAGCAAGAGTACGTTTGGGCAGATTCGATAGTCCCAACGGCCAACTGTTGATGGTCGAGTACTCTGGGCAGATTCGATAGTCCTAGGCACGGGCTGCGACGACATGCGGGAGTTATGTCTAGAACCGGGGTTTCCATTAGCCCTTGACGGACGGCTGAAAGAATGTGCCGGTCATTCAATTAACGGTGATATCGAAGCAATGATAACAGTGATAGCCAGAGTCATGGATGTTTGGTTGTATCGTCATTCGGACTCAAGAGCGGTATTTTCTGGGTGCTTATCTGATTTAGGCCTTGGTACTTGGAAAACATCGCCCTTGACTCGAGTGATAGTAGCTTTACTTTAAAATTGTATGCTCTGCTATGTTGTTTCTGCTTAGTGTGTGTCTGGGGGCTATCACTGTAGAACGAGGTTGGAGTGGGAGGGTTGTATTCCTATTCCTTTTCCTTTATGCTCTTTTGGTATGATGTTAGTTAATTTACTGCTCACTAAGACTGTTGTCTGACTCAAGGCTTTATGTTTTAATTCTTATTGCCTTGGGCTGTTCGTCCATTTTGGGACGGGCAGACTAGGTAGCAGGTGACAGGTGCTGTTCTCTTCTCACGATGCTGATATCGAAGACGAGCTAGAGGGTTGCATATTATCTTCTTATATGTACTGGATATTCCGCTGTTTTGTATTCTCTGAGAGATATTTAGTGAGGCTTGATGTATTGACTATTTGGATGCTTGTACTCAACTATTATGGAGTTTTATATGATGTCATTTTGTTCTGTAAAGCTTCACTATACATATGTTCTATTGTATTTTATCCATGCGCTGTGAGTAATACGATAGATTCTGTTGTTTTAAATCTTACCTTGACAATCGTCCATGGTCGCCTGGCACACTTTACAGCGCTCTATCTTTAGATTCGGTGCAGGGGTCATGGGCGGTCGTCACATTTGGTATCAAAGCATTGGTTAATCGATTTTACCCAACGCTCGTCGTCGTAACTACGTATGAGAGACGTAATTGTATTTTGATGGATGAATACTATATATAATATAGTAGTTTAGTAGAGTTGAGTCCTTTATGCAGTTGTTTCTCTAGATGTTCTAATCATTCCTTTTTATAGACATTGAGAATGAGTCGAAGAGGGAGACCAGCTGCTAGGGAAGGCCGTGCTACTGAAGAGACTGCTGATTATGCAGCCATGTTCGAAGCTATGATGACTTCGATCATGAGAAGGATACCAGTTCCGGGAGCAGCAGTTGATGTTGGAGTTCAAGTCCAAACTCCGAAACCAGTGGATTTTGCTAAGCTGTGCAAGGATTATACTGCTCTTGGAGGGAAAGTTTTCTTGGGAACAGAATCTACCATTGAGGTCCAGAGGTGGATAGATGCTTGTAGAAGGATCTTTGGTGATTTGGGAATTGATGATGCAACTAAGAGGAAGTTGGCATTGAGGCAGCTTCAAGGGAGAGCCTCTGATTGGTGGAACTCTATTACCATCACTACTTCGGAAGAAGAGATTACTTGGGAGCAATTCCAAGTCAGATTTGAAGCTAAGTTTATTTCTACAGCTCAGAAGTCTGTTCTGTTCAAGAAGTTTGTAGAGCTCAAGCAGGGTGGAAGATCCGTTCTTGAGTATGTTTCTGAGTTTGAAGCTTTGTCCAAATATGCTCGGTCATATATTGAATCTGCTTATCAGAAGAATGAGAAGTTTTTGACCGGCTTGGATAGTTATCTTGGGAGGCAGTTGGTGGATCATTTGGACGATTCATTTGAGAAGCTTGTGGAGAAAGCTCTTAGGCATGAGAGTCTGTTTCCTAAGGAAGGACCTGTTGTTGCTGTTACCAGGGGAGATTCTAAACCACAGCAGGGTGGAAACCAGAAGAGGAAGCAGCAGCAGCAGAAGGGTAAGGATGGCCAGAAGAAGCCGAAAGGCGAGGTGACTTGCTACAATTGTCAGCAGAAGGGCCATTTCTCTAAGGATTGTAAGAATCCTAAGGTGCCGATGAAGTGTCACAACTGTGACAAGCAGGGGCATTTCAGGAAGAATTGTCCAGAACCAAGGAAGGACAGGCAGATTGTGCAAGCCTATGCTTTGGGGGCTGTTCCGTCGTCTTCGAAAGCTCCTACTGCTGAAGAGAAGGGAAAGAGTGTGGTGGTTCAAGGTACTCTTTTCCTATGTGGTATTCCAGTTAGAGTTTTGTTTGATACTGGAGCATCGCATTCGTTTGTTTGTAATGAACTAGTAGGCCGGTTAGATTTGAAGCCGGATATTGTTGATAGGCCATTGGTTGTGACTAATCCAGTTGGGGGTTCGTCTTGTTTGTGTATGTTATGCCGTGGTCTAGTTGTGTCGAGTCATGGTTGCTCTTTTGTTTGTGATTGCTTTGTTCTGAACTTTGCGGGGTTCGGAATTATCTTGGGTATGGACTGGCTTAGGAAGTATGCGGCTAAGGTTGATTGTGAGAGGCTGGAGGTGACAGTCGAGAATGTGGAAGGGCGAAAGATTGTGATACGATGTAAGCATGAGGAAGGCGTCTTCATGAGCTTCATGTATTCGCTAGTTGTTCCACGGGATGGACTGTCTTTAGTGCCAATCGCAAATGGATTCGAGGATGTCTTTGACGAAGTCAAAGGGTTGTCGTCGCATAGAGAGATCGAGTTTCGTATAGATCTAGTTGAAGGAGCCAGACCTGTTGTGATGCCTCTTAGGCGGATGGCGCCTAGGGAACAGCAGGAGTTGAGGGTGCAAGTTGATGACCTTTTACAGAAAGGATTCATTCGGCGTAGTGTGTCCGAGTGGGGTGCACCAGTTGTGTTCGCAACCAAGGCAGATGGGTCGTTGAGATTGTGCGTCGATTATCGTGAGCTGAATAAGGTGACTAAGAAGAACAAGTATCCATTGCCGAGAATAGATGACTTGTTTGATCAGCTTCACGAAGCTAAGGTGTTTTCTCAGATGGATTTGGCAACGGGATTTCACCAGTTGAGAGTGGCTAAGGATAGTGTACCGAAGACTGCTTTTAGGACACCATCCGGTATCTTTGAGTGGCTGGTAATGCCGTTTGGATTGACTAACGCGCCAGCATATTTTGTGGATCTTATGAATAGAGTGTTCAGAGATCAGTTGAACAAGTTCGTACTTGTGTTCGTGGATGATATTCTGATTTATTCCAGAACGGAAGAAGAGCACAAGACGCACTTGCGTATTGTTTTGGAGATCTTACGGAAACATCAGTTGAAGGCTAAGTTTTCGAAGTGTCACTTCTGAAAGAGTGAAGTGAGGTTCTTAGGCCATGTGATTTCTGGAAATGGAATAGCGGTTGATCCCGCTAAGGTGGCAGCAATCCAGGATTGGGTTAGACCTAAGAATGCATCAGACGTGAGAAGTTTTCTTGGATTAGCAGGATATTATCGACGGTTTATCAAAGACTTCTCCAAGATAGCTGCACCGTTAACAGGATTGACGAAGAAGAATCAAGTGTTCAGTTGGGATGCTAAGTGTGAGCAAGCTTTCGGAATCCTGAAAGAGAGATTGACGAGTGCTCCTGTTTTGACTATTCCAAGTGGGAATGATGAGATGGTGGTTTACACCGACGCATGTGGTACTGGACTTGGAGCAGTGCTGATGCAGAAGGATAAAGTTGTTGCGTATGCTAGCCGACAACTGAAGCCGCATGAAAGGAATTACCCAACTCATGATTTGGAATTGGCGGCGATTGTATTTGCTCTGAAGATGTGGAGACATTATCTGTTGGGAGTTCGATTCGAGTTGTTTACGGATCACAAGTCGTTGAAGTATCTTTTCTCCCAAAAGGATTTGAATCTTCGGCAGCAACGTTGGCTAGAGTTTTTGGCATCGTATGATTTTGGTATAGCTTATACTCCGGGAAAAGGTAACGCAGTGGCTGATGCGTTAAGTCGAAGACATGCAGGATTGGGAGCCATGTTTTCTGAATGGAAGAATCTCGAGTATTTAGCTGGATTTGACTTCAGGCCTAGATGCGAATTGGAACCTGAGATGTTGGCAAACTTATCAATAAGACCCACTCTTGTGGAAAGGATTGGCGAGGGCCAAAAGCGAGATGATAAGCTTGTCAAGATTATCCGTGAATTGGGATCTGGATTGGATCCAGAAAAGGATAAAGGATTCGAGGTCGATCGAGAGGGTTGGCTTCGAAAGCAAGGACGACTAGTTGTTCCCGATATAGATGAATTGAGGAGCGAAGTTCTGAAGGAAAGTCATCACTCGAAGTTGACAATTCATCCAGGTGGAAACAAGATGTATCGGGATATGAAGAGAACCTACTACTGGGAAGGTATGAAGAAGGATGTTGGAAATTTTATTTCCAAGTGTATGAACTGCCAGTTGGTTAAAGCCGAACAGAAGAAGCCAAGCGGATTGCTTCAACCATTAGAAGTTCCTACATGGAAGTGGGAACAAGTGTCGATGGATTTTATCGATGGATTGCCTAGAACCAGAACGGGAAATGAAGGGATTTGGATCATTGTGGATCGTCTGACTAAGAGTGCACGATTCATTCCTGTTCGATCGACTAGGACTGCATCAAAGTTGGCTGAGTTGTATGTTAAGTGGATAGTTCGATTCCATGGTATTCCGAAGAGTATAGTGAGCGATCGAGATCCTTTGTTCACTAGTGGATTTTGGAAGAGCTTCCAGGAAGTTTTGGGAACCAAGTTGTGTTTGAGTACAGCTTATCACCCTCAAACAGATGGTCAGACTGAGAGAGTCAACCGAGTTTTGGAAGATCTCCTCAGAGCTTGTGTTTTGGACTTCGGAGGATCATGGGAAGATCACCTTCATTTGGTGGAGTTTTCATACAACAACAGTTACCAGTCAAGTATTGGTATGGCACCGTATGAGGCGTTGTATGGAAGACCGTGTAACTCTCCGACATGTTGGATAGAGACAGGAGAAAAGCTGATGCTTGGGCCAAAGATGATTCGCCAGACTTCAGACTATATAGAGATCATTTGGCAACGAATGAAGGCAGCCCAAGACCGTCAGAAGAGTTATGCCGATAAGCGTCGAAAGGATTTGGAATTCGACGTAGGAGATATGGTTTTTGTGAAGATTTCTCCACTGAAGAATGTTATTCGATTCGGGAAGAAAGGAAAATTGACTCCGAGATTTGTTGGACCATTTCCGATTATCGAGCGAATTGGAAATCTCACTTATAGATTGGAATTAACGGAGAAGATGTCGGGTGTGCACAATGTTTTTCATGTATCGTATCTACGGAAGTATGTGCACGACTCGAGTACAGTGGTTTCTTCTGATAGCTGTGAAGACTTCGAAATTGACCCAGTCGATAGAAGACCTCGTAAGCCGCTTCATGTTGTTGGAACCGACACGAAACAGCTTAGGAGGAAGATAGTTAAGTTGCTCAAGATACAATGGAGTGACGATGATAACGACTGTACGTGGGAGGTGGAAGAGAGGATGAAAGCAGCTCATCCTGAACTCTTCGAGGTATGGCCCTAAGGTGTCGTGTCATCTAACGAAATTGTAACTTGTTCTAAGTCTTAGAATTCTGTACGCTAAGCTAGAATTGGATGCATGGTTTATTGACTGTTATGGATGATAGGCGTACAGAATAGCTTTGATTGCCTTGTTTGTTTGGAATTTCGGGGGCGAAATTCCTAAGGGGGAGAGAATGTAACGACCCGTATTTTTACGGATCAAAACATTCTAAAATGATTGACCTTTGGTTGTATTGTTGTTAAGTCATTTCAGGTTTTGGCAGAATTTTGCTTAAGTCCTAAGTCGTAGCCGACTTAGGAGTTTTGGACGAGTTAAGCAACAAGTCTGGGCGAGTTAATGACTAAGGTGTAGGTCGGTGACGACCTAAGGTAGATAGGGGAGTGGTTTAGGTCGGTTGACAGTTTGGGGCGACTTAAAGGTTGTACCGAGTTAACGACTCATAGGATGGACCGACCTAAGATTTAGACGACCTAAGAGTTTCTCCGACTTATTGTAGTTAGCGGTTTACTGGGGTAAGCGAGTTAGTGGGATGACCGACCCATAGGAGTACCGACTTATAAGCGAGTTAAGGACAGGTCGGCAGAGTAATTGAGTCGGTAGGTCGCCTCCTGTGTTAAGTCGTAACCCAGTTACGAGTTAAGTCGTAGTTGTATTCCTTCGTATGTCATAGGTCGGCAAGGCACTTAGGTCGGCAACGACCTAAGTTAAGTCGCGCCTATGTGTTAAGTCGCAAATGCGCATTGTTGTAGGGCGTTAGGACTTGGGTTTTTAGGCTGTATGATGAGTCTGAGACTTCGTTAGGTCGGCAAAGCTTTAGGTCGTAGGTCGGCATGGTGTTAAGTCGGCAGCGACTTAAGAAGGCAGCCGAGTTAAGGATTTCTGCTATAAATAGGAGGGGGTTGGCTTCATTTTTGGGATCCGGATTTTGAAGCGACGAAGTGCTGCCATTTTGAGAGCTCGACTTCTACACTTCTTCACTTCTTTTCTCCACTCTAATCTAGTGCTTCCATCCATCCAAATCGAAGATCAAGATTGAAGATTCAAGAGCTTAGATTGAAGATCTTCATCTTTTCAAGAGAGATTTCTTCATTTGAAGCGGATTTGTGATAGATCAAGCTTGATCCTTCGCTGTCCAGATCTGAAGCGTATTGATTTGGGTTTGTTTAGGTGATTTGGTGAGTGGTGATTATCTCTCACACGGATCCAAAGGAGTATATCGGATTATTGGCTCGATTTGGTGTTAAAATAGTGATTTCCATGCATTTTCTTCATCCTATGCGTAGATCCGTATAGATCCATTGTTCATGATGATGTTACACCCATTTTATCATATGTTAACCTATGCAAGTTCATTCATCAAGTTTGTAGAGATATAATCCATGTTTTCATGCTTATTGGACTTTCAACTCTTTAATTACGAAAATGCCATTATTGTTATAATTGTCTACTTAGATCATTTTAGAATGCTTGATTGCTTGGATTGATGTTTGATTTGATTGATTGTTATGAACTAGATGATTGATGATTAGATTTAGATCGAAGATGATTCAAAAGCTAAGGGAAAGGCTCTTGAATTGGGAAAGCTGCTTGTGGCATATGTAGCGGGATGATGAAGCTCGTATGCATAGATTTGATGATGTGATGATGAGATGAGGCTTTGCGAGGATGTAATGAAGCGAGGCAATCATGTGATGAAGACTTGGTCTAATCCAGACGGGATCATTCCAAGCATGTTGATAACTCGGTGATATGATTCGAGTTGAGGATAATGAATGGATATGAGAATAGTCGTCGAGGAGGATGACTAGGAGGCTTGGATAGCATCGTTGTTGAAGGTTCTAGCATGCTCTAAGCAAGAGTACGTTTGGGCAGATTCGATAGTCCCAACGGCCAACTGTTGATGGTCGAGTACTCTGGGCAGATTCGATAGTCCTAGGCACGGGCTGCGACGACGTGCGGGAGTTATGTCTAGAACCGGGGTTTCCATTAGCCCTTGACGGACGGCTGAAAGAATGTGCCGGTCATTCAATTAACGGTGATATCGAAGCAATGATAACAGTGATAGCCAGAGTCATGGATGTTTGGTTGTATCGTCATTCGGACTCAAGAGCGGTATTTTCTGGGTGCTTATCTGATTTAGGCCTTGGTACTTGGAAAACATCGCCCTTGACTCGAGTGATAGTAGCTTTACTTTAAAATTGTATGCTCTGCTATGTTGTTTCTGCTTAGTGTGTGTCTGGGGGCTATCACTGTAGAACGAGGTTGGAGTGGGAGGGTTGTATTCCTATTCCTTTTCCTTTATGCTCTTTTGGTATGATGTTAGTTAATTTACTGCTCACTAAGACTGTTGTCTGACTCAAGGCTTTATGTTTTAATTCTTATTGCCTTGGGCTGTTCGTCCATTTTGGGACAGGCAGACTAGGTAGCAGGTGACAGGTGCTGTTCTCTTCTCACGATGCTGATATCGAAGACGAGCTAGAGGGTTGCATATTATCTTCTTATATGTACTGGATATTCCGCTGTTTTGTATTCTCTGAGAGATATGTAGTGAGGCTTGATGTATTGACTATTTGGATGCTTGTACTCAACTATTATGGAGTTTTATATGATGTCATTTTGTTCTGTAAAGCTTCACTATACATATGTTCTATTGTATTTTATCCATGCGCTGTGAGTAATACGATAGATTCTGTTGTTTTAAATCTTACCTTGACAATCGTCCATGGTCGCCTGGCACACTTTACAGCGCTCTATCTTTAGATTCGGTGCAGGGGTCATGGGCGGTCGTCACAATATTATACAGTAGTATATATATTAGTAGTTGGATATATTTCCCGCCGATTGGAGCGGATGAGACACTATGCGCCCCGCATAATAGCGGATGACCCTATATTACCGCGATATCCTGCCTTGAAACGGGATTGGTATTTTATGTTATATAACATCTATGGATGCAGGAAAATAGGTTGGAGGGATCCAACTGGATTCCTCACATATATTGATTGTTTATTATATATAGCGGTATATGATGTGATTGAATAATCTTTTATGTATTTTTGTGTGATTTGATTTATTTGATGCTATAGTAGCATTGGCCTTAATTTTGGTATTTTAAATACCATAAATATTATTTTTGAATTTGAAGGAATTAAAAGGAGATTTTGGATATAAAAATATTTATATCGAATTTGGATTATTTTAAAGGAAATTGATTTGGATAAAATAATGATTTGATTTTGGGTTGTACTTAACTATTTAAAAAATGTTTTGAATAGAGATTTTAAAATAATTTATATAAAGGATTTTTAACAATGGATTATTAAATGATATTTCTGAAAATATGGAAAAGAAGTTGAAATCGATAAATAAAATAAATTTGTAAAATAAATGGGATTTATAAAGAAATGGATTCATAAATGAAATTTTATAAATGAGATTATTTTTATAATCAAGTGAATCCCAAATGAGTTTATAAACTTATAAACGATGTTTATAAATATGGGGAAATGTTTATCAGTTGATAAATTGGAAATATAAATTTACAGTGTGAATTTATATCGAGATGCGGAAATGGATTTTTGGAAAAAAAATAGTGGATTCTATTTTTGGGATGCGAGAATGATTATGAAATTGAAATGTGGTCGATGTGATATGAATCGAGGGAGATTTATAAATTGAAATTGGTAATATTGGATTTTTAAAATAGACTTTTGTCGAGAAATTAATTTTTTTGAAAATAGGATTTTATTTATTAAACTGCATAGTTAAAGCTGTTTTAGTATTGAAATAATTCGGAAAGTGGATTATTCAAATATTTAACATTTATTGAAATGAATTCCCATTTTTATAATAAGCTTTGTAAATCGATTAGTTTTATTTAAAAATGGATTGGAAATGAGTTATCGACGTTTATTTAAAGTGTTTTAATATTTTAAATAATTACTTAAACATGTTTTAAAAATAAATTATTATTCCTTAAAAAATACTTATCATATATATAGAGTTTTGAAATGATTGGAATTTGTTTATAAATGCTCTCGAGATTTGTAAATGGGGTTTATTTAATGGATATGATTTTTATAAGAGAAATCTTGCAATGGAATTCTGGATACTTAAGGAAACTTTCGGAATGTTGAAATACGAGAACTTCGAAAATGAATTAGAATTCATAAAGAAGTTAGAAATGGATAGTTGGAATTGTAGACAAGTGTCATCAACTTTGGAAATTTTAAAGGAAATTAATTAATGAATTCTGGAAAACTTATAGAATTCGTTATAAATGAGTTAAGGCATTTATGAATAAATTGTAAAGGATTTTGAGAAATAGGAGATAAATGTAATTTTTCCTAAGTATTGGAAATAAAATGATTTTAGGAAATATATTTATAAACATTTCCTAAGTGTTGGACTGGAAGGATTTGAAATATTTTAACTACAAGATTATTATCATAGAAATATTGTTAAAGTGTTGAATTATAAATGGAAATGCGTGAAAAAATTATTTTTAAGTATTGATATGACTCAAAAATATCCTGTTATGGATACAAGTATTTGAAATTGTTTTCAATTATTGAATATACTGGAAGAGATTTGAATATATATCTTTGTGAAGATATATTGAAATGAATGTTTGAAAGATTTATAAAATCGGGCCTAGTGACCGCTTATGTGTGAAATTTGATAGTTAAATAATAGACTTTCAAATATGGCCAAATTCATTGATAGTTTCGAAGAGACTGGGATCAGTTTAATTTTTCGAAAACCACTTTGATTCGATTTGTGTGTCACGAATTATGATATCTCGAAGATAATGGAGAAGGTGATTTGGAAGGAGTTTCGGTTTGTTCAGACCCAGAGCAACTTGTATGGATTAATGTTATCATTGCATCATTGCCTGGAAGGCAGTGTTAGCATTCCAAGTATGAATGCTATTCTAAAGGTAAAACATAGCCTCAAGCCTCATCAACCGGGAATGACTAAAATAAGGGAGATGCAGCAGGGCTAAGTGGATCGCACCCAAGTAGGGTATGTTATCACTTTTCTAGATACCTCGGATATATTATAATTATGGATATGGTTGTGCATGAAAAAGAGAGCGCTCGATAGGGTGGGAACACCTAGGGTGATAACATTTTGATACTATCCAACAAGGGGTAGGCCGGTCCTGTGTTTGCAGGGATCGTTAGGTACGATCTCGGAACATTTTTCCAGAGGTACTATGGCGGGCGGTACCCCAGTAGCCCAGTCATTGTATGGAATCCAATATCCACTACGAGCCTGTACGATTTTAGTTGTGCCCAACTATGTTGAAATGTGAGATGCAAGCATTTCAACTATTTTATAGTTTATTTTCTATAGACAATATTATAATATCAGATGATTTTGATATAAAATGTCTGGATACCATAAGGTAAAAACCCATCGTATTTATGTGTGGCATGGTCTTACGAGATACCTTTGTTTCCAAAGGATTTGAATAACAGTAATAATTCAAATTGAGTGTGTTTTCTCATGCTGGTTTTCCAGACTGACTCGGGTGTTATTTTATAATAATGCTCGAGTCAGAGTATTACAGATTCAGGTTAGGATGCTATGGAGCACAGGAGACGTGCTAGAGGATTCTCAGGCATATTCCATGTACTTGATTATATTCCGCCGTGTTTTTATACTGAATATTCAGTACTTGTGAGGAAAAGTTATTATAACTGTCCAGATTGATTTGTTGATTGTGGTACTCTGATGATGGTATGTATAATAACAGTTATAGTTCCTTTTTGTATAAAGATCTGTATTTATATGTTATATATTGTTCCGCTGCGATTGTGAGATTCTCTGTGTTATTGTTTCTGTTTTCTTCTATCCCTTTTTTTCTTTACCCCTAATGTTCTAGTATTTTCGACACTCGATTGCTCATCACGCTATACTGAGAATGAATTGATGTCGATTTTAGAGGGTCGAAAATCCTGGGTTGCTACATTTGGTATCAGAGCCAGGTTAAGCGAACCTTGGCTTTGGTGGGGATTACTCATTAGAGATAGGGTCAGTAATACTCTAGAATGAGTTTGAGTGCATTACTAGATATGAGGGCATATGTGTTAGTTAATATAAATTGTTTATATTGTGTTGACTTATCTGTTAGGTGTTTATAAATTCTGGTCGGTATAGTCTGGACAACTATATCGATGGGGATTTCTAAACTCTTAAACTAGGCAAACCGACACAATATTATTTTTAAAGTGGATAAATGAAATAATTTTACCCAAATTATATTTTGATATAAAAGAAATAATTTTCTGAAATTATTATAGTATATTGGAGTGTTTGGTTGTTATTATTATAATAAAAAACAAGATTATAAATTAGAATGGTCATATATCATCAAATTAAAAAAAGTATAAGTATTAATTATACAAATGAGTTAAGACTAAATTTTGATTCAAACCAGAATTTGGAAATTTAAATCCCGGAAATTTCGAAAATGTTTTCCAAGTGTAATGAAATAAATAATGGTAATATTATTTTGGAAATGTATTTTAAATAGAAATGTATTTAAATGGATTTTTAAAGTGATAAAGCATTGAACTCACTACAGTCGCTGGAAAATAATTCTGGTGATGACGGCCGCATCATCGGTCTTTATTTTCGAGTTTCTAAGTGACAGATTGCTACCATAGTAATTTGATATGAGGATTTTTATTTGGAAAAGAAGAGTTGTTTTGGAAATTCCAAAGGGAATTTTTTTGGATGAAAACTAGGTTTAGTTTAAATTTAAAAAGCGTGATTTGATATACAAAGGAGTTATGTATGTATAAATGGTTTCAAAATGATTTTTGAAATAAAACGGGTTTTGAATTCTGGAAATTGGTAAAGAACCAATTATCTAATTAGTGGATTGAATTTTAATATTTAACCTTGGTTATTGAAATTTAACTTAAGATAAGTTAAATATGGAATTTGAAGGAAACTGGATTTATTTTGTAATGTGTTAAAAGGAATAGATGTGGACTTGAGTCATAAATATAATTTGACTTAAATGGCTAGTAACTGAATATGTTTTGAATGTGTTAATGAAAATGATATTGGTAGTGAATCGAGATGAATAGATTGAATGAGCTAATAATATAAAATGGGTGAAATATGAATTGAATACAAGCGAATTGAATGTGAATCAACTGAAATTAAAAAAAAAAAGTGGTACATAAGTCACTTGAAAGTGAATAAACGAAATGGGAATCATTAAATTGTGAATGGACTTAAGTAAGATTTAAGAATTTGAAGTAAATAAGTTGTATAACTTATAAATTGAACAGATGGAAAGCAAACCAAATTGAATAAATAGTTAAACAATTGTGTGAAGCAAACAAAATATGGAATTGAGTTATGAGGTGTAATTTAACTTAAGTCGGTTAAATGAAATTGAATTTGATTTGGATAAATCAATAAATTGAATTTGAATTGGAAATAGTGAATGATTAAGGTGAATATGAACTTAAGTTTTAAAGTTGTATATATAAACTTAAGAAATGGTATATAATGTTTATAATAAAGACTTAAGAAATAATTTTAATGGAATGATTTCCGAAATTGACTTAACTCAGTTAAAGGAATTTAAAGTGAATTTAGGATGTGTTAAATAGAATTGGATTTGAATTTGTAATAGCTTAATGAAATGAATATAGACTTGAGTATGGAAATCAAAATTGAAGGTAATCTGGAATGAATTAAGGGAAAGTAAGCTTAAACTTTGAAATGGAAATCCAAATTTGAATTATAAAATGAATTTATACTCAAGCCAACTAAATGAAGTGATTTTTGAAATAAAAATCTAATTGTGAAGTGGAAAATGGAAGTAACTAATTAGATAAATTAGTTAGTAAATTGAAATTGAATGTGGAACTTGAGTTATTAATAGAATTGAATTTAAGTCAAGATAAGTAAGTGCTTTTTGAAAATGAAACTTAACTTAGTTAAGTAAATTGGAAGCAAACTAATTAGAGAATTAATTAGTGAATTGGATGTTGAAAATGAGAATGAAATTATAAATGAATTCAATTTAAGTGTAAATTAAAATGGTTGAGAATATTATTAATAAGAATGGAATTTCAACTTAAGTAACTAATTTATGAGATGATTCATAAATAAATTGGCATGGATTAGTTCGTTGTTGAATATAAAATTTAGAAAACAAGATTTTGTGAATAAATTGAACATGGATTAACAAAAAGTTGATAAATTAATTTGGAATCAATTTAAAATAGCTATAAGCTTAAGTGGTTATTGTATCAAATGAATATCACCGAATTTGCATGGAAAAATTTGTCGTTTTATGTAAATAGAAGTAAACAAAATTTTGTGAATCAATGGAAAGTTATATAATTGATTTAGAAGTAATTTGGAGTGGATATGAATATGTTGAGTGCAAATATGATTGGGATGCTAATAAATTGTTGTGAATCATTTGGAATGGAATAAATGGCGTATAATTTGAATTAGAAATGAATAATTAAATGTTGGGACTTTGTAGTTGCATGTACCTGCTATATATATATATATATATATATATATATATATATCTTAACCTGTTTTGGTTATGAAGTATGTGTTAACTTAGTTAAATTCAATGAAATGTTATTAAATTCCATATTTTTCATACTTATGGGTTTTATTTGAGTAAGTATAGGTACAAGAAGACCATTTGGCTAAATTTTGGTTGCACAATTGCATATAAATTGAGCGAGCTTGCTTAATAATGCTAAATTAAGGTACGCTTATGAATTTAGCGCGAAAAATAAAAATATTGATATATATATATATATACATACACAATATATACATATATATATATTGTGTTTTCCGGCCATGAGAGCCGATGTATATCTTTTTATCATATTTTTCATATTGCAAAAGACTCTCCGTACAAGGGAGACTCTGCCAAAAAAATTTATAAATTTAGGATGTTAGAAATTTTTTGAAAATTTTAGGAAAATTCTTGTTAACCAAAATTTGACTTCGAATTGTAATTTAAATAAAGGGTTTTGGTTTAGAAATGGAAAACTAATTATTTTGTATGGAACTAAAGGATTTATAAAAGTGAAAATTGAGTTTTAACTAAGTGGGTTTTGATAAGTGAATGGGGCTGTAGAATTTTTCCTACTTAGCAATTTCGGGGACGAAATTCTTTTAAGAGGGAAGGAATGTAAGGACCCGGATTTTCCATCATTTGATTTTGAACATTTAATTATTTTAAACATTGAATTGGAATATAAATTGATTTTTAAATATGAAGATTTTGGTTGAAATTTATAGAATGAATTTAAGTTTTAAATATAGCGATTTATCATAATACAGAAATGGTGAATAATTGAAATTTGAGTTGAATATGAATCGAAACGATTTCTAATGTTGACATAAATTCTACTTGAATTAGAATTGAGTTAGTAAGTCTTTAAAAACTGAAATTTCAAGTGATTTCATAAATTTTTGAAATCGTCGATTTAATCGACGCGTTAAAGTAGCAATCTGGGGCACAGTCTTGGAATTCGACGAAACTAGTTCCATTAGATCCATAATAGTGTATTATTATCAGATTTCGAATTTCGTAGTGATTAGATTTACCGTCTGGTCGTACGGGATAGAAATGCGTTGAAATTTATATCGGAAATTTAATATAATACTTGGGTTCAAAAAACTATCTTCCACATACGATCGAATTAGGTCCCGAAACTTGTTCCATTTCGTTCGGAATATGAGTATAACATTAGGAACGCCATGTGGCACGTCTCGATTGGAGTCCGTAATTTCATAGCTAGATATTTTGAATTTTTAATTATATATTTTCGTTGATTTAACCTTTCAGCCTTATCCTTTCATTCAAGCTACACCTACTTGTACATCACCCACCCTATCGCCTACATAGCTGCCTTCTCACCCATTAAAAATCGCGTATACTTTTCTCCTTCTTCTGAAAATAAACGAAATCGGTTCATATAAAAAAATCATTATAGCAGGTCGTTCGAAGTTTAAGACTGGGCTCGAATTGCGATGGCGCGCACACGTGGTCGATGGGGTTAGAGGCGAGTTGAAGGGTGTTCGATAGAGGGAAGCTCAAAATGTTGGGTTAGCAAATTCGGCGAAGGAAGGCGCATCAGCGGCTTCAGAATGGTGGACTCCAATCGTTCATGTCCATCCCCATTTTTGTGCAGGTCGCGTATGAAAAGGGTGATCACGATTTACGTGAGGGTCTGGGGCATGGAACTTTTAGTGCTGGAGGGTACAGATTTCAATGGCGAGTTGAATGGTGGAGTCGTGGGATGGTTTCGTGGATTGGAGAGGGAGAATGGAGGAGGCGAGGTTCGGCAATAGTGAAAGTCCGGAAACGGGCTAGAGTTGAGGAAGAAGGTTTGAAAACAATAATTTTTAAGTTAATTTCATAATCTTTTTATTATTTATAAATCATAATTGATATTTATAAAATTCATAACTATTCATACGAGGTCCAAAAACCATGGAATCAGTCACGTTTAATTCGTAGCTACAAAATATACAATCTGGGATTTATTTGGAATTGATTTGGGATAGCAGGAATTTTAAGTTAAATCAAACGTCATTCTATTTAATTTAAAATTGGATCGTTTGGGAAATTGAAAAATTAAGGTGAGTAAAATCTCACTCATTTGGATTGCTGGTTTTAATTTTAAAATGTTAAAAATTAATCATCGGTTAATTAGATGAATTTATAATTTAATATCAGTTGGAGCTTATATTATATATAGTAGTATATATTAGTAGTTGGACATATTTTCCGTCGATTGGAGCAGATGAGACACTATGCACCCCGCATAATAGCGGATGACCATATATTACCGCGATATCCCGCCTCGAAGCGGGATTGGTATTTTATGTTATATAACATCTATGGATGCAGGGAAACAGGTTGGAGTGATCCAATTGGATTCCTCAAATATATTGATTTTTTATCATATATAGCGATATATGATGTGATTGAATAATCTATTATGGATTTTTGTGTGATTTGATTTATTGGCTGCTATTGTAGCACTGGCCTTAATTTTGGTATTTTAATTACCATAAATATTATTTTTGAATTTGAAGGAATTAAAAGGAGATTTCGAATATAAAAATATTTATATCGAATTTGGATTATTTTAAAGGAAATTGATTTGGATAAAACAATGATTTGATTTTAGGTTGTACTTAACTATTTGAAAAATGTTTTGAATAGAGATTTTAAAATAATTTATATAACGGATTTTTAACAATGGATTTTTAAATGATATTTCTAAAAATATGGAAAAGAAGTTGAAATCGATAAATAAAATAGATTTGTAAAATAAATGGGATTTATAAAGAAATGGAT
Organism: Allium fistulosum; assembly: GCA_030737815.1. NCBI lineage: Eukaryota > Viridiplantae > Streptophyta > Magnoliopsida > Asparagales > Amaryllidaceae > Allium > Allium fistulosum. The sequence goes on along the minus strand of CM060904.1, from coordinate 944,325,736 downwards.
TCATAAATGGAAATTTTTAAATGAGATTATTTTTATAAACGAGTGAATCAGAAATGAGTTTATAAACTTATAAACGATGTTTATAAATAAGGGGAAACATTATCAGTTGATAAATTGGAAATATAAATTTACAGTGTGAATTTATATCGAGATATGGAAGTGGGTTTTTGGAAAAAAAAAATAGTGGATTCTATTTTTGGGATGTGAGAATGATTATGAAATTGAAATGTAGTCGATGTGATATGAATCGAAAGGGATTTATAAATTGAAATTGGTAATATTAGATTTTTGTCGAGAAACTAATTTTTTTATAATGGGATTTTATTTATTAAACTATATAGTTAAAGTTGTTTTAGTATTGAAATAATTCGGAAAGTGGATTATTCAAATATTTAATATTTATTGAAATGAATTCATATTTTTATAATAAGCTTTGTAAATCGATTAGTTTTATTTAAAAAGGATTGGAAATGAGTTATCGACATTTATTTAAAGTGTTTTAATATTTTAAATAATTACTTAAACATGTTTTAAAAATAAATTATTATTCTTTAAAAAATACTTATCATATATATAGAGTTTTGAAATGGTTGGAATTTGTTTATAAATACTCTCGAGATTTGTAAACGGTGTTTATTTAATGGATATGATTTTTTAAGAGAAATCTTGTAATGGAATTCTGGTAACTTAATGAAACTTCCAAAATGTTGAAATACGAGAACTTCAAAAATGAATTAGAATTCATAAAGAAGTTAGAAATGGGTAGTTGTAATTATAGACAAGTGTCATCAACTTTGGAAATTTTAAAGGAAATTAATTAATGAATTCTGGAAAACTTACAGAATTCATTATCGATGAGTTAAGGAATTTATGAGTAAATTGTAAAGTATTTTGAGAAATAGGAGATAAATGTAATTTTTCCTAATTATTGGAAATAAAATGATTTTAGGAAATATACTTATAAACATTTCCTAAGTGTTGGACTGGAAGGATTTGAAATATTTTAACTCCGAGGTTATTATCATAGAAATATTTTCAAAGTGTTGAATTATAAATGGTAATGGGAGAAAAAGGTATTTTTAAATATTGATATGATTCTAAAATATCCTGTTATGGATATAAGTATTTGAAATTGTTTTCAATTATTGAATATACTGGAAGAGATTTGAATATATATCTTTGTGAAGGTATTTTGAAATGAATGTTTGAAAGATTTATAAAATCGGGCCTAGTGACTGCTTATGTGTGAAATTTGATAGTTAAATGACCAGCTATCAAATCTGGCCAAATTCGTTGATCGTTAAAAGAGACCGGGATCAGATTTAATTATCCGAAAACCACTTCGATCCGATTTGTGCGTTACGAATTGTGATATCTCGAAGATAATGGAGATGGTGATTTGGAAGGAGTTTCGGTTTTTTCAGACCCAGAACAACTTGTATGGATGAATGCTATCATTGCATCGTTGCCTGGAAGGCAGTGTTAGCATTCCAAGTATGAATGCTATTCTAAAGGTAAAACGTAGCCTCAAGCCTCATCAATTGGGAATGAATAAAATATGGGAGATGCAGCAGGGCTAAGTGGGTCGCACCCCAAGTAGAGTATGTTATCACTTTTCTAGATACCCTTGGATATATTATAATTACAGATATGGTTGTGCATGAAAAAGAGAGCGCTCGATAGGGTGGGAACACCTGGGGTGATAACATATTCGGTACTATCCAGCAAGGGGTAGGCCGGTCCTGTGTTGGCATGGATCATTTGGTACAATCTTGGTACATTTTTCTAGAGATGTACTGTGGCGGGCGGTACCCCAGTAGCCTAGTCATTGTGTGGAATTCTATATCCACTACGAGCCTATATGGTTTTTGTTGTGCCCAACTATGTTAAAATGTGAGATGCAAGCATTTTAGCTATTTTATAGTTTATTTTCTATAGACACTATTATAATATCAGATGATTTTGATATAAATTATTTTGGTTACCGTAAGGTAAAAACCCGTCGTATTTATGTATGACATGGTCTTACGAGATACCTTTGTTTTCAAAGGATTTTGATAACAATAATAATTCAAATTGAGTGTGTTTTCTCACGCTGGTTTTTCAGACTGACTCGGGTGTTATTTTATTATAATGCTCAGGTTAGACCGATTATTACGGATTCAGGTTAGGATGTTATTAAGCATAGGTGACGTGCTGGAGGATTCTCAGGCGTATTCCACGTACTTGATTATATTCCGCTGTGTCTGTGTACTGGATATTCAGTACTTATGAGGACAAGTTATTATAACTGTCCAGATTGATTTGTTGATTGTGGTACTCTAATGATGGTATGTATAATAAAAGTTATAGTTTCTTTTTGTATAAAGAACTGTATTTATATATTATATATTTATTTCCGCTGCGATTGTGAGATTCTCTGTGTTATTGTTTCTGTTTTCTTCTATCCCTTTTCTTCTTTACCCCTAATGATCTGGTATTTCCGGCACTCGATTGCTCGTCATGCTATACTGAGAATGTATTGATGTTGATTTTCGAGGGTCGAAAATCTCGGGTCGCTACACATACTCTTGTTAGACTTTTTAATGTTAATCTTTGCTTCGAATGTTGGATGTGAAAATCCATCAGCCGAAGGCTGTAAAACAGTAGAAGAATCAAAGTAAGAAAAATACTCCCTTTTGTATTAGTCAAGTGTAGCAAAGTACATTTCTCGGGAGCTAAATTGTTCCCTCCGCACAGTTCCCCAACCCTGCTTTGTCAGGAGTTTTACCATGAGATACTTTGGGGAGACAAAAGCATCAATCTCATCCAAGGCTGGTCTTCCAAAGAAGGCATTGTAGTAGGAAGGTTGATCGATTATCACAAAAATAGTTTCAAATGTTTAGCAAGTTGGTGGCACTCCCATCTGTACGAGTAGCTTTATCTGCCCCATTGGAGTTGACCCTTTGTTGTTGAACCCAAATATAGGTTCTGTGCTTGGCTCTGATTTGTGCTCAGAGATGTTCATCTGGTCGAAGGCATGTTTGAAGATTACATTGACCGTGCTGCCTATGTCGACCAGAATCTTAGAGACAATAGATAGCCCAATTTGTGCAGTAATCATGAGGGGTTCATTATGAGGATGATGGACCCTTTTGCGTAGCTCTTGCGGAATGACCACCAGATTAGGCATTTGGATGTTATGGCGTGGGTTTTTCGTTGAAGGCTCTTCTTGAACAGAATAAATCCCCTCATTGGCCTCCTTTATATATCTGCTTCGGACCCCCTTAGTATTTCCTGCTGGATATGGCCCGCCATGGATCACATCAATCCTGTTGATTGGTGGGCTTAAGCTTAGAGGGTCCACATCTTCTAGCACATTTACAGCATTGTTTGGGCGCTTCTACGGAGCATTTTCTATTCGGTGAGCTTTATGTTGTTCTTGAACAAATTCTTTTAAATGGCCTTCTCGGATCAGCTTTTGGATTATTCCAGCCAGAACTCTGCACTCGTCAGTTTTATGGCCATTAACTTTGTGATAAGCACAATAATCCCTTCCTTTTTTTTGCCCCTGGATTATTCTTGGCTTTGAAGGAGGTTGGAAAGTTGACCCTTTCCTTAGCTATAGCATATACGTAAGATAGTGGCTTATTTAAAGCAACTGTGTTAGCAACTGGTTCTTCCTGTCTGGTCTTTTTGTGGCCACTGTCTAGGCCAAACTTTCCCCCTTCCTTCTAGGTAATTGTTTTCTTCTTGGTGTAGTAAAGCTCATCCATCCGGATGAACTTGTCAGCTTGAAAGTGAAAGTCCTGCAGATCATTGCAGCCATTGACAAAGAGCTGCTTATAGAAAGGGGTATTCTCAATCAAGCCAAAATGGAAATCTATGAGTTTAACACAATCATTCATATCCTTGGCCTTTAAAGCCTCGGCGTTGACCTTCTCAAGTAGTTTCCCAAAGACTCTCCCTGCCTTTGCTTTATATTTTCCAAGACTATATAATCAATAGTAGGATCCTTGCAAGTGCAGAATTGGGCTAAGAACTCGTAAGAAAATTGCTTCCAGGAGTAGATTGTCTTTTCTCTACATTGCCTATACCATTTGGCCGCAGCTCCCTAGAGAGTAACAAGGAACAGTCGACATCTGATTGCCGTAGAAGCATTATACAATTCCATCTGACTATCAAAAGCCATAAGATGATTATCGAGGTCCGTCACCCTATGATATTTCATGGACGGGATTTTGACATATGGAGGTATCGTAGTTGCCATGATTTCGTCGCTGAAAGGTGGTACCCTCTCATTGTTATTAATGTTTTCGTCCATAGTTCTTTTTCCCTTGGAATTCATAACATCTTTGATAGCCTTCTCAGCAGCATCTTTCAGAAAAGCTTCGACATTGCCGTAATTCTTCTAATTTGGGCAGTAATCTTTAGATGTTGAACTACCAGACTGTTCCAATGATTTGCCGACAACTCTTCCCTGATGATTGACTCCTGTTTTGGGAAGTTCTCTCTTTTTCAAGGAGGTCAAGTTCACTTTGTCTTTACACTCTTTGGAATTAGTCCTTAGATTCCTCCTAGGAGATACCACCTCTTCTCCTTAAGTCTATCTTGGGGTCTTTGAGGATTTTTGAGATAAGGCCGTCTTCAACAACTCATGTTTCTTGCAACTATTGTTCCAAGTGCTTGATTTTTGCTGCGTTTTCATCTTGTCGTGTCGGCGATGAAGTCTGCCCTGGAATGACTCCATCCAGGTTAAATGATGGAGCTATATTTTTCCTCAAGGTGGTAGTGTGTATTACTTCCTCCACAATTCCACTCAAATGTTTTGACCTCATTTTCCTATGATAGAGAAATGAACCACAATTAGTCTATATACAGTGACAAGGTTGGAGGTTCGACCCCTCCCTCTAGCGCCAAAAATGTTAACAAGAAACCTTGTCAACATCCCCAATTATATTCATAAGATAATTCAGTTCGAACATGACCATGTTCTTGAGAGGATTCTCTCTTTCGAAAGCATGCCTTTCAACTGGAGCGGTTTAGTAGGTAGGATTTGAGGTGATAGCTCCTGCTATCGTCCAAATCAACTTAATCGAGAGGAATAATAGAGTTGCTCAACCTTTCGCCCAGGTTGACTAAGTCGAAAGAGTTAATGAGGCTATCCAAATCCTTTGACCAGGTTGGCATAGTGGAATGGCCTCAATGGGTTAGCTTGGGCCATAGCTTTTGAGATCATCATTTTATTAAGTCTTGTCCTCCTAATGAGTTAAGAACAACCACTCATCTTTGTTTTCCACCCCTTTCGATTATGATGAAAGGTAATAGTCAAGACCTTTTGATTATGTTTAAAGGGGATGCTTACTTCACTAGTATGTCTTAGTTGCTTTCAACCCCATGGTTTCATTATTTTTACTATGGAACCCCCCTTTGAAGGTGTTACTGATGTCCCAAAGGGTTGATCCCCTTCGAAGGAGTTTCAATATATATGACTGTTAATCAAATATGAACAAGGATTCCTTTCGAAAGTACTCCTTTCAATTAGGTCGAAAGGGGTTCTTCCTTTCGAAGCAGTCCTAGCTCATTATTGCCTATAATTCACTTTGTTTTCCTTGTATAAGATCAATCTAGGTATTCTCAAGACTCATGCACTCAACATGGTCGACACCCCATCATCATTTCAGTTTTTAATGTAAAGTATAGGTTCTAATGATGATGTGTTTCGATTGGAAATACCCAAGTTGATCTTATACATAGCATGGACAAAAAGAGATCATGAGAATAGGTTAGAATCATGTGCAATTGATTATTAGTCTAGCTAATGATCTAAATGATCCTCCTCATCGCTAATATCCTTAATGAACAAGCCATCTCCCTTTTTATTCATAATCCAAAATGAATTACAAAATATTGAGCTTTTTCCCTAATTTGATTTAGGGTTTCTTCCAAATACAATTGTCATTAAGAAAGTAGAGTAAAGAAAATGAATTCAGAATTCCAGGATCCAGTCCCCTAAAACTGGACATCTTGGGTCTTATTTATAGATGCAGGTTGGCCCCCTTCTACGCCTTTCTTTCGACATGGTCAAAAGGACCCCTTTTTATATGCTGCCTCAAGCCCTTTCGACCAGGTCGAAAGGCCATGACCCCTTTCGATGTTGTTGAAAGACATCCTCTTGTTCTTCTTGGTTTATGCTTTTGCCTCCTTTCTCCTTTCTCAGACCTTGCGACTTAGTCGAAAGAAGCCTTTGTCATCCTTTCGCCCTTGTTAACTTCGGTGTCCTGCTTTCTCCACGGCACCTTTCGACATCGTCGAAAAGTTTCCTGAATGCTTCTCTTTCTTAGTTGTTATTGGAGGCAAATTTGAAGCTTCTGACACTATCTATAGGTTGACTATATTGGTTTCGAAGGGACTCACTTGTCAATGGTTTCAATGATGTTGAGTAACCCCTGAATATATGCCCATAAACTGATGCAGAACCTTCTCTTATTATTATAGACCTCGACCGGTTCGGAAGGCTTGTTATGCTTTCGAAAGGTTACTATGGGTGCCAAACCTTTAACTTCGAAAGGTTTGGCATGTAGTAGGGAAAGCACTATCGGTTGCCTTTGAAAGGGGTTTCGAAGTCGTCCTTGTGTGTTTATCTATGTCGAAAGGTTGGAGATGGCAGAAGGGTATACCTAGTTCCATCTAGGCGAAAAGCCTTTGAGTAGTTGGTGCCTTCGACTTCTTCGACACCTGCTCAATGCCTCTGTAACACCCCTTTTTATGTCCTTTATGATGCCTAAGCCTGTTTCTTAATCGAAACCACGATCTTTTTTATCTTCTTTCATACTTCTGCTCTTGAGTAGGTTTTATGGCTAACATGATTGATTATCTTTGTGATTTGTATGATATTGGATAACATTTGGATGATTTGATGGGTATCTCACATTATCTATTGATTATATGATATTATGATATTATATTAGGGCATACTGTGTATTAACCCTACTTGTTGAATGGTTTCATTTTTCTACGATGATAATTTATTTTTTGAGATAGAGAGATATTTGGGCGTTACAATGTTCTTGCCTGATTATACTTGAGGCGTCTCAATATTGTTTGTTTTTGGATTTGATAATGATTTCAAGATACAGATAATTCACCCATACGATGTTGTTTTATGTGAATCCTAATTTGATGTGTTTTATATGGGTGATGACATCTTTATGTTGTGTTTTGAGAGTGTTGCTATTGTGATATACCATTGTTAGTATGTCATCACCATTATATTATGTATATTCTATATCTATGTTTGTATTTACCTATATAATTAGATATAGTCTGAGCCGTTTATTATTTATATAATAATCGGGTTAGTTTGAGACATTTCAGGTATAGAGACAATGAGACTAGCAAGTACTTTTTAGGCTTAAAATCGGCTAGATATTCAGCATTGTTGTGTATTATTTTTTATTGTATTGACTCATGTATTTATTTGAAAATTGAGATGTATGTCATACTTTGTATATTTTATATATATTCTATCTTGTCACTGTGACTAACTCTGTAAACTCTATTATTTAGTACATATTGTGTATTGTTCTATCCTGGAGGCACACGTGTTGCTTTGTGCCAATATTGTATACATATATGTGTGTTAATTATTCGATGTTCAAAAACGTACCAGTGTTAGCTCAAAGAAATATCCACGTATGTACCCTATATTGTCTTATTCTTCGTATTATCTGACAATATTACCAATAATACTCTTGGAAAATATAGGTATAGAGGTGAGGGTGTTTATAAATTATATCTCGTATATAACTCTTAACCGTACTTTTACTTGCTCCAAATCATCTTTATGACCTTGAATTTGCTTAACAAATAATAAAGCTTATTAGATACTCTAGACCCACCATTTCATAGTAGTCCAAGGGTAACCATGTAACCCATGAGGGTGCTCAACAAAGTTGCATAATATTCATACCTAGCTAGGGACAATACAAACATCACCATAAATATTATATGGCTTGAGGATGCTCAACACCCATAGGTATGAAAAATATTTACATTGTAAATGATGGAGATAAATTATTTAAATTCATAATTTAAAATAATATCGCGAGTATTGTCAATGTTATAAGGGAGGTGAGTTCAAACTCATAACATCATATGTGTCTATATCCAATGCATACTCCCTTAAGTTTATATAGGTTTAATTTATTTAAACCTCTCATTTTCTTTATACATATAACACACGCACATATATATGTATGTATGTATATGTGTGTGTGTGTGTGTGTGTTTTTATAACATTTATAATTCATTAAGTTGTGTGCGTGTACATTCACATGTATCATTTCACTAACTAAACATTCAATCGAGTATTATCAACGTTATACGGGAGATGAGTTCAAACTCATGACATCATATGTCTCTATATCCAATGCATACTCCCTTAAGTCTATATAGGTTTAATTTATTTAAACCTCTCACTATGTGTGTGTTATAACATTTATAATTCATTAAGTTGTGTGCGTGTACATTCACATGTATCATTTCACTAACTAAACATTTAAATTAATTATAAATATAAAATTTGTATTTATATAAATTTAAAACAATTTTAAATTTACTTATTTATAGCCTTTATGAATAAAGTTTAAAACAATTTTGAATTATATTCATAACCCTTATGAGTTTTATTTTAAATTTAAACAATTTTATATTAATTTATTTATAACCTTTATAAATTTAAATTTGGATTTAAACCATATTTTAAAATTCATAATTTATAACTCTCTATAAAAGAATTATAATCTTCAAATACACATACTTGAATCAACCTAAGGCGCAAAACACTTTTGAACCTTAAATATGGGTATACCCTTTAAACGAACCACTTCGACAATGTAACGACACAGAATTGCACTGTTTTGATTTGCGAATATTTAATTAATTTTAAAAATTCAATACATAGGTTTTATAATGAAAATAAAAATCTTTTAAATAATAAATAATAATGGAGAATTAGTTTTCAAATTTGGTTTCCAAAATATTTAGTTCGAAGAAAAATCGAAAATGTGACTGGAATACATTTTCCGAATTTTCGACTTTTCATCGGTTAAAAGTTGTCAAAACCGCTGTAAACCACAGGGTTAACATATATTCATTCATTTACCAATATATATGTGTATGTGCATGTATTTGTATATGTATACACATACTTTGGTATGTAGGGTTTTAAGTAAATATAAATAATATATATATTAAAGATGCCTTAAGAGACATGATGTGACACTTCGACGACACAAGTACAAACATGTTTAAACATGTTTGCATGAAAGAAAAGAGAGGAAACCATATAGGGGCATGAGTTCCATAGAGGGGAGGAAAAGATGTCATGGCATGGTGAGGTGGCAAATGGGAAAATGAGGGTAAAGGACTAAGGGTGTTTTGGTATTTCAATCTTTTCATTTCATATAAAACCAATTTTCATTATTTTCTTTTTCATTTTTCTCTTTCATTCTTACTCTCTCAATTTCCTCCATATCCTTCTTAAAAATTTAATGGCTTACATTTCAATTTTTCTAAAAATTTAAAATCTTGTTTTTCACTTAAAAACTTTTTAGAACATTGTTTCATCACCTCCACTTCCTCCATTTTTAGTCACACTTCATTTTACCATAACTTCCTCTACACTACTCCATATCAAGTTTTTATTTTCTTTAAACCATGTAGAATTTTAGTGGCTACAACTTTCATTTGAATCACTTTTTCAAATTTTGAATATTTTTGAGTCAAAAATACATTTTTTTTCCGACTTATTTTCGGACACATAATTTCAAGGTCGAAAATAGCACTCATTATTTTGACCATTCTCCCTTAAAACAAATCCAAATTGAAGGATTCTTTTTTTAAATGATAAAGAAAAGAATTTCCAAGAATATTTCTTTTGAGCACTTTTCCAAATTCCAAAAGTAACATGGCCAAAAATCAAGGAGAATATGACCCATTTTCGAGTTGATTTTGTGGGTTTCCAAGCTTTGCAAGTTCTAAAGAATTTCTAGGTTTCAAAAGATTTTTGCAAAATTTTGGTGAGTAAACTTCTTAATTTCTGGATATTTTTTTACCTTTGCATTTATTGACTATTGGTGATAAAATAAGTTGATAGTTTGGTTGGATTATCGTATGGTTTGGATGCATATATATATGTTGCTTATATATGTGAATGCATGTGGTTAAATTAGTGTGAGCTTGAATGTGAAATATAGATTTTTATGAATGATGTAAAGTGTGATCTGGTTTGGTGGGTTTTTAGTATGAATAAGTTGTTATGGACATGATTATGTAGTTGTTGTTGCTAAGAAAAGTTTACAAAGTTAACAACTAGATTTGGTTATCGATGAAGAATCCTTTGTGAAGAGTACGAGTTTTGGTTTGCAATCAAAAATCGATTTTAAAGTTAGAAACTTGGTTTCAAATTATTTATTTTGTATTTGGAAAAGTTAGTAATCTTCTAAAGGGTTAATTTTTCAAATAGGGAAGCTAAAACATTTTCAAGTTATGACATCCATAGCGATAGTCGCTATGGATGCAGTTTCGCTTAAAAATCCGATTTTGCAAAGTTTAGTTTTTATAATTAAAAGTGTTTTGAAATTGTTTTATAAAATTAATAATGGTTTTTTTTAGAAAGTTAATTAAGAATTTAGTAATTAATTATTAATTAGTTAGTTTTGATAATTAACAATTAATTAAGTATTAAACAAATTTAATTAATTATAATTAAGTGAAGGTTAATTAATATTTAATTATCCTTTAAAAGTAATATTAATTTTAATTAATTATTGATTAAGCAAGATTTAATTTTAATTAAAAAATGAACGGTCACCGAAGACTAACGGAAACCGCTCATCTTAGGAAGGTATGGGCCACCCAGTCCACAAACGCAAGCTTGTACAGCTTATCGCAGTCCCCCTTGGACAGTCCGCAATGCCGGGTTAGATTTACTTGGGGCAAAGGTGCGCAGGCCAGGGATCGAACTCGGGACCTATTACCAGGTAGCGAGAACCCCTAACCACTACGCCACTAAGGCGGACAGATTTAATTTTAATTAATTTTGAGTTAAGTATATAATTTATATTTAATTAATTAAGTATAAGGTTAATAAATAATTAATTATTAGACAAGTGTTTAATTATTTTTAATTATAAATTAATTGAGTAAAAATAAATTAGTTATTTAAGTTTTAATATATTATTTAAGTTTTAATTAAAGATTACTTTATTTATTAATTGAGATTAGTTAATATTTAATTATTAATAAAGGTTTTAAATTATTATTTAATAATTAATAAAGGATTAATTAAGGGTTTGATTTATAAATAAATTATTTATTAATGGTTTAATTGTTTATTAATTTATAATTAAATTAAGTTCAAATTTAATAAAGATTAATTATGATTTAATAAGAGTTTAACTTGTAATTAATCATTTTAAAATGGAGTTTTAAGTTTTTTAATCCTTGTTTTTCAAGAATCAAATTGTTTTAAAGGTACTTCTTTTTCAAAAATGGTTTTGAACACAAGGGATTCAAATGTTGATACTATTAAGTAGACAAACAATTGTGAAAAAGTTGTGTAAATGGTTTGATTGTGTGGATGTGTTAGCGGTATAAATTTCCATTCTGCTATAATTAATTTTTTATTATGTGGTCTTGTGTTAGCAGAATAAATCCTCGTTTTGCTATAAGTTGATTTTTTATTGTTGAACATCTGACAGCAGAATAAATCCCCGTTTTATCATAATGTAATTGTTGTTTGTGTGGACATGTATTTTACAGAATAAATTTTCGTTCTACTATAAATTAATTGAATTGTTTTGGACATCTATTTTAGCAGGACAAATCACCATCCTGTTATTATGTTGCTTGGACATGTATATGCTAGTTGAGTTGTATTGATATGTTATTCCCTGATTTGATAATGTATTTGATTTACATGTATATTGGCATAAGTAAATAATTGATAAGCGACTTGAAATTAAATTGAAACTAAATGGTAACTTAAATACGTACCAATGGAATTGCTAAGCTCTTTTTGAATTTATAAAGTATGGCTTTGAATTAATTTTAGTTCTTTAATCAATTTGGCTTTAAATTTTATAAATGATTTTCAAGTTATATTATTATTTTATAAAGGTATTAATAAATAATAACTTGTTTATAAAAATGGGTTTTACTAAGTAAAAAGGTTTATTTAAAGTGGTTAAAAAGGATGATTGCAAAAGATATTTTGTAAAGGATTTTTCTTAAAGAAGATTTATCAAAGGAGTTTTAAATGGGGAAATGTTTTATAAATGATTTTAGAGGTTTGTAAAGAAGTTTTGTAAATTAACCTGTAGACTTATAAAAGTGTTTATAAATTGACTTTGGAAATTTATAAAGTTGTTTAAATGTGAAGTGAGCATTTAATAAGGAACTTTTAATAAAGGATAAGTGGATCATTTTATAGTAAGTAATGTTTTCAAAAAAGGAATTTGAAAGGAGGAATTTTCCAAATGTTTTGATAATATACTTATACCCTTAAGATAAGTATAAACATTTTCCAAGTAAAAAGGGGAAGTAAGGGTTTTGAGAAATAGTGTTGTGTAAAGAACTTTTGATCAAGTTTTATAAAGTGATTTTATTAATTAAAGATTAATTAATAAACGCTTAATGGATTCCATATGGAATTTAATCAATATCTGAATGATTATTTATCTGATAATTAAATAGCCGACTATCAAATCTAGATCAAAACGTAACTTTTGAAATATCTAGGGGAAACACGTGAGTTATATGGCACAGTCATCCCCAATGATGTTGTACTATGCGTATAATCTCATTTCGTTCTTCTATGGTAAATGATAAGGAAATCCGTCCATAAACAGTTATGAGGTGAGCTCCGCTCTTATCTTTTATCTGCTTATTTTCTAAAGAACCAAGGTTGAGTTTACCGGAAATTATCGTAAGTTGTTTCGAGGAGACCGAGATCGAATATGTTATCTGAAGACCACTTCGATCTAACTCAAGCGTTTCGAACAAAAGACATCTTGAAGAATATGGAATCGAAGATAGAGCATTGAAGTGCTAGGGCGACATGCTACTAATCCTGAAGGTGATTCTAAAATGGATGTAGTAGAAATAGTGCCTTCGGCTTGTCATTATCCTGGACAACTTGTTGGAAGAATGCTGGCACTGCATTACTGTCTGGAGGTTAGTGTTACCATTCCAAGTAGGATTGCTATTCAAAAATGTAAAACGTAGCCTCAAGCCTCATCAATCGGGGATGACTAAAACAGGAGGATGCAGCATAGTTAAGTGGGTCACTACCGTTAGGGTGTGTCATCACCTTTCTCGATGCATCTACATATTTATGGATTGGTTGTGCATGAGATATCAATAAAAAGGGTTGCAAAGTAATCAGGGTGATGATATATTTGGTATTATCTAGTAAGGGGTAGGATGGTCTTGTGTTGGCAAGGGATCCTAGCGAAGTCCTTGGTACATTTTCTAGACGTGTACCGTGATATGCGGCACCCCAGTGCCTTGCCATAGTGTGGAATCTGTTCTCCAATAAGTGTCGTACGTTTTTAGTTGTGCCTAAATATGTTGGAATGTGAGATGCAAGCGTTTAGCTATTTTATATATTTTCTTTGAACCTTTAGACATTATTATAATATCACTGAATTTTCTATAAAGTATTCTAGTTATCGTATGGTAAAAACTCATCTGTGTATATGTGCGGCGTGGTCTTATGAGATATCATCGATTTTAAATGAGTTTTAAAGGTAATAATCCAGTTTTTTGAGTTTACTCACACCAGACCCATGTCTAACCTGGAGTTTTATTTTCTTTCCCTAAAACTCTTGGGTGCTCAAATTTGTATGAGCAGCCAAGTAGTTCAGGTTTCGCACGGGTGCATTTGGAGGAGTTCAGAGCAGGAGGCTTCATCGATAGCTAATTATTATCTTGTTTCCGCTATATCATATGTATTCTATATATGATATGTAGGGACCGACATAACTGTCCAGGGAAGAAATTGTATTATTGTGACTAATGTATCATTTTGGAAATGACTTTGTAAATTATTATATTGATTAATATATGTTATTCCGTTGCGTTATGAGATTCTATGATTGTTAGTTTCTTCTTATCTTTTATCTACTTCTTTCCCCTAATGACCTGTCTTTCGGACACTTAAATGATCAGCACGTGAATACCGTGAGTGTAAGAAAAGCCCGTTCGTTATAGACATGCTTGGTAAGGGCAAGAAGATTGGGAGTTTTTATGTTTATAAAAACGTTTCTTAATTAGTGTAACATTCTCCATTGTTAAACCACTTTTCTTATACAACCATTTAATTGGTTTTTCCAAGTGATTATACTATGTGCTGGCTAATTATTTTACTAACACAATACGGGCTTTGATACCATTATCGAATTAGGTGCATTAACAGCAGGGTTAAAATGGGGAATTTGGAAAAAAAAATTCCTTTTACTAATTTGCACAAGATCGTATTTCATGTTTAAATGAATAAACGTTTTGTACAAAATAATATTTAGTATTGACTACTAAAAGAATTTGAGATGTAATTTTAGTTTAATTTGTATATCAAAATTTTATGTTTATTTGTTATGATTTGAGTAAAATATTTTATTTTGATTTAATTTTATAGTTTAATTTTTATTCACAATAAAAATAATATGACTATAATAATCAATGACCACTAGCTCAATTAATTAGTAATATGGTGCTCTAGACATAGATTTTAGAGGCCATAGAGCCCCTCAAATATTATAATGAGTGCTATGTTTGAATAAAGTATCACTCTTTACTATCAAAAAAAATATATTATAACTACAATAAATATGGTGACCTAACATAGGGTAAACATAATGAATATATATACATAATTACCATTGTGCTTTATGGTTAATGAAAAGGTTTAATATCATAAGTTGATAATGATGTCATATAGATATACACGCACGTATATCTATACATATATCAACATTACTATAAACAATTAATAATATTTTTGTCTTTTAATTTAAGAATGGGAATTATATATATATATATATATATATAACGAAATATTAATTAAACCTAATACATATTATCATTGTTATTGTTTTATTTTTGGCATATATATATGCATAATACATATTATATTATTATATTTTAAAATAACACAAATTATTTATATTTTGTATTTCATAATACTATATATATATATATATTAAAATTAAAATTTTAAATTGATTTTACATTTTCACTAGGATATTTTTTATATAAGAAGTAGAGAGGAAAAATGATTTTTTTTTCAAATATTAATTCGTGTTTGTATATATATGGGTTTAATTAAAGATCCAAAAATAAAATAATTTTTTTTTATTTGAAACCAAGAATAACAAATGGTTTTTTATTAAATTTAAAACCATAAATCAATCATAAATAATATATATAAACATACTTAATTAAAATCTGAAAATGTAATAATATTTTTAAGTCACATTGAAATGGCGGAAAAAGCTTCAACCGAAAAGATAGTTATTAGTGATGAATCGCCTCCTAAACCACCAGATCTAGCCAAACTAGACCATAAGTCTACAGTGACTTCGACAAGGATGATAGGCATGGACAGATGTAAGACATGGGAAAAGGCGGTTAAGAGTTTTGCCACATCATCTTTGTAGGAGTCAAAGTTTGATTTTCAATTTATTGCACCTATTCGAAAAGAAGGTATAGTGTTCATGCCAGACTCTGTAGTGAATGAAAATAGTATGAAATGGTCAAATACTTTATTTGCATATGTTATGGGGAGGGGACCTATTGTTAAATTTTGTGACACTATATGATGGAGAATTGAAGGGGAGGAATGTAGCTTGGTGTCGGAGAAAACGGTTCGCAAATCAGAGTCCGGAGGAAGAAGATAGGAGGGAAGAAGCTGGTGCTGGTTTGCTGTTTGAGGTCAGATGTCTGGCTGAGAGGGCCAGACGTCTGACGAGGTTCAGGCTGTCTCCCGAAACATTCTGCAGACGTCCGGTCCCTCTGGCCAGACTTCTGGGCCTGTCTGTTTCAGCCAGACTGAACCTGGCCTCAGACGTCTGAGGTTAGAGGTCAGACGTCTGAGGCGGTGTTAACCTGTTTTTTCCTGGGCTGGGTTTTTGAGCTGTTTTGTGATTTGTGAAGGGCAAAGTGGTCTTTCGCCAGGGTTTTCTCTATTAGTATATATACTCTCTTCAGGTCTGATAGAAGGGGATGAAGCAATCTAATCTAGGCTTTAGTCCTCCATTAATTAGGGTTTTAGGCAAAACTCTATTTCTTCAATTCTAATCTCCACAAACATTGATTCTTATTGAATAGAACATTGTAATCAATCTCTTGTACTCTTCTCTTTTGGTGATAATAAAAGATCTCTTTCAAAGTGGATGTACACTAACGCGACGTTAGTGGAACCACTATAAATCGGTGTGTGATTTATTGTTTCGTTATTGCTTATTATTCTCTATTGCTTGTGGTGTTATTGTGATCATGTTTGGATTTGGTTTTATTGAATTCTTCGAGTGTTTGGTTGTTTTGCACTATCTATCACGATCTAGCTTTTCCGCTGCATTTGGGGATTTGAATTTGAGTGGTCTCTATCGAAATCCACCATAACATTTGGTATCGGAGCTTTGGAGTTGGTAGGTGGTTGTTGAAATGCCGGAAACGGATACCTCTGAAAATTCAATGGCTAGTTCAAGTGGTATAGCACCGTATGTACGTGGGTCGTATGTGGCGTCGGGATCGCAATTGGTTATCGACAAGTGGAATGGCGATAATGATTTTGAAAAATGGCAATGGAAGATGAAAGCGGTTCTAAGGAGGAATCGGGTACATCGAGTGTTGTTTGATACACATTTGTTGCTGGCGGACATCTCGGATGTCGAGAGAGAAGAAATGGAAGAGTGGGCATTTACTAAACTTCAACTTGCTATGGGAGAGAATGTGATCTCCGAAATTAGTGGTGAGACCACCGCTAAGGGAATTTGGGACAAGTTGGAAGAATTGTATGAAGAAGTCTCTAACTAATCGTTTGATCTTGTTGCGAACGTTTTTCACCTATAAGATGAAAGAAGGAACTTCGCTAAAGGCACATTTGAATGTGTTTGATGATTTGCTAATGAAGATGAAGGCAGTAGATTTGAAGATTGAGGAAGAGCAAAAGGCGATGATATTGTTATGTTCGTTGCCGAACCGTTATACAGGTTTCTCAAATAGTTTGATCTATAGCCGGGATACTTTGACGTTAGTTGATGTCAAGACGGGTCTTTTTAGTGAGGAATTGAGAGATCAAATGAAGGAGTTGAGTGTTGGTGGTAGTAGTGTCGGAAATGGTCAAGGTTTGTTTGTGGAGAAGGAAAGATATGTGAAGAATGACAACCGGGGGCGTTCTAAATCAAGGAATCCTGGTTGGAGAGGAAAATCAAAGGAAAGGAAAGGAAAGTGCTATATTTGTAAGAAACATGGTCATTGGAGAAATGAATGTCCGGACAAGGAGAAGGGTAAAAGGGAAGTAGCATCTTCATCTGTAGCGATGGAGAGAGGTGTTGGTGAGGAAGACGTAGATGTGTTGACGGCGGTAGCATCGGATGTTTCCGGTAGTGAGTGGGTGCTCGACTCGGGGGCGTCGTATCATATGACACCTAATAGGAATTGTTTTTCTTCTCTTGTTGCTAAAGAGGGAAATTCAATTATTATGGGAAATGGTGCTATGTGTAAGTCTCAACGCATTGGTTCCATCAAATTCGAATGTTTGACGGAGTGGTTCGTACTCTCACTAATGTACGCTATATTCCGGGACTTCGGAAGTCTCTTATCTCTTTGGGGCAATTGGATTCTCTTGGTTGTAAGATCACTATTCAGAGTGATTGTTTACGGGTTTCAAAAGGGGCACTTGTGGTCATGAAAGGTGCTAGGGCTCATGGTGTTTATTTGCTTCGTGGAGAGACCGTAAAAGGTGAAACTTGTGTAGGTGTTGATAGTTCTCGTGGCTTAGATGCGACAAAGTTGTGGCATTTGAGGTTAGGTCATAGCTCGGAGAGGAGTTTGGAGATTCTTCGGAAGAGGGAGATGATCAATGGTGGGAGTTTCAACAAATTGAAGTTTTGCGAAGAGTGTGTCTTGGGGAAGCAAACAAAAGTATCATTCGGTGAAGGAAAACATGATTCAAGAAATGTTCTTGAGTATGTGCACACGGATGTATGGGGACCGGCACCGGTAGCTTCTTTGGGAGGAGCAAAGTATTATATTTCCTTTATAGATGATTTTTCTCGTAAAGTTTGGGTGTATGTAATGAAGGCCAAGTCGGAGGCATTTGCAAAGTTCAAAGCATGGAAGGCTCTTGTTGAAAATGAGAGTGGAAAGTCTTTGAAGGTTCTTAGGTCCGACAATGGCAGGGAGTATGTTTCCGGAGAATTCTTAGAGTTTTGCAAGCATCATGGGATTCGGAGACATTTTACTACACCGGGAGATCCGCAATCAAATGGAGTTGCAGAGAGGATGAATCGTACTCTACTAGAGAAAGCTCGATGCTTGAGATTGACATCGGGTTTGTCTAAAGGATTTTGGGCCGAAGCTTTGTCAACCGCGGTGCATATCATTAATCGAATTCCGTGCTTGGCTATTGATAACAAAATTCCGGAGGAAGTGTGGATGGGTAAGAGTATTGACTTGAGCTATCTTCGTGTCTTTGGAAGTCCGGTTTATGTGCATGATCCGGGTAATGATAAGCTTGAACCAAGAGCTTTCAAGGGGGTTTTGCTTGGCTATACGGATGGAGTGAAAGGCTATCGGATTTGGAATCCGGAAACGAAGAAGGTGACAAACTCTCGTCATGTTACTTTTGATGAGTCGGCATTGTTCAAGGAGAATGAGAGCTCATCGGATATTCCGGATTTGGTTCGTGACGAATCGAAGGATAAGGAAATTATTCCACCATTTCGTCCAAGTGGTAGAGGTAGAGTAGTTGAAGATGCTTGTGAAGAAAATGCGGTTGATGTTACATCACAAAGTCCACGTGGTGCCTCTAGTAGTGTTGGTGATGTACACGAGCCTGGAGAAGTTTCGGTTCAAGGTGGAGCCGAAAGGAGTTTGGGTGATGGTATTGCTACTCGGGTTGGGCGTTGTCCCATAAGACCACCCGAAAGATATGGTGATTGGAACTATCTTAGCTTTTGTGATAAGTTGGACTATGCGCTTCATGTAGTCCAAGATGAGCCTTTGGACCTTAATGACGTCATGAATTCGAGTGATAGCTCGAAGTGGATTTGTGCCATGTAGGAAGAAATGCAATCATTGATGAAGAATCGAACTTGGAGTTTGGTTCCGCTTCCTAAAGGAAACCGTGCTATAGGGTGCAAATGGATATACAAGGTGAAGGACGATGGAAGATACAAAGCTAGGCTAGTGGCTAAGGGGTTTGCACAAAGAAAGGGTATGGAGTATGATGAGATATTCGCACCAGTCGTTCGCCATACTTCCATACGGATATTACTTGCTATAGTTGCTATTCACGACTTGGAGTTGGAGCAACTTGATGTGAAGACCGCCTTCTTGCATGGTGACTTGGATGAAGACATTTACATGGAGCAACCGCAAGGTTTTGTTGTAAATGGTAAGTCAAATATGGTGTGCAAGTTGAAGAAATCACTATATGGGTTGAAGCAATCACCTAGACAATGGTACAAGAGATTTGATCATTTTATGCTTGTAAACG
The DNA here is from genome assembly GCA_030737815.1 of Allium fistulosum. Lineage (NCBI taxonomy): Eukaryota > Viridiplantae > Streptophyta > Magnoliopsida > Asparagales > Amaryllidaceae > Allium > Allium fistulosum. The sequence continues at coordinate 944,305,971 of CM060904.1, read as the reverse complement.
GTTTCAATAGAAGCGTCAAGGATGCTTGTGTATATTTCAAGAAGTTGGGAAATGATTGTTGGGTGTATTTACTCTTATATGTGGACGACATGTTCATTGCTTCGAAGGACAAGAATGAAATCAACAAGTTGAAATTGCAACTAAAGTCGGAATTCGAAATGACGGACCTTAGAGAAGCAAAGAGGATATTGGGCATGGAAATAGAAAGAGATCGAAAGCGTTTTGAGTTGAAATTGACTCAAAAGGAGTACATTAAGAAAGTGCTTTGCCGGTTTAGCATGGAGAATACAAAGGCGTCAAATACACCTTTACCTTTGCATGTGAAGCTTTCGAGTAAAGGGTCACATATCTTGGAGAAAGACAAGGCTTATATGGCAAAGGTGCCATATGCAAGTGCGGTTGGAAGCTTGATGTACGCTATGGTGTGTACAAGGCCCGATATAGCAAATGTCGTCGGGGTGGTTAGTCGTTTTATGTCTAATCCGGGAAAATCGCATTGGGAAGCTGTGAAGCTTATATTGAGATACCTTAGGGGTACGTCATCTCATGGTCTTGTTTTTGGCGGTAGTGGGAAAAGGAGTTGCAACTTAGTTGGTTATTGTGATTCGGACTACGCCGGTGATAGAGGTAGGAGAAAGTCAACTTCCGGTTATGTCTTCACACTTGGTGGTACGGTCATAAGTTGGAGATCGAGATTGCAAATCGTAGTAGCTTTATCCACTACGGAGGCGGAGTTGATAGCCGCGGTGGAAGCGGCGAAGGAAGCACTCTATTTGAAGTGATTGTTGTGTGACTTGGGTATTGAACACGATAGCATCGATGTTCAATGTGATAGCCAAAGTGCTATTCACTTGGCGGAGAATTTGGTGTTTAGCTCACGAACGAAGCATATTGAAGTGAGGGAGTCATTCTTGGTAGCCATGGATGAGGATAAGCAAGTATATCTTCGAAAGGTGCACACAAAGGAGAACGCGGCGGATATGTTCACTAAGGCATTTTCGGTTGGCAAGTTCGAGCATTGCTCGGACTTGATTCGCTTGGAGAAGTGCTAGGTGCCACGGGGTGGCACGGTTGAGAGAGATACTTGTGTAGATGAGGAAGAGTATTGGTATGAGATTGTCGTTCTATCTTCTTGGTGTAGTGCTAGTGTACACTCCTAGTGCTCTTGTCTTTGGTGAGACAGTGTTTGAATGTTTTCAACATTTCGTTAGCGGGTGGGGGCTTTGTGCCTGAACTCGTTGATGGAGTGCAATGGGGGGTGGTTGTGCCGGAACCCATTGGGGAAACATTCATGTTTGGTTGAAGGTAGAAGTGTTGGTAGTTGGAACTATCGATTGTTGATGGTATGGTACCATTGGTGTTGGAGATGGATATAGTGTCAAGGTGGAGTGTTAAATTTTGTGACACTATATGATGGAGAATTGAAGGGGAGGAATGTAGCTTGGTGTCGGAGAAAACGGTTCGCAAATCGGAGTCCGGAGGAAGAAGATAGGAGGGAAGAAGCTGGTGCTGGTTTTCTGTTTGAGGTCAGATGTCTGGCTGAGAGGGCCAGACGTCTGACGAGGTTCAGGCTGTCTTCCGAAACATCCTGCAGACGTCTGGTCCCTCTGGCCAGACGTCTGGGCCTGTCTATTTCAGCCAGACTAAACCTGGCCTCAGACGTCTGAGGTCAGAGGTCAGACGTCTGAGGCGGTGTTAACCTGTTTTTTCCTGGGCCGGGTTTCTGAGCTGTTTTGTGATTTGTGAAGGGCAAAGTGGTCTTTCGCCAGGGTTTTCTCTATTAGTATATATACTCTCTTCAGGTCTGATAGAAAGGGATGAAGCAATCTAATCTAGGCTTTAGTCCTCCATTAATTAGGGTTTTAGGCAAAACTCTATTTCTTCAATTCTAATCTCCACAAACATTGATTCTTATTGAATAGAACATTGTAATCAATCTCTTGTACTCTTCTCTTTTGGTGATAATAAAAGATCTCTCTCAAAGTGGATGTACACTAACGCGACGTTAGTGGAACCACTATAAATCGGTGTGTGATTTATTGTTTCGTTATTGCTTATTATTCTCTATTGCTTGTGGTGTTATTGTGATCGTGTTTGGATTTGGTTTTATTGAATTCTTCGAGTGTTTGGTTGTTTTGCACTATCTATCACGATCTAGCTTTTCCGCTGCGTTTGGGGATTTGAATTTGAGCGGTCTTGATCAAAATCCACCATAACACCTATCTACGAACAGTGTAAACAATTTGAGATGAATTTTATGAACCCAATTTCATAATTTGAAATTAATTATAAGTCAAATGGTTTCATAATTATTAAATTCTCCTCCTCAGATGATTTTAATAGGATTTTTAAAGGAGGTACCATACACTTTCATCTCCAAAATTATAATCCTTAAGAAATGGAATGTAGACATTAACTTGATAAGGGACTACTTCACTCCTTGCCAATTTGGATTAGGTTGAAAGATTTAAATTTAGCTTGTTGGAATAATGAAGGGCTTAGTCGTATTGCAAGTTCTCTTGGCAAACCTATTAAAATAGACTATAACACTTCTAAAGAACTAATTATGTAAGAGTATTCAGATTGAAAGATTCGATTATGGATGCAGTAAATTTGGAGTATGAGTACAAACTAAAACCTTGTTGAGTGTGTTGATACTCTTATTGATAAAGAATGAATGGAATATACTTTAGTCCCACATTAGCAAAAATGAAGATAAGATTTGGGTATATATATCTAAGTCTCATTCCCTATATTGGCCCTTAGGGTCAGGTAATTTTGTGCGAGGGGGAGGACCTATATATAGTGAACACACGCGCGCGCGCGCCGCCCGCCCGTCCCGTCCCGTACCGGGCCGGGCCGGGTTCGGGTCTAGCATGATAATCTTATTTTTGCACTGGAAAATAACGTCAATTTTTTGACTAATTTTTTATGATGAGAAGCGACAGCAGCAACGGGTGCGATCCGTTTGAAATCTGACCGTTCGCAACCAACGGTAACGGAAGTAACTGTTGCAAAACAGTTGCGCGTTTGAATTGAAGGGACACAACCCTTCCGAAGAGACACAAAAGCACAGTATATATACAGGGAATTCTGATCAAATTCTCTATTCGGTTTTCGCTCTTGTCTTCTTCTTCCAAAACGCTCTGTTGCTGCCAGTACCATATCACAGAACTCGACGTACTCATTACAACCTCGTGCAGTCTCCGATTGCTGTATCCTGGGAGGCCATCTAAAAGGTCTTAAGGAAATTGCTAAGGCAAGCCTCAATCGAATTTCCTTTCTTTTGATTCTTCTCTGCTGTTAATTTTTTCTGCATCTACTTGAGTGCAAGTTAGATTGCCATATTGTTGTTGTTCGTGTTTTTGTAACACTTACAGTTATTTGCTCTTCATCTTATTATAACACACAAAAGTGTTGTTCTGTGTCTGTTGCTTTCTGTCTTGAGATATACGTGATTAATATCTTAAGACCTTTTATTCATTTCGGAATTACAATACACATTATTATTGCCGATTACGGCTACATTGGCCTTAAATAGGCCATTTACACAAATATCCTCTCCCTATATAGATTCCAGCCTTGGACAGAACAACTTTATCTGACTCAAAGACCATTCGGAAGCCTTTCTTCGAGAGTATAGGTCCAGAGATCAAATTCTTGCGGATGTCTGGAACATGAAGCACATCATTCAGCGTAATAGTTTTACCAGATGTGAACTTGAGGATTACCTTCCCGCTGCCCTCAATCATTGACACTGTAGAGTTGCCCATGTACAATTTTTCTTCATGATCGAGTTTGTTGTAAGTGGAGAACATGGACTTTTCCGAACACACGTGACGTGTAGCACCTGTGTCAAACCACCACTGAGAAGGATTCTGGACTAGATTGCATTCTGACACAACTCCAGAAAAATTAGATCCGTCAATATCCATGTTTTCCACCACATTTGCTTCAGAATTGTTCTGTTTCTTGTGTCTGCAAATATGGATTTAATTCCAAAATTTCAAGTAGATAAAAGATACAAATGTGAGACATGTGTAGAAGCAAAAATGGTTAAGAAACCATTTCATACCGTTGATAGAAGTACTGAACCATTACAAATGATTCATACTGACTTATGTGATTTCAAAAACTTACCTACAAGAGGTGGGAAAAAGTATTTTATCACATTTATTGATGACTATACACGATATTGCTACGTATATCTTTTAAATAGTAAAGATGAAGCAATTACATCTTTTATAAAATATAAAGCTGAAGTAGAAAATCAGCTAAATAAAAAGATCAAGATACTAAGATCTGATCGGGGTGGAGAATATGAGTCTCCGTTTGAACAATTCTGTGCAGAAAATGGAATAATACATCAAACAACAGCACCATATTCACCACAGTAAAATGGTATTGCCGAGAGAAAGAATAGAACATTAAAAGAAATGATGAATTCTATGCTTTTAACCTCTGGCCTACCGACGAACTTGTGAGGGGAAGCCTTAAATATGTCTAATCACATATTAAACAAGGTTCCTCATAATAAAACAGGAGCAATTCCATATGAGTTATGGAAAGGACACAAACCAAGCTTTAAATACCTCAAAGTGTGGGGGTGCTTGGCAAAAGTTCCAGTTCCGCCTCTCAAGAAAGTAAAACTTGGACCAAAATAGTAGTGCCTATAGATTCTTGGTATTCAAGTCTGATATACCTGATATTCATGTAAATACAATCATGGAATCAAGAGATGCCTCATTCTTTGAAGACGTATTTCCGCACAAAAGGAATGAAGAAATAATGTCCCTAAAAGGACACGAGAAGAATTAAGTCGCCCAAATGAAGATGAAACTCAAAGTCAAGTTGAGGAAGCTGAACCAAGAAGAAGCGTAAGGGCTAGAACTTCCAAGTCATTTGGCTTGGAATTTTACACCTACGTTCTAGAACAAGAACCACAAACCTATAAAGAAGCAATGTCTTCGTCTGAATCTTCGTGTTGGAAAGAAGCGATCAACAGTGAGATCGAATCAATCCTAAGCAATAAAATTTGGGAAATTGTTGATATTCCACCTGGAATAAAACCAATTGGCTGTAAATGGATTTTCAAGAAGAAAATGAAACCAGATGGCTCTATTGATAAATATAAAGCCAGATTAGTAGCCAAAGGATATCGTCAAAAAGAGGGTGTAGACTTCTTTGACACATATTCACCAGTTACACGAATAACCTCAATAAGAATGTTAATAGCAATTGCATCCATCTATAATCTAGAAATTCATCAAATGGATGTAAAGACATCATTCTTAAATGGAGATCTCGATGAGGAAATCTACATGGAGCAACCCGAAGGCTTTATATCCAAGGGGAATGAAAATAAAGTCTGTAAATTGGTAAAATCACTATACGGACTCAAACAAGCTCCAAAACAATGGCACGAAAAATTTGACAGTGTCATGATGAGAAATGGTTTTCGCATAAATGAATGTGACAAATGTGTTTATTATAAACAAGTTGGACAATCATATGTGTTTGTTTGTTTATATGTGGACGATATGCTAATCTTTGGTCCTAATATTAAAATTATAGAGACTATAAAGAAAATGCTGATCAACAATTTTGATATGAAAGATTTAGGAGTTGCCGACGTTATTTTGGGAATCAAAATAATAAGAACGTCTAATGGAATAGAATTATCTCAGTCACACTATGTAGACAAAGTAATTGAGAAATTCCAACATTATGGAATTAAAGGGGTAAGAACACCTTTTAATCCATCAGAAGTACTGCATAAAAACACTAATGAGAGTGTAATGCAACTAGAATACTCTCGTGTAATAGGATGTCTAATGTATCTCATGAATTGCACGAGACCAGATATAGCTTATGTAGTAAGTCGACTAAGCAGGTATACGAGTAATCCAGGGAAGGAACACTGGAAAGCACTAATGAGAGTGCTAGGATACTTGAAGAATACCACAAATTATTCATTGCATTACGGGAAATATCCAGCTGTTCTGGAAGGATACAGTGATGCAAATTGGATTGCATATTCAGAGGAATCAAAATCCACAAGTGGTTATGTCTTCACTCTTGCAGGAGCAGCAGTATCATGGAAATCAACGAAACAAACATGTATAGCTCGATCAACTATGGAATCAGAGTTCATCGCATTAGACAAAGCAGGAGAAGAAGCAGAATGGCTTCGACATTTCTTAGAAGATATTCCAATATGGCCTAAACCTGTAATGGCCATATGTATTCACTGTGACAATCAAGCAACGCTAAGTAGAGCGAAAAACTTCGTGTATAATGGCAAATCACGACACATTCGTCGACGCCATAACACAGTTAGGCAGTTACTCTCTAATGGAACTATCTCCATTGATTATGTAAGAACCAATGATAACCTAGCGGATCCATTTACTAAAGGGTTATCAAGAGAGAAAATTGACTGCACATCGAGGGGAATGGGTTTAAAAGCCTAAACCAATAAGAGTTATCTTATACGGAAACCTATCCTAGCGACTGGAGATCCCACGGACTAGGATCAATAGGCAAACCAGTTCTGAATAACTCAAGAAGTTATGCATTTGTTTGGACATATTCCTATTCCATTCCTATGGTGCAAAATATAAATGCATGCCTACAGAAGTATTAACAGGTTAAAGCTGTGTTTTTTAATGATGACCATATCTTGTAAAATAACAAGTGGGGTATATGTAGGATACTCTTTATGGTTGCGATCACCTATGTTAGTGTGAGCTGGGTCGGCTCTATGAGAATATTAAAGGCTTAAATTCTCTAAACACACTCGCAGAACCATATTTGTTCAGGACCGAAATGAAAACAACCTAGAGATTGGATGAGAAGGGAAACAATGCTTTGTTAACCTTATTGTCTGGTTATACAATAACGGCAGACGGTTCAAGATGAAATAATTCACCGATTAGCCAAGTATATCTGATGAGTGTTAACAGTTCAAAGTGAAACATCTACTTATCCTTCATAAAGCATTATTCCATACGTATTCTGTGATATTCCACTTTGTGTGGGGGAAAAGTATATTATCATTCATGTGGGGGATTGTTGATACTCTTATTGACAAAGAATGAATGGAATATACTTTAGTCCCACATTAGCAAAAATGAAGATAAGATTTGGGTATATATATCTAAGTCTCATGCCTTATATTGGCCCTTAGGGTCAGGTAATTTTGTGCGAGGGGGAGCACCTATATATAGTGAACACACGCATGCGCGCCGCCTGCCCGTCCCGTCCCGTACCGGGTCGGGTTCGGGTCTAGCATGATAATCTTATTTTTGCACTGGAAAATAACGTCAATTTTTTGACTAAATTTTTATGATGAGAAGCGACAACAGCAACGGGTGCGATCCGTTTGAAATCTGACCGTTCGCAACCAACGGTAATGGAAGTAACTGTTGCAAAACAGTTGCGCGTTTGAATTGAAGGGACACAACCCTTCCGAAGAGACACAAAAGAACAGTATATATACAGGGAATTCTGATCAAATTCTCTATTCGGTTTTCGCTCTTGTCTTCTTCTTCCAAAACGCTCTGTTGCTGCCATTACCATATCACAGAACTCGACGTACTCATTACAACCTAGTGCAGTCTCCGATTGTTGTATCCTGGGAGGCCATCTAAAAGGTCTTAAGGAAATTGCTAAGGCAAGCCTCAATCGAATTTCCTTTCTTTTGATTCTTCTCTGCTGTTAATTTTTTCTGCATCTACTTGAGTGCAAGTTAGATTGCCATATTGCTGTTGTTCGTGTTTTTGTAACACTTACAGTTATTTGCTCTTCATCTTATTATAACACACAAAAGTGTTGTTCTGTGTCTGTTGCTCTCTGTCTTGAGATATACGTGATTAATAGAGTGTGTAAACTATATGGTCATGATGTTGAACTTTGCAATGTTGTGAATGTGAAATATTGAAAACCTGAACAACCAGCAGAAGGAAATGAAGAATCTATTCATGCTTAAAAAAATAATGTTGGTCAGCCCACGGAGGAGTCCTCCTTTAATTACATTACAGCTGATCACAAAGGAAAAAAACCAGCTAATAAATACCGTAGTGCTAATAACTCATCTACTATTCGAACATTTAACATGTTTGACTGCTTGAACACCGAAGATGTTCCCACCACTTCTACTGCAGCAAATGAAAACAAAAATGTTATCCAAGATCAGCCCTCGGAGACTGCATTGGATATCCTACAGGAACAAGGAAATAGCTCAGTTACAGATTATGACCAAGTTATAGTGGAAAATATTACCAGTGATAAGTCCAGTTCAAAAAAATTTGCCCTGCTGAAGATTATTTTGATGATGTTAGCCAACAATTCAAAGAAAACATCACTGCAAATATTCAAGAAAGTGCAAATGACTACAAATATTTCCCACATGATCATTGCGAACCCTATATATGTTAAGAAGCACTTGCAAAATAACCCCAAAAAAGTTATAGCTCCTCCTAAAAGAAAAATAAGGAGCTCTATACAATCAAATAAACGTTATGTCGTGGAATATTAGGGGTATGAATGCAGATGGGAATATTCATCATGCATTCAGATTCCTAAATATCCACAAACTCAACGCACTGGGTTTGTTGGAGAATAAATTAGATACCAACGGTACTGTTACAGTACAGTCTTAGCTACTAGTTAACTGGGTTACAATACAAAAAAAATTACTTGTGTTGTAAAGGCAGGATTTTGATCCTAATTGACACAAGTGTGTGGACATTTCTACTACTAGATAGAATTAAATAGCATATGATATTAAAAATAAAAAACAAAGATGGAATGCAATGTGTATTCACTTTTGTGTATAAGAGTAACTTTTACGGAGAGCGTGAAAAATTTTGAGGTTATTTAAGCCTCAATGCTTCTTTGATAGGGTTATCATTGATTTTAATGGGAGATTTTTAATAATGCTACAAGCCCAAAGGTCAAAAGAGGAGGTCCTCCATTCCCTTTTTTCTACATAAATAATTTTAATTTTTTTGCTAAATTTTGGTTTGGTTGAATTGTTCTACGTCGATGTAAATACATGTGGAGGAGGAGAGGCATGGCAAATAGCATTAATAAAGTGTTAGCTAATTACGAGACGTTAACTACCTTCCCGAGTTTGGATACAACAACACTACCAACTCAGTATAGTGATCATACCCTCTTATAGATACAACTTTCAAACCAATAATAAGTTCTTAAAGGAAATCCATTTAGATACAATAATACATGGCATCAATTTGATGGTTACTTTGAATGTGTACTATAGGGACTTGAGCTTTGACATTGAGTAGTGCTGACATTGAGTTTAACATACAACAAAGTAAAATTAACTGGCTACAAAGTGGGGTCTCAAATTCATATTTTTTTATACAAAGATGGCAATGAGGAAACGTAAAAATAGAATACAAGCTTTGCCAGATTCTAATGGGGAATATATCTTAGATAATAAGAAAGTAACAGAACAAGCTATTTCTTATTATTCCAACCTTTTTAATGCTTCAAAAGAAACTCTTTTTCCTATGATTCACCTAAAAACGATTGTAAATTTAGAAGGGAGGAAGTACTTATCTGAATTAGTTATGATCTCAGAGATTAAAAATGCTCTTTTTTCTATTGACAATGCAAAAAGCCCGGACAATGATGGATGCTCTGCCAAATTTTACAAATTGCATTGGTATTTGTTGCAGGAGGATTTATTTGCTGCTATTACTGATATTTTCCAATTCCGGAAGCTTGCACATGGACTCAATCATAACTTTGTTACCTTGATACCTAAGAAAGATAAGCCATAAAATATTCATATTATTTTCCTATATCTTGTGCAAATGTTTTATATAAGATATATTAAAAATTATATGTTCCAAAACCAAACATTTCCTAATTTTTATAATTGTAGAAAATCAGTCTACATTTGTACTTAACAGAAATATAGAAGAAAATATTTTGCTACCTTATGAATTGGAGTGAGATTTCAAAAAAAGAGGAAAAGCTAAAATGTGCATTAAAATTGACCTTTAAAAAGCATATGATATGGTGAATAGAAAATCCATTTGTTATATGCTATACCCCGGTTTCCTATTTCACTTATTGATCTGTTTATGAATGCACAAATACACCAAAGTTTTCCATAATAGTTGATAGAGTTCCTAATGTTTTCATTACATTGAAAAGAAGTCTTCATCACTCCATATTTATTTTATATTGCCATGGAATTTTTCTCAATACAAATGGAAGATGCAATATTATTTAACAACTTAGAGCCAGTGTCAAAAGTGGTTCCTTCTATTATGCACTTATTATACATAGACGATGTTATGATTTTCCTAAATTCAACAGCATCAAATGCCACTACTATGAACCATATATTCACTGAACTTGCTGGTACAGTGGGGGCTACATATCGATCAAATGAAGTCAAAGGTTTATTTTATTACAAGTGCATCAAATAAAGAATAAATATGATCTATCTTGGGAATGTTTGAAGAAATGCTACCAATTAAATATTTAGGAGTGCCCCTGTAAACTGATTACGTCCATGCTTCTCATTATACAGGCCTACTCAATAAAATTATTCAAAAATTTGAAGGATGGGACTGCAGTTGGTTGTCAACAGCAGGTAGAGCTCGTTTATTACAATGCACAATCACTCTCCAAATGTTCTGGACTGGTTGCTAATATTTCAATTACAAATTTTTGTTCTTAATATAATAAAGTTTATGTGCACAAATTCTTTTTATACACTACACCAAAAAGGTGTAATTGTAACGAATATAGTCGTTACAAATGAAATTTATAACAGATATAGTCGTGAGCGGTACAGGCGTGAGGTATGTCGTTACAAATATTTATAATGGCCTCTACCCGTTATTAGATACATCACTTACCAACGGACTTTGTCGTTAGAAATCTAAATTTTTGTAACGAAATAGTTTGTTATTAGTTGCATCGGTTTGTAACGGGTATTTTCCGTTACTTAGTTTCCCCTTTCATGGTGGAAGAAGGGGTTGTCATTCTAAATTATCACGACCTTGTCCGTTACAAATTTCATCATTAGTAACGCACTTGTTCGTTACAAATTTCATCAATAGTAACGACTCTGCTCGTTATAAATTTCTTCTTTAGTAACGAATATGTTCGTTACAGCTACCAAACCATGTAGAGCTGCATTTTTGCTAGCATTTACACTACAGAATTGTCTATTATAATACAGTAGGTACATACATATCAAAAATTACAGAATTTCGATAACAATAAGCAATTACGCATCCAAACATACAACTTAAATTGCACAAATATTTGACAACAAATTAAAGGAAGATTCAAAATTTCACAAGTTCATCATACATAACTAAAGAGTATGAAATCAAAATATTACAAGTTCTAACATTACTTCAAAATAAATTCTAGATCCTACAAACAACGAACACGACACTCAGGCCAAATAACAAAACCTCCATCAATTATACCAAATTCTAGAGCTAATTGCACGACAATAGTTTTTTCTTTTCTCCTTTCCAAACACTTCAGCAATGGGATCATTTTCAAAATCTTCAAAACTTCTACTTCCATTGCTACCATTGACACTAGAGTTTTCCTTTTGTCTTTCCTCCGCTGCTTCAACTAATGCCTGCATAATATTTTGCATATTAAATAAAGTAAAAGCATAAACTAAAGAATATACTATCAATATTTTGCATATTGGTTGATAGAAAATGATAAACATGTGAATACTGTAAAAAAAATTCCTGTCAAATTATGAATACTGTAAAACAAAATATGGAGGAGATAAACTATAATGCATAAGATAAACTATAAGGGTGAAGAATAAGGGATACAGTGAATTAAATGTAGGACTAAATGTGTAATTCTCAACTGTACTTAAAGTTAACAATGGTCAATATGAATACAGAACTAAGTATGAAGAATAAGGGATACAGTGAATTAAGTCAATAAGGATAAGGTTTTACGTTGATAAATCAAATAACTCGTTGAGTAAAATTCAAAGGCTTTAAGAGTCCTAATGTAACAGAGAGTGCTTAGAGTGTTTACAACAGTTTACATAACTCACGAGAATGAAAGGTTATTTGAATAAAAAGAAAAGATCACAAAGATTAAAGATTTAGTATAATCTGGAGATGATGTCACGATATAATATTATATTTGTTATTTTAGTAGTTATTTGTAATTATTTCATTTTCACATATAATTTTTTCATAAAGAGCGTGATAACTGTAAATGCAGGTTCCGTACCAGAGCAAGTCTGATACGTTCTTGGGCTAGTGCCGCCGTTAGGCAACCGACTATTTAACTGTTGACTAGTAAATTTAATCATTCAAATTTGGGGTAGTTTATAATTTTGTAAATGTAGATAATGATGCTAATTCTCAAGTCTGATCCCGTATACAAAAAATGATAAAACTTTTTGCAGCTAAAAATATGATATGATTGAACTAACTAAACTAATATAACTGATATAGAACAAATAACCATGGGATGTTCATAACTGTGAAGCTTATATATGTAACAAAAAACAAAACAAAAATAAAGCAATCAACTAAGTACTATGCTATTGAAAATTTGTATTTTTTAATTAGTGATGAAAATACAAGTAAATATTCTATGACGAAGGTTAATTCACAGTAAAGCAATTGGCTAGAAAGTGGAGGTAGCACTCAAACTTGCATTAAATTCTAAGCGTGGGCTGTTTTCTTCCGATTATGTTGGCTCACTCCAAACAGAAGTGTGTAAAAGAAGCAAACAATCAATGCTGGATAACGTTGAAAAAAATAAGTGATAGAATGTTGCGTACAGTAACACTAGCTGTATGATTAAAGAGTAGTAATGTTACCATCACACCCCCTTCAAATAGTACGAGGGTTCACTGTCATTACTGGTGGATGTGTGGAAAAAAAAAATATGCCTAAATCAAATTGTGCGTGTCCCAGATATTTAATCCCAAAAATATATAATAAAACAAAAAAGTGAAGTACCTTTGATTAAGGCTTTGAGAAGCAAAAAGGTAGTTGTGTGTTTTTATTGTTTTCGTCGGTGGTCTCATCTTTAATAGTTCCAAGTACTTGCTCAAGCTTTCCTTCCGGATATTTTTCACTGTCTTCTGAGTTTGACCAACAACTATAAATATGTCAAAATTCATAAAAATCAACCACTTTACTTCAATGGTTGAAATTAAATATATGTTTACGCAACTGCAAATTTAAATTGTAAAAGTGTACTTTAAGCTCAATGAATCTCAAGTTTAATAACTAGTACAACCGCACAACGGTGGAAAAACCGACCGTTTGAATATATCATTTGAAATCATATTTATATTTGTTGCACTTTAAATTTAATTACACCATCAACAACATATTCGGAAAAAAAAAGAATTTTTTCAATAAACGTTCAAATGATGGAAATAATATAGTAATAAATTACTTTGTAGATTAAATGTCTAACTTAATACTCAACCAATATGTAGGAAAATGATTCTTACTCACTAAACACATTGAACGCAATTAAAATAATAAATCAACGGCAGAGGTACTAAACTTACTCCTGTTTCCCCAATCCTTGCTTGTCCTCTGCTCTCCGTACCCATGATTCATCGGCACCATCCCATACATAGACACTGGCATCATTCCGGGCATAGCATAAGGCATAGGCACAGGCATTGGCACAGGCACATGCATCCCCTGCTGCTGCTGCTGCGGTGCAGGTGTAGATTCGAATAAAGGATCCGATCCAGAGTCAATTTCACCAGAATATCCATGCTTTCTCTTCAAGAAAAGCCTGTACTTCTGCAGATGACTAGGCACATGGAAGGTGATTTTAGCGATTATCTGATGTAGAACTTCAAGACACGATTTGAATCGCTATCTTTTAAGAAATGATTCCTTCCTTTGTCATAATGGAATTAAATCGGAAAATCTCTTTCGCGATAAAATGAAGTTATTTTATTCAAGTTTGTGACTTCTTGAATGAAACCAAAATTACACTTGGTTGTTTCTGACGATGCAAGAAAGAAGTGGAAATTTTATTTGGAAAGTTGAAAGTCCGATAGGCTCGACCGCCGTCAATGGGGGAGTTGCCTCCACACCCCCGCCTAGCGGGTGCCATCCCTTAGACCCCTCCTCCATGGTAAACATTTTGATAAGGAGATGATAAGGGTATTATAGGGATAAAATTGGCGGTTAATAAGGTTTCACTGGGTGCATTATTTTTATATTATTTTTCTTGAAACAGAAGGGGCTAAAAAAAATTAAAAGGTGTGAATAGTGAATTGGCCTAGAATAAAGTAAATGTTAGTTTTATAGTAAAATGCGTATTGGACTTTTGTAGCTTGCTGGATATATTTTTCCCATGGTAATGTGTCTTACAATAAGAATTGCCGATTTTTCCCCATGTTCTCCAAATTCGAAATCAACGCAGGACTAAATGGAGAGCTTTAGAGAAGTTTGTGTTTGCTTTCTGGTTAGAACAAGAGACTGCCTCACATGCTAAAGAAGTGAAGAATACGTTTTATATGATTGGGTTATACATTTTTATTGTTTATCATTCATGTGGTTCTCTATAAGCAGGTAAACTAATAACTAATAAGTCTGAGGCATGATCAACTCCAGTTTACAGCTTCCCACTGAAGAATTCAAGGAGATGGTCATTCATTCTATTTTCTTCGGAAAATATGCAACATTTGTTTCACTCAATAGGACAGGACAAGGAAAAAAGTTAGACCTTAAAGACATTTGCTGCTTTCCACTTCTAAAATTATATTTATTTCTGATACACGCTCACGTAGATTAATTATCAAATAAAAGGTTCAAACTACTCCATCTACGGTAACTACAGAGCAAGTACCTTAATGTAAATGGAATTTGAAGTTTTGGAGGGGCGTTATCACCAAAAAAGGAGGCTTCTTTAGCCAGCCTCCAGAGAACTCTTCTTACAATGTCTCCCAAATACATTCCCGAAATTAATTTCTCAAATATCTAGTGCAGAAAAAACCAAAGAAACATATTTAGCAACAACCATGCCATGTTAAAAACGATAGGTGCTACAAAATATTGTATGAAAAATTACTTGCTCGCCAGGGTTCAAACTTTCAGCATCTAATGCTTGATCATATTCTGTCAGTGGAAGATGAGAGGACCGAAAATTTCCCCATTCCATATTAATAACCTACATACATGGAAAGCTTTGGACAATGATTATATAAGTGGTATACTATCATATCCATAGTTCATGGAATTTCAATGACAAAAACAAAGTAAATATATGCACAAACAAGGTAACGTGTAATTAGCCAAATAAGGAACAATGCATGTCAATTTAGATTTGTCTGGTTCACTGCATTTTGTCGTAAAAATCGTGTTCAGTTTATGTCCATGTAAAAATGGTACAACAGTAACTATAATATATCTTTACCATATTTCCTGATTTAGGGAGGAGACCATGCCACTCGGGAATTGCCTGTGCTCGCTCAACGTATGCTGCATTTGTACCAGTGCCCAATATAGCAGCAATAACAACATCATTATCATGGTATCTACCTCCAGCCAATGTTCCAATTGTATCATTGACCTAATTGTCTTAGTCAGCTTCATATCATACATACTCAACAAAAATACACTAACCAAAAACTAATGCAATGGATAGTTGACAGTCAAGGATTACTCACCAGCGCAGCAACTCGCATATCCAGGCCTTGTCTTTCCATTGCCTTAGTCAGTTCACCAACTACATCTTCCCCTACCTAATAATACAATTCAATGCCAGAGTAGGTTGATCATATCAATAAACTGTGTCAACAAGTTTCTTGTGCATCGTAAAGCAGGAGGCAAATGGACCAACTAGACATACAAATGGTTTACAAATTTTAGTTGATACTCGTGTTCAAGTCACTAATACTTAGAAGAAGATTCAAGCTTAGCATTCAGCAGTTCCTCACAATCGCTAGTTCCAGTCAATTATTTTATTTCTTTTCGGAATATACACAATATAATTTCAATGAAAAACTTTAATTAGCAGTCATGTATTATGCATTTACAAGCATTTCGACTAATGACATTTACAACTTTCTCTGGTAATAATTCAAAAAAAAAAGGTCAATAGATTTCTACCATGTTGATCAATTCAACATCAACCAACTACTCTAATTTGGAACCATGCATTAGTAGTACACAATTATAACAACAAATAACTTTTGCAACTTTTTCTTACATAATCGGGCACCTTCAACAAAAGCTTGCCTTGCAAGGGTCTAACTGAGACTGTCGGTATATGCTACCTTTTCACATGATGAATATATCTAACAAGTGTCAACTTTTAATATTTTGAAATAATTAAGGTTACACGTACGCGTGTGTGCGCGCGCATGTGTGTGTATGTTGAAACCAGTCAACAAGGTTTGTGTATTACCAAATTATTTTAATAATTATTACAAGCGACAAGAATCAAAATTTGAAGTTTTGAAGGTCACGCCAACAAAGAATCGGCACCGGACAAATAACATAGAGTAAAAGAGAACAAGTTATTGTTACCAACCGTGTCATCAATAGAAAATCCTTTTGTCCACTTAATATGAAAGCAAAATTGACCAACGCTCGTTATTTATCTATAGCTCATGTATTTCTTTAATCATTGTTATTTTTGTAAAGCGTTAAGACTTTGTGTTTTCATTCTTATTATTTCATCATTTGTCCATAGCTCACTGTTTGACTTAGCTACTCTTTAGTTGACTAAAATATACCATTAAGTTTTCTATTTTGCGATTTTAAGAACTTAATGCGACAACATGCTACTCGCAAAATAACAAAACTTTGCATTAATGAGACTATAGTGACAACAACATGCTACTGCGATTGCTAAAGGCTGTGACCTAAAACATTTTGAAACCGAACTTATCTGCAAACTTTTGGAACATTGAATGTGTGTGGTTTCCATAGTTATTGTATGCAAAATTGCAATTCTCTGTGTTAATTATTTTTTAGTTCACTTGTCTGTTGTTAAAAATTAATCAAATAGTTTTTGGGACAGCAAAATAGAAGGGTATATATCAGGCAGAATGAACATGTACAAGAGAGACACCAGAGATGGCACAACAAGGCAAGGTTTAAACATATGTATACATATACATATTCAGGCTATTCAAGGTCTAGACTAAGATAACCAAAAGAGATGCACAACAACTGAAACGATAACCAGAGTGTACCAAGGTAGTAAGACACAACAGCTAAACAAAAAGGGCAAGAGTACAAAAAAACAAGTTGTAGATGAACCAGACAAAACAGATTCAAGCACAATGAAGTATAAACAGTTACGAATAAATAGTTAAATATATTACGAATAAACAGTTACGTACCATTAGTGCTTTCCACATGTTATCTTTGAAAACAGCATCTACATCATTCCATCCTTCATAACCAATCGGAATGAGAGAACGAAGCAAAACACCACAATGAGAGGCCCATTTTTTTGCATCACTGCCTTTTTCACCTTCTAAGTCCACAATTATTGAGTAATTTTTATTTGGAGGGGGAGGAGGAACATCAACTTCCTATGTGTCATTTGTATGTAGTGACGTGGCATTACAATTGCCTGACATTCTACAATGCAAATAATTTAAAGACGATGAATGCAAATTAAAGCATAAAAGAAAATTTGTAGGATAATGGCTCATCCAAGATGGAGAACATAGCAAAAGCTTAATCCATGTTTATTTATTGTTCATACCAATTCATATTTGTAAAAGGTATCAATTATACACAAAAAGATTAAATCATAGCATTAATATGATGCGTTCAAGACAAGTGTAATAACTTCAAAAATATTCAACAATAGAGAAACATACCCAAGTGTATAGTAATCAATACAACATTGTAACAAGTTAACAAAATAATTATTGTTCAATCAAGTGTGTCTATTTTGATTCGATACATTTCAACAATGGAGTTAAATTAGGCTGCTCCTTCAAAATAGATTGAAAGCTCATTGGCATCTCATAATCATCTATGCTATCAGTCATGCGCTTAGGCGAGTGTTGTACGATGGACCAATTAGGATCATGCATGTCGCTTATGTAAAAGACTTGACATTGATTTCGACTTAAATTCTTGCATATTTTGTAAATTTCTGCTGTGCTGTAAATTCATCCAGTTGAGTAGGTTTTCCAATATAACTTGCTATTATAGGTAAAGCATCAAAAGTCCACATTTCCATGTCCAAACCATATGGTTTAGCCCATACTTGAATTGTTATTAGATCAATCTGTTTGAATTCATAGCCAGGAAACCAGGGTTCCACTATCGATAATTTTGCAAAGTTGAGTATGCCTTCATACTCAATATTTTGGAAAAATCCTCATATGCCTCAAATTAAACAGCATAAAAGTAGTTTGTTGCATTGTGAATTAAATAACTACCTGTAGGCTACCAAACTTTCTGAATGTACTCTTGGAGTCTTATGCATGGGATCTTGAAACCAGCAGCATGTAAAACAATTGTATTTGGCTAGACCTCTGTTGATTTCTAAAATATTCTTCACGTAGATACGCATACCCTTCCGGAGAAGGTATGTAATTCAATTTTGTTCCTGAATGTTTTGACTTCAAATTACAGGATCCTCCTTTCAGTGCATCTGCATATGATTCTGATCCATTTTCGCATTGATTAGAATGTTTTTGTATTGGATCCGGCGGGCTTTTTTCTTCTTCTTCATAGTGGTACATTCGCATTGATTAGAATGTTTAGAATGATTTTGCTTGAGAAGGTTTTGCGATTAGAAAAGTAAAAGCGATCCTGAAGCGCGAATTTGGGGAGGAAATGGGGATTTGGCGAAAAGTGAAAATAATTTGGAGATTTGGCGGCCAAAGAAAGTGGAAAGCGTAATGAGCTTAAGCGTTGTGAGTCCACATGTTATTTTTCATATTTTACCTTTTTGTTTTCAATTTATTTTCATTTTTACCAAATTTTATAACGGGGTAAAGCAGTGATAAACTATTTACAGCTCCTTTTACAACGGCTTTGAAAGTTTTATAACGGGATTTAAGTGTTATTATTTTATAACGGCATTTGATTGTTAGTAATTCAGAAATATTTTTGTTTGGAATTTCATGTTTTGGTGTAGTGTTAAGGTGGTAAAAAACACAAAATTTAATGCGATTGTTTATATAGACCAAAAATCATATATATTGTTATCATGCAGTATAAATCATGTATCTATATGTTCATCTACGGTTTTCCCTAGTCAGAGGATGGTTTACAAATCGGTTATCTCCCAACATCCCATCATAAACAAGTCCTACAAAATCAAGGCACTAATACTTATGAGTCATTGAATAGTCATAACTAAGTAATTCCAATGCGAAGGTGTTCCTACCCTGAAGTTAAGTTTTAACCTCTTCGGACATGATAACTGTAATCTACATTGAGCCCATCCACTCACTGTCCAACGACGGGACTCAATATTTAAAGCAAGTCCACCATCTTTCTCTTTTAGTAGGGGACTTACTATCCTATACAAATTCATGCTCTCTCTCTGGCATAGAGACTTGTATTTCAAGGTTCATCGCTCTGCATCTCCAATCGTGGAATTATTACCTATCGATTTATATGTGAAATTTAGAGGATATATAAATCAGTTAATATCCAATACCAGTAATAGAATCAAAGTAATACCATATATTATATGTCATGGAGTTTACAATAAGTAAATCTTAAATTAAATCAATTATCAAATTGTTCAAACAACTTTATTGCATCTAGATTAAATTGCATCAAACAAAAACCTAAACTAATAGTTCAATAAATGGTTACCTCGATACTTAAAATCAAAGCATATCTATGGGATCAATCGAGATCTACCATATGTGTAAGTAGACCGAGAGTAACCCATTATAGATTATTTAAAGCAAAAGCAAAGTAAAACAAAAAACTGAGCTTAAATTTTATCCATTCTGATCATGGGATTTTATATTATATTCTTATCCTCTACCACTACCAAGGCCATCCCCTGCAGTGAGTTGTTGTGTTTATGGGATTATAGTAGTTTGTCCTATGGTCGTTAAATTCCTTACGTATTTTCATAATCGGTTGCTTTAAACTTTTTTTTTGTCAAAATCACAACTACATGCACTCATTTGTCTCATGTCCATCCAACTCGTTGAAGAAACAAAATTTTCTAGTCTTCTTGTCTTATTTTGTAGGCTCTCTTCCAGAAGGTCTTCTGTAAAGGAGTTGCCCTCTAGTTGCTAGGTATATCCTCTTTGGGCCTTTATTAAGTCACAGTGTAAAGAAAGCTTTGGCTTCCTTCTTAGAAGCTTTCGAGCTCCAAAACCATCAACTTTTCTCTTTCCATTATCCTTTCTAGATTATGTTTTGGTTCGTTCTCCGTACTCAATAGCATTGAATTTGGCTCTTTTAGCATCCGCATCTTCCAAACGTAAATAATTTTTGGAAAAATATATAGATCCATTAGCGAATCACTCATTATTGCCGATTTGAATTCAGTTTTTTTTATCAACTCCTACGACAGTATCTATGATAACTATTGATGTTTCTGGTTTATAGACAATAGTGGTTGCATTGTTAAGCTTAGTTAATAACTCCATAATTGTTCCTTCTTTCTCTATTTTACATTATATAGGGACATAACACTTCTTGATCAAACAATATAAACCTTGATCTGGCTTGTAAATTTTACAACTAACTTAATCCATGTGCTAACGGATCCGTTATCAAGTTGACAAAATCACATCTTTACCAAATTAGTCAACACGATGAGAAGCAACGAACCATCACCTCCTTTATAGCTCCAAACACTCTCATATGTCGGATGTATCTCATTAGATGCACCATAGGATTAATTCTCCCATCATAAATGGCTCCAAGATAGGTAGTTCGAAATCAGGTGGGTTTCTAGCACATCGATTATTTGGGTTGAATGAGTTTCAATTCACATCTTTGAAACAACAATCTAGGCTTCCTCCATGAAGTTTCTATTATATCTTATCATTTATGTAATATTCTTGATTCAGCTGAAATCCATAGGATTTGACATTTCTTTGATTATACAATTCGTCGTGCCCTTATCTCTAGGATTAACTATAGCTGGATCTCCTAGTGGTTTCTACTCATGCAATCCTAAATTTGGTTTTAAGTTATGGTTCCTATCCCCAAACTCCTACCCTTGATGTAATCTCATTGGATCGAGCTCTAACTCAACATTTTTTGATTTCTTAGATTAACTCACTGATCCCCAAAGGTTGATCTATACCAATGGATAAGGTTGGCTAGGGGCGAGCTATATTGAAGGCCCTATCCCATGTGTAACGATCTGTCTTTCTTACACCTAAAGACGATACTTAATACATTATTGGTATTCGTGTGCCGATCATTTAAGTGTCAGAAAGATTGGTCATTTAGGGTGAAGAAAGAAGAAGACAGAACATAATCTCACACCATGACAGGCAATATATAATACACACAAAACCTTTACAAAAAGAAATCATCTTTATTTATACATAATATCATAGTACACTATTCTATTATCAGTTTGGACAGTTATAATAGTCTATCCTTACAATTGCTGATAAATACAGGCAGAAACCAAGATCAAAAAATAGCAAAAGAATATAAGATACGTGAATACGTCTTGGAAAATCCAGCTCGTCACCTGAAAGCTCCAAAGGATCTAGCTAAATCTAAAAAATATGCTTGAGCCGACCCAAGCATTATAAGAAAATAATGTCCAGATCGGTTTGGTAAAACCGACGTGAGAAACTCAAATCACAAGGAATTTTATTATAACTTATAAAATCCTTTAAAATCAAAAGTATCTCGTAAGACCACACTACACATAAACGTGGACGGGTTTTTACCTTATGATAACCAAACCTTTTTTATATAAAATCCAGTGATATTATAATAACGTCTAGGGTTTAAAATAAATATGGAGCCGAAATTGTTACATTAATTAAATTCCAGCATAATAGGTATACAATCAAGTTTGAAGGCTCTATTGGAAAATGAATTTCAAATATGAAAGGGTTAGGGTCTACCCATCGAATTAGTACACCTCTAGATAAAATGCACTAGGGGCTACAACATGTTGCACCTCAGCTACTTAAGACCGGCCCTACCCCTTATTGGATAGTGCCGAATATGATCACTCCTAGGTTGATAAACAACCATAATGGGGCCCGAAGCAAACATAAATATTGAATCTAAATAAGGAATGATCATACCCTAAGGGGAGCGACCCACTTAGCCCTACCGCATGTCCCTGCTTTAGTTATTTACTAGATGTGAGGCTCGTAAGGTAACGATTACCTGATTCCTCCTAGCAATTCCCATTTGGAATGCTAACATTATAGTCCAGGCAGAAATGCAATGCCAGTATTCATCCATACAAGTCATTCTGTGTCTAAACGAATCTAAAGGCACTACCTCTACTACATCTATGTTGGAATCATCCTTGGGATTAGTAGCAAATATCTCTTGCAATTCAAAAGCTTCATCTTCGATCATCTTCAAGAAGTCTTCAGTTTGAAACGCTTGAGTTGGATCGAAGTGGCTTTTGGATAATTTATACTTATCCAATCGTGGTTTCTTCGAAACAACATTCGATAGTTTTCGGTAAACTCAACCTCAATTCTTTCAGAAGTAAACTGATAATAAATAAGAGTAGAGATCACTTCCTAACTATTGAGTGAACGGATTTCCTTATCAATTGTCCTAGGAGAACAAAACGAGATTTATGCGCATAGTACAACATCATGTGTTTCTCCTATACATTTCTAGAGTTAAATTTTGGTTTAGATTTGATAGTCGATTATCTAACTATCAAATAAATAAACCACCAACAATCTAGCGCTTTAATTACCCATAGCAAGCACTAAACCTCAATTTAAATAAATCTTTCATTTATTAGAGCTCTTTTAAATAATATTTATTAAAATATTCATATACTTAGCTCACTGGCATAAGTATATTCACAAAAAAATATGAAAGATTTCTTATTTCAAAATAATATTAAAGGATCGAAACAAAAGTTATTTTAATTAGGGATAAGGATAACCCCAAACACTATTCGTTTCGATGTTAAGCATGGAATGAAAGTCCATACCATCAAAATTAAAAACAGTTAAAGGAAATCCAATCTCAAATTCTTTTATAATTTACTTCTATAAATCCTTTTAATAAATCTCTTTCATTTATGAAATCTCCTTCACATTAAATTCCAAATCCAATTATAAAACACCTTATAAATTTCCAAGTTTATTTATAAAACTCTTTTTTAAACACCCAAAATCATTTATTAAACTCTATTATAAATATCCAAAACTATTTATAAAACTCTTTTGTAAATATCTAAAATTATTTATAAAACTTCTTTAAAAATTTCAAGCTTTCTTTTCAATTAAATAAACTCCTTTTATAGACTTTCCTTATTTAAAACAAATCTTCTTTAATAAAATTAAATCAATAAAGTTCCTTTGATAAACAATCAATTATTTATACCACTTTTAAATACTAGTTATTATTAATTAAACTAACTTCAACACTTTAAATAAAATAGTTAGTGAATCATCTTTAAAGTATCATATTGAAATGGTGATAAACCTTAAACATTTCAATTAAATAATAACTTTAATTCAAACCATAATAATTACCTTTAAGCCCTTTTTTTAAAAAGAAACAAGAATAAAAGAATGATTTCCAAAGTTCAGAAAGAGGCTTAACGACCATAATGGTTTATTTAATTCTAGTTAAACTTTGTAAGTTATAACAGGGTATTTACATAACAAGAAGATATGTAAAAGTGATCAACCAATAATAATCAACCATCATATAGGTAAATGTCCGAACTGAGTTTATATTCTGCTTTGATAAATGTCTACATTATCTACTAAGTTTAGCTATAGCAGAATGGTTTTTTATTCTGTTAAAAGATGTCATCAACAACCTGTTCAACTATAGTAGAACTAGGATGTATTCTACTAAACAGATGCCAATGGTTTGTATAACTAATTTATCTTATTGGTAACTTAAGGGTACTGACAATAGAATCCTTTGTGTTCAAAACTATTCTTTGTAGACGAAAGTTACTTTTTAAAACAACCCGATTCTTGGAAAATAAGTGATTAAGAATTTTAATCTTGCTTTAAAATATTTAACAACAAGTTAAATCCTTTTATTAAATCATAATGAAATCTTAATTAAAACTTAACTTAACTCCAAATTAAAAAATAATTAAACCTTTACTTAAACAATAATTGGTAATTAATAAACCTTAATTACTTAATTATAATTAATTAATTAACCTAATCGTTTACTTTAATTAATAATTAATTAAAAATGAATATTTCTTAGTTAATAATTAATTAAAATTTAATCTTATACTTAATCAATAATTAATTATATATTTGTCTTACTTTAAAAGAAAATTAATTAATAACTATCTTCACTTAATTACAATTAATAACCCTTATTTAGTACTTAATTAATTATTAATTACCAAACTTAATTAATTAATAATTAATCAATAAATAATTAATTAAATATCCTTAATCATCGTTATTAAGTTTCTAAAACATTTCTAAAGTATTTTTAAGTATAAAACTTAATTTTGCAAAAAGTGGACTTTTTATCGAAACTACATCCATAGCGACTATCGGTATGGATACCATAACTTAGAAAATGTTTCTTAGCTTTCTTTTTGGAAAATTAACATTTGAAAGATTACTAACTTTTCACAAACATAAGATAAGAGCTAAAAACGGTAAATTAAATTTTGAACTTTGAAGAAAATTTGATTTTAAAACTAACAACCATAGTTTTACACACAAGGGTTCCATATCAGTAAACCATACAAAGATGCTAACTTTCCTTAGCATACCATCAGTATGCAACATCATAGCATACATAGTTACATCACAACATAAAAATCATGCCATACCAAAGTATACAAGCAAGGCTTCTAACTTGCACTAACTTGACATTTCAATTCTCAAATTTCAAACTATTTGTTATCTCATCCAAACAATACACATATATCCGAGTCAACCCAATGTATATCTAAAAAATATCATATTTTACAACAAATCAAGCATATATTTAAGTTTTAGAAAACTTAGTTAAGGGTTAACTCTTTACTCACCAAAGGTTAACCAAACTAAGCTAACTTCCACTCTAACTTGAATACAACCAAGAACTTGATTTTTGCCTTAACAAAATGGATTTTGGTGGCCTAAGTAGCAAAGTGGTTCGACCATGATAGGTGGAAGACTCGACGTAGGGGATTTTGAGGTGATATGGGTCTTGTTTTGGTAAGGAGGAGGAGGAGTAGGAATTGAAAGGAGAGGCTTTAAACAAGTTTTCATGAAATAAAAGCGAAAAGAGTTAAGGGTTTTAAACTTTGAAAAATTCTAGGAAGCCATTAAAGATCTCATGGAGCTAAGGGAAGCAGGAGTAATGTCTTGAAAATGAATAAGAATTAAAAAATGAGAATAAGTAATTTGGAAGTTACTTTTATACAAAATCCATATAGCAAATTACCAAAATACCCCTATGTACTTTACCCTCCACAACTTCATGCCACCTCACCATGTTTTGTCCACCATCCACCATATAATTTCGAAAATCATGTCCCCCTTCATTATGTGAGCCAACATGCATTTGTTTTCCTAATGTACTTATGTCTCCTAATGTTTTTAGTGATGTGACACTTACTTTTTCACACTTTTTAATTTATTTTAAATTTCATAAAAAGTCACATCCTTTTAAATGTGCAAAAGATATATATGTATATAGACAATAATATCCTAAATAATTTGTAAATATGTGTATATACATATACCACTGACTTCACAACATTTCCGACAACTTTTAGCCGACGAAAAGTTAAAAATTTGGAAAACAAATTTCGGTCACATTTTTTATTTTTCTTCGAACTAAATATTTTTGTAAAATAATTTTGAAAACTACTTCACCATTTCTATTTATTATTTAAAAGAGTTTTATTTTAATTATAAAATATATTATTTTAATATTTAAAATAAATTAAATATTTGCAAATCAAAGCAGTGAAATTCTAGGTCGTTATACTCTCTCCCCTTAAAAGAATTTCGATCCCAAAATTTTACTGCAACCTTGACCCAGAAAATACTCAACACTACTTATCAATCTGTATGATGTACATATGAAAAATCAGATTTGATCACTCACTCAAATAGATAGCTTTTATTTTCGAACTAGTATTGCTTACTCCTAGCACGGACTCCGATCAGGCTTCTTAATTAGAGACCTTAATTCTCCTTACATAGTCATATACTATGATAGAAAACTTTTGTTGCACATTAAGAACCCTCATCACATGTTTTCCATCAAAAATCAAGTGATAGATCCTTATTCGGAATAGTGTGGAACATCTCAAGTACTTATCCTATGGGTTCTTATTCATTCAAATATCCTTTTTATTTTTATTCTCCTAGAAATATTTATGACAGCATTTCATAAAAATTCCAACTTGGTTTCAAACATTTTTATAATGATATAACTTGTTTATGAAACCTTACATAAAATCATTTTAAATTTATTAACTTTTATAATACTTTCGTACATCCTAAGAGTATATACCAAACATATGATTTTTAATCCTATTCACTTATAACTATTCAGATGTCAGTCCAAAATAATTTGGATCTTAAAACTGAGTTGACCAATTCAACCTCTTTATCCAATTGGTCTGGTAAGTAGCTAAGAAGAGTAGGATGATGGTGTTCAAACTCCGTTTTGAAGTCTACATTTTCTTAGACGCCTTCAATGTAAAAATGTTCACTAGTCGGCCCAATAACATCAAATAATTTTTAACCCCCTAAGTGTTAAAATTAAAAGACATGATTTAATAAAACAAAGGTTATTAAAACTCCTTATTAGTTTTAACCCAATCAATACTTTATTTATTAATCCATTCTTTAATCAAGATTCCTTATTATTTTGCAAATTTAAGAGCTAAATACCCTGTTTTTGTTTCAAAAACTTTTTTAAATGATACTTTATTTTTAACCCATAGAAAAATACCTATAGCCCAAGTAACTACCAAATAATATCATATATCCCTTTACCAAGAAGGATAACACTCAAGAGAAGTGTTTACCATCCGAATACATCTGTTGCCCAATTTTAGTCACTTTCCAGTCAATCAAACTAGTTAATTATAAAAAAATTCTTCTTTTCGAATCCTTTTTTGAAACAATTCCATGTATATATTTCCCACTAAATAGTTTTTAGTAAAAAAATTACCATCCACTTGCTTTGGATTCATTTGGATTCGAACTCGTTTTGATCGTAATTGACAAAGAGAATAATTTACTAAGCGCACCACCACATTTTCCTAAGAAAATATCCAATTGTTACTTAGAAGATTATTCTGATTATCACAAAATAGATTGAAACTTATTTCCCTATCTATCCAAAGAAAAATCTTACTCTCAAATTTTCATTCAAAATATGTATACCTTAAAGTATTTTTAAGTAAAATTATTATTACTTTTCAAGAATCATTTGAAAACTTTATCAAGCCACCGAGATTTAAATTCTTTGAAAATCCATCTTATTTTCAAAATATAATTTATAATCTTGATTTATAAAATCAACTTTTATAAAATCATCTGAAGTATTTCTTTTTATAAGCACCTTTTATTAAAACCAAATTTTAACCCAACATTATCAATAAACGCCTTATAGTCAAATTGTGAAACTTAATTCATAAGGTGTTCGTTTTAATGTTTTCCTAAATTATATCTGCCTAACCTATGGTGGAAAAAGAAAAATCAACAAACAATAGTCAATGCCCAAAACTAAGTGAGCATGACTAATCAAATCCTATATGATAATAATGAAATATTATCAACTCCTAACAACAATCACATCATAGTTAACTACATAAATTTTTGAAATTTCTTCCTTTATATATAAAATATATTCCTAGGTAAAATTATTTCATTTACCACTTTTAAAACAATATTGTGTATGTTTGTCCTTTTTCAAGTGTTTTGAAATCCCTATCAATAACGATAGCCGCTCTATTGACCAGAATGCAAAATTCAGACTTAACGGATAAAACAACACATATAAAACATTTTTATACACTAATAAATACTCGCTCATATATATACACTCAAGCTCATTTTAGGATGTTACTAACCCTATCTCAAATGGTTACTCATTCTAGGGCATTACTAACCCTATTTATTATTAGTTATCCCACCAAGGCCTAGAAGTTCGCTTAACCTAAGCTCTGATACCATCTTGTAACGGTTTGCCTTTCTTACAACAAAAGATGACACTTATACATCCTTGGTATTCGTGTGCCGATCATTTAAGTATTCGAAATACATGTCATTTTAGGTAAAGAAAGAAGAAGATAGAATAGAATCTCACATTGTGACAGGCAATATATAATATACACTAAATATTTACAAAAAGAAATCACATTATTTATATACAACATCAAAGTACAGTATTCTATTTTCAGCCTGGACAGTTATAACAGGCTGTCATTACAACTGCTGGCAAATACAGGCAAAAATCAAGAACAACAAAACAACATAAGAATATATGTATGTGAATACATCTTGGAAAATCCAGCTCGTCACCTGAAAGCTCCAAAGGATCCGGCTAAATCTAAAAAATATGCTTGGGTTGAACCGAACATTATAAGAAAATAATGTTTGGATCAGTTTAGTAAAACCGTGTAAGAAATTCAAATCACGAGGAATTTTATTATAACTTATAAAATCCTTTAAAATCAAAAGTATCTCGTAAGACCATGTGCATATAAACACGGATGGGTTTTTACTTTACGATAACCAAACCATTGTATAAAATCCAGTGATATTAGAATAATGTCTAGGGTTTAAAATAAATATTGAACCATAATCGAAATTATTACATTAATTAAATTGCAGCATAATAGATATACAATCAAGTTCGAAGGCTCGTATTGGAAAATGGATTCCAACTTTGAAAGGTGAGGGTCTACCCACTGAATCAGTACACCAGTAGATAAAACGTACTAGAGGCTATAACACGTTGCACCTCTGCTACTTAGGACCGTCCTACCCCTTACTGAATGCACCGAATATGGTCACCCCTAGATTGAAAAACAACCATGATGGTCCTCAAAGCAAACATAAATATCGACTCTAGATAAGGGATGATCATACCCTAATAGGAGCGACTCACTTAGCCCTGTCGCATGTCCTTGCTTTAGTCATTTACCGCGTGTGAGACTCGTGAGGTAAAGATTACATGATTCCTCTTATTAATTCCCACTTGGAACGCTAACACTGCACTCTAGGTAGAAATGCAATGCTAACATTCATTCAAAAAAGTTCATTCCGGGTCTGAAAGAATCCGAAGGCACTACCTCTACTACATCCATTGTGGAATCACCCTCGGGATTAGGAGCAAGTAGCTCCTGCACTTCAAAAGCTCCGTTTTAAAGCATTTTCAAGATGTCTCCAGTTCAAACTCTTGAGTTGGATCGATGTGGTTTTTAGATAATTTATACTTATCCAATCATAGTCTCTTCGAAACAACATTCGATAATTTTTGGTAAACTCAATCTCGACTCTTTCAAAAAGAAACAGACAATAGATAAGAGCAGAGATCACCTCCTAACCATTGAGTGAACGAATTTCCTTATCATTTGTCCTAGGAGGACAAAACAAGATTTATACGCATAGTACAACATCATCGAAGATGACTATGCCATATAACTCACGTGTTTCTCCTAGATATTTCCAGAGTTATGTTTTAGTCCAGATTTGATAGTCGGTTATTTAACTATCAAATAAGCAAACCACTAACAATCCAGCGCTTTAATTACCCATAGCAACCACTAAACATCATTTTAAATAAATCTTTTATTTATTAAATCTCTTTTCAGAATATTTATCAAAATATTCATATACTTATCTCACTGGCATAAGTATATTCACAAAATAGTATGAAAGATTTCTTATTCCAAAATCATATTAAAAGGATCGAAAAAAAGTTATTTTAATTAGGGATAAGGATAACCCCAAACACTATTCCTTTGGTGTTAAGCATGGAACGAAAGTCCATACCATCAAAATTAAGAAGGTCGGTTAAAGGAAATCCAATCTCAAATTCTTTTATAATTTACTACTATAAATCCTTTTAATAAACCTCTTTCATTTATGAAATCTCCTTCACTTTAATTCCAAATCCAATTATAAACACTTTATAAATCTCCAAGTTTATTTATAAAACTCTTTTATAAATACCCGAAATCATTTATTATACTCTTTTTTAAATATCCAAAATTATTTATAAAACACTTTTATAAATATACAAAATTATTTATAAAACTCTTTTATAAATATCCAAAATCATTTATAAAACTTCTTCTCAAATTTCAAGATCTTTTTTCAATTAATAAATCTCTTTTTATAAACTTTCCTTATTTAAAACAAAACTTCTTTAATAAACTTTAATCAGTAAAGTTCCTTTGATAAATAATCAATTATTTATACCACTTTCAAATACTAGTTATTATTAATTAAACTAACTTCAACACTTTAAATAATATAGTTAGTGAACCATTTTTAAAATATCATACTGAAACAGTGATAAACCTTAAACATTTCAATTAAATAATAACTTTACTTTAAACCATAATAATTACCTTTAAGCCCTTTTTTAAACGAAACAACAATAAAAGAATGATTTCAAAAGTTTAGAAGAGGCTTAGTGACCACATTGGTTTATTCAATTCTAGTTAAATTTTCCAAGCGATAACAAGGTATTTACATAACAAGCAGATATGTAAAAGTGATCAACCAATAAAAATCAACCATCATATAGGTAAATGTCCAAATTACCAAAATAGCAGAATTGGGTTTTTATTCTACTTAGATAGATGTCAACATAATCTACTAAGTTTAGCTATAGCAGAACGATGTTTTATTCTGTTAAAAGATGTCATTAATAACCTATTCAGTTATAGTAGAACTGAGATGTATTCTACTAAAACGATGTCCATGGTTTGTATAACTAATTTATCTCATTAGTAACTTAAGGGTACCGACAATAGAATCCCTTGTGTTCAAATCCATCTACAATAGTAATTTGAAAGAGTTTTATTTAATTATAAAATCTATTATTTTAATATTTGAAATAAATTAAATATTCGCAAATCAAAGCGGTGAAATTCCAGGTCGTTCACCATGCCTCTAGGCCTTTTGTCCATCATTTCAAGTTTCTGGCCTCCTTTAGCTTTGGTGTCTAGCGGCTCCAGTCATCCTTTATCGCTCCATTTGTTGGATTTTTTTTCAACATCTCCTTTCAAGCTAATAGCATCGTTCGCATACCTATTAGCATTTCTTCAATCTCATCTTTGGTAACAATGTTGAAGGTTAGCTTAAACTAAAGAACACTTCCTGGCTACCCCCATTTTGTGATTGATTTTCTCTAACTATGGTTTTTATATTAGTTGGCTTCTTCATCTTGATCTGGTGTAGGTACTGAGTTTTTAGTGAAAGCACAAATAATTTTGGTTCGAAATATAGTACAATAACCTAAATATTAATATCCAAAAGAACCCAAATCATTGAATTTGATTTTAGACTCGCGTTTTTATGCATGTTCCAAGAGTTCTTATGGATCCTCTTTTTTTAGGAATTGGATCAGTGATGATTTAATGATGTATTATTGATGGATATCTATAAAGAAACACTAAGGCAATATCTATCAATCTCACAACATATTATGCAAAGTAGAGAAGCAAAAGAGAAGAGATGACATAATTTTTATAGTGGTTTAGTGAATCCCTGACCTATATCCAATTATAACTCTCAGTTGAATTTCCTTCAAAACTTTTAATTTTATTTAGACCAAATCGGAGAAGAGATGAAAGAATTTGGAGTTATTTTCACTAAATTATGGCCTTCCAAAGAGATATAGATCGATCCCCCTCTTTAATAATTGATGTGCTATTTATATATGTAGATGGATGCATCTAGATGAGTTGATGTCAAAATTATGCTTATACAAAATGATTAGGTAAAGATCCACGAAAATAAGAGGGAGAATAGGGTGAATTATGACCGATTTTTATAACTTGGATCTTATGGATCGCTACCAATCAATGCTATAGAAATTGGTACTAGCTATAAGGATCAGTACTGGTCCATGGTATAGGGATCATCATTTTCTACAAGGATCAGTATTTACTATGGGGACTGTATTTCCAATAGAAATCAGTATTTGCTATAAGGATCAATATTTTCTATAGGGATTATCACTAGCTATTGGAATCGTCATTTTTTATAGAGATCATTATCGATCCTTGCTACAAGAATCAATATTAGCTACAGGGATTGATACCAATCCATGCTATAGGGTTGGTACTGAGTCATCACTTAGTCGAATTTCTTACATATTTCGTGTAAACGGACAACCTCCAACCCATCTTTAATCGTTTGTATCTTCTTCGTATTAAGTTAGATTTCCCTGAGACTTGAACCATTCATCTTGTATGATTATATAGAACACCCCAGCACTCTTCGTTACTTTAATCATTGATCATTTGAATTACTTTCCATGGTGGTGTACTTATCATTTAAGGATTGGTCGATAAGAATGGGCAAGGGAGAAAAAGGATGACCGATCCATAACTTCTTCGCATCAAGTCGAATCTGTCTATGTTTAAACGGTTCATATTGTATCATCATAAAAGATATTCCGACATCTTTTATTGCCTTGACTTCTATATATCAAAGGCAATTCTCTAAGGTGAGACTAATTGGGAAAAATGAAAGACCCATCATCAAACTACGGTACCACTGTCAAAGTAGTTCGGATTTGGATTCGGTTTCGATCGATGTTCATTATTTTCATTATAGACAATTTTCCATTGGTTTGAGTCAATTTCAAAACCGTGGAAGATTTGTCGGTAACATTCATAAAACATTTCACATAATAATGTCGTCTAAATGATAACATACATTAACATCCAATTATTGGTTTAAATTATACTAAGTTATAATTTCATAGCTTCCAATACACAACTGCAAACCATAATTTATTTAACCACTTCAGATATAAGTTTAAGAAAAAGCTCCTTCAAAACTATTATTGTTATGCATAAAACGTGTATATACACGTGATATAAAAGAAATTTCATGGGAATTAGGACCAACATTACCCACTAACTAAAACTACCCCAAAAAACTTGATGTGAAGTTTAATATATGTCACATGACTATGGTCTCTTAAGAGCCAAATGAGGCGATAATGGATGTGTATCATATCCTGCATTTAAAGATTAAGCTACAACTATGTTGCTATGGACTCCTTAGCCTTACTTGATGCATTCATTTGCTAGCCAATTGATGTGATTTGTTTTGCTTTATCCGTAAATAGGTATCGAGCCATTTTTTAGAAGTTAACCCATGGGACGCAAGACTAGATAAAGTTCTTGTTGATATAGTCTATAGATTGTTTAATTTGGGGAAATTGTCCTATATCTAGATGGAGCTATAAATATAACGTGTTGGTCCTTCAATGGTAATATTGTTGTTATTGTCTATAGTGGAAACATCATTAAGGCTTTGTGCACATTGAAAGCAAACAACAAAAAGTTGAAGTAATAATGAAATGCAGAGAAATTTAGAACAATTTTATGATTTCATGGTATACCTTTAAGAACAAATGAAGGACTCCATCACCTTATAATATAAACTAGGAACTAAGAAGCAAACTAAATTTTTTTAGTAAAAGGATTGGTATAATGTAGAAGATCTATCTATATATTATCTTTAAACATCTTTTATAATATGTGTGATAATGTAAACAAATACAACTATATATATATATATAAAAGAAAAGTTCAATGACACCCCAATTTTCAGCATCTAAAATTTCCATTAACTTCCACTATTAGATTCATTATGGATATGAGACAATAAAGAATGTCACATGCAAGAGGCAGAAAATTTTGTCAATAATTAATTTATTTTTTATTTAAATTCCATAATTGATTTGATGAATCCAAAGGTATTAGTTGAGAGGAATTCAAGGTGCTAAAAACAAGGGTGCTATTAAACCTTTATACACACACATGTCCATATGCGCTTGTGCGCAATATCGGTATTCATTTAATGGCAGTCAATTTTGGCGGTGCTAAAGAAAGATTTAGTTCAAGAAATAAAGATGAATCTTGGAATTTGAAAAGCTTAATGCTATTTACACATGTTAGAAACAAACTTGAGTTATAGCTCAGTGTTTAACTGAAAAAAATCTAAGAAATTGGATTGAAATAATAGTTGATTATTGATTTTTATTAAAATGTTACCGGGTATTAAGTTATAAAAACTCAAAATATAACTGAACCATTTTCATAATCTGTAATGTTTTGAATTTCTTTAGGACCAAACTAACCTATTTTAAACCTCTTTCGAAAGTATACGCATATCGTAAAACCAAATTACATGTGTGGATTATAATACATGATAAATTGAATAAGAATGAAATGCTAAATTCAAAAGTTCCAAATGAAAACAATATTAACTTGTGTTAGTGCATTTGTAGCGCTTAGCGGTTTTACACTGGTAGAGGTGTAGAAAGCTATATTAGGGATATAGCAGAGATATATCGAAAAATAACAGAGGTGTAAAATATTTATTGGAGATAAATCGAATCTCCAAAGTCAATTTATTCTTAATCCCACACCATTTGTGTAGAAAAAAGAAACATTGGTCGCTCCTTTATAACAAAATTGAAGGATATTATGATTCGTGCAGTTCAAACTTGGTGTGTGACGACCCGGAAATTTTGGATATTTGAAATTGGAATATTTTTTTTTTTAAATATTTAAAAGGTTAATTTTAACTTAAATTTCAAATATCTCTATTTATTGGATAATTAAATATTGAATTTAATAAATTGGGAATTGGGTAAATTATTGAATCTTCAGTTTTAAGCCTGTTAAAAATAGTTTGAAGGCTTGGAAAATTCATATTAATAATACTGAAGGTGATAGAACTTTTAAAATTGAATTTAAAAGTGTTTTGTTCAGTTTTAAAAATATATTGTTCAAATTTATATTTAAAAATAGCCTTCCGAGGCACAGTCTCGGAATTCGACGAAACTAGTTCCATTGGATCCGTAATAATGTATTATTATCGGATTTCAAATTTCGTGGCATTTGGAGTTGTCGTGTGATCGTAGGGTAGATAAACGCGTTGAAATCTATATCGAGAATTCAATAAAATAACTGGGTTCAAAAAGCTATCTTCTCCATGTGATCGAATTAGGACTCGAAACCTTTTCCATTGCGTTCGAAATATGGGTATAACATTATGGACGCCTAGCGGCACGCCTCGGTAGGATGTAAAGATTGTAAGCTACGAATTCAAGTCGATCTAGATTTAAATTTAAATATAATCTACACTTTGTTTGACCAGTAAATGGACTTCACATTAGCCGTTATTCTCAAAAACTCAAATCACTGTAGCTAGCCAACTTCTACACACAACCTTTCATCTCAAACTTAAAATCACACGCAAAACAGATTTTCAAAATTAAAAAGAGAGAGCATGACCGAACAAATCTTTCTTGCTTTAAAATCAAGTCCCCTCTCCAGTTCATTCAAAAAGCAAATCGAACGAAATTAAGCCGGTCGATAAAAAAAATGGAGAAGTAAGGAGAGCGAGTTTCCTGTTCTTTTTTTTTGTTCTGGCAAAGTCGTATTCGAAGGGAATGGAGAGCTCGATTGATCTCGTGCTCGAGCACAATCTTTGTTGGGAAGGGAAGTTCGATCTCGAGCTATGGGAGTAATTTCAAAGTCAATCGAACGTTGTCGCATGGCCGAGGGGAAGGCACGAACGACTGGGGAGCTCGTGTGGCGAGTGCGACTGGGTTGGTCTGATTGGAGTTCGTGGCGATGGGGGCGACTCGTTCGCGAGTGCAGAAGAGGGGCGAGCGTGAGAACGAGATGCAGGCGACGCGAGCAAAGATTAGTCACGCAGGGATGTGAGGTGGTTCGTCGAACTTCCAGTCGCGATGGGTTTATGCTTTGTCGATGGGCAGTGAGGTATAGCTAATTTTTATTTTATAAAATATATACATACAGGTTTGGATATATATATATATATATATATTAGAATATATAATTAACTCACTGTCAATGTTAAAATGTGTACAATGTTAATTAGTATGTATATACATCCTGTTATAAAAATTATAATGTGGTCAGTAAAGAAAGTATAATATAAATATAAGTGTGTATATGTACATGCCTATTTTAATCTAATATATATATATAGGTAAATAGGAAAAAATTATATAAAGAAAAGATTTTGGAAAAAATATATAGGAGTTTTAAATGTTGAAGAGTTTATATAAAAAAATTAGATCTTTAATTTTAAATATACATTATAAACCTACTGTTTAATTTTTAAAGTATGTATTAGGGTGATTAACTTGTTCAATTAACTTATTAAGTTATTTTAATTAATAAGAAATTATTAAAGGGAAAATTAGTTGAATTAAATTATTAATTTAAATTAAATTAATAAATGGTGATTTATTTTTCGATTAGTTTAAATATTAATAAGCCATATAATGCTTGTACAAGGTCTATAATCGTGAAGAAAATAAGCCGGTTTGGATTGGGTTGCAAAACAAAAATCAAAGGTGAGTTAATCTCACTCAAGTGGGTTTTATTTAAATTTAAATGGTTAAATTTAAATAATTGGTTGAATGATTGAATTGATTTGATGTGGTATATTATATATAGTATATATATATATTGGAGTGATTGATTTCCCGCATTATATAGCAGATGAGACCCTATGCGCCGCATAATAGCGGATAATATTTTATAAACCCATATACCGTGATATTCCACCTCGAAGTGGAATTGGTATTGTGCTAACATCTGTGGTTGCAGGGAAACAGGTTGGAGGGATCCAACTGGATTCTTCAAAATTATTTAGATTGTTCTAATAATTCTGTGTTATGATTTTTGATATTCTGTGATGAATTATATTGATAATTGGAATATTGGATGCTATGGTTCGATTGAATATACCTTTCGGTATACTGAGTTATCAAAATATATAGAATTGGATTTTTGAAAAAGAAAATCTAAGAGAGAATTTTTAAGTAAAATAATTATATGGAATTTTAAAAAAACATTAAAGAATGAATTGGGAAAGGATAAAAGTGATTTTTAAATCCTAGTAAATAAATTCCGAGTACGGGAAGGAGATTTTGAATAAAGGGGGAAATAAGGAATTTTAAATCTTAAGTGATATTATTTAAAGGAATGAAAGATTTATTTTTGAATTCAGAATTAAAATGGTTTAGAAAGAAATAAAAGAAGCATTTTGGAATAAATGTGGAAATTTGTATTATCAGTTAAAGTAAGATTTTAAATCATCACAAGGAAGTTAAACCTGAATTTATAAGTTTTGAAATAAAATTGGATAAGTAAAGAATTTATTTTTAAATGGAGTAAATTTTGGAAATCAATTTGAGAATTGATTAAGTACTTGAAACTGGGATTTTAAAAGGAAGTTGAGATTATGAAATTTATAAACGGGGTTTATAAAGTGAAGTAATATATCAGTGGATATTTGGAAGTATAAATTCAGGGTGGGAATTTATTAAAGGAATGGATAAATTTGGTTAAAAATAAATAGTGATTTATTTTTAAGATGTGAAAGAGAAGTATATTTCCCTGGATAGCCAAGTATGATTTCAAAGCAAATCCTTAAGTATAAGTTAAAGTTTTAAAGTTGTTGTAAAAATATGTTTTAGAAAATTTATTATTTTTAAATGTTTAAGTTTAAAGTAAGTATTATTTTCAAATTTATTTTAGTAGTAATTATTTAAAGGTGACTTGGTATTATGTTTTGAAAAGATGAAAATTTAGTTTTATAAAGTAGCTTTATTTAAAATATTCTTAAAGTATAAATTTTTGAATAAATTATTAAAGTAGTTTTAATTTAAAGTATATTTTATAATAAAGTGTTTCTAAATTATTTTTAAAATCTAAAGTGTTTGTACTTGGTGATTTCAGTGGAAATAGAAATATTTGGGAAATTTATTCCATGAGAGAAGGACGGTTTGAAACTGTTTTCAAAGGGTTGAAAAGTGGAAATATATCTTGCGAAGATATTTTGAGATAAATAAATAATTTGGAAAATTATTTATGTGTCTGATGGTTGTTGTGAATGTTATTTGATAGTTAAACAACCGACTATCAATATTGGCCAATGCGCTGATCATTTCGAAGAGACCGGGATCGAGATTAATTTCTCGAAAACCACTTTGTTCCGGTTTGTATGTTTTCGTGGGGAAACGAGTTTGAATCGAAGATGGTACAATGAAGTGCAAGGGCTAGTTGCTACTAATCCCGAGGGTGATTCCAAAATGGATGTAGTAGGAATAGTGCCTTCGGTTCCGTTCGAACCCGGAACGGACTTGTATGGATGAATGCTTTCAAAACATCGTCAGGTGGACAATGAGCATTCCAAGGGATATGTTCTAAAAAGGTAACGCTTAGCCTCGAGCCTCATCAACCGGGAATGACTGAAAATCAGGGGTTATGCAGCAAGGCTAAGTGGGTCGCGCCCATTAGGGTGAGGTCATCCCTGTCTAGATGTCCCTTTTTATTTCGGCTATGTGGGCGGATGCTGATCCCAACCGCGGGGTGATCTTACTCGGACTATCCAGTAAGGGGTAGTCCGGTCTTGTGTTGCAGGGGATTGGGAGTGATCCTCGGTACGGTGATCTAGGCCACGTACTGTGATAGGTGGTACCCCAGTGCCTAGTCATTAGATGGAAATCCATTCTCCCTACGTGCCTTTTACGGTTTTTGTTTGTAGAACCCACTTTGTGGCTAGTATGCTGGAATTTAATCATGTAACAATTTCAGCTATTTGAATAAGTATTTGTATATAGACACTATTATAATATCAGACGGATTTGATAAAAAGTGTTTTGGCTATCGTAAGGTAAAAACCCGACATGTTTATTTGTGGCGCGGTCTTACAAGATGCTTTTGATTTCAAAGGGTTTTGGAAAACTTTAATAATCCAATTGAGTGTGTTTTCTCACGCTGGTTTTCCAGACTGACTCGGGTGTTATTTTACTATAATGCTCGGGTCAGACCGAGTATTACAAATACAGGATAGGATGCTGTGGAGCTCAGGAGACGAGCTGGATGGTGAGACGTATCACCCGTATTTGTTATATTCCACTGTGTATCATAAGTGGTATAGTCATCTTGTGAGGACAAGTTATTATAACTGTCTTGAATTCTGATGTTGATTGTATTGTACTCTGATGTTGTATTCTGATGATGTATGTATAAACATATATAGATTCTTTTGTGTAACGATCAGTTATTATCTATTATATTTTATTCCGCTGCATTGGTGAGATTCTGTTGTTGTTTCTATTTTCTTCTCCTACCTCCGTCTCTTTAACCCTAACAGTTCGGTTTTCCGGCATTTGACTGTTCGGCATTTGATACAGTGGACGTATTGATGTCGATTTTCAGGCATCGAAAAATCTGGTCGTTACATTTTGGTATCAGAGCCGAGGTTGGTGATAACCTTGGCTCTGGTGGAATTACTTATTGACATAGAGTTCGTACTACTCTAAAATGAGTTTGAGTGTATTAATAGATATGAGCGCGTATTTGTTAGTGAATATAAAATGATTTTATATTGTGTTGATTGGTTTATTGAGTAGTTTATGGATTCTGGTCAATACGAGTAATTAACGTTATTGATAGGAATCTCTAAACACTTGAATAGAACAATTCGACACAGTATTGTTTTTAAAAGGGTAAATGAAATAATTTTACCCAAATTATTTTTGTATATGAAAGAAATAATTTTCACAAATTATTATAGTTATATATGGTTGCTTGGTTGTTAGGGAGTTATAATATTAAATTATTATCACTATTGTATGGAAATTGAATAAGAAATTGGAATCATAACTAAAAGGTAAGAAATAAATTCATATACAAATGAGATTTGTAAATGTAAACTATAAATGTGATTTATCATTTGAAATAGAATTCCAAAAAAATATTTGAAAATAAATTGAGATGAAATCCCAGAGTAATGTTTGAATATGAATTGGATGGGTTTGGAATTTGGAATTTTTGGGAAAAGTCTAAATTCCTTTGGGTTTGAAAATGGTTTTCAAAGATTTTGGAGATATAATGATGATAGTAGAGAAATATTTTGGATTGGATTTGAAATCTGGTGAAATTTGAAATTAAGAATATTTGAAAATGTTTTTTAAGAGATAAAAGCATTGAACTCTTACGGTCGCTGGAAAATAACTTCAATGATGACTGCAGCATCATCGATGTTCATTTTCGAGTTTCCAAGAGAGAAATTGCTACCAAATTGTTTTAAATTGGAATTGTTTGCAAAACTGGGTTTGGTTTTGAAATTCAAAGAGATAATTGAATTTACCAAAGAATAGTATGAGGTTAGATTTAACTGGAGTTAAGTTAAATAAGATTGAATTGGAATAAATAGATTTCGATGGCTGTTGTCGAGATTTATGAAATGGTTTTGAATGAAACTAGTTTGGTTAATAAAATGAGATGCAAGTGAATGGATTAAAATTTAAATGCATGTGTCTAGCTATTGGAAGTAAGTAAATGTGAGTGAGTTGCATATATTTTATACTTACATGTTTAAATTAAGTAAGTACAGGTATAGGGAAGCCGTGTGGATGGATTTGGTTGCACAAAATGCTAATTAAATAAGCCGCTTGCTTAAAAATGCTAAATAGAGGTACGCCTACGCAATAATAGATAGGAAATATGAACTGTTGTTTGTTTTCTTGTTTTTCCGACCGTGTGGGTCAATGTATATATATTTATATCTCTTGTCAAATTGCAAAAGCTCCTCCGTACAAAGGAGACTCTGCCAAAAAATTTCGAAAATTTTGGGAGTTATAATTTTTTTCAAATTTTTCACTAACGACAAAGGATTTAAAAGTGGTAAGCAAATAGAGGTGAAACGGAATATTGAAATCTAATTTAAAAGTGTGTATGTGAAGTAAGGTGAAATCGAAGAAATTGTTCGAAGAAACTAAAGGAAGAAAGAGTTTGCAAATAAACTTTTATTTGAGATTTTAAATAAATTAGTAAGTGAAACTAATAAAAGAAAATGGTTAATTAAATATGGGTTGAGATAAGGTGAATAAAAATTCAATATTCAGAGTTTGAAGATGAATTAAGTTCAAGTAGAATTGAAAATTTGGATAAAAGATGGAAATAAAAGTATTGAAGTTCTAAAATAATTAATAAATTGAAACAAATTGATTTTATATGGAATTGGAACTCAATTTGAATATAAACTTCGGTAGTGAAGTAGTAAAAAAATAGATATAAGAAATATTTATATTGAACTTAAGAAATGAAGAATGAAATTCTTAAGTAAATTGGTATTGGGAATCTACTAAGTAATTTTGGAATGGAGAAATATACTAAGTGAATAATTGAATGAAGATTTAAAACTGGAAATGGGGAAATGGGATTGTTGTAAATAAGTGAATGGAAATCAAAATAAATGTGAATAAAAGAGAATTGATATAGCTAAAAGTCAATTGGGACTAATTACGTAGGATGTACGTATATTATTTATTCGCATACTGGTTTGATCCAGATTCGAGCACAGAATTTAGAGATAGTTATATCGGCCCGAGTTGGGATTTTTCACTCGATTTTCGACGGTGAACCCTGGATATGGAATTTTGATTGATTCTGGAAATTCTCTATCATAGTTTACGGCTATGCAAGGAGAATGACGGTTTCTGATCAAGAAACCAGATCTGAGTCCGCACTAGGAAGTCGGGTGGACGATACTAATTCTGAAGTGAAATTGTGTGATCGAGTGAGCGATCGGGTTGTTATTGCGTACGGATGATATATGTGCATTGTACGAATGTGAATAAAATAGATATTGAAAATTTTGAAAAGAAGAGAATAAAATGATTTTGGATTCTGTGATTGGATATTATTGCTTAGTAGGATACAGGTAATTAAAGGCAAAAGGGAAAATTGATTTTTGATTTCAGAAGATAAATTGAAATTTGCTCGGCAAAGGTATGTATTTAAATTTCTGTATGAAACTTGGTGATTTTCTGATCTAGCCACTTGGCCTTTTATTTTCTTTTGAAATTTGGGGGCCCGTAGAGGCATTTTGTAGTTGTACCGAGCTAGCCGCGCAAAGGAGACACTGGCAAAAAAATTTCGGAAATTCAGGGAGTTAGAAAATTTTTGATAATTCAAATTTGGTTTTAAATTTAAATTTGAATCGTTAAGTAAGTAATGTTGTTTGGGACTTGTGGATAAGTTTGAAAAGTTAATAAGAGGAATATTGTGTCTTTGATAAAAAGATTGTTTTGGGAAGTCATTGAAAATTGTTTGGTTTGGGAAGTTAGTGAACGGGTTGTGGACCATTCTTCTTTACTAGCAATTTCGGGGACGAAATTCTTTTAAGGGGGGAGGAATGCGATGACCCGGAATTTTTAGATATTTGAAATTGGAATATTTAATTGATTTTAAATATTTAAAAGGTTAATTTTAACTTAAATTTCAAATATCTCTATTTATTGGATAATTAAATATTGAATTTAATAAATTGGAAATTGGGTAAATTATTGAATCTTCAGTTTTAAGCCTGTTAAAAATAGTTTGAAGGCTTGGAAAATTCATATTAATAATACTGAAGGTGATAGAACTTTTAAAATTGAATTTAAAAGTGTTTTTTTCAGTTTTAAAAATATATTGTTCAAATTTATATTTAAAAATAGCCTTTCGAGGCACAGTCTCGGAATTCGACGAAACTAGTTCCATTGGATCCGTAATAATGTATTATTATCGGATTTCAAATTTCGTGGCATTTGGAGTT
This sequence comes from Allium fistulosum, assembly GCA_030737815.1. NCBI lineage: Eukaryota > Viridiplantae > Streptophyta > Magnoliopsida > Asparagales > Amaryllidaceae > Allium > Allium fistulosum. The sequence goes on along the minus strand of CM060904.1, from coordinate 944,262,971 downwards.
GTCATGTGATCGTAGGGTAGATAAATGCGCTGAAATCTATATTGAGAATTCAATAAAATAACTGGGTTCAAAAAGCTATCTTCTCCATGCGATCGAATTAGGACTCGAAACCTTTTCCATTGCATTCGAAATATGGGTATAACATTATGGACACCTAGCAGCACGCCTCGGTAGGATGTAAAGATTGTAAGCTACGAATTCAAGTCGATCTAGATTTAAATTTAAATATAATCTACACTTTGTTTGACCAGTCAATGAACTTCACATTAGCCGTTATTCTCAAAAACTCAAATCACTATAGCTAGCCAACTTCTACATGCAACCTTTCATCTCAAACTTAAAATCACACGCAAAACAGATTTTCAAAATTAAAAAGAGAGAGCATGGCCGAACAAATCTTTCTTGCTTTAAAATCAAGTCCCCTCTCCAGTTCATTCAAAAAGCAAATCGAACGAAATCAAGCCGGTCGATAAAAAAAATGGAGAAGTAAGGAGAGCGAGTTTCCTGTTCTTTTTTTTGTTCTGGCAAAGTCGTATTCGAAGGGAATGGAGAGCTTGATTGATCTCGTGCTCGAGCACAATCTTTGTTAGGAAGGGAAGTTCGATCTCGAGCTATGGGAGTAATTTCGAAGTCAATCGAACGTTGTCGCGTGGCCGAGGGGAAGGCACGCATGACTGGGGGAGCTCGTGTGGCGAGTGCGACTGGGTTGGTCTGATTGGAGTTCGTGGCGATGGGGGAGACTCGTTCACGAGTGCAGAAGAGGGGCGAGCGTGAGAACGAGATGCAGGCGACGCGAGCAAAGCTTAGTCACGCAGCGATGTGAGGTGGTTCGTCGAACTTCCAGTCGCGATGGGTTTATGCTTTGTCGATGGGCAGTGAGGTATAGGTAATTTTTATTTTATAAAATATATACATACAAGTTTGGGTATATATATATATATATTAGAATATATAATTAACTCACTGTCAATGTTATAATGTGTACAATGGTAATTATTATGTATATACATCCTGTTATAAAAATTATAATGTGGTTACTAAAGAAAGTATGATATAAATATAAGTGTGTATATGTAAATGCCTATTTTAATCTAATATATATATATAGGTAAACAGGAAAAAATTATATACAGAAAAGATTTTGGAAAAAATATATAGGAGTTTTAAATGTTGAAGAGTTTATATAAAAAAATTAGATCTTTAATTTTAAATATACATTATAAACCTACTGTTTAATTTTTAAAGTATGTATTAGGGTGATTAATTTGTTCAATTAACTTATTAAGTTATTTTAATTAATAAGAAATTATTAAAGGGAAAATTAGTTTAATTAAATTATTAATTTAAATTAAATTAATAAATGGTGATTTATTTTTCGATTAGTTTAAATATTAATAAGACATATAATGCTTGTACAAGGTCTATAATCGTGAAGAAAACAAGCCGGTTTGGATTGGGTTGCAAAACAAAAATCAAAGGTGAGTTAATCTCACTCATTTGGGTTTTATTTAAATTTAAATGGTTAAATTTAAATAATTGGTTGAATGATTGAATTGATTTGATGTGGTTTATTATATATAGTATATATATATATATATATTGGAGTGATTGATTTCCCGCATTATATAGCGGATGAGACCCTATGCGCCGCATAATAGCGGATGATATTTTATAAACCCATATACCGCGATATTCCACCTCGAAGTGGAATTGGTATTGTGCTAACATCTGTGGTTGCAGGGAAACAGGTTGGAGGGATCCAACTGGATTCTTCAAAATTATTTAGATTGTTCTAATAATTCTGTGTTATGATTTTTGATATTCTGTGATGAATTATATTGATAATTGGAATATTGGATGCTATGGTTTGATTGAATATACCTTTCGGTATATTGAGTTATCAAAATATATAGAATTGGATTTTTGAAAAAGAAAATATAAGAGAGAATTTTAAGTAAAATAATTATAGGGAATTTTTTAAAAAAATTAAAGAATGAATTGGGAAAGGATAAAAGTGATTTTTAAATCCTAGCAAATAAATTCTGAGTATGGGAAGGAGATTTTGAATAAAGGGGGAAATAAGGAATTTTAAATCTTAAGTGATATTATTTAAAGGAATGAAAGATTTATTTTTGAATTCAGAATTAAAATGGTTTAGAAAGAAATAAAAGAAGCATTTTGGAATAAATGTGGAAATTTGTATTATCAGTTAAAGTAAGATTTTAAATCATCACAAGGAAGTTAAACCTGAAATTTATAAGTTTTGAAATAAAATTGGATAAGTAAAGAATTTATTTTTAAATGGAGTAAATTTTGGAAATCAATTTGAGAATTGATTAAGTACTTGAAATTGGGATTTTAAAAGGAAGTTGAGATTATGAAATTTATAAACGGGGTTTATAAAGTGAAGTAATTTATCAGTGGATATTTGGAAGTATAAATTCAGGGTGGGAATTTATTAAAGGAATGGATAAATTTGGTTAAAAATAAATAGTGATTTATTTTTAAGATGTGAAAGAGAAGTATATTTCCCTGGATAGCCAAGTACGATTTCAAAGCAAATCCTTAAGTATAAGTTAAAGTTTTAAAGTTGTTGTAAAAATATGTTTTAGAAAATTTATTATTTTTAAATGTTTAAGTTTAAAGTAAGTATTATTTTCAAATATATTTTAGTAGTAATTATTTAAAGGTGACTTGGTATTAAGTTTTGAAAAGATGAAAATTTAGTTTTATAAAGTAGCTTTATTTAAAATATTCTTAAAGTATAAATTTTTAAATAAAGTATTAAAGTAGTTTTAATTTAAAGTATATTTTATAATAAAGTGTTTCTAAATTATTTTTAAAATCTAAAGTGTTTGTACTTGGTGATTTCAGTGGAAATAGAAATATTTGGGAAATTTATTCCATGAGAGAACGACGGTTTGAAACTGTTTTCAAAGGGTTGAAAAGTGGAAATATATGTTGCGAAGATATTTTGAGATAAATAAATAATTTGGAAAATTATTTATGTGTCTGATGGTTGTTGTGAATGTTATTTGATAGTTAAACAACCGACTATCAATATTGGCCAATGCGCTGATCGTTTCGTAGAGACCGAGATCGAGATTAATTTCTCGAAAACCACTTCGATCCGGTTTGTACGTTTTCGTGGGGAAACGAGTTTGAATCGAAGATGCTATAGTGAAGTGCAAGGGCTAGTCGCTACTAATCCTGAGGGTGATTCCAAAATGGATGTAGTAGGAATAGTGCCTTCGGTTCCGTTCGAACCCGGAACGGACTTGTATGGATGAATGCTTTCAGAACATCGTCAGGTGGACGATGAGCATTCCAAGGGATATGTTCTAAAAAGGTAACGCTTAGCCTCGAGCCTCATCAACCGGGAATGACTGAAAATCAGGGGTTATGCAGCAAGGCTAAGTGGGTCGCGCCCATTAGGGTGAGGTCATCCCTGTCTAGATGTCCCTATTTATTTCGGCTATGTGGGCAGTTGCTTATCCCAACCGCGGGGTGATCTTACTCGGACTATCCAGTAAGGGGTAGTCCGGTCTTGTGTTGCAGGGGATTGGGAGTGATCCTCGGTACGGTGACCTAGGCCACGTACTATGATAGGTGGTACCCCAATGCCTAGTCATTAGATGGGAATCCATTCTCCCTACGTGCCTTTTACGGTTTTTGTTTGTAGAACCCACTTTGTGGCTAGTATGCTGGAATTTAATCATGTAATAATTTCAGCTATTTGAATAAGTATTTGTATATAGACACTATTATAATATCAAACGGATTTGATAAAAAGTGTTTTGGCTATCGTAAGTTAAAAACCCGATATGTTTATTTGTAGCGCGGCCTTACGAGATGCTTTTGATTTCAAAGGGTTTTGGAAAACTTTAATAATCCAATTGAGTGTGTTTTCTCACGCTGGTTTTCCAGACTGACTCGGGTGTTATTTTACTATAATGCTCGGGTCAGACCGAGTATTACAGATACATGATAGAATGTTGTGGAGCTCAGGAGACGAGCAGGATGGCGAGACGTATCACCCGTATTTGTTGTATTCCGCTGTGTATCATAAGTGGTATAGTCATCTTATGAGGACAAGTTATTATAACTGTCCTGAATTATGATGTTGATTGTATTGTACGTTGATGTTGTATTCTGATGATGTATGTATAAACAGATATAGATTCTTTTGTGTAAAGATCAGTTATTATCTATTATATTTTATTCCGCTGCGTTGGTGAGATTCTGTTGTTGTTTCTATTTTCTTCTCCTACCTCCTTCTCTTTAACCCTAACGGTTTGGTTTTCCGGCATTCGACTGTTCGGCATTTGATACAATGGACGTATTGATGTCGATTTTCGGGCATCGAAAAATCTGGTCGTTACATGGTGAATAGAATAAAGTCTAATTTATGTTAGGCACTTAGGATTTAAACTTAGAAATACACCTTAAATTTTTTGATTATGTTTAGTAGTGAACTAGTCAAATTAATCATTTTGTGTTAAAATTGCTAAAGCGAGTGCGAAAAACCCCCGATTTAACGGACATAATGGAAAATAGCTGGACTTTAAGAGGATCTACTATTAAATAGCACTAAATTGAAAAATGTATTTGAAGTGCGCTAATTGCTTTAGCGAGGCATTAGAAATGCTTTAGAAGTTATTTATCTACAGAGGCTATTTCTATTGGGTATCCCCCAAAACTACTAAACTCTTGTTTTACGAACGTTACTACAATCAATATATCAGTAGTAAATTAATCAATCTATTTAAACTCCACCTAATTCATATTACTCTATACCATATGAATATTTGTCTAAACTAAGATTCATTCTTAGCCGGTCTGTAACGACCCTAAATTTTATATAAATTTAAATTGATAATTTATTGAATTTTTGAATAAAATTGTAAAATTAATTGATTAAGTGATGCGAGTTTCCCCGAACTCAAATAAATTTGGTATAAATCATTTAAACTTTAAATATTGTATATATATGTATATATGTGAATGTGTATATATTTGGGTATATATGAGTCAATTTGAAATTATAAATATATGTATATATATTTGATTTGAATTTAAATCGTAAATAAATGGTTTAAAAATACAAAGTATATATGATATAATAGATAAATCCAAATAACATGTTAATAAACTTTGTAAAAATATAAAGTGAATACAAAAGATAGAAATATAGTCAAGTATGTACACTTGCAAAATGAAGACAATAAGATACATAAGTATGAAGACAAAGCAAAGGAAAAAGAAGACACTAGTATATAATACATTCAAGTATGAACAAGAAAAAAAGATAAGTGTAGATTGTACAAAATAATTAATGCAGCCCCATAAAAAAATATCATATCAGCCGAGTTAAAGTAATGCAAAGCAAAAGAAAATGTAAATATTACAAGTATGGAGACATAAAGTACTTAGCAATTAATGTTAGGATCTTGAGTATCCAACACATTATCATCTCAGCCTCCACAAATCTGCCTGGCCAGAGTAAGAAGAGTAAAGAAAGAAATATCACTGATATGAATTGTACAAAAGAAAATAAAATAATATAACATCACTTGTACTAAACAAATAAAACATCACCAACAAACTCATTTTCTTATATCAAACTCCTTCATTTCAGTTTCGTCCATTACCACTATGTAAAACTGAAGAAATACCATCTAAAATCTAAACAAAACTTCGACTAAAACAAACAACAAATCAATATACAAGCCAAAGAATCAAGTGATGGTTTCAACTGAAAATTCAAGCCTGTTTCAAAGTAAAAGCAAGCTCTGTTCTTCTTCTGGGAATCTGTGAGTAAACTTTTTAGTAATCTGGATTTTGTTTGCCTGTTGTTTGTAAATCGTGCCTGAAGTGAAGTTGAATCTATCTGCATGGGTACAAGTCTGTGTATATGTATGTGAATGTGATGTGCATGTCTGAGAACAGACATATGTCTCTGTTCCAAGTATAACAGGTTTCAAAAAAAACCTGCTAGAAAGTCAAAATCTCATCTACAATCATTAATAGGCTTCAATGTCTAAGTGAATTTTGTTTGTATGATCAGTATCTAGGTTTTAAAATAAATTTCAAAAATTTAATTATCAAGAGGTTGCTGGAAATAAAGTAAATACAGTGAAACTCTGAACTAAGTAAAAATTCAAATATCATATCATCTTGTTTCAATAATATTATCGAAATCGTTTTAAAAAAAGTTGATTTTTAAAACTTAAATCAAGATTTTTAGTTACGTATTTATGGAGGAATTGCGATATGAACAGATTTGAGTTTTTGGGCAAATTACGGTGGTCGGCGACATTGTTCGTCTCATGATCGGAGCTGTAGCTAGCCGGGAGGTTGTAGAGTCTGGGAAAAATATTCGATAAATTTTCAGGTCACCGTAGTGGGTGACCGGAGTAAAATTAGGGTTTAAGCACTGTGTTTTGTCGACGATATTCGCGAGGCAATGGCGTCGCCGACGTCGCTTCGGAATGCATTGCACGAGGGGGAAAATGCTTGTAGGTCAGTAGAGTAGCTCTGGTAAAAATGACATGGTCGCCGATGGTCGTGGTTGGTGATGCGAGTTGATTGTTGATGATCGGGAGGGTTCCAGTATTTGGGCCGAACGACTCGTTTTCGATTAGTGGTCGTTCTCGGTGATTTGGGTGTTCGTGGCGACTCAGGAGACGATGGGTGATCTGTTGATGTTGGCGAAGCTAGTCAGAGCTTCGGCGATCAGCTGGGCACGTATACGTGCATCCTTGTGCATCTGTGTTTTTGGATGTTGGGGAAGAAGATAGGAAACTCGGGGTTAAGCACGTGAAAACAAGGGATGGACTCGAAGCAGATGAAAATTTGGGTTAGCCCGGGGAATAGCTCGGGTAAAACAGGGATTTACTCAGGTTATTTGATTTGGTATAAAAACAGTTTAAAATTTCAAAGAAAATCAAGTTATTTAAAATAATTTTTTTAAAAACTAATTTCCTTTTTTTTATTAGATGTTATCTAAGTTTTAAATTTGTTAAGAAGATTTTTTAAACAAAATTGTTTGAATTAACCAAGCTCTAAATTGGTTTAAAATACACATAACCTTTATTTTGAAAGTTTATTTTTAATGAACTTAATAATATTAAAGAAGTAAATTAATATTACAAATGTTTTAATTGTTAATTAACTTTTAAAGTCTAAGTTAATTTATTTTTTAAAGGAAATTAATTACTTAAAGTTCATTACTTAATAAAAGTAATTAATGTAAATTAATTAATGATTTAAGTTTGAATAATCAAGTAATAAAAGAATAATTAATAATTAAAGGTTAATTAATTCATTATTAAAGGATAATTAATTAAAATGGTTTGAAATTAATTAATATTAATTAACCAGGATTAGTAAAATATTCATAAGTAATTAATCGGATTTAAATAAATCAGATAATTAAATTGGTCTTACTTATGGATGTTTGGATTCTATTGAATGTTGAATTGTTTGATATCCCTGACATGTGATGCTTTGTGATATATCCTGATTTGTGTTGTGATCAGTGATGTAATTTATTATCTGTGATATATATACATCTGTGATCTGTGAATGAAAGGCAAGCGTTATAGTTTATACCGCTTATCAAATATATTATTGTATTTGAATCTGTGATGATTGAATGATGTTGCACTATTGTGTGAAACCCCTGGACTACACTATACACACACAAATATGGATTTCACGTGGAAATCGGTTAAGTCACAGATGACTTAAAATTAATATTTTTGAAATTGAAATTTTAGTTTCAATTGATTTTGGAAATGGATTTGGGTTAAATGTTAAAGCTTTTAAAAAGGAGTTTTTAAGAGAAAAGTTATTTTGAATAACTTGGTAAAATTTCCAATTTAAATAATTCAATTTGAATTTGAATTCAAGAGTTGGAATTGAATTCCATAATTGGGAATTATGGTTAAAGATGTTATAAATGTGTTTATATGAATTTAAACCATTTTAAAAATATTGTTTTGGGAATTTGAACTTAACCCAAAGACTTTAACTCGTATAAATGAATCAGATTTTCCGAAATGAAAACTGTTCGTTTTCAAATGATAAAAGATTTCATATAAGAAATAAAATTCCAATCTAAGTTAAAGTAATTTCAAGTTTGAATTGAAAAATGGTTTTTCCAAGTTATGAGTGAATTCTTTTTGAAAGCTATGAATTGAATCTGTTTATTTTTAACAGATTTAAAATGGTGATTTGTTTAAACCATTCGAAATGGAATTGTTTTGAAAGCTATAAGTTAAATCTTTGTTTTAAAGATTTAATGATTTAATCCAACTGAAATGGAAATTAATTTGGGCAAATCTATGAATGAATCTTTTTTCTAAAAGATTAAAGTGTGGAAATTGTTTAAACCGTTGAAGGTTGTTAAAATAAATCTTTTTGTTTAAAGATTTGAAAATGGTATTTTGTTAAACCATTTGAAAAGAAAGTTTGGGTTTAAGTTGTGACTTAATTGAAATCCCAATATCCATATGTTTTTTTTAAATATCACACTCATTATTCGGTTTAGCCGGGAGAGGACCTTTGTGTCACATAGCCCATTCCGAATAAGTGATACGTCGTATATGGATGGCATTTGAGGACCGGTGTTGAAGACCGGGTATTTGCGAGAACGATAGGATAACCTATCGATTGTCTCTGCACTGAGTCGCACCGGTATAGAGATTTCCTAAGTGATGGGAAATCCGATCGGGATTGTGAATACCCGGATTGCAAGTGCTATAATACAGCATGATGGGGGGTTCTCGCTTCGCGGATTGGTGGCGAACGGGAGACTCTTACCCCTACATGTCCCTGAGTGGGAGGGGTTGGTTGTGGCAGTCGAGAGGCTGGCCGTAAAAGTAAATGCGAGGTGCCATTGTATGCCATGGTGGGTCTGGGATGGTTGCAAAGCCTACCGGTCCCCACTGTCTTCAGATTATTAAAATTTGGTATCAGAGCTGAGGGTAAAACTTTAGCTCAGGAGTATAACACATTGAGTAGCTCATTAGAGATAGGGTGAAGTATACCCTAGAATGAGTATCCTTAAGATATTTGTCTGTACGCCTCAGTAAATTCTCTTACTATCCACTGATAGTGAGTATGAGTGAAAGAAGAGGATGAGATAGGGGACAGGGGAATACGACTATAAATGGTCAATACCCTGCAACAGTGGAAACAAATTTTCTCTTTCAGTCTCTTTTGTTTGTCATCTTTCCTTAATTGTTTGATAGTTTCTGGTAGATCTAGGAAGGAGATTCGATATATTTGTATGGGACATAAACTCCAAATAAGCCAAAATTGTTTGTATGGATGAATTGGTTGCTTTGTTTACTATGGTTGATAGGTATACATTAGTTCTAAACTAAAATTTTTGAAAATTGTATCTATATATCTATCTACTCTTTGGGTCCCAATATATTCTACGAATGGTTAGTTATCACTTCGAACTAACCGATGCCACTACATATTTCGTAGATCTGGATAACCCGAGTATCTTGTGAAGTGTTAAAACAGATTCGTTCTTGATATTCTGATTTGGTAAGCCAAATGCAGAATAAATGTTCAGTTTGATTAGATGAAACATTCTTCATCTATCTTTGTGTCTCGTTGGCAATTTCGAGGACGAAATTCTTTTAAGTGGGGAAGTCTGTAACGACCCCGAATTTTATATAAATTTAAATTGATAATTTATTGAATTTTTGAATAAAAATGTAAAATTAATTGATTAAGTGATGCGAGTTTCCCCGTACTCAAATAAATTTGGTATAAATCATTTAAACTTTAAATATTGTATATATATGTATATATGTGAATGTGTATATATTTGGGTATATATGAGTCAATTTGAAATTATAAATATATGTATATATATTTGATTTGAATTTAAATCGTAAATAAATGGTTTAAAAATACAAATTATATATGATATAATAGATAAATCCAAATAACATGTTAATAAACTTTGTAAAAATATAAAGTGAATACAAAAGATAGAAATATAGTCAAGTATGTACACTTGCAAAATGAAGACAATAAGATACATAAGTATGAAGACAAAGCAAAGGAAAAAGAAGACACTAGTATATAATACATTCAAGTATGAACAAGAAAAAAAGATAAGTGTAGATTGTACAAAATAATTAATGCAGCCCCATAAAAAAATATCATATCAGCCGAGTTAAAGTAATGCAAAGCAAAAGAAAATGTAAATATCACAAGTATGGAGACATAAAGTACTTAGCAATTAATGTTAGGATCTTGAGTACCCAACACATTATCATCTCAGCCTCCACAAATCTGCCTGGCCAGAGAAAAGAAGAGTAAAGAAAGAAAGATCTCTGATATGAATTGTACAAAAGAAAAGAAAATAATATAACATCACTTGTACTAAACAAATAAAACATCACCAACAAACTCATTTTCTTATATCAAACTCCTTCATTTCAGTTTCGTCCATTACCGCTATGTAAAATTGAAGAAATACCATCTAAAATCTAAACAAAACTTCGACTAAAACAAACAACAAATCAATATACAAGCCAGAGAATCAAGTGATGGTTTCAACTGAAAATTCAAGCCTGTTTCAAAGTAAATGCAAGCTCTGTTCTTCTTCTGGAAATCTGTGAGTAAACTTTTTAGTAATCTGGATTTTGTTTGCCTGTTGTTTGTAAATCGTGCCTGAAGTGAAGTTGAATCTATCTAAATGGGTACAAGTCTGTGTATATGTATGTGAATGTGATGTGCATGTCTGAGAACAGACATATGTCTCTGTTCCAAGTATAACAGGTTTCAAAAAAAACCTGCTAGAAAGTCAAAATCTCATCCTACAATCATTAATAGGCTTCAATGTCTAAGTGAATTTTGTTTGTATGATCAGTATCTAGGTTTTAAAATAAATTTCCAAAATTTAATTATCAAGAGGTTGCTGGAAATAAAGTAAATACAGTGAAACTCTGAACTAAGTAAAAATTCAAATATCATATCATCTTGTTTCAATAATATTATCGAAATCGTTATAAAAAAAGTTGATTTTTAAAACTTAAATCAAGATTTTTTAGTTACGTATTTATGGAGGAATCGCGAGATGAACAGATTTGAGTTTTTGGGCAAATTACGGTGGTCGGCGACATTGTTCGTCTCGTGATCGGAGCTGTAGCTAGCCGGGAGGTTGTAGAGTCTGGGAAAAATATTCGATAAATTTTCAGGTCAACGTAGTGGGTGATCGGAGTAAAATTAGGGTTTAAGCACTGTGTTTTGTTGATGATATTCGCGAGGCAATGGCGTCGCCGACGTCGCTTCGGAATGCATCGCGCGAGGGGGAAAATGCTTATGGGTCAGTGGAGTAGCTCTGGTAAAAATGACGTGGTCGCCGATGGTCGTGGTTAGTGATGCGAGTTGATTGTTTATGATCGGGTGTGTTCCAGTATTTGGGCCGAACGACTCGTTTTCGATTAGTGGTCGTTCTCGGTGATTTGGGTGTTCGTGGCGACTCAGGAGACGATGGGTGATCTGTTGACGTTGGCGAAGCTAGTCGGAGCTTCGGCGATCAGCTGGGCACGTATACGTGCATCCTTGTGCATATGTGTTTTTGGATGTTGGGGAAGAAGATAGGAAACTCGGGGTTAAGCACGTGAAAACAAGGGATGGACTCGAAGCAGATGAAAATTTGGGTTAGCCCGGGGAATAGCTCGGGTAAAACAGGGATTTACTCAGGTTATTTGATTTGGTATAAAAACAGTTTAAAATTTCAAAGAAAATCAAGTTATTTAAAATAATTTTTTTAAAAACTAATTTCCTTTTTTTTATTAGATGTTATCTAAGTTTTAAATTTGTTAAGAAGATTTTTTAAACAAAATTGTTTTAATTAACCAAGCTCTAAATTGGTTTAAAATACACATAACCTTTATTTTGAAAGTTTATTTTTAATGAACTTAATAATATTAAAGAAGTAAATTAATATTAAAAATGTTTTAATTGTTAATTAACTTTTATAGTCTAAGTTAATTTATTTGTTAAAGGAAATTAATTACTTAAAGTTCATTACTTAATAAAAGTAATTAAAGTAAATTAATTAATGATTTAAGTTTGAATAATCAAGTAATAAAAGAATAATTAATAATTAAAGGTTAATTAATTCATTTTAAAGGATAATTAATTAAAATGGTTTGAAATTAATTAATATTAATTAACCAGGATTAGTAAAATATTCATAAGTAATTAATCTGATTTAAATAAATTAGATAATTAAATTGGTCTTATTTATGGATGTTTGGATTCTATTGAATGTTGAATTGTTTGATATCCCTGACATGTGATGCTTTGTGATATATCCTGATTTGTGTTGTGATCTGTGATGTAATTTATTATCTGTGATATATATACATCTGTGATCTGTGAATGAAAGGCAAGCGTTATAGTTTATATCGCTTATCAAATATATTATTGTATTTGAATCTGTGATGATTGAATGATGTTGCACTATTGTGTGAAACCCCTGGACTACACTATACACACACAAATATGGATTTCACGTGGAAATCGGTTAAGTCACAGATGACTTAAAATTAATATTTTTGAAATTGAAATTTTAGTTTCAATTGATTTTGGAAATGGATTTGGGTTAAATGTTAAAGCTTTTAAAAAGGAGTTTTTAAGAGAAAAGTTATTTTGAATAACTTGGTAAAATTTCCAATTTAAATAATTCAATTTGAATTTGAATTCAAGAGTTGGAATTGAATTCCATAATTGGGAATTATGGTTAAAGATGTTATAAATGTGTTTATATGAATTTAAACCATTTTAAAAATATTGTTTTGGGAATTTGAACTTAACCCAAAGACTTTAACTCGTATAAATGAATCAGATTTTTCGAAATGAAAACTGTTCGTTTTCAAATGATAAAAGCTTTCATATAAGAAATAAAATTCCAATCTAAGTTAAAGGAATTTCAAGTTTGAATTGAAAAATGGTTTTTCCAAGTTATGAGTGAATTCTTTTTGAAAGCTATGAATTGAATCTGTTTATTTTTAACAGATTTAAAATGGTGATTTGTTTAAACCATTCGAAATGGAATTGTTTTGAAAGCTATAAGTTAAATCTTTGTTTTAAAGATTTAATGAGTTAATCCAACTGAAATGGAAATTAATTTGGGCAAATCTAAGAATGAATCTTTTGTTTAAAAGATTAAAGTGTGGAAATTGTTTAAACCGTTGAAGGTTGTTAAAATAAATCTTTTGTTTAAAGATTTGAAAATGGTATTTTGTTAAACCATTTGAAAAGAAAGTTTGGGTTTAAGTTGTGACTTAATTGAAATCCCAATATCCATATGTTTTTTTTAAATATCGCGCTCATTATTCGGTTTAGCCGGGAGAGGACCTTTGTGTCACATAACCCATTCCGAATAAGTGATACGTCATATATGGATGGCATTTGAAGACCGGTGTTGAAGACCGGGTATTTGCGAGAACGATAGGATAACCTATCGATTGTCTCTGCACTGAGTCGCGCCGGTATAGAGATTTCCTAAGTGATGGGAAATCCGATCGGGATTGTGAATACCCGGATTGCAAGTGCTATATTACAGCATAATGGGGGGTTCACGCTTCGCGGTTTGGTGGCGAACGGGAGACTCTTACCCCTTCATGTCCCTGAGTGGAAGGGTTTGGTTGTGACAGTCGAGAGGCTGGCCGTAAAAGTAAATGCGAGGTGCCATTGTATGCCACGGTGGGTCTGGGATGGTTGCAAAGCCTACCGGTCCCCACTGTCTTCGGATTATTACAATTTGGTATCAGAGCTAAGGGTAAAACTTTAGCTCAGGAGTATAACACATTGAGTAGCTCATTAGAGATAGGGTGAAGTATACCCTAGAATGAGTATCCTTAAGATATCTATCTGTACGCCTCAGTAAATTCTCTTACTATCCACTGATAGTGAGTATGAGTGCAAGAAGAGAATGAGATAGGGGATAGGGGAATACGACTATAAATGGTCAATACCCTGCAACAGTGGAAACAAATTTTCTCTATCAGTATCTTTTGTTCGTCATCTTTCCTTAATTGTTTGATAGTTTCTGGTAGATCCAGGAGGGAGATTCGATATATTTGTATGGGACATAAACTCCAAATAAGCCAAAATTGTTTGTATGGATGAATTGGTTGCTTTGTTTACTATGGTTGATAGGTATACTTTAGTTCTAAACTAAAATTTTTGAAAATTGTATCTATATATCTATCTATTCTTTGGGTCCCAATATATTCTACGAATGGTTAGTTATCACTTCGAACTAACCGATGCCACTGCATATTTCGTAGATCTGGATAACTCGAGTATCTTGTGAAGTGTTAAAACAGATTCGTTCTTGATATTCTGATTTGGTAAGCCAAATGCAGAATAAATGTTCAGTTTGATTAGGTGAAACATTCTTCATCTATCTTTGTGTCTCGTTGGCAATTTCGAGGACGAAATTCTTTTAAGGGGGGAAATCTGTAACGACCCCGAATTTTATATAAATTTAAATTGATAATTTATTGAATTTTTGAATAAAAATGTAAAATCAATTGATTAAGTGATGCGAGTTTCCCCGAACTCAAATAAATTTGGTATAAATCATTTAAACTTTAAATATTGTATATATATGTATATATGTGAATGTGTATATATTTGGGTATATATGAGTCAATTTGAAATTATAAATATATGTATATATATTTGATTTGAATTTAAATCGTAAATAAATTGTTTAAAAATACAAAGTATATATGATATAATAGATAAATCAAAATAACATGTTAATAAACTTTGTAAAAATATAAAGTGAATACAATAAATAGAAATATAGTCAAGTATGTACACTTGCAAAATGAAGACAATAAGATACATAAGTATGAAGACAAAGCAAAGGAAAAAGAAGACACTAGTATAAAATACATTCAAGTATGAACAAGAAAAAAAGATAAGTGTAGATTGTACAAAATAATTAATGCAACCCCATAAAAAAATATCATATCAGCCGAGTTAAAGTAATGCAAAGCAAAAGAAAATGTAAATATCACAAGTATGGAAACATAAAGTACTTAGAAATTAATGTTAGGATCCTGAGTACCTAACACATTATCATCTCAGCCTCCACAAATCTGCCTGGCCAAAGAAAAGAAGAGTAAAGAAAGAAATATCTCTGATATGAATTGTACAAAAGAAAATAAAATAATATAACATCACTTGTACTAAACAAATAAAACATCACCAACAAACTCATTTTCTTATATCAAACTCCTTCATTTCAGTTTCGTCCATTACCACTATGTAAAACTGAAGAAATACCATCTAAAATCTAAACAAAACTTCGACTAAAACAAACAACAAATCAATATACAAGCCAGAGAATCAAGTGATGGTTTCAACTGAAAATTCAAGCATGTTTCAAAGTAAAAGCAAGTTCTGTTCTTCTTCTGGAAAAATGTGAGTAAACTTTTTAGTAATCTGGATTTTGTTTGCCTGTTGTTTGTAAATCGTGCTTGAAGTGAAGTTGAATCTATCTGCATGGGTACAAGTCTGTGTATATGTATGTGAATGTGATGTGCATGTCTGAGAACAGACATATGTCTCTGTTCCAAGTATAACAGGTTTCAAAAAAAACCTACTAGAAAGTCAAAATCTCATCTGCAATCATTAATAGGCTTCAATGTCTAAGTGAATTTTGTTTGTATGATCAGTATCTAGGTTTTAAAATAAATTTCCAAAATTTAATTATCAAGAGGTTGCTGGAAATAAAGTAAATACAGTGAAACTCTGAACTAAGTAAAAATTCAAATATCATATCATCTTGTTTCAATAATATTATCGAAATCGTTATAAAAAAAGTTGATTTTTAAAACTTAAATCAAGATTTTTAGTTACGTATTTATGGAGGAATCGCGAGATAAACAGATTTGAGTTTTTGGGCAAATTACGGTGGTCGGCGACATTGTTCGTCTAATGATCGGAGCTGTAGCTAGCCGGGAGGTTGTAGAGTCTGGGAAAAATATTCGATAAATTTTCAGGTCACCATAGTGGGTGATCGGAGTAAAATTAGGGTTTAAGCACTGTGTTTTGTCGACGATATTCGCGAGGCAATGGCGTCGCCGACGTCGCTTCGGAATGCATTGCACGAGGGGGAAAATGCTTGTGGGTCAGTAGAGTAGCTCTGGTAAAAATGACGTGGTCGCCGATGGTCGTGGTTGGTGATGCGAGTTGAATTGTTGATGATTGGGTGGGTTCCAGTATTTGGGCCGAACGACTCGTTTTCGATTAGTGGTCGTTCTCGGTGATTTGGGTGTTCGTGGCGACTCAGGAGACGATGGGTGATCTGTTGATGTTGGCGAAGCTAGTCGGAGCTTCGGCGATCAGCTGGGCACGTATACGTGCATCCTTGTGCATCTGTGTTTTTGGATGTTGGGGAAGAAGATAGGAAACTCGGGGTTAAGCACGTGAAAACAAGGGATGGACTCGAAGCAGATGAAAATTTGGGTTAGCCCGGGGAATAGCTCGGGTAAAACAGGGATTTACTCGGGTTATTTGATTTGGTATAAAAACAGTTTAAAATTTCAAAGAAAATCAAGTTATTTAAAATAAATTTTGTTAAAACTAATTTCCTTTTTTTTATTAGATGTTATCTAAGTTTTAAATTTGTTAAGAAGATTTTTTAAACAAAATTGTTTTAATTAACCAAGCTCTAAATTGGTTTAAAATACACATAACCTTTATTTTGAAAGTTTATTTTTAATGAACTTAATAATATTAAAGAAGTAAATTAATATTACAAATGTTTTAATTGTTAATTAACTTTTAAAGTCTAAGTTAATTTATTTGTTAAAGGAAATTAATTACTTAAAGTTCATTACTTAATAAAAGTAATTAAAGTAAATTAATTAATGATTTAAGTTTGAATAATCAAGTAATAAAAGAATAATTAATAATTAAAGGTTAATTAATTCATTATTAAAGGATAATTAATTAAAATGGTTTGAAATTAATTAATATTAATTAACCAGGATTAGTAAAATATTCATAAGTAATTAATCGGATTTAAATAAATCAGATAATTAAATTGGTCTTACTTATGGATGTTTGGATTCTATTGAATGTTGAATTGTTTAATATCCCTGACATGTGATGCTTTGTGATATATCCTGATTTGTGTTGTGATCTGTGATGTAATTTATTATCTGTGATATATATACATCTGTGATCTGTGAATGAAAGATAAGCGTTATAGTTTATACCGCTTATCAAATATATTATTGTATTTGAATCTGTGATGATTGAATGATGTTGCACTATTGTGTGAAACCCCTGGACTACACTATACACACACAAATATGGATTTCACGTGGAAATCGGTTAAGTCACAGATGATTTAAAATTAATATTTTTGAAATTGAAATTTTAGTTTCAATTGATTTTGGAAATGGATTTGGGTTAAATGTTAAAGCTTTTAAAAAGGAGATTTTAAAAGAAAAGTTATTTTGAATAACTTGGTAAAATTTCCAATTTAAATAATTCAATTTGAATTTGAATTCAAGAGTTGGAATTGAATTCCATAATTGGGAATTATGGTTAAAGATGTTATAAATGTGTTTATATGAATTTAAACCATTTTAAAAATATTGTTTTGGGAATTTGAACTTAACCCAAAGACTTTAACTCGTATAAATGAATCAGATTTTCCGAAATGAAAACTGTTCGTTTTCAAATGATAAAAAGCTTTCATATAAGAAATAAAATTCTAATCTAAGTTAAAGGAATTTCAAGTTTGAATTGAAAAATGGTTTTTCCAAGTTATGAGTGAATTCTTTTTTAAATCTATAAATTGAATATGTTTATTTTTAACAGATTTAAAATGGTGATTTGTTTAAACCATTCGAAATGGAATTGTTTTGAAAGCTATAAGTTAAATCTTTGTTTTAAAGATTTAATGAGTTAATCCAACTGAAATGGAAATTAATTTGGGCAAATCTGTGAATGAATCTTTTGTTTAAAAGATTAAAGTGTGTAAATTGTTTAAACCGTTGAAGGTTGTTAAAATAAATCTTTTTGTTTAAAGATTTGAAAATGGTAATTTGTTAAACCATTTGAAAAGAAAGTTTGGGTTTAAGTTGTGACTTAATTGAAATCCCAATATCCATATGTTTTTTTTAAATATCGCGCTCATTATTCGGTTTAGCCGGGAGAGGACCTTTGTGTCACATAACCCATTCCAAATAAGTGATACGTCGTATATGGATGGCATTTGAAGACCGGTGTTGAAGACCGGGTATTTGCGAGAACGATAGGATAACCTATCGATTGTCTCTGCACTGAGTCGCGCCGGTATAGAGATTTCCTAAGTGATGGGAAATCCGATCGGGATTGTGAATACCCGGATTGCAAGGGCTTCTTCGGAAGTGCCTTCGGTTCTGTTCGAACCCGAAACAGACTTGTATGGTTACATGTCTGACACTACACTTTGAGATATAAAGCTGATTTCTTTCAAATACATTTCTGTTTGGTGGTGGAGATTTATTCTCTTAGCTTAACACCCTTCTATGAGACGTACGAGCTCAGAGGTTATGTTGTTGAAGGTTATCAGCGATATACTCCCAATTATGTAATGTGGCATGCTTAGTGTTGCTGTGTGTTGATGGTCATTTGCTGATCATTTGTTGATCAAAGCACGGTTTTGTGAAAAAGCATAGCTTTGTGGACGAGACCTCATCGAACCTCATAGACCGGAAATGGTCGAAACAGGAATGATGCGGCAAGGTTATGAGGGTCGCGCCCTTTAGGGTATGTCATTTCCTTCTGGAAAAGGGTGAAAGTGTGTACGCTTGTGCACACTAATTACGGATCGTGTAATATGGACTAATATATGCGGAATGTTATTTACAATTGCTATACAAGTAAATATTCAATAAACTAACTATATAGCAATTCACAGATATAGAATAGTAAATGCAGTAAACTGTAAAAATCACACCAGGGATTTTTATACTGGTTCGGACCTCCCGTCCTACGTCCAGTCCCAGACTTCTATCTGGATTTCACTACCAACTACCTCGCTTCACCCAGAGGAACAGGTTTATAACACCCGAACAGCCGAACGGGATTTCGTGCCTCTTACAACACCGAGGACTTCAACAAAAATAAATACAATTGTCGTTGACAACTTGTGCTCTTGATAACACGGATTTGTCACTTGTAGTACACCCTTCCTATAATCTTATCCTCAAAATATGTGAATGATGTTTGTGAAGATTGAAGGAAGTATATTACTTTTTGAATCAAAAGATATGAAATGATTTCAATGATTCAATAAGCAATTGAAATGTTTTAGAGCTCAAGACAGAGATCAATAGAATAGAGATTAGAATAATAGAATTGGTTATTTGGAATAATGATTTCATGATGTTTATATAAGAAATAAACAGTTGTAACCCTTTGTGAAAAGATACAAACAAAGGTCATGATTATTGGTGAAGAGAAAGAGAAGCAACCGTTGAAGAAAAGGAAGTGTCTGTACGAAAGGTTGCTTTCTGTTTGAAAACGGTCGACAGGTCAAAATGGACCAGTAGACAGGAATTTGAATATATATACGTTATGTACACTTGTGCACGTTATCTGTGCATTCTGGGCAGAAACGGTCGACCGCCTTGTTTTAAACCGGTCGATCAGTTTAGCCCAGACTGCACAGTTAATGTGCACTCATACATATATACATTTATATTCAAAGATTGAAGGTATGAGATTATTTGAGGATAGATTTTAACATAAATAACACTACTAACATACCAAATAATCAACCTCTAATGTATGGAGCTCTTTGTGTCTCTTTAAAACAATGAATAACTTCTTTTTGTCGATCACGGCTTATCCCTTTGTCAGAAATCAAAACTCTATAAAAATCTTGACTCAACATTCTCCCCCTTTTTGATTGATGACAACATATATCTGAAGTTCTGAATCTCCCCCTGAATATGTGATCTCCCTGAGATTTTGTTTGTATTCTTTATATATATATATATTCCTGCAAATAATTGTTAGCTCTTTCTCCCCCTTTGTCATCGACAAAAAGGAGTAATAGATAATGGAATAATATAGGAATGTATCAACCAGAATATCCATTTTCCTCTTTTCTTAAGTGGTACCTTCAAAAAAATATAATTAAGACCATGGTACCCACTTTTTATAGGGTCCTAAGAGTTAGATCTTAGGAATCCAAACCCATACGGGTCCGGTATCCCCTTTATATATATAATTAGTATTAAGATGCACAGTATTCGAGAAATTCTGAATATATTTATTCCTAATCAAATTGTTATTTGTTTTAGGAACCCATATTTTGATAGTCTTGACATTTTTCTTCTGAAATTTCACAACTGGTTTTGGTTTGGAATATAATAAACTAAGATTTTTCTTAGCTCCAGTCTTTTGTACTTTCTTTTTCCTTTCATTACCAAGATGTTTCTTGGTTTCTTGTTTCCTATATCCCAAACCTTGTTTATTTGAAACAGATTGTGAACTTTCAATGATTTTTGTCAAATTTTCTCGACCTTTGTTAAAGTTAGAAACATTTTGAGTTATGTCATCTAACTTAGTTTGTAAGCTTGCCTTTTCTAGGTCCAGATTTTTGACTTTTGCCTTAAGCTCATGATTTTCAATAGTAAGAGCATCATTTTTCTCTTTTTGAGTTTCAATTTCTTGACTCAAAAGAGATAATTGAGAGTCAACATTAGATGATGATTCTTGAAGTTTTTCAAGTTCTTCTTCTAATATTTTCTTCTCGTCTTTTAACATATCTCGTTCAAACTCTGCTCTACTCAAATCTGCTTTGGCTACTTTTAATTGACGTTTTATGTCTTTATATTTGACTATCAATTCAGAATTTATATCAAGTAATTCATCAAATGTAGGAATTTGTACCTCATCTTCTGTTGCCATAAAACAAACATTAGCTTGTTCATTCTCCTGATCACTTTCACTTTCAGATGAGGATGAGTCTGAATCATCCCATGTCACTGAGAAGGCTCGTTTCTTTGACTTGTCCTTCTTATGTTTGAATTTATCATTTTCTGACTTCTTCTTTTGTTCTGGACAATCCTTCTGCATGTGCCCCTTTTTGTGACAGTTGAAACATTCTATAGTTGATGAAGATGGTTTGTTTGATCCAGATTTCCTTTTGTTGTAACGATTGGCTTTTCGATATTTTAGGAATTTTTTGAATCCTTTTGCAATGAATGCCAAATCTTCATCTTCAGAATCTGATTCATTTTCATCTTTCTCAGCATGAAATGCTACATTTTTCTTTTCTTCTTTATGTTCTTTTCTAGCCTGCAAATTTGCTTCATAGGACATTAAATTTCCTATCAATTCATCTGGCTTCATGATGGAAAGGTCATTAGCTTCTTCAATTGCTAATACTTTTCCTTCCCATTCACTAGTCAGAGAATGTAGGACTGTTGAAACAACATCAAAATCTGAATATTTTTGCCCTAATCCGATAAGTGCATGATGAATAGTTTGAAACCTTGAATACATATCATTGATTGTCTCATTTGGTTTCATTTTGAAATTTTGAAACTGACTCTTCAGCATGGCTATTTTGGCTTGTTTAACCTTGTTAGTACCTTCATGAGTGATTTTCAGCGTTTGCCAAATTTGATATGCAGTAGTGCAGATACTAACACGGTTATATTCATTTTGGTCTAATGCACAAAACAACATATTTATTGCCTTTGCATTTACAGCTGCTGCCGTTTTCTCAGCCGTTGTCCATTCTGAATATTCAGTTGTTGGATTTACTATTTCTTTTTGAGTAGCATTCCAAGCATCATAGCTATTTGATTGCATGAAAAATGACATACGTGTAGCCCAATAGCTATAGTTGAGACCATTAAAGAATGGAGGTCTTTGTGTTGATTGACCTTCCGTGTAAGTGCTAGTGCTAGTGCTTGCGTTATTTGCCATATTACAAGAATATATCAAATAACGGTGTTATGGTTATATGATGACCGTGCTCTGATACCAAATGAAAGTGTGTACGCTTGTGCACACTAATTACGGATCGTGTAATATGGACTAATATATGCGGAATGTTATTTACAATTGCTATACAAGTAAATATTCAATAAACTAACTATATAGCAATTCACAGATATAGAATAGTAAATGCAGTAAACTGTAAAAATCACACCAGGGATTTTTATACTGGTTCGGACCTCCCGTCCTACGTCCAGTCCCAGACTTCTATCTGGATTTCACTACCAACTACCTCGCTTCACCCGGAGGAACAGGTTTATAACACCCGAACAACCGAACGGGATTTCGTGCCTCTTACAACACCGAGGACTTCAACAAAAATAAATACAATTGTCGTTGACAACTTGTGCTCTTGATAACACGGATTTGTCACTTGTAGTACACCCTTCCTATAATCTTATCCTCAAAATATGTGAATGATGTTTGTGAAGATTGAAGGAAGTATATTACTTTTTGAATCAAAAGATATGAAATGATTTCAATGATTCAATAAGCAATTGAAATGTTTTAGAGCTCAAGACAGAGATCAATAGAATAGAGATTAGAATAATAGAATTGGTTATTTGGAATAATGATTTCATGATGTTTATATAAGAAATAAACAGTTGTAACCCTTTGTGAAAAGATACAAACAAAGGTCATGATTATTGGTGAAGAGAAAGAGAAGCAACCGTTGAAGAAAAGGAAGTGTCTGTACGAAAGGTTGCTTTCTGTTTGAAAACGGTCGACAGGTCAAAATGGACCAGTAGACAGGAATTTGAATATATATACGTTATGTACACTTGTGCACGTTATCTGTGCATTCTGGGCAGAAACGGTCGACCGCCTTGTTTTAAACCGGTCGACCGGTTTAGCCCAGACTGCACAGTTAATGTGCACTCATACATATATACATTTATATTCAAAGATTGAAGGTATGAGATTATTTGAGGATAGATTTTAACATAAATAACACTACTAACATACCAAATAATCAACCTCTAATGTATGGAGCTCTTTGTGTCTCTTTAAAACAATGAATAACTTCTTTTTGTCGATCACGGCTTATCCCTTTGTCAGAAATCAAAACTCTATAAAAATCTTGACTCAACAAAGGGTGGTATCATGGTATGGAACCCAGATACTTACTCATGTGGACACACTTTATTTATTATTGTGTGATGTTGTTGGTTATCGAGCGCTCGGATAAAGGTCCCAAAGGACCGGGGGGTGGCATATTCGTGTAGTAGTTACCTAGTTACAGAGGTAACCCGGCCTTGTGTTGGCAGAGAGCCAGGTTGGTTTCTCGGGACGTCCCGCCAGAGGCGTACCCATGTGGCATAGGAAGTTCCTTAGCCTGGCCATTTGTTGGAAAATCCAAAGAAACAATACGAGCCCAGTACGGTTTTAGTTGTATAACCTGCTATGGAATGTGGCGGTAACCTGCTATTGAACATAGTAGCTATAGTAGGCATAGTTCGGAATGTCTATGCTGGCTAAGATTAATATTGTATTTTCGAAATGATTTTGTACACTATGCACTAGTAATAATATCAAAGAGTTTGATTTGGCATAGTAATCATGTTTGACTATCATAAGAAGAAATCTCCTCCAATTCTGCGTTTGCATTGTGTGTGTGGCGGGAGGTCTTATGGTAGTTTCATTTTCCAAAAGCATTGCTGGTTTCAATGTTTAAAATTCTTTTGTTGTTGTTTGAAGATAAACTGTTTTTGTTGCTCACACCAGTTCCACGACTGACTCGGAGTTTATTATTCCTTTCCTAAACTCTGGGTGCCCACCATTTTCCACACGGGCAGTCTAGAGTTGGGTTTCTCAGATATTCAGGTTTAGTAGATTATTGGGAGCTAGTTCAGTGTTTGGAGTTCACTGACGACCGACATTGCTTATCTTTGTGGTTCGAGCTTGACATTGGAGTGGTGGGACTCATTCTCTTTTCAGATCATTTGGAGTCATCTCTTCTACTGATATTTTTCCGATGTAGCATTGTATCATATCTCTGATATTCTTGTATTATTGATATCATTGTTGTATATCATATTCTGGATATTGTATCATTTGTGATGTATATGATATCATCTATTCTTTCTTCCGCTGTGTTGTTATACTTAATGGTGTTATAAGCTCCGATGAACCAGATTCGGCATTTGAATCTGCGGCATTTTGAGTACAAGGGAAGTACGGGTGCCGATTTTCGAAGGCCGAGTTCAGGGTCATTACACGGTCACTAAGAAGTCTTTTAGACACTATTTCTTCATTGTTGGTTGGTGTTTAGGGAATGAAAGAAATCAATGTACGTACCTTTAATTATGCATATAGAAATGCCTCACCATTATCATTTGACTGCTTCACATATCTCTCTTTGGAAAAGGTCAAACAAAAGGAATCTCGAATGGAAGGCGCAACGTGATCAGATTAAGCACAACATTTTATCACTTATGGATTATTTCTATCCTACCGTAGGCTCAAGGATGGAGTCCTCATTTCTTTTAGAGTAGCATTAGAGTGACTTGATACACAACAACTTATAAAGTTAAGGGTGTGCCCTAGGGGCAATTATATAATTTGATTATAGAACTTACTCTTATAGTGAATCTTGTTCAAAATAAAAGTAAGCTTTTTATATTATTTTCTATTATATATATTATTATATTGGGATATAAATAATGTTATAAATACATTAAATATATACAAGAAGAAAATCCTTAGGAAAAATATTCAATCGATTGCATTTATAAATGTGTTCGTAACAATGAATATTGAATCAAATAAAATAAATATTTGTCCTCAAATGTTCCTAGTCAAGATGTTTCGAGAACGGGATATCGATATATCCATTGAGAATAGTGCACGTAATGCTCTCCATATGAAGGACAATGAAATACCATCACCATTGAGGGTACCAATAGGTTACATACATGTAATTGTTTGGAAGTTATAGAACGATCCACAAAGGGCCTTCTATAGGTTAAGACCCAAATACAAGATCTGACATGATAGTGTTAATAGTCTTTTAACTTGAAAATATTGTGAATCTTAAGTGTTAAAATTACACTTCGATTATGGTCAATCATGCAACAACGTTGATCAATTAAGGCCATAATTGGGTATAAGTTGAACTACTTGAAGTGGAACAATATTCAAGAGATGATTTATCTTCTTCAAATAGAAGGTTAGCATCACCATAATTGGCAGTCAACATAAGTCAATGTATTTGGCTAAAGCAAATCAGTTAATCGATAATTGTTATTTGACTGAACCATGGACTTTAGTATTGGACTTTGCAATTAACTACGGATATTAATAGAGTGTTGACCATTGATCAAGCTTTAGATGTATAAGTAATGAAGTGACGATGAAGAGAAAACGCACACAATATATCGTTGCTTATGGGTGTCACTTTAATTGATAAGAAATTGAATTTCACCTCAATAATATATATAAGTAAATGAACTTGTTTTAAACTACTTGTTTTAAACTACCATACTTCAGCGAAGTCCATAAAGGCTTTAAATTTAAATTGTTTAAATATTCTTGATGACTGAGTTTGCACCTGAGAGTCACACAACCACAACTCTTAGTTATCGACCAAAAATAATTCATTGAAATAATTTATAAAATCTATATATTTTCAGTATGGAGAAATTAATATAATGGTTATATTAATTAATTTATTACTAATTTTAATTATTATTAGAGAGCCAAAAAATTAATTCATCAAATATATAATTATTATATATTTTTTTAATTATTTTTAGCTAATATAATAAGTTAAATATAATAAATAATATATATAATTTTGCTAGCCAAAATTTTTAACATTATTTTAAAATAAGGCATGCCAAAATATATTATAGTTAACGACATGTTAGGAAATAAAATTCAGTCGAAACATGGACTTAGGCAAGGCAACAATCTACCACTTCAAAAATGTTTTAATTTCAGAAGTTTTTAGACCAAATGAGAACTTCCCTTAGGAATTTAATTTTAACCGTACATTAGAAGGAGCCACTTCTAATAGTTTTCTTTACTTTATTTTAGGTTAGAAAAGTATATTATAGATAATGAACACAATATTCAAATTTAGTGTTGGGATAAGAGTAAAATTCTAAGTTGTTTTGTAAAAAAATTAGTTTTCGTGAATTAAATCAAATTTATTTAAATTTATTTGGAAAGAGAATGCACAACTTTATGCTAAGCTTCATATGTGGTTAATTTTACATAATAGACTAAATACTATCGAATTGTAAAAAAATAATAAAGTGTTTATTGATAAAAAAAATGCTATTTTTGTAATATGAATTTGGAAACTATTATGCATTTATATTATGAAAGTCAATTATCCAATTTCATACTCTTAAATATCCTTAAAAAATTTATTTTAATATACGTGGTAATGATTTTAATTGTGGATTTCATTACTGTAACTATATATTTTACTATATTAGTGGTCATGGGTTTTTAATCGACACTATTATCACTATTACATGTCGGTACATTTAGTTTGAAAGAAATCAAAGATTTTTAAAAAATATTAGTACTCCTTTGGAAAATCTTATTTATATAATTGCTTTGTTTACTTCCAATTGGATTTATAACCCTAGGTATGAATTAAAAAAAATCTTTTAAAGAGTTTCATAAGAGGTAAATCTCGGATTGATTTTTTAAAGGAAAAAATCATTATTAATAATTGAAAATAATAATAACGCTCCAAGTTATTTCAGTTAATATTTCTGCTACCGACTCTTCTAATTTTTTATTTCTACTAGGAAATTAGCTCAGTTTTAGAGTGTTCTTGTAACGACCCGCAAATTCAACACTATAAAATATTAAATTAATTAAAAGTAAATTTTTAGTAAAAAGGTAAATTGGCTATTGTATTTACAACTATTATGAAGGTCTTTTCAAAACGATAGGTTTGATATATAGTTTTGACATATTCGAAGTTACGGGTTGTTAAATAGGAGTGTTACAGTGTTTAAACATCATACATAGCTGTTTCGGGGAAAACTGGGTATACAGCCATAACCTAGCTTAACGACTATATATTCGAGAGTATGAAACCGTAACCATCATCTCTTATCCCATTTTTCTTCCCTCATCAAAATTTCTTAATTACCCGCTAATGGTTATTAGCAAATTAATTAAAAAGTGACAACCTGAAGTTTTTAAAACCTATCGAATTATATATTATTGGAAAGCCCTTGACGAGGCGAAGTGGCATCTGCAATTCCATTTTCCATCCAAGGCTCTAATTTACTAGAAATTGACGAAATGGTTTTAGCTATCCATAGGCCTAGTTTTGATTCAACGGTGAAATAGTGACTAATCGACGATCGGAAGGTGTGCAGGGGACGACAAATGAAATGCATCTATGGTTACCAATCATCTCAGGTCGACCTACAGTGACCAGAAAATTCAAAAAGGGTGAAAAACCTTAGGTAGGGGCGGTGATGGCTGGAGGCGATAGAGGTGGCCGAACTCTGGTTGAGGGTGGCGCTAGTAATAGGCATGGCAGTGGTGGAGTCAGAACGGGCATTGATGGCTGGTGGCGTCGTTTGTGGTGGTGCAAAATATGCGGCTGATGGGTTCTCCATGGGTTGCATGCTTTGTGAATGTAAGTGGAATTATCAAAGATTGATTAAAATAATATTAAATATGGACAAATTATTATTTTAATAATATTTCTTATAACTTGAATGTCTTCCACATACGAACTTCGATTCATGTGTTGTTTCTTTCATTATACCTAGGGCAAAATTACTAACATTTTGGCACTAGTTTAACTGAATTAGGAGATTGTTGAATAAAGCATGTTGGTATGGTATACTTAATTTAATTAATTGAATTTAAATTATCAAATAGATATCTTTTGATGGAAAATTACAATTATCGATCTATGATATAATGTATTGATAATTGTTTGATATTTTGGATATGCTGAGTCTTCTACTGATTGTTTATTGGTAATTGTTGTATTATTGGATTTTTAACTGTAATAAACTGCGGATTTAAAATATGGCTATGCTCACTAAAATAAAATATGTGAATTTTATACTAATGAGAAAATAAGATATATAAATAATTAAAGTGATTATTTGTAGTTTCTTTGTGATGTTTGTAAGTAACAATGTTCGAATGAAATGAAATGAAATTAACTGGAGAAATTTAATAAGGTTATTATTTATGAATTTCTAGGGAAATCTACAAATAATAATGAAGAATATATTTTCAACTTAATTTGAAATTTATATTAGTATTATTCAATGAAGTGAGATTTTATAAATAATAATACAATAATCTTATTGAAAATTACACTATTTTGAAATAAATGGAAATGAACTGATTTTGGAGTATATTGGTGAGATTTAATATGAATATTATTACTTTAGCGTAAAATAATAGTACTGTTGATTTGAAAGTCAATTTGATGAAATTACTATTTTTGATAAAATAAATTGTTCGAAAACATTTGAAGTAATGAGATTGCGACAAAGTATTTTGAAGTGTATTATCAATTTGAGAGAATTATTATTGTTTTTAAAGTAAATAAAAGGTGGGTTTATAGTAAAAAATAATAAAAATGATGTTATACTTAAAAGAAAACAATGATTGTAAATATGATGTTTTAAATGGGTGTAATATGTGATTAGCGATTGATTTTATTTATCACATATATTATTTTATTACAATGCGATTGTATTTGGATGTGTTGCCATTATCACTACGTTGTGTGTAGTTGACCATGGTTTTATTTTTTGATGTTTGTGTTAATAATCTTTTCTAGATTAGTGCACATTTTATGGTTGGTGTTTAGAGACTATTATCGGACGATTAATATACACTTGATTATTTATACTTACATTGTGAAGTATTACCATAATAGATGGTTAGTTTGAATGTATATATTTTTGTTCTTATTATTTAATGACTGAACATTGTCAAATGTATTTGATGTTTAATAGTTAAGTGTACTATTTTTGTTGTTGCTCCATATGATCTGTTATGATGGATGAGTAGATATATTATTTTCTGCTTTTATTGATTGCATCGATTGCATAGATTATATTGGATTCCATTGATTACATTAATTATAGTGGTTGCATTTATTGTATTTAATTGCATTGGTGCAATGGTTGGATGGATGCAATGGTTGAATGGGCGCAATGGTGTTATGAACTAACAAATATTTGGATGCAAGAGAAGAGCAAAAAATATAACTATGTGTGCTTGATCCCTCAAAAGGGACACTAGGTCACCTTTTTATAGGTAGAAGCCACTGGATCTCTTAGGTTGGGATAAGGTGTATAACAATCCAAAAATAGTTGAGATGTTTTCCCTTTATGATATGTATGTATATGTGTAAATTTACAGGTGGAAGAAAAGGAGCGAACAAAAGGGAATGATATATGTGCAAGATGGTTTGGTATATCTTGTGCATTGTAGTTAAATAGTGCTTAATAATTGTTGCATTAAAATGTGTAAATTATGTGATGTATTTTATTTGAGCATAAATTATTGGAATGAGATATGTATATGTTAATGTTTAAATTCCACTGTTAGGTTTCTCTATTTATTATTTTAGAGTTTATTTAATCAAGAAAAGAGTCACAGATCCCTGTTTTTGATGTTGTTATACAAAAAGTCCCTATAGAAATGAATATGTAAATTTGGTCCCTATTTTTTCAAAAATAAAAAAACGCAAAGTGTCTTGCACTTTTCTGACAGAAAATGCAAGATAACTTGTACTTTTTTAATTTCGGAATTTTTGAAATTTTCGAAAATTTCAAAAATTTTGAAAAGCGCAAGTTAACTTGCACTTTCTATCAGAAAAGCGCAAGCTAGTTTGCGCTTTTTAATTTTGAAATTTTTTTTGAAAATTTTAAAACTTTCAAAATTTTTGAAAAGCGCAAGGTAACTTGCGCTTTCAATCAGGAGAGCACAAGCTAGTTTGCGCTTTCTGATTTTGAAAATTTTGAAATTTTAAAAAGCGCAAGCTAACTTGCTTTTTTTGATTTAGAAAAAACAGGGACTTAATTTACATACTTATTTCTACAGGGACTTTTCTTGTAATACCATCAGAAATAGGGACCTTTCGTGCAAAGCCCCTTATTTAATTTTTATCTATCCATGGTCCACTACTTTTAATATATAAAATTAGTTGCAAGTGTATTTTAAAATTGTTTATAATTGATTTTAGATGTTAAAAATAGTAGGTCGTCGCAGTTATTGTTCTTGTTCTTGATGTGTCTCTTAGCTCTTTACTTTTATTACATGATTTTATTTAGCTATTCTAGTTTTATAGGCATAGTCATACTATTTATTCTATTTCTTTACCTTTTAATTGTTTTTACTCACTATTGTTCACTTTCTTCTGTTTAGTCATGATGTATATTTTAGTTCTTCTATGTTCACTGATTTTTCATTCTACTCATTTACTTGTACTACTTATTTTATAATATCGCTTACTTAGTCTAATCAAATTATTGCTAATTTATTATTAATTTATTTTACTATTGCATATATATGTATATTACTAATTACATATGCAAACACATACACACACATATGTATGTATGTATATGCCTATATATGTATATTTATATTTGTGCATGCGCACGCATTTGTGTAAGTATGTGCGAGTGTGTGTATTATGTGTTGGTCGGATGTAACTATTGAGTTATTTTCAATATTAGTTATTGTTTTTGTTTGGATGGATATTGTGACGCCCCACCTCTATGCTCATAATAACAAAGAGTATTAAAAGAAATACTGTCTATTATTACGAAGAATAAGGCTGGATAGGAGCGACCATCCGAAATTGGCCTTACACTAATATTGGTTATCTCGATAGGAGTGGTATATACTTTTTATTTTTCATCTTATTTATTTACTCCCATCGACACACCCAATTATCAGTATAAAACAAACTACGATGGTTCATAATAGTTTAGGACATTAGATATAACGATAACACAGATAATATAAATGCGGAACACAGATAAAAACAAAAGTCTCATATATATATAACTGATGTCAGTTACAACATAGTTGACACAATACATATGATACAACTACAACTGTCGACTCTAGAAGTTATATATACAAGTACATTATCAACTAATATACATGAATACATATCGTTCTATACACTGACACGACTACTACAGAATGACACTGACAACTTCAGAAGATGTGAAAAGTCTTCAAATCCTGAACAGCAACTCAAAGAAGAAAATCTACAACCTGAAATAACTCGGGTCTGACCCGAGTATTACATTCAAAAGAAAATAATACACGGGTCAGTCTAATTCAAACTCAGTTATTAGTGCATAGTAGCAATAATAATCAGATAGTCAAATAGACGACAGTCACAGAATCTCGTATATCCAACTCTCGATACGAGAATTGGATAACGGCATATATAACACTAAATAGTGTTAAACAATAAATCAGCAGATTTAAATCATCAACAGAGATAAATAAACAATTTATCAAATCGACTAAATCAATTTAAAACAATCAAAATTGTCACTTTAAAATTATCAAAATTTGATTGGCTGCCGTACACGCACGCGTGTATGGCCTCGCCAATACGGCATAAAAGATCAATGCATCACGACACAAAAGAAATGTCAATTCAAAACTGTCAATTTTGGGTGGCTGCAATGCACGCACGCGTGCACTGCCTCGCCAACTCAATGCACAAGATCGAATCAAAATTTGATTCAACACAAGTGCAAATGGCCTCGACCAATAGTACAAACATGGCAACTGCACAATATGGTAATACAAATGAATCGGACTACATAAATATCACAAGGTCAAGTCTAACAACCCAAGTTCAAATGACTCAAGTGAAGCTACAGGTCAGCAGCAAACTACTATGACAACAAGTATGACTAGAATGCACACACGAAACAGAGATCAAGTCATAGCATGGCAAGTGCAGTCTCAAGTGAAATACTACAAGGAACTATACAGTAAGCAACAAGAGTAAATGAAACTTCAGTGCAGACATGAATATTAATGCATAAACAAGTGTACAACTAAATGAAACAGGTAGGAGAAGATGCAGTGAAGCATGTACAAGGGCAGTACATATATGCAATCCGAACATGTGCAGACTCGACTACAAGAGCACATGTAGGCAACTCGACTAACAACTAAACCATAACAACATCAAAGTCCAGGTCTGTCCAAACATCAAAGACCAGTGATGAAAATAGTGAACCAAAAGCAACAACATAAGCAAGAAAATCATGGAACCGCAGTGTCAATGCAACAATGGCCAATGCAAACTCAAGTGCTGGGTAAACAACAACAATTAGTGATAATAGTGCATGTACAGAACATCACTAATGAAAACAGTGCCAATATGAAGTGCATAATAGAAGCACAAGGCAGTTGTACCAAAACAAATGCAACTGGCAAAAATCACCATCACAGTCGAACCAAGCAGTATTTTATCACAAACGAAAACAAGTTCGAAAGCCAAATCAAGAAAGGATTTCAATTACATAAACAATGGAAACACATGAGCCGATGAATACCACTGACTCGAGCACAAATGTAACGTGGTCAAAGTAAGCACAAGATTACAACTTGGCAACATTTCGAGATGCAACAACCAACAAAACAAGCAAGCAGGAACTTTCAAATACATGCAGAGCCATTACAACAGAAGTGAAACAAAATATCAATGCAACATGAAAACGTGAGGGTCAATGCCCAATGACATGAACCCAACATATACTGCAAATCCCAAAACCAATGCATCAGTGAAACAAAATCAAGGAGGCAACAAGTTCGAACCAATTTCAACACTATCACAATCTAAGTCAGTGCCAAAATCGAACCAAATCCACATCAAAAACAATTCGAAACCGAAACAATGAAAACGAAATAAGCAGACGAGGTTAAAGAATTTGAATTAAATGTGAGTGATAAAATCACTCACCTTGACTGACGAAATCAAAAGGGGCCATGCTCGAAGAGGGGGATCGATCAACGAGGGTCGGCGCCTTCGATTTGAACGAGCTCTAGATCTCGATCGAACTCCAAAATCTCCTTCGTTCGCCCTTCTTCTCTTTCTGCTTTGCGTGAGTAATTGGAGGAGGAGGAACGAACGAACGAGCTAGCCCAATTTTTCCAGATCAACGAAGAACGAGCCGCCATTACTATTGTTTTTTTTTCTTTTCGTTCGTTTACATTTTAGGGTTTTTCCAAATGAAAGAGGAACGGGTCGATTAGAAATAAAAAAAGGAAACGGCATGTGGGCTGAGATTAATTTTAAAGCCCACAACTCTTACTCAATTGTTTTGACAAGAATTCCAAACCCGATAATAAATTCCAAACAGCACCTTGTTAGCAACTTTAGTCGTCTAACGTCGATAACTGACTGGAGAAAAACCTCGGTTGTTACAGACTCCCCTCCTTATAAAAATTGCGTCCCCGCAATTTTCACAATTAAGGTCGTCCACCGTCATTATTCTTCTAACATAAACTGGTTAAGTTAGAAAAATAAGATCGAGAACTCAATACCCAAGAAATCTTTCAATTCCATAAAAGAAATTTACGAATTCTCAACAAAGTCTGATTATCAGAAAATAGCAGAACTGAAAAAATACTATTATCAGCACATTCAATTATCATCTAGATAACTGAAATCTAGAAATCACAAAACAGCAATATCTAATATCCGATACGATAATTAGAGAACAACAAAATATAATTATCAACTAGGATAATTATGAAATACAAATCACAAATCGCCACTGCAAATATCTAGTTATTCAATAATTAACTAGAAACCACAAATCCCATAATCACAAATTCTAACTATCAATAAAGACAAGTGGAAAATAGCAATTCCATACAATCAACAAACGTCCAATTATCCAAACGATACTCAGAAAATAAATCAACAAATATGAAATTATCAAAAACGATAATCGGGAACATCAAATATCTAATTATCAAAACGATAATAAAAAAAACGAATCAGCACATATCTAATTACCAAAACAGTAATCAAATCTCAAATCAACAAATATTCGATTATCAAAAACGATAATCAAATTTTCAAATTCAACAAATATTCGATTATCAAAAACGATAATCAAATTTCAAATTTAACAAATATCTGATTATCACAAGCGATAATCAAACTTCAAATTCAACAAATATTCGATTATCAAAAACGATAATCAAATTTCAAATTTAACAGATATTTGATTATCTCAAGCGATAATCAAATTCGATTCAACCAATATTTAATTATCTCAGGCGATAATTAAATCTAAAATCAAAAATATTTAATTATCTCAAGCGATAATTAAATCTAAAATCAACAAATATTTAATTATCTCAGGCGATAATTAAATCTCAAATCAACAAATATTTAATTATCTGAAGCGATAATTAAATCTCAAATCAACAAATATTTAATTATCTGAAGCGATAATTAAATCTCAAATCAACAAATATTTAATTATCTCAAGCGATAATTAAATCTAAAATCAAAAATATTTAATTATCTCAAGCGATAATTAAATCAACAAATATTTAATTATCTCAAGCGATAATTAAAAGCAACAATTATCCGATTATCGAAAACGATAATCAGAACCCATATCAACAAATATCTAATTATCACAAGCGATAATTAGAAACAACAAATATCTGATTATCAAAAATGATAATCAGAACTCATATCAATAAATATCTAATTATCACAAGCGATAATTAGAAACAACAAATATCTGATTATCAAAAACGATAATCAGAACTCATATCAATAAATATCTAATTATCACAAGCGATAATTAGAAACAACAAATATCTGATTATCAAAAACGATAATCAGAACTCATATCAACAAATATCTAATTATCACAAGTGATAATTAGAAACAACAAATATCTGATTATCAAAAACGATAATCAGAACTCATATCAACAAATATCTAATTATCACAAGCGATAATTAGAAACAACAAATATCTGATTATCAAAAACGATAATCAGAACTCATATCAATAAATATCTAATTATCACAAGCGATAATTAGAAACAACAAATATCTGATTATCAAAAACGATAATCAGAACTCATATCAACAAATATCTAATTATCACAAGCGATAATTAGAAACAACAAATATCTGATTATCAAAAACGATAATCAGAACTCATATCAACAAATATCCAATTACCTGCAGATAATTGGAAACAACAAATATCTAGAAATCAATTAAGAAGACTAGAAAATCAACATAAAAGCTTGGATCGATCCCATCAGATGGCGAGTTTTTAATTCGCCGCACATGCAACAACATATGGCCGAAGCCTACCAAGTACTCAACATAATTTTGGCGCCCATCAGATTGACCCGGAGGTCCGTAGAGTGACCCGAAGGTCTAGTACTGGTATTTGACCCGAAGGTCCGCAGAGTGGCCCGAAAGCCCAACAAATGACCCGAAGGTCCGCAGAGTGGCTCGAAAGCCCAACAAATGACCCGAAGGTCCGCAGAGTGGCTCGAAAGCACACAAAATCATCAAATATTTCAATTAACGAGTCCGGAATTAACCGAAATAGCAAACGCACATGTCCCATACCACGTGTTTTACTAAATCGTTTGATTCTCTTCATCGTTTCCTTGAAAGTGCCAAATTGTGTATTTTGTAAAAATACATTTCACATTCTCAAACGGACAAGTCCGGAATTAAGCGAATCAGTAAAAGAAAGGGGTCATAGTCCTCGATTTTGCTGAAACGTTTAAATCGCTTCCTCATTCTTTTGAAAGCGTAAACTGTTAAATTTCTGAAAACAATTTTTATTTATTTTGTAAAAATAACAATTCAACTTCTCAACTGGACAAGTCCGGAGTTAAGCGAAACAGTAAAAGAAAGGGGTCATAATCCTCGATTTTGCTGAATCGTTTAAGTCGCTTTCTCATCCTTTTGAAAACGCAAACCGTTAAAAATTTATAAAACAATTTTCATTTTTTTTTTAAAACGAGTTTCCAATCACGTGATTAAGGCAGTAATATTAGTAACAATTTCGATAAGGAAATTGTACTTCTCAAAATACCGTAAAAACGGTCACAAATCAGTATTGCGGAATAACCGCTTGAAAATCCACTTTTAAAACTTGACGGTTACTGAAGCCAAGGTGACAGTAAATTTTAAAACATCAAATATCTCATCAAAAGAATTCACATCAAAATGTGACCTCAGTGAATTTTCATTCATTAAATTGTCAACAAAACACCGTGCCTCAAAAATTCAGCATTGGTGTAAAAATCCCGTTATAAAAATAACGGCAACAAAATATGTTTCATAACCAAGCATCGGTTCAACGTAAAAATAAATGCAGTAACGCGCAATTCAAATTTTTGCACGTAATACAGAATGAACAAAGAAATCATTCGAAGGTATCTTCAATGAAGACAATTCAAAACAGCAAAATCTAATCAATAGATGATTAGTACAAAAGAAAGCCAGCGGAAATTTCAACAAAAATCACATATCTGCAATTTCTTCGAATCCTCAATTTGGATTCGAAATTCTCAAAGAAACAAATAATTACAGCTATGTAAACAATAATTGGAATTCATATCAATTTCGTATTTTGATTCTTAAATCAAAAAGATTATCAGTTGTACTCAGCGAAGACAGTTTCACTATTCCCGTTGTGCACTCTGATAAATAGAACACAAATCAATCAAATCATCAGAACACAATTTCATCCAAACAACAAAACACAATTCCACTTTTATTTTTAAATAACAATATTTAAAAATTTCATCAAAATTTCAAAACTTTAGTTTTGACTCAAATCACAGATAAAACGTCGACTAATAGTTGTAACATATGTTCCATCCAAGTTATGTTTTATATTATGTCCATAAACCCCAAGCTCTGATACCAACTGTGATGCCCCACCTCTATGCTCATAATAACAAAGAGTATTAAAAGAAATACTGTCTATTATTACGAAGAATAAGGCTGGATAGGAGCGACCATCCGAAATTGGCCTTACACTAATATTGGTTATCTCGATAGGAGTGGTATATACTTTTTATTTTTCATCTTATTTATTTACTCCCATCGACACACCCAATTATCAGTATAAAACAAACTACGATGGTTCATAATAGTTTAGGACATTAGATATAACGATAACACAGATAATATAAATGCGGAACACAGATAAAAACAAAAGTCTCATATATATATAACTGATGTCAGTTACAACATAGTTGACACAATACATATGATACAACTACAACTGTCGACTCTAGAAGTTATATATACAAGTACATTATCAACTAATATACATGAATACATATCGTTCTATACACTGACACGAATACTACAGAATGACACTGACAACTTCAGAAGATGTGAAAAGTCTTCAAATCCTGAACAGCAACTCAAAGAAGAAAATCTACAACCTGAAATAACTCGGGTCTGACCCGAGTATTACATTCAAAAGAAAATAATACACGGGTCAGTCTAATTCAAACTCAGTTATTAGTGCATAGTAGCAATAATAATCAGATAGTCAAATAGACGACAGTCACAGAATCTCGTATATCCAACTCTTGATACGAGAATTGGATAACGGCATATATAACACTAAATAGTGTTAAACAATAAATCAGCAGATTTAAATCATCAACAGAGATAAATAAACAATTTATCAAATCGACTAAATCAATTTAAAACAATCAAAATTGTCACTTTAAAATTATCAAAATTTGATTGGTTGCCGTACACGCACGCGTGTATGGCCTCGCCAATACGGCATAAAAGATCAATGCATCACGACACAAAAGAAATGTCAATTCAAAACTGTCAATTTTGGGTGGCTGCAATGCACGCACGCGTGCACTGCCTCGCCAACTCAATGCACAAGATCGAATCAAAATTTGATTCAACACAAGTGCAAATGGCCTCGACCAATAGTACAAACATGGCAACTGCACAATATGGTAATACAAATGAATCGGACTACATAAATATCACAAGGTCAAGTCTAACAACCCAAGTTCAAATGACTCAAGTGAAGCTACAGGTCAGCAGCAAACTACTATGACAACAAGTATGACTGGAATGCACACACGAAACAGAGATCAAGTCATAGCATGGCAAGTGCAGTCTCAAGTGAAATACTACAAGGAACTATACAGTAAGCAACAAGAGTAAATGAAACTTCAGTGCAGACATGAATATTAATGCATAAACAAGTGTACAACTAAATGAAACAGGTAGGAGAAGATGCAGTGAAGCATGTACAAGGGCAGTACATATATGCAATCAGAACATGTGCAGACTCGACTACAAGAGCACATGTAGGCAACTCGACTAACAACTAAACCATAACAACATCAAAGTCCAGGTCTGTCCAAACATCAAAGACCAGTGATGAAAATAGTGAACCAAAAGCAACAACATAAGCAAGAAAATCATGGAACCGCAGTGTCAATGCAACAATGGCCAATGCAAACTCAAGTGCTGGGTAAACAACAACAATTAGTGATAATAGTGCATGTACAGAACATCACTAATGAAAACAGTGCCAATATGAAGTGCATAATAGAAGCACAAGGCAGTTGTACCAAAACAAATGCAACTGGCAAAAATCACCAACACAGTCGAACCAAGCAGTATTTTATCACAAACGAAAACAAGTTCGAAAGCCAAATCAAGAAAGGATTTCAATTACATAAACAATGGAAACACATGAGCCGATGAATACCACTGACTCGAGCACAAATGTAACGTGGTCAAAGTAAGCACAAGATTACAACTTGGCAACATTTCGAGATGCAACAACCAACAAAACAAGCAAGCAGGAACTTTCAAATACATGCAGAGCCATTACAACAGAAGTGAAACAAAATATTAATGCAACATGAAAACGTGAGGGTCAATGCCCAATGACATGAACCCAACATATACTGCAAATCCCAAAACCAATGCATCAGTGAAACAAAATCAAGGAGGCAACAAGTTCGAACCAATTTCAACACTATCACAATCTAAGTCAGTGCCAAAATCGAACCAAATCCACATCAAAAACAATTCGAAACCGAAACAATGAAAACGAAATAAGCAGACGAGGTTAAAGAATTTGAATTAAATGTGAGTGATAAAATCACTCACCTTGACTGACGAAATCAGAAGGGGCCATGCTCGAAGAGGGGGATCGATCAACGAGGGTCGGCGCCTTCGATTTGAACGAGCTCTAGATCTCGATCGAACTCCAAAATCTCCTTCGTTCGCCCTTCTTCTCTTTCTGCTTTGCGTGAGTAATTGGAGGAGGAGGAACGAACGAACGAGCTAGCCCAATTTTTCCAGATCAACGAAGAACGAGCCACCATTACTATTGTTTTTTTTTTCTTTTCGTTCGTTTACATTTTAGGGTTTTTCCAAATGAAAGAGGAACGGGTCGATTAGAAATAAAAAAAGGAAACGGCATGTGGGCTGAGATTAATTTTAAAGCCCACAACTCTTACTCAATTGTTTTGACAAGAATTCCAAACCCGATAATAAATTCCAAACAGCACCTTGTTAGCAACTTTAGTCGTCTAACGTCGATAACTGACTGGAGAAAAACCTCGGTTGTTACAGATATAGCCATTTTGCTCTTTGGGATCTACTAACGTCGCTGGATTTTTGATTTTAGTTTTGCTATTTATGGTCTATTATGATTCTATTGTAATTGGATCCGATGAACAAATGGATCTGTTATGTTCTGCTTTTGATCATTTCTTTCACTTTGTGTCATCCCATTGGTATTTTGGAGGGGTTGGCTTGATTCCTTCACTCTATAGTCATAAGACATATATCGTTTTTATTATACTCTAGTATATTTTTGTTTTTTTATTATGGACCTTAGTTATTAGGATTTGGGGGTTTTTTTTGCAATGTACAGGGGGCAATACTACCTACCGGACATGTTGGCAGCTTCCTTTTTTAGTATAGAATAAAATACGAGTGCTCTCCTCCTAGAATAGAGGATAACCAATTTTTCTCAAAAACATAAATGGGTTTAATTAATTAAATGAGACAATATCTCATTTATAATGGACTATACCCTGGATGGCGGATTTGGGTAGGATGTTTACATAGCCCATTGTGTTGCTATAAATAGAACAAGATGCCTCCATTGTCAGAGAAAAGAAAATCATTCTCTCCACAAAAAATGAATTACATTCTAATAATGGACATGTAACTCCACCATTAAGTTAGAGATAGAATCTCTCAAAGGTGAAACTTAGGTTTCAAGGGTTATTCGACTGATTGCAGTATCAAGGAATTTTTTAATTATTTAAATAAAATCAAAAAATTAAATCATTTTGCAATAAATTTGCTTTAAAAATTTATTAATAAAGGATTTTAATTAAAATTTGCACTTTTTGTGCATATTACTTACTGTGCACGACGTACCAACATCGATGTGATGATTTGAGTTGTCAAAGGTACGTGGAATCGATTTTGCATCAACTAGTCTGAAGCATGGCATCAACAGTGATTCTGGTAGCCTAAATTAGGAAGATGGCTAAGGAAACAAACCAGGGTTCCATAAAGAAATGATTATATGTTCCATGGATAGCACCGTTCTACTCATCTCGTCGTAGGGAGCTTGATGGTGGGCTTTGCATCATCTCTAATAGTTGGCATTAGCTACACTGATTCAGCAAATGGGGATAGGAAAGCGATGAGGGTTTGGTTTGATCGATTTTAGAAAAACGTGCATATCTACATTTCAATCACTTATGTCTTAATAATCGCAATTTTACCACCATGACTTGTAATTCTTATAGCTTTCATATATGAACTCCATTGCGCATACAAATTGCGGTGTTAAAATTTGTATTGAAATTCTAGACACATCAATATTTTTTAACTGTATATCAGACTTATACATAACACTGTTATCTAGATGTTGATAGACACACAGATATATATATATATATATATATATTGTGTGTGTGTTATTAGAGTATTATTAGATTATCACTGTTAATCAAAATTAATATATTAAGACATCTTTCGTTTGATTCGAATATTTGATATTTTAATCAAGACGAATTATAATCATTTAAATTTACAACATCAATTCAATAGATATTGAATTTTAAAATTGCAATTTGAAATTATAGTAAAATTATGCAGTGAATTATTATCATGTGAATATCAAAATATTAATGCATATGTAATTTTATTGTTAAATTTACCTTTTAAATGTTGTTTAATCTAATAGTGAATTATCCTACTAAACACGTAGAACAAATATAAACATTGCAAATCACATTATTGATAATACAATATATCATAAAATTCAAATTAAATTCATTATGTCAAACATTTATGATTTAATGTTAACCATTATTCATTATAACATTATAAAAGATCTAGTGCATAATGTATTAAAAATGATTTTTTTTGAAATTTGCCCATTTTATCTTGCTGCCTGATGCACCTAATCTAACAATAATATCAGAGCCTAAATTGCGTTATTATTAATAATAGACAAAATTTAAATTTAAAATTTTTTTGAAGTTAAGTTTACTATTTATAAAGGTTATGAATTAGTTTGAAATTGTATTCATAAAAGTTATAAATTAATAAATTTAAAATTGTATAAATTTAAATTTAAATTAATTTTTAAATTTATAACAGTTATTTATGGACAAAATTTAAAATTATTTTAATTTTTTATTCATAAAGGTTATAAGTGAAGAAATTCAAAAATGTTCAAATTTGAATTTATAAAGGTTATAAATGGACAAATTTGAAATTGTTTAAATCTGAATCTATAAAAGTAATACGTAAATAAATTTAACATTTTTTGAATTTAAAATCATTAAAGTTATAAGTAGATAAATTCAAAAAAATGTTAAATTATAGGATGAATTATAAATGCATAATTCATAATAGGTTATAATAAAGTTGTAATTTAA
This sequence comes from Allium fistulosum, assembly GCA_030737815.1. Classification (NCBI taxonomy): domain Eukaryota; kingdom Viridiplantae; phylum Streptophyta; class Magnoliopsida; order Asparagales; family Amaryllidaceae; genus Allium; species Allium fistulosum. Next base: position 944,220,921 of record CM060904.1, on the reverse strand, counting down.
ATTAATTGTTAATTAATAATAATATGTGCATTAATTTAATATTATATTATAAGTGTTATAATTGAATAAGAAAATTTTATATAATGTATATGAAATAAAATAAAATTGCGCTTTTAAAACTTAAAATTGAAATAAAACTAATAGTAGTTAAAAGGAATAAATACATATGAATATAATGGTATATATATGTAATGACGAATGATGTTATTGAGTATTATGAATTTATTATTTCTATAGGAATGAATTACCCCTAAAGGAAGAGTGAATATGGTTTATTATAAATTCACAAAATAATAAAAATTACAACATAGATAAAAATAGAGTAAATGTGAAAATAAAAGCAGCACACAAATTTACCCAGCTTCTGCAGAACCTGCCTACTGATGCCGCTAAGATTTCTACTAAGATTAAACGATTGATCGCTTACAATTTCCCTATAAACTTATGACTTTCACTACCTGATTGTTCTAAATGCCTAGAAATCCTTCCTTAACTCTATCCTCGAGTCGAGAATTTCCCAAACTACAAACCATGGTTTAATCCTTATTAAAAACTAGGGTTTTGAAATTAAAATAAAATAAAATAATTAAATTGAAAAGAAAAACCCTACCATGCTTAAATAATAAATGTATAAATTTAAATGTTTATATTATTAAGGCCAACCCCTTTTATCAGTTCCCTTTTTATTTTTATGCTGAGCCCTTTCTTCATGCTCTTTCTTTTGGGGTTTCTCTTCTTCGATTATGGAATCCGCCGACTTCAAAATTGAACATTCAATCCCCACCTCTTTTCCTTTATCATTTGATTCCTTCAATGGCCTAGTGATTATTGGTTGTGCTTGCTTCCACTGTCGAGCTCCTTCGCAGTTGAAAATTTGGTACGATTTTGATTTCTGATTACATGTATACTTTTTCCAAACTCGACTATATTTAATTGTCGATGATAACTTGGGTTTTTATAGTGATTGATTTGGAAAAAAAACTATCCAGATTTTCATATATTTTGGGATAATTTGTTTGAATTGATCAACACTGATTTTTGCTCAGACATTTGGTTACTGTTGGCTTGACTTTCGATTTGAATCTTTGGCTTGGTTTTTTATGCGGTCTTCGCGCTGATATTTTTAACTTGTTCAATATTTTGGCTTTGGTTTGAATTTGTGGATTCCTTCAAATTATCATTTCAGCCTGATATTGTGGACTTCTTCAACGTTGTGAATCAACATTTTGAGTTTCACTTGTAAATTTAATTATTTATGAAATTTTTATCATGACTGGTTTTGAAAATGTTTCTTTAGCTGTCCACTTTATTATTGTACTTCAATGCACATCTTCGGATCTTAACTTGTGCACTTTTATGGACCTGGTGTGTGCATTACTTTGCTGGCCAGTTGCATCTCCGTGTACATCTGAGTTGTGCACATTGCCTTATGTATGTACCTTAATGCTTGTATTGCTGGCTTTGATTGTGTGCATGTGCCTTGCATGCTTGCCTTATGTGCTTCCCTTATCTGCTTGCCTTCTTTATTGACTTCGAGCTTGCCTTTGTATGCTGGTGTATGCTTATATGTTTGAATACCCTTGTGTGTTTCCTTATGTGTGCACCGACTGTGCACGCCTGGTTACTTGCACTTTAAAACCGATCTGTTAGTACATGCCTTGTGAGTTTGAGTTGTGTCATATGTGTGATGCATGTGCTTGTTGTTCCGGTTTGGTTGTGCATGCCTTATGTGCTCAAATCTTTGCCTGGTATCATGTGAGCTTGCCTTAGCTTAAGTGTTGTGGTATGTTGCTTTCCTTTTAAACACTGATTTGTGCACTTGCACTTTAACCTTAACTTGTGTTTTTTCTTGTTTGAGTGCATATACTTGGCTAGCTTGCTTTGTTACTCTGTACTTATGTGCACTTGCACTTTAAATCTAAAATTGTGTTTTGGCTAATGCTATCGCTTTGTCGCGCCATGTTTTGTGCTCATTTTTACTGGTTTGGTGTGTGTGCCTTGTGCATGCCCTACCTGATCTATTGGCCAAAATTGATATTCATTTCTTCTTACCCTTACTGGTTTATGGTTTGTGGCACCTTTTGCCTTTCTGTCCTTGTTTATTTGAAGTTTCTTGGCTTAAGACATGTACAATTATATAATGTGCATGTCTTAAGTTGCTTATGCACATATTGACTGATTCTGAATTTTTGTTCCACATGAACACGTTGCACTGGTTCTTGTATATACCTATTGTTAACTGGCTTTCTAACCAAGCAGAATTCAACCAGAAGTAGAAGGTCAAGACAAAGATAAAATTACTCAAGAACTTGGGAACAATATCAAAAGAATGAGAGAGTTGTAGTTAAGAAAAACCATCATGTTTGGAGCGATGGAGACCAGTCGATATCGAGAGGTTTCCTCTCGGTACCAAAAGATTTTTCCTCCTAATTTGACACTACAAACCCCTTCATACTCTACCCTTATCTCTCATGGATAAGCGCTTTTCTTGGAGTATAGACAAGCAACTTCAAGAATTCATGAGAAGAAAGCCAAGAGAACAGAATAAGTCAAGTGCAATTAAGTTGAACATCAAAAGGAACTAGATCTTCATGAAAGAGAGCTTGAAACACATCACAATAGAGATAGGAGTGCAATGCTTGTAAAAATTAGAGTTTTCACCAAGCAAAATCTCTCAGTACTGAGAGGAACCTTTTTGCACCAATATGTCTTTTTGACACGTGGGCCCATATGCTCATGTGTACATCGCTGGACTTTCTCACGGGCTTCGACTCCACTGTGCTTCTGACTCTATGAACTTGTTTCTCTATAAATATCAGCCTAACTGCAACTAAAGAAGGGAAGTTCAAATCTGCTACTTCATCATTACTTATCTCCCACATTCATAAGTCACTCAGGCAGATACTATATGCAGTTCAAAGCTCTTTAACCTATCAATCCCTTGTACTAGTGACTTTAATTCTCTATAATCAACAATCAATAAAACTATAAAGTGAATGTAGGCCAGAGATTTCCGAATCACTATAATAATATTGTGTCTTGCTGTTCTTTTTTTTGTTATTTTGCTAATATCTGCTAGATCTAGGTCTCATACGTTCCCAACAACTTAACTTTAGGTGTTGATGCATTTTTGGCATCAACCTTTTAGTGCTTTCACTGAGAAAACTAAATCCAGGCTTGTGCAATTAAAGCCCCGTTGTAAAATCCCCTCTATAGTACATAACACTCTTCAACTGCTATGTTAGTTCAATATAGTGCTATTAAATGGTAAATCTACTCCAAGCTCCACACTTTTCTGCTACATCCATCAAATCAATGCTTTTAGCACCCACTTTAGCAAAATTAATATAAAAAGTTTAATTTGAGTAGTTCTCTTGAAAAACTAATCAACAAAGTTAGGGTAAAGATCTAATTTTAAGATATAAGCGCTCAATATAAGTTAAAAATATATTGTGACCACTAAATCTAGTCTGCATATATCATGATATTCTTCGTCTTTGTTATATAAGACTAAAGATTATTCAATTTTTTGATACAAATGATGTGAGAACAATAATAAATTAATTTTTAAGTATTTGGTTTTAATACCTAATGAAGCTTTTAGCAACTCTGCTATTTCTTCTATATCCCCACTATAGCATTTTGTACCTTTACCGTTATACAGCCACTAAGCGCTTTAACTGCATAGATCCACAGCTCTCTACTTTGGATTGGAAAGATCCAGAAGTTAGATCTGAAAAACTTGCTTGAAGAACTTAAAGGATATCAAATAGAGAATCATGGTGTAACGACCCAGAATTTTTGGTTATTTGAAATTGTTTATTTAATTGATTTTAAATACTGAAAAGTAAATTTTATAGATTTAATAACTTGAATTTCAAATATAATGATTTATTGGATAATTTAATTGTTTAAATTTAAAAATTGGAATTTGTTTAAATAATTGAATCTTGGGTTTTAAGCTTGATAAAAATAATTTAAAGGCTTATTAAATTTATATTAATAAGAATGAAGGTAATAGAACTTTTAAATTGAATTTAAAAGCGATTTACTCGATTTTAAAAATAACTCATTTAAATTAACAGATAAAAATAACCTTCCGGGGCATAGTCTCGGAATTCGACGAAACCAGTTCAATTGAATCCATAATAGTGTATCATTATCGAATTTCAAATTTCATAGCATTTGGAGTTATCGTACGATCGAATTAGGTCTTGAGACTTGCTCCATTGTGTTCGAAATAAGGTTATAATATTAGGAACACCAGATGACATGCCTCGATAGGAGTTTGGAATTTTAAGTTACATAAATCGAGATATTTTGAAAATTTAATTAATATATTTTTCAAGTCAATCTTCATATCAGCCGTTATTCTTTCATCTTAGCCAACCTACAACCACCATACCCTTGTGCTATCTCCATCATTCTCTTCTATTTAAATGTCACAGGTTAACAGAGGAAAAAAAGGAAAAATGGAAGCTTTAAAAATCTATTTCTCTAATTATACTCAAAAAAATATGAAACTTACATCAAAAATTTTCTTTTGATAAGTGCTTTGATCAGATATACTTCTTGTATGGTGCGACCATGATTGGGGAGGGTTGACAGTGATGTCGTGAGCAAGATATGAACTAGGGTTTGGGTTTCTTGAAATTGGGAGCATCGATTGGCTTGTTTGAAGTCATATTTGGATTCATAGTGCGAAATAGCATCTAGGCGCCGAATTTTGTGAAGGCCGATCAACTCTGGAAGGGTATGACTTGTACAACCTGGGCGTGTTCTTGGGTTGGACGTGTTTTGCTAAGGTGGTGGTGGGATGGATCCAAGGTGGCGAGCGAGTGTAGTTTGTCGAGGGAAGTCGATCGGCGAAGACGGGACTCGATTTCATCGACAAATGCTCCGTGTCAGTGCATTTGGTGCATGCGTATTTGGTCGAATTCATTTTTCGTGCATAGGCTGTTATCTTGGGAGGATGAAGAATGGCAGTTTAGGTAATTAAGGTGAAGTTGTAATTACTTTATTTAATTTAATTTAAAATGTATTGTCGACTTCTAAAATTCATAATTCGCGCATACGAGGTCCAATCAAGATGAATTTTTTTGCATTGCAATCATGATGACGAGAGCTTCGCAATGAAACTGGATTGGATGGATTTGGAGACAGTGGAAATTTGGGCTAAAGTCGGAATTTGTTCGATTTTAGTTTCAAACTGGAACGCCCCAAGCGACAACAAAAATAAAAGGTGAGTGTTTCATACGCTCACGAAGTACTAGAATATATTTATGCTAGTTAAATTTGAAATTATGAAGTGATATAAGTTTATTGATCGTTGTTTGATAGATTTAATTATCATCTAAATTGTCATTTGAATTAACTGTTAAAAATTAAAATTGATGGTTAAATTTGAAATTGGAATTTAATTGCCAGTAAAATACCTGATATTAATGAAATTGTTGTGAATTATTTTGATTGTGATGGATGCCAATTGATTGATATTTGGACGATTGGATGTTTATTTATTTTTGTATATATCTTGTTATCACCTGGTAAATTATTTACAGTATATAAAACCGTAAATTGAATTATTTCGAATAAATTAAGAAATAGGTTAAAATGATATTTACCTATGACATTTATTTTGGATTGAAATGATATATATCCATCCCTGAATTAAATTGAAATAACTGATTCACTTGGCCATAGGATAGAAAAATATATACGGACAACGAATTGGTTAAATTAAATGATTTTAAAATTTTCCGATTTGAAATTACTTAAATGATTTTGATTTAAAGAAATAAAAATCGAATTTATGGAAATCAAATTATTTTTGAATTAGAGCTCGAAATGTTGAAATTTAAATTTGGTAAACGAAATGTTTTAAATAATTGATGTTGAGATTTTCAGAAATTGAATTTATTTAAAGGATTGGACTTTTATTCGAACTTTGAATATTACTAAGTAAAAGTGATATAAAACGATATTTTGAAATTATGCTCGGAATTGAATTATATTTGAAAATTTGGATTTTAAATTGGGTATTGAAGGTAAATTTGATTTAAGTGTTTTGAACCAATATTTTGAAAATCGAACTTGGAATTGATATAAATCAAAATGATTTAAATTTGGGAATTGAGTTGAAATTAATTTGGAATTAAAATTGAAATTAATTTGGAATTGGAATTGAAATTAATTGGAATTGAAATTGCAATTAATTTGGAATTAGAAGTGAATTTAATTTGGAATCAAAGTAAAATTCGACTTGAAATCGAAATTGAATCGATTAAATTGAAATGAAAATTTAAAATGATTTGAATTGAGAAATTTGGAATTGAATCAGTTTGACTTTGAAACTATTTTCAAATAAATTATTTTAGTATAAACTATTAAAAATCTATCTTTTAAATATTCAATTTATTTTGATTTTTCAAACTATTTTACTATATAAACCATTTTCAATACTCAAACTATTTCTATTAAACTATTTTAACTATTTAACTATTTTAAAACTATTTATACTATTTTCTAAAAAAATTCAAACTGGTCAAAACGGTGGAATGTTATATTTAAATCTTGGAGTTAAATATGAATTGGGTTAAAATGAAGTTATAACCTAAATTGAAATTCGAAACAATTTTGGAAGCGAAATCGATATTAAAGCGAAAATGATTTTGAAATGAAATGGTATATTTTGAGTAAATATGATAATCTCGAAATGGATTTGATTTTGAAGCGAATATGATATTTTGATATCAAGTATGAATTGTTTTCAAAATGTAAAAGTACCAACCAGTATGTAAAACGACGTTTGGTTGTTAAAGAGACCGGGGCCTCTTATTGGCATACTCTCTGTCAATATTGGAACCACTTTAACAACTGTGTATGTGGAGTGATGGTCCAGAATGAAGTGGTTGGATTTGGCGTACGTTTGCTGGATTTGAAGAAAGAGAACGATGATGGATTGGCGTGACACTTGTGTCAATTTGAAATGACTAAAACAGGAGCCGTACCGGCCAATGAGGCTAGCTACCTCTAGCGGACGCACTTCTTCGTATTACCATCATTTACATTGGGATTGATTGGTGCGCTCCCTTGGATTTTAGGATTGTTGGACGTGGTGGGCCATTAGGGGTTACCACCAGCCGAGAAGGGTAAACTGGTAGTATCCTATCTTGGGCATTGCCTCACATGCCTTGTAATACTTTTATCCTTATACGAGACCCCTACGATTTTGGTTTAGTGTTGTCGTATCACGGCGCATCACTGACTACCGACGTGCTACTAGTGGTGTCAAATACAAACTGTACACCAATTTTTAAAAACGCATTAAGGGGGATTAATGTAAAGCCTTAACGCTAAGAAAAATATTTATTTTATTGATTAGACATTACATATATAGCATATTCTACTGCATATAAATATTTTGACGGATCCTTAAGAGATGGAAAATCCCGTAACATCTCTTGAGTTATTGCACGCACGTTATACACTGGATAGGAGATGTAAAACCCCATAAACATCTCTGACGCCATGACACTCATGTTATATGCGATATTGATTTGACTCACATGAGAATATTTTAGTCCCGACTCAAGTGTTTTGTCTTTTCATTACGCTCGGGTCAGCCTTGAGTTTTCAGCTTATTGAAGATTTATTCTAGAGGACGAAGACGATGATTAGGTATATTATTACTATTAGTATTCCTGCTTCATGTTGTCTGCTGCATTGTTTTATTTATCCCTATTGTATATGTATAACTCTGATAAATGTTGTATAAATTATAATCAAATGTATAGTAAACAACTTCATGAACTGTTTATTTGATTATTATATTTTATCGTTCCGCTACGAGATTCTATGTTTGTTTTCTTCTTCTTTTCTTATTTTTCTTAATTAACCCCAATGATTATCTATGTTCCGGATTTTTTTAAGTTGGACATGTATGGATTATTGTCGATTTAAACCTTCCGAAATGTGGGTCATCACACATGGCACCAAGGAGATCTGGAAGGTCGTCAGGAGCTGTGGTTGGTGGTGATAAAGGAAATATTCAAAAAAATTGAAGTTAATAATCAACAATTAATATCAAAATCCTCTGCTCAACAGGAAGTAGTTACCATAAGTGAGCTTGACAAAATGCTGCAGGAGTTGAACCAGAAAATGGTAGATAGCCAAAAAGATTTGATGGATAAGATGATGCTTTGCTAAACCTGCGGCCATAGAGAACCAGCAGAACATGAAGGGAAACTTCATCTGGATTAGAAAATTAAAATTCCTCTGTTTCTTGCCAAAACAGAAGGGATGGAAAGCAAAAATAGAAGGTAGGAATCACTAGAGTTGTTGGAGGACTTGTAGGAGGAAGCATGAGTGCTTCCCCTACAAGAAAACCACTTGGTATCAAGAGGAATGCTCTCGATATCGAGAGGAATCTAAGAGGAGGTGATGTTCGGGAAGGTGATGCAATGGTGGATTCTGATGAAGAAGTGGATTTGCAGCTTGATGATGATGGTTTTGAGTTGGATGTCAATACTAATGGAGACGGCGTTCAAACAAACGTAGCTCAACCAACCGCATGCTTATAAAACACTGAAGGAGTGGTTCTTCCAATGACAGGTGGACCTAGACATTGGTCGGAAAACCGAGATTGTTTGCAGAGCCAAACGCTCGATGTAGCCCTTGATAGTCGCCTTCAGATTTCCATGCTAGTGAAGAATTCATAGCTAATATGGTTAAATGGTTGGTGGAAGAAAGCAGTGGTAGAAAGAATGAAGATTGGGGTTCTGCACCAAGTAGGACTCTGTTCATCAGAAATATTTGGAGAGATGAGTACGCTAGAAAGTTTATGATGCCAACAGTGCCATCATACAACGAAACTACTGAACCTAGACAACACTTACTCAAATACGAATGACATATGGATAGAGCTAGAGCTATGGATGCTATTCATTGTAGATGTTTCCCTATCTTTTTGGAAGGGGTCGCTTCTATATGGTTCACTATGCTCGTGCCGAGATCCATATCTACTTTTGATGCATTGACTAAAAGGTTTTGAAGCAGCTTAAACTCCACGCTGCCCGATCGAAGGACGTGATGTCCTTATTTGGTATGTCTCTAGGACCTAAGGAGTCGTTGAAGGGGTTCTTGAACCGATTTAATACCACTATTACAGAAGTTAGCAATCCGAAAGATGATCTTGTGTTCATGGAATTGGTCCGGGGAATTCACCCGGACATGGTTTTGGTAGGTGACTGAAGATGAAACAACCAACTACACGGAAGAGTTCCATCGAAAGGCTAATCAGTCTCTGTGTTTGGAAGAATCAAATCAAGCTGCAGGGAAGAACGATGGCGGCCAGTCAAAGGAGGTCATCTAGAGTAGCATGACAATTAATGTTGGGAACTTTGGTAAACAAAAGAAGAGGAATCAAGGAACTGGTGGTTGGATTAATGAAAATAGGAAATGCCTGTGGAATATGAAACCATAAGATTACACCTCTTTGAATGATACGTTGGAAAACATAGACCTAGCTACTCAAGGAACAGAGCATTACAAAAAGCACCTCAAGAGGGAGGCGACTGAGTAGGAAAGGCACTCTGGAAAGTACTATCGTTTCCATAAGACCCATGGACACAACACAAACGAATTCCACCACATGAAAGATTTGATTGAAGAACTGATATGACAAAATAGACTCTAGCATTATATCAAGCAACAACAGAACGCTGATCATGCTACTGGACCTTGGGACCCCTAACTTAAGGAAAACCCCTTGGACCAGTGGTGAATTTTCCAGACATACTATCGGAAGGTTTGCTAATTAATACCATAACCGGAGGACTTCACCCATCGGAGAAAAGCTTGGGTAAGATGGAGATGGGGGTTGCGAAATTATGGATCTTAAGGCAAATTTAACATCGGAGGGGGTAAATAGTGTTTTCTAACTTATGCAAATCCTTTTAACTTTCATTCAAGACTAATATTAAATCATGTATTAACAACATAGAATTATACTAACAAACAGTCACAGATACAGCCACATACAAAAATAAAAGCAATAAAGTATAGTAAGAGTTAGAGAGATGACACCAGGGATTTTATGCTGGTTCAGATTTCTCCTACATTCAGTCTCGTATAATTGCTTGCATGGATTTCTTTTAAAATGCCTATCTTTAACCTGGTAGAATGCAAACCCAAATACAATCTCGATTTTGAGGCTACGAAAAACACCCTCCTATAATTCGAGTTTGGGGTAAATTCACTTGACTTGATCGGGCTGCAAGCACACCCATTAGATTTGAATGGGCTACTAAGCACACCTACTTGATTTAAATAGGCTACAAGCACACCCACTTGATTTTAACGGGCTACAAGCACAACCAAACAAACTTGAGTAGAGTTGATAGTTTTTCCAAAGACAGATTCTTATACATTGGATATGATGGATCATATATCATCTTCGATAACACTTTGATCTTTGAAATGAGAGATAAATATTTCCAAAATAGTAAGAAAGTAGTATTAAATCAATATAATAATGTATGAATTGATTCTGTATGATTTTGAAGAGAATAAAGCATATTTTTCAAGAAAATTTTCATAAGAGTAAGGAGTGGAAAAAAAAGTAAATAATTAGTTGTTAAAAATCCATTTTGCACTCCCTAATATATAGTGAATGAATAGATGTATCCATCCATGAAGGGTTGTGTCAAATAGACATTTCCATTCAAAATTTGAAAAACCATTTGGCGGCATGTATGTCGACATATCCTAGATAAGTATGTTAACGTATGCTAGTTAAAATTAAAGATTTTTTGTTTAAAATGTTTTGAAAATTCTATAATTTATAAAATATTTGAACATAGATTTTAAATATTTCTAAACTTCAAAAAACTTTTGTTTAGTATTTATAATACATTTGTTAAAAAGTAAATACATGAAAGATAGTGTTATTCAACTCTTGTAAGAATGCATGCCTTGGTCTATTTATAGTTGCTGAAGTTGATGCTTGAACGGTTAAGATTATGCTAATCAAGCCTGGGAATTTCTCTAAACCATCGATAGATGTGCATGGTTGATAGCATGCCAACTAGGATGTCAGATGGCCTGTATGGTGTAGATGATCACTATTGGCAGGTCGTACAGGGATCTTGTTTGGCGTGTGGAAAACGGCATGAGATCAGGAAGTGGTTAGAGTAGAGGTACTTGGGTGGAAGCAAAGGACATGAAGTGGTTACTACACAGTGCTACTTTTGTCAGGTGAGCAGTGCTCGTTTATGCCAGTCTTCTTAGAGGAGTAGTGCATGCAAAGCTTCCTTAGGTATTGGTGCTCTAGTTCTTATAGTTATGGCTGAATGCTACCAAAGGAGCTAGAGAACATGGATGGAAGGGGGAGGAAGATGTCCGGCGATTGACTTAGTGGGCAGAGTAGTCGATGGTAGAGTGCCCACTAGAGGGAAATTTTTTCTTGACTCATCGTCCATTGACTATAAAGGGATGTACTGGCCTTGGGCTTACACGGTGCAGGCGAGGTTTCAAGAGAGTCTTGCTTGCCCGGGCTAGGGACAATGCCAAGCCAGAGAGCCAAGTAACAGGTAGGTCTGTACATGGGTAGGCCACTGCCGTCTTAGCCTGGCTGACCAAAGTGCTAGTTCATTGGGGTATGCAGGCAAAGACAGGCATAGTTGACTATGCGAGCTAGTTGAATGACGCAGGCTTGTCCGATTCACTCTTGTGAGAATTTAGCGACACCTTCATATGACTAAGTATGGTCAAGCCTTCTATTGACTTTAGTTAGAATCAACAGTTTATTAATTATTTTTACTTCAAAATCGATCGAACCATCGTCTTACTTTTATACATCATTCTGCCTAATTTTATGCCAATAAATACTTAAATTAGTCATAACTACTAATACAAGATTTGTATTAATTTATCATTAATTTATAACATTTATAAATTAATTTTGCAACTTGATTGAATTAGGAAATAACTGATATGCGATTGTATTGACTCTTTGCTGTAAACTTGATCCACATCAATATTTAAACAATTTAAGTATCGTAGTATGTACAAAATTTCTTGAAGTATAGTATACGATCAAGTTTAATACTTACAAATCAATTAGGATAAATTGTATTTTTGATCTAATATAAGCTTAGCGAGTAACGACAGTTTGTACATGTATTCTTTTCACCATCACTGTGTCACATAGATATCTAGAGTTTGGTCTAAGGTCAAAAATCAATTCGATAATGTTATTAATGAACCATTTTGCTCTGGATAGATAGAGATTTTAACTTCAATTTGACTTACCAATTACGGTGATACCAACCTTCTACAATAAAGGAGATGAATCCTCTATTGAGGAGTGTATCACTTCAAGTGCTTCAAAGTGTACCCAACTATGACTATAACACGGTTGTTATGCCATGTTGTTGCCCATAATCAAAGCATAGTTTACACTCTAAAGTTTGACAATACTCTTAAGTCGAAAGGCTGTTATATGCCGTTACTATAAGATCTTCTATTTTAACCAAGTTATATAGCAACCACAAGTATGTAAACCGTTAACACCCACAAGTATGTAAACTCTTAACGCCCTCAATGGTGAGTAAACCATTGTCCATCATATAGGAGCGTTACATCTAGTCGCAGATGTATCATTATCCATTTTCTTATACTTCTTGACTAGGAACATTTTAGGACTTTGGCATTTTTGTTTGTATCGATTTAGTACTCATGGTTATCAACATTTCATAACTGAAATCGATAAAACCCCACTCCTAAGGATTTTCTACTAATATAGGCTTAAAGTTTGTTAATTCATTACTTATATCATTATAACAAACACGTATAATAGAAAACAAAACCAAAAACATATTTTATTTCGAACAATATTATTTATAGAATTAGGATTACATAATTGCCTCTAGGGCACAAGGATTCACCTTCTAAAAAAGAATTCAATTTAACCTCCTAGGATTATTTTTGACAATATTTTTTTTGAAAATTGAATATATATTCAACCATGGATTAATCTAAGAAAAACCAATATCTTTTGCAAATATTTGCATTTTTCGGGTTTAAACTACAAATATTTGTAACTTAAACTCAAATATTTGAACTTTAAACTACCAATATTTTTTTTATATGTGCAGTTTTAGCTGCAAATATTAGTGTAACCCGAGTAAAATTTTGTTCAACTATTTTGATCATTCTTTGGCCATGTTTAAGTGAAATATATGTAGTAATGAAGATAAATCGAACGTAATAGTGGTATTAGATATTGAATTTGGACAAATTTCAACAATTTATTTAAAATTTTAAAATAGGGGTGCGATTTATAGTAGGTTTTTAAGAAGGGGATTTAACCTATTTTGGACTTTTCAAGGGTGTTTTTCAAACTTACGCAAACATGTAGTCACTATTGAATATATTCAAACACAATATGGAATATACAATACGTGATTTAAATTTGATTTTATTTACAACCGCTATTAGAAAATTTGAACTTGGAATTATTATATATTGTGATGGTGCAGCTCAAATAATATAATCTTGTTACATATCTAACATATATAATAACATAATGAAATACAAAGTTTGTTATAACAAAAACAACTAGGACAAAGGCATTAAATACACAAATAATTATAATATAATTTCCATGTTCCTATCCTTATAAAAAGAGATTAACCTAGAATTTATTTATCCAAAAGTTTTTTCTATAAAAGTATGTTTGATAGAAAAAAGTGTTCATGCATCATAAAACCAAAATAAATTATTTGTTGTGTGAAATTATGAATCCAAATTCAAGATGGTAACCTATATTATGAATCATACCAATGAAGCAATCGATCATTCATTATTAAAATTAAGCTAAAATATGATAAGTGTTGCATAAATAATAGTGTTACGAAGAAACATTGTATTCAAAATCAAAACCAATCATTCTAACATATATATTGTTTTTTTTCACAACTTCCAAATATAGTATTTATATTTGTAATTTCTAAATGCAACATTATTAATTCCTTGAACTAGTATTCATCTATTTTATTTTAACCAATATTATTATCTTATATGTAACAAACCACACCTTTAGTGGGCCTAAATTTCGACAAAAATTGAAACCAAGTCCATTAAAGCGAAGATTGTTGGATTTGGTACCTACAAATAAGCATGAGCATTATCAGAGATTGATAGAAATCTAAACTCACAACAGAAACAATAATAGGACAAGAATACTGATTATGACTACTACCTTGGAATTAATGGTATTCCTTCGATATCAAATTGTCACATCAGCATCGAGCATGAGAGAAAAGAAGACTTATCCAACAACTAAACACATCCAGCTCCAGTGACTTGTTCCTCTAAATCTATCCTATGGTTTGTAATGAGGAGGGGGTCAGAACAACGTTTTGGTGACTGAAAAAATCTATAAACTGCCTATAACTTAAATTTAAGCTATTGGTTTTCGTTTAATTGTTATGTCTATTAATGTTAGCAATTTTAATTCAGCCTTGCATTGCACACACGATTACTTACCTACCCATTCCAAAGGTACAAAATATCAATGAAGCCTTATCTACCACCCAACACTTCCATACCCATTTACCACTTAATAATTCTAAATATGAAGCGGGCTTCTACTATAACCACGTAATACTTTTAAAAGAGAAATAGGCAGACTCTTCCATTTAAGACCTCAATCGAGGTAGACTCCATCATTTAAGACTTATTCTTAATGTGGACTTCTTGCATTGTCTTATTAGTCTATTGGTTCTAGCTACAGAGACCTTTGATCACTATCTATGACCTTATAATTTATAATAGCCATACTACAAGCGTATCTATCGTTATTAAAGTCTTAGTAATGTGAGAGATGGTAGCCAAGCCACTTAATACCTTATTAATAAGGACTAGGCAGGTCACTGACCATTTAACCCCTATTTATAGGTAAGCCTTTGCCATTTAATACCTAACCCCAAGGCGGACTCCTCACTGGTACTATATAGCTGACATTGCTTGGAAATCTCATTGGGCTACTTAGTAATTCTTTTATAGAAAAGAGGCGAACCCTAGGTCATTCACATAATACCTCAAACCAAAGCAAACCCTTCCCGAGATATCAATCATCACTCTTAATTAAAATATGGAATCTCATTAGGTTACTTCTTTCGATAGGGAGGCGGATCTTGCAATAGCCATTTGATACCTTAACACTAAAGTGAACCATTTTGGAGATATCTTTATTTATTTGGAATCTCATTAGGTTAGTTAATGCTTCCTTTTAAGAGAGAGGCGGACCCTACAACCACTTAGTGCCGCAAAACAGAAACGAACCCCTATGGAGATATCACTCACCGGTCCTAATTTCAAATTTGGACCATTTAATACTTTAATTAAGAAAGCAGGCCCAATCTCTTATGCTTTCATGGGTCCTAGGATTAGTGATATCTCACATTAGGAGTAAGTGCACCCGACTACTAGTAGCCTCAAGGTAAAGGACAGTCTTCCGTCGAGGGAATCTACTGACCTCGCATCACTAACCTACTAAGTCCACTTAACCATCCTAAGTCTTTACTTATATTATCTTAGGTAGATATTGGACTTAGCTTACTAATTCCCTTTTTATTTAAGGTAATAAATTTACCTTAAATACTTGTTTATCGATAAATCCCCTTTTGATGCTCATAAATGTCAATTTTTCCATAAAATCCTAACGGACACTTCCTAAGATATTTATGTATGATTACTAATTTCAAATTAGTAACCATTTTATATCTATTTCATTTTTATTAGTCCTATTAATCCACTTATCTCTATTAATTGTAACTCCTAACTCATTTCTATTAATTACCCATTAATTGAAGTTACAATCTTTTATTTCCTACTAATTATTGAGAATTCATAATTTATTGCCCATTAATAGGAATTACTACATTTCCAAATTCTACCTATTCACTTCCCTAAATGTAACAATAACTAACGAATGTTACGTATAAATAACACACAAATAAACGGCGTTCTTATTTATTAAAGCCATAAATATGTATAAATTACATAATAACACTATTTATTCTTATCCAAATATATTATAGTCATAAATATTTAACTAGAATATGCTTTCCATATTTAACTTGCTGGAATTAGATTCCTTAGGAAGATTTTCCGCTATGATTTTTATAAATTAGTTTAATACAAAAGGAAAGATTGATTCCATTTGAAATTACAAGAAATGGATAATTTGGATTTCCTTGTTAAATCAATCTTCGTCTTTTGAATGAAAAGTGGAAAAAGTAAATAAATTTATAAAAATCAAACGAGTGTTCTTCCCACAAATTAAACTATGGAAAATATAAAACCTAGGATAAATTGGGGGAAAAATCCTATTTTACACTCAAGTACAGATCTGGAATAAAAATATACAATACTTAAATTCTAAAATCTTTGGGACTGATTTCCAAGTCTAGGTATAAACATATTTCAAATTAAATCTAAAACAAGAATATACAGGAAATAGGTTTCTACACTAATTTAAGCCTATAATTCACATGTAAAATTGATTTAGGCATGAAAATCAAACATATTCCAATGGTGTAGACTTAATTTATAAACAATATATAAAATTTCTCACTCACCTTTTAGAAATGATCCAAATCTCCAGATCTGAAGTAGAATCTTAAATTCATCTCTAATCCTTTTTAATCCAAGAAATATGTATAAAAAGGGTGTATCATATATTAAAATTACATATCTGAAAAGAGATTTGGGATTAGGAGAGAAAATAAATACAAATATACAAATATATATAAATTACCTCAAATACGAGTATAGTTGATTCTCTTCTCTTTTTCATTTGATTTTTATTCTTCTCCAATTTTCATGAATATAGATATAAAAATCTTATTTTTATAATTTAGAAAGAAAGTGGAGAAGAAGAAATGGAAGAGCTTCGACTACCTCTAGAAAAATATGAGAAGAGAAGGGAGGGTTAGGCCTAAATTCATAGGCCCAAGATTAACCTCAACCGTCAGATTGAAATATATTAAATCCGGGCTTTTGGGCCTAGGCTAACCCTAGCCGCTACATAGAGAGCGATCGACTGCCCTTTACTTGGGGTCGACCACCCTTGGTTGATCGCTCATAGTGGCGGGTCGACCAATGGGCCTGGGTTAATTAAGTCTATTTTCTTATTTTATTTATTTCTGTTCCAAATTCATTTTTCGTCCATAACTTCTTTGTTTGGATCCCGATCGCAAAACTCTAAATATGAAAGTTGCTCGGAATTTTGCCAAAAATGCAGTGGTGAAAGTTTCATGGTAAAATTCAATCATTAGCTCAAATTCCTTTTTTAGAGCCTAATTAATTAACTAATTAAACAACTAACACCAAATTACGTAGTGTTACATTCTTCCCCTCTTAAATAGAACTCCATCTTGAAATTTCACCAATGACTAAGTCATGGTTTGGCTTCTTGATTATCCTAAAATACACAACCTATGAGTGTACAACCAATTTTGCAACCAAACGCACACAAGTGCATAGTGTATTACTGTATTACCATATAGAAAATATGTATGCGAATAATTTTAAATTGGATCCTCCTATATGAATGCATTTCTTTGAAAACATTTTTGAAAAATATGATGCAAACAACCTATATATATATATATACTAGCAGTTCTATATGTATGTAGCTTTTGAAAAATCTTTTCAACAAAAACCCCATACTCCTACTAACAGAAGTATGAAGCAACCAAATTTTGCATCTACTTCCTACCATCCAATAATATAACGCATCAAAAAACTATTTCATAAACTTTACTCCTATACCAGAAATAGAAATCTAGATGGAGAATTTATCATTCTTACCACCCTAAAACTTTCTCATTCTTGTAGTATGGTGGAATTTTCCTCGCTACCCAAGATTTACTTCAAATTTTCCATGCACAAAATTCATAAATAGGCTTATTTCAAGCTCTAAAATGGAATTGAGTCTAAAAATAAACTTACCGCGTCGTCGACAAGGTATGGAAATAGAAATTTCAAGGCTAAAACAACTTTTCCCTTATTACCGCTTGCATTTATCTCATCGTCTATCCTAATGCACTGCTAAATTCTCAAATTCTAACTCTATTTGTCTTCCCTATGCTTAATGTGTGGCCTTCAAAATCAAATAGTTCTTAAAAAACTTTCTCACTTTTCAATTTTTTATGTCATTTGAAAAATAAAATCCCAAAGTATTTAGATTTACATTTTCCCTTGAAATCAAATTTTTGGACAAAAATTTCAAAAATAATTCAAGAGTAAAAAATAACTAAAACACAAAACTTTTTTTTCCGAAAGATAAAAATTTCAAATCAAGGGGAAACTTTTCAAAATATTTTCCTTCTTAAAAATTTGATAAATCAAGCCACAATTAAGTGTAATCGGAAGCTGGTTATGTGCTAAATGCATAAAGAAATTTCTAAAATTCTATAACTAACCTTTACCGCCGTTTTATTTAAAAACGTCAACACGTTTATTATTCAAAAAATTTAGCTTTTAAGGAACATGAGAAATGACCTACGATATTAAAATAACTTTACAATGTCCTTCGATAAAATTTTCCAACTATTCTAAACTTCCAGTCTTATATTGCTTTTACTATTAGTTAAGTATCTTTTATGAGATTTCCATATTTATACTGCTTCTTCACTACATTCCGTAAAATAAACCATAAATAAATAAATTAAATTAAATTAAATATGATAAGGGCTGGATATGGGAATTTTATAAGTTTTGGAATTTGACTACGAAAGTTATTCCATTACATTCATGGCGAAATTCTGATCTGTTTCCATATATAATATGCTAAAAACAGAGCTCAAACAAAGAAGTTATAAGCATTTTAAGTTCTCATATTTATATTAATTTAGTTTGAAATAAAATTCAAATGAGAAATCAGATTTAGAATTTAAATTTCATAAATTAGCTTGGGGGCTAAGAAAATGATTAGTTAAGGCTTAACGTTAAAAAGTTAATTAAGGAATAAAATAATTCGGTAACGGAAACAAAAATAAACGCCCTTGAATAAAAGAGCGGTCAACCTGAATAGTCCCTCCGGTCGACCGTAGCAGTCGACCGGTCGTCCAAGGGCGGTCGACCGCTTGGCAACGATAGTTGCCAGTGGTGGCTAGGGTTTTATGTTATGTTCTATTCGGTTGTGTGCTCCAGATTTACCCGTTTCCTACCTACTTCCATCATACAGTTCTAGTGCGTTTCAACTCCTATAAATAGAACATTATCCTCTGCACTATTATTCATATTATTTTAGAGAATACAATAAAACTCTGCCATTGCTATTTCTCCAGTAAAATTTAGAAAATTCGTAAAAAATTTAGGTAAGAATTCAACCTATTTCCTATTTGTTTCTTCTTCCTCCAATCTATTCTTAACCTATTCTTCACCAGTTATTCTGAATCTAATAAATATATATACCGCTTCTCTATTGTGTGTGTGTGTGTATATATATCAAAAGAGAGAGATTCTGGAAGAGATTGGAAGGCTACAAATCCATTTGAGTAAAGCTAAGGCTAATATGTGAGTGGAAACCTCAGTATTTCTCTTCAGCAATTGTTTAGTGTATTTCTTTTAGATCTAAATATGCCTTAGGGATTTTGGAATTTCAAAAATATGATAGATAAAATCCCCCAAAATTCCATTTTAATTTGATATGTCAATTTTATGCTGAGATTCTCAGTTATTTACATTAATTTGATGGATTTTTTTTCGTTATGCAATTTTTGATAATTTCATTGTCTATTTCACTTCTCCTTCTTCTTTGGGTAAAATTGTGATCCTTCAATATAATAAGGGGTTTAGATTATGAATTATTTTCATAGTTTACACCACTTATTCTTATCTATTTCTTTGTAAAAGAGAAGTTGAATAGAATATGGGGTTTAGGTTGCAATTCTTATTGTTCAAGATATTCCATTGAATTGGTATAATAAATTAAGTTTCTATTTTATTTACAAGTCTGTTATTGCAATTTTGATTATGAATATTTATTCCCTGTTTTGGATGTTAGAATCCCATGAAATCTTGGGAAATTGAAAGAAAATGACTTGCAATAATAATTGGTTAAGGAATTGACATTTAACGCTAGCTTAAGACATAGAATCCATGCGTTTAGAACTTATTAAGCATAAATATTTATTTATTTCTATTTACGTAATTACCATATAACTATTGCATATATAGCATAATTAATTAGGCATTTATTTACATTTATTTTCCTCCATTAGGAAGGTAATTGATTTTGAGGTGAAGATAAGAGGAAACTCTTATATAGCCTAATTATTATTTTAAGGCGTAATAAGGAGGATTCCTCATAAGGCCTTATTTATGAAAAGAAGAGATGAGCGTGTGTGTGTAGAATAATTAATTTATGGCTAAGTCATAGGGTTGTGAGTCAATAGAGTTACATGAAGGAAGTCTACTCTTCATTTTGAGGCTACCAGCAGCTGTACACACATTTATTGATGTGAGATATCCTTATGATAAATATTTGTAATAACACGAGGTTAGTTCCAAATTCTGTAGGGAAAATCCGCCCAGCTAATCTGGCTACAACTTCCTACAAATAGAGGACTAACGTGAGACGTCATTAAGGGTATGTGCCATAAGACAAAGGGCCTACTTCAAGGCATGGGGTATTAAGTGGTTGTACCCGCCTTTATTCCCAGAAGAAGTATTAAATAGCTAAGGGATTACATTAGGTGGTATCTCTACAGGGGTCCGCTTTTGGAATTAGGTGTTAAATGACGGGGCCTGCTTATTTTCCACTTGGAATTATAAAATGGCATATGAGATTCCATATGATGTCAGGTAGATAGTACCATTGAGGATTGGTATTCCATCTGTGTTTCCTGTAGTGGTCCCGGAGGTATTTGCGTCTTTATTCACTGCCATACCATTCTGCCCAACATTGGTTGGTTGTAGGTCAGCAGGTTTTCCTTCTAGCCCCTCTGCTTCTTTCAATCTCAAATACTGGCTCGCCTTTCGGTTAAAGTCCTTCTTGGTGGTAGGTTATTTCATTTTGATCATTTCTAAATTTAGTGTCGGGATGGATGGCGCATGCCAGGGCCATGAAGACCATATCTTCATTTGGGTTAGTTACTTCAGTAACCGTAGTGTTAACCAATTCACGAAGGATTTCAAAGATTCAATTCGTCCCTGGAATAGGCCTAACAAGGACATTACGTCTTTCGGTTGTGACGTGTGAAGCCTAAACTGATCAAGTAACCTTGTTGCTAATTCACCGAAAGTGGAGATGGATTTAGGTGGGAGCTTAGTGAACCACAAGGAATCAATTCCCTCCAGAAAGATTGAAAAACATCTACAGTGAATAGCATTTGAAGCATTCGCTCCATCCATGTACCAACTATACTTCTACAAGTGATGTTTCGGGTCTTTAGTTCCATCGTAGGATGAAATAGTCGGCATAGTGAACTTTTTAGGATATCGTTCATTCACAATGTCATTAGTGAAGGAAGTCCGTCTTGGAGCGGATCCTCATTCATCATCTCTCCTATTCTTACTTTCATCAATTAGGCGCTTGATCATGTCTGTGATATATGTCCCTAATGTTCGTTAGTTCGCGGGTTGGCTATCAGTGACTATACCAAGTGTTTGATCTTGCAAACGATCTTGGTAAGTGGGCTGAAGCCTGGGCTCTCCTGTCTTTGGGAGAGCCACTCCCTTGGAGTTCCATTGGCTTGCGGTTGGTCGGGTGGGGGCAGTTTGGACCTCTCTACCGGTATTGAATGCGTTAGTATTTTATTCAACTCATCGTTGTCAATTTATGCACCGTGTTCAGAGTCGAAGAGATCCATTGTTATATCTTCCCGTGGGGTATTCGTCCCCGGATTCAAGTATATGGCAGGCTGCTTTGTAGCTAGTGGAGTGCTTGCGTTTCCTTCAATGGTGATTCCTGCAGCTCCACCTACTATTCCTTTTTGCTGATGCTTCGCGTTTCTCCTGTTTAGGCCAGAAACAAAAGAGTTTTCCTGCTCCGTGGAAGCCGCGGGCTATGGCATGGTTCTCGGAGTAGCCAGTGATTGCAAGGTCAGAAGGGCATTAAATTTTTCTATAAGAGCTTTTTGGTTATCTTTTAATTGATTTAATCTACCATCTCATTTAACTCGCCTCTAGTGACAACTTCATGCTGGATAGAAGATCCCAACAATTGATCTCTCCTGTTGGCACCATAATTTGCTCTGACTAATGGGTTGTTGGCGCAGTTAACCTTAACTTGTTGAGGATTGGTTCCCATTCTAGCTAATGCAGCTCCTATGGATCTTTCGGAAGCAGTTCTTTTTCTTTCTGGTGCCATTGATTCTTAACAACATATTTTCTAAGCAAAGATTGATGATCTAACTTATGAACCTATCTAATCCAAAGTAGATAGCTAGAGCTAAGTCTGAGCTGGGTTCTCAGTGAAAGCATCAAAAGATTAACCCAAAAAATGGATCAACACCCTGGATTGAGTATGAAAGCACCAGTCCTTTTTATCAAGGCAAATAAAATAGAAAAGGGCAATTGTATATTGTAGAAAAAGTAAAGAAACAATAAGATTTTTATAGTGGTTCGGCTGGTAATGAAGCCTACATCCACTTTATAACTTTCTATTATCTGACTGCTGTTACAAGATGTATTGGATTACAATATGATTGAATCTCTTAAGTTAGATCAGGTCACAAGCGCATGAGTTCACTGGAGAATCATAGTGAACTCCTAGATAATTGTTATGTGGGAGAAGAAGAGTGAAGAATAACTTCTACAGAGTTCCAGCAGCCAGTCCAGAAGATCCCCTTTATGCCGCAGACAAGTGAGTATTTATAGGGATTGGAGAGTTGTTGGGCTAGGCCGATTTATCAGAAGCCTGTTCTTAATGATACGAAGGCGCTCTAAAAATTTCATAATACCTATCCTGATGGATCACTAGCGATTCATAGGGCATGGATCACTAGTGATCCATGTAGTTAAACTATTTTTTTAATCACTTCACTTAGATCGTGCTCCTTGCCTTACATATTTGATCTCTATGTAATTTCATAACTAGTTGTCTTGTTTTAATGGTGATTCATATACTAGTTGCATTGAACTATGAATGGAATCAAATGAATGCTCACTTCTCGAACTAGCTTACTTGGAATATCATGAAACTTGGCAGATGCCCTTAGAAAAGATATTGGTTCATGATGCAAGAAGTTTGGCGGATCCACGAGCAATCCTTATGATGGCTAGCGATCCATGGGCCCTTAGCCTATTTTTGCATCTGTAACATCCCGTAAATTTTCGACTTTCGAAAATTCAACATCGATACTCACTTTATCGACTGCTGAGCCATCGAATGCCGGAAACCCGAAAAGTTATGGTTTTAAGAAAGAAGAAAAAGGTAGAAGAAGAAGATAGAAGAAAAAGAAAGAAGAACAACAACATCAACATCAGAAACAGAGACAATATCAGAATCTCACATATCGCAGCGGAACAATATACAGTAGATAATTACTAGTCTTTTAAAACAAAGAACTATATCAGTTTATACATACATCAATCAGAGTCAATATACAACTCAATACAATACATCACATCAATGGACAGTTATATAACTTGTCCTCATACAGAATACACAGCGGAATAAATACTATCAAATACAAATACTACGTCTCGTCATCCAGCTTATCTCCAAGCTCTAGAATATCCAGAATATCCTGATAATATAACTCTAGGCTGCCCGTGTGGAAATTGGTGGGCACCCAGAGTTTAGAAGGGAACAATAAACTCCGAGTCAGTCATGGTGACTGGTGTGAGATCGTAAAACAGTTATTCTTTAAAAATAAACATCAGAGGATTTTAATGTCAAATTCGCAATGCTTTTGGAAAATGAAACTACCATAAGACCTCCCACCACACACACAATGCAAACGCAGAATTGGAGGAGATTTCTTCTTATGATAGTCAAAGATGCTTACTACGCAAAATCAAATCATTTTTGATATTATCATTAGTGCATAGTGTAGAAAACATTTTGAAAGTAAAATATAAATCTTAGCCAGCATAGACATTTCGAACTATGCCTACTATAGCTACCATCCAAACAGTGGGGCGCCACCATAAGTGAATGATAGGTTCTACAACTAAAACCGTACAGGTGTCGTATTGTTTCTTTGGATTTCCAACAAATGGTCAGGCTAAGGAACTTCCTATCCACGATGGGTACGTCCCTGGAATAGACGACCCGAGAACCTAACCGGATCTCTTCTAACACAAGGCCGGGTTACCTCTGCAAAAATAGGTAACTACTGACACGCGTATGCCATCCCCCGATCGTCACCGATCTTCCCGAGGATCCCCGATTTCCAACAAACCACAAAGTAATAATAACTGTGCAGCAACCACAGAGGTTAAGTATCTGGGCTCCATACCATGATACCACCTTTATCCAGAAGGAATGACATACACTAAGGGGCGCTACTCCCTAGAACCTTGCCGCATCCTTCCTGTTTCGACCATTTCCGGGGTGTGAGGCTCGACGAAGTCTCGTCCACAAAGCTACGCTTTCTCAAAAAGCCCTGCTTCGGGTCAAACAAAAATGATCAACCTATGATCACAAAGATATAAGATCAAACAAATGATCATATCACAAATGATCAAACACTGATCATTTCACAGCAACACTCAGTATGCCACGTTACCAAATTGGGATATATCGCTGATAAATTTCAACTACATAACCTCTGAGCTCGTACGTCTCAGAGAAGGGTGTTAAGCTAAGAGAATAAATTCTCCGCCACCAACAGAAATGTATTTGAAAGAAATCAGCTTTATATCTCAAATTGTAACGTCAGACACACAATCCATACAAGTCTGTTCCGGGATCGAACAGAACCGAAGGCACTTCTCACGAAGCCCTTGCATATCCGGATAAATTTCTAATCACGTCCGGACTTCCCGTCACTAAGGGTGATAAAACCTCTAAATCGGAGATCAGCCGATGTAGAGTAACTCGACGGTAATCCTTCCGTTTTCAAAAATATCCGGTCTTCAACACCGGTCTTCGAATGCGATTCATAACGACGTATCACATATTCGGAATGGGTTATACGACCCCATGGTCCTTTCCCGGCTAACCCGAATAGTGAGCGTTTATTTAAAAACAAGTGTGGCATTCAAATTCATCCAATCACAACAAATACCTATCTAAAGGTAATTATTGATAGTCGGTTATTTAACTATCAATAAAGATGCGCAACATCATCAGATTCCAAATAAATTTCCAAATTATTTCATCTTCCAAAAATATCTTTACTAGATATATAATTTCCACACTTAACCGTTTGAAAAACAAATTTCAAATATTCACATTTCATTTTATCTTTAAAAGATAAAATCTCAAAACAGTTCATTTCATATTGGAAAACATTCCATACTTATTTAATAATAAGTGTTTCACAAATCTTTTATTTTCAACATTTGAAAATATTCGATATACTTAAATCAATATTAAGTATATATTCATTCTTTAAGGAAATCATACATTTTAACATTTATTTGAGTCAAAACGGATGTTGCGTAAAACATCGTTACGACGACTCAAAATCACTAGTATAGGGATTCGAAATTAGATAGATATATAAATCCCAATACTACAAAAAAAAAACATTTCCTTTCGGAAATCATTTACTATAACAACAGTGTTATAGTCCACCATTTCCTTATTTCTCGAAAACGTCTATTTCAACAATAAATGTTGAAATCTATGATTTCGATAGTTCACACGTTTTAAAACATCTTTTAAAACAACTTCATTTAACAATATTCCTTTTCCCAAAACATATTGATTTTACTTAGAGATGTATTCACTGTCCGAAATCGTGAATATACTTCACTAATTACATTTCACTATTTTCTACACATTTTATTTCAATAAAAATTCGCTATCCAAAATTGCGAATATATCTTCTTTAAAAACCTTCTATATTAAATTTATCAAATTCTATCGATTTCGAATTTATAAAACAACGTTTATAAATTCTATTACTATTTTCTAACGACTTCAATTTAATAAATCTCCTTTATAAATAATTAGATAAATATTCCATCTAAAGGTAAGAATCCAATTTATAAGTAAATTACTTATAAATCCTTTATTCTACAATTTCATTCATTTTTAACTTCACAACGTAAATCTATTAATTTCATTCACTTATGAAATCCATTTATACTTCTTTTTCACACTTATAAAATTCGTTTTATAAGTCCAATATTTTGATTTATAACATATCAATTTTATAAATCTTTTTATACCAATCACTTATAGTTATTCAAAAATCCCACTTAAACCATTTTATAAATAAATCGACTTTTATTTCAAAAACGACACTTCGGTTATATTTCACTAAAAATTATAACTTTTATAACTTTAAAATTTTACGTTTATAAATCGATTCAAAAATTCCATAAAACGTATATTTTCAAAAATCACTTTTAAAAACTCTTTTAAAGTAAAAGTCGTGATTTTTACATTTCAAAACTGAATCCGATGATGCAACAACACCAATCAGTCCATCACAACAGTCAATATCATATATCAATATGATAACAGAATATATCAAAATATCTGTAAATAATCAATACGGTGAGGAATCCAGTCGGATCCCTCCAACCTGTTTCCCTGCATCCACAGATGTTAGCACAATACCAATTCCGCTCCAGTACGGAATTATCGCGGTATATGGGTTTTTATAAATCCGCTTACTAACGGCGCAATAGGGTCTCATCCGCTATACGAGGCGGGAAATCAATCAATCCAATATATACATATGCCAATATGTATATATTGCTATATATATATAGATATATCCTATCATATCTAATATCACATCCAAACAGTCAATCATCAATCAATAACTGTAAATAATTCCACATTCAAATTTGAGTGAGAAGATCTCACCTCGATTTCAATTCCATTTTCAGCGTTTATTTTCGAGTAAAATAAACAGACGTTTAATCTCATCCAAAATTTTCACTGACTCCAATCGCTTCCAAATCAGTTGCACTGCGAAGTGCTCGACGAAACGAAGACAACGCAACTGGTTTCGTCGAATTCTGACCTCGTACGAACAAATTATGATATGTTAAACATTCACGAATAAAAATTAAATTAAATTACAATTTCTTTAATTAGTTACAACCCTACAATTAATCACGGCTGTCCATCTTTGCTCCCCCAGATCCCAACCGTTCCTCGCATCCTTCTTCCCCCTTCACGCGCGCGCGTTCAAACCCATCAGACTCCGTTCGAAAGCAAACGACGCGACCACCCACGTTGACGAAACTCCATCACAAAGGCGCCAAATCGAAGCTCGTCTCGAGCCCGACCCACGCCTGAAATTTGGCCAAGCTCGGTCAACCCCAGCTTCCCCTAGACGAGCACGAATGGCCATCACTTCGGGCCCCATAACTCCCACCTCGTTGCTCCGAATTAAATCACCACCGTTGATCTTCAAGGTCTCGACGAGATCTACAAACTTGTAGTTGAAGATTTGATGAAATACTCTACGGATTGGAAGAAAATTGGAGGAGAAGAAGATTGCTTTCTGGCCATTCATCTATTAACTGGCGGCCGGCCATTGAATTTAGGGTTTCATTTTTTCTTTTTTCTTTTGTGAAGAAAATGGGTGTATTTATAGAGAATATCGAACACTATTCATCCCGGTTTTCCAAACTCCGATTTACGCACGGTAACTGGCGTTCCTGGGGTTTATCCCGCGTTCCGAACGCAATGGAACAGGTTTCGGAAGCTAATTCGATCGTCTGTGTGAGATATGGATTTAAACGATCAATTTAAATTAAATCGATTTAAACCGATTTCGAGACGTTTTAATTTGTACCGGACAAATGGTAAATCCAAAAATTACGAAATTTGAAATCTTACAATAATATCACATTACGGATCCGATGAAACTGGTTTCGTCGAAATCCGACACTGTTTGAAAAATGACTATTTTAACTCGCCGATTTAAAATTAAAACGATATCGATGCGTTTCGAGCTGCCACGGTCAAACGATAACTTCGATTGCTACGAAAATTGAAATCCGATAATAACTAACTATTACGGATCCAATGGAACTGGTCTCGTCCAATTCTGAGACTGTTCGAAAATTGGCTGTTTTTCAGTCGATAATTAAATATTAAAATAATCGATTTTCACAGATTAACTCTAAATTCAATTCTGAAAGTTCTATAACCTTTCTATAACTCCAGTATGATTAAATAAAATTTTACAAATCATTTTCAATCACTTTAAACTCGATTTACAATTATCTCTGGAATTTCAATCGTTAAATTATCGATTTAATTATCAAATTAAATCCAATATCCTTTAAATAAACTATTCGACTTCTAAATTCCATTTATTAATATTTAAAATCAGTTAAATATTCGAATTTTAATTATCAAAAATTCTGGGTCGTTACAGACTTCCCCCCTTAAAAGAATTTCGTCCTCGAAATTACAAGTCAGGAAGAAGATACAAAATCCGTTAACTTTCCAAAACAAACCGTTCAAATTAGATTTTCAAATCTGTTAAGTGTTTAACTTCTCCAAAATTCTTTACTAAGTCTTCAAATCATAACTTAGTTTTCAAAATTTTCAAATTTCTCAAAAATATTCTAACGCCTTAAATTTTCAGAAAATTTCGCCAACGTCTCCTTTGCGCGGCTCGATCCGGAAAAAAAATGACAGTGTATATATATCACAAATATACATCTCATCAAGTGATGAGGCATCCCGTAGGGAAAAAAGTGTAAAAGTACGATATTTAATCCGAGATATGTACCTTATTTATATTTAGCGAGCGTATACGGCTAATATAGCGCGAAAGCGAGCTCCAAATGCGAAGCAACGCCATCCGCACCTACTAAACACTCACAAACCATATGAGAACATGTAGATATGAAAATATAGTCAATATACATCATATAGCAACATAATACTACATATGTCAACATAGCAAATGCAACAAACAACAAATGCATTCAGAAGCAACAATGCAACCATCAAACCATCATCATCCAATAAACATCCAACAAATCCATACCGAATCAATATTCATTCATTTCTCATTAATATTCATGGAATTGGTTTTCAATTTACTCACATTTGATTCGTTAATATTGGATTTAACTAACATTCATTCATTTGTTTCCAATTAGTTTACATTCACTAATTTACATTCATGTTGGTTCATTTTCAATTTGAATCAAATTCATTTCTATTCAAATTTACATATTATCAATTTGAATTTAATCACTTTGCTTCCAATTTGTCGATTCAATTTCATTAACCCTTAATGAATTACACGAAATCAACTAACAATCAATCTAACAACCAATGTATAACCAATGTATATTCAACACAACCAAATTATAAATCTTACATTCGATTTGGTTCAACACTTTTAAATTAAATTGACTTCCATTCAATTTATTTAATTTCTCAACTTCATTAGCTTTTAATGAATTAACACTTATATTCATTATTTCATATCAATACTTTACATTAGATTGATTAACATCCAATCCATTTATTCAATTCAATTGCTAGTTCATTTAAAAAATAAAGTTGAATTTCATTTATATAACTCAAGTTCACATTCATTTAATAATTTCCCTTATTAATTTACTTTGATATCAAAATCAACTTCGTTCAACACTTAAGTTATATCCCATTAAACATCGTTTGTTTAACTTAACTTACATTTCCACTTATAAATCCAAATTCAAATTTCAATCCTATTTAACTTTTACCAAGGTCAAATTTCTTCACTTATTCAAAATTCATATTAGATCCAGATTTCATATTCCACAATCTCAACTTAGATTTAATTGATTCACTTATACTTACTTTAATTTAACTTCATCATTTAAGTTAAATTTATTCTATCATAATTTAAATTATATAAGTTATCAATCCATTCAATTCCAGAATCTTTTCAATCTTTCAAAACTATTTTGAAATCTGTTCAAATTTATCCTTTGAATTCCCAAAACAAAATCCAAAATTTCCCAATCAACTTTTATTTAAAATATTCTGGCAGCAATTCCTCTTTTGGAAACCCGAAAATGAATTCTAATGATGTGGCCATCATCATCAGGATTATTTTCCAGCGACCTGCAAAGAGTTTAGAGCTTTCATCACTCTAAAACATTTTTCCAAAATATCAAATCCTTTCAAAACACTTCTCTGGAATTTTATTTCAGATTATAAATCACAATTACAAATCTTTTACTTATATAACTTCACTTTGTATATATAAGATTATTCCACAATTGTAAATCATATTAATTATAACTTCATCTTTATAATTCATTGGTTTATACAATTTACTCTTTCACAATTGTTGTTTTATTTAACTTATTCAAACAACTTTAATTAACTTGTATATATATACATTTTAACAACCAAACAACCAATTCATATATATACTTTAATAATTCTGAAAAATTATTTCTTTATATACAAAATATAATCAAGGTAAAATTATTTCATTTACCCAATTTAAAACAATATCGTGCCGAATTGTTCTATATAAGTGTTTAGAGATCCCTATCGATAGAGTTGTACGGACAATACCGACCAGAATCCATATACCACTCAACAAACCAATCATCACAATATAAAACAATTTTATATTAACTAACAAATACGCACTCGTATCTATTATTACCCTCAAACTCATTCTAGAGTACTACTGACTCTATCTCTAATGAGTAACACCCAACAGAGCAGGGTTGTCGCTTAACCATATGCTCTGATACCAAATGTAACATCCCGAAAATTTTTGACTTTCGAAAATTCAACATCGATACTCACTTTATCGACTGCTGAGCCATCGAATACCGGAAACCCGAAAAGTTATGGTTTTAAGAAAGAAGAAAAAGGTAGAAGAAGAAGATAGAAGAAAAAGAAAGAAGAACAACAACATCAACATCAGAAACAGAGACAATATCAGAATCTCACATATCGCAGCGGAACAATATACAGTAGATAATTACTAGTCTTTTAAAACAAAGAACTATATCAGTTTATACATACATCAATCAGAGTCAATATACAACTCAATACAATACATCACATCAATGGACAGTTATATAACTTGTCCTCATACAGAATACACAACGGAATAAATACTATCAAATACAAATACTACGTCTCGTCATCCAGCTTATCTCCAAGCTCCAGAATATCCAGAATATCCTGATAATATAACTCTAGGCTGCCCGTGTGGAAATTGGTGGGCACCCAGAGTTTAGAAGGGAACAATAAACTCCGAGTCAGTCATGGTGACTGGTGTGAGATCGTAAAACAGTTATTCTTTAAAAATAAACATCAGAGGATTTTAATGTCAAATTCGCAATGCTTTTGGAAAATGAAACTACCATAAGACCTCCCACCACACACACAATGCAAACGCAGAATTGGAGGAGATTTCTTCTTATGATAGTCAAAGATGCTTACTACGCAAAATCAAATCATTTTTGATATTATCATTAGTGCATAGTGTAGAAAACATTTTGAAAGTAAAATATAAATCTTAGCCAGCATAGACATTTCGAACTATGCCTACTATAGCTACCATCCAAACAGTGGGGCGCCACCATAAGTGAATGATAGGTTCTACAACTAAAACCGTACAGGTGTCGTATTGTTTCTTTGGATTTCCAACAAATGGTCAGGCTAAGGAACTTCCTATCCACGATGGGTACGTCCTTGGAATAGACGACCCGAGAACCTAACCGGATCTCTGCCAACACAAGGCCGGGTTACCTCTGCAAAAATAGGTAACTACTGACACGCGTATGCCATCCCCCGATCGTCACCGATCTTCCCGAGGATCCCCGATTTCCAACAAACCACAAAGTAATAATAACTGTGCAGCAACCACAGAGGTTAAGTATCTGGGCTCCATACCATGATACCACCTTTATCCAGAAGGAATGACATACACTAAGGGGCGCTACTCCCTAGAACCTTGCCGCATCCTTCCTGTTTCGACCATTTCCGGGGTGTGAGGCTCGACGAAGTCTCGTCCACAAAGCTACGCTTTCTCAAAAAGCCCTGCTTCGGGTCAAACAAAAATGATCAACCTATGATCACAAAGATATAAGATCAAACAAATGATCATATCACAAATGATCAAACACTGATCATTTCACAGCAACACTCAGTATGCCACGTTACCAAATTGGGATATATCGCTGATAAATTTCAACTACATAACCTCTGAGCTCGTACGTCTCAGAGAAGGGTGTTAAGCTAAGAGAATAAATTCTCCGCCACCAACAGAAATGTATTTGAAAGAAATCAGCTTTATATCTCAAATTGTAACGTCAGACACACAATCCATACAAGTCTGTTCCGGGATCGAACAGAACCGAAGGCACTTCTCACGAAGCCCTTGCATATCCGGATAAATTTCTAATCACGTCCGGACTTCCCGTCACTAAGGGTGATAAAACCTCTAAATCGGAGATCAGCCGATGTAGAGTAACTCGACGGTAATCCTTCCGTTTTCAAAAATATCCGGTCTTCAACACCGGTCTTCGAATGCGATTCATAACGACGTATCACATATTCGGAATGGGTTATACGACCCCATGGTCCTTTCCCGGCTAACCCGAATAGTGAGCGTTTATTTAAAAACAAGTGTGGCATTCAAATTCATCCAATCACAACAAATACCTATCTAAAGGTAATTATTGATAGTCGGTTATTTAACTATCAATAAAGATGCGCAACATCATCAGATTCCAAATAAATTTCCAAATTATTTCATCTTCCAAAAATATCTTTACTAGATATATAATTTCCACACTTAACCGTTTGAAAAACAAATTTCAAATATTCACATTTCATTTTATCTTTAAAAGATAAAATCTCAAAACAGTTCATTTCATATTGGAAAACATTCCATACTTATTTAATAATAAGTGTTTCACAAATCTTTTATTTTCAACATTTGAAAATATTCGATATACTTAAATCAATATTAAGTATATATTCATTCTTTAAGGAAATCATACATTTTAACATTTATTTGAGTCAAAACGGATGTTGCGTAAAACATCGTTACGATGACTCAAAATCACTAGTATAGGGATTCGAAATTAGATAGATATATAAATCCCAATACTACAAAAAAAAACATTTCCTTTCGGAAATCATTTACTATAACAACAGTGTTATAGTCCACCATTTCCTTATTTCTCGAAAACGTCTATTTCAACAATAAATGTTGAAATCTATGATTTCGATAGTTCACACGTTTTAAAACATCTTTTAAAACAACTTCATTTAACAATATTCCTTTTCCCAAAACATATTGATTTTACTTAGAGATGTATTCACTGTCCGAAATCGTGAATATACTTCACTAATTACATTTCACTATTTTCTACACATTTTATTTCAATAAAAATTCGCTATCCAAAATTGCGAATATATCTTCTTTAAAAACCTTCTATATTAAATTTATCAAATTCTATCGATTTCGAATTTATAAAACAACGTTTATAAATTCTATTACTATTTTCTAACGACTTCAATTTAATAAATCTCCTTTATAAATAATTAGATAAATATTCCATCTAAAGGTAAGAATCCAATTTATAAGTAAATTACTTATAAATCCTTTATTCTACAATTTCATTCATTTTTAACTTCACAACGTAAATCTATTAATTTCATTCACTTATGAAATCCATTTATACTTCTTTTTCACACTTATAAAATTCGTTTTATAAGTCCAATATTTTGATTTATAACATATCAATTTTATAAATCTTTTTATACCAATCACTTATAGTTATTCAAAAATCCCACTTAAACCATTTTATAAATAAATCGACTTTTATTTCAAAAACGACACTTCGGTTATATTTCACTAAAAATTATAACTTTTATAACTTTAAAATTTTACGTTTATAAATCGATTCAAAAATTCCATAAAACGTATATTTTCAAAAATCACTTTTAAAAACTCTTTTAAAGTAAAAGTCGTGATTTTTACATTTCAAAACTGAATCCGATGATGCAACAACACCAATCAGTCCATCACAACAGTCAATATCATATATCAATATGATAACAGAATATATCAAAATATCTGTAAATAATCAATACGGTGAGGAATCCAGTCGGATCCCTCCAACCTGTTTCCCTGCATCCACAGATGTTAGCACAATACCAATTCCGCTCCAGTACGGAATTATCGCGGTATATGGGTTTTTATAAATCCGCTTACTAACGGCGCAATAGGGTCTCATCCGCTATACGAGGCGGGAAATCAATCAATCCAATATATACATATGCCAATATGTATATATTGCTATATATATATAGATATATCCTATCATATCTAATATCACATCCAAACAGTCAATCATCAATCAATAACTGTAAATAATTCCACATTCAAATTTGAGTGAGAAGATCTCACCTCGATTTCAATTCCATTTTCAGCGTTTATTTTCGAGTAAAATAAACAGACGTTTAATCTCATCCAAAATTTTCACTGACTCCAATCGCTTCCAAATCAGTTGCACTGCGAAGTGGTCGACGAAACGAAGACAACGCAACTGGTTTCGTCGAATTCTGACCTCGTACGAACAAATTATGATATGTTAAACATTCACGAATAAAAATTAAATTAAATTACAATTTCTTTAATTAGTTACAACCCTACAATTAATCACGGCTGTCCATCTTTGCTCCCCCAGATCCCAACCGTTCCTCGCATCCTTCTTCCCCCTTCACGCGCGCGCGTTCAAACCCATCAGACTCCGTTCGAAAGCAAACGACGCGACCACCCACGTTGACGAAACTCCATCACAAAGGCGCCAAATCGAAGCTCGTCTCGAGCCCGACCCACGCCTGAAATTTGGCCAAGCTCGGTCAACCCCAGCTTCCCCTAGACGAGCACGAACGGCCATCACTTCGGGCCCCATAACTCCCACCTCGTTGCTCCGAATTAAATCACCACCGTTGATCTTCAAGGTCTCGACGAGATCTACAAACTTGTAGTTGAAGATTTGATGAAATACTCTACGGATTGGAAGAAAATTGGAGGAGAAGAAGATTGCTTTCTGGCCATTCATCTATTAACTGGCGGCCGGCCATTGAATTTAGGGTTTCATTTTTTTTTCTTTTGTGAAGAAAATGGGTGTATTTATAGAGAATATCGAACACTATTCATCCCGGTTTTCCAAACTCCGATTTACGCACGGTAACTGGCGTTCCTGGGGTTTATCCCGCGTTCCGAACGCAATGGAACAGGTTTCGGAAGCTAATTCGATCGTCTGTGTGAGATATGGATTTAAACGATCAATTTAAATTAAATCGATTTAAACCGATTTCGAGACGTTTTAATTTGTACCGGACAAATGGTAAATCCAAAAATTACGAAATTTGAAATCTTACAATAATATCACATTACGGATCCGATGAAACTGGTTTCGTCGAAATCCGACACTGTTTGAAAAATGACTATTTTAACTCGCCGATTTAAAATTAAAACGATATCGATGCGTTTCGAGCTGCCACGGTCAAACGATAACTTCGATTGCTACGAAAATTGAAATCCGATAATAACTAACTATTACGGATCCAATGGAACTGGTCTCGTCCAATTCTGAGACTGTTCGAAAATTGGCTGTTTTTCAGTCGATAATTAAATATTAAAATAATCGATTTTCACAGATTAACTCTAAATTCAATTCTGAAAGTTCTATAACCTTTCTATAACTCCAGTATGATTAAATAAAATTTTACAAATCATTTTCAATCACTTTAAACTCGATTTACAATTATCTCTGGAATTTCAATCGTTAAATTATCGATTTAATTATCAAATTAAATCCAATATCCTTTAAATAAACTATTCGACTTCTAAATTCCATTTATTAATATTTAAAATCAATTAAATATTCAAATTTTAATTATCAAAAATTCTGGGTCGTTA
Source organism: Allium fistulosum (assembly GCA_030737815.1). NCBI lineage: Eukaryota > Viridiplantae > Streptophyta > Magnoliopsida > Asparagales > Amaryllidaceae > Allium > Allium fistulosum. The sequence goes on along the minus strand of CM060904.1, from coordinate 944,184,841 downwards.
CAGCATCTTTCCTTTTCAGTCCGTCTTAGCTTCTTCTTTTGGTACTTTAGGTTGATTCTTGAGTTATTTTGACTTGACGTGGATGTTCTAGTTCCTGTTGAATTCTATTGGGTTAAAAATCCGGTTAACACCAGCACTCCGTGGGATACTACAGAGTCGACGTGAAAATCTTAGCTCTAAGATATTTTCAACCCATAGTTGCTTTACCCATCCCTTTGGAGTGGAACTACAAATACTTCTATGGTTGGAATTCTTAGAAATTTAGCATAAAAGTACAATAATACTAGATAGGAAAGTATGAATGCGTTCTCTCCATTTATCCTAATTTTTCTGATCTACTAGCCTAAGCTCTAATATCAAATGTAACAACTCATACCTTAATGGGCCTAAATTTCGATAAAAATCGAAACCCAAGTCTAACAAAGCATAGGTCGCTGGATTTGGTATGCGCAAATAAGCAAAGCATTATTAGAGAAAGATAGAAATCTATACTCACAGAAAAAACAATAATAGGATAAGAATACTTATTTTGACTACTACCTTGGAATTAATGGTATTCCCTGGATAGCAGATCGTCACATCATCATCTAGCATGAGAGAAAAGAAAACTTCTTCAACAACTAAACACATCTAGCTCCAGTGATCTGTTCCTCTAAATCTATCATGTGGGTTGTAATGAGGAGGGGGTCTAAACAACATTTTGGTGACTGGAAAAATCTATAAGCCGCCCATAACATAAATTTATACCAATTGGTTTCCATTTATTGTTATGTCTATCAAGGTCAGCAATTTAAATCTAACCTTGTATTGCGCACACGATTACTTACCTACTCATTTCCAAGGTACAAAATACTGACGAAGCCTTATCAACCATCCAATAGTTCTATACCCATTTGCTACTTAATACTTCTAAATATGAAGCGGGCTTCTACTATCACCAATTAATACTTTTAAAAGAGAAATAGGCAGACTCTATCATCTAAGACCTCAATCAATGTAGAATCCATCATTTAAGACTTATTTCAAAGGAGGATTTCTAGCATCGTTATTATTGGTTTATTGGTCCTAGCTACAGAGACCTTTGGCCACTATCTGTGGCCTTATAATTTATAATAACCATACTACTAGCACATCTATCATTATTAAAGTCTTAGCAATGTGAGAGACTATACCAAAGCCACTATTTACCTCATTAACAAGGACTAGGCGGGCCTCTGACCATTTAACACCATTTATAGGTAGGCCTTTGCCATTTAATACCTAACCCCAAAGTGAACTCCTCACTGGTACTATCTAGCTGATATTGTTTGGAAATCTCATTGGGCCACTTAGTACTTCTTTTATAGGAGAGAGGCGAACCTTAGATAAGTCACTTAGTACCTCAAACCTGAAGCGAACCCTTTTTGAGATATCCATCATCACTCTTAGTTATAAATATGGAATCTCATCAGGTTACTTCTTTTGGTAGGGAGGCAGACCCTGCAATAGCCACTTAATACATCAATATTGAAGTGAACCTTTTTGAAGATATCCTTATTTATTTGTAATCTCACTTGGTTACTTAATACTTCCTTTAAGGAGACAGGCAGATCCTGCAACCACTTAAAACTTGAAATTAGAAGCAAACCCTAAGGAGATATCTCTCATCGCTTCTAATTTCAAATTTGGACCATTTAATACTTTTCAATTAAAAAAGTAGGTCCAATCTCTCACGTCGTCATGGATCCTAGGATTAGTGATATCTCACATCTGTAGTAATTGCAAATGACTGCTAGTATCTTCAAAGTGAGAGGCAGTCTTCCGTCGAGTAACTCTACTGACTGCGCCTCACTAACCTACTAAGTTTAGTTAGCCATCCTAAATCTTTTCTTATATTATCTTAGGTAGACATTGGACTTAGCTTACTAATTCTCTTTTTATTTAGGATAATGAGATTTACCTTAAATACTTATCTACTATAAATCCCCTTTTAATGCTCATAAATGTTAATTTGTCAATAAAATCATAACGGGCATTCCCTACGACATTTATGTATGATTACTAATTTCAAATTAGTAACATTTTTATATCTATTCCATTTGTATCAGTTCCATTAATCCACTTGTCCCTATTAATTGTAACTCCTAACTCATTTCCATTAACTGCTCATTAATTGGAGTTACAATCTTTTATTTTCAATTAATTATTGGGAATTCCTAATTTATGGCCCATTAATAGGAATTACTACATTTCCTAATTCTACCTATTCACTTCCCTAAATATATTAATACCTAACGAACGTTATGCATAAATAATGCACAAATATATACTATTCTTATTTATTAATGTAATAAGTATGTATAAACTACATAATAAAACTATCTATTCTTATACAAATATATTCTAGTCATAAATATTTAACTAGAATATGCTTTCCATATATAATTTGCTGGAATTAGATTATTTAGAAAGATTTTCCGCTATGATTTCCATAAAGGGGAAATTAATTTAAAGGACAAAGATTTGTATATTTTTTGCCTCAAGGACACAAGCTCAATATTTTTACAATAAGGACAAACATTCTCCTAAAATTTATTCATAAGGACAAACATTTTTCAAAATTATTCATAAGGACAACAAAACTGCTACCAAGCTAAAACTGATACCTAAAAACTGCTACCGATAACTACAAACTGATAACTAAAAACTGCTATTAATGACTAAAAACTGATACCTAAAAAGTTGTCCTTCAGGATAAAATATTGAAGGCCTGTCCTTGAGGCAAAAAGGCCGAGAAATTTTATCCTTGACAATAATTTCCTGTTCCATAAATTAGTCTAACAAAAAGAGGAAATATTGATTCGGTTTAAAATTACAAGAAATTGATAATTTGGATATTCCTTGTTAAATCAAACGTCGTCTTTTGAATGAAAAGTGGAAAAAGTAAAAAAAATTATAAAAATCAAATGGATGTTCTTCCCACAAAATTAAATTACGGAAAATCTATAACCTAGCACAAATTGGACAATAATACAAAAATCCTATTTTACACCCAAGTACGGATCTGAAGTAAAAATATACAACATTCAAATTCTAAAATCTTTGGGACTGATTTTTAGATTTAAGGGTAAACATATTACAAATTAGATATAGAACAAAAATACGTAGGCAGTAGTTTTCTACACTAATTTAAGCCTACAATTCACAAGTAAAATTGACCTAGGCCTAAAAATCAAATGTATGCCAATGGAATAGGTTTAAAATCATAAACAATATATAAAATTTTCTACTTACCTTTTAAAAGCAATTTGAATCTCCATATCCGAAGTAGAATCTTAAAATCATCTCTATCCTTTTTAATCCAAGAAATATGTATAAAAAAGGTATATACACACATTAGAATTATAGACCTGAGAAGAGATTTGGGATTTCGGTAGAAAATAGATACAAATATATATAAATTACCTCAAATACATGTTTAATTGATTTTCTTCTCTTCTCATTTTCATTTGATTTCTATTCTTCTCCAAGTTGTATGAATATTGATATAAATATCTTATTTTTATAACTTGAAAAGAAAGTGAAGAACAAGAAATGATGGATCTTTGCTACTGTCTTCATAAAAATATGAGAAGAGAAGAGAGGGTTAGACCTGAATTTATAGGCACAAGGATCAACCTTAACCATTAGATCGAAATATATTAAATTCGGACCATTGAGACTAGGCTAACCCTAACCGCCACATAGGAAGTGGTCATCCGCTTCTTACCTAGAGGTCGACTGCCCCTGGTCGACCGCTCATAGTGGTAGGTCGACCTGTGGGTCATGGTTAATTAAGTTAATTTTCTTATTTTATTTATTTCCGTTACAAATTCGTTTTTCTTTCGTAACTTCTTCGTTTGAATCTCGATCGCAAAAATTCAAATATGAAAGTTTCCCAAAATTTCACCACGAACGTAATGGTGCAAGTTTCATAGTCAAATTCTATCGTTTGCACAAATTCCATTTTTGAAGCCTATTAATTAATAACTAGTTAAATAAGTGACACCAAATTACGAATATTATATCATACTCCTCGCTGGAAAAACTATCATGGCGGCTAATCCTAGTATTCAAAAAACTTAAAACTCTAATTCTTCCAATAATATCTCCAATATCAATTCATACCCAAATCAATATCAAATATCAATTGAAAGATCAGCATAACTTGGCAGTATGGGGGAGGATGAGGACGGATGGGAAGTTGTGCGGAGGAGGCAGAAGAAGATCAGATCTGTTTCAAGCGGTGGTGGCATGGGCAACAAAGTAGATGGCGGCTACCTAGGCGGTCAGGTTGGAGATCCAAAGAATAATAGATCTGGAATCAAAATGAAGGCATCGAGATTTGTTGATCAATCCATGCCACATCCAAAGCCAAAACTAAGCAATTTTAGAATCGACCGTACTGCTAGGCCAACTTATTGAGGTGATATGGTGAAAAACAAAACCAGAGATGAATCCTTTTCTTTTTGTCAATCATTAATGGTTAATAAAAAAAACTATAATAATTGAAGGAGATGAGCTAGAAAAGGTAAACAAAATTTGGGCGAATTCTATTCTGATTTATCTTATGAGGAGAAGACCTTGTTATATTCACCTCAAAGCTTTAATCACTAGAACATGGATGTCAAAGGGAGGCTTTGAAATGAAATCAAGAAATAATGGGTTCTATTTGGTGCAATTCAAAAAGGAGGAGGACTGTAGAAGAGTGTTAGAACGTGGTCCTTATCTTATGGATGGTAAGCTAATCATAATACGCAAGTGGAGGGGTAAAATTAAATATGATAAGGACCTGCTAACCACTGTTCTGATATGGGTGAGAGTGCTGGTCTAAACTTTATTTATTACAACTCTAAATCATTTAGCAAGACTGTAAGCGTAATTGGGAAGCCTGTTAGCCTAGTTGAATTCACAAAAAATAGAAAGAGACTGTTATATGCGAGAAAGCTTACGAAGCATATAGAATGGAAGCACACTACAAATTTAAAGAAGAAATCCAAATAAAAAATCTAGGAAAAGAGCCAATTTTGCAAAAGGTTGAATACGAGTTCAAACCCCCAACATGAAAAAATTGTGTTTGCTTCGGACACAATAGCAAAGCCCCATCAAATTTGAAGGCAGGTGGGTTCCAAAAGAAAAACAAGACAATCCGAAAGCATTTAACCCAAATGAGGGATTGATATATCTAAAGAAGAAAAGGCTATACATGTAAGAGATAACAACAAAGTTTTAGAGGTAGTAGTGGAGGAAATCAACACAAATACACAAGAAATTAACATAAAGGAAAACCAGTAGTTAACACGTGACAATACTGAAACAAATCACACTTTATTAACTTAGAATAAAGATAATGCACAAGGTAAACATTAAGCAGATGAAGTTACAATCAATGTTGCAAAATCACAAAATCACAGTCATAGAATTACGCAAAATAGTAACAATCCAGAGGATTTAGGTTCACAGTCCAATTATACAAATAAAGATAACATAAATTTAGACAAAATGCACTATCGGAATACAAATGCAACTACTCATACAGAATTTGAAGCATTCTCTAATAGTGATTGTGACATGTTGGGTCATCAAACTTTGAGAAAAGCCTCGCCAATGTCCATGGCTACTTTACTTAGGGATAACCTTCCCTTTAAATCTCTCAAAGATCCTACATTAGACACAACTTCATCACTTAGCACTTCAATCCATTTTAACACTTCAGAGGTAGCCAATTCGGGGTCTAACTTTGTATTGTCTAATTTGCAGGTCTCTGATCAGTTGAACAAGGCTGAGGAAAATGTGGTTAAGTAAACAACTGAAAGTACATTGAATAATGAGCTCCATATTCCACCTTCACCTCCAAATAAAACACTTGCTAATAAGAATACAGAATGGGATGTTGTTGTTAAGAAAAAGGCTAAGAAAGCCATATTTAAAACAAGGGATAAAGAAGTAGGAAAATCCAAAAAAACTAAAAAGGCTGTTGCTTCAGCTTTGAGTATTAGAAGCAGATTTCAAAACAAAAACGATTGTATGTTGGAATGTGAGGGTTTAAAAAATCCCAAAAGATAGTTAAATGTTATTAATTTACTAAATAAATATAATCCATTTGTAGTAGTCTTGTTAGAAAACAAAATTAAAGAAAGAATCAAGCCTAAATTCACCAAAAATTTTTGTCATCCTAGGAAATGGTATAATAACTTAGCATCGTGCCATAAATGCAGAATTGCAATAATGGTTAATTAAGAGTTTTGGCACAATCATAAAGTCTCCCAAAGTGCACAACATTTGTTCATAATTTTAAATAATAAAGGTGGTGCACAATTTGCTTGTACTTTTGTATATGCCTTCAATTTGGAATTAGATTGAAAAGTTCTATGGTAATAATAAAAAGTGGAAGCAAAAACTTTTGATATTCCATGGTGTATAATTGGTGATTTTAACTGTGTTAGATTGATATTAGAAAAAAGGAGGAAAACCATTAAGTCCAATGCAAACAATGGAACAGAATGATTTTATTTTATGCACTGGGCTACCTGAAGTGAATGTTTTGGGCCTTAAACACTCTTGAAGATTTAGCCCGAACAAGAATGTTGCCACAAGAATTAACAGAGTCATCATCAACACAAATTGGTTTCAGACTCTAACTAATGCCAAAGCTACTTACCTTCCCTTATGCACAAGTTATCATAATCTTATTCAATTGACTTTGAATGATACTTTTCATTGTTCGTATCCAAAGTTATTCAAGTTTAGAAATCATTGGCCCATTGGGTTTATGATTAAGTATATTAATTATATTGAACCCAATCATGAAACTTCCATGGAATCATTACAGCATGTATAATTTATTGAAAATGCAAAAGGAACTCAAATATAATTTAAGGATTTGGGCTACAACATATCCAACATTGGAAAGTAGGGAAAAATGCTGCAATCTAATTTTTAAATATGATAGTGGTCAATTAAAGGAGAAAGCAACAGAATATTTCAAAGCTCAAAAAGAATTGGAACTGTTATTGAAGAAACAAGCTGCAAATTTGGAACAAAAAGCAAGATGCAATCGGCTAAATTTTAGAAATGAAAATAGAAAGTTCTTTTGTGAAAAATAAACATGAGGAAATCCAAAAATAACCTACAACATTTATTAACTAAAGATGGCACATATGTTAAGTCTATTGAAAAGGTAGCGGATGAAGCTGTGAGTTATTTTAGAAACCTTTCCAATAGAGAAAATCCAGCTAATGTTTTCCTACAGATTATAGTTGTTATCCCGCCTTTTGGCAAGGCCGTGACACCAAGGACTTGGCTAGATACCGGTGACAGATCATCTCGGAAGTCGGTTACGCGTAAGGATCGCTACGGATATCGATGAAATTTGTTCAAGTCCGGATCGGGCTACAATTGATAAGGCACGTCAAGCAAAGCCGTGGAAACCAACGATCCAAGTTTCAGGTCAATCCGAGTTCGTATGCTCAAGATATCGTCGACAAAAGATGGAGTAGGCCACCCTTAGTTCGAATCAATTGGCCAGGGACCAGTTCGAATCCATCGAACTTCCATTGCCTCGACTCCATCAGCTCTCCATTGCTTCGACTCCATCAGGCGGAACCGGTAGCTTCGAATCCATCAAGGCATTCACTATGTTCGACTACATCAAGCAAGTCTTCGTGTGCCTTGAGTTCGAATCCACCCTCGCATACACCATAGTTCGAATCCATCGAAGGAAGGAAACCTTCGAATCCATGCATTCGAATCCCCAGGCCAAGACAACTTCGAACCGGTCCATAGCTACGAGTCTAAATCGATTCGAACGAGCATTAGTTTCATCGATTCGAAGGAAGAGGTCCTTCGAATCCATTACCTCGACTCCACCATCTTCGAATCCAAGTCGTGGATTCGACCCAGTCAATGCGGAATGCAAAGCGGACCGATGCGAAGAAAGCGCACCACGTCACCATCTTCACGAGCAGGAGGATCGATTCGAACGAATCGATTCGAGCATATCGATTCGAACGACTCCAGAATACGAAAAACACCAACTTGAATCGATCATAACTCGAGTTCTACAAGTCCAAATCCCATGAAATTTTCACAGAAGCTCAAACACATGATGAAGAATGTACACACCAAATTTCAGCTCGATTGGATGATTTCTTGATCGATTCGAACCAAGGGTCGAATCGATCCCAAAGTGGGCCCGGATCTCCAGATTTCGGCCATGTGGGCCCCCTGACGTACCAGAACTGGTCTCCCCTCATTTTAGGCGAAATATCAGCCTCCTACACCTATAAATAGAGCCCCTGGTCATTCAGAAAAGGGGTCGGATAATTCTAAGTACTGAAGAGCGCCCAGATTCTGCCAGATTTACTCCAGAACACCGCCGCTGCTTTAGATTGACACTTAGCATTTGAATTCAGTTGTATTACATTATTGACTATTGTAATCTCCAAGTGTCGAGCAATAAAATCTTCAAACTTCATAGTGGACGTAGGCAAAACGCCGAACCACTCTAAATCGCTTGTCTTTGCAATTTACTTTCTGTTATTTGGAGTTTTTGTTAGATAACCTACAGTTTTAATTTTCATTCTTCACTTTTATCTCTTCAAAAACTTCCGAAGAGTGTTGTGCCCATTTTTGGTACAAACACTTTGGTGCTTTCACTGAGAAAAAACCAGCTTTTTTCTCCTGCTCCTTGGATCTACCATCGATACCGGGTTGCACAAATCCAAGAGGAAGATTCAGATCTTCGATTCACAGTCCTTCCATTCTACTCAGATTTGCATAAAATCTAGGAAAAGGATTCATCGTTCAAAATGGTTAGCACGAGAACCACTTCTGCAGCTCCAGGACAAGAAGGTAGGGATGGACAAAATCCTGCTCAACAGCAGCCACCCAACCAAGACAACACTGCCCACTCGGATCCGTCTGGGGCAGTCACTAGACAAGAATTTCAGATGTTACTCCAAGAGTTGACTCAGAGTCGGCAACAGTTAGCCGAACAGTTGCGAGCCAATATTGAATTGACAAATCAACTGAATCGCCAGGGCCGTAGGAGGTCCAGGAGGGATGATGTTTCCCGCTCACCCACTGAAAGTTCTGCCTCATCTGACTATCATCGTAGATCTACCCGTCCCCGATTAGACGGAGATTATGCTCAGACTACGGGATATCAGCCCGCCCTGACTGTCGGGCAGTTGAGGGTAGGACCATCAACCAGCTTCCAGGCTGGACCATCAGCACGAGGTGACCGCACTCCACAATATACTACGGACAATCATGCCACAGCTGCAACAGCAGAAACAAGGGTCGATACCCGATATCTTCCAGATTCGGGTAATCAACAGCAAGGACGTACTTCTGAACCATACGTCCCGGAAGACGCTGAGCCAAGGAGGCGAAACTTGGACCGTCGACAGCGCCCGGTCCAAACTCGCATTGTGGAACCCGACCACACCTTAGCTCAGCATGCTCAAAATGTAGCAATGCCAGACATCCCGACTATGATACGTCAGATGATCCGTGAAAGCCAAGGACTTACCAATGACGATTGGGGAATTTCTCGAAGCCATACTCCTTTCACGGACGAGATACTATACGCTGAACCTCCTCGGCGATTCAGAATGCCAACTCTCCCTATGTACGAAGGAAGTTCTGATCCCAATCAGCACTTACTGAAATACGAATGGTCAATGAGCGCTGCAAGGGCCGACGATGCAGTCAAATGCCGCAGCTTCCCCATTTCACTGGGAGGAATTGCAACAATGTGGTTTACAAGACTACCTCCGAGATCTATCTCGTCATTTGACCAATTAGCTAAGAAGTTTGTTGAACAATTCCGTATGCATGTTGCCAGACCCAAAGATGTTAACACCCTGTCCAATGTTACCCAGGCTCGTGGGGAAACATTAAGGCATTACTTGGAGAGATTCCATGCGGCATGCGTGGAAATTAGTAATCCCAACGACAACTCAATTTTAATGGCATTGACAAAGGGAATTGATCCCGATTCTGAATTTGGAAACTGGTTAGCCGGAAAACCCCCCGCATCGTTGGACCGTTTCTACTCCAAAGCCGCTCAATTCTTACGGCAAGAGGACGCGAAACAGTCTAGGAAGCAGGACGATGCAAAACCCGGAAGTGAGGGAATACAAAGCAATGTCGCAGTTAAACAGTCCGGTGACAATTCCGGAAAAGTCCAGTTAAACATACAGAACAAACAAACTCAGCCAAGAGGTGGCAATGGTCAGAATAAGAAGAGAGACCCGAATCCAGGCCCACGGCGTAGGGCTCCGATGTTTGAAAGTTACACACCGTTAAACACATCACTGGAAAATGTGTACCTACAAACTTGCAACACAGAACAGTATAAGAAACCCGCTCCGAAGCGGTCGTCAGAAAGGCAGATTCAGACGGGAAAGTTTTGTAGGTTTCATGAGAGCTATGGCCACAATACTAATGACTGTCGCCATTTGCAAGATCTCATAGAAAAGTTGATCAGGGAGAGAAAGTTAGGTCAATTCGTGCGGGCGCCGCAGTCTGGTGGTGCGGGCCCATCGAATCCAAACCGTGCGCAAGATCAGGAAAGACAAGAGGAACCCGCTCGTACAGGCGGGAGGCTAGTTATCAATACCATAAGTGGTGGTCCTCATCCAGCGGACAGGAGCTGGAGGGAAATGGAGTCGTATGCTAGCTCTATCAGGCATGCGAGCTTCGAATGCTGCAGTAATTGTGAGGATGGAACCCCGGCTAAGCAACAAAAAACGATGTCTGACGATATCATATTCAGAAGCAGAGATGCTGACAAAATCGAAGCTCCAACGATTGATCCACTGGTCATATCTGCCCAGGTTGGTCCTGCTTGGATGAAGAGGATCCTGGTTGACAGTGGGAGTTCTGTAAACATTCTATTCAAGCGAGCTTACGATTTAATGAAGATGGAAGCAAAAGACCTAAAACCCTGCCAATCCCGGGTTCATGGCTTCAATGGCAGTGCAACAATACCTACTGGGATAGTGGAACTACCAGTGGAACTGGGGATCGGAGAGCGCAGGAGAGTCCGACTACTGCAATTTGTTGTTCTTGACATTGCTTCACCGTACAATGCATTCCTGGGTCGACCAGCTCTTGCTGAATTCAGGGTAGCCATTGCCCCGTGGTGTTTAACTTTAAAATTCCCAACCGATCATGGTATAGGAATCGTTCAAGGAGATCAGGCAGCAGGAAGAGCCTGTTATGTTGCTGAATTGCGAGAAGCACAGAAGAAGGAGAAAGGAAAGGGCGTAGAGGAATCTCTCTGCGTCCGTTTTACTGATAATTGACAGCTAACGCCTGGGCCCCGGCCCGGGCACCACTACCAATTCCTTAGAGATCTTGACCCTAGAGATAGAGAAGATAAAGATGAAGTAGAAGAGAATCAAGCGTCTCCAGCCGAACTGACTGTGGACGTCCCGGTCAGTGAGGATGACGACTCGAAAGTACTAAAAGTTGGATCTCAACTGGGAAAACAGATACAACAGGAATTGGTTGAATTTCTTCAGGCAAATCTTGATGTCTTTGCCTGGACGCACTCCGACATGTGCGGAATCTCACCGAACATTGCAAGTCACTCTTTGAATATTGATCCGCGACATGTTCCGGTCAAGCAAAAGAGGCGTGGTATGGATCCAGAGAGATCTGCCGCCCTTAAAGAAGAAATTGACAAATTGCATTCAAATGGTTTCATCCGAGATGCTCTATACCCAGAGTGGGTGTCAAATCCGGTAATGGTTAGGAAACCGAACGGGAAATGGAGAACTTGTGTCGACTACTCTGATTTAAACAAAGCCTGTCCAAAAGATAGTTTTCCACTTCCCCGAATTGACCAACTCGTTGACTCAACTGCAGGTCACGAATTGTTATCCTTTATGGATGCTTATTCCGGTTATAATCAGATACCCATGCATCTACCCGATCAAGAACATACTAGTTTCGTAACCGATCTGGGACTCTACTGTTACAGAGTCATGCCCTTTGGTTTAAAGAATGCCGGAGCAACTTACCAACGTTTGGTTAATCGAATGTTCGCTGATCAGATCGGGAAGACCATGGAAGTCTATGTGGATGACATGTTAGTTAAGTCTCGATTTTCCACAGATCACGTCAAGGATTTAAATTCAATGTTCTGTATCCTACGAGAGTATGGAATGAAGCTTAACCCGTTAAAATGCCACTTCGGCGTCGCATCCGGAAAATTTTTAGGGTTCATCGTTAACGCTCGTGGGATAGAGGCAAACCCCGAAAAGATCTGGGCAATAAGGAATTTGCAAACCCCGAAGACCATAAAGCAAGTCCAGAGCCTCAACGGGAAGGTAGCAGCGCTAAGCAGGTTCATCTCGAAATCCACTGATAAATGTATTCCTTTCTTTGATCTAATCCGGAAAGGGAAACGAAACTTTGAATGGACCACAGAATGTGAAGGCGCATTCCGATCGCTAGTTCAGCATCTCTCTACGCCACCAATTTTGTCGAAACCAATTGATCACGAACAATTATACCTTTATCTGGCGGTATCGGAGCATGCGATCAGTGCTGCTTTGGTCCGGGAAGAAGATCGAGTGCAGAAACCGGTCTATTATGTCAGTAAACGATTGACCGGAGCTGAAAGAAATTACCCCAGGTTGGAGAAACTGGCTTACTGCTTGGTCATTGCCTCGAGAAAGCTTCGTCCTTATTTCCAAGCACATCCGCTTACTGTGTATACCGATCAGCCGTTACGACAGGTCCTCACGCGGCCTGAGACGTCTGGAAGGTTACTCAAGTGGAATATTGAACTGAGCCAATTTGACATTACTTATGCTCCGCGGAGAGCCATTCAAGGGCAAGTCCTAGCTGACTTCATAGCTGAATTTACTGTTCCTGACGACTTACCTGAAACCAGCAAGTCTCCTGAATATGTCTGGAAACTTTATACAGATGGTGCATCAAACGATCGGTGTTCGGGCGCTGGAGTTGTACTAGAAACCCCCGAAGGTCGATCCATATGCTATGCTTTGAAGTTTGATTTTCACGCAACCAACAATGAAGCCGAGTATGAAGCCCTGTTGACTGGGTTAAAGCTTGCCAGAGATCTGAGAATTATCGCTGTAGAAGTTTATTGTGATTCACAGTTGATTGTGTGTCAGGTACGGGGAGAATATCAAGCAAGAGATCGAAGGTTAGCTGCTTATCTAGCCCGAGTTCAGGAAGCGCTGGATCAGTTTGATTATTATGCTATTTACTACATACCACGAGATCGCAATCAAAAGGCCGATTCATTGGCAAAGTTGGCCAGCACAGGTGAAGCACAGCAAATGGGACTCGTCCCGGTCGAAACTTTGCCTTTCCCAAGCATCGATCAAATCAAAACGAATGATGTATTGGAAACCTTTCCCAGCAGAGAATCATGGATGGCTCCGTATCGAAATTACATTGAGGATGGGATATTGCCTGAACACCGAAATGAGAAAAGGCAAATTCTACGAAAAGCTTCGCGGTTCATCATTCAGGATGGGATCATGTATAGAAAAGGTTATTCTGTTCCACTTCTCCGGTGTATCGCTCACGACGAAGTCAAACGAGTGTTACATGATATACACGAGGGAGAATGCGGCGATCACACCGGTGGACAAGCGCTTGCTAAGAAAATACTCCGATATGGATATTACTGGCCGACAGTGAATCGAGATGCAGCCAATTACGCCAGAAAGTGCGACAAGTGCCAAAAACACGCTCGAATTCCAAGAGCCCCGCCTACCGAGTTAACTCAAATGGTCAGTCCCTGGCCGTTCGCTATGTGGGGTATCGATATCATTGGCGCTTTACCTCTGGCAAAAGGTGGTGCGAAGTATGCCATCGTCGCAGTTGACTACTTCACAAAATGGGCCGAGGCCGAAGCTCTTGCAACGATTACGTCAAAGAAAGTGATAAACTTTGTGGTCCGCAATATCATTTTCCGATTTGGACTCCCGCATACCATCATCACTGATAATGGGACCCAATTCGAAAGTTCGGAGTTCAAGAATTTCTGCCAACGATTTCATATTCATAAAAAGTTCTCTGCAGTCGCACATCCACAAGCAAACGGTCAGGTCGAAGCTGTTAACAAAGTTATCAAATCCATCTTAAAGAAACGACTGGAAAAGGCTGGGGGCAAATGGGTCGATGAACTTCCTATGGCATTATGGGCTTATCGAACAACTCACAAGACCGCGACTGGACACACCCCATTTTCCTTATCCTATGGATCGGAGGCCGTCATTCCAGTTGAGACAGAAGTATTTTGTCACCGCGTAACTTATTACGATCCGAAAACAAACGCTATATTACTCGCTGAGTCTTTGGATCTGTTGGACGAGAAACGAGAAGAAGCTGATTTAAGAGCGGCCGCTTACCGAAGTCGGGTCGCCCGATTATATAACACCAAAGTTCGCCCCCGAACCTTTGATCTCGGTGATCTGGTCCTCAAGAGAGTATACCCGGTTCCTTCACACATGAAACCAAATTGGGAAGGACCGTACGTGATTACGCAACGACTTGGAGATGGCACATTCAAACTATCAACCGTGGACGGTCTAGTTTTACCGAGAGCCTGGAACAGCGAGAGTCTCCGTCGCTATTACATATGACAGGCTTTATTTATTTCATTATGTTTTTTATTCAGCAATTTACTTTTGCATTTCGAAATTAGAATTTGTAATAAGGCAACTGATTTGCCATATTTTCTTATTTCAGCAATAAAATGCCATCTCTTCGAGCCAGAGCTGTGATTCATTAAATACAATGTACAACATCACGATGCACGAAGAGCTAAGTTCCATCACACAGTGGAATTTATTCAAGTAGGGAGTGGCTGTGAAGCAATCAACCACTCGCTAAATGAAACCCGAGCTCGGGGGCAAGCCATCACATCAGGCCATGAAAATGGGTTGATACACGACAACCCTTCATTCAACTCCGTATTCCCAGAGTGCGAGGCGGAGTATAAACATTTTACTAAACTCCGTACTCCCAGAGTGCGAGGCGGAGTATAAACATTTTTCCTAAACCCCAGAGTACTCCGAGAGCGCGAGCTGGGTACAAGCTTTTTACTTAACTCCGTGCTCCCAGAGTGCGAGGCGGAGTATAAACATTCTTCTAACTCCGTGCTCCCAGAGCGCGAGGCGGAGTATAAACATTCTTCCAACTCCGTGCTCCCAGAGCGCGAGGCGGAGTATAAACATTCATCTAACTCCGTACTCCCAGAGTGCGAGACGGAGTATAAACATTCATCCTACCCCGAACTCCGAAGCGCGAGACGGGGTATAAACATACGTCAACTCCACACTTCTCCCCAATACAGGGGGCAGAACCATAACACATAACAAGTTGAAGACAGAAAGGGAATAGATTTTCATTTCCATTATCAACAAAAAGAATCTGATTACAAAGTGTTTATGAAAAATTCTGCTAGTGGGAGCCGAATCCACATCTATACACGGCTATAGGAAAATCAACAAAATGCTACCCTACGCAACAGAGATTTAGAGAAAGAAGTTCATTCTTTCTTCTTCCTTATCTTCTTCTTCGGAGTAGCTCCACCTGATCCGCTGCCCGATTTCTTCCTCAATCGCTTGCTCTTTTCAGGCTTGCCCTCCGGCAGCGATATAATGTCGACATCTTCCTCAGAGCTGGAAGCAACGGAAGTTCTTCTAGGAGGACGAGCTGAAGGCATAGGAGTAGTAGCAGGAGGAGGGACAGGAGTGGTCTCGATCAATACAGTACCACCCGGCGAAATCACCATTAACGGGGCGGGCCCGGGCGGACTAGAACCAACATTCCCTGCTGCCATCTCGGCAGCAATCTCAGCTAAAACGTCGTCCTCACGAGATGCTTGGGCCGCATCAGATGTGCCAATGGCTGGCATAGATAAACTAGCGGCCGGAGCAGCCTCATTCACAACATCGGACGGGTTGGCAGAGGGATCGATGGGTTCATTGAGAAGCTCCTCAATCATTTGAGCGCTGAAAGAAAACATATTTGCATCTCCCTCCTCGCCAATCAAAGTAGAAGTCGTGATGGCTTCAGAAAAAACAACCCCTTGTGTTTGATGAGGAACTGATAAAGCAAGGGGCGCAGAAACAATAGCTTCGGTCACTGAAATACGACAAAACGAAGATTGTTAGCCAAGTGTGTTGCTTAAGATCCTTCACAACTAAACTACGAGAAGCGTTCAAATACCTTCCTTAGTCTGGACCGAAACATGGGTAGAATCATCGGCGGAAGATAATAACGGTTGGTCAGGATTATATGCAGGAACAGATTGGGGGTCTACCGCACCAGTGGTTTCGGGCAATGTTGGGATTACGGCTCCAACACTTGCCTCGTGATGTACGGTCCCCGAACCTTCGCCTGTCTCTAGAGATCGGACGCCGAGTTTTTCTTTCGCCATAGAGATTACCACCTCATGAAGGGTCTTCCTCTCATCCTCGGTAAGCAGACGCATCTCCAGCTCAAAGTCGTCAAGTGCTCCATCTGGATGCGCTGCTCTCTTCTCATTCACCAGCCGGGTCCAGGCATTGTACAAGATCATGGAGTCATCTCCCAGCCACGCTAGATTTATGTGTTCCAGCACATTAGCGTTATACGTGACTAAGAGATCGTCAAACTCAGCATCTAGCCTAGACCTCTCCTCCAAGATTTTTTCCTGAATCTCCGCTTCCACAGACTTAGCCTTGACTGCTGCCGCAGCAAGTTCGGCCCTGAGGGATACTGCTTGGTCGCAAGCCTCTTGAGCAGTAGCGTTCGCATCGTCCTTCTCCTTCACCATTTCAGCGAATTTGGCCTTGAGCTCATTCAGCTCTTTAACGGCTAAGTCTCGCTCAGCTGCAACGGTGGTATTGCGATGGCCCATCTCTTCCACTGTGGCGCAATGTTCTTGCTGCATCCTCGCTAATTTGGCCACGACACCCTCGTGTTTCTTAAGTGTTTCAAGCTCTGACTTTCGGGACGTTTCCACTTCGGATTGAAGAACTTGAATGATGCGTTTCTGCTTCGCAATGTCAACATCACGTTCGGCAATGACTTTCGCCCTGTCGAAAGCTACTCTAGAAGCCTTCACGGCCGCCTTATACCACTCCTTGTACTGAGCATAGAAGTCGTGGATGTAATTATGAGCAGTGGTCTCAGCTTCCGGAGGGATTCTTTTGAAGTTAGGAGGGAAGATATAGCCATCCATGCAAATTTCCGGGTAGTCGTTTTTCATTTGGGCGAGTTTAGCAGCTCCCTCGCTTGTCAACTCAGCCGGAGCTTGTTCAATTATAGCGGCTGCCGTTGGTTCCACTCTTGGCCGTTGAGCGTCAGGCCGAGAAGATTGAGAAGGCAACTGTTGCTGATGAGATGGTCCTGGGAGGTCTACTGGAGCCCTGGGAGGCGGAGGAGAACGAGATCGGGGTCGGTGCTGGTATCCTCGGTCTCTGTCAGAGTAATCATAGCCAGAACGGTTACGCGAGTAATCTCTGTCTCTATCATAACGTTCTTGACTCGAGTAGCCTCGACCATGATCCCTATCCGTCTCTCTCCTACGGGAATCATAAAATGGAGAAGATTGGCGCACATTCCGAAGCCTATCTAGAGTAGAGCCACGTCCTGACATCTCACCTGCGATAAGAAAGAATTACGGATTAAAATCCCATAAAAGCAATGTTTACTATGCAGAAGTCATGAAGTGCCGTGGAAGTGAGTGTAAATGTGTAAACCCCCAAACCGACCGGAAGTGTTGACCGCACTTAAAGGAAAGGGCTCGTTCATATTTAGTACATCTTGTAATTCCTCCAACCCAGGATTATGAGAGATTGATATATAATCTGGGATAGGAATATCGTCAAGCCCTTTGAGAGAATCTCTCGAATGAGAAGGGGCGGCCTCAGAAATCATAACTCCGGAAGCGGGAAGAAACACATCTACAGATTTTCCCCCCTTTGACTTAAGTTTTTTGGAAACGGCGGCCTTGCCTTTCCGTTTTTCTCCCGATTCCTCCAAGTTTCCCGAAAGGTCGGCCATTGGTTCTGAATCCGTCTGGGTTCTTTCTTCGTCACTCGCCTCGATTATTCTGATTCTGAGTGACTTCTTCGCTTTTCTCTTCTTGGGTTTCTTCTTATTTTCCTTCTTGGATACGGACTTTGAAAATCCCTCAACAACTATGCTTTGATTAATGTCGATCAAACCCAGAACTCTTAAGTTGTAGTCGTTCAGCACCAAGTCAATATGCCTCAGCTCGCTTGGGACTTCTTGAAGACTCCGGACGGTACCCTTGAAACGCCCTCCATCAGGCCTAGAGATAATAGCTGTAAAAGGAATGAAATGTCAATTTTAACACCGAAGAGCTATTGGTCAAAGAAACAGGTTAAGGCGCTTACGTCTAGACAACCATCGCCTAGCGAAACCCGGAGGGCATCGAACGTAGAACCATTCGTTCTTGAAATAGCTCAGTCGCGTCCAAGCTCCAACCACAACTTGGCAATTTCTAACTGCCTCCAAAAATGTAAACGACGGGCTATCACCCCTGCTCTTGAAGTTAAATATATGTCTGATCTCGGAGGGCCTCGGCGGGCGAAAAAGGCAGTCCATAAATATTACAAAGACACTATTCAGCAACGCGTGCCCGTTGGGATGAAGCTGTGAAGGAGCGATCCCTAAATATGATAGCATCCTTCTGATATATTGATTGAAGGGAGGAAGAGTTCCAGCCGCACAAGCATGACGGTAGAATGCTGTATATCCTTCAGGCGGATTGTGCGGTCTATCGGTGGCGCTGGGCAATAGTACGTCACCAAGAGATATGTTATGCTTTAAGCATATTCGTCCCAATAAGGATTCAGAAATGTTGGACTGAACCGAGTCAACAGGGTCCTCAATAAATATCGCCTCCGGCAATTCATCTGGAGCTGGATCGATTATATCGGCAGGGATATCGGGAATCTCAAGCACCGGAGGAGTCGAGCTCTGTACCTCTTGTTGTTGAGAGCTCGAAGATTCCATAATTAGCTAACTCATTAGAAAGCAACATTAAGTTTATGAACAAGCCCGTGCATGCCCCAGTGTAGTGTGTGTGAACGTGTCGTGCAGTGCAAGTATTGTACATCACTCGAGCAAATTTAACAGAATGAAGCGAGATGTTCGTACAACATAACTTGGGAATTTGAGAAAGAAAATGACCGTCATCGCTGACCGTCATTTCCGCACCGTCCAAATGCTACGGACCAACTTCAAGTATAAATCAGTTGTATCATTGGTTAAGTCATAGTTCCATCGACGAGCTTCAAAGGAAATTCAGGTTTAATTTGTTAGTTAAGTTTCGATTATGCAAGGCCGAAGCTTGTCGGAGTCAAGTATGCTAAAATTCAATGGGTCCATCAAAGTTCAACTTGAAATTGGTCATGGTTCAGATGTTGGAGCAAATCAGAAGAGTAGAAGCCCCTGAAGCACAGATGTTCGAATCGATCGACTCAAATCAATATGAGTCGAATCGATGAGGGTCGAATCGTATCGATTCGACCCTGCATAAGTTCGACTCGATGGAATCTTGGGGCGGAGAAGCAGTTCGAATCCATAGGCTATGCATAACTTCGAATCGGTCAATACTCAGCACTTTCGAATCGATTGGGATATTACTGCTTCGAATCGATCGATTCGATCTTTCAAAACCCTCGGTGCGAAATCTCGTATCGATTCGAACCACCTATCCCTGAATCAATTCGAAGTCTTATTTTCTTCATCGATTCGTTTTACTTAACCCTGCATCGATTCGAAATCTTGCATCTTCGATCGATTCGGGCTACCTGTCCCCGAACCAATACGAGTAGGAAAAGCTATCTCTTGTATATCCATCGAGTCGACCCATTTCAGTTCTTACTACTCTTCGTATTTCTCAAAAGAAAGGATTGAAGTCAATGTTCGAACCCCGTCTTCATCGTTCTACACTCGAATCAATCCCTTAGATACCTGGACGAATTCGATTGGAATTTAAGACTCGGTAAAATCTGATTGACTCGTGCAAGACGTGGAGCTCTGAAGAATCGATTCGAAGAAGGAGCTCTCGTAACAGTAAAAAGTAAAAAGTTAAGAGTGAACAGGACCCCGGTATATATAAGGGAAACGAGACCATTCGTCTCCCGGTCAAGCGCAACCGAGAATAACGGGTCAAGCCCATCGATTCGAAGCTGTATCTTCGAATCGATCACTACGAGTCTAAATCGATTCGAAGCTGGCCAGGCGACCTCGTCGACTCGGACTCAAATATCTACACCAGACAACTTCGAGACTTCTCCTTCGAATCCGCAGCGTCGACTCGAAGCACGGCGTCAGAGGAGCCAGGGGGAACGTTCGACTCCATCGATTCGAACAAGTCAAGCCCGAATCCCTCAATTACGAATCCATCCAAGCATCGAATCCACACAGTGTCGATTCAAAGAACCATCGATTCGAAGCTGTCGACAGAAGATGAACCTGGGTCACTACGCCCCATCGATTCGAAGTGTCTACTTCGAAACCATCAACTCGAGGCGGATCCAGAAACATTGCTTCGCATCCATTAAATACCGCCGGTCAAATGGGCGAATCATTCCCATATGAAAAATTGCTTGTCCACTCTTGTACCGATTCAGGAGAGGATCAGTACGAGAGGATGATCATAAACAATCATAAAAGCAGTGTCTTAACTCAAATCTCAAATTGGTCCAAGAGAGGACCGATGCAGATTTCGATAGCGAACCGAACGGACAACAACTTGCGATCACGCAACGTTAACCAAGGTCAAGAAAATACACGTATGCGCGTAATTTTTGACTAATGTTTTGGACTTTATCATCAACAGGAGTCAAATGTTCATCTCGTCATGACTCAAAAGCCTAACAGTCAATCATGATCATACAACGATTGATTACGACAACAAAGAAGACATTTTTTCGACAAAGCATGTGATCATTGTTCAACAAGGGACTGTAGCTTTTCAAAGCACGTCATGTTTACACAAGACGTACTTTGGGGGGCAAATGTTATCCCGCCTTTTGGCAAGGCCGTGACACCAAGGACTTGGCTAGATACCGGTGACAGATCATCTCGGAAGTCGGTTACGCGTAAGGATCGCTACGGATATCGATGAAATTTGTTCAAGTCCGGATCGGGCTACAATTGATAAGGCACGTCAAGCAAAGCCGTGGAAACCAACGATCCAAGTTTCAGGTCAATCCGAGTTCGTATGCTCAAGATATCGTCGACAAAAGATGGAGTAGGCCACCCTTAGTTCGAATCAATTGGCCAGGGACCAGTTCGAATCCATCGAACTTCCATTGCCTCGACTCCATCAGCTCTCCATTGCTTCGACTCCATCAGGCGGAACCGGTAGCTTCGAATCCATCAAGGCATTCACTATGTTCGACTACATCAAGCAAGTCTTCGTGTGCCTTGAGTTCGAATCCACCCTCGCATACACCATAGTTCGAATCCATCGAAGGAAGGAAACCTTCGAATCCATGCATTCGAATCCCCAGGCCAAGACAACTTCGAACCGGTCCATAGCTACGAGTCTAAATCGATTCGAACGAGCATTAGTTTCATCGATTCGAAGGAAGAGGTCCTTCGAATCCATTACCTCGACTCCACCATCTTCGAATCCAAGTCGTGGATTCGACCCAGTCAATGCGGAATGCAAAGCGGACCGATGCGAAGAAAGCGCACCACGTCACCATCTTCACGAGCAGGAGGATCGATTCGAACGAATCGATTCGAGCATATCGATTCGAACGACTCCAGAATACGAAAAACACCAACTTGAATCGATCATAACTCGAGTTCTACAAGTCCAAATCCCATGAAATTTTCACAGAAGCTCAAACACATGATGAAGAATGTACACACCAAATTTCAGCTCGATTGAATGATTTCTTGATCGATTCGAACCAAGGGTCGAATCGATCCCAAAGTGGGCCCGGATCTCCAAATTTCGGCCATGTGGGCCCCCTGACGTACCAGAACTGGTCTCCCCTCATTTTAGGCGAAATATCAGCCTCCTACACCTATAAATAGAGCCCCTGGTCATTCAGAAAAGGGGTCGGATAATTCTAAGTACTGAAGAGCGCCCAGATTCTGCCAGATTTACTCCAGAACACCGCCGCTGCTTTAGATTGACACTTAGCATTTGAATTCAGTTGTATTACATTATTGACTATTGTAATCTCCAAGTGTCGAGCAATAAAATCTTCAAACTTCATAGTGGACGTAGGCAAAACGCCGAACCACTCTAAATCGCTTGTCTTTGCAATTTACTTTCTGTTATTTGGAGTTTTTGTTAGATAACCTACAGTTTTAATTTTCATTCTTCACTTTTATCTCTTCAAAAACTTCCGAAGAGTGTTGTGCCCATTTTTGGTACAAACAATAGTCAAGTACAAAGTTTCGGAAATGGAAAAGAATATCTAGATGAAAACATTACAACTGAGGAAATCAAATATTCGATTTCCAGTACAAGTAATGATTCCTCTCCAAGGCCTAATGGATTCAATTCTTATTTTTTTCAAACATAATTGGGAGGATTTAAAAGCAAAAATATAGTTGATGTCATTCAAAACATTTTTGAATCAGATAAAATCATAAAAGAATGCAATCATACTTTCCTGACTTTATTTCCAAAAGAGAAGAATCCAGTTTCAATTACCTAGTATAGGCATATTGCTTATTGCAACATGCTTTACAAGGTTATAGCCAAGGTTCTATCTTATAAACTAAAATATGTATTGATGGAACTTATCTCATGTAACCAAACTTTTACCCTAGAAAGAAAAATTTCAGAGGGTATAATGCTTGCTCATGAAAACATCAGGAATTTCAAACTCAGAGGAAATAATAAAATGTTCATGAAAGTAGACCTAAAAAAGGCATATAATAGCACGAACAGGAAATTTTTCACACGCATGATGAGAAATGGACTTTCCAGAAAAGTGGTTAAAAGTCGAAACATTTATTAAATCCTCTACTTTTTATGTAATTATTAAAGGGAGTCTTTTTGATTTTTTTGGTTCAAATAGAGGGTTAAGGCAGGGAGATCCCCTATCTCCCTACCTTTTGTACCATCATGATGGAATATTTCACTATTCTAATGGACTTGAAACTTGAAAGAGAATTCATAGAAAATTCAACCAGCAACCAAAAATAATCCATTTATCACTCACACGATATATGCAGACGACTTATTAAATAAGATTTGATAAAATGAAAAGCTTGTATTTTCTTTATTGATTAATCTCAGAAGAATACAATGTAATAATACAAACTTTTGTATTCTGTCTTATTTATACAGGAAAAAAGAAAAGAAGATTGGGCCTAAAGGAAGTCCAGCCCATAAGCAAGAATGATACAAAGGCGGTCCGCATATCTGCATATCTCCACTTTATACCGCAAGTCTTATTACCCTGCCTCAAATAAGGCTAGGGTTTCTCAGCAGCCTTCATACCTTCCCTTCCATTACTCTTATCGTCCCCATTAACGATGCTTAGAAAATCTCTGAATCTAGTGAAGTTTTTATTGGATAAGGCTTTGGTTAGAACATCTGCTTTTTGGAATAAAGATGGCACATGATTAACTTGAAGCTTCCCAGCTTCTGTTCTTTCACGGACAAAGTGGAGGTCGACTTCCATGTGCTTAGTTCTGGAGTGTTGGACCGGGTTCATCGAGAGGGATATGGTGCTCATATTATCGCACCAAACAGTGGGAACTTTGGTTGGTTGAAACCCTAGTTCGGAAATCAAGCTTTCTGTCCATATGATTTCTACAGTGACGCTGGCTAAAGTCCTATACTCTGCCTCGGCACTCGATCTGGAGATCGTGGGTTGCTTTTTCGTACACCAAGATACGGGGTTGGATCCGAGGTAAACACAGTGTCCTGTGGTAGATTTGCGATCGTCCAAGTCGCTTGCCCAGTCCGCATCACTGTAAGCCTGTATTGTAATTTCTTCACTTGATTTCAGTAGTAGCCCAAAATTGATTGTGCCCCTTAAATATCTCAATATACGTTTAACTGCTTTCCAGTGAGTATCTAAGGGCCTTTGCATGTGTTGACAAACTTTATTAACACTGTAGCATATTTCTGGTCGAGTAATAGTAACGTACTGAAGTGCACCTACGATACTCCTATACTGCTTAACATTATCAATATCCTCACCTATATGTTTTGATAGGTGAGAGTTACTTATCATAGGAGTAGCCAGCGGTTTTGCCTTGTCCATGTTTGCCCTGATTAAGATTTCAGATATGTATTGTTTTTGAGATAAAAAGAGACTTGAA
Organism: Allium fistulosum; assembly: GCA_030737815.1. Classification (NCBI taxonomy): domain Eukaryota; kingdom Viridiplantae; phylum Streptophyta; class Magnoliopsida; order Asparagales; family Amaryllidaceae; genus Allium; species Allium fistulosum. The sequence goes on along the minus strand of CM060904.1, from coordinate 944,160,496 downwards.
TCTGGCTTTCTTTGAACATGTATTCCAAGAAATTGGTTGATTTCTCCTAAGTCTTTAATTGCAAAATGTTTATCTAGGAGGCTGACAACTTGATTTATCTCATCCATGTTATCACCAGTGACGAGGATATCATCTACATAAACTAATATGTAGATGATATCTTTCCCTCTTTTTCTGGTATATAAGGAGTTATCAGACTTGGTTGCATTGAACCCCATCTTGCCTAGAGTGACCTTTAATTTCTCATACCACGCTCTTGAGGCCTGTTTTAAACCATATATAGCCTTGTGTAATTTGCATACATGTGTGTCGTGTGTCTGAGAAATGTATCCTATTGGCTGTTCCATGTATACATCCTCCTGAAGTTCACCATTTAAAAAAGCATTATGCACATCTAGCTGCTTGATTCTCCAATGCTTGTGTAATGCAATAGTCATGATTATCCTTATTGTAGCTGGTTTGATGACTGGTGAGAATGTTTCCTTAAAGTCGAAGCCAAATTGTTGTGTGTACCCTTTAGCCACCAGTCTGGCCTTGTACTTAGCAATGCTACCATCAGTGTTTCTCTTTATTTTGTATGTCCATTTGCTTCCCACAATATTTTTGTGCTTTGGTGGAGAGACCAAACTCCATGTTTTATTTTTGATTAAGGCCTCATATTCTTCATTCATAGCCTTTCTCCATTTTTCATCTTTTACTGCTTGGTCATAGTTAGTTGGTTCAATCTCATTGAGAACAGCAGTATATATTTTGGGTTTAAAAATCCCACTTTTAGACCTAGTGACCATTGGGTGTTCAGCTCTTGGTTGTGATAAACCTATGTCTTCATTGTGATTCTGAATGTTTTCAGTTGTTGAATGCTCACCATGATCATCAGTTGTTTTTGTTGTTGATTGATCACTTTCATTAAGATCATGCTCTGTCTGCTGTTCCTGGTCAATCTGGGTACTATGATGAATGTTGTTTAAGTCTGATTTGTCTGAACTGTAACCAGTTTTTGTGCTGGTGATGGATGCTTCTTCATGTTGATGATCACTGCCAACATCTTGAGTGTCCCTTGCCAGTTCAGTTAATTCAGGAATCATTGGTGCATAGATAGTTTTGCTGCTTGTTTGTTGTTTTTCCTTTACTTTGTCTGCAAATGGAAAAACATTTTCATTAAATACAACATGCCTTGAAATATATATTCTCCCATTTTCATCTAAGCATTTGTATCCCTTCTGATTATATGCATAACCTAAGAAGGTACAAGCACTTGATCTCAAGCTTAATTTATGCTTGTTGTATGGCCTGAGGTAGAGAAAGCACAGACAACCAAACATTTTCATTTCATTGTAATTAGGTTTAACACTATACAATTTCTCATATGGAGATTGTTTATTTAGTAATCTTGTGGGCATCCTATTTATGAGATACACTGCAGTAGCAAATGCTTCTCTCCAATATCTCATAGGTAGAGAACCCTGGGATAAAAGTGTTAAACCTGTCTCAACTATATGTCTGTGTTTCCTTTCTACCAGGCCATTCTGTTCTGAAGTGTGTGGGCAGGTGGTTTTATGCACTATTCCTTTACTGTCAAAAAATGCTTTTAAAACTTTGAACTCACCACCACCATCAGTTTGCATAATTTTAATCTTGTTACCATGTTGGTTTTCAGCATGACTGACAAAATGTTTAAGTGCACTACATGTATCTGACTTATTTTTAAGAAAATATATCCATGTAAATCTAGTACAAGCATCAACTAGTGAGAGATAGTACCTGTCCCCTTGTGTTGATGATAGGGGGGCTGGGCCCCAAAGATCTGCTGCCACTAATTTCAGTGGCTCATGATATACAGTATCTGAGTTACTGAAAGTTAATTTGTGACTTTTTCCCTTTTGACAATGTGAGCATATAAAAGGTATAGAAAAATTCTTAAAACTAATATTATTTTCATTCAGAATCTGTTTTACAATATCAATCTTGGGGTGACCAAGTTTACAATGCCATAAGCTAAGAGTATCATTTCTTGTTTCAACATTGAAATTAACAGGATTAGCATAAATTGCCCTATTAGAAGGTTTTCTTGTGCCCATGTTGCTGAACTTGTAAAGACCTCTGTCCAGTCTACCCTGTAGTAACACACTTTTATTTAGTAAGTCCCTAACAAGACAAAATTTTGGGTGAAACTCAAAGTACACATTGTTGTCCTTGGCAAATTGAGAAACACTTATTAAATTCTTTTTGATCCTAGGGACTCTCAATAAGTTATTCAAAAAGAGAGTTCTTCTACCTTTAACACTGCCAGTTCCAACATGTGATATTTTTATGGCTTCACCATCACCCATAAGAACAGAATGCGTACCTTTGTATTTCTTGTTTCCTAAGTTGAGATTCTGAAGGTTGTTAGTAATATGATTTGTTGCATCTGAATCTGGGAACCAATCATCTATGTTTGCATCATCAATCTTGTCTGCATCTTCATTTGTATCATCAGTGTTGATTTTGCCTTGTTGGTTCACTTGAGCCATGTTTGCATTATGTGTCTTTTGACTTGATTGTCCTTGCTGTCCTGAATTGAATTCAGAATTGAATCTGAAGTAGCATTTATTGGCCATGTGTCCTGTTTTCTCACAAATTTGACACTTCACTCTGCTAAAGTTGTTAAATCTTCCTCTGCCTCTGCCTCTTTGAGACTGACCTCCACGTTGACCTTGATGGCCAGGGTTATTAGCATTGTTGGGTGTCTTTGACTGATTCTTGTTTCTTGTATTTACTGCAAAGTTAATATTGACATCACTTTGTATGGACTTTCTTTGCTCTATTCTTCCCTCATGAGCAAGCAGGGCAGCATGTACATACTGCAGGTTTGGTAGGACAGGCTGGGTGGCTATGAATGTAACAAGTGATTCATATTCATCATCTAAGCCACTGGTGAGAGTGAGTATCTGATCACTTTCAGCAACCTTATGTCCCACAGCACTGAGTCTGTCGCATAGGTTCTTGATCTTGGTGATATATTCTCTCATGGGCATGTCCCCTTTTCTAGCATTTTGAAGTTCTCTTTTGTAATGCATGATTCTGGCCGATGACTGGGAACTGAAAATCTGGTCTATAGTGGACCAGATCTCGTATGATGTATTGCATCCTACGATTTGAGACAAAAGATTGGCACCTATAGATGATATTAACCATGATGCAAGTAAGTTGTCTTGTTTCTGATGTTGAATGTATTCTGGGTTACTGACATGGTTTTTATCCTTGTCTAAAATGATTGCAGGAGGCACAGATTTTGTCCCTTGTACGAATTCTTGAAGGCCATAACCCTTCAATGCTGTTTCAACTTGATACTTCCACAGGATGTAATTGTCTTCATCAAGAGGAATGGTGATGACGTGGCTCTTGGGTTTAACTAGAGCAGGAATGCTTGTGGCATCATTGCCTTCTCCTCTAGAAGTCACTGATGCTGATTCATCGCCATTATCTGCCATTTTTGGTCAGGTTCTTGAATCAGGAATGATTCAAAACAGAGAGAATGTGGGGTTTCTTGGAGTGGTAGACAATAATTTGCCACCAAGAAATCAATCGGAATCAAGAAAGTGGTGTTTGTGTATTATATCAATGAAATTGGTATAATACACATATACTGCAGTTAAAAAATGATAAGCCAGAAACTCTGAGGGAAAAAGAAGAGGATTCCTGTTGTTGCCGGTTGGAAATGAAGATATCTCTCTGATCCAAGCCTTGGTGACGCAGGAATTGTATTGAGCTTTGATGCTCTTGATCAAGAAAGGTATAACAGACTCCGATGATGATATTTTTCTGAGGAGTCACATAAAAACCCCTTGAATCTTCAAGGTTAACAAAAGAGATTGAATCGATGAATGAAATGCCTTTCGGCTTGAAAGCTCTGATACCAAAATAAGATTTGATAAAATGAAAAGCTTGTATTTTCTTTATTGATTAATCTCAGAAGAATACAATGTAATAATACAAACTTTTGTATTCTGTCTTATTTATACAGGAAAAAAGAAAAGAAGATTGGGCCTAAAGGAAGTCCAGCCCATAAGCAAGAATGATACAAAGGCGGTCCGCATATCTGCATATCTCCACTTTATACCGCAAGTCTTATTATTATTGATCTTCATTCAAGCCACTGTTAATGGTGCTAAAGCTATTAAATCAATTTTCAAAAATCTGGAAGACTGCATAGGGCTTCAGCTTAACAGTGGAAAAACTCAAGTATTCTCCAATAAATATTGTAATAATAAAGAAATGCATAACATTTTGAATTTAAAGGAAAGTAATTTACCTATCAAATGCATGGGTATCCCACTTTAAATTACACATACCAGAAGAAATAACTTCAATATATTAATTAATAAGATTTTGGAAGAATTGAAGGGTGGGAGAGTAAACTACTGAGCATGGTAGGAAAACTAGTTCTTCTAAAATTAGTTATATATATCCCACAATTGCTTATTGGATGCAATATTTCAATTCCAAAGAATGTTATAGATTAAATAAATCTAATTTGCAAAAGATTTTTGTGGGGGGAGGGGGGGTGTGGAATCAAAGTCTCTTGGGAATTAGTGACATCCCCCAAAGGGAAAAGAGGGCCTTGGTCTACATATTAATGAAATCTATTGTCTGAAAAAACTTTGGAAATTATTGTCAGAAAAATTATTATGGTCAAGATGGATTATTAATAAATACATTTTGCCAAATAACTTGTAGGATATCCAAATCAATAATCAAATGTCAGACACGGTTAAAAGCATGCCAAGATTAAGGAATAAAGCTTTAAGCCTATTTGATAGATGAATTGTGGATGGTAATGATATTAGTCTATGGTATGATCCTTGGTTAAATGGTGCAAAGTTAATAACATGGCTTGGTTTTAGTGAATTGGCATGTATAGGGGGTGAGCATCTTAATGTTAGTAGTATAATCCAAAATGTTACACGGCAACCAGGTGCTATACACAAACAAGAGGCATCAGGAATGAAATTAATCAAATCAGAATATACAGCAATCATCATGAAGATTACTGGATTGCAACAGTAATAGTCATGGTAACTTTGTATTTAAAGAAGTCTTGGAAAACATCTGATCACATGCAAACAAAGTACTATGGTTTCATTTCATTTGGGAAAAGACACAAGTCAAAAACTAAAATTATGCTTATACAGAGATATCACCAATCATCTCCCTTTCAAGAACATATTGATCTTTCAAGGTATCCAAATCTCTAATGTGTGTGTTCTATGTGATAATAACGTGGAAAATAAGAATCATCTTTTCTTTGAATGTGACTTTAGTAAATATGTGTGGCACTGGGTTAGGCTTAAACTTAAATTTTCAGTAACACAAACGAATGACCTTCTTTAGATTGAAACAAAAATACAAAAACTAGTTCAAATATTTCAAAATAAATTAAGAGTAAATGAAATTGCAATAATAGCCACCGCATGCTCGACTGGTTAATTTAGGGTAAAATGAACAATAGAATTTTTGATCAGATCTACATGGGTAAACGTGGAATTTGTGAAACTATTAACATGTTGTGCAGAAATATGATATACAAAGTCAAGCAAAAGTGAATTGAAAGTGATTTCGAAAAAGAAATTCTAGATTTGTTGCATATACCATACTGCAACCATGATTTCATATACAATCCTCCTTGAGCTTGTATTCGGTGTACTGATATGAAAGCTACCACTTTTCTGATCTAGATTCACTACATAGACTAAATAAGAAGAGATTCGAAGTTCAGACATCAGCGGCAGTAAAATCTGTAAGTATTAAAGAGAAGTTATGGTTTCCTTTTATAAAGTATTCTGTATTCAATGTAACAAAATTAGATGTTTAGGACTTTTTGTTGGGCTTTGGGCCGTGTGACGTAACTTTATTTGTAAAGTTAATGAAATATAAACCCCTTCGAAAAAACTTATCATCTTATTATACATATGTATATGTGTTTTTGTGTGTGTATAAGCTGAATCTCTATTATCTATTTTTCTTAATTTTAAAATTAAAATATTCAACTAATTTTGATTAGTGTGTTGTGAGGAAGCCCTAAATTCGAATCCTATTGAAGTCACTTATCCCGTATATTTTAGAATAACTCAACAACTCTTTATTCACTCTATTTCGAAGCACCCAAGTTAGAATGCAACCAACCTTCTTTTATTTAATATATTTTTGAATCAAATAATTTGTTTGATTAATTTTACTTTATCCTTTTAAGTCCCGTCTTAGTCTACAATCACAATCAAAATTCTAATCCTAAAATCTTATTTTTCATAGTGATTTTGATTAAGTAAACATGATCAATTTTCAAATTTTTGTTCCATTCTATGAAACTATAACCTTTACCGATCGAAAATATTATTTTTTTCGAGTAATTGCGATAATCTTCATATGAATGGCAAAAAATTAAATCCAATGGTTGACTTATAAAATGAATAGTAATAAATATTAATATATAATTATAATGATTGGGAAGGCGACGGTGGTGATCTCGGATTTCATGACCCTTTAATGCTGTGATGGTTGACGATCGAAGTTTGGATGTGTAGTGACTAGGGTTATTGTAACGATCCGGATTTTCGACCCTCGAAAATCGACACTTGTACAGCCACTGTATTAGATGACGAGCAATCGAATGCCAAAAAATCCGATTATTAAGGGAAAAAGAAAGAAGGAAGAAGATAACAAGAAAACTAAGCAACACAGAATCTCACAACAGAACGAATAATCTATAATATACTGCAAATTTTTACACAAAAGAAAAACTGTAATATGTGTATATGCAAACATCAATCAGAGTATACTAACATATTCCAGCCTGGACAGTTATAACAGCCTATCCTCACAATTGCTGATAAACGCAACAATGAATACAGCGGAATATAACCATCTACATGAATATGTCTCTAGGCCTCCAACTCGTCTCCTGAAGCTCTAAAGCATCCAAACTAATCTGTAATATGCTCGGTCTGACCCAAGCATTATAAAAGTTATAGAAAACTTTTGAAATCGAAAGTATCTCGTAAGACCACGCCGCACATAAACACGGATGGGTTCTTACCGTACGATAACCAAAACATTTTCTATAGAAAATCCATTTATATTATAATAATGTCTAGGGGTTAAAGTAAAATATGAATATGGCTGAAATGCTTGAATCTCACGTTTCAGCATAGTTTGGCACAACTAAGTCCGTACGGCGCTTATTGGAGAATGGATTCTACACAATGACTGGGCTACTAGGGTACCACCCGTCACGGTGCAGCTCTAGATAAAATAACACCGAGGACCTCACTTGGATCCCCTGCTAACACAGGACCGGCCTACTCCTTGCTGGATAGTACAAAATATGATCACCCCTCCGTTAATGGGCCCCGAAAAATACAATTGAGAGATAATAACGACTCTAGATAAGGATGATCATACCTTACTTGGGAGCTACCCACTTAGCCCTTCTACATCTTCCCTGTTTTAGTCATTCCCAATTGATGAGGCTTGAGGGTACGATTACCTTTCAAGAACATTTACACTTAGAATGCTCATCGCCCTCCAATGACAATGTGCTGATAGCATTCATCCATATAAGTCCGTTCTGGGTCTAAATGAAACCGGTGGCACTATTCCTACTACATCCATTTTAGAATCACGCTCAGGATTAGTAGCGATTAGCCATTGCACTTCACATCTACTTCTTTGATTCCATGCTCTTTGCGATGTCTTCACTTCGAAACGCATTCGTTGGATCGAAGTTGTTTTCGGATAACATATCCGATCCTGGTCTCTTCAAAACAACGTTCGATAATTCCAATAAACTCAACTCCGGTTTTTTCAGAAATAACCAGTCAAAGATAAGATCGGAGATCACCTCCTAACCATTAGTGAATGGATTTCCTTATCAATGTCCTAGGAGAACGAAACAAGATTTATATGCATAGTACAACATCGACGGAGATGACTGTGCCATATAACTCACGTGTTTCTCCTAGATATTTCCAAAGTTACATTTTGGGTCCAATTTCGATAGTCGGTTATGAATAACAACATTCAATCAAGGATTCATTTCATTGGGAAAACCAACATTGGTTAAGCATATAAGCAGTCACTAGCCTTCTTTTATAAAACTTTCATAACTAAACCATTTGTAAATTTCTTGTATAAGAATATTTTTACAAAGATATATCTGCAGATCCCTATATTTTCAATATTTAGAAAAATATCCATATACTTATCTCAACGGTATAAGTATATCCACAAAATTGAGAAAGATTCACTTTTCATTCGATTCTCAAATCATTTATAAAATTCCTTATAATCCTTCTTAAGACATTTATAACTCATCTTATAAATCTTCTTGACAATTTATAAAATTCTTTTATACATTCCAACTGTTCATAAATTCTTTTTGTACATTTCTAAAATCATTTGTAAAGCCTTTATAAATCCATAAAACCATTTATAAAACTTCTTTCATAAATCTATAAATTCGTTTCTAAAATTCATTTATAAATATCTAACCATTTGTAAACTCTTTCACCTTGCACATATCCCTTCCTTGGGTTCTTCAAACCATTTTATAAACTCCTTTATAAAATCCAAGTCTTTAGACTCCATTCACGAGTCTCGGAAACATTTATAAATAATTAAAATCATTTACTTCAAAACATCATTATATAATAATTATTATTAACAACGAAAATTTTAATTAAATGGAAATTATTAACTTTAAAATATCTTAAAATAATAATTTATCATTCCAAAATATTGTTTAAGAAATAATAATAATTAATCTTTACCATTTTATAAATAATAATAATTTATTTCAAAACCTTATTAATAAATCCTTATTTTTAACTTCAAACCATAATTTTCTTGAAATAATTAACCTTTTAATATTTTGATAAATTCTTTTAAATCATATTACTATAAACAAATAACTTTAAACAATAATAATATAATTTAAATAACTTAAAATAATAGTACTATAATTAATTAACTTTTAAAACAATATTAATATAATTAAATAACATTAAAATAATATTACTATAATTAAATAAATAATCCTCAGAACAAAATATTTCCGAAACCCAATTTCGGATTTTTAAAATCGTTTCTCGTCTCAAAAACCAATTCCAACTTAAACGGCAATTTATAGTATTTTTAAAATACTAATTTGAGGCTAATAGCCACCCAGTACTTAACCAATATCAATATTGATTCTCTATCACTACTGGTTTTTAGTTTTCAACATATAACAATGTTATAACTGATAGAGTTAGGGGTATGCCCTAGGGGCAATTATGTAATTTTTACATATATATAACTCGTTGAACAATCTTGTTCATAATAAAGGTGTTTCTTTTTATTATATACTTGATATAATGTGGTTATATTAATTAATTAATTTAATTAAAAGTATATTTAATAGAAAATCCATAAATGATATATTTTGTGATAGTAGTTACAAGGTGTTGTAACCGTGAGTAAATTATCATAATAAAACAAATATACCATTTTAAATGTTCCCAGTCAAGATGTATCGAGACTGGATATTGGTGTATCCGTTGAGACCAGAGTATGTAACGCTCCCCAAATGTTGGGCAGTGTATTACTCTTGACTATTGTGGGCACCTAGAGGTTACGTATTGATAGTTATTGGATAACTATGGAACGACTCACTCGATTGTTTTCTGTTGGTTAATATAACTAAGGTCCACTACAAGAAAATAGGATTTTTATAACACAAAGAGATAACGCTTTATTTGACAGTGTTATTGTATTTGTAAATTTGTTTGGTTAGAGGATATCGCCTATGTAACGCATTCAAAGTGGCCTGTTTTTTTGTTGGTCGCCAATTCTCCAAATTATTCCCCTTTCCGTCTTCCTCAAATTATCTTCTCTAATCCTCAATCTTTAAGTCTGCATCAAATTATCAGCACCCAAATCCACTTCCCCGTTGTCCTCTATTTCCACGGCCGCGGCTTCATTCTCTGTAGCAGCGCTACTCCTTCCATCCATTGTCTCCCATTGCGCCGTCATCCTAACGCCGTCTACTTGCAACCACACTGTCACATGCTAGCCGCGTCGATGCCAACCACCTTCAACTGCCAGCCGCCTCGACACCAATTGCCGACGTTCTCTTTGGTTGTTAAAAGCCTTAAAATCTAAACCCTAAATTAATCGATCCGTTCGAATAGCTCTAAATCTACAACATGCCGAAGGACGTGAGGAACAACGAACAAGATGGAGTGAGCCCGGGGTAATTTTTATTTCACGATCTAGGGTTTTGATATCGTATTTCGTTATTTTAACATTGGTTGTTACTGGATTTGCAGAAAAATCTTTATGGGAGGACTGCCAAGAGACACAACAATGCGTATGTTTCAAATTATCTATTTTTGTAGAATGAATTGCTTCTGTGTGTGTGTCTCTGTGTATGTAGTGTTAAAAATACCCTTCTAGCTTTATGTAGTAGCAGTAATCTCATAATATATTTCCCCTCTCATAAGCCTTTAAAAATAGTTTCCCCTTTGGTATTGGTTGCATAAATAGAAAATTTGTACACTGCTTATCATGCTAGAGATGATGCTTAGTGGTATTTAGTGTTTATAGGGGTGCTGATTTGTGCTGGAAAATCTGAAGATGTTTTTGTGCATAAAATGATCAAGATTAAATCATTACTATCACCATCTACGTGGGTCTGGTTTATTTTTTTATTGAAACAAGAACATCGGAGTAGTTTATTTTGCAATCATCAGAGTAGTTTTTCTTGAAACAAGAATAAGGCAGTTGTAATTTTCTGACCTAACTTACAGTTTCTAGACTTCCTTTATAATTTTTAAAAGATAACAATTATTGGGAGCATTATCTTCATTGCCAAGCACATAGCACAATTTTTTGATATAAAAAATTGGATGGTAAATGGAAAAAATATTTAAGAAATAGTTGTGGACCTAGGTACTACAAATTAAAATGCAACACTTCCATAAACGTATCTAAGTCATTTGTGGATTTTTTGGAGTTGGTTAATTTACGTTAGCTTAGATTTTTCCACCCGTACAATACAGACGAAACATAATGGTGCATATCATTTGGCATGAAAAACTAGTGACTATATGTATATGGTCTATACATCATATAATAAACATAGAATTTAAATATGTTTTTTGCCCATTTTCATAAATTTTTATCTTTTGCTAGATTCATTAATTTTAGTCCATTATGAGTTTTGCTAAGACAAAAGTATTATCACATTTCTCTGTATTTTACTCTGTGCTTGAATATAAATACTAAAGACACTTACACTAATGGTCAAGAACTATAAAAGTTCAATAAATTTTATTAGTCAAAATGCATTGATCTTATATAAACCTCATTAATAACTACATAAAATTTATTGAAACATCCCAACTCGGATAAAGTTCTTATCCATATTTTTTAGAATCACTGTACCATCCTCTTTTCTTATTCTTTCATCCGAACCAGTATTAATAAAGTTCTTTAGTAATATATTTCTTTTAAAAAAATAATCAAATTTAAGATGAAATTTATGAGGTGAATATTTTTATTTTCTTCGAGTTGCACTATCTAACTGCGACTTTGAGTAATATTTTGTAGTGAGTTAGCTTTTTTTATTTGGCAAACTTCTATTTGTTTAATTGATTGGTTTTCATATCTTTCAGCTGATAGTATTATAATCAAGTGTGTGATTGCTTTATGTTGCTTTTATGACATGACATAATAAGAAATGTAAGATGAGCGTTTTGATTATCCGATTTGGCATTAGTGTTGTATTCCATTGTTACTTTTCAGATTGTACATTTACAATATGAAGATGTTATCAAGTCGTCCTAGCTGTAAAAAAAGTTGTTTGTATAACTTTTTTGAACAATAATTTTTGTGCACGAAGTTGCATTTTCTAAATTGCATTTTAGATGTTTAATCGACGATTGATTAGGAGAAAGATACAAGGACGAGTTTAATGCCCGATGAATTGTACTAAGTGTCGAGGGAAAGGACTGTAATATGTAGTGTAGGGTAAATTAATTCAACGGCGTCATTTTTTGGTCAAGTGGTCGTATTACTATAATTACCAAAAAATTGTCTCTAATGTCCTGGGTGTATACCATTCAGGCCTTTTCTCCTGTTACTATCCTATGCCCTATCTTAACGTGGTATCTATGCAGCTAACCAAGTACTTGTTTCAATATGGTAATTCATAACATATTGACTTTGACAATTTATGTATTTACATTTTGGTTAAGCTTTGGGCCACAACATATCATTGCTATTCAATTCACATAGTGCCTAGACATTATAGCATGCATATGGATATAATTAAAACTTAGTTTTATATGTTACACCATGTACAATAAAATTTAATCAATGACCTAGCGTACAACTAATCCACGAAGTATTTCATTTTAAGCATCTTATGTTGCTGAATCTGCTTTGTTTCTAATTGAACCTCTCAATCTTATGTACAAAGCGTGAACCCCCAATTTGTAATAGATATCCGAATACTTCCCATATTTGTTAAACCAAAATAAGTCCTATATATTCAAACTATTTGAGCAGGCGTTCTATCTGGAGATGACCTAATTTGGAACTTTAAAATTAATATTGCCATTGCTCATACCATGTCTCCCTTATAACTTTAAAAAATATATATATAACTTGGTTTTTGCATGGGTCATTTTTTTCCGAATAGTTGTTCAATGGATTTGTTATAGTTAATTATATTACTTAATGTACTAATACGTGTACTCAGATGACATTCTTGTAACAGAACTTCACATGAGCACTGTTTTTGTTATGCGCTCTTAAAACATGTCAAAGGTTTGTTTATCAAACAAGTCATTGGTTTAAGCTATTCATCGACTAGTGATTTATTTTAAAAATCCTTCTAGGCATCCACTTAGGCGCTATGTGAAACTTACCACCAAAGGGAGGATTACCGCCTCATCCAAGCTTCTAAACCGGTATCTAAACACTGCTAGGCACCAATGAGGCTTTATGCCTCATATAAGCATCTACATGCTAGTTTTAGATGGTTTTACCTCTCTGGCTGTTCCCAAGCCTATCCAAACCCTCCAATTTGGATCAATTAATACTAAATAAAATACTAAAATTGTATCTAGAATACATAATTTGTCAAACACGCCTAGCTCAATCCGCACCTAAGTGATTAATTTATAATTCATACTTGCCGTCTAGCATTCGTCTAGTGCTTTTTATAACTTGATTCATGCTATTTGTACTTTGGCAGTAAGACTTTGTGATATCTTTCATCGTTCACCATATCTTTCAGTTTTCTTTCTTTAAATGTGATACGTTATCATTTTCAGCGAGTAATTATCAACTTATTTTCATTTTTGATTAAACTTTGTATACTTCCTTTCATTAATCTCTATATTCTGCTAACATTTTAAGTTTTGGGTGAATTTTCTTTAATAATTCACCAATTAGAATAAAGGGTAACACCAACAAATTCATAGAATAGATGATAATGCAAAATTGATTCCAGTCTTTCTCATCCAAGGGTAGGTTTTGTTTCTTGTTATTTCGTCTGTATAAAATTTGTAAGTACTAGAGCTTGAAAATAATCTACATCATGTATTTGGATTTAATGACAAATGTCATACTCTTCTTTTTCATTACACATTGTGTATATAGTTAAAAATTGATGTGCATATTTACATTTATCATATATTATATGCATTTCCAGTAAACTTATCCGTATGTGTTCCACTCATCAAAATTGATTTGTGAAAATACTTGTCCTGCATAGCCCCATAAACTTACAGACTTGATGTATTGTAGTGATAGATTTTTTATTAAATCATGTTTTACTTGCCATTTTATGGTAATCAAGGGCAGGATATTTGATTTTTCTAATTATCATTATTTTTTGGTTAATAGTGGAATACATCATAACGTTAACATCTTTTCTTTAATAACTAGGCCAATTTCTGGGCCATCTACGAGGCATGTTTCGTATATACTACATAATGATGTTCTCCTTTTCTTTTGTTCTTTCAAAAAATGTACAAGATTATCTTCCGGACATAATTAGAATATAAAATTTATGAAATTATAAATTATTTCCTGTCCTTAAGGGCTTTATGTTGTTCCTTATTTTGCTTTCATGTATGCCATAAATGAGCTCAGCAAAGAGATACAGAGAGCCCGAGAGATGAGCGGAAAATGTTGGAACATGATCTTACAAAGTGTGAAATTGCGCCATCAATCTGCTAGGAAAGAAAAAGTTAAAAAATATAAGAGAAAAGCTTAATATGGCAGAAGAAGATTTAATCTCTCTCACTGAAGAGAAATCTCAAGTTGAACTTGATGAGAAGGTAATTTTTTAGATTATATAATATATTACTCTTCTGATAACCGTTCATAAGTAAAATAAGTAATTAGCAGATTATCCAATATATTATTGACCGTGTGAAAAAATATGGATATAATATTAGCGATTAGTCTGTGATATTGTGAAAATCGTTGCTGTTTATAATGGTATTTAATCAAATAATTCCTTAATTGAATCGTCAACTCAAGCATCATCGACAACTTACTATCTCGGTTCACAGTGATTTCATTTCCAGGCGAGCATGGTAGAAATTTAAGATTGGTGGAAGCTTTAAGTTTCAGAAGTTGCGATTCCTGATCTAATAACGTGGCAGCATCTAGTTTCAGGCATTGCAATCCTTAGAACTTCGGCATACTTTGATTCCAGGCGATGATGTGAATACTCCCGTGTTGACAAATTATTTGGAAGCGGCATGTTTCTTTGTGCTTGCGAATTTTTTGGTAGAAGCAAATTTTTGAGTGGGTCGAATTTTTAAAGAGGGAAAAGGCAGAGGAGAACATAGTAATGATGAGGAATCACGTAAGATAGGAGAGTCCTTTTTTATTTGTTATTTTGTTTCTTTTTTTATTTTGAACTCTAGGTCTTCTAAGTAAGCTACGTTTTGTAGTGCAGGGATTCTGGTCTCAAGGTATTCGGTTCAGGCAGGATTACTAGGCATAAGATTAATATATTCAGGTTATCAGAGAGTGCGAGTTTATAGTTATTGTAAGTGTCGAATATATAACTCTAGTAGTAACTTTGGGAACAACAGTAGGTACTAACGGGTTAATGATCGAAGTTAGGGTATATCTAAAAATATGGATATAATATTAGTGATTAGTTTGTGATATTGTGAAAATCGTTGCTGTTTATAATGGTATTTAATCAAATAATTCCTTAATATATAATTTTGTGTATGATTGTTAGAATACGTTTCAGGTGGATCCATTCACAAATTACTTCAGGATTATGGTCCTTTTGGGGAGCCTGTAATACGTAGTTATGTTAGGCAAATACTTTCAGGACTTGCATATTTACATGGAAGAAATACCGTACATAGGTATTACATTATTTCCGTTGAAGTTACATAAAAAAGGTTAATATTGTTCCTCCAGTTAACGTTCATAAGTGATTTTTGCAGGGATATTAAAGGTGCAAACATACTTGTCGACCCTAATGGTGATGTTAAGCTTGCTGATTTTGGCATGGCCAAACATGTAAGCTGTCTCTTTTATTATTTTGCAGGGATAATTTGGATTTTTTTATACTTCTGAGAAAATATGCATTGATTCCGCTACACGCTTAGGGTAATTACCAAAGACATGTATGCCAACTTGTGACATTTGCTTTCAATTAAATGCCATGCCACACGACTATCATTTGGGCATATATCATCACCTTTTATTGTTTAATTACGACTCAATAACAACCTTTACCATCTGATATCTCACTATAATATCCTTTAACAATTTAGCCAAACTCTGCATTATGACAAAGGCATTTAGGAATTTAGTGCCATTACTACTACCTGTCCAGCTGTGCTCATTGCTATGTTGCAAGCCCAATTTAGAAGACCTGGTAATAATGTGTGTAAAAGTTAAAATGTTATGGCGTCTATGAATCCATAATTCAAACTAAAATAGCTTCATAATTAACAGTTGAATACAAAATATTTTTCTTTACAGTATTATAAGCTTTAATGATAAGTTGATAACTACGCTTACACTTTCTGAGGGATTTGTTTCACATTCTTTGCCATAAGAATGATGAAAATTTCGAATGAGTATATTCCCTAAATTATTTATAATTTTATTTTCTCCTTCCAATAATTTACTCCTTAACCTTCTTTTTTCCACTGCTTCCTGCCGATTTTATAATTTTGATAGAGTATTTTCCTAATTTGTTATTTCGATTGCTAGCCTAGATCATAGAAAATGTATTTAATAAATGGCATAATTGTCATAATATTGCAATCAATGAGCAAATCAAGTGGGTAGCTTCTTGTTTTGTTCTTATTTTATTGAACTATTGTTTAGGCTGTTTGTTTGATAAATTTTATATGTTGTTTGATGTTAGTATGGTTGGAATGTGTCATATCTTCTAGTTTTTTGTTTTATTTTTTACAAGAATTGGTTAAGTTCTATTGAGATTTGTAGTTTTGAACGTAATTTTAAAGACTTTTAATTCATTTGATCAAAGATGTCAACAAATGAGAGAACAAATATTGTGTTTGACTTTGAGCAAACAAAGATAGACAACTCTGGAGCATATGTAGTGTTTAGATGATTGACAAAGAGAAACATTTTGGACAAGTATACCATTCAAGTAATTAAAAAAGTAAATGGACATTGTGTCAAAGAACATAATATACTTTTACTTCTAGTTAATAAGAAACTAGAAATAAACTTTTCGAAAAGTTAACGAAACTTCGTATTTACTCCTAGTAAATAAACTTTTCCTCCTAGTGAAAACTTGACAGTTTTTTTTCTTCTTCTTAAACTTTGGAATTTGAAAATTTGAAAAGTTAAATTTCAAATGTTAATGTTAAGTTCCTTGATTTTTTAACAGTTGAGTTTTTAGCTATCATGTTCATTCAGTCTCATGATCATAAGTGATGTTACCATGGTGGTCATGAAATTCCAAATTTTTATCTATGCACATGTGTCTTGCTTGCCGAGTAAAAACTATGGCTATATTAATGTATATGCTTATCTTGCTTTCTGTAAGGATGATGGAAAAATTCTTTTATACTGTTAATATACCTATTTCTTAACAGATAGCAAGTAATTTGTTGTTTTCCTCCCTTTGCTTATTTCACCAGTCCAGTTTTCTCACCGACTTTTAACTATAGTGTTGAGTACAATGTTTCCTATGTGTATCATGCCATGTATGCATATTTCGATCGAGACAATGTTGCGCTGAAAGGCCTTGCCAAGTAAGTCAAGAGAGCTCTATTGACCAGGAATTAGTATAAAGTCAAGAAGAGGATGATGAAGCCATCGACGAAGTCGAGAACGAGGATGCAGACAATGGAGAAGAAGAAGAGAATGGAGACACCTTATGCGGCGTGTGCGGGGAAAACTACACGTCGGACGAGTTCTGGATCTGCTGCGACATCTGCGAGAAGTGGTTCCACGGCAAGTGCGTTAAGATAACCCCAGCTAGTGCAGAGCACATCAAGCAGTACAAATGCCCTTCCTGCAGCACCAGCAACAAGCGCGCTCGCCCTACTTGAAAAATGCCCAAAGTGCTTAAAAGCCCTCAAGTGCTTTTTGGTTGGATCATAAACGTGCTTTTTATTTGTTGTTGCTGATGACGGAGTGTTGAAATTTTTGAAATTGTGTTGCTAGTTTGATGGGCTCGGTATTTATTGTATTTAGAGTATGCTTAGCTTATGAATGCTGTTTTCTTTTTTTAAACCCTTGCACAACTTGTTTGCTTGTTGAAGTTAATCTCTCGGATTTTTATTTGATCTTTTGATTTTATGAATTCTCGGTTATGTGCTTTTTTATTTTATGTTGTCATTGGATCCTATTGTATGTACATCTTCACTGTTGTTGACTTTATAGCGGCAAAATGGTGTTATAAAGATTTCCAATTCCGTTTAGATTTAGCTGTATTATAGCGACTATAATGAGCTATTGAATAAATATTTTATAGCGGCAAAATGGTGTTATAAAGATTTCCAGTTCCGTTGAGATTTAGCTGTATTATAGCGGCTATAATGAGCTATTGAATTAACGTATCATAGCGGCGGATTTGCGTTATAAAACTAAGCTCAACCATAGCGGCATATTTTGTGTTATAAATATTCAACAGTTTTTTATAACATGTCGATATACGGCGCTTATCAAACCGCTATGGTTGTGATTAATAGCGGCTATATGCCACTATAAAAGACACTTTTTGTTGTAGTGGTCAAACTAAAAATATCGATGTGACCAATTTACACAGTTCTCTCGACTTGAGAATACTGTGAATCTTCAATATGAAAGCTCTACTTTGATTATAGTCAAATCATGGCATGACGTTCCATCGAGTGACTATAGTTGGGTTGAGTGGAAGTCTTAGAAGTGAAGCACTATTCAAGAGAGGATTTGTCTCCTCAGTTATATGGAGTTAGTATCATGGTCAACTCAAAGTCAAAGTCTCTGGCCAGAGCATTTTGGTTAATAATAATTGTTATTATTGAACCAAGGACTTTGCGTTTGGACTATAAAGTTGAATGTGGGTGATATTGGAATTTTGACCATCACCAAATTCCATAAATCTAAAGTGATATAGTTTTGACGAAGAGAATTGGTGTAAATAATTATCACTATTTAGTACCGCTTATAATAAGTAAAATTGGATTTTACCAAAAGATGTGTAAGTGATGAATTCAGCCAAAATGTCACACCACCTGCTAAGTGACATGTGAACGTTAATATTTGAATTGTTCAATATTAATCACTGACTGAATTTATACCTTTGAGTCACACAACGGTAATGATGAATTCTCCGAAAAACAACAAGATTTAATTAATTTATAAAATGTTGTAAATTGATTAAATTAATTGATATTTGCAAAATATCAATCATTAATTATTTGATGTTTGAATGTTTTTTTTGTAATTATTTTAATGCATTTATAAAAGTTGTATTTGCGCGCATTGATATACGATATTGATGTAATTTATAGATAATTGCATGAAATGATATATGGAAATTTTATGTCATTTGATGACATGATTTATGGAAATTTTATGCCATTTGATGACATAATTTATGGAAATATTATGTCATTTGATGACATACGTGTAAAGAAAGGATTGGAGAGAGAGAAATAATCAAGGGAATTAATCAAGGAAGTTTTAATTAAGGAATGGGAAAAGTTCCATTCTTTCAAATAAAATATATTCTCTAATTTATTCTATACGTACAATTCATTCTTTCTCGTTCATTCTTTTTCTTCCTCTCCTCCTAACTTTTCATGGTGGAAAAAAAAAATTAAATTTCCAAAATTCTTTCAACTCCATATGAAAACATCAAAAATAAATAAAACAAAAGTGGTTCATCCATCTCTTGCAAGGATAGGATGGGGATCTTAAAGATCCGAGGAGATATCATCATTCAAGGTGTGACTTCTAGGAACATCCTAAGGGGAGTCCATTTTCAGGATGTGCTTTAAGGCTTTGGGTAAAAAGTTGTTCTTTTCATTAATAGATAATGATATTTGATGTAATGTTTGTTGAAAGAGAAATTTAATCATCATAATTTGTATGTACATATCACTGCCTCATTTAAGTTGAGAATTATTTTTGTAGCTTGTATTGTTTGTTGGATGAATCAATGGGTGTTTTATTTGATAAATCAAAACTAATATTTGTATATTTTTAAATATAATGTTTTTTTGGAACTATGTTGTAAACATTCAGTTTAAAGTCTAATTTTTAGATCAGAAATTTTGTATGTTCAATTTATCAATTGGGTTTTTATTTTGTTAAATTAGAATTAAAATTTATATATGCTTGAATACAATGTTTTATTATAGATCTTTATTATAAACATTCAATTCAAAATATAATCCTTTAGATCTAAAATTTTGTATGTTCATATTGTTTTGATTGGATTTTACTTTAACAAACTAAGCTAAAATTTGTTTATGAATATTACAGCATATTATTGAAGATTCATGTTTTAAATCATATAAAACAAAATGTAATTTTAGATTTGAAAGTTTACATGTATGTATTTTGTGTTTGTATTGTTTTGGAAATTAAAAAAAGGAAGATGTTTTGGCAATAAATCTAAATTTTAATTTGATTACTATTGTCTCTAATTTGTATTAATTAGAGATATTTTATTGAATATTACATACATACAAAAGATTTGATTTAATCATATATACACAGGATTAATTTTATGTATATGTTTGCATATATAAAATTTATTACATGTATTTCATATTGTCAAAGTATGATTAAATTTCTTTCGAAAAGTAGGAAACAATTTAAACGAGGCAATAATATATACATATATTTATTTTCTTCTGTTTATGTCCTTATATTATGATGATGCCTATAATTTGTCATTTATATGCTGCATTAATTAAGTTTACAAAATGGAAAATTGATTCAATCATCATTGTTACCCTTTATTTATTTCTCAATTTTCCTTTATGTGATTAGCTATCCATTTAATTTTGTTTATGTTCTACACCTTGCCATCAATTGATAACACCTATCCTATTGCACTTACATAATTTACACTATAACATATTTGTTTAAACTTATATTCATGACATATATATGTTGCTAATTAATGACATTCATATGATCAATCAATTTAATTAAAGAGAGAGAAATAAAAGGTTTCTCACTCCATAAAAATTTATGCCCATCATTAATTGAATAAGTTGAGGGAAGAAAATAAAAAGTTTCCTTCTTTAAATAAATTTATGCCCCGTCATTAATTGAATAATTTAAGAGATAGGAAATGAAAAGTTTCATTCTCTAAATAAATTTAATAAGTTACTGTTACACAGAATTATGTACATAAGAGTATATTTGATATACTCTAATTTACACACATGAAATTAAAGTAAAACTTTATTTATAAAATTAAAGAAAATATTGATTTTATTTAAAAGAAACTTAGAAAAGTTCTAAGTATATTTAGACTTCATATGCCCATTAAAGATCCAAAATGGCAAAAAAATTTGAAATCCATCCATTTCTTCCGCTGTGGGCTGGCCCAGTTCCTTCAATAACCATAATGTCCATAATTAGTTCATTTTTCAATAATCCATATAAAGAAATATTATTGAAAATAGTTCAACAAAAGTGAGGAATCCCGTTGGATCCCTCCAACCTGTTTCCCCTTCATCACAGCTCATATATATTAGCACATATGTAAATAAAATCAATAGTTGTGAGAAATCCTGTTGGATCCCTCCAACCTATTTTTCCCTGCATCACAAACGTTATATAATAATAAAATATAAATCAACCACTTCAATGCGGGATTCGTATACAAAGGGTCATCCTCTCTTACACGAGAACGTAATAGGGTCTCATCCGCTCCAATAGGCGGGAATATATACAAACCAACAAATAAATATAGTAATTCATCCAAACAATCATTAAACAATTTTTATCAACTATATATCATACAAGTTAACCAAAATGGTGAGATTAACTCACCGAAATTTTCTGTTGTCGCCAAGGCGTTCCGGTTTGGAACTAAAATCGAACGACGTCCGATTTTAGCCCAAATTTCAATAGTCTCCAAATTCATCCAAACTTGTTCCATTACGAAACTCTCGATGACACGAGTCCAACACAAAAAACAGCGTTCAAATCCAACCTCGTATGAGCGAGATATGAATTTTAGAAGTTATCGACAATTTTAAATTAAAAATTAAAATATAGATTACTTAAACAAATTAACAACCTTACCCCTCAACTCTTCTCCCCCCTTTCTCAAAATTCTTGCACAGCACTGATATGAACACCAGACCCAAAACATGCGTGCACGTTCTTTAGCTGATACGGAGCATCGCTCCGCTAAACGACGAGTCCCTTCGCCGATGAACTCCTCTCATCGAACACGAACTACCCATATTCAAAAAATAGAGCTCGGCCTCACCCTAGAAATCATGACCGTGCTTCCCAAAGTCGCGACCTACTCCTGTCGCATTTCCCATCTTCAAGCCGCGCACCTCCAAATCGTGGCCGTAGATGCGCCATACCATCACGAATCCAAAACCAAATTCCAACACGACGATCATGACCAAAACTCGAGAATCATTCAACCCTAGCTGGTGCCCCTAAAAGTCGATCACTGCCAAAGATGGTCGCGCTTGAATCTGAGGCCATGGACGAGAAGCTCAACTCCATACGAGTTCAATGAATTGAGAATTTTGATCTTTAGTTAAGTATAGATTTTTATTTTGATTTATTTTTCTTTTGAATTCTCGTTTTCTTTTTTTCATTCTGGAGATGGTTTTATAATAGCGGAGAGGACATGGGGTATGGCTCTGTATGGGGTGGTAT